>OY754469.1:11317833-12635666 GCA_963575645.1 Xanthostigma xanthostigma
AATACAATGTTACTGTATATTTGTTATAACAAAATGAATTGTAAAATTTCGTTAAGTTTTTAATTTTGAAAAAATAGATATCTAAGTATATTTTTGTGACGGACTTCAATTCTACTAGATATTTTTGAATTATTAAAAAAAATAAATGGCGGATGGGTCAGTATTTTATAGTGTTAAATAATTATCATGCAACAGTGTAAGTTACGTAAAAACAACCCCTATATTCAAAATTTAAAAGGTATGTGAGTCATACACTTATACTTCAGTGACGGATAGGTATGCGTTACGCATTGTTTCATTGCTTTGCCGCTCCATTCAGCGGACCATACTATAATGATACAACACTCGGAATTTTAATCACAGACTGAGTTGTTTTTTTGTGTCATGCAATTCGATCTGCGTAGCCGTATATTATAAATCTGGACATACCTACAGTGTACAACAGCAACAGTGACGTAGCTAGACGGACAAAGGCCTCGGGGCAAAAATTAACGTAGGTACTTAATAAATAAAATCGAAGTAGAAAATAAAAGGAAGAAGCTTTACGGTTGGTCGAATACCCCCCATGCCCTACGATAGCCCCGTCACTGTACAGAGTACAGCAATTAGAATAGAATAGTCAGTTGCAGTTCATTCCACAAGACACTCTTTTTGAGAGCGTGTTTTTGATTTGATAAAATATGAGCGATAACCTTTACCTCGACCGCACCGTCATGTGCAAGAAATAGGTACTGTCATTTATTCCCAATGTTAATAATAATAATACAGACCGTCCGCTACTTCAACTAGGCGGTCTGTGGCCTATTCTATAGTAAAAAAAAAATAATTAGAAGTTATACTTCTTTAGCGTGACTATAAAAACGAATTTTTAATTTGTATGCAAATAATTTATTGAAATAAAATAATAAAAGGACTGGAGTGAGATTAGCATATAATAAATACAGCTTTGCCAACATGGTCGCTGCCATACTCTATCCTCCTCGCTTAGTGAACAAACTACAATAATACATTGCAAAGGCATGTGCACTGTTGTAAGACAATGGTAACTACCTCTATTCTGTCGGTGGCCTTTTCCTGCGAGCAACTTCATCTTGTTAATTTTGATGTTACCTGTGCGCGCGTATCGTAAAAATTCACTTTCGTCATTTTTTTTCATAACGCGTCAAAAGAAATATAACTTCATAAGTACTACTTCTATTCTGTTGGTGGCCTTTTCCTGCGAGCAGCTTCATCTTGTTAATTTTTATGTTACCTGTGCGCGCGTATTGTAAAAATTCAGTTTCGTCATTTTTTCCATAACGCGTCAAAAGAAATATAACTTCATAAGTTACAGAGATTATATCGTAAGTTCAGAAAAGATTAAATAGGTACTAACTGAGTTTTATTTAAAAATATAAATACTTTTATTATATTTGTAGAAATTTTATGAACGGCTGTGAATCTATTAAAATTCTGTGACAAAAAATACTGATCTTTGTATAAAAAAATTAAAACTAGTCCGTAAGTACTATTCAAATGAATTTTACACGAGTTATTAAAATTTATTCACAAGTTAAAAATTAAAATAGGTGCCAAAATGTATTCTGATAAAAAAGTAGTAGCAGTTGTAAAAAAGGTGTGTTAATTAATATATATATCTGTGTACATTAGTTTATAATACTTTTATTTATATTATTCTTTTAACATTGAAATTACGATATTTGTAGATTTTTATATACATAAACACAATATTATATTATAATTTTTTTTGATCAAAAAAACAATACTATGAGCAAATAAAATATATTTTAATATAAATATTGTTCAGTTTATTTCCAACAAAAAAATAATACCCTGCATGATATAAAACTTCTATTTGATATGAAATAATTAAATATTTATAATAAAAAAAAATAAAGCAAGTATCACAACAAATTTTAGTTATCGCCGTAACTGTTTTCTTTTTTCTCTAAAAGTTATTATGAACACAAACATGAAACGTTTGTTTGCAATATTAAATTTAAACAACGCAAATGAGTTACGAGAATAGAATACCGATCTCTAATGAATTGATTGTGAATGTCTATTAGAACACCCTGTAATAGAGTGAAAAGTACGTAAATTTTACTGTAGTGTTTCATGGTTACAGAAATCAGAGAGCAGCATCTGAATAGAAAATATCAATTAATTTAATCGTGGTTGTTCAATCTCGAAATAATGTCTCGGGCCATCCTATTTTCTACTTCAATGGTCGTATATAGCATTCGCATCCACATATCCATTAACATGAAGTATGACACAAAATAGCCTTGCATAAGACGACCAAAAAAGAAAGACATTGTTGTGCATAGCAGCAAATTATCGTTCCATTTGACTCCAACCCAATAGAATACTTTTACAGAAGTATAGTTGAACATCCAAGATGCCAACACACTAAAAAAAAAAACAATCACACAGCTGTGGAGTTGTATCTTTGCATACAGAATAATAGTAGTAATTTTTACCACCAGAAGTACGGAATGTGGTACTTGCATGGGATTTTTTATCGCATTTTTAGTATGCAGAACGCAATTAATATACCGTCATTGGTTCTGTAATAGCTCTTATGTGCATAATTGGCAGATTTTACGTTTTTTAGATGAGATTCAGGAAACGGAGCTCTATACACTAGTAATACCTTCAAATTAATTTTACAGTAACCAACAAGGGGAAATAACTCTTATGTGAAAATTTGTATCAAATAATTCCTCCCATGTGCCAATAAATCCAAAATTAACGTTACATATTTTTAAGAAAATACTTCGTCTTAATTAAACATGTATAGTGAAGATAAGTATGAATTAGTAATATACCTCTGAAATTGCTAGTTCTTACCATCCATTGCTGAAATTACCACTTTTTGGCCTTTCCTGAAAATTTTACTTTTTGCACATTAGAGGTATTACACAACCAACGACGATACATTAATCTGAACACTAAGTATAATAATTTTACATAACGTCTTAAGAGCCGTTGAAAAAAAAAACGATGCATGCACACTATTTTATCTTAGGCTTTCAGCACACGGACTGTTTCGCAACCTGAGTTTCAAACCGGTTCAGGATGCGACAAATGTGCAAACGATAGAGGTTCTGTGACCGAACACGAGCGCGAGTGAATCTGAATTAGCAAAGATGATTGCGCTCACCTTACAGAAAACAAATTTCGCAACAACATACAACCGTGCAACTAAAATTGTTTCTCGGCCTGCGAGCACGGTCGCGCACGACCAATTTGAAGCTAATTTGAAATCGGTCGTGTTTTTGTCGACCCAGGTGCGGTTCCTCATTCTTTAACGTACGAAAGGTCAGAGAACGATCACATCCTGAATCGATTTGAAATTCAAATTGCAATGCAGTCTTCGAGAGCCGTTATCGATTTCAATGGGTTATACAGGGTGTCCCATTAAGAATGGGACATAGAACAACCGCAGATTCTCCAATTCAAAATAAAACGATTAAGCGAAATATGCTTAGATAAAATGTTACTCGTTTCCGAAATACGGGGTGTTGAAGTTGAAAACTGAAAAATTATTAATGTCCATAATTTTTTTAATACACCGTATAATTTTACTCAAATCGGCACACTTGTTAAATATCATAAAATGCACCTAACAATAAAAAAATTAGTTCAGTACGCTCTACCAGTGGCGTACGGCAGGAGTAAGTAATGCTTGTACCCCTTCTAAATGTTACGCCGCTGTCTAAATTTTAATTTTGACTATAATTTTAATTTTTTTGATATTTTCTAAGTCAATAATGTACACTTGTTAGTTTGTTGTAAAGTCATTGGTTTTCGAGATATTCGCAGTTTTTTTAAGACAAAATTGTAAAAATGAATATTATTAATAATAATACAAATAAAAAGTACATGTCTATCTATCTTTAACTGCGAATATCTCGAAAAGACTTTACAACAAACTAACAAGTGTACATTGACTTAGAAAATATCAAAAAAATTAAAATTATAGTCAAAATTAAAATTTAGACAGCGGCGTAACATTTAGAAGGGGTACAAGCATTACTTACTCCTGCCGTACGCCACTGGTAGAGCGAGTAACATTTTATCTAAGCTTTTTAATGGGACACCCTGTATAAGAGAATTAGACGCCTCTGATGGTAATAATATTTACTACAGGCTTTTGCTAAAAATGAAATTACTATAATATATACAAAAATTGCGCTTAGTTTATCGAGAAAACAGACAACAAATATCACAAAGAGAGTTATTTAACGATTTTTTCAGCTACAATTATTTTAAACTACTAAATATCCATTGAGAATTTAAATAGGTGGATTCAACATGAATTATAAATTTTTTGCTAAAATTTAATAACATTAAACAGGTGTCTTTGGTGAAATTTTTGTACTGGCAACAATCATGTTTGAACTTATTAGTTCTAAAATCAATAGACAGGTGTCTGTATTAATTTGCTTATTGTGGAACGCATCGAGCAAAAAATTGACAGCGTATCTTAAATCGTTTGCACCGACTATTTCCTTAATATAATAAGGTAGAGCATTTTCAATATTTTTAATTAATTCGTCAAAATTTATATCGAGCGAAGTGCCACTAATTGTTTCGGGTAAATAATTTAAAAAGTCTGTTAGACCCGCAATTATACTTTTTGTCAAATTATTAATTTCTTTTTCACTCAAATTTCCAATCAATAACAACATTCCTCTTATGATTGGTTCTTGAGTAAGACTATTGTTAGTGTCCTTGAGTAGTTCACAAATTATGTCAAAAAACAAATGTGTTATTGGAATGTTAACGAAAGCTTCGTCGATATCGTCATCGAAGACTTGTAGATCTGTATCGTTATAATTATGGTAAGAATCCGACAACAGATCTAAACTGTCGACGGCTGCATCGACCGCGCAATAATTTCTACGCTCTATCAACAAACTGTCCACCAGCGCCGACAAATCGTTCTCGTGCACTTCTCGTTCAGCATAAAACCACCGCTCTTGTCCTTGTATCATCGCAGTACCGTCTTCACTTATATTTCCCGGCAGAGCAGTTTTGATTGTGTTGAATACTCCCGTAACGGTTCTTGTTAAAAATTTGTCCAGTCTCTGCATGTTCGACGAATTGTTTCCTATTTGGCCTAACGGATATAAATTAGGTTCGACATACTGCAAATGTGAACCGGCACTGTCGCAAACAGAAAGAGCTGCCTGATCGTCCGAAGGCATAGGACTCACGGCCGGTGTATTTATATTTGATTCCGAGGATCTTTGCTGTAACAATGAACGGAGCTTCGCAATTGTAGACGCAAAATCGGCAGTCTCTTCATATTCCGGCGACTCCTCTAATAAAATATCTTCGGTGTATTCGGTGCTACTGTTTGCACTTTTAGTCTGAACCGTTGGAAATATATCGTCTATTTTATCTTTTAAATCTCTTAATTCGGTCGAATATGAATTCGGTATAATCGAAGAAGTAATAGGATTGGGTGAAAGTGTATCTTTTGGTGTTGGACTCGGTTTCGATACACCGCCGGTTTCTTGAAGTCCAGTCAAGCGCAGACCCTTCTTCAGTCCAGCAATTCCAAAATCTATCACGCTTTCCACGTACCCTGTCGCCTCATCTTGCAAATCGCCTATTTTATGCATTGCGTCGCTGACTGTATGTACGGCATCACTCACAGTGTGCATCGACTTTTGTTGTAAGTCTTTCATTGACATGGAGGTGGGCGCCGCATTCGATTCCAACGAATTGTCTTTTTTCGTCAAGCCCTGCAAGTTATTTACAGGTTTATTATTATTTTCAGGGGACGATTTCTCTTCGTCCCACGAAAGATTAGATTTGTTATCTTGTTCAGAATCACTGGTGAAATTCCACAATCGATTTCCGATCATATTTGTGGTCGGATCGCTGTCCAATTCTAATAAATCTTGACCGAGGCTTATGCTTTCCAAGTCTTCGCGATTCCAACGCGCCGTACCGGTAGACTGGTATATTTTCACAGGTTTACTACGAGTGAGTACCGGTTTCCCGGTAACAATTTCCGCTGGCTTTTCTTTGCTTAATAATCCACTTTCAGAAGTTTTGAATTTTGATGACGTGTGAATAACAGGCTTTGTTGTTAACAAATCATGCTGAACAATATTTTCTTGACTTGCACTTTTCCCTGACAGATTTTCATTTACTTTTTGTGATCGAATTGTTTTGGGTGAATGTGGTTTCCTGTAAAAATCTTCTACTATAGTCAATTCATTATTTTCAATCGGCAATTTGTTAATATATATAAGCTTGTTATTTTCTTTAGAAATATCAACATTCAATTCTGTTTCTTTTCTTAAACTCGAATCGACGGTATCTGGGCTACCCGATGCAATTTCATCAAAATTTTCGTCGTTTTCTTTTGATATTTCTGTTTTTACTTCCGATATTTTTTTGGAAACGGATTTCAAAATTTCTTTCTTTACGGAAACATCTTCAGTCTTATCCTGCGCTAGTAAATTCATTTTGGTGTAAATCCAGTCAGGTTCAGAAATATGCTCAACTAAATAAAGTGTCAATTTTTTTGATAAAACAGCTACTAAAAGAGTACATGGGAACGAATTCCATAATTCCCAAGATAAAAACTCTTTTACAACACTCCCCGTTATTCTGTGTGCAAAATTTTCAACATCATTTTCATTTAAATGAACATGCGAATATTTGTAAACATTTTCAATTGACGTAGAATTTTTCTCAGCGCGTTTTTTCGCTTTTCCATACTCTCTTATATGTCGTAAAAATATAGCCAATATTCCTATTGTTATCTTATTTGTATCTAGGTGTGGAATGACTTGCGAAACGCGCTTCAAAACATTTTCCAATAAATATTTTGATTCATTTGTAAATGTTTTTTCTGAGCTAATTAAGTATACATACCACCGCGATATAAATTTTTGATCTAACTGATCGACAATTTGGTTGAAATCGGTTTTTTCAATAGATTTATCTTTATTTACTTCAATCTGTTTATCGAAACTCGGTAAATTTGTGTTTAGTTGTTTGGAATCGACAATTTCTTTATCTTCTTTTTCTCCAAATACATTTTTAACGGCAAAAACGATTTTTTGCAAAATAATAACCGCTGTTTTAGCAAAAGAAATTTTTCTGCTATCTGTTGCGTTATAATCCAGTGGCTGGTTTTGGCGCAACAAGGTTTGAAAAGCAACACAAGTACACCATATCGAAAACATAATTATCAACAATACATAACAAAATATGTATGTGACATTAACGGGTGTAAAATTAAAAAACACATTGCACAGAATACACAACAATATTACACTCACAGACGCTGCTAGTAATTTATTACAAAAAAAATTGGAATTACTACTGAAGATTAACATTTTTGCATAAATATTTTTAAATGTTTTCATTTAATTGTTAGAATGTGTTCAAACGTTTATAGCAATGTATATATTACATTTTCCACAATGCAATTATATTTGTTCGTTTAGTTTAATATTTGGCAGCATTTTCCATTTCACAAACGTCAATAACGAGTCAAGTGACACTGACAGCTGTTATCAATGCTTTATTACAGTACTACCAACCTAACCATGGTATCTAAATAATTTCGATTGGATTTCCCTTAGACTTTAAATACATTCCTGGGTTTTCCATTTTCATCACATATTTTTTATGGTCTTGATTAAAAAGCATTATTGATGGATATAATATATTCACCATTTTTAACTCTTAAAAATATAGTATAATGGCTGGTTTACACGTTGCGAGCTGCTGATCTGACAGTAGGCAGCTGCTGGCATTGTGTACTCGCACGCCAGTAGCTCGGCTCGCTTGTGCTGTCCACATAATTCGAGTAGCTGCCCAGTCTTATGCGAGTTGTCGCGATCTCGAGTCGACGTGCTTTGATTAAAAAAAACTGTAATAATATTATTCTCAGAAGACCATCTATCCGAAGCCATTTAGAATGCGATAAACGCGCGTAAGAAAGCTACCGCTTCAACTACAGATTCTCGCAATTGCCTGCCGACACTGGCGAGCTACTGCCGAACGCGTCCAAACGATGCGAGCGACGGCCGAGCTGCTGTCATGTACGAGTTGCTGACGGGCGAGCATGCGAGTGAAAACAAAAAATGTTGAAGTAGGTAACTCGGATGCGAGCTACTGTCGAACTCGCACGTGCGAGTTACTCGTAAAGGCCTGTTTACACTTTGATTAGTGTTTAGTGCAGGTGTTTAGTGATTAGTACTAAACACGTTTGGACCGCAATTGATTAGTGCGAGTGATTAGTGTTTAGCGAAGTAGAGTGATTAGAAGCGTATTCTATTTTTTTGCGAGTAGCCTTGCCCCTCGTGCCTTCCTTCACCCCTCACTCGCAGCGTGCCTGCCACTAAACACGTTTGGACATACTTTTTGTTTATCAAGTGTTTAGTGCTTGAAGGGACGCTAGTGTATATGCATGCAGTATTTCGGTTTTAATAATGGCAAAGTGGACTGAAGATACAACCTGTAAATTTGTGGAATATCTAAAAAATGAATGTCTTTACAATTGTAAAGACCCTAAATACAAAAATAAAGGAGCCCCTTTTTGGTGTGGCAAGTTCTAATTTCATATGTTCTTCGATTTCAGATACCACCGCGTTTAATATTTCTTTAATTATTTCCTGCAATTGCAAGCGCGATTGTTCGTCGATAGTTGTTGTCTGTTCGATGCCCGACAATTAACTGATTTTACTAAGCGCAACAGCTAAACAGTATTGGACACTACTCGCACTACTAATCACTTGCACTCGCACTAATCAAAGTGTAAACAGGCCTTAAGTGACGTCCAAACAGTGCGAGTTACAGTGCAGCTACTCGGCAGGCTGACTCGTACGCTAGCTCGCACTGTGTAAACTAGCCTTTATAGTATGCTTGGAGAAAGACTTCCAAAATTATAATATATTTGTTAAGTAACTGTCAATAATCGAAACCAATGATAACAGTAGTGGAGCCGGTGGAGCCTTCCACTGTTTAGCAATGCCACTTTATAGAACCATCGCGGGAGGAGCACAACAACTTATTAAGTTAAATCGTAATCTGATGAATGGTATAGGAAAACATAGGTTCCGAACAGATACAGACATTGATTTTTACATATTATTCATACAATTATGAAACTAAGTATACTCTTTTTTTATAAAGTATTTATACTTACAAATAAAAGTTTTATTACCTATACGCAGTTCTGGAAAAAAAGTGCATATTGCTTATCGTAAATCTGCTAAATAAAAACATTGTAGTGCCGTAAATCATGTTAAAATACAATACTGGTACTGGATCAATGTTTGTAATTCTAAAAAATTAAAAAAAATAGGACAATATCATATTGTTTTTTTTTTTTCATAAAAATAAAATAATTTCTATTTCAGTCTGTATAGTGCATACAATTAGAGAAAATCAAATGCGTCTATGTGGATGATAACGTCAATGTCCCTCTCTAAATGTAAGTCTCTATACTTTACTTTTGCGTAATTTTAAATTTTCGTTTACTTAATTCTCCTATGTCAATGAGATATCACAATAATCGGTTTAGAATTCGAAAATAAATACAAGGATCCATTAAATGAGGACAAAATGAGTTATCGTTTTTATAATCATAATAGTACATAACACATACCTATTATGTTTTAACCCGGCCAACACAGATGAATGAGGGAAGGTTATAGGATAGTGTTTTTATGAAATGTTATAGACGTTAATAATGACACCTACAAGGAGGTCGCCAGTCGGTCTGTAGCCAGGGATCCAGGCGCGAGAGGAGACCCGACGTCAGTGGCGTAACTATAGTATGGCAGAAAGTGTAAAATGCCACGAGCCTCTGGCCTGAGGGGGCCCCCAGCCCTAGAGGCCGTTACGACAGGAAGAACCTATACAAAATTTGGTATAGATTATTAATTTTGTATTTAATCAATTTAAGTTAGGTATTAACTCAAGAACATACACGAATTTTACAAATATCTACTTTACTTTGTGATTTATAAAGATGAAACTACAACGTGAAGCTTTTTTATATTAGGTAAGGGAGGGCCCCATCCGACGAATTTTCAACGGGCCTCAGGTGGTATAGTTACGCCACTGCCCGACGTCTAGTCTCAGATTTTTTTTTTCAAAACCGATACTACTTCACTTTAATGAACGTGGGACGAGGGCTTCGTCTCAGAATGCGAGAACTCCGATGTGCAAAAAATGCATATAAAATAAAATATTCCCCAGAGTTTTTTTCATCAGGGCACTTTGTTGTAACTTTGTAAACTAACACTCAAGCAAACAAAGTTGTGTAACTATTATAACTTTAGAGAGAGCAAATTACCATACGATTTGGTCTGCAGTACAGTCAAATTATTTTTATTTCTTTATTTATTCCAGTATTGGTGAAAAGTTTCATAGACGGAGACCCCCCACATGGATAAATGTCTTGTAGTATTTATAGACGAGGTAAAATTATGCACATGGTCAATTATTTGTGTAAAAATAAGAAGGAAAACAATTACTTGTATAAAATGTATGGATTAACCGAATGCAATGACATTAACAAATACGAAAATCTCCCTTGATACGTAGCGATTCGATAAAATTCATAGGCTATTTGCTGTACTAATTCGTCATTTTGTGATTGCGATTGAAGATGCACTGCTAGTTCGCTTGCACTACTCATCGATCTTGAAACAGCCATTTTATTTGATTATATTTAAAACAACTAAAATATTACTGTCACAAACCAAACATTTTACAAATTTTGTCGAAACTAAATTTGACATAAAATATCGCAACAACTATGATCAATTTTGCTAAAAATAAATATATTGTAAATACAGGCAGAAGTTCCGTTATTACATCATCTTTAAACTAATATGTATTATAATTTACAAAGTCAATCCTTATTACAATCTACCTAAGGACATAACTGTAGAGTGAATCACGTAAATAAGGAAATCATTAGCCCTGTGTTGAAAAATACAACAAATACTCTCTATTATTTACCAATGACAAAAAATGTGCTTATCAAATACTTTAATATATTAAAAATAATTACATTACTAATAAAATTTTACGTTTCTTTTTTACAATGTGTTTATTGTACTTGTATAAAGCAATATAATATCCTTATTTCTGAATAACAACAAAAATAGACAAAATGTCAATTCATGGTTTTATCTGACTGTCTATATAATTTAAATAACTCGAACCAATTCTGATCAAAACATATCCTGATCCAACTCCAGCCAAAGTACAAAGTGCTAAATTACGAGGGAGAACACTGCGTCCTATAGCCCACAAAAGAACAGAACCCAAACTGAATACAAGCGCTCCGAATCCACTAAAACACAGAAAAACCGGTACAATTTCCACGAAATTCACCATAAACTTAATTTGAAAGTATTTATCTACCTGTATACAACTTTTTCTTGGTTAGATGCTTTGTGTAAATGTGGCCTGCTATAAATGTACAATCCTGTTCCCAACAATGTATTGAAAAGTAGAATATTTGTAACGTCTCTTTTAGGAAAAATTCTGAAAGTATAATATAAGGAATTTATATGTTGTTGCATCAGCATTATGTAATCGTTTCCGTGTACAGTCAAATAGTTTTTAAACAATCTAATATTACAAAAATCACAAGTAATTCATTATATTTACCTCACAATTAAAGAAGGATTCATCACATTTACAGAAAGTGCCGTATAACTTATCACGCCCTGAAGTGGAGCATAATAAAATAGTATATTACTTTTAGTAAATGGTTTTAAGCCAAGTTTACAATCAGAAGATGTTGGAGGAGCCATTAGTATTAGTATTCTTTACTAAAATATTACAAGAATTTACCAAAAATTTGAAAGAATAATGTGCCTAGACTTCAACAGCAAATTTATATTAACATGAAGTTTGCTACAAATCCAGAGACAAGGCGATGAAATGAGTATAGACTACAGCGACAGCAGCATAGTAATATACGATTAGCATAGAAAAAAATATCAAAAGAACACTAAGGTTTTAGTACAAGATAAATTGAGTCGCCAAACCATTAAACGTATCTTGCCATCTTGTAGAAAATTAGGAAAATATAAACGCAAAAATGTATAATATTAATATTGTACCAGTCAATAGTATGCATTTCAACAAAGCTAAAAATAATAAGTAGTTGACATTATTATATTACTTTTTTTTTTAAATCGTTAGATTAATGAACAGTTCATTTCAAGTAGGACTATAATTCAAAATAATTTATCTTTTCATGAGAAAAAGTCTGGTACATTATTGGTAATTTATAATTGTTTGAAATTTTAACTTCTGTAACGTCATAATTGATTCGAAACTTTAATTACGGGTTATGAGACGTTCGGACTAGCCAACATTTTATCAAACTGTTATCGGTTAACATATCTATAACCATGTCTCGTGCGTTAGCAGTAGGTACCTACTGATAAATCAAATCTCCTCTGAAAATTGTCGCCCAAAGATCTTCTATATGTTTCCACTTTCAGAGTATGTTTTCTATTGCTTTCGGAGGTTGCTGGCGAAGTATAGCCGAAAAAAGTTTATCACTCATCAAAAGAATTTTTAAATTGTACTAAGCACTGTAAATTGAATAAAATATTTTAGCCTTAGCTGCTGCACACTGTTTTTTGTTTTAATAAAAAAAAATAAAATATTTATTTAATATAATCTGCTGTTATCCATATTTATTTATTGATGTGAAACATCTAATGGCGTGTTTGGTTGGGAGTAAAACCGTGAAAATGACGCGACACTTTTATAGGACGACGTTTTTTGGGAGGACGTTACGTTTGTGTGCGTTGGATTAAACATGGTTTTAGTTGAAGGCGACATCTATATATAACAGGGCGAAATTTTGTTACTAGTTACTTCGTTAAATGACAGCGCGTGACGCTTGCTTTGTGTATGCGTTAGATTATTACTGTTAAAGGCGATAACTCGATGAGAGGGCAAAATTTAGTAGCAGGGTGAAATTTAGTTAAAGGTGGATATATTTAGTTCAGGGGTGGCGAGCTTCTCTACATCTGCGTGCCAATTTTTTTCAAAAATTTTTAATGAAGCCATGACGTGCCGAGAAGCAGCCAAACTTTAGTTGTCAAAAAAATGAATCAAACAGATGAAAAGAATAATTTCGATAATACATTGAGCGCCCTAAAACTTTTTCGTATTTGTTATTTGGTGATAGTCAATGTTTTCTACGGCTCATTTATATATAGGTATACTAGCGGTCCCGCCCGGTTTCACCCGGGTGCAAAATAACGAATGGGAAAGGAAGGGACATGAGTACGCACATTCATCTTAGTTTACCGAAAAAGGTTTTGTCGTTAAAAAGCAGTATTTATACTTTTTTTAAGTAATTTTCTTTTAATATAATAAGTAAGTATTTAATGGAAAACACTGTAGGAAAATTATTTTTATATATAGGTATACGTGCCTATAGTTGTAACCAGAGATATCTCTGGTTGTAACAGTTTTCAAATGAGCTGTTAATTAGATTTATTTAATTTAATTAGTCGTAATAAAATTTAAAAAAATTGAAATGTAAACCTTAGAAGAAAGCAATGTAGAAAATAAAAAAAAAAATAAAAACATATTCGCCCACGTGGGGCTTGAATCCTAGACCCTGGCATTAAAAGTCTTACACTCTACCGACTGAGCTATCCGGGCTTGTACCTTGACGCGCTAATATTGCAGTATTTAGTTAAGGCATTTCACCTGATAATATTTGTCCGATGGACTAATTTTGAGACACATCTTGCAACATTTTGCATTTATGTTCCGCTCCAATTAGTCGTAGCGTAATATTATATAGTCTATAGCCTTCCTCGATAAATAGGCTACCCAACAAAAAAAAATTTGAATTCGAACCAGTAGTTTCTGAGATTAGCGCGTTCAAACAAACAAACAAACAAACTTTTCAGCTTTATATATTAGTATAGATTAGTATAAATATATTTAATATATTAGGTATTCAAAATTGAGTTTCAAAGTGTTGAATGATATAAGAATGGATGAATTAACAAATAAGGTCCGAATAGTGTAATTTGCGTCAGTTAAAAAATTCAAGACAACGTGTTTCTTTTACTCGGAATAAGTAAGGAAGTACATTAGTTGATATAACAACACTCACAGTGGGATAATAGGAAAACGCGTCAATCGGAGGCGATTACACGACACATATTAAGGTGACGCACGCCCACGTGTGGACGTGGCTGTCCTGTCGCATTTATAAAATTGGCAGCCGAAATAGCAACGGGTGCGCTGTTACAGCATTTAGCATTGAAAATGGTCTATGTTTAGAGTGTTTAGACAATCTTTAATCAGTGATGGACTAGAAAATTACGGCCCTTGAACCCGAGTACGGATCACCCCTAAAGCAAAGCCGTGAAGTGGGTCGTTTATGGGGACTCCACAAGTGCAGCCTTTGAGACGCAAACGACCAACTTCCCAGTAAGATCTGCACTTTGAATATAAAATATACATGTAATTGACAAATTACATCCCAGAAATATTTCTAAAAAAATCTTAACACGTTGACCGCCACGCTTTATTTAATTTTTGGGTCTCCAGGGCCACCACCGTATTTTATAAAATACAGCTTAGTATCATCTTTCTAAGTCTAAATATGTTAGGGTTAGTTTCAGAAAAACATTTTCGGCGGCAACGAGCATGCAAGTCTACTGCGCCGAGCTTTAAATGTTCCCATATAAATACACGCTCTGCATGGCACAACTGTAAAGCCACGAGTGGTTTAAACCTAGTTTTGCCAGTGGCACAATATTTGTGCCACGCGGCGTCTATAGCAAATTTACTCATGGCACATACGTCATGTCACATGGCAGTCTACGTGTTAAAATACACTTTTATTGCAGTCTTTTTGTTTAAACAAAAAAATGGCTAGTCCGATTTTAATAAAATTTCTGTCGGATCATACTGACGTTAATAAGCTTTGATTAGCACCCTAACAAAGTTAATATCATTTTTTATTCGCAAGACTTTGTGTAAAAACTCCCTTTTTTGAAGTATTTTTGACGTGATAACGTCTTATAAATTGATGAATCTCCAATCTTATAAATTGATAAAACACCGGCTGCATGCACGAAAAAGTGTAACGTTCCTAAATCCTAACGTTCGTAACGCGTAACGCGTAACGTTCCGCCTGACCCTGTGCGTGCTTTTTGCTAATTTCTCGCTCAATTTAAATCAGATCGGTTTGAAACCAGTCTTAAACGAAAGAGGAGAACATTTTACATAGATTTCGTATAACAGAATTTGCCTAAACAGTTTTTTTATACAAATTTATATAGAAAAATAGCTGTATAAATGCAATGTTGTCTAATGCATGGCGCGACGCGGTCGGTCGTCTTTGTTTGCCGTACATGGAAATTAGAAGATAACGTATGTCTTGTCTTAACATGAAAACGGCTGCATTTCTAATGTTTAATTCAATTTTTTGACATTAGTATTTTGTGAAATGCAACGCCTTCTAAGTTAAGTATTGGAATAACTAATTATTATTAGAACATAATACTTTGACAGTTGCAAACGTCACTTTTGACATTTCTTATCATTCCGACACCAAGGATAAGCGGATTGAAACCAAATTTTGGGAGGTTTAGGTTATGTATTACGGAATACGTTATCACGTAAAACTATCGTCCGTAAACCGACTTTACAGACAACCAATTTTTTTTTATTTAAACAAAACGCACTGGCAGGACCAATTTTTATAAAATTTCTTCGTCGATATAGTTTATAATATCCACTTTTTACTGCAGTCTTTTCGTTATTAAAAAGAACGCTAGGACCGATTTAGAAAAACATATAAGAAACATGAAATGATAGAACACAAAGAAACAGAAAATAACTATTTATATCTATTAATGTATATACAAATAAATTTGAAAGACTTAAAAATACCTAAAAAAATTATAACAATACTATACAAATGTATCTGTAAACCCGGCTTCGGTCAGGTCAAGCTCTGTGCTGATACGAACTTTTTTGTTGACGGAATACAGTAATTTTTGATAGATCTAATCAAGTCTACCGTGCCGAAGCGTCATCAATGAACCACATTATCAACGGGACAGGCAAGCTGTTATGGCGTGTGTACTATATGAAATAACTAATTGTCATTCAATGTTATTATTATTGTAATAACGTGAGTATTCGAATTATGCGGACATAACATGTTGTCGATTAAAAATGAATATTTTTGACGTGATAACGTCTTATAAATTGATGAAACACCGGCTGCACGACGAAAAAGTGTCACGTTCCGCCTGAGCCTGAGCGTGCAAGCGTCGGCTTGTACGCATTTCCTTTCTTCTCGCGTGACGTCAGAGAGTTCATCAATGTTTCTTTATGACGTTATCACGTAAAACTATCGTCCGTAAACCGACTTTACAGACAACCAATTTTTTATGTTTAATATTTTTTTGATAAATTCCAATCAAGTCTACGGTACCCCTCGACGAAAATATTAATAAAGATGATTAGATGAATGGACGTGTGTGCTTTCTCTTTTTCTACAAATATAAATAGTGTGAGAAATTCTGGCACATTAATATTGTATTGTGTAGATTTCTGGTACTTAACGTTTTATTTTTCGTTACTGCTTACTGCACTGACAATAATTATCGTACAAATTGAGTGCAATATTAACAGACATGGAACTCGACGAGCGGAAGAAGGGTGATTTACTATTTAACAACAGTGCTTAATATTGCACTTTATTATTGAGTAACATTTGTTATCGGTGTCGATCGCACAATTGCAGATTTGCCCGCAGATACCCTATCCTAATATTGGTATAGTCATGGAAATGTATCTTTCAAGTTTGGGTATCAATATCAACTGATAGCATGCAAAGTTTAACCAAAATCGTTCTAATCGTTTTCGAGTGATAGCATTAAAACAGAAACAAAACAATTGTGGAAACGTGTTTTCTCGTTTAGGTATCATATCTATTATCTATTATACTAATATAACATATAAAGCTGAAGAGTTTGTTTGTTTGGTTGAACGCACTAATCTCAGGAACTACTGGTTCCGAATTGAAATTTTTTTTTAGGTATATAAATCATAAAAAAAAAACACGAAAATTCGCCAAGTGAAAACTTGGCACCTTTTTAGATCTCAATGCTTTTTGTATTGAATATTGAACTTGGCTCCCTTTTCACATTTATGTTTTTGATGGGATTAAATATACCCCAGGCCTCCGAACGATCGTTTTCTGAAAGGAAGCCTGTTTCTTGTTCATCTTCATTCTCTTTGGGTAAACTTTTCATCTTTCAATAATTTCCACGGAAGTTTTCCCCCGGAACTAGATCAAGTTCCGAAAGAACGTGGATATTATACGCACTAAACAAACTTCTGGGAATTAGCGCAGTATTCAAATAAAAAAAAATATTCTGATTGAATTAGCGGCAATACGTCACTTTGTTACAGGCTTTAAAAGGCGAGAGCCCATAGGCTGGTGCCTATCTAGTATCTTGTTTATCCTAATAGGCACCTTACACGATCAATATTACTGTCAATACTCAAAAATACTGACAGTATTATTGAATGTGTAAAGTCAAATCGATCGTCAATACAGGTATTGACGACCAGTATTGATGCAAATCCGTTTTTTTTTATATTCTCGCATCAATACTGGAGAATGGAGGAGATAATGTCAATATTACTGTCAATAGTATTGACCATGTACGTTGCGCTTCAATATTCCATTAGTACCCGTTTGATTTGCACCAGTACAGAGTACAGACGTAACAATGGAGGATAGCCTATTGAAGCTGGTGACATTACAGCTGAAAATTCCATGTCTTGAAAGTTTCTACCAGTTGCCAGATATCTTAGAGTTAAAGCTAGTCGTTCATTCACTGGTAAACAGGTCCGCATAGTAGTATTTTCTCTTCTTAAGAAAGGGGTAACTATTTGTAGTAATTTATTAAATGCTTCCTCATTCATCCGGAAGTAGTTTTTAAAATCATCCATTTCTGTAGTACTAATTTCTTTTAACAAGACGACACGTGAATACTTATCACGTTTTATTAGCCATTCTTTCATCCACAAACGTCGATTAACAGGATGTTTACTTGCCAGTGCTGAAATTATGGCTAGACAGGCTTTCTTATTTGAATCCATTTTCGGAAGAAACCAAAAAATACTGTATATACACTGATGGTTCAAGTAGTACTGAAGCAATATATTGACAGTAATATTGATTGAGTAAGGTGCGTTCTGATAAAACAAGAATCGCTTTTAGGCACCTTACACGATCAATATTACTGTCAATACTCAAAAATACTGACAGTATTATTGAATGTGTAAAGTCAAATCGATCGTCAATACAGGTATTGACGACCAGTATTGATGCAAATTCGGATTTTTTGATATTCTCACATCAATACTGGAGAATGGAGGAGATACTGTCAATATTACTGTCAATAGTATTGACCATGTACGTTGCGCTTTTGAAATAATCGAGTACTGACAATATTACTGAAGCAAAACGTTTGACAGTAACATTGATCGTGTAAGGTGCCTATAAAAGGCGAGAGCCCATATAGGCTGGTGCCTATCTAATATCTTGTTTATTTTATAGTCCGGCACTGATCCTATGAACTGTTCATCTCAGTTGAAATTTCGTTCAACACTTACAAAGTTTCGATTTTATTTCTTTGTGTCGATTCTGACATAAAATGCATCATTAATGATGCATCATATCATAAACGTCGGAATACTCAAAAATATATAAATAATAATTGATGAACACCAAAACAATTATTTCGACTAACATGTTTATTAGTTTTAACAAAATATTTGTTGAATTATTTAAATGTGCGTCAATATTGCATTTCTTTTTTTTGACGTGATATCATCATCTTATAAATTGATGAAACACCGGCTGCACGCACGAAAAAGTGTCACGTTCCGCCTGAGCCTGAGCGTGCAAGCGAGAGCGCGGTATAAGCGATAGAGAGGCACGATCGGCCCAAGCGTCGGCTTGTACGCATTTCTCTCTCTTCTCGCGTGACGTCAGAGAGTTCATCAATGTTTCTTTATGACGTTATCACGTAAAACTATCGTCCGTAAACCGACTTTACAGACAACCAATTTTTTTTTTTAAGTGAAACTAAAAAAATCTCTTGAAGTTAAAATATGTGCTTATGTTAAGAAGTTTGAAGTTGCAGTGATATATTGCATAGACACGTAAAAATTCTATTTTAAATAACGTCCGACAAAACAAATATGAAGTATGCGAAATAAATTGTTTATTGTAATGACATTAATGGCTTAATCAATTAAGTTTAATGCATATACAACAAAGCTCTGTAGGAATAGACATTATTCATTTGGCGTACTTACATTTACTTACTTAAAAACAAAAAAGAATCTTTGTGTAGATTAAAATTAATTGTATAAATCACTTTCGCTTACAAATTAAGATTGATAATATCTACGTAATTATTTCAAGTTCAAAGTATACAGGCGCTGTTAAAAAATATAAGCAACTATTTCCGGAGGCTATGTATTACAAGAAAATCTGATTTCAAATCGATCTTGCTAATAGTCCAAGAACGATCTTCGTAAAATACCTAAAATCTCATATATCTCATAGTTTGTGAGATAATTAGAAAACAAAATTTAAAGGGGCGGTTTCTACCCTAACTGCAAATCGAAGCACACTTTTTCATAGTCAGAATAGTTTCTTGTAACCCCAAGAACGATCACTCAAATTTTTAGCCGTTTGAGATTTTAGGTATTTCACGAAGATCGTTCTTGGACTATAAACAATAGTTGATAAAAATGTTATAAGAGACTTGCGCCAAAACTCCTTTGGGGGTTATTCATGTCCCACCAAGGTCAACAAATACCCAAAATTTCATCCCGATCGAAGATGATCGGTATTCGGAACTATATATTCGAAATTCGTTTCGATCAATATTCGAAGTTCCACTGTAGCATGTAAACACTGAAATTATAACGACGCCGCGGCGCGCGGTAGCTATTCTAGCTACCTATTAAATAGCTCTACAATCTGTACCGTTCAAATGTGTTTTAAATTCGTTGGAAATCACAACGTTCGTCCTCACACGTTGCTTTGTAAAAATTGTCCGTTGCACATTTGGCAGTTGTCCCTGTTGTTATTATATATTAATTGTAACTAATTGTCGCACATATTTGTGAATTCTAAATTTGGATATTTTCGTCACAATGAAAAACATTACGCACTTTTAAAATAATGTTCTAGAGCTTGAAAAAAAGTGATAACAGTTGCATTTAAAAGATAAGAGAAATATTATGTAAATGAACTTGTGAATATTAATTGAAAATATGTTATAAAAAGTGTTTATAAAACCGAGTTGAGAATTTATTTCGTTTAAAAATAAATACCTAAATTTTCACCTGAATGTAAGCATAACAATTTTGAACAAACAGCTTTTCAGTTCATTCAGATTTGAAACAATGAAACCGAAACAACCAAAAACTAATTTTTTTAAAACTTTAAGAGATAAGATTATTAATTTCGTGTTAATTGTTGGCGAATTTTTTGACCCGGTGATGTTGTGATAAATGGTAAGTTTAGGTATTAACTTTATTTAATTTTATTGTTGTCAACATTTTTCAAATATATTTCAAAACAAATTGATATCACTTAATTTTCTTATCCACAAAATATTGCAATATTGAGTTTGTTCCAAGCAGCCAGCAAACGGTAAGGAAACCGTCACCCACATGCGCAGTAGCTAAAACAAAGCTGTTTGTGGCGATTTTGGAACACGTTTTAGCTACTGCGCATGCGGGTTGTCGTTTGCTGGCTGCTTGGAACAAACTTATTGTTTTCTCTTTCTAATATTATGAAATAACTCTAGATTCACTATACGAAGTAAAATAAAACAAAACGATTGCGCTCTAATTCCATACTAGTTTGTCAGTTGTTTTTTTATAACCTACTATTAGAAGTTTGAAGGGTCAGGTGTTGTTTTCTGTGCAGATGAAATTATGTTGCACATACCGCTAAACTAGCGGTATGTGCTTTATTATCGCTTTGTGGTTTGTGCGTCAGAGCTGACTTTCGTTCATATAAGAAGTTATATCTAAGTTAATTTCACACGAAATCCATTCAAATTGAAGCTTTTTGAAAAGAGGAGATTCGGATCTATAAAACAGAACCATTTTTAAATCAATTCGAGTTCATAAATACTATTAAAATTGTAATTGAAAATTACAAACAGCAGTTGTCGGTTGGTCTGTACGTATGTACGTACGTACGTATGTACGTCACGACTCTACAGATCGCAATTTTGGTCGGATTGCCTTAGGTTATATTTTATTCACTCTTTGTTTAGTATCAGACCAGAACCGTATTTAAATTCACATAAATGTATTCAGTAGTTTAATTTTTATAAACAGTTTTATTTTATTATTTTTGACAGCTAATAGTTAAAATAAAAAAAAAACAAAAAAATACCTATTACTGTTATTGTAAATGTAGTATATTACATAGAATAACTGCTACACTTCTACACCACAATAACTACGCAAGCTGCGATATCGGTATGGCCGAGCGGTTAAAGCGTTAGTCCAAGCGAGGTGCCGTGTTCGATTCCCGCTGACACAAGTAATATTTATTTTTTCTATTCCATTTAATTTTTATTTTTTTTTCTATTTTTTTTAATTGTTTTTTTAAATTTATTTTCTCAATTTTTTTCATTATAATATGTACAGTGGAAAACTTGCGGGATGTGCACTTTTGGCTTTGCCAACTATTTTGATCTCTTCACGTTTTTATAACGGCTTGCATTTTTTTCATAAATATAGTTATATAATTGTGCCGATTACATGAAACAGCCTAATAGTACCCAAGTTTATTCAATATCACCTATTTGCATACAAGTCACATTATCTACATTACGCATTTCTTAAGTATTGGATTGATGCCAATATTTCTGATATCATATGAGTTGAGATATTATTTGGATACCTTAAATACACTATACAGGCTGTGACGAAACCAAACTAACAAATTTTCTAAGGAAATTTCTATAATTTTTAAGAACACAATTCCTGGCATGCTGTATCACTAAAAAAAAAATAATTTTCGTTTGACTGTTTTATAGGTAATAAATATAGTAATGAGGAAAATGAAAGTATTTTTGTGCTTCACTGCTTCAATACTAAAACAGTTAATTCAGAACGAAATTACATTCAAAATCACTTCATTCTGATTTCAAACAAACCCAAAAATTAATTTCTAAAACCGAATAAGTGTGGTTGTATTCTACTTTGAGGAATTCGTATATATTTGAAAAGATTGAAATTAAAATTGGAAACATTACAAAAAAATGCAGTGAATTGGAATTAAAATAATAATAATATTAAATGTAGAATTCGTACAGTTTCGTTACACTATGTATATTATATTATGCTTTTGACAGTTAAATGTATTTTATCTCAGTGGTAATTCTTGACGACTCATTTAGCACTTGATATGCGGGATTATATAAAATAGGCAATTAAATGGAAATTGGAATATAATATTCCTCCAAAATTTTACGCGGCGGCAAAAAAAGGCAGTCATCGAGGGCTGCCGATAAAAATACTTTTCTATATAAACGAATATAATATAAAAGTAGTTCGACTCCAAAAATTGGTCGACTCTACCATTCTCTTTGGTATAATGCGAAGAAATAAGATAATACTTATAGTAGAAGTATAAAAATCATTCCAGATATTTACGTCAAGACAAATTTATAAACTTCAAATTAAATAAAATATTGCCCATAAGTTTTTCATCGGTATGTTTACGTTTGCGAATATTTTAACATAAGGACTTACCAAAATAAAGAAGTAATCAGGAAACATCTGAAACAGAAATGAATTGATAGATAAAATGTGTTGATTATCATGCGTATGTTTTATTTCGACAAAATGGCATTTTTCCAAAAGACAATCACACAGCGGCGTTCCTATTCACATTTAGATTATTGATACCACGTATTGTTGTGTTATGAAAATTAGTCAAAACTTAACAGCATGGTGGAGACAATCCACCATGTTTTTAAGTTTTAACGTAACGAAAGGAGGATTTGTTTTTGATATTTCTGTCAATTTGTTAACCCAATAAATAGTACACCCTCGCCACTGACCGCACTTAGGATTGCTATGGGTCGTCCTCTTTCTCTGGACACTGTTCTCTTTTCTCCGAACACCGTCCTCTAGCTTTTTTAGGGCGCCCGAGGCGATTTTTCTGAGATAATTATGGACGTACGACAAGAAATTACTACATCTATTGTTGCAAAGAATTGCTATTTGCATTACACCGAACGAATGAATATACAGTGTAAACTCTTTATAACGAAACTCAAGGGACCGAGCATTTTTTATCGTTATAGAGAGTTACCGTTATATGGAGTGAAGAAAGTAAAACAACCAAATTAAAATAATCTTCAATGTACTGTATAATCTCTTGATAACGAATTTTAAGGGACCGAACATTTTTTTCGTTATAAAGAATTTTCATTATATGGAGGGAAGAAAGAAAAATAACCAATTTTCACAAAATTAATTTATTCCAAACACATATACAAACACATATACCTATAGTTTGGCGTCATCAAGTGCTTGTTGAATAGATGGTGATGGTTCAGAATGGTCCTCTTTATGTCTGTAAACATTTGCTGACGCCTAAATATGAACATATTTCTTCGTAAGAGAGAATGGCTGTTGCGTTATAAAGAGGGAATTAATGTATAGGTTTTAAACCAACCAAATCGTAAAAATTTCGACGTTATAGGGAGTTTTTCGTTATAACGAAGGACGTTATAAAGAGTTTACACTGTATTATCAATGACAACTTTGATTGTAACTACATAGACTATTATCATAGTAGTATCTATATCTTAACCGTTAACGCACCAAAAAGTAGAAAAAAAATTACTTTCCCTTCTATAACGTTTAAACGCGTGGAACAGTTATACTATACCTATATTTCATTTAATTCATCGAGTGTCCCGTGCTTTTAAAAGTTATACCTAGTAAGAAAGAAATTTATTTTATACGCCTAATTGTAGATAAAAACAGACAAACTTTAGTGTTTATAAAAATGGATATCAATACAGTTATATTTACATTTAAAACCACCACGCGTTGGAGCATGGCGCGGTGCCATCGAAGAAACGGAAGGGGTTTTTAAAATATATGTTTCTATTTTTGTTACCAAATTTTTTGAAATTTACGTATTTACAAATTACTATAATTTATTTATTTACTAAAGACTAATTCAAAAAGATATTAAATAAACATCAGTCGTGTGTCAAATAATTGACGATTCAATTAAATTCTGTTAATATGGAAGTTTAATATTTATCAGTTCGTAAAAGAGGATGTATTCGTTTAGTCAAAATATTTAGAAGTAAAAAATACCTTCGATGCTTTATTTTTATTGGCACTAAAGTAACATGCTCTTTACAGCTTGTCAGTTCATTGGATAGGTACAGATTGCAGTAACAAAATACGTTATTTAAATCAAATTTAAAATTTAAATAAAAAAGCAAACCTTTTAAAATAAATATTAATGGAGTGCCGTAAGGTTTATACCTCGAAACCCGGGTCCACTGAATCGATTTTTGTAAAACCTTTTGGGATGTGTTTTTAACACTTAATACTAAAATGTTTACCCATTTATTTTTGCCGCTTTTGACATATGTAGATATGCCCTTCTCGGGGGTGGAAATTTTTTTGGAAAAAGTAACCCCAAGAATCGATACATCATTGAATTTTAAGTAAAACATGTCCTATGAAGTTATTTATTTGGATCGATATTTATCCAGTTATTTGCGATAGAAAATCTCGATTTTTCATTGAATTATGGACATTTTCGAACGCTATTTCACAAATAACTCAAAAACTATGCGTTCTATTAAAATAAAGACAATAACAAAAATGAAGCTTATTAAATTACGAATCGATTCCCTTTATTATATTTTTATACGTAGGTACAATAGAAACAAAGTTATGACCGTTTAAACATGAGAGTTTGTATGCTAAAAAAAATATTCATTCCTTTCAACGTCATTTACAGGGAGACAACACAGTTTTGGTAAAAAATGTTAAATAGATTTTTTGTTCAGCTTGAAAAACCCTTGAAAATGAGCTTTGCTAAATGTTATTATCATTTAAATTGACGGAGTTACGGCGAAAATGAAATGCTCATACATGTTTTTTGAAGCAAAAATCGACAATAAAACCGATGCTTTAATTGCAAAAATGTAATTTAAACGTAATCCACTTAGGATCTACTTCATTTGGGTACTAACAAAATGTATCGGGAGTTTGCACCAATTTGGATGCTTAGTTTTGGAAAAAAAATTCGATTTAACATCGAACTTTTTTCCGAATACTGAAAAAAATATCTTTCTGTTGCAGATTACGCTTAAACAAAGGGATATACGTGAAATATGCGAGATACAAAAAATGTAGGCCTTTGTCTCTAGAAAATTTTAGTATTTTTTGTTTTTGTTTTAGGACTTATATTTGTTGAGATGTATTCGTAAACTTCGGCTTACAGCTCTAGAGGCACCTTTTCGGAGTACTTTAAACTCAGACATCTTTAAAACGAAAGCCTTAAAACAATCCATCTCTACAGGTTCTGCAGCCCTGGAGTTTACCTACAAAATACTTTTTTAAAAATTAATTTATCTCAAAAATTGACAAAGTTATCGTCAAAATATTATTCATTTTTCAATTAATTGATGTAATATATAATAATATAATGGTGGAGCGTTTATCTTGAGACAAGCTAATATCTCGGTTGGACACGATTATTTCGAAAAAAGTTTCAAACAAAAGTTGTATATTTTGAAGGGGGACATTACTTAGACACAAATACCACTCCCCACCATCATCCCCTCTGCAGGGATGAGGGTGACTTTGACATTTTTAATAGGAACACCTATTTTTTATTATAAATTATGATTTTTCGAGAAAAGATATGCAACATTTGTCTGTAACAATTTTTTGCATGTCAAAAGTCGGTTTCCCGAAACTCTAATAAACTTTCATATATAAACAACGATCTTGCGCAAAAAATTATGAGAGGTAAGTGTTGTTTGATTTGGGAAGGGCCATCGATTAAACATACAAAAAAAAAACACCGCTTCCTGCGCGGGGGTGGGGTGACTGAAATTTTTAATGATTTAACGGGGCGGTGGTTTTTTAATGTTAAATCAACAACTGTTCCCAAATCAAACATTTACTTCTCGTAATTTTCTGTGCAAGGTCTTTGTTTCGGGAAACCGATTTTTGACATGCATTTTAAGGGTTGAGGGAGGCATCGGGTAAAAAAATGTTTCAGACAAATGTTGCATATTTTTTCTCGAAAAATCATAATTTATGATAAATAATAGATGTTCCTATTAAAAATGTCAAAGTCCCCTCATCCCTATGCAGAGGATGAGGGTAGGAGGTGGTATTTGTCTCCAGACGATGTCCCCCTTCAAACTAAACAACTTTTGTCTGAAACTTTTTTCGAAATAATCAAGTCCAAACGTCTGAAGATAAACGCCCCATCCTGTATTGTTGAAATCGAAAGCGGCAAATTTTGATGGGTAAACTTTTTTGTTTAAACTTTTAATGCAATCCAAAAGGTTTTACGAAAATCCATTCAGTGGAACCGGGTTCCGAGGTTTTTAGATTTTTATTTTATTGTATACTTATGATGATAGTATGTACCTACCTACTGACGAATTTATACCTTTGTATAGGTCAATAATGATAATAAACTATCTATCTAAAACTTACGGCACTCCACTATATACAGGGTGTCCCATTAAGAATGGGACATAGAACAACCGCAGATTCTCCAATTCAAAATAAAACGATTAAGCGACATATGCTTAGATAAAATGTTACTCGTTTCCGAAATACGGGGTGTTGAATTTGAAAACTGAAAAATTATTAATGTCCATAATTTTTTTAATACACCGTATAATTTTACTCAAATTGGCACACTTGTTAAATATCATAAAATGCACCTAACAATAAAAAAATTAGTTCAGTACGCTCTACCAGTGGCGTACGGCAGGAGTAAGTAATGCTTGTACCCCTTCTAAATGTTACGCCGCTGTCTAAATTTTAATTTTGACTATAATTTTAATTTTTTTGATATTTTCTAAGTCAATAATGTACACTTGTTAGTTTGTTGTAAAGTCATTGGTTTTCGAGATATTCGCAGTTTTTTTCAGACAAAATTGTAAAAATGAATATTATTAATAATAATACAAATAAAAAGTACATGTCTATCTATCTTTAACTGCGAATATCTCGAAAACCAATGACTTTACAACAAACTAACAAGTGTACATTATTGACTTAGAAAATATCAACAAAATTAAAATTATAGTCAAAATTAAAATTTAGACAGCGGCGTAACATTTAGAAGGGGTACAAGCATTACTTACTCCTGCCGTACGCCACTGGTAGAGCGAGTAACATTTTATCTAAGCATATTTCGCTTAATCGTTTTATTTTGAATTGGAGAATCTGCGGTTGTTCTATGTCCCATTCTTAATGGGACACCCTGTATATGTAATTAATTTCTATTGTATTTGGCCCGATGCGATGCACCGACGATATCTTAGTTTGGATGAACACTGTAAAATGACAAAAATAGCGATGTCTCAACGGCTCCCGACGAATTTATTTCATCCAAACAAAGAAATATGAGATACGTTTGACCTTGATATAGTAGTTTTTAAAGGTTTGCTTTTTTGGACCAGAGTTTTTTAAAATTTTTAAATGAATTTTTATTTTATACATTTTGACATAACTAATCTAAATCTCAAACTCGATGATTCTATAGCCGTAAAAGTGGTCGAGATTTCTACAAAAATTGCGACGAGAGCTGAAGATCTTAGAATCGAACATATGCCTTAGAACGATGTCGCAAATTCCAGATTTCATGTAGGTATTTAAAATTTACTTTTGACAGGTGTTTTTTGTTTCATTCATTTTTGTCCTCAAATCGGCGCGGTGGCGCATAAGAAATTTAAATTATTTTATAAGAAATATAGTTTGTATGTTCCTTTAAACATCCTACATATAGTTAAATTTTCGAGTAAATAAAAAAAAAACTTAAATAAAAACGATGGTGTTTAATTCTCTTTAAATAAATAAAGTAATTTCGGATAAAAACAGTAAAACGATCATAAAAATTCAATAAGACACATGTTGTTTAAATAAACTAAATAATAGCCTGTTAGTTACAAAGTTATTTTTACAAAAAAATGTATACTTCCTGTTTGAATTTTAAAAATGATTTGCAACGCATCGATAACAATTGCTGGTAAATAGTATGATTTTAATGTCAATTTCCTGCAACACCTATAACCGCTAAAACTTTAAAAGACTTACTTAGCTCTGATTTCGGAAGCTATCGAAGAGAATCAGTTTTGTTCGGCACGCCTCGGAGCGAAACATTCAGCCCGTGGGCGACAATGTCGATTTTTTAAAGTACCTAATGATTAAAACATTTAAAACATCAATTATTATTAATGTTAATTTTGTATTGAAAATAAACGTGTGGTCAGTTTCTTTTATTAAACGTGTTTAATTTCTTTTTAAGGAGTATTAACCGCCTGTACCTACAGTAATTGTCATATCTGTATGAACGAAAAGGTCTATTTAATTTCCGGGACCGTTTGTAACTTACCAAGTCCGCCCCTGGCAGCGAATAGCGATACACCTATTTCAACACATGCGTGTCCCAGATAATTATTATCAACATTTTCAACAACGACTGTTTTAATAATAATTTTGAGCTGGTTAAAACCATTCGCCAAATTCTGAATTTATTTAGTAAACAAAAAAAGTAAATAAATAGTAGTGATGTGCCGGATCGTTCAAAATGTATATCCGCGGATACGGATCTGAATACGGATATTTGGTTTCAAGTTCCGCGGATACGGATCTTATTTTTCTTAGAGTACGCGGCGGTAAATATTGCACATCGATCTTTGGAAAGAGACTATCTGTTATGGGAAAAAATTATTGACCTCTTTAAGAGTTAACTCTCATAACGGATTGTCTCTTTCCAAATATCGATGTGCAATATCTCATTATAAAGATAGTTTTTTAGTACCTTTGAGTTATGTACTATTGGTATGATACTCACTACGATAAATGTTTGCAATATAAAGGTGCCAAATACGATTTTAAAAAATAAAAAATAATCTGAATGGAATTTAACAGTTTTTCATTATTACCTAATCACATATATATATAAAATTTCATCTATGAATTGAAAATTAATAAGGTAAAAGATCCGCCAAAATCTAACGGATACGGATCTTTCTTCTCCCTCGGATATCCGCGGCTACGGATACGGATATCCGGCACATCACTAATAAATAGCTAGAACAGTTGAATATTACCAGGACGTGCGTCTTCTGCACAATCATCGCCCACGTGAAACTTTCTGACAGAATTAGCATATCACCAGAGAACAGTGCAGAACAATGGCCGAGAGCACTGCAAGCTATTATATTAAAAGGTTAATTAATGATCGCAACCGTTTGTAATGCATTCAAAATAACTCACATCTGGATTCGATCATTTAACCTTTGACAGTTAGAAGTACAGAATTCGAATTTTGATGAAGTATTTGAATTGAAAACACGATTGAGTCAATAATCTTCATCAAAATTTTAGAGTGACGCCGGTTTCAAATTTACACTTCCTAAAATATCTCGAAAAAAAATCTTACACTTGACGAATTCCAATTAAAAAAAAAAAATAGTTTTGGGAATTGCAATAATTTCTAAGTTATTCGCGTCTGAAGGTTAATAAAAATTTTAAAATTAGAAAAGTTTAAACTGATTGAAGACTGAAGTTTAATACAAGTTTTGTTTCAGATAGACGAAGAGATGGATTCATCGGAAAAGTTTATGGAATTATCCAGATTCTGGGTTCAGAGAATATTTGTGCCCATTGTGGTTGTTTTGGGTGTCGTCGGAAACTTCATAACAGTCATTATACTAACACAGTGAGTATATTCGTACCTAGACCGAATTAGCCATATAGGCGAGCTATTTTTGCGTTAATTGGGTGACAATTTTTTTTAATAAAAGATAACCGGTTGAAACCTTTTGTAAGTTGTTCCTTATATTTTTCTAAACATTTTCTGAAAAAAAAAATTTTTTTGTTAGTGTGGGCCGAAAATTGTTATTAACAATTTGTTTGTTTATTAACAATTAACAAAAGCTGATATTTTCAAAAATCAACTTTTTAGGTAAATTGGCCGAAAATAAACACTTTTTGTTCTTTGTGTTTTTTCGAAAAAATGCTTCCCTGCAGAGTTATAGTCAATTTTTAATTTAAAAAATCGGAAATTCATGCTTTATAATAATTTTTTTCTCGCTTATTTTCGGTCGTAAAGAAAAAATAAAAAATGGAAAATGAAGAGCATAACCCACACTATAACATGGATTTTTTTCTGTGTTGTAAAATATTATTAATTATGCCCCGAAAACAGCTGACTAAATGATGTTTTTTTTTCATGCGAAAAAACGCAACATTTAATCAGCTGTTTTTAGCACCATAATTAATTTTACACACGGGGAAAAATATATATTAACGTGTGGGTTGTGCTCTTCATTTTCATTTTTTTATTTTTTTTTTTTAAGATCGAAAATAACGGGGAAAAAAATTATTGAAAAGTATGAATTTTCAATTTTTTGATCCAAAATATCAACTTTTGTTAATGAACAAATAAATTGTTACTAACAATTTTCGGCTCACACTAACAAAAAAAAATGTTTACGAAATGTTCAGAAAAGTTTAAGGAACAATTTGCAAAAGGTTTCAAGTAGTTATCTTTTATTAAAAAAATTGGTCAGTCGATTCTACGCCAAGCGCTTAAAATGCCAAAAGCCGCACGCCTAATAATTAAGTGTATTTAGGGCTTAACTAATTAGCACAGTAGTCTAATTGAATGAAAATTAACAAATTGTTTGCTTAAGTATCTAAAATTTAGTTTTTAGTTAATTGCCGGATATACCAAGATTTAATGATCTCGCTGTTTATATACAGACTGGATAAATATTTGCTGGAAAATTTATATAAAAAATAAACACAATTAAGTACATCGCGCAGTGCTTTATATTTTATTGACTGTATAATCAGAATTAACAGCAGTTAAAAAAATTAAGTAAACACTTGGAAATAAAGATCGGTGCCTACTTCATAATAATTTCAGTGTTTCCAATAAAAATAAAGGCTTTTTTCTGATTGGTCTTTGACGAAATGACGACGAAGGAGAATTTGACAACACATGAGTTCTATAGTAAACTACTTTATTCAACACGCGTGAGTAATATATAATTTCGGGGCCCTGCTAAATTCGGGAGAAATAATAAATTACTTCATGTTGACGCGTAGAGTGCGAATAATGAGCCGAAACTGTACGGTAATGTATTACTGCATAGTTTCTGGACCAATAGGAACGCGGTAGCGATTTGTATATATAAAAACAGCATCGCAATTCAGCGAAAGTCAGGGCCATCTTGTGTGCATCGAGGGCGGTGGGTACGTCAATCAATGAAATGATTTATTATTTCTCCCTCTTTTATCAAGGCCCCGATTACATATTACTCGTGCTAGTTGAATAAAGTATTATGTATTATGATCGAAGGAGAATATTCCACTCAAGTGTTACCGCACTCGCTACGCTCGTGCGGCAAATTTCACGCTCATGGAATCTTCTTCTTCTCTCACTAGTCGCACAATATACTATTGTTGGTACCTGAAGTGGAAAAATAATTACAGAAAAACTGTGCACAAAATTCATTTTTTTCCGCTTTGTTGTAAAGGCTTATTTAGAAGGCTATACCTATAGGGAACGAATCAGGCAAAAGGCCTTACATATTTTGCACAGATCTCGCAAACTAATCAACTAGTTTTTGATGATGATGAGAGCACTGCACTCGAAATTAACATGCTATAATAATGTTGTTCTTAGTCGGTCAACCGATATTATCGATAATATCGACATCCTTTACATTCCCGATATGATATTATCGTAAGCAAAAGTAATGAATTAAAAAAATTGGTTGTCTGTAAAGTCGGTTTACGGACGATAGTTTTACGTGATAACGTATTCCGTAATACATAACCTAAATTTATATAATAATTATAATAATTCGAATCTATGATATTGCATCTTTCGCTTCAAATTTAGGTTAATTTTATTTATTTAAATTACTCACCATATAATATTTCTTAATAAATAATAAATAATATATTCTTCCGTATTTATTTTAAGTCTCAAAGATTAGCTGTCATAATATTTATAAAACAATTGTTTCACTGTTTATAATGTAAAATTCCAAAACCTACTTACAATATTTAAGTATTTTCATACGTCAAAAAATTGATTTTTATAATGATAAAATTTGTAAGAAAACGATTTTTTCGAGAGATGAGACCTAGCTAAAACGATTTTTTGCCCCCCAAAATCCCTTTTCAGTAAATTTCATCCAAATCGTTAGGGCCGTTTTCGAGAAAAGCACGCACAGGGTCAGGCGGAACGTTACGCGTTACGAACGTTAGGAACGTTACGTTACACTTTTTCGAACATGCAGCCGGTGTTTTATCAATTTATAAAATTGGTGATTCATCAATTTATAAGACGTTATCACGTCAAAACACGCACGAAAACTATTGTAATTGTATTGGCAATTGGCATTACCATTTTTACCTTATTACAAGGCATTACCATTTTTACCTTATTACAAATGGCGCTTGAATTGTGTTAATTTTAATTTTCATCCGATTTGGCTACTTTTCAAAAATTACTAAAACATTGTTGTTGCGAACAGTTGGCAACGTTTTAACTATTTAATTTTTTTCGTGTTTTCAAACTAACGTCAGAATAGAAATTGATTTTGATGTCTCGATTTTATTGCTCTATATTTTTTCTAAGATTATTTAAAATATTATTTTCGGCAGCAGCGTAACTAAGAACTTTGTCCCTTAGCAATTACAAAGATGAACATTCCAAAACACGTTAATGTATTGAAAAATCTGTATGTAACGTGACCATCTTTCTCAAGTTTTTTTTATTGCTAGTATAGGAACTCTGGCATCTCGCCAGTTCTGTTACCCTAAGAAGTTTATAACAAAAAAAATCTATGTACAAAATAAACAAAAATAAAATCGATAATTTTGGATTTTTTTTTGTTTAGTGGTAGATACCTATGTACAGACTAGTGATGTGCCGGATCGTTAAAAATGTATATCCGCGGATACGGATCTGAATACGGATTTTTGGTTTCAAGATCCGCGGATACGGATACGAATCTTAACTTTCTTAGAGTACGCGGCAGTAAATATTGCACATCGACCTTTGGAAAGAGACTCTGTTATGGGAAAAAATTATTGACCTCTTTAAGAGTTAACTTTCATAACAGATTGTCTCTTTCCAAAGAGCGATGTGCAATATCTCATTATAAAGATAGTTGATTTAGAACCTTTGAGTTATGTACTATTAGTATGGTACTCACTACGATAAATGTTTACAATATAAAGGTGCCAAATACGATTTAAAAAAATAAAAAAATAATCTGAATGAAATTTAACTGCAGGTTTTCATTATTACCTAATCATCTATATATATAAAATTTCATCTATGAATTGAAAATTAATAAGGTAAAAGATCCGCCAGAAACTAACGGATACGGATCTTTCTTCTCCCTCGGATATCCGCGGATACGGATATCCGGCACATCACTCTAGTACAGACTAACAAAAAATAAGTTAGCCTTTTGGTTACTTTGAATTGTTTTGTTTTTCAGACGACGCATGCGTAGTTCAACAAACGTTTATCTAACTGCGCTTGCCATAGCCGACTTGATTTATCTTCTGTTTGTCCTGATACTTTCGTTTGAACACTACGGACCACAGATACACAATGTGAAATATTCCCTCTATTGGAGATTCTACGGGATCACGCATTGGCTGGTCGACGCCGCTAGTGGGTACATAGATTAGTTTCAAAGTTAAAATATGTAGCACAAAAATAAGGAAAGAACAATATTTCAAAGACAAAAGTCACTGACTATTTTTACATAAAAAGAAAATCTAGTAGCTCAGCCTATGTTATACTAAAATTATGAGTAAAAATGGGGCAATGGAATACCTGTACAAATATTATTTTATTTAAAATAATATTTTTAATTTTTAGAGTTTCGTACATCAGAATGAAAAGAAAAGCGGAATCCTTATAGGATCGCTTTGCTGTTCGCCTGTCCGTCTGTCTGCCTTTGTCAGAAATGGCTATAGATGGACGTATCGAGTCGCAATTAATATCAAATGCTAAGATCTACTAACCCATAGTCTGTCTGTCTGTTCAGTAAATTTTTTTCAATTGATTTAAAACTTCCCGATGAGTTGACTTGAAACTTATTTTAACAGCTGAGAACTGAACAACAATGCAATATTAACACGTTTTCTATGTAATTATCAATTAGATGTAAAAAAAATTTAAATGGAATTTTTTATTTATCAATAGGTACCTATTGTTAGTTATTTGAGCCGCGTAAAGGTGAATAAAATTAGTATTGGATTATTATGCAGGAACCTTACCTACGTAAAATTATGAATGTATGTAGTTTCACACAAATCATTTTTATACGTGTTTTTCTATCTAATGTAGGGTCAAGTTGTCAACAGTGGCTCAGGCGGGTACAGTGATTCATTGCTAAAAACGAAATAAGATTGATCTATAACGCCATTCTTTTCATAAAATAACAATGTATATTTGACGTGAAGTTGTCTATAGTAAACGTCAGCCACGTGTGCTTTTCAGTTCAAGTGATACATGTAATTGTTTGTTTTTATGTGTCAAAACTTTTTTTTACGAAATAAGCTTCATCGTACTTTAGTCAACCGAGGGTACTACTTATTTGCAAGTTTTTGTTTCATTGTAAACTGCATATATTTAGGTACATTTTAACGTAACAATTATAATTCAAACCTAAAGTTAAAATTTTTGACGTGAGATATCAAAATAGCCGGTCAGTACACAGTGGTTCAAGTAGAATGAGTAGACAGTGAATCATGATCCACTCTGTATCTAACATTTTTTTTTTATTTTAACAAAAAAAAAAGCGAATCGGCTGCTGTGGCTATTATCACTACAAAATGATTACAATACTGCAAAAATTACAAATTTATTAATAATAATGGAATTTTACATATTAGATAGGTAAGTATTGGAAGTAACATAACATTTTACTAATCAGCCAGTTAATGTCTGCATTTTTATTTCATTTCTTTGATAAAGCATCGATAAAAAACATTTTTAATTATAATGATTCCGATACACGAGACACTGTGTACTCAAGGCAGAACCACTGTACCCATCTAGCAGTACACAGTGAATCATTTTCTACTAAAAAAAAAAAACTTTTATAAAACATTTTCCTTTGTAGATAATGAAAACTTAAATTAAAATAACCACACTATACAGATGTCATATTTTAGTTTTCTTGGTACCTTAAAATTTTATGATATAGCCAATAGAAAAAAAAGTGATCCCCTGTTGACAACTTGACCCTATACTTATAATGTTTAGTCACAACTGTATTTTGTCAACTTTAAGTTATGAAGCACTTAAAATTTTCTGCAAATTTTTTTTTCGATCAGCCTTGAGCAGGGTGCAAAAAAGCGGTTTTGATTTTTCGTCATCGTAAAACTAAAAAAAAAAAACACATTTTCAGAAAAAATGTTTGGGACAAAAGTGATCTGTTTTTTTTTTTTTTTTAGTTAGGCAGCACGAACTTGTGAAGAAAAATAGAGGTTCCCATTAAAGAATGTGACGTTGACTTTGAAAAAACGTGGCACCTCCACCAAACTGGAAAAATATTTGTACCATCGACTTTCCCTCTTGATTCTCTGCAACTTTTTTTGAAACAATTTTTTCGCAAACGCTCTCCCTTCGTGTTAAACATTAAAATGAACACCTCCGTATACTTAATTGTTTTGAACAACAGTTCATGTATTTTAAATGAACATGGGTTTTAATTAGTGATGCCACGAATAGTGATTTTGCCGAATACCGAATATTCGGCCATGTTCTCGGTCGAAGCGGCGAATATTCGGCGGCTGAATGTTCGGCAAATTTTGTGTACATTTCGCGGGTGACAGGTTACGACTTGTCCCATTACGGAGCGTACGGTAGCAACGCCGCGGGCGTATTTGTTTCATTTGCGCAATTAGACCGTGTCACGACACGCATTATTTGTTCATTGTTACATCAAATTGTGTTATTAATAGTCCTTATTACTAAAAAATATCACTGTTTGTTCACCAAAAGCTTTACAAAATAATACTATTTAAGAAAAAAATCGCATATTTTTTAGTAATATGTGCGTTTTTCCACATGATTTGATATTCGGTATTCGGCCGAATAGTACGCAACATTCGGCCGAATACCGAATACTAAAAAAAGTAGCCGAATACCGAATAGTAGCCGAATATTCGTGGCATCTCTAGTTTTAATACTTATATTATGGCTTGTTTTCGTTTCGCAGGCAGTTCATCGATATGGCTTACAGTAAGTTTCACAATAGAGCGATATATCGCAGTCTGTCATCCGATCCGCGGAAAAGTGCTCTGCACCGAAAGACGTGCCAAAAGGGTGACAGCCATCGTTTGCATTCTCGTCGTACTCTCATTGGTATCAACGACGTTCGAATATCAAATCGTCATTAACAATGAAAGAGTGCCGTCTAATTGTATCAACGACATACAAAATGTTTCTACGACGACAAATAAAAAAAATGACGCTCACGGTCAATTTTTAAATCAATCGAACGATAAATTACTCAATGGTAAGGAACCATTTCAAATTTGCAAAACAAGTTTTTTGAAAATTATTAATACCTCTGACAACATTATATTATTTGTCCTTATATTTTATATATATACCTGTATAATTTACACTGGCCCCTTTGCCCCCCAGCCTACAATGAAATTTTAGTACATTGAATATTTAATTAAAATGTATATGAGCTTTAAAGGAAGTTGAGATTTCTCTCAGTTCCCTCCTAAAATTTAATACAGTAGAACGCCGATTATCCGAATTAATTGGGACCGGGGTCGATTCGGATAATCGGACATGTAGTGTCTTGCCTCTAGCTTTCAACCACAACAATTGAAATATATCTGGACTCCAGCGAGTTCCAACTTCGATGTGTGCTGATACCATTGTAGCGTCTACACGGCAATTGACACTCGCATTTTTGTATTCTTGCGTCCCCACAAAACTTGTTTTTATTGAAAAATTACTTGGTTTTAATTTTTTATATTACGCTTAGGACCGTTCGGATAATTGGCGATTCGGTTAATCGGCGTTCGGATAATCGGTGTTCTACTGTATATTATATTGGACTTGAGTCATGCAAAGTTTCTACAAAAATGAAGTGTTTCTTTAAAAAAAGTACCTTACAAGAAAACATCCTTCATAAACCTAGAAATGATATTGCAAACATCTTTACTGATCATCATCCTCAGAAATTTCTGCTAGAGTGACTAGGTGCAATGTAGCGGAAGTGATGCAAATATCCGCAGCTATAGTCTGACATTACTGGTACCACAGTACCGGAGACTAACTGCCGTTTTTTAATATGTTCTTACACCGAATTTATGTATATAAAGTATCAAAAATACATACATGTATTTTTTAACATCAAAGAAAATGTATTGATCATAAAATCGTAAGGAAATATAACGTCATCTTGAAAATGTAACCGTTTCAAATCCACAAATAAGCATCTTCATGATAATTTTATAAATCAGATCAAAGCAAACTTATCTGTTGACTTATATATATTAATTACTCTAAATTTCTAAAAGCATCTACACTTATACATTGTTTACAAGTACTCGCTGCGGTAATTATTTTCGTGCAATTTATTAGTGCTCAAAAATACAAATGGTGACGTAACAGTCGATATTTCTAAGAGAATAATTGCGATCTTTGTTTTGCATACGAATGAACTGCAATTAATATCAATTCTCACCAAAAGAACGTATCGTAAGTTTTAATAAATTCACAAATCACAGCCCACTTAGCTCAAAAGCCTCACTTGAAATATTTATTGTTAATACGTAATATTTTTTGAAAGCATCGTTTCCACAAAATGCATTTTACAAATAAATAATTCGTACCGGAGATAAGCTTCAATAGAGAATATTTTATTGAAATGACGTAAGTATATTATAATTCTGACATTTATTTGATTAATTTTTGCAGGTTTCAAAAATGAAAATTTAATAGTAATTCAAGACTCAATTGGATACGCAACCCCAAATTTAGATGAAATAGTAAACCAAAGCATTCCAAACAATTCCTGTGCTAATGAAACGGTTGTGAAAAGTATCGATGTTGAAGAAACAGAACTGGGAAAAAATCGCATCTACAGAACTATATTCTATTGGTTTACGGTTATAACGGTTACAATTTTGCCGCTTGTTCTCTTGGCGACATTTAATTGTTGTTTGATAAATGCGGTTTACAAATCGCAGATGCAAAGAGATAAGCTGACTAACTCTCAGGTACCTATACAGTGTGGTCACTTAAGTGTGCAACATATGGGAAAATTTTTAATTAAATGCACAACCAAAATACAAATATTGCCAAAAGTTGGTGCATGTCCGATAATCATTTTAGGTGCTCTTAGAATTGTTGAAACTCAAACAGCATACAAGGTGTTTAATATCGTTGCAACAAACATAAAGTTTGTGATTCCATAAAAAATTAAAAATCTAAGTTAATTTTACAAATATGCCTGAATTTGAACAAAGTTATCCGAAATTGATTTGATTTTTAATAATTTATTAGTGTGTTTAAAATTTTTCAAAAAAATTATAATTTTGGTTTTTCAAAAAAAAAAAATGTTTTTCTTAGAAGGCCATGTTTTGGTATTTGGGCATAACTTTTAATTCTAAACAACTTTTTCTTATAATATAACATTTCGCTGAATTTTTTGAAATAAGGGCACTTTGCTTTTGTACAATTTTTATATTTTTTGACCCACCCTGTATGCTGTTTGAGTTTCAACAATTCTAGGAGCACCTAAAATGATTATCGGACATGCACCAACTTTTGACAATATTTGTATTTGGGTTGTGCATTTAATTAAAAATTTTCCCATATGCTGCACACTTAAGTGACCACACTGTATATTATTATGTAAGAAAACCATTCATATTTCAATAATAATTAATGTGTTATTAATTACATCATTTTCTCGAGATATTACGTCGTAAAAATCAGGTATCTATTCTTAATTGTTGGTGCAGTTCCGACGATTCTGAATTGGTTCTTGCAATAATTGTGAAGCGCTTGTTAGCATTACAGGCTCTTCAAACTGTTAGAAATGCGCGTGTGTTGAACAAATTTAAAGTTTCTTCGGAATCGAACTGTTTGAACTTTGTCATAGCAGTCCAGGTCTAGACTTAAGCACTCTCAGGACTGATTAATTATCTCTACCGCAGAGTCGTGACGTAACGAATGACAATTTTAATCTGTCTGTTGCCGATATTCACGAATGCGAATTTTCAGTTTTTAATTAATCTGGTCACATTTGTCCACTTAGATTAAAATTTGGCTGGCCGCGCTCGTCGTACTTACCTACACATTTAATGGTAATGGTTGTATTATCGTTTTTGCGCGTTAGAGCCGAGATTCGTTTATACAAGACGTTATATTATATCTGCGTTAATTTCGCACGACATTCGTTCCATTTATAACTTTTTGAAAAGAGAAGATTTTGTTTTAAAACGGAACCATTTTTAAATTGATTCGAGTTCATAATTACTCCTATTTAGAGAATACAATCTCGGGATCCCGGCCGTTTTCCAGCCCCAAAAATCCCGGGACCGTACTTGGCTAATCTCGAGATTTTCGGGATTTCCACAAACAGATCTAGTTTGCATTCCGTAATCCGTTGCGTCTTGACAATTACCTTGCCTAGATTATATTAATATTATTTATGACATAACGACAAAAAACAATCCTTAAATACGCGGTACGATATGTAAGAATATGAAATCTCCAGATCCTGAAGTACAAGTACAAAATGAATCGGGGTTGGCAAATAGTATTAGACGTGAAATAAGCCTGTTCGAAAATGGAAGAGTTCGTGGATATCACGTCTTAGAAACAGCATATTATAAGTATCTATTGTCTATTCCTCCAAGCAGCGTAGAACCTGAGCGAGCGTTTTCAGCTGCTGCCTATGTCTAGCAATAAACTACGAAGCAGGCTTGGAAGTCAAACATTGGATGCTTTGATATTTCTGCGATTGTATTTTCCAATTTCTAAATAGTTTTTTTGTGTTGTCTTTTTGATTTCTTGCAAAAGTAAAGTTTTTTTTTGTTTTATCTATTTTCTTTTCTTACTATATTGTGATTTGTGTTGTGCAACGATATTAAAAACATTTTTTGAGAAATTACTCAAGTTTTTTTCCATTTTAGCCCAATTAGAAACCACATAGTCTAATCCCGGGATAGCCCCGGGATCCCGGGATTACGCATCAAAAACCCCGTAATCCTGGGATTGAAAAACATGCTCGGGATTGTATTCTCTACTCCTATTCGAAAATCGCAAACAGCAGTTATCGGTTGATCTGTACGTACGTACTTATGTAAGTTCGAGCTCTGTGCAGATCGCAACGCAATTATTGACGGATCACCTTGTTTTTTTTTTTTTTTTAATTAACATTTCTTTACACAGGGCATCTTTTTATTAATGAAACAGTTAAAAATGAGTGAATGGATTTTTTATATTACAGGAGAGGAGATCGCAAACACAAGAGAATCGTATCACAGTGACATTAATAGCAGTTGTGATTCTATTTCTCGTCTGTCAAACTCCCACAGCATGTATGTTGATTTACACAACCTTACATCATTATGACAGAGGTTCTTCAGAAGATTATATTATTAGAGGTAAAACGATGTTTTTATCATAATGAAACAGGGCCGGATTTAGGGGAAGGCAACCGGGGCTACAGCCCCGGGGCCTCCACAAAAGAGGGACCCTCACAATAGATACTTCGGAAAAAAAATTTCAAATTCAGACTAGTAAACAACTTTTCATTTGATATTTTTTTTTCGCGTTTCACCTTTACCTACAGTACTTTGTGCAAACATGATTATATTAAATAATAACAGAAATCATCGGTCTATATTTGTTCACTCCAATCAGGCAATCAGTAAAATATCAAAATCTCAACTGGCCCTGATAAGCAATTTACTACCCATCTTGAGGGAGTATCCCAATGGCTGAGTGGGGTGGTAATCGCCCACAGCCTCAGAGAGAATCATACTTGGTTTCACAATAAATTATTTATTGGAAAACTCGGCTGTTAAAAATGTCCATTTTATTTGGAAAATAATTTTGGGCCAGGAGGCCTCCACTCCTTTGTTGCCCCGAGGCCTCCAGACCTCTAAATCCGGCATTGTAATGAAACATTGACACAGCCAGAATTATTGGGAAAAAGCACATGTCTATCAAGCTCGGCTCTTTGAGCAGGACGAACAGATTGTTAACTCTGAAAGTCAAATAGAGCAAGGTGTAGAAATGGTACAAAAAAATTTGCCTTTGAACATTTATATAGGCAGATTCGAGTTTCGATTTCAAGTCATGTGAGTAAGGGAGCATTTTCCATGAGTTTTAAATTCCAGTCCAACCCGTATCTTAACTATATAGTGAGGAGTACATTATTTTCGAAGAAACCAGTTTAGCCACTTAATGCGGATTGCGGGCAACCATATTTACGTACATCAATTCAGAAGGCGGCGATCAACCCGATCATAAAAAGTACTCTGGGGGCTGCTTTCCGTACAGCTGCAGATTTTTAGGGTTCTGTAGTCACAATCCTACAGCTCCGTCAACTTTCCATCGATTCGGATGAAATTTTACAGACATGTGTCTTATGTGAATCGCCATTCAATTGTGTAATTTGTGTAATGAAATTACAAAAAAATAATTTAAAGGTAGCATTCCATACATAAAACTGAGGGATGAAAATTTGTATTTTCGCGCATCCAATTGCATGGAGTATTCTTGGACAGGTCTTTAAAAACACAATTAAAGTTCTTAAGTGATTTTTTTTTAGGTGAATATTTCCCCAGATATAAGCTCCTGGAATCGTTAATAATGCCCCCCCCCCTCCGGAAACTTTGCAACCGTGTGATTAAAAATCTGATCGCTCACGATTAAGGCTTAGAAGCTTAGCTGCCCGGCATATAGTACCGCACATCTTTTATAGGAAATTCCTATATATTATACAAGATTTTTCTTTTTCAGGTTTAGGCAACTTGTTCAACTTATTGATGGCAGTGAACGCGGCATGCAACTTCCTTCTGTACTGCGCCTTCAGCGACAAATACAGGAGGACGTTCAAAACCGTTTTCATGGGCAAGAAGTTCGATCGGCACGACACGCTCTACGAATCGTCCACGGCCTCCGCCAAATTGACGAATTCCAAAAGATTTCATGTCAACGGGGCAGGGCTCAAGAGAAACACTTCTGAATACGCACAACGATACGTGGAAGTGAGTTGAAAATTATTAGGCAAGACGACGAGGAGTTTTGAGTGTATTTTTCGGGCACAGGCGAGATTATTGTTGGAATCGCTTCGTTTTAGGGTGCAGTTCAACCTCCTAAGTTTGCTTACAAATTGTTGGTGTGATTGATTTTATAATTGACAATTAGTGACGAAAATAGTGCTTTTTTCTCTATTTCCTTTAATATTTCCGTTCCTCTTGACTTTTAGTATAGCATATGCATTGTTCCTTATGAAATTTGCTTAAAATATGAGCACTGACAGAGGTCGCTAAGTGCAATTGTTAACTTGCAAATAGCCCCAAAAGTTAAAAAACATATTTTTTTCACTATTTTTTTACTAAAAAATGACCGCACACTGAAAATTTTCAAAAATGATTTCTATGTTGACCATAACATGCATGAATAATTTTAGCGGCATCGGTCCAATTACTTCTCGAGTAATTAACGATTACTTTTTTTTTGTTTCCTTAATTGCAAATTGCGCCATTTTTTTTCACAAACGGGTTTCGCTGGTCGGACCAAGCCAGAAAAATCACAAATTTATTCAACTTTAGTATCCCGTTGGAATTTTTGGAAAAAATTAATTCTAACCGATTTTATACGTTTGTCTAAAATTGGTATCGCTAAAGAAATCGTTATAAAATCGGTTAGAATTAATTTTAAATTATAAAATCAAGCACACCAACAATTTGTAAGCAAACTTAGGGGGTTGAACTACACCCTAAAACGAAGCGATTCCAACAATAATCTCGCCTGTGCCCGAATAATGCACTTTTTAATGTTTTTACCTACTCGCCGTCTAGCCTATAAAAAGTGATCCGAGTTTCACAAAAAATATCTGATGTCAACAAAAAAAAAAAAAACTAAAAACACCTGTATTTAATATTTTAAACTGACTCAGTAACACATGGAAATGACAAAATATTAAATACGAGACAACTTTCGCCCTCAAAATAACACAAATTTCAGAAAATATAAAAATATCTCAAAAGTGTTAAAATATTTATATAAATTGCGATTTATTTAATGTTGTCTGCGTGTATTTGAATTAGCTTTTTTATTATTAAATATTTATCTTAACATTCTGCCCGTTATTGATAGAAAACATTTTTAAATAACGGAATGTGGTGTTTATTTTCTAGGCTGAAAGGCTCAAACGAATTGCAAGAACAAAATCAATGCTGGCTAGACCACTGTCCGGCTCTTCTTCACCAACAGCCACTAATGTTACCTATTACTGATGTCAATTTTGGTGCCAAGATGTTAAAAAACTTAAAACGAATGATCCACTTCCACTGAATATTATTTTTACGAATTTAAAATGTTTTAGCTAGTGAGATTATATGAATTTTTAAATATAAATATTACATCAAAATTCAAATTGAAAAATGATACTTGATCAGCATTTAGAATTTAAATATAATGATAGACTCGCTGTCCTTTTTTCAAAATACAGTGTGTCCCCGGATTGAGTTCACAATAGGTGAGATTGACCAAAAATTTTCGAATTGGAATTTCATATTTTGGGGTTCCGCCCTGCTTGGTCTGAAACTTATTTTTAGTTTACTTTCGATTTTTTTTAATCAAGTAGGCCTTTACAGTTGAGCAAAACCTCTTTTCGTTTCAGATAAAGTACCTTTTCCGTTCATAGTACGCAAACGTGTCACTAAGAAAAGTTGTTCACAATGAAAAATTATGGGGTTATACAAATTTTCAGAATGATCGGCCTAATTTGATAATAGAAGTAGAAAATAGGAGAAAAATATTTATTATTAACGATTACATGATAAATCTTAGATGAGAAAACAGGGTGATTAGAAATGTTCAAATTAAAATTCAAATTTTTACAGTTTATCAAAAAAATAAATTAAACTCCAATTACTCTATTTGGCTTCCTCCACGCGATTGTTTTTCAAACAAAACAAAACAATAGCGGATTTTATCAAAGTAGGCCGATCATTCTGAAAATTTGCATAACGCCATAATTTTTCATTGTGAACAACTTTTCTTAGTGATACTTTTGTGTACTATGAACGGAAAAGGTACTTTACCTGAAACGAAAAATGGTTTTGCTCAACTGTAAAGGCCTACTTGAGTTTTAGATCAAGCAGGGCGGAATCCCAAAATATGAAATTCCAATTTGAAAATTTTTGGTCAATCTCACCTATTGTGAACTCAATCCGGGGACACACTGTATATTATTTTAACAAACGACCTAATTAAAACAGGTATGTAATCAAATTTAAAATTGGAAAAGTATTTTCGATTTTAGGCTTGGTTTTTCGATCTGACAGAGTGTAGAAAAAATAAATTTATTTTAAATATATAAGAATTAAATGATAATAATAGATGTACCTATAATCTTTGCTGCATATGGTAATGTCAGAAAAAATTAACATTTTTCTTCAAATATAACTTGACGGTGTTATTCTGGGTTACAATCACAAAAAATAGCGCTGTTATATTTACCTTATTAGAAAGTGACAAAAAATAAACAGCAGTGTTAATTTTTAGTGATATAGGTGCCTACCTACTTATATATTATAATAGCACTATTAATCTCTAGTACCTATCTAGTCTGTGATATTGGTAACTATTTTATATCCCAAGGCCAATATTTCCAGAATATTTCTGAATAATAATGTTACACAGGAACGATTTTATAAGGCGTAGGAGTGGCCAACTTGATTGAGATTTACTTTTGTTTCTCAATTCCTAGCAATCTACTTTTTAAGGTCGTTAGCGATCGACCAAAAATAATTCCGGGATCTACCAGTGCCGACGTGCCAGGCAAACTAAGCTACGACGTTCTTAATGTCACGTATTGCCCATATTAAATTTGAAAATATTCAGGAATATTTTAAGCTTTCTGTATTTATTTGTAAAATTTCAGTTTTAAAAAGATGTACTGTTTTTTGGTTCAATCTGAAGCGCGTACACGAACTTTTAATTTTTAGTACCTATTATATTATATTTTTTAAATAGATACTCATATTTATTATTTAGGGTTTTAGTAATCTACTGTATAAGCTTTTAATGTTGTATATAAAAAAATTTGTACGGAGACATTCTTGTTACCTTGTATTAACATAAAACTATACAAATAAAATATTGTACTTAGATTTATATTTCTATTCAATTTTCCAAAAACTTACGTAGATATTCTCAATGAATGTTAATCATCTAAAAAAATAATTTAAGAACTTTCATTACATGTTTAAAGGCCTGTCCAACGGTGGGTGCGAATATAAAAATTTTTACCCCTCAGTTCTATGTATGGAAAGTTATAAAATATTTTTTGTAATTTCATTTCGCAATTGTAAAGGCGGTTCACATAATGCACCTGTCTGTAAAATTCATTCGAATCGACGGGCTTGACAAAATTATATAATAGTTTCGTTTTTATGCCGTTTGGCTACGGAAGCCTATAAATTAATTAAAACAAAATTCTTTCTAATAAATAAAATCGTCGACCAATTTTTTTCAGACCATATATTGACAAAAATTATTATTTTTGTCAATATATGGTCTGAAAAATTTTTTATTTATTTAAAGAGTTCTATTCAAACCAAATTCGTTTTGTTCAATTTCTATACATATTACTTAGGGTGTTTTTATTTTTTTTTTTTTTTGTATTGTATATCATTTTTTTTTTGTTTTTGGTCCCATTGGCTAATGTTTTAGCAATAGACCTAAAAAAAATCTCCCAAAAAGATCAAGCCTGTGAACGGCGCTAACCGAGTTTGTTTCCTATTTAATTTAACATGTGAAAAACGATGTTGTTACTCAAACACGGATAGCTGGCATACATTTTTTTTTGTAATTTTTGATAGCAGCATTTCGTAGACAATTAACTTTCCCACAAAAGAGGTCCTTAGTACTAAATCCTTGAATTCATTATTTTCAAAGATACATATTTTTGTGGGAAATTTATTTCTTTACAAAAAGCTGCTATCAAAAAGGGGAAACAAACTCTGTTTGCGCTGTTCACAGGCTGGAAATTTTGGGGAGAATTTTTTTAGGTCCAATGTATAAACAATAGCCAATGGGCAAATCTTTGATTAACGTCTGATTAGAGCTCTTCAATAAATAAAATTATCGACCAATTTTTCAGACAATATATTAACAAAAAATATAATTAATACATTAACGTTTCGATCCGGATTTGGACCTTCTTCAGAACTGATCTAAAAAATATAAAAAATAATTAATATTTAGTTTCTAATTCGCTTTTCTTATAAAATTCTTTCAAAATTATTATTTAGTATCAAAATATTAAAAAATAGTATATTGTGCGACTAGTGAGAGAAGGAGAAGATTCCATGAGCGTAAAACGCACGCGAGTGGAATATTCTCCTTCGATCAATGGTCGCACATAATACTTTATTCAACTAGCAGGAGTAATATGTAATCGGGGCCCTGATAAAAGAGGGAAAAATAATAAATCACTTCATTGATTGACGTACCCACAATAAGATTGCCATGACTTTCGCTGAATTGCGATGCTGTTTTCATATATACAATACCGCCTACCACGTTCCTATTGGTCCAGAAGCTGCGTGCAGTTTTTTTCATTATTTCGCGCTTGGGCTTGCTACTGAGTTTCTATTGGTCCAGAAAATTCATTATTACACTCTACGCGTCAACATGAAGTAATTTATTATTTCTCCCGAGTTTAGCAGGGCCCCGAAATTACATATTACTCACGCGTGTTGAATAAAATAATATTATTATTATTGCACATACCGCTAAACTAGCGGTATGTGCTTTATTATCGCTTTGCGCGTCAGAGCTGACTTTCGTTCACATAAGAAGTTGTATCTAAGTTAATTTCGCTAGAAATCCATTCAAATTGAAGCTTTTTGAAAAGAGGAGATTCTGATCTATAAAACAGAACCATTTTTAAATCCATTCGAGTTCATAAATACTACTATAATTGTAATTGAAAATCACGAACAGCAGTCGTCGGTTGGTCTGTACGTATGTACGTACGTACGTACGTACGTATGTACGTACGTACGTACGTACGTCACGACTCTACAGATCGCAATTTTGGTCAGATTGCCTTGGGTTATATTTTATTCACTTTATTTACTATCAGACCAGAACCCTATTTAAATTCACTAAAATGTGTTCAGTAGTTTAATTTTTATAAACAGTTTTATTTTATTATTTTTTGACAGTCAATAGTTTGAAAAAACAATATAATAATTACTGTGTAAATGTCCATAAAACAAGTGCTACACTTGTATACCGTAATAACAGTAGAATGCTTAGCAAGTTTCGTAACGTAATGGGTATGTCATCAGACCCACAACAGTAAGGTCCTGGGTTCGATTCCTTCCGAAATAATTGGATTTTATTTTTTTTTTTTCTATTCCATTTTATTCCACTTGATATTAATTATATATTATATTATGTATACCTACATAGTTCTTATTTTTTTTTCAAATTTAAAAAAATATTTTTTTAATTTTGAATTATTTATTTCTTTAAATTTTTTAAAAATATCTTTTCAATTTTGTTTTTTTTATCATACCTACAGTGGAAAACTTGCGGGATGTGCACTTTTGGTTTTGCCAACTATTATTGATTATTTTTTCAATATTTTGATACTATTTAATAATTTTTAAAGAATTTTATAAAAAAAGCGAATTAGAAATTAAATATTAATTATTTTTTATATTTTTTAGATCAGTTCTGAAGAAGGTCCAAATCCGGATCGAAACGTTAATGTATTACCTAATTATATTTTTTGTGAAAAATTGGTCGATAATTTTATTTATTGAATAGCCAATGGGACCCGAAAACAAAAAATAAAAAAACCCTAGTGCACACACGTAACAATCGATTCAACACCTTGTATTCATATTCTATATAGCGTGTCAATTAGTGTTTCTTCTGGGCAGTCGCCAGTCGCGGCCGGCCGCTAGACGCGTCCAAGAATAGCTACAAACGTCGTTGTAGCGCCATCGTCCTCGGCGAACGCAGTCGGCTAGCTATAATATAAACTCAGAATCCAACGAGGTGTAACCCACGCCCGATGTACCGCAGAGTCGCTGATCATGATTCCAATCGCTAGTCTGCAGAATTTATCACAGGCATATCGTATTAAAGAAATCGTAATAAAAAAAAAAAAATTGGTTGTCTGTAAAGTCGGTTTACGGACGATAGTTTTATCTTATGACATTTTTATTAGATATCTTGATTTTAAGTCTTAATTTCCACGGTTTATGAAACAAAGGCCACCTGTCAGATGTAGCTTTCGCTGGAACAGCCGAAAAAAATGTTGTACGCACACTACTCTCTGACGTCACGCGAGAAGAGTGAGAAATGTGTACAAGCCGACGCCGATCGTGCTTCTCTATCGCTTATACTGCGCTCTCGCTTGCACGCACAGGGTCAGGCGGAACGTTACGGCGTTACACTTTTTCGTGCGTGCAGCTGCTGTTTCATCAATTTATAAGACGTTATCACGTCAAAAATGACGATTCTTTGTCTTAAAACTGGCTGAAACATTAGAATAATGATTTAACGTCGTGTAATTCAACATAATAATTCGTACCAGGTCGCCGAATAGCAAAAAAGTAATCACGGAAACACTAACTTCGCGGCGAGGTACTTTTTTTAGTATTCAGACTTCTTCAAGAGAATCATTGCACCGGGCTACATTAAGGAGGTTGATGCGTTACAGTCCCAATCAAAAGTAAGTCGAATTCTAAATGGGAATTTTTCCATAATAAATTTTTACAAAAGGCTATGAATCGTTGATACCAATAAATTATTGTCATAAAGGCATAAATAAATATTTTTTTTAATATTAATTAATTATTTCAGTATTTTACTTAATGGACTAACTTTTGAATTTTTTGTACAAAGTTAGGTTGGAAAAAATAAATTTATGTAAATATCTGTATTTTACATATTTTTTGCAGTAAATAATTAAAAAAATAAATTAGAAGTAATAAAAATTAAAATTAAATCATTAAAAAGTTGAAAATTCAGTTAAAATTGTTAAAACTGTCAAGAATAAAAGTCCATAATCGAAAAGTGCTAAGGTTTAATAATTTTTTTTATTGATTAAAAGTCTCCTAATTAAATTGGAAAAAATATTAAAATATGTGTACGACATCGATGCTTTACATAGTTAGTTTTCGGAACTGGCATTATTTGGTTATTTGCAAAAAATTAAAATGTACCGTTTGCATGCTAGGTTGACATATTTTCCATAAGACAACATGTAAAAGTTTTTTTTAATTTTTAGCTTTATAAATCTCCTAATGATTTTGGATTTTTTACAGAAAATTTTGTCATAAAAAAATCTATTAAAAAAACGTTATTTCAGATTTTTTTCATTATCTTCGTAAAACGGGTCATCCTCCTTAAATGACTGATGTGCCGCTTTTTAAATCATACTTGACTTTTCTGTCACATAATATTTTTTTAAATCATTTTCAATGACAAATTTCAGTGAAATCTTCCTGAAAGTCCATATAATATTCTACTTGGACGATATTTCTATAAGTAGGTACAGCTACTGTAAAATGTGCACAAAATTAGATGATACCTAATAAATATAGACAATTTCAAAACCACCGATTCGACTGGCAAAAGTAACCAGTAAAATAATTGAAACCAGTACATTTTCGCAGAAGTTATTGTTATTATAAAGGAAAATTTCATACACACACGCGTGCGCGCAACCCGGGTCGCAATATGGTAAACCTCACTTTTCTCTTTGCGTTTTGACCAGAGTCGGATTTAACTTTTTGGTGCGTACAGGATCTCGACTTTTATTAATATCGTCTTCTTCAAAATATTATGTTTGTCATACTTTCTAAAGTTCCGCACTATTTTCCATAATATTTGATCCCGAAGAATCTACATTTTCATAAATGCTAAAGTCCCGTGCAAACATATACCTAATTTTTAATCAGAGGTCTAATAACCGAAATAGTTTTAACTAGGAAAAAAGTAATCACGTTTTGTGGTGCTCCATCTGTGCCGGTGCCTTGGTGTGCCTTGTAATAAACCCATCACTGGTTTTGAGGGCAGTAAAATCAAAATCTGACCCTATCTCTCGGGCACGATTTATAGACCTTATCCATGTTCTAACGGGACATGGAACTAATAAATTGTAGCATGGAATAAAAACAGTCACGTTATTGACATCTCTACATTGATCTGCATAACATAACATATAGGTACACGTGTGATGTCATATCCACATATGTCTCTTACACACTGTCGTACCAACCACAAAATTCAAGTGTGCTACCAGAATTCCAGGGTAATCTTAACACAACTCGACTGATTTTGATCGAACTTTCACCATAGTTTTCGTTATACGTCAGAGAATAGGGACGGCTAGATAAGTGGTGCCTATAGCCTGTAACCTGGCTTGAACCAATAGAATATTTAAAAAAATTTAGGGACCACATAATAATAATAATAATAATTAATACTTACTATTAATGTATTTTCTTTCTTTACATATAACTATTAAACTAAAGAAATGTCTGAACTATAGGGTCATTAACAGAGGTATTGTATTTTATAGAGCAAATCATTTTTTTAGAAATTTCATGCCCGAGTTGATAAAATGAGCCAAAACTTAAGTTGCCGCGAGTCACACGTGGCTCGCGAGCTACGGATTGGTCATCCCTAAGCTATAGGTATTATTGCGCTTCTCAGCCCCGGATCTAGAGAGGGGATCAAACCGGGGCGGCCTCCCCGGGCGGCAGTTACAAGCGGCGCCAAAATCATAATATAATATTGTGGAAAACCACACCCAATTTGTCCCCGGTTTAAAAAAAATCGTAGATCCGGGGCAGGCGCTTCTAATAAAGGTGGCTGAACAACAGCTAAATAACGGGAAAAAACGCGAGCGAAGTAAATTTCTTGTTTAAAATAAAATTTATTTATTGGACAATTTTAGTTTGAGCGCTCTACGTTATTCTAATATTGATTCAGAAAGACAAATACCTACGAGCAAATTATATTCACATGAGAACTAAAAATTTTCAAGGCTGTTTCAACGGATCACAAAAGTATCAATTACCGGAAATTTGTTTAGACTTCAGAGATAACTTACTACCATATTTGTACATTAATCTACAGTCATAGAGTTTATATAACGACAATGATTACAAACACGTTATACTAAATTATATAAAGAGTAAACAAAAAAAAATAGAAGAACATTTTTATTTACTTCCCGACTTAACAAAATAGATATTATAAATAAATAACTGACAGATAATAGTCATAATCATAAATAATTCCTGCAAAAATATTCTATCGTATTAATTAAATCGGTTCACTGCAGCACCCATATAATATTTATGATGCCAGACATACAAACTTACAACGAAATTGTAGTTGTACGTACTAGTTTTGGAGAAATTTGAATTTTTAAAACTATAGCTCTTTGAAATGATATCCCATACTGATACGTGACCGCATACAAGATATTGTTACGAGAATGATACCATAAGATGAAAGAAACGTTTTTTCCAAAATGTAGCTATATGTCTGATTGTTTGTACCAGCGTTGCCAGTTTTTTTTTTGCCAAGTCGGGATTTTGGAACTCTTTGAGTGAAAACAGCGAGATTCTTTCGTCGAAAGCGGGACATAGTAAAAAAAACGTATATAATCAGAAGTTTTTAAATACCTATTTATCTTTTTATTTGAATTAAAATTACGTTTGCGTGACAATAGAAAGCAAAAATAGCCATAGAAAATGTATTTTAATAAAAATATAATATTTTAAATCAGATTTACCCTATCGTTAATTGTCTTATTCGTCTTCAGAATAAAAAAAAAAAAAAAAAAAACCGAAATCAAAATCAAAAAAGTTTTATTCATTAGAAAAATATGGCGTTTCAAACAATAATCTGTGGAGTGAGTGTTACAAATTGCAACTTACAATAAGAGAATAATTATTTATAAGAATTACTTATTCATGATATTTCTGTGAAGATTTAACTTCTTTTAAAGTTATCCCCGAAAAGCGGGACTGAGCCTGTCCCGCGCGGGACATTTAATTTTGATTTAAAAATCGGGACGTCCCGCCAAAATCGGGACGTCTGGCAACGCTGGTTTGTACTGACATCACTCGAAAACGATTAAACAGCTTTTGATTTTTTTTACACTAAATCAATGAATAATTGGTACTAATTTTGACATATTATTGACCGTCCGAACGTCCTATAATAGTTTTGGATGTACGGCACCAGAAACAATACAAGTACGGCACGCACTCAAATCTGACGAGACGCCTGTGTCATTTTGCGGCCCCCACATAAATATATACACACATAAACGGAGGTTGTGTTTGCTACATCGCGCGAGGAGCCCACGGGGCGGCGCGCCATTCAGTTTCAGTAGACCAGAGTCCGTCAAGTCGGTACGCCGCACTGTACATATCAATAAATACCTATATCAATAATATAGGTAAAACCATCTGTGTAAATACATTTATGTAAGTGGTCGTTGCAGATATCGGTGATAACTGTGTGATAAATGATAACATGCTATGTGTGTGAATTATTACTAACTTTGATTAAGGATCTATTACAATCGGCAGCACGGTAAGTCATATCAATACCAAATAATATATACCTATATAAATCGAATCAGTCGTTTGGCCAATAGATCGCTTATTTTACGCTTCTACGGAAAGAGGCAGCCACCATAGCTGATCAGTGATCAGTGATCACCCATTTCTAGGTACTTTTCCACTGCACAACCGTTGAGCGAAATGTTTATAATAAAGTATATATAGGTACATTTCAAATCTAAAAATGGAGAAGCTTTAGATTTAAAACGTACACCGGTGAAAGGATTTTCTTCAAAACGTTTTTCGCGATGCGCGTACGTAAAATATATCTAAATTAAACAGCAATAATGTAATCATTAATTGTAACGAAATGTGTATAACTGAACAGACGCGTCTATTGAAGGGTTAAATATTAACAAGTACACCGGCATAGCTTAAAAGCTTAAAAGTTGCTATAGACATTCGAAAAAAAATATTGACGGATTGATTCTTAGAAGTTGTAAAATATCAAATCTTTGATTAACGTCTGAATAGAACTCTTCAAATAAATAAAATTGTCGACCAATTTTTCTCAGACTAATATATTGACAAAAAATAAAAAATAACAAATCAATATAAAACAAGATGACGTTTCGATCCGGATTTGGATCTTCTTCAGAAATATCTAAAAAATATAAAAATTAATTAGTATTAGGCCTAGTTTATATGAGAGGCGTTCAACGCGCGTTAGCCCAACGCGCGTTTACAATTTCTATAAAATTGTATATAACTGTTTACATGATAACGCGCGTTTTTGAATCATCAAACTTTCAATCTTTCGTACAATTTATTAGATAATAGCTTAATACTAATTACTTTTTATATTTTTTAGATATTTCTGAAGAAGATCCAAATCCGGATCGAAACGTCATCTTGTTTTATATTGATTTGTTATTTTTTTATTTTTTGTCAATATATTAGTCTGAGAAAAATTGGTCGACAATTTTATTTATTTGAAGTTGTAAAATATACTGAAACTTTAGCTTTGACAAGATAATTAGAATTTAAGTTAACTAAAAAATTAACTCGGATGCTAATTAAAAACACAATGGGTTTAGTTGAAAATATAGGCTAGTAATTTAAAACAAGGAAGAATAAAATTCATCAATTATTCTCATTTTTTTTAAATGTTTCTAAGGCATAATTTATATTAAACTAGCGGTCCCATCCCGATTTCATCCGGGTGCAAAAGAACGAATGGGGAGAGGGACATGAGTACGCACATTCATCTTAGTTTACCGAGATGAATGTTTTGTCCAAATTTCATGATGATCGGAGTTACCGTTCAAAAGTTTTTGTCTGGCAGACAAATTTTGATTTTGAAATAATAAGTTAGGTACCGATATAAATAAGTTATTCAATGTGGACGTCTTCCAAAAATGGTATTGTATGACCAACGAATGCATTATCAAGGTCGAATGACAATCCAAATAAGTGCTGTACGTACATTAATTTTGGGGTCAATGCCAGAACCCAGAAGTCCGATTTACACGATTCCAAACTGTATCGTCATGTGGTTTTAATTAAAAAAAAAATATATACGGGGTGGTTTTTTAAAAACCGAACACCTGATTTATTCCCTTAGGAGCGGAGCTTTAATGAGATACTGCACATCGATCTTTGGAAAGAGACAATCTGTAATGAGAGTTTACTCTTAAAGAGGTCAATAACTTTTTCCCATAAAAGATAGTCTCTTTCCAAAGATCGATGTGCAATATTTACCGCCGCGTTCTCTAAGAAAGTTAAGATCCGTATCCGTATCCGCGGATCTTGAAACCAAATATCCGTATTCAGATCCGTATCCGCGGATATACATTTTTAACGATCCGGCACATCACTAAAATGTACAGATCGAAAGCATGCCAGCTGGCAACATACCAACACAAATGATGATTGTTCGCAATATAATACGAATCCCTTTTTTCTGTGAAATGTCGGAAAATTAAAATCGAATTTATAAACATAGCTACAGTAGCCACACATACAGACCGAAAAAGTTTGCGATTTTGCGTAGTTTCGAAATTTAGATACATAGATAAAATTAATATAGACGCTCGACAACATAGGTCGGACTTTAGCGAATTTAGTGAAGAAAAAAAGACACACGACGCTCCTTAAATGATCAGTTTAAGTCCGATTGTGAGATTTAAGAATCTGACTGGCATCATAGGCGGGCGCACTGCAGTGCGTGCCCGTGCACCCACAAATTCTCTATCTGTCGGCGACAAGCATATAATATAATGAAGGAAAAACGTGCAGATATATATATAAGGTATACGTGCATAGTGACCGATAGGTTATCGCTAACTGTTTTTATGACGTCATTATTATTATCCCTGGCACCCAGAAATAACAAAATCCTGCGGACGCCAATGCTGATTGATTCTGAAAAAAATGAATGAAATTTGAATTTAAATAAAAGCGGATTTTTTCTTTGAAGATGCCACAAACAAAAGAACTTTAGAATGGGATATATATAACGAACGATGAAGCGAAATAGTTTTTTTAAATTGATTATCCGTTAAGTGCATATACCTACCCAGGGGTCGACGACAACTTGCAAGGGGTCCATGTTAGCGGGAAAAAAAATTGCGGGTCCATGAAATGAAAATGGGGGTCAACGATAGGGAATCTCCTAACAAAAAAAGAAACAAACTGGGCATCGTTAACCGAAGATATTTAAGATTAAATCTAACTAAATTGATGCCAAATGTTGAAAATTTATTATTAAAGCATAGGGTTCATCCCTCACACTAAAAGCATTTATTTTTGGCTTAGTTATTTTATGTAACAGAAAGTAAATTTTAATTTGATTCGTTTAATTTGAATCTAATAATTAATAAATGTATAAAACTAAACATTTCACACTACATTTCACTACCGTTATAAATTTAAATCGTTCAAAGTGAGTAGCACTATACCGGTTGTCAAAAATACATTTGAAATTAACGAATTTGCAAAAAATCAATATCAGATAAGCAGGTGGTCTACCCCAAACCGAAAAACATGGCAAGTGGTCCACGAGACAAAAAAGTTTGGGGACCTCTGCCCTAAGCATTTCTTGAATATGGGCTCCATCTCTAATATGTTCAGTTTATAAAAAAAATCAAATTGATGGAAAAAAGTTAAAAATCATGGATTTTTAAGAAAAAAATTGAATTTTACAATCAATGCTCCCATTGAAAATTTGGCTGTCTATTAGGCATTTTTATACAATTAATAGAAAAAAAGTTTCAAAACTTTAAAATTAGAAAAATTGAACTACTTAATTGAAAAAATGTTTTTTTCGTTTTCATTTTCAAAAATAAATTATTTATTATTTATTTTTAACTTTTATACTTCTAAAGACAGTTTAATATCAGTAAATAAAATTTTTGAGAACATGACAAAAAGAAAAAAAAATTGTTCACACGGTTTAGTGAGGTACTTTTCATTTCTGAGTTGCTTCTTGGTGCCCCCTGAGACGTGATGCCCTAAGCAATTGCTTAATTTGCTTATAGGTTAATCCGGCACTGTACAAAGAAGACTGCGCATTAATTATCGAGATTATAAGCTCAGTAACAGAGTGATACGAAAAATAGCCTCAGTATTCCTCGGTAGGTAAATAGCTGAAAGATTACATTAAATTTAATTAAACGCTACGCTACACACTTATATACGATCAGATTGCAGAAGTGCGCTGTGCGCCATTTAATGCAACGTAATTTAATCTAGAGTTCTTTGCTTACTGAAGCTTACTGAGCCGAAACTCATCCCAACGAGTCTGCGTAACTCCTTTATGACTGTTTCTTATTATGCAGTGTATTGTACGAGAGAAACATTGGATTAATAATTTAAATATAGTATAACAAAACGCAGTTTCCATCTCAGATTCACATAATAATATGTGTGTTGAATTTACATCCGAACCTTGCCAAACATGGGCACGACGTGATGCGTGTGTTTTTTTTTTTTATTATAATTTCAAGGCCGCCCACTTGCTGCGCGCGACACTGGACATGATAAAGAGCGTACACCACTAGAGTGTAAAAAAGGTTGTGCCACCTGTTGAAAGCGCAATAATTGCATTACCGGGATATTATGAAATAAACTGAAAAGTGGCTGATTTGCCCTAAGGCCCAGTAGGCCCGGGCCTAGGGCGGCCAATCGTGACAAAACACCGTATGGCAGGCCGGACTCCACGGTGCAGTCTGCATCGTACAACAATAATCTTCATAAAAAAGTGATCTGAATATCTAATTTAGATCAATATTTGGACAGTTGAGTTTTTTTTAATGCATTTAAAACAGACAACTTATTAAAACCAACAATGTTGAGCTATTGTCGATGATTTAAAAAAAAATCACCGTATATTGTTACCATTGTACAAAAATAACAATGTGTCGTTGAAAACAGATGAAAACTGATAATACTTATAACTGATGAACTTGAATAATTAGGTTCAATTTGTAAAAGACAAATTGGTTATTATGTTCGTATGACGCAATCAGTTCATTCAATTTGGCGTTGAAGGTCAAGGCTAGGGCATTATCTACATAGATGTTAAATTATTGTTAATGCAGTTTGTTCAATTTGTTAAGTAAAATCACAGTTTAAAAATAATCCAACGAATTGTTCTTTTAAATTGAGGCTATTATGTAACGCCTATGAGCGTGCTTAATATGTGTATAGGAAAAAGTTAATTTTTTGTGATTTCCATGACAGGAAATTAAAAGTCTAAATTTCGAACAGTTTTTTTAAACTAACGCATTTATACGAGCGGCAGGTGTACTATATATTTCAGGGCTACAAACCTGTTTTGTTATTTTTATATATATTTTGTTATCTATACTAATATATATAAAGCTGAAGAGTTTGTTTGTTTGTTTGAACGCGCTAATCTCAGGAACTACTGGTTCAAATTGAAATTTTTTTTTTGTTGGATAGCCCATTTATCGAGGAAGGCTATAGGCTATATAAAATCAGGCTACGACCATTAGGAGCGGAGCATTAATGAAAAATGTTGCAAAATGTATCTCAAAAATAAACTTCTATTCAGGTGAAATGCACTAACTAAATATACTCATATTAGCGTTGCCAGGATTCAACGCCGGCTAGCTCAATCGGTAGAGCACACGACTGTCAATATCAGGGCCATGGGTTCGAGCCCTACGTTGGGCGAATATATTTTTATTTTTTTTTTAATTTTCTACAGTGCTTTCTTCTAAGGCTAAGGTACATTTAAATTTATTTTAATTTTATTTAATTAATTAAAAAAAAATATTAGTTAAAAAAAGTATAAATACTGCTTTTTATCGACAAAAACTTTTGAACGTTAACTCCGATCATCATGAAATTTGGACACAACATTTATCTTGGTAAACTAAGATGAATGTGTGTACTCATGTTCCTCCCTTCCCCATTCGTTCTTTTACACCCGGGTGAAACCGGGCGGGACCGCTAGTGTATAATATATACTTACACGTTGGTTAATGGTTAATAGTTTTTGAGCATCTATAATCTACAATATTTCTCTGTCTCGTCGTTACATACACATTAAATAATTACAAAGTAAATTTTAAAGTAAACACCAAAATCTTCGTCTATAACTTGTATGGATTTTTTGAATCTCTGCTTGGCGAAATAATTTCTAGATCCGTTTTCGGTCTATAATGTTTACTGAATTATACACTCGAAATAAAAAAAATTAAAAACAAAACAAATCTTGCTTACTAATAACGAAAACTGTTTAGCGCATAATCATGAAATTAGAAATAAAGTGATCTTATACGGGTTCTTTTTTTTCGATCTGAAATACGAAATCCTAAATATACGACAATTGTAATAAATAAACGATATAGGTAAAAATTAACTTAAAGCAGTAATGGCTTACTAATAGCGCAATTAAACTGCAATCTAACCACACAAAAAAAACAACAAAACTGAAAAATCAAAGCCTAACAAATTCTACAGAAAAGATGAAATAATGTTTATCGGTTTTTATAAATAAATACTGAGTAATGACACATAAACTTATTTATGTCAATGACAACGCTATTATAATTATTATAGCTACTGCGCCAACAATACTTACAGTGCCTACGGCGGTTATTAAATAGTAGAGAGTGACACATATCACAAAGAAATCTAACCGGCACAAGTTTTTATTATGCATGCAACGGATTTACTTCCCGGATTTACGGATGTTTTCCGTTGTTTCGTTGCTTGGCCGCTCCATTAACTCTGCCCTATATTTTTTTTTATAAATAATTTCTTTCAATAAAAATAAATCGGTCTAGTGCAGATTTTTTAAATTATTGCAATTATAGACAAAATTCGAAATTTCTTGCAGTTTTTTCAAAATTACTTGAAAAAGACAAGCTGCAGGTAAGTATAAGTTTTGATTCAGGAGCTAAGATATTCCAAAAAATTAAACACTTTTTTGTCAAATAACAATGCTTTGTCACTAAACGTTGAAATCTTCCGATTTCTATAAAAATGAACTTTCTAGCCCAGTCTTTTTTACATCTGTTTATCGTTTTTTTTCTTTATTAAACGATCTACCACCTATATTGAAAGTCGACATATTATTCCTTATTGATATACTTCTATAATCATATTGCATTCCATAACAAGTCCGATTTGAAGAAGTTTTGTCTTTAATAAGTATTTTCAGGAAATGGAGCTGCTGACATCAAACAGACGGAAGAAATTGTCTTTCTAATCCTCTAATCACGTTTCTATATTATATGCACACTTTTTTATCATTTGAGAAAATTTCTCTATGATAATTTATATCACATGGGCTTGAGAATAACCGAGAGTGTAGTTCTCTTAGTTCTAATTTAAAGGTAATAAAAATGCGAGGGATTAAAACGAAATTCTCAACCGCTTATTCAATACAATTCACAGAAACGGGTGTCATAAGTCATAACTAAAATGATTGTAATTTTGATACGACATAATATGTTGCACCCAACAGTAAACGACCAAATATACAAATAAGACGCGACAACAATACAAAATAACCTGTAAGAAGTATGTATGGTGTCTACGTCATCATAAGACAAGTGAAAGAATGTCATGGCAGCCGTGATCGTAGGCGTTTTAAATATGAAGGCGTTTATAGTGAGATTCCTACACCTTGTGGCCAATACCACCATATGGTCGGTTTCTACTTATGTGTATTTATTCCAGTTCTTTTTTGCCAATGCAGATTTGAAGTGGCTGCGCTTGGCGTTCTTCGAATTTCAACTGATCTATAGAACTGGAAATTATCATTTTCAAACAGAGGCGTCCGTGGTATACCATAATCATCTATATGAAAAAATTGTTTCGCATTTTCACTATCAGATTGTCCATTATCGAAAATCGCTTAACAGTAAATAACTTAAAATAGCATTACACTTAAAAGCAGGGGCATAGACTGAAAAAAATAGTGTCAGGGCACAACAATATGTTAATATATGCTTGGCAAATATGTATAATAATTTGAATAATGAATACATCTCAGATGTAATTACATTTTCTAACAAAACGGTTGCCAATTAAAAATAAACAATTTTTAGTAATATGTTAGCAAGACTGAGCCCATCCTCTTAAGTTTTAAGGCGAAAATCAATAATTCAACCAACATCTAGTTCATTTATAATTTATAATCCGTGCATTTTTTAGCAAATAGATTTTTTGGCCAGACACACAGAAAATGTCCGAAAGAGAAAAAACCAGGCTGGAATTAGTAAACCGTATATAATATCTGTAGAAATACAAGATGAACGCGTAGTTCTATAAATATACAATTCTCAATATTGGTCAATTAAGAGGGATGTCTATTTCTGTTGACTTGACCTACTTCATTTAACCGCATGTTCCAATTCTATTAAACAAGTACAATCTTTGGTTTGTGGCGAAATGTATACAACTGTTTGAATATACAAAGTTATCGTTGCGTACACGCCATTTTTTTGACAACAACCCATATTTTAACATTTTTTGTGGATTACGGTTATCTTGATATTAATTTTTAGGGTTCCTTACCACAAAAAGAAAAAAAGGAACCCTCGCATATGTCCACTTCGTTGTTCGTCTGTCTGTATGTCCGTCTGTTTGTCTGTCAAGAGTCAAGACCCTTTTTCTCAGGAACGCGTGGATGTATCAAGTTGAAATTAATATCAAATAATCAGGTCTGCAATTCCTTAGCACAGTAAAAAAATAAAACTGCTAAGTCAACGAAATCAAAAGATATACGGCGGCCGTTTATGCCCCATATTTTGACACTCGCAAGGGAATCAAAACCTATAGAGTTGACCTAGAATCATGAAATTTGGCAAGAAGCAATGTCTTATACCACGCAAGTAAAGGTAAAAGTCCGAAAATCGAAAATTTCTAAATACATCACGAAAAAAATATTTTTTTTGCGATTATAAACTTATTTGCAGTTGGTAAACTGGCCGCGATCTATACAGCGTTGCCAGACGTCCCGATTTTTAAATCAAAATTAAATGTCCCGCGCGGGACTCAGTCCCGCTTTTTTTTATATATAGTTATTTATGGACGCATCGACATCAAAGGTCATTAGCGTCCGGATCTATATCTATCATGGATCTAACTATGTAACTATGAAGTTATTTTGGGCCTATTAAAACTAATTGTACTAAATGAGCGAATATAGTCCTGATGAGTGGAGAAACGATATTATACGCTGGATGCCGTTTTCGGTGTCCTCGAAAATTTTTAGTAGGTCGTCGGGAAATCCGCAAGCGATTCTTTCGGCAGCATATTTTGGACACTCCAAGAAAATATGTTTTATGCTAACAGGGACTTTGCATATGTCGCACTCCGGCCGATCGGTCTTCTCAAAAAGGTATTTGTGGGTAAGTAGAGTATGTCCTATTCTAACTCGGGTGATCACTATCTGATCCTTCCGCGAAGATAGAATAGGAGTCGTCCAAGCTTTACTAAATGGTTTTATTTCTCTTAGTTTGTTGTCCGTAGTACTTTGCCAGCGATTTCTCCACTCATCCAAAGATCTTCTTTTAAGTTCCGTTTTCATGTCGGTATAGTAGACGGAGGTATCCCGGGTTACGTCATTGTTATCACTTGCCGCACAATGAGCAGCGGTATCTGCTAGTTCATTGCCGAGAATACCGACGTGCGATGGAACCCAGACAATTACGACATGTTTGTCCATGCGTGCTAAATCGTATAGTTTATCCTGGACATTTACGGCTATTGCATTAGTAGGGTATATATTTGTTATATTTATAATAGAGCTGTATGAGTCCGTGATTATAAGGAACTTCTTCGATGATTGTTTTTCGATAAATTCTAAGGCTTTGAGGATTGCGTACATCTCTCCCGTAAAAACAGTTGCCCACTCTGTAAGTTTGTATTTGCCGGTGAAGTTTTCGGATACAATTGCACACCCTACAGAGGTACTGGTTTTGGATGCATCTGTGAAAATGGGTATATATTCTTTGTACAGTGACCGCATATCCAAATACATTTTTTGTAGAATTAGAGGGGAAGTTTCTTTTTTGGAGTAGCTATGTAGCTTAAGATCACATATAGGAATATTTATAGACCAAGGTGGATGTCGGCTTTCACTATGTATTTTGACCTCAGGTAGCGGGTACATGTTAAGATTTGTGACGAGGTCTGTAATTCTTTGCGGATATGAAACATTACTTTTTTGAGTGCTAGGAGTGTTTTTGGCTTCTAGATTTTTTATCAAAGATGCATGAAGAGGGAGATCGGAAACTGCGAGTACTTTGCTAGCATATGACAAACTAAGCTGTGATCGACGGATCGCTAATGGAGGTTCACCTGATTCGCTGTAGATAGATACTATCGGACTACTTCGAAGAGCGCCAATCGCAATACGGATTGCTGAATTATGTACAACATCTAGTATCCTAAGCGTCCTATCGCTTGCAGAGGAATATGCTATACAGCCGTAATCCAGTTTTGATCTAATAAGGGTTCTATATAGATACAATAATATTTCCCTGTCAGCACCCCATTTCTGATGAGACAGCATTTTGAGGAGATCCAGTCTTTTGGCGCATTCAGCTTTTAACTGCTGTAAATGTGGTAGCCAGGTTAATTTCTTATCAAATACTACTCCCAAAAATCTGACACTATTTGCATAAGAAATATGAACTCCCTTAAGCGTTATAACTGGATCACTATGGCACCTACGTAATCGACAGAAATGGAGACTCTTGGTTTTTTTAACAGAAAAAGACAGACCTGTTTCTTCTGACCATTGTTCTAGTTTACATATGGTTTCTTGTAGAGTATGCTGCAAAAAATTTAGACGTTTGCTCCTACAATAAATAACTAGATCATCGGCAAATAGTGAAGCTTTTACGGGTAGATGAATGTCTGTAACTATCGAATTTATCGCAATGCAAAACAGAATAACACTAAGAGTTGATCCTTGAGGTACACCATTTTGTTGCTGACGCTCCTCGGAGAAGGCTCCATTGACTCGAACGCTAAATGTACGATTGCTTAGAAAGTTTATGACAAATTTTAAGAGATTGCCCCGAACATCCCAATTACGCAGCTGGTTAATTATATAGTGTCTCCATGTCATATCAAAAGCCTTTTCGATGTCAAAGAAGACGGCAATTAGGTGCTGCTTGTTTTTAAAAGCCTCCCGAATGTCTGTTTCAAGACTGACAACATGATCAACAGTGGACCGATTCTTCCTGAAACCACTTTGTTCCTTGGAAATGAGAGCGTTTTTTTCCAAGAACCACATAAGCCTACGACTGACCATTTTTTCTAGTAATTTACACATACAATTTGTCAACGACACTGGTCTGTAATTTTGAGCATTGTATTTATTTTGACCATTTTTCAAAAGGGGGATAATCACTGCTTCTTGCCATTGGCTAGGAAAAACATTGTTGTTCCAAATGTGGTTATAAATATTCAAAAGATGGTGTTTTGAATGGGCTGGTAAATTTATCAACATTTTATATGGAATCGTATCAGGTCCTGGGGCAGAGTTTTTACAATTGTTTATAGCAGATGTCAGTTCTTGAAAGGTAAATGGGTTATTTATAGGGTTCGAATTTAACTCTTCAGTGTCTGTAAGTGTGTTTTCAACTGATAGTTTATAGTTTCGAAATTCAGGTGTCAATTTATCATTGGAAGAGTTCTGAAAATATGTTTCGGCAAAGAAATTCGCCATGTCTGTAGGCGAGGTTAATATTTCATCACCGTTTTTGATAGCAGCAATGCTTGTGAAAGATGACACACCTTTTATTTTGCGAATTTTGTCCCATATTTCTGACATAGGTGTCGAGCTATTTAAAGTTTGAACATAGGAGGCCCATGATTCCTTTTTACTGTCTTTGATTATTCGTCGGGCTTTAGCTCTCAATTTTTTAAAATGAATTAAGTTTTCAAGAGTTTGATGTCTTTTATATATGTTGAAAGCATGCTTATAGTCCTTGATTGCGTCATTGCATCTGGGATTCCACCAAGGTACTGGTGGATGTTTGGATGATGATTGCGACCGACCAATGGACAGATCTGCCGCATAGGTGATTTCGTCAGTGAAACTTTGAACTACTGTGTTGATGTTTGAAGTTGTGATGTTGACATTGCCCTCTGGAATAGCCAACTGTGAGAAAAGTTCCCAATTTGCAGATTTGAGATTCCATCGGCTTAGTGCGTTATGATTAGTTTTTTGTGCTGCTATTTGGATTCTAATTGGGAAGTGATTACTTGGAAACACATCGGGTATAGTTTCCCACCTAAGCTTATGAGTTAATCTAGCATCACAGAAGGCTAGGTCGATTGCTGAGAAATTTCCTGTTGCGGCACAAAAATGAGTTTGACTTCCAGTATTTAGCATTGCTAAGTTTTCATGGTCGAGAACTTTATCTATTAATCTACCGTTTCTGTCTATTACATCACAGCCCCATCGCAAATGTTTAGCATTAAAATCGCCAACAATAATGAAAGGAGAAGGAAGCTGATGAATAAGGTTAACAATATCGTCTTGTTCAAGCCTGGTATTGGGAGGTATGTAGACATTGCAGATAGTTATAAAGCAGTCTAATCGTATTTTGACTGCTATTACTTCTAAATCAGTCGTTAGTGGAACCTGCTCTGAATAGTACGTGTTGCGGACAAGTGTGGCAACACCCCCACTAGCTCTTCCATCAGTTTCTCTATCCCTGCGATACCAGGTATAATATTTTGATTTAGGAGATTGCGTCGTTCGAAGAAATGTTTCCTGTAGACATAAGCACATTGACTGTTCGCTAGACAGGAGTAGTTGAATCTTTTCAATATGAGAAAAGTATCCATTGCAATTCCAATAATTAATTTTAATTGAGTTGTCCATTATGAAAAGGTTGATATAATAATTTTCAGATAGGTACGATAGTCAGGGTTTATCAATTGAGAGTACAGATTAATTATTTTTAGGTGACAGAATATCGCTTAGAGAAACATCATCTGTCTCAATGGAGTCGGGTTCGGTTTCGTTTAAGCGTTGTTCAAGAAGTTGGTTATTTATACTTTTCATCACCCGAGTTAACCGGGCTTTCATTGAAGGTTTTTTAACTTTCGGATAGACTTTCTGCATAATATCAAGTAAGGCTTCGATGTCCGTAGTGTAATTTTGAGCAACACTTAGCGAATCAGTACTGCCTTTGACATTCTCAAGAAAGTCAACTATAGTAGAGAATGTAATGCCAGTTTCTTTAGAATTCAGGTCAATGAGAGATTTCGCAGGGAGTAAATGTAAATCGTAGGAAGTATCGTTAGAACCTGTGGACGTAGTAGAGCCAATAGAGTCCGTGCGCATTCTTTTATCTTGCCTGTTTTCTTTAGAACCAGGATTTTTTTTTGCCGGATGATTTATGTACAGTGGGAGTATTTGGAGGGAGAAGAGATTTATTCGTTTCCTTGGGGGCGTCAGGTTCGTTCACTTCTGGCAAACCAGAGTTTTCTGAACCTGACGACAGACTGGGTGGAGGGGGCCTTTTAAGTCCCCTTATAGGTACGGGATCTGTGACGTCAATATTTGCAGGCTGATTGTCCTCAGAAACCTCTAGATCGTCCGAGTCCTCGGAGTCATCAGAAGACTGATTGGGACAGTTACTAGATATATGTCCAGGTTGACGACATGAGAAGCAGACAATTTCATTAGAGGATATGAAAATACGGTAATTATCTCCTTCGAAGTTAATCAGTACCGATTCAGGAATTTGCTTTTTCTCATCTGGTACAATAAAAACTTGGCGTCGAAAGCTCATAATATGTGCATATTCCTTTTCCAGCATTCCAGCTCTTAAAAACGTAATAGGCGAGACAAGTTTTAGGCCGTATTCAGATAGCTGTGTTTCTATTAGAGTATGTGGGATCGATGGACAAACATTTGACAAAATTATTCTTTTAGCGGGGGTTACAAGCCTGCGCGCAGTGATATTTAAATCGTTGATTGTTATGGATCCGTGGTTAAGCAAGAAATTATCAACGTGGTTAGTATCAGACAGATATATACATATTCGATTATTTGATATACGAGAGGCAAAAATTATGTTTCGGGGACCGACAACTGAACCTAAACTCAGTATATAATCTTTAATTTTAATTCCTTCTAATGAATCAAAAATTATTCCTTGGGTTTTTTTTGGGAAAGAATCATTATTTGCATTTCTCTGAACAACATTTGCAAACGATACAGTTGAAGTATTTGTTCGGTTATTACTTGTTTCAACATTTTGTGTAGAAACGTGCGGTTCAACAATGTGTAAATCTGAGATTTGACTAGTCATCATATTGCATGATGAGATAGGATGCAAACCTATGAATTTTGCGAATCTTGTGCACTAATTTTAGTAATTTGGCACGCGGTAATTAGGTGGCGTGACCATCCACTTGAAAGAGGACGTCACCAGATAGTCAAGACTAAAACCAGTGATAAACAGAGATTAAATAAAATCTACCTATTCCACTGATAAAAAGTATAATGTTAGGAGACAGAAAACAAAAGGTGGCGCTGTCACCCCCCTTCCTAAAGAAGGTTGGCTAGCAAAATGAGGTTATAGTAAAACAAAAAAGAAAAATCAAAGTCAAACAGCAAAAAAAGAACTCACCATACAAAGAAAATAATAGAAAATAACAAAAAAAAAAAAATTCGTGAATACGAAGAAACAGAAAAAATAACGATTTTGGTACAAAAACCAGTAAAGAAAAATATATATTTAGCAGAGGTGCACAAAACGACACGATCAATCCAATATCCAATATCAGAACCATTTCAGTCCCGCTTTTCGGGGATAACTTTAAAAGAAGTTAAATCTTCACAGAAATATCATGAATAAGTAATTCTTATAAATAATTATTCTCTTATTGTAAGTTGCAATTTGTAACACTCACTCCACAGACTATTGTTTGAAACGTCATATTTTTCTAATGAATAAAATTTTTTTGATTTTGATTTCTGTTTTTTTTTCTGAAGACGAATAAGACTCAACTATTTAACGATAGGGTAAATCTGATTTAAAATATTATATTTTTATTAAAATACATTTTCTATGGCTATTTTTGCTATCTATTGTCACGTAAACGTAATTTTAATTCAAATAAAAAGATAAATAGGTATTTGAAAACTTCTGATTATATACGTTTTTTACTATGTCCCGCTTTCGACGAAAGAATCCCGCTGTTTTCGCTCAAAGAGTTCCAAAATCCCAACTTGGCAAAAAAAAAAAACTGGCAACGCTGGACCTATATGTCGATGTATATGGGGACAACAGTTTTCCAACGCAAAGCGGGAAAAATATTCAAGACTCGATTCACGTGATGGACGAACTATTTACATACCTACAAGTTTGTACGGAAGCATCGGTGCGCGATTCCGACCCGAACTTGACTGATTTTTTTTTTGTGTCGGTTCATTTTCGTTTTGTAAATATTTTTATTAATTCAGACATTGTTATATTATATTAACTATTAGTCGCCAAAAATTAATTGCCAAATTGTTTGAATTTGGAAGTACATAATAGCATAAGTGACCCCACATCTCAGCCCACGGTTCTTCAGTAACTAGTAAGTTATTATGAAGCTGTGGAAGTTTCCCACACAATTATACATAACATTATTGCGATATGCGCGCACCTACATACATTTGTGTGAATGAAGCCCACATAATATTTGTGGTCAAGTTAATATGACAACTGATTCTTAATAAGTAATTCCAGTTAAAAAAAGGTGACAAATACGATCGATGATAAATGTTGAATAATAAACCATAAATAGTCATCAAAATAATAGTATTGAACCACAATATAACGAATCATTATCAAAATACTGATCAATGATGATTTCGATGGATATAGTACCTACTTGTAGAAAAATTTGAAATAGATAGGTACTTACTAGTGATGTGCCGGATATCCGTATCCGCGGATATCCGAGGGAGAAGAAAGATCCGTATCCGTTAGTTTTTGGCGAATCTTTTACCTTATTAATTTTCAATTCATAGATGAAATTTTATATATATAGGTGATTAGGTAATAATGAAAAACTGTTAAATTCCATTCAGATTATTTTTTATTTTTTAAAATCGTATTTGGTACCTTTATATTGCAAACATTTATCGTAGTGAGTACCATACCAATAGTACATAACTCAAAGGTACTAAAAAACTATCTTTATATAATGAGATATTGCACATCGATCTTTGGAAAGAGACAATCTGTTATGAGAGTTAACTCTTAAAGAGGTTAATAACTTTTTCCCATAACAGATAGTCTCTTTCCAAATGTCGATGTGCAATATTTACCGCCGCGTACATCACTAGTACTTACATCTACTAAAATACAAAATACCTAATTTTAATTTTATTACGTATAGCTAATAAATCTGATTCTATTCTATTCTAATCTTGCATTAAATTTACCAAATAGATGTTGTTTGACTTATTATGATTTTTTTAAATATAATTTTCCTATCGAAACAAAATCTTTTTGACAGTTTTTTTAGATGATGCCAGATTATTTATTTAATCACACAACGTATTTTAATTTTCTGCATGACGGATGCTGTCTGTCTTAAATCAATTTTCATATGTTCGCAATCGCCCATTAATTGATTCGTGTTTGTTTTTCTTTAGTACGCAGGAAGGAGTTAACGAGTTCGGATCTACGTGATGACAACAAAAGAACATCGTGAGGTACATTCAACCAGGACCGTATCAAGGACTTTGTCCCCGTCGAGTGGCCCTCCTAGAGCGGTTACTCCTCAGGAATTTGACAACAATTTAGGTAAATGCAACGAATAGATATTAAAAAAATTGGTTGTCTGTAAAGTCGGTTTACGGACGATAGTTTTACGTGATAACGTATTCCGTAATACATAACCTAAACCTCCCAAAATTTGGTTTCAATCCGCTTATCCTTGGTGTCGGAATGATAAAAAATGTCAAAAGTGACGTTTGCAACTTACAAAGTATTATGTTCTAATAATAATTAGTTATTCCAATACTTAACTTAGCAGGCTTTGCATTTCACAATATACTAATGTCAAAAAATTGAATTAAACATTAGAAATGCAGCCGTTTTCATGTTAAGACAAGACATACGTTTGCTTCTAATTTCCATGTACGGCAAACAAAGACAACCGACCGCGTCGCGCCATGCATTAGACAACATTGCATTTATACAGCTATTTTTCTATATAAATTTGTATAAAATATTTTTCTATATAAATTTGTATAAAAAAACTGTTTAGGCAAATTCTGTTATACGAAATCTATGTAAAATGTTCTCCTCTTTCGTTTAAGACTGGTTTCAAACCGATCTGATTTAAATTGAGCGAGAAATTAGCAAAAAGCACGCACAGGGTCAGGCGGAACGTTACGCGTTATGCGTTACGCGTTACACTTTTTCGTACATGCAGCCGGTGTTTTATCAATTTATAATATTGGTGATTCATCAATTTATAAGACGTTATCACGTCAAAAACTGATGTCTATACTCGAATAATAATTGTAAGATCAGAATAAATGGTTTTAAAAACATGAGATCAGTAGGTATCTAAAAATATTTAAAAATGCGTTGAGATTGTCTGTAAGTGTACCCTGCACTTCAAAGAAAACTTATTTTCTAGATTATCTATTGGAAGACCTCCAGAATTCCGTGTCTCGTCCAGGCAGTTCCTTAGAAATGAATGGTCATGGAGGAAGTGGTTCCGGTAGTTACCATCGCGAATACAGTTCTACCAGAACTGTTTCCGGCGGCGCGGGCGGCGGTAAGAGCGGCTCGCTGGATAGAGGCGCAAGGGTTGAGTATCTGTCGGCTGCCAATCCGACAACGGTGGCCTTAGAAGAAAAAACGTTGGACGGAAAGCAGAAGACAATTTATAAAACGTCAACGTACGAATATAACGAAACGCTCGACGATGCGGCCGTTCCCTGCACCGATAGTCAGATAAGGATGCAGTCGAACATCAACCAACTGGACACGCTGTTAGATGATTTACAACAAGCGAGAAAAGGTAAAATTAGACGTGCGTTATTATATTTTTTATTTTAAAAGTTTCATCGTTAAAAACTTATAGTCAGAGTGCCCGTCGGCAAAAATTTTATTGATACATACTCTCCCCAAACTTTGTATATGGCTTCATTTGGCCTAGTCTAACACCTATTTCCTCTATGACTTTTCTTGATTTGGGCCGTTTTCCCTCTAAAGTTTCCAAAAGATGTTGTTTTGACGACATGTAAAAATTTATAGATACTGTTTGTTTTTTTAATTGGGTAGCTTAAAAACTTCAACCAAAACGCTAAAATAATGTTCTCTGACAAATAACATGAACCAATTAAAATGTCTGACACCTCGAATATGTTCGACATATTCGAGGTGTCAGACATTTTAAATGGTTCGTATTTTTTGTCAAAGACCATCATTATAGCGTTTTGGTTGAAGTTTTTAAGCTATCCAATTAAAAAATCAAACAGTATCTATAAATTTTTACATGTCGTCAAAACGACATCTTTTGGAAACTTTAGAGGGAAAACGCCCCAAAATCAAGAAAAGTCATAGAGGAAATAGGTGTCAGACTAGGCCTAATGAAGCCATATACAAAGTTTGGGGAGAGTATGTATCAATAAAATTTTTGCCGACGGGCACTCTGACTATTACTACAAATTGTATTGGAATTTTCTGGAAAGAATTCATTCTACGCAGTACGTCTTTCATTTACATAAGTCATATCCTGTTTAAGAAACGGGTAAATATTATACATAATGCGTACATTGTACAAACTAATATTTAAAATCATTGAACTTGCGACGAAACTAAATTTTCGAAATGGGGCGGTTTAAAAAAAAATGATTTTTATCATATTAATATCGCTATTCCGTAATTTGCTAATAATAGGCTTTTTTATTATAAATAAATTTAAAAAAAATGGCGTTATCGGAAATCAAGAGTATTCAATATTCAAAATATTCACACTGGACAAATACATCAGATTTATCTTGTAAGAAACTTGAACTTTGTATATTCCAATTATTGTTCCCGCTGTATAGTAAGTAGTGATGTGCCGGATATCCGTATCCGTATCCGCGGATATCCGAGGGAGAAGAAAGATCCGTATCTGTGTCCGTTAGTTTTTGGCGGATCTTTTACGGATCTTTTACCTTATTAATTTTCAATTCATAGATGAAATTTTATATATATAGGTGATTAGGTAATAATGAACAACTGTTAAATTCCATTCAGATTATTTTTTAAAATCGTATTTGGCACCTTTATATTGCAAACATTTATTGTAGTGAGTACCATACCAATAGTACATAACTTAAAGGTACTAAAAAACTATCTTTATAATGAGATATTGCACATCGATCTTTGGAAAGAGACGATCTGTTATGAGAGTTAACTCTTAAAGAGGTCAATAACTTTTTCCCATAACAGATAGTCTCTTTCCAAAGGTCGATGTGCAATATTTACCGCCGCGTACTCTAAGAAAGTTAAGATCCGTATCCGTATCCGCGGATCTTGAAAGTAAATATCCGTATTCAGATCCGTATCCGCGGATATACATTTTTAACGATCCGGCACATCACTAATAGTAAGTTTATTTAATTCTATATATAAGTATATATTATATATATGTATATGAATCAGTGTGTATCATGCAGAGAATATAAAATCTGATGTATAATATTCTGACTGTTTGTTTCAGGAGCTAATATTAACGCTGGCATTGATCCAGGCTTGCTGTGAGTATTTGGTTCACAATATTATATTTTACAATTTCTGCACACAAACAATATAAATTCACGTAAACTTCGTCTAAAGTTTCATCGCTCCTTTGAATTTTGTAAACGTTTATTTTTATCTTATATTCTTTCACAAAAATTCAACGAAGGCACCCAAATTATCATGCAACTTATGCGGCAGAAATTTTTTCAGTTTAAGTTCAGTAGCGAATTAACTTGATTAATGGTACCTTACTGCCTAATTATGCAGTGTCTAAACCTGTTTATTTGTGGCATTTATTTATCTATCACTCATGTCGCCAATCTGCTTGGAAATATTAACCAATATAACAAACTAGCGGTCCCGCCCGGTTTCACCCGGCTGCAAAAGAATGAATGGGGAAGGAAGGGACATGAGTACACACATTCATCTTAGTTTTCCGAGATGAATGTTGTGTCCAAATGATGATCGGAAAGTTTTTGTCGATAAAGAGTAGTATTTAAACTTTTATTTTTAACTAATATTTTTTTTTAAATGAATTAAATGAAATTAAAATAAATTTAAATGTAAGCCTTGAAGAAAGCAATGTAAAAAATAAAAATATATTCACCCAACGTGGGGCTCGAACCCACGACCCTGATATTGACAGTCGCATGCGCTACCGATTGATCTACCTGAGGTTGTGTTCTTTCATCACTAATATGAGTATATCTAGTTAGTGCATTTCACATGAATAGAAGCTTATTTTTGAGATACTTTTTGCAACATTTTTCATTAAAGCTCCGCTCCTAATGGTCGTAGGGTAATATTATATAGCCTATAGCCTTCCTCGGTAAATGGGCTATCCAACAAAAAAAAATGTATTCAATTTGAACCAGTAGTTCCTGAGATTAGCGCGTTCAAACAAACAAACAAACTCTTCAGCTTTATATATTAGTATAGATTAAAAAATTTACGCGTTCGTTTCACGTACGACGTTACTTCATTACTTTTTTTGTTGAATAACACCGATACAAGATTTTAATTACATAAATTAAAAATTGTAAAACTTCCAATGAATTTCAGGGAGCCGCTTGATACGACTATCCCCGGAAGTACAACACGTCAAGTAACCACAAAAAAAACTGTACAAAGAGAGTTAGTTTACGATCCGCCTTTGACCGGCAGTTCCAGGCCAAGTCGTGCTCCAAGGCAGCCATCGCCAATGCGCCGCGAAGATAGAGAAGGTTCAGTAACTCGGGAAATTACATACAATATAAATGAAAATACCTACGGCCGTACAAGACCATTATCGCCCAATAGACAAGCTCAAACATTGCAAAAAACCAATATAGAAACATACACAAACGTCCAAGATCCAACTCCGACAACTGTCATCACAAAAGAAGAAGCATTAAATCCAGTAATATTGGCCGAACTCGATCCCAACTTGTTGCCGAATCCTTCAACAAAAGTCACTACAACGATTAAAACATACACTTACGAAATACCCGGAACTGGTTATCCATCTAGCGTTTCACCAAGTCGGGTACAGAGCCCAACAAATGAAAGATACATATACAATGTTTCGCCAAATCAGAATGTCCCTCCACAACCAGTTAAAAACGAAACGATTTTATACAAAAACGAAAATTATCAATACCAGCACGTAGATTCTCCACCTCCAGTGAATCAGACGATTATTTACAAAGAAGATACACGCAAAACAACCAACACTTATGGACAACCGAATTCGCCAAGCGATATTCCAGTGACGTATCATTCTCCAAATGTACCGAAAACCGAAAATATCATTTATAAACACGACACACATACGGCAACAAACACTTACGGACAACCAGATTATCCAAATCAACAAACGTACGGACTTATCAAAAATACTCCACCATCTCAACCGGTGTCCCCTCCTGTTAATAAAACGATTATATATAAACACGATACTCGCACATCTACCAATACTTATGGACAACCTGATCCAAATTATCAAAACTCACCCCCTTACACCGGATTGCCGATCCAAACACCAAATCAAATCATTTATCGAGAACAAACAACTAATACCAATTATCCATCACAATCACCGCCGCAAAACACCACAATCATATACAAACATAATACTCATACTACAAATGAAGTAAACCGTGGTCCAAATTATCCGAATAATGATTACCCATCGAGAGGTTATCCTCCAAATGACGGTTATCCACCAAATGATGGCTATCCACCAAATGATGGTTATCCAAAGAAACCAAAAGACGTCAATATTGTTTACAAGCATACAACGCACCATACAACAACCAACAATTATAAAGGATATCCAAATCCCACTTCGGAAGATTCACAACCACTTTTGCAACCAGGAAGATTTCCTACCAATGATCAGTCTGATGGCGGACCACCAAAAAGATTAGATGATTTATTGGCTGAATTTGGAACAGAGGTGAGATATGTTTATAAAAAAACGTGTTAGTCATAATAACGAAAAAGTTGAAGGTCCAATGGAGTGTCCGACCGAAACTTCGGCTTCGGCCACAATGGGCCCAAGTTTTAACCAAAGCCGAAGATTTCTAACAAGCGCCGAAATTGAACGAACTGTTTACTATCATTAAGTACTACTGTAGCATAACTTGCTAATACGCACACCGTTGAAGTAAAAAGATTCGGCCGCGAAATTCACCTATACCGCGTGAGCTTTTTAACCGGACACATCCAAATATCTCGAGGAGTAAGCACCCTGGGGAAAAATATCTCGGATCAAAATCAAATCATTTCATGGGGCAAAGACTTTGGTGCAAAAATTAACCCACCCCCTTTGAGGGGAGGAGGAAAATTTGAAATGTTAAATGAGGACCCCTATTTTTTATCACGGATTCGGACTCCCCGACGAAAAATACTAAAGTTTTATCCCAAATACTTTATAAGAAATTGTAAAATTGACTCAGCAGATGTTGTCGAATTTCTTGTAATTTTTTTGGGATAAAACTTTTGTATTTTTAGTCGGGGAGTCCGCGAATCCGTGATAAAAAATAGGGGTATCCATTTAATATTTCAAAGTTCCTCCCTCCCCCCAAGGTGGTGGGGTAATTTTTGCACCAAAGTCTTTCCCCCACATGGAATGGTTTGACTTTGATCAGAGATATTTTACCCCAGAGTACTTACTTATCGAGATATTTGGATGTGCCCGGTTAAAAAGCTCACCCGGTATTTAAAACGTTGAATATTTAAATGTTCATTAATTCGTTTAGCAGCGGTGTTTCTATTTCTCAAATTTTTAACTCTAAAATTTTTGGCAGTGAGGTTATTAAAATATGTGTAAAATGGAATAGTATTAAAAATTTCTTGGAGATTTTTATGTGTATCTATAGATACATTTCTTTGCATTTTGCTACATAAAATAAGTAGGTAGAACTTCTTACTTTAAAAAATGCCAGCTGACAATAAAAAAAAATCATTGGACTTGTGTATCAGCGAATAAGGGCTAGCTCACATGAAGAGCGTTAATCGCGCGTTGACATTTATACCACTGTTCACATGGTTACCGATTTTACGCGTTAAGAGCGCGTTTATTTGATAGTTTATACGCTAGTCGAGTGTTGTATTCTGTCGAAGATGGACGTTGCAGATGCAATCTGTTTATGGATGCTATATCGAAGAAGACAGCGTTATAGAAAAAATCGAAAATATTGGGTTCATCCTATTTTACAAAATAGACTTACCTCAAGCTTGTACATTACACTTTATCCGAGTCTCAGGAATTATGAACCTAAAAATTTTTCAACTACTATTTCGTCGATGAATAGATCATAATCAAATTCTTCTCCATCCATTTTTTATGTTAAAGAAAACTTTAGAAAAAATAATCGAAAATATTGGACAGCAGGAACCTATCGCTTCAAATCGCGCGTTGCAACTGAACACATCAGTGCTAATCAATGTTTAGTTAGACATGATCTAAACGCGCGTTGATGCGCGTAGGCAGGGTATTTGCGTTAGGCCGTTAGGCGTTTTACGCGCGAGTCCACTCGCGCGTTTCAATTTCTATTACGTCCAGATCCGCGTTTTACGCGCGTTTCCACGCTGGGCTCGGTGTGGCGCCAGTTACAAACATGGACTCGGAAACAGCGGTTGTGTTGTGGCTTGCATACCGTCGATGGAAACATCGCAATGGACTCGCGCGTAGCACTGGACGCAGCAATTGGCACCCGAGTATTTCGACTCGCGCGGCGCTCGCGCGTAAAACGCGCGAGTCGAGAGTCCCGCTCATTGCACGCGTTTTACGCGCGAGTTAGGAAACGCGCGTAGGCATCTGGACGGGATATATGTAGCTCTAGTATCTCGGGTACGCGCGAGTGTCAACGTGCGAGTGAACTCGCGCGTAAAACGCCTCATCTGAACACGACCTAACGTGGCGTTGAACGCACGTCGCCCACCAACGCGCGTTATCATATGTACAGTTATATGCAATTGTATTGAAATTGTAAACGCGCGTTTGGCTAACGCGCGTTTAACGCCTCTCATGTAAACCTAGCCTTAGTCTTTGATTAAATGATTTTTTCATTGCATACTATATCACATAAACATTATATTATTACTTTTAGCGAGTTGATACAAACAATGTATACAATTCCACGACATATCAAAACAAATCAGCTGGATCACCACGTCCAGGTCCTGGATCTGGTACTGGACCCAATCAACAGGCAATAGTAGAGAAAAATGAAAAGAAAGATATAAAAGACTTACCCAAATCGAGAAATATCGCTGGTCCACCTGTATACTATCCGCCCGGTCATGAAATGTTCGCTAAGAAAGAAGAATCATTGATGATGCAACAGGTAACTAACAACACTTAATTTTAATATTTATAACAACACTTCACTTCAATTGTTTACAGATACCGCGTTTACAACTTCACTGATAATTGCTCGAATTTCTTTAATTGCATTATGACATCCGTAACGTTGTACTTATTTAATCAAACAGAACACCGAGTTTTGAGATATAAACTTTAACTTTATTTAATAGTAATGTATTAAAAAAATTCTGACATTACACAATCACTGTAGTACGTTCGAAGATACAATATTTCCTAATGGTTACCGCTAACTGTGCATGTCTACTAACAAAAAACTAAACAGCAACAAATTTTCCTGCTTTGTCAATTCGGGTAAATCATAGAAAAGGTCAAATATTAGTTCTGTGAAAACAGTTTTAAATTATAAAAATGTAAAGTACCTACATAATACTTACTTATAAATGAACGTTCAGTTCAAAGTTGAAACACATGTAGGTACTTACTTATATAAAGTTTAAACGTTTTAGTAAAAACTATTTTATGATTTTAAATAATAAATATCAGAGAATTATATTTTACGAATGGTTTCAGAGTTCGTCAGGAGGTGGCGGTTACATGAAAGCATCAGGAAAATACGAATATGAAGCAGGCAGTAAAAGTAAAAGCAAAAGTAGTTCTAGTAAAACGGTCGTCCCTGTTTGTTTGCCATTATGTTGTGCCATGCCATGTACTATAATTTAATTTTTTAAACGAATACCTACTTTTATAAATTTAACCTTTAATGTTTTTATATGCAATATTTTCTAAAACATCAGTACCTATTGGTAATCGATAACATTAATTGATATCGATAAAAAAATTACCGTGTTTTTAATAAAAAAAGAAAGTAAGACCAAACTGTAAATATATAAATATGAAATTTGAATAACTTTCAGCTGGAGGAAAATGGTTGAATTAATAATTTTTTATCTCAATATTTTTATTGCTTCAGTGTTAATATTTTTATTATGTAATTTGCCATTTGGCCAATTTTTCCTTTACTAATTATACATAACAAGTCATTATCTACAACTCGTTCTCAGAAAACTTCTGACACAAAATGAAAAATGTATAAACATATAACGAAATATAGCATAAATGCCATAAAAGCGCCAAAACTTACCCAAGTCGATCAGTCACTATAAAACTGGCCCTAAGGCCTAACAACTAAAATATTTTGTACTCTGGACAGAATAAAAGATATTTTTTTTAAATTCAAGTTTATTGGAAAGATAAGGCGTATATAGTTTACTCAAATAACAAGAGCTTTAAAAATAATATAAGTAAATTAATAATATTTGACACAGATTATATTAAAAAGAAGCAATATACCATACTAACAAAAATTATACATATTACAAATATAATGTATTTTTATGGTGCTAATAAATATACAATATTTTTATTTATTAAAGTTTTTTTAACTAATATAAACTATTATTTCGATACGTAATCTCTTAAACTTTTAACTAAAAATTATATAATCTTCGTTTTCTTTCAAATTACTTAGGGATTTTAAATTTCGTTCAAAATTCCCATTAGTCATGTCCTGAAAATAATTTAAGTCTATTACTGATTGTTGCGTATTAACGTTTATGTCATTATAGTTGGGGGCAACAAGAGGACAAACAGAAGATCCTCATGGCTCCATAATCCACTGATGGACCAATAAACCCCTTGAAATAGCACAAGTATTAAAAAACCTGTAAAAGTGAGAGCATTTATGCGCCCTAACCACCATCTCCGCGTCCTTAAATGTTCTTATACGAGTAACTTTAAAAAAAAATTAAAAAATTACCAGCTTGACGCAAATCACAAAAGGCGATTTTGATTCGCTAAAATGTAAAATAGGTATTCGGTGTGTAACTTCTCGTTTGGTTTCATCATAATTTTCGTAAAATTTGCCGATTTTTTTAACATCAACATCGCACAGTGCTACAACTTTATTTTTATTCTCTTCTGATAAGCTTTTAAACAATTTTCGACCTTGTTTTCCGGCATTCCATATAGTAAATTCTATGAAACTATTTAAACGACTGTATTGCAATTTTTGAACACGCAAATTCCAAATTGTATCCCTAAAAAAATAGTGTCTAGTTTAAATATCTAAGCGTGTTAAAATGCCAGATATTATAGACTCGTTTTTTTACGTACTGCTGTAAAATTGTTGCTTTTCACTTAATTTTCAGCATATTTCAAAAATTTTTGAGCAAAACTTAGGTTGAAGTGCAGTGGACACTATAGTCAGACAAACATTGATTTTTTCGATGCAAATGGTAGGTACAGTGTGAACTAGTAAGTTTTGTTTTTTTCATGCCGGTTTACATGCATGTAAAGCACCTATTTTATAGGAAGTGGCATAAAAAATAAATAACATACTTATGGATACTAAACGTTGTTGCATTCGGATGATATTGATAAATTAAAAGGCATTTATCGAGCCGGTCAATTTTTCCACCAAGTTCCAAATGTTTGTAGAAAAATATTAAATCTTCAGGTGTTCCTTTGCCATTTTCAGAAAAACCACCAACTCTAAATTAAAAAAAAAAATCCGGGAATTGATTGACAGTTTAATAAGTAAAAGATTTGAGACGTTTCTCAAATGAAAAGTAAATTCATCTTTTTAAATTTTGGAATGTAACGGGTGTTGGTTATTGCATATCGTAACGCTTTTTTAGTTGTTTGTAACTGACCGATTGTTGTTATTTGAGCAATTAGGCCTAGTATCAATACTTTTATTATATAGTAAATTAAAAATCCAATCGATTATTTCACCAGAGATCAACGATTCAACTGGATTCAATTGAGTCTTTTTCAAAGATAAGTCATGGAACCGTAAAATAAACAAAAAAGCAGCATCATCCCCAACGCCATAGTATAAAGAATATGCCCAAGATACAGCATGGCATTTTTGAAATGTCAACTTAACATTACTTTAACAGATTCTGAACAAAATTAGTTTAAATTGACATTTACTTTTCAAAAACATTTCGATGCATAAACCACGTTGGCATTATAACTGTAGGACCGTGCGATGTGTATATTTGAAATTGTAATTCTTGGGTCGATAAAGAATTTGCCCATTGGCTGAATCTCGGAGTAGATTCTACAGGCAACCGTTGAAATTGTGAACCAATTATCTACAAGCAAATTATAAACTAGTTGACGTTTCCGAAACTTGATATAAAATGTCAGCACGAAGAACTATTATCACAAAATACACATTTCTCTTGAAGGTTGATATAAGACCGGAACTGGTAACAGTTTTACTATTCTGTAACTTCTACAACGATGAGTACAAAAAAATAAGCATTTTTGCACAAGCTCCTATAAAATAGCTGCTTTTTATGTCTGTATAGCAGTCGTGAAATGACCCATTTAAACAAAGTAAAAAAAAAAATTGGTTGTCTGTAAAGTCGGTTTACAGACGATAGTTTTACGTGATAACGTATTCCGCTCGAAGGTCAGGCGGAACGTGACACGTTTCGGAACGTTACACTTTTTCGTGCAGTCAGCCGGTGTTACATCAATTTATAAGACGTTATCACGTCAAAAAATGCGATTTAAATAATTCAACATTTATTTCCGTAAACGACATGTTATTTTTAGTGATGTGCCGGATATCCGTATCCGCGGATATCCGAGGGAGAAGAAAGATCCGTATCTGTATCCGTTAGTTTTTGGCGGATCTTTTACCTTATTAATTTTCAATTCATAGATGAAATTTAAATTCCATTCAGATTATTTTTTAAAATCGTATTTGGCACCTTTATATTGCAAACATTTATTGTAGTGAGTACCATACCAATAGTACATAACTTAAAGGTACTAAAAACTATCTTTATAATGAGATATTGCACATCGATCTTTGGAAAGAGACGATCTGTTATGAGAGTTAACTCTTAACAGAGGTCAATAACTTTTTCCCGTAACAGATAGTCTCTTTCCAAAGGTCGATGTGCAATATTTACCGCCGCGTACTCTAAGAAAGTTAAGATCCGTATCCGTATCCGCGGATCTTGAAACCAAATATCCGTATTCAGATCCGTATCCGCGGATATGCATTTTTAACGATCTGGCACATCACTAGTTATTTTATATTATATGACGATCCATAAGTAGACGAATTTTCATAAAAAAACAAATGAATGTGACTGTTACTATCAAAAATATTGAAAAGTATGTGAAAACCAGATATTTTATAGGAGGTACGAGCAAACCATATAGTATGTATCTCGAACGTAATGATATTATGGCGTTCGTTTTAACATCTCGTCATTTACATCATTAATTACGTTCTGCATACATAAACTACTATTGAATGGTCAGCTAACGAAATTAAACTTCTTTAGTCGCGTTTTGTCCGTCTATCAACGTATTTAAAAAAAAAGTTGCATGCATAAATTTGCTCGATTTTGGATCAACAGGACGGCCAGTATCTATTTATTACATAAACTACTTACAGAATTATCCAGTTTATTTTGTACTGCAAAATTTAACAGCTCTTCGATCCGTTTGGGCATCATAATATCGTCCTATAAATATTATAATTTTTTTTTTATATAATATAATTTTAAAGACTACTAATATATTCAGTATACTTTAAGAACACCTTTACTATACACTGTTTCCTTCAATTCTTTTTGCAATTAGTAAAAATACGGGAAGTATTGGAACACCATTATATTGTGTATATTTATTGAGCTTCAATATCGCGCGAATATATCTCTCTATTTTTGGATAAGTGGAGATTTCTCTGTAAGAATGCTGTTTCGCCAATAAAGATCCGCATCCGTTGAAGAGTTAAGAGAGTTCCACTGGCAGAGCAGGAGGAAGCTGGGCAAGGGAACACTCCCATAGTATAGCATAGAACTAACATGTCATTGCCAATGGTAAGAACAAGAGCTGTGAAAAAGCATTGCACGATGCAAGTCGTTTTCAGAGGAACAGGAGTGGCAATGTTTCAGCTTGACAATGCCGCATTTCACCCAAATCAGTGACTTCTTCGTAATCACGACAAGTACATATAGCACTTATCGCATTACATCTTTTTACCGAAGCTCCAAATTGAGTTTGTATTTTGCGCAAGCTTTCGTAAATATCTGCTTTCAATATTTACAGTTTGACCAAAATCTGATCTATAAGACTCATACAATCCACGGAACAATAAGAAGAAAAAGGAAAATTTCGGCGTTTCCCATAAGAGTCCATGCAAATACAAATTCCAATTTCTCCGTAACAAAACTCTGAATATTCACAATATTTCAATGGCGTGTTTTGGTTAATAATATTTATAACATGGAAACTCAATTTAACTGTATTCTGATCATTCGGATATACTTATGGAGGGAACTCCTGTAAGAGCTGACTAAATATGTACCTACTTATTTTACTTACCACATCTTGGAAACACAAGTATGTCCCTTTACTTATTTCAACAGCTCTGTTTTTAGCATAACCAACTAAAATAATAATAAAGCATATATATAATAAAGAATATATTATAAAAAAAAAAGTTGTGTGGTTTTAAGAAACCACGACGCAAGTGAAACTTTTATTGGATTGTAGACACTTATCCATCACGATTAATTATAAACAACAATATTCACATGAATACACGAATAAAAACATGTAAACACTGCACAGCACTTGCCCGCATGACAGACTGACTATGTGTTATACATACTACACGGTCAGCTGATGCTAACCATGGGCGCCGCCATATTGGCCTTGGCTGCTCTACAGAGCGCCTACTCCGAGCGCCTTTCCGCGGCCGCCTGTAATGCGACAAGCAACAGACGGCCAGAAAAATTCAGGGCGATAGAATAAAAGTTTCACTTTAAAAAAATAGACTTTAATATTTGTTATTATAGCAGGATTTGGAACTAATTTGTTTATTTTTGTCATTGAGATTCTTGATTGTGGAAAGACCGTAAGACAATAAAAAATGTTGATTAGCTATTGTAACTATTTCTTTGATTTCAAACTGAAAAAATAACAAGGTCTTACCGCCTTTTGGTAATTTTTTTTCGCCATGACAAATACGAATATCAATGCGGTGAGAAAAATAAATTTGCGACCATTTTTTCAACAGCTTTGCAGTTAAATCAGTGCTTGCATCATCGTAAACGCAAATCTCATATTTAATAAACGATCTGGCAGTCTGGTTCAAAATCGAAGCGAAGCATCGATCGATCCATTCTTCACCGTTGCGAATTGGAATAATTACTGACTGAAATATGTTGTATGTATAGACTGTTCATTTATCATAAATAAATGCCATATATATTGTAAATACAAGAACATTTTTTCAAATGTATAATAAAAGCATTATTTGTAGCTTTCAATGAAAAACTGGCTAATTATATATTATATAAACGTACTACACTATAGGCCTAGTTTATATGAGAGGCGTTCAACGCGCGTTAACAATTTCTATACAATTGTATATAACTGTTTACATGATAACGCGCGTTATCATGTAAACAGTTATATACAATTGTATAGAAATTGTAAACGCGCGTTGAACGCCTCTCATATAAACTAGGCCTTAATGAAGCTTACCACTTGTACATCTTCTTCAACATAACGTTTTTCGTTACAATTTAATGCTGAAATCGCAACGTTTATCATGATAACAAAAAACTAACCTCTTTGACATTTCCAGTTATATTTAGAATTTGACATGTGAAGTGTCAACTATAATAACAGTGATGCTGAAACTTTTAATTGTTGTTAATTATTATCAACGTCCGTACAAATGTTGAAAACATTAAAATAAATTAATAAAATAATTTTATAAAAAATAGCGCTTTATTTAGTATTGTTATCTTCAGGTACCTACCTATATGCATGTAAATAAAAATAAAGAGTAATGTAATTTCATTTGTTGAGAGCTACCGGCTAGAAAAGTTAACGGGATTTCCAGTGTTCTCTGACTCTGATTAGCTCGAGTCCAAAGGGCATAGATTCGTAGAAGAAAAGTTACTAATTAGTGTCTATAGCGGCTGTCGGCCTTATTTTTGCAAATATATTATAAAAATATTTTTATATTTTCATGAAACCAATCACAAAACGTGTGACGAAACAAGTTTCATTCTACGAGTAATTGGTCATCATCCGACTATTATTCGTAATATACAATAATAAATTATTAAATATACATATGTAATATATCCATATGAGTGCCCAACAATTGATAAGATAGTACACAATATACTGTGATAAGAAGACGATGCGAGAATATTGCAAGTGATTTATGCAAATACTTCTAATGGATTTATGTGTGCAGTTGCATTAAGAAATTATTCTTAATTACTTATTTTAAATTATAACAATTTTTGCTGTGTCAAAATTTTGGGTAAGTAATCTATCTATTTTTTTCTGTTGTTATGCCTAGATTTCTCTTATTTGGAAATAGCATTGTTTTCCTTACGTACTTACTTATTTGCTGAATGAAGTTTTAAAAAAATTAAAATAGTAGGTATACTTTAGTAATATGCTTTACCTACCTGTTGCGTGAAAAGAGAAATCAGACTTATAAAACAATGGCGACCCTGCAATACCATGTTAATTAAACGTGGTTAAAGTTCGGAGTTCCTAGTGTAAGCAGTGATTATATTAATCTAAGGGCTGTTCAAAGAAAATATGATTTCAGACGGAAAAAACTCAACAGTAGTTAAACAAAATAAAAATAATTTTATAATAAGTAGCTACCCAATACCTCCTATATTCATTTTCTTTGTCTCGATAAGAAAAAGCTGGACACTGTAAATGCACATTCTTATCTTTAGTTGTGTTCTGTCGGGTGTGTTGTCAGTCCTCAGCTCTTGGAACCGCACTTTTTGAAGGGAATATTGGTTGTGAATTGTGATATCTATGCCCAAAAAATTGCAGACTGCGTCTCTGTTCTGGACAGTGGTGTAACAATAGGGTGGCAGGACGGGGCCCCCGGTCCGAAACTGCCGTGAGCACAAAAAGATCCCAACACTAATCAAACGGGATAGTTACGCCACTGGCTCTGGATTACTGTTTTCATGTTTTTTTCGTATTTTTCAGATATCCAAAATACAATTAAGAAATAAAGAAAAATGGAACAGATGTTTTTAACTTGTCCAGTTTGCAAAAATTATCTGAGTCCACCGATACGGCAGTGCGAGAAATTTCATAACTTTTGCGAGAAGTGTGTAGAAATATATAAATTATCTACTTGCGTGGTATGCGAGGGTAAAATAATAAATGATAAAAATAATATTCTCGAGAAATTATTGAAAGACGCAAGATATCCGTGTAACTTTGAACAGTACGGTTGCACTATTTCCGTACCGATAAAACACAAATCTGAACACGAAAAGGAATGCTATCATCGTATGTTTACTTGCGAAAGTAAAATCTTTTGTAAAGAAAACTGTAAGTGGGAGGGACTGTACAAAGATATCCTCGCTCATTTCAAAAACAACCACACAAGCAGTACTCTTTTGAATTTTCGAGAAAAAATAACAATACCTTATGCAAAAAAAAATATCAGCGAGTTGCAGTTAATTTCGGCTTTTAATAAGCTATTTTGGTATAAATATCGCGTCGATACATCAAACAGCGTAGCCTATTGGACAATACAATACATTGGACCGAAAAAGCATGCCTTGTCATACTATTATGAGGTAGAATTCTTTAACGAAAATGATTCTATTCGAAAATATAAAATAACCGAGGTTTGCGGAAGCGATACAGAAGATGTTAATGCACTTTTTCAATCACACAAATGTGTAGCTATATCGTTGAAAGCATTAAAAAATTTTGCGGATGCAAACAATAATGTCTCTTTCCGATTTTGGGTACATAAGGTTAAGTCTGATGTAAAATCGAGTGATTCGTTTTCTGAAGCAACAAATCAAGTTGAAAATCTTTCACTCACTGAAAATAAAATGACTGAAGCAAGTGGCGGAAAAAAAGATAACGGCGACGGAGATAACAAGGCACAAAAACCTAACAAGAAAGCCGATAATAAAAACAAAAATAAAACAGAAAATCCTAAACAACCGAAACAAGCTGCCGCTATGCCTCCGCTCGATATGCCCACATTTCCTATACCTAATCAACCGGTTTATGTGATGGCTTCAAGTTTAGGTCCTAATTTTACTAGTTTTCCTGGCGCAATACAGGCAAATCCAAAAGCGCAGAATCAACCCAACAAAAATAAAACTTCAAAAAACAAAGGTAATAATCCACAAAATAACAAATAATCAGTTATGAGTTATGATCTAAAAGTCATCTGTTTTATAATTAAAAACGCTGTGCTATCACAGCGTAAAAGTATTCGTCCCTGCAAATACCCCCTGTACCCTTCATCTCAAATCTTTTCCCCTCGCCTAAAAACGGTTCGCGCTCTCCCGACGCTATTTTTAAAGCTAGAGGGTTCTGGTAAACGCCAAATGAAAGACAAAGAATCAGACTACAGATCCTTCAGGCGAATTTTTTGAAAAACAGTTTCGCCTACGTGTGAAATATTACGTAACTTATTATTTTTTTCAAAAGGTTGTAAGTTTTTTCAGGAATTTTTTTTCAAAAAATTCGCCTGAAGGATCTGTAGTCTGATTCTTTGTCTTTCATTTGGCGTTTACCAGAACCCTCTAGCTTTAAAAATAGCGTCGGGAGAGCGCGAACCGTTTTTAGGCGAGGGGAAAAGATTTGAGATGAAGGGTACAGGGGGTATTTGCAGGGACGAATACTCTTAATGAAATATATGTCAGCTGAAACACTGAACCTAATTCGAGGGATTAATCACTTTAATAAAATAATTTGCAATCAGAATGTGTATTCATGAGGGCGTCGCCTGTTTCATACATTTTTTGAAGCCACAACATGCGTCACAATTTCAAAAGATTTCATATGCTTGTACAAGAAACTAGTGACTTCGAAACTCGAAAGTCGATTCTATAACTGCTAGCAATTTTATAGAGATTTCATCAACTTAAAAGTTGTCAGATCATCAAAGTAATTTCGATAGGATTTCTGACAAAATGAATCTGATGGGATGTTTCTATACGCAGTGATGTATTATTAGCAATAATTTTATTATTGAAAATTTGCATTAGATGAGAAATAATGAGATTTGACACAATCGTGTCTCTTTTAAAATTAAAAGTAGTTTTATACTGCACAGTTAATAATCGTAAACGATAACGTCATTGAGAATCGCACAAAAAATAGCGTCTGCGTCTCGACCGTAAAGTGATTCGGTATACTTGACGTGCGACCGAGGTCAGAAATATGCACGTCTTGAAAAACAAAACTGTCACTTTTCGATCTAGATACATAAATAGCTATTAAAACTTTTCATAATTTTTGCCAACATAGAATTCAACCTTTTTAGAGTTCCGTACCTGAAAGGTACTGACGGGACCCTATTACAAAGCCTCCACTGTCTGTCTATCTGTCAGCGGGCTGTATCTCATGAACAGTGTGTGTTTCTATTCCGCTATAACAACAAATAATGAAAAACCAAGATGGCGAATTTAAAAATGGCCGCCTTGCAAATTAGAAAAAAAAAATTGTACGATCGTACCCTCCGTGTGCGAGTCCCACTCGCATTCGACCGGTTTTTTTAAATATAAAACTTTAATAATATAGTTAATGGCCTTTTCAATTTTAATTATTATTAGTAACACAGTTGAATGTTTTATAAGTTTATAATAATTTATAAATTCATAAAAATAGAAAAAATAATTTATAAGTTGTAAAACTTGTTTTACAGTTTACATTTCCGGGCTTAAAGATAAATATCTAGAAAAGGATTTTTTATATAATAAATTCTTTATTTGAAAGCAAATAACTGTAACTGATCTGTGATTTTGCGTTGACTCAATTAATTAACCAGCTTAATGTGCAATTATTAGAAATGCAGGAGTTTTTATTTTGTAAAATGTCAGTGTTTACGATCAGACTTAATTAAGTGTTGATGTATATCTTTGGTCTTTGACCTGTCGACACTTTGACCAAATACTTATTGAAACGCAGCTAATAGTAACGAAGAGGCGTATTCCCTGTGCATGACAGAGTGTCGATCCGGTATTTGCAGTTCAGAGAAGTGCATAGAAGTCTGTCGACGACTTAAAATCTCTGAGTGACAGCATGTTTTGGTCTATAGAATATCACATAGTTGATCTTCGACTGTATAATAATATTATCGATTGAAGTATGAAATTTTTAAATATATGTTTTTATGGTTCCTTATTTTCATTATTACTATCTTATAGTATAAGTCTTGTGGTTTGCTGTTTTTGGATTTGTTATAAAAACAATTATTAAAATAACAATTATTTTTTATAATATTTGATAGTATATTTTATATTTTATACTCAGATTTATAATTTATACGAATTTATAACGAGTTTTAATAAAACAATAATATTTGGGAAATTCTTTATTATTTTACTGTTTTTACTTATAGAAAAAACTAATCGCTTAAAATAAGCATACATGATATAACTCTTGAATTTTTTATATATTTGTAGCTGATATAAACGAATATAGAGACATTTTGAATATAAGATTAGTAAAATTAATTTTATACTTTTTTGTTATGATTAATTTTTTAAATGTTTTCCGCATTCATCGTAAACTTAACATGGTCTAATATAGATAATTATATATTTTTATATATTGCAAACTATTCTACAAATGTGTTATTATAATCAGTTGTCGAGCGTCTATAATGTGCAGTAATTAAACCGTAATTCCAGTAGACATTGCGGCAGCAATTTTTGCACCTGTGTCAACTATTAAATGTGGATATGAAAATAATATTGTGTTGTTACGGCCGGAAGAGTAAGATTTAAAATTCACAGTTGTCGACAATCCATTTAAGATATTTATTAACACGGGTATATAGTCCCGGTTGACCGGGCTCTCCACATTTTATTCCCCATGATACGATTCCAATATTCACCCAGCGACCGTTCGGAAGTTGATGCATTAGCGGTCCTCCCGAGTCTCCCTAAACACAATATTTCAACGAAATTATAGTCAATGTAAAAGTGTGTTGACATTGGCAATTGCGTAGAAATTTATTTTTAAGGACGTAGTCTGGTGTTCGGGTTTTGAAAAAACGAATTTATTTTTTTTACATTTTAAGTAAGTATATTATATTGAGAAAATACTGTAAAAATTTTAGACCGAAATATTAAATGTTTACAAAGCTATAGCATATAGTCGAGAGCAGCAACGGTCTTATGGTAAGACTCTTACCTGCTCTTACCTCTCAATTGTTATCACGTTACCCTTATACTCTCGCAGAGTAGAGCAAACAAATGAGCAGAAAACGATGCCTTTAAAGAAACGGAAGGTTTACTATACACCAGGCATAGCTGATTAGTGTAAATATTCATTTTTATTTTTTTGTAAGAAATCTGAAATTAAAACTTTAAACGCGTTTTTCTCAAAACTACGTTTTTCTAAGCGGCGCGGGTGAGTGAAATAATTGTATACAACCGATTGCTTTCAGTTTTTCACAGGGTATTCTACACAACAATAGATCCGTCCGGTACTAGAATTACTTAATTATAAAAATTATTTCTATTTTTTTTTAACCGATTTTCAACGAAAAAATCACGATTTTCTCGTTGTTTTTTTTCTAAAACCCGCCATTTTGTTATTTATCAATAAAAATGTTTATTTCTAGTACGGGATAGAGCCACAAGCCTACAAAATAATAACCAATTTAATTTTTATAATTCAGTTGACTCCAAGTGACGTTATCACCCGCGCTACCCACCTACCACCATTTAAAGTTGTCTACTTTAGGTTAAAAAAACAATTATAAAATGGCGTAAAATTAAGCAAAAAATTGGTTGTCTGTAAAGTCGGTTTACGGACGATAGTTTTACGTGATAACGTATTCCGTAATACATAACCTAAACCTCCCAAAATTTGGTTTCAATCCGCTTATCCTTGGTGTCGGAATGATAAGAAATGTCAAAAGTGACGTTTGCAACTGTCAAAGTATTATGTTCTAATAATAATTAGTTATTCCAATACTTAACTTAGAAGGCGTTGCATTTCACAAAATTTTAATGTCAAAAAATTGAATTAAACATTAGAAATGCAGCCGTTTTCATGTTAAGACAAGACATACGTTATATTCTAATTTCCATGTACGGCAAACAAAGACGACCGACCGCGTCGCGCCATGCATTAGACAACATTGCATTTATATTTTATACAGCTATTTTTCTATATAAATTTGTATAAAAAAACTGTTTAGGCAAATTCTGTTATACGAAATCTATGTAAAATGTTCTCCTCTTTCGTTTAAGACTGGTTTCAAACCGATCTGATTTAAATTGAGCGAGAAATTAGCAAAAAGCACGCACAGGGTCAGGCGGAACGTTACGCGTTACGAACGTTACGACCGTTACACTTTTTCGTGCATGCAGGCGGTGTTTTATCAATTTATAAGATTGGTGATTCATCAATTTATAAGACGTTATCACGTCAAAAAAAATTTTTTTTCTTAGTTTACGATGTCAGTAAAAACATGTAACAAAATTGAAAACATCGTACATTATTTTGACATTAAAAAAAAATCTGAAATAACGGTTGAAAACGAGCTTGAACATAGGACTACGTCCTTAAATCATCAAAATTCAGTTTACCTGGCACGAATCTTTACCACCTTCGTAGGCAGCCGCGCAAACGGTTGTGTCTGGAACGAGTTGAGCGACCGCCTTTTGACACCTTTCATTGTTCCAAACGGGCATCGACACTTCCATTAACACATCACTAACAGGTCCTCCAAAGAACGATGTGCCCCAACCAGCTACCACTGACGTTACATTTTCGAATGTTTCATTGGCAGGCGGAAGACATATTGGCCATATGTACGAATTAAATATCGTTGGTCTTTCTAATTTTATGATTGCAATATCGTTGAAGTATGTTGCTAAGTCAAAGTCTTCGTGTTGTCTTATTTCTGCTATTTTAAAATCACGATGTCGCGTCTCATTTGGCAATGTGAAATCGTATTCCCCTAAACGTACTTTTATAAGTTTCGGGTCAAGACTATAAATTAAAGTCAATAAATTGAAGATGTCCGAACAATACATAGTTGCCAAAAAAACTGCAGCCTTTGTTACTTACCCATTTGTGCAGTGTGCCGCTGTAAGCACGTGCCTGTCTGTTATAAGAACACCTCCGCAGAAATTTATATCGATGCCTCTAAGAAGTACAGCCATCCAGGGCCATTCTTCCGAATTAGCTTTTCCACCTTCTGGTGAACTCAGACTTGATGTTCCAGATACACCGCAGCCTATGAAATTTTGCAATGGCACGATTTTTTTAAATTATAAAATTGATTGATCTTCATCGAATTACTCGCTAATTCCAAAAGAAAATAATTTAGCTATACCTAGGCAATATTACGCATTTTTGGAACCCAAGTTTAATGTAAAAATTGGTTGTCTGTAAAGTCGGTTTACGGACGATAGTTTTACGTGATAACGTCATAAAGAAACATTGATGAACTCTCTGGCGTCACGCGAGAAGAGAGAGAAATGCGTACAAGCCGACGCTTGGGCCGATCGTGCCTCTCTATCGCTTATACCGCGCTCTCGCTTGCACGCTCAGGCTCAGGCGGGAGCTGACACTTTTTCGTGCGTGCAGCCGGTGTTTCGTCAATTTATAAGACGTTATCACGTCAAAAGTACATTCATTTAAAAATTAGGTAGGCGATATTACACATGTGGTACTTCTGAACTTTAATTAAAAGATATGGCTTTTGAGAACTCCAGACTGTATTCAATGGCTTTATAACGGTTTATTTTTAATTCTGGGATCTAGATACCTAGATATAAATTTTCATTTTAAATATTACTTTTACCTCGTATTGGTACAGAATCGCCCGCGCCACCAGAAATTCTATTTTCTACATTTTCATCTACATCGCCGGTAGATGGCAAGTCTAAAATCAAGTCTGAACCCTGAATGTTGCTTTGTACTTCTGGTTGAACTTCATCCGGGCAGCAAACACCAAGAGTACTATATTCATTAAAAATATGAGAACTATTTGCTGACAATAACGAAAATAAATAATAAAAAAACATTGATGAAATCAGTTTACATACGATAGTTTTGTAACACACATAAAACCGGCGAGTTTCCAAAAACTTGCTCTTAAATCTTTGACCAGACACTGATGCAACGGACGACAGTGGCCAACCAAGCCACCTGGCGCTAAGCATTCTTCAAAATTTTGTTTGTAAGAATCCAAACTACTGAGTCTTACAAATCTTTTTTGTCTTAGGTGTACTGCATCTAAAATATTGATTAATAAATTTGCTTTAATTAATATCAAAGAAGAAAAGAAATAATTTGAATAATTTTATACTTATGTCATGTTTTGGCATAACCATTCCATGGATAATATAATTGTTAGAAATTGTAAAAAATGCTAGGATAATACAGTAGAACATTATAACTGACACTTTTGTTAAACAAAAATTTATTTTTTTAATTATTTCTGTACTTCTAACATTGACTGGTTCGTCCCATTCAGTCGATAAAAACTGACAAAAGTGATAAAATGATTAGAAACTTCAATGCTTCCTTTCTGTTTATCAATTAGACAGGATGCTTAAAATTTATGTTTTTTTTTTAATAACAATGTATAATACAGTACAATAATCAATAGGATAACAAAATATGCACTAATTATTCAGTTTATTAAATATAAGTTATCCCATCAATGTTATTGGATTCAAAATGTAAATACCTGATCGAAATAGGTAAAAAAAAAAAACAAAGTATGATATATTCATAAGATGATAAGTACGTACTCGAAAAATGCTACAATAATGAACAAAAAATGACCAACAAGTATTTTTAAATAAATAGAAAATTAGGGCTTCCGGCCTTCGATAGAAAATTATCTAATATGTTGTCGGTAATATTGTTCTTTATCCCAGGATCATTTTAGGACGACAGTTATATTTTTTGGCTGGCTCCGGACCCACCTGCTACAATCAGAACAAAGAGATAAAAACATTTCTGGACTTATAAAATGCATTTAAACTTCAAAATTTTTAACAGTAAGATAGCTTTTACCGCGGATGTTTAAGATTTTTAGTTTTTTTAAATATGTAGTGTCCCCAGCTGTTAAAACAGAAATGTTACTGGTTTCGTTCAAAACATATATTATTTAATAGTTCTAAAGCATAGTCCAGACGTACATTTACCATAGATATATATATTTAATAGATTGCGGATACACTAGCGCCTCCTGTACATAGACATTCCTATGTCCATGCTCCTGTACCTTTTAGAAGCCATTTTGTACGTAGACAACGCCGTAAAAAGCGCGCGAGATTCAAAAATATTAATTATTTTATAATATGATTTTATTGAGAAAAACGACAAAACTCACAATAAACAGTGATATTTCGCTCCAAAACCTATTTTTATACTGAAACGTTTCAAAAATTACAACATTGAGCATAAATACAATGTAAAAGCTTAGAACATTTTACATTGTCAATTTGGCATCAAGGTTGACAAGCACTGATGCCAATCTGACAATGTAAAATATTCTAAGCGTTTATATTATATTTATGCTCAGTTTTGTAATTTTTGAAACATTTCAATATAATAAAAGGTTTTGGAGGGAAATATCACTGTTTACTGCGAGTTTTATTGTTTTTCATAGAATATTTAATCTTTTTGAATCCCGCGCGCTTTTTACGGCGTTTTCCACGTGCAAAATGGCTTCTAATTGGAACCATTCCGCACAATGCTCAAGGATAGGCATCCGCTATCTATTAATATATATATCTATGACATTTACACAATATGTTCATCCCTGACAGAAAACTCAAGTGCATTTGTTTAAAACATATTATATTTAATAATAACAATATGGTTTAAAACAATTGAATGTTTGCCAACAGTTTTTATGCATGTGTTTAAATGTTTGGAAGCAAATGTTTGTAGGTCTGGAGTAGGCCTAAACGTGGCATCAATTTGTTGAAGCTGGTATTTACTTGTCAAAACTGTCAACCTAAAACTGTTTTGCAAACGCTCTGATTTTATTAATTAATAATTATTTTCTTTTCCCTTCGATTTTAAAGTACGTAACATTACGAAAGTAAATAATGGAGTGCAAATCTTTGACAATTAAACTTTTAACTGGAAATGTTATGCCATTAATTGCATGTGCGTTTATTCAATAATTTTGACCTAAATGTGGATTTTTTTTGTATTTTTCATTTAAAATTTTTTGTTTTTAAAATTACAGTAGGAACTTATCGTATTCGTGGAAATGAAATTATCTACAGAGTACTAGATTATGCTTTGGAAGCTGGATACAGATCATTTGGTGATTATGGATTATTTATTTTTAATGTAGCATGAAACAAAAGGCAATTCGTGCGTTTGTCTTCTGTTTCATGTAAATACATTTCACGGCTATCTAGATGGCACTCTATAAAGTAGAGTAGAAGGCCGTGAAAAATGAAAATAATAGCAATATTATTTATTGTATCAGACCTTACATTGGTTTCATTTTTGTCATAGATACAGCTGCTGTCTACGGTAATGAAACATCGATTGGCTTGGCGTTAAAATCTTTGTTACCTAAATATAAATTGAAAAGAGAAGACATCTTTTTAACAACAAAGCTTTGTAAGTCTTTTGTTTACGGGAATAGAACTACACCTTAAAAAAAAACTCTCCAACCGTGAGCCGTGGCGTCGTAAAATGTACAGTTTACTGTACTTGACAAATCCAGATGAATACGATTACTTTTAACTCGCTGTCACTCCTTTTTCAATTTAAGTTAGAGTTAGTTTTATCAGGGCGAAATCAGTTCAAGCAGCTAATCTAATCTATACTAATATACCTATAAAGCTGAAGAGTTTGTTTGGTTGAACGCGCTAATCAAAGGAACTACTGGTTCGAATAGAATTTTTTTTTGTTGGATAGTCTATTTATCGAGGAAGGCCATAGGCTATATAATATCACGCCACGACCAATAGGAGCGGAGCATCAATGAAAAATGTTGCAAAATATAACTCAAAATTTGTCTGTCTGACAAAAACTTTTGAAGGGTAATTCTGATCATCAACAATTTGGGCACAACTTTCATCTCGGTAAACTAATATGACCATGCGTACTCATGCCCCCCCCACCATTCGCTCTTTTGTACCCGGGCGGAACCGCTAGTATAACATAAAAATGTCTATCTGTTTGAGATCTATGCGTTCCTAAACCATTCATTCGATTACGATGAAACTTTGGAGAAATGGCGTGGTCGCGCCCGCGATGGCTCCTGACCAAATAAAAAAATTGTGTAAAAACATTGTGCTTTAAAGTTGCACTGCTATACGGCTCCACTACTGTTATCTCTGCCGCGCGAAACAAGACTATAATACTGTGAAGCCAAAGGCTCTACTACTGTTATTGCTGTCGAGCAGGGTACAGCCTCGCGAGGCAAGAATGTAATACGGTAGTGCCGAAGACTCCACTACTGTTGCTGCCGTGTTTTGTATCAGTCGCGTGTGAAGTCGCTGGTAACAGCTAGTGATTTATAAAACGCATTCGGTTCTTTAAGAATGCTGTCTTAAGAACATAAGTACACATATCGAATTGTCTAATGATTAAAATTTGGTTTAGCTAAAACTTATTGGTGCTTATACATAAAACACGAATTTATAATCAGTATTAGATCTTATTTGTTTTTTGTAGCACCTCGTGATCACGGAGCCAATGTTTACAAAGCTGTGGAAAAAAGTTTAGAATATTTGGGAACTGATTATATAGATTTGTATTTGATACATTGGCCGGGTGTTGAAGGTATTTCAGTAAAAAGCGAAGAAAACGAAACGTTTAGATTGCAAAGTTGGCACGCATTAAGTAATCTTCATAAGAAAGGAGTTCTTAAAGCTATCGGAGTATCAAATTTTACGGTTAAACATCTGGATTCTCTTATTAAAAACTGCGATGGTATAAAACCAGCAGTAAATCAGGTAAAACATTACATACTTAATTGGAAAAACAATATTGAGGTGACGACATATTATTAGGCCAATATCTATAGGTATTATTTATTTATTCTTCATTTCACGTTGAAATTTGCAAATTGGGGGTCGCCGACTCTTGGAATGTAGAGTCAAAATAGGAGAGGCTTCCCAACGTAGATTTTCTTATGATGAGTTTTGTTTGTCTTCTGCTAGGGATTCAATTTAGTTCAAGGTTACTATGTGTGGTTTACTTTAAAGCAATTTTGTGTGTTTTTTTTTTTTGACGTGATAACGTCTTATAAATTGATGAAACACCAATCTTATAAATTGATGAAACACCGGCTGCATGTACGAAAAAGTGTCACGTTCCGCCTGACCCTGTGCGTGCAAGCGAGAGCACGATCGGCCCAAGTTTGACAGCTACAAAAATCTTTTTATTAAAGATCACAAGACACAAACTTCCAATAGACTGCCACAGTTCGCTCGTATATATACTTACAGGGAGGGAAAAATCCACACCACCCGACCGTCCATTTATTAAAACTGCGTGTATTTTGAAAACGGTTCATTATATTTAAAAACCGTTTCTACAGTTGGTTAGAACTCTAATTTTACTATTTAAATATGTAAAAATAAATGTTTGGAAACGTATACATATAATGTGAAAAATAAAAAAAGTTATTTTTCAACACTTTACGAGTATGGTTCAAAGTTTCTTTATGACGTTATCACGTAAAACTATCATCTGTAAACCGACTTTACAGACAACCAATTTTTTTAGGTTGAATGGCATCCTCATTTTCATGAAGACGATTTACTTGAGTTTTGCCGAAAAGAAAATATTGTCCTACAAGCTTATTCTCCTCTAGGAAGTACAAGTATTAAAGATTTGCTCAGAGATTCAGTCGTCAACGGTATCGCTAAGAAGCTCAACTGTTCCGTTGCTCAGTTATTGCTTCGTTGGTCTATTCAGCAAAATATACCTGTTGCTGTTAAAGCGACAAGCAAGGAACATATTGATCAAAATTTATTATTGAATTTTGTCATTCCAGAAGATGATATGAAAACTCTGAGTAACTTGAAAATTAAAGAAAAATATGCCTGGGATCCCACAGTCGTTCAGTAGTCAGAGATTTTAATTTTGATTTCATATTTATTTAATTAATTAAATCAGTATTTTTTCGAGGTTTTGTATTTTTAAATAAGTTTTTTTTTACACTAGATTTTAATTCCGTCCTTATTATATTAAAATGGATAAAACAAAATATTCTACGCTGTCCAACCGTATTTCAAATATGAGTTTTAAACATTTTGCAAATTTGCCTAAAACTGGTAAACCGACAAATAAAGAATGGACTGTTTTAGCAACAATAGCACAACATGATCTAGAAAACGATAATTTAGATATAGTCGCACTCGGAACAGGTTCAAAGTGTATCGGTAAAAACAAAATGTCATTCGATGGCGATATTTTAAATGATTCTCATGCGGAAATAATTTGCCGACGCGCATTTTTAAGATATTTATATTATCAAATAGATTTAGCTTTGCAAAAAAAACATTCTATTTTTGAATATTTTCCCACAAAATGTATACTGCGACGCAATATCACTTTCTCTCTTTTTTGTACACAAATTCCCTGTGGAGATGCATCGATTTTTCCGAAAAATGATAATGAATTCTATGGGCAATGTTTAATTGAAAAAAATGAAGTTACCAGGAAAGATAACAAACGAAGTAAACTTGAAACAGATTTTGAACATCGAGATTTCAAAAAAATGAAAACCGATATGTATCGGACAGGAGCAAAGTGTTTAGAACACGAAAAAAAACAAGACTTACACAAAGAAGGAATTGAGTACCATACAGTAGGTGCTGTAAGAAGAAAACCCGGTAACTCATTCAACTCGACAAAGTATTAATTCTGGTATTTTAATTTAATTTAAATTTGATTGATTTTTAGGTAGAGGTGATCCGACTTTATCATTATCGTGCAGTGATAAATTAGCTCGGTGGATACATGTCGGAGTTCAAGGTGCCTTATTAAATTTAATTGTTCCAAAACCGATTTACTTAACGTCCGTAATAATATCGGGTAACGCACCGTGTTCAGAGTCGGCATTGAAACGAGCCACGTATGAAAGATTTCAGAGTGATATTCCGTTACGAGAACCGTTCAAGAAGTGCATACCGGAGTTTAGTCGATCGGATACTGGTTTTGAGTTTGCTAAAACTGATACGAAACAGCCATGTCCTTCGAGTATTATTTGGTGTGCTGTACCCGATAGGTATGTGTATGAATTAGTGATATGCCGGATATCCGTATCCGCGGATATCCGAGGGAGAAGAAAGATCCGTATCCGTTAGTTTTTGGCGGATCTTTTAACTTACTATCAATTCATAGATGAAATTTTATATATATAGGTGATTAGGTAATAATGAAAACCTGTTAAATTCCATTCAGATTATTTTTTATTGACGTGATAACGTCTTATAAATTGATGAATCACCAATATTATAAATTGATAAAACACCGGCTGCATGTTCGAAAAAGTGTAACGTAACGTTCCTAACGTTCCGCCTGACCCTGTGCGTGCTTTTTGCTAATTTCTCGCTCAATTTAAATCAGATCGGTTTGAAACCAGTCTTAAACGAAAGAGGAGAACATTTTACATAGATTTCGTATAACAGAATTTGCCTAAACAGTTTTTTTATACAAATTTATATAGAAAAATAGCTGTATAAATGCAATGTTGTGTAATGCATGGCGCGACGCGGTCGGTTGTCTTTGTTTGCCGTACATGGAAATTAGAAGCAAACGTATGTCTTGTCTTAACATGAAAACAGCTGCATTTCTAATGTTTAATTCAATTTTTTGACATTAGTATATTGTGAAATGCAAAGCCTTCTAAGTTAAGTATTGGAATAACTAATTATTATTAGAACATAATACTTTGTAAGTTGCAAACGTCACTTTTGACATTTCTTATCATTCCGACACCAAGGATAAGCGGATTGAAACCAAATTTTGGGAGGTTTAGGTTATGTATTACGGAATACGTTATCACGTAAAACTATCGTCCGTAAACCGACTTTACAGACAACCAATTTTTTTTTTTTTTAAATCGTATTTGGCACCTTTGTATTGCAAACATTTATCGTAGTAAGTATCATACCAATAGTACATAACTCAAAGGTACTAAAAAACTATCTTTATAATGAGATATTGCACATCGATCTTTGGAAAGAGACAATCTGTTATGAGAGTTAACTCTTAAAGAGGTCAATAACTTTTTCCCATAACAGATAGTCTCTTTCCAAAGGTCGATGTGCAATATTTACCGTTGCGTACTCTAAGAAAGTTAAGATCCGTATCCGCGGATCTTGAAACCAAATATCCGTATTCAGATCCGTATCCGCGGATATACATTTTTAACGATCCGGCACATCACTAGTATGAATCAATATATTATTTAAAATTTCTGATGAATTTATGAGATTGATTTCTACAAATTGAAAATATTTTTCAGACCTTTGGAAGTCTCAGTTAATGGAAAAAAACAAGGTGTTACCAAGAAAAATCAAAATTCTTCAGGGCAATTATTAATCTGCAAAAAACAACTAGCCTTAACCTTCATTACTTTAATTAAAAAATATGATGAGTTAAAAGACTTAACCAACTGTAAATTTGATGAAACTTTGACTTATTTATTTTTGAAGAGAAGTGCAGTTCACTATCAGTCTAATTGGAAAATTGTAAGAGATTTAATATTTAAAGTCTGGTCTACAAAATCAGATGATTATTTGTTATTTAAAGTGTATAATTAAAGTAATGCTATAATATTTATTTTATATTTACATAAATCAATTATAATAATTACACTTAACGTAAGTAATTAAAATCCGAGCATAAATAAGAAAATATTATTTAATTTATTAATCCTAAGTAATCGTCCATAAGCGTCCCAATTGCAAACTAAAATTAAAAAAAGTGTTCTACCAATTGACGTTCATATTTTTAATATAACTTAGTAAGTTTAAAAAAAAAAATAACTTACGATTCCTGTGGCATCGACTCTTGTTCCTACAATCTTGAGTCTAATCTCGTCTTCTGTACTGATCATTATATCCTCGTCCTTTGTTTTATAACACGGTGGGTTGTTATTCGGACAAAACTGCATATCAGCTGGTATTGACTAAAAGAGTTAATACAAATTTTTAAAAAATGCACACATTACCAGAGTATTTGATATTCAACTTACGTGATGTGAAATAAAACATGATAGAGGACCTATTTCTGCAAACATTCCAACCTAAAATACAATTTTTTGTCAGAAAACAATTACACGTTGTTAGTTTTGCATTCTCACCTTATTAACTTGTGTAACGACGGCATCTAAAACCTCTCCTTTAAAAGGTCTAAAAACGATAGCTTTATATTTCACTGGGTATACAACAAAACCTTGTCCGGGTTGGATAATTCCGGCGCCAATATTATCTATAGTAGTTACGGCAATTACGAAGCCATATTTTCCAGTACAAGTTCCTTCAACTTCTGTGTAGAGTTTTTGTTTCACGGTATCCAAAAGTTGAGGACCAAAATATTTAGGATGCAATAATATTTCATGTTCAAGAGATATCTAAAAAGCCGAATATAACCTTAAATTATTGTATTTAACATATCTTTTAATGTAAATTAAAAATGACTTACGTGATAAAACATATTGTATTTATATTGTTACACTCGCTTTCATATACCTATACTAAAAATTATAATTACTGTGTAGCATAAACTAGAGAATAGATAACATAGACGAAATTTAAATTTTTTGACATTAAAAACCAATAGTGTTAATTAAACTGAAGTTTGCTTAAAACACGTCAAGGTACGTAACCGTCAAAATAATTTTACTCTGCAAACAGTGTTCAGTGTCACCAATCCCGGAACGCGAAACTTACTGGTACATAATACATATTATGAAAGAAAGGCAGAAACGCCAGAAACTATTACTAGCTTTTAAGAAATTAATTATTAAGTATGGTTAATATTAACCATACTTATGAAATGGTCAGACGTAATCATTTAAAACATTAATATAGATGTGACAAAGAACGAATATTGAATATTAGTTCTAATAAAGTATAAATCAATAGTAACAGAGTGAAAAATTCGCAACCTTTAGTATTCATCTTTGTTTCTTTGGGAAATATTGCAAATATTTCCCAAATTTTGTAGATATATTTGGCCTATCTTTATTTACTAACGAAGTTAAACACGAATCTACTCAGTACTCACCCTATGTCCCTATCTAATTTCCATTTTCCAAATAGATACTTAGACGGTTGGAGGGTATGTAACGGAGGGTGATTCCGTGCAAACAAACAATTTTCAAAATTCCAATTATAGGATATTAATTATCAAGATCGATTATTTTTCTGCTGAGAAATTAAATAATTGGATCCTGCATGTAAAATTGATTTGCTGTGGGAATATGTACGTTAAAATGTACATTTTAGCTACCGGTATTTTGTTATAGAATTTTGGACAAGAAAAAATCCGTAAGATATAAGTAACTTACTCTACAAATAAGTATTAAATTACAGTAATACACTATTTCATACCCGATTGTGCGCCTTTTTTATCACCAGAGATAATTCAATTCACAAAAAATGACATATATAGCAAGTTCACTACAACATTTTTATAGCATGTAGGTATAATTTGCATTGCAGGTTAGATTTCTTCATTAGCGATATTTAATCGTTAGTTATATGTAATTTCCATAGGTACCAGTAAATGTTTGAAATTTTGGCTAGAGAAATTTTTATAATTGACAGATCAGCTTAAACTTCACACTATTTGAGTGGCAGGTCACTTGGAATGTGTATTGAGATACGAATGTGGTGTTTTAGGTTATTTGTATAATAGACTAGTGAAAGTATACAAAATGTGGAAAATGAAATATGTCATGAACAGATTTAGGATATTTATATTCCTATTTTTAACTACAATATTATTCCAATGTGCCATGGCAGATATTGAACCACACGAAATTGAAAATACAAAACATTCTCTACCTCTTGTAAGTACTGACTACCTAAACATTTCAAGAAATATTTACATTATTCTTCAATCTAGATCATCAACAGTACATAGAAATGTATCAACATTTTTCTTTTTTTAATATAGTGCTATAATAATATTTTTAGAATACAGATGAGCCTGCGGATAGTTTTACGAAAACAAATTTGGGTTTCATTCATGCATTTGCTGCCTCTATATCAGTTATTATAGTCTCTGAACTCGGAGACAAAACATTTTTTATTGCGGCAATTATGGCTATGAGACATCCACGTCTAACCGTGTTCCTTGGTGCAATAGCTGCTTTGGCATTGATGACAGTATTATCAGGTTTGTTAAAAGCAAATTATTAAAAAACAGAATTTTATAATTAAGTGTCACTCGTAATGTAGCTCTTTTTGCACTATTAATTTTGTAGTTTGTTTTGCAGCTTTATTCGGATGGATTGCTACGGTCATCCCTCGAGCGTATACATTTTATGTTTCGACTGCACTTTTCGCTATATTCGGATTAAAAATGTTGAAAGAAGGCTATCATATGTCGCCGACCGATGCACAGGACGAATTAGAAGAAGTGCAGTCTGATTTACGAAAAAAAGAAGAAGAGGTCAGTTAATTATTTACTTTAACAGTTGGTTTTTATGTACTTCTATTTGTTTTGCCTTTGAAGAAGGAGAAAATACACGATTTAAAAACCAAATTGTATTTATTTAGTATGAAAAAGAAGCATCGGCAGCGCTGATTCAAGATCCTGAATCGGGTGTAATTCGAAAAGGTCCAAAAGGCGCGAGTGCTTTTTCGTTGATATCAAGAATATTACTTCAGTCGTTTACAATGACATTTTTAGCTGAATGGGGAGACCGATCACAACTTACGACTATTATTTTAGCAGCAAGAGAGGTAAGTAACATACTTTCTCATAAAGCAATACAGCAATACATATGTTACGGTTAATACGAGAAACTAGTTTATTCGCGAATTAACCGGCTAATACCCGAATTAACCAATACAGCCGGTTATTACCAAAGAAAGAAATATGATTTAACAATTTTCGCAAATTATTCGGTTAAAACGCGAATTAGACAATATGATCGGTTATATCCGATAGCTCTTGGCTCTTTCGCGAATTAGCCGGATAATATGTTAAGTAAGCAATTAACCTCAAATTCATAGACGTGCGTATAAGTAGTGAGCTGTAATTTTTATTAAAATAATACAAAATAATAAATGTTCTCCAAATAAAATAAAACAACACTGATAAAAAACAAATAGATTTATCATAAAAATAAGAATACCTACTTAGGAATCAAAACTAATACAGACAATAAACGTTTTATACGGTTGCTTTTGGATAATTCGCGTTTTAACCTGCTTGCACTTGATAATAGGCGAAAAAGCGAGAAACTAAGACATATTCGGCATTTATCCTTGACGCCGGTTAATTCGCGAATAAACTAGTTTCTCGTATTAGCCGTAACACATACATGTATTATTTAAACGCCAGGTTTTTGAACCGTCTTGGGGGCCGAGAAAAAAATTAAAAATTGATAACGAATTTTATTTTATGTTCATCCGTAAGTGATATGCTTATTCCATGAGGAAATATAAACAAAGCAATCGGAAGTGTTTTCTGTCTATCGGGAACTGTTCCTACAAAAAAAGTATCGGTGTTTCGCAACGTTCGATGCTATAGCTTATCGTCTATAATTTACAAAATGTATCTGATGCCCATGTCAGTGGCTTTATTGCTAATACAGTATTAAAAAATGTTTAATTATTATTTTTGAAGTAAAACATTTTTTGACACGGTGGGGTAAAATTGATTCTTGAGATTGAAAATATAAACGAACGTGTCACAATATACATATATCATATAGCGGTCCCGTCCGGTTTCACCCGGGTGTAAAAGAACGAATGGGGAAGGGAGGAACATGAGTACACACATTCATATTAGTTTACCGAGATGAATGTTGTGTCCAAATTTCATGATGATCGGAGTTACCGTTCAAAATTTTTTGTCGATAAAAAGCAGTATTTATACTTTTTTTAACTAATAATTTTTTTTAACTAATTAAATAAAATTAAAATAAATTTTAATGTAAGCCTTAGAAGAAAGCAATGTAGAAAATAAAAAACTAAAAATGCATTCGCCCAACGTAGGGCTCGAACCCACGACCCTGGTATTGACAGTCTTGTGCTCTACCGATTGCGCTAGCCGGCGGGCGTTGTATTCTTACATCGCTAATATGAGTATACTTAGTTAGTGCATTTCACCTGAATAGAAGCTTATTTTTTAGACACATTTGGAACATTTTTCATTAATGCTCCGCTCCTAATGGTCATAGCCTGATTTTATATAGCCTATAGCCTTCCTCGATAAATGGGCTATCCAACAAAAATTTTTTTTTTCAATTTGAACTAGTTCCTGAGATTAGCGCGTTCAAACAAACAAACAAACTCTTCAGCTTTATATATTAGTATAGATTATACTAGGGATGGCCAACAAGTCGATCGCGAGGCCAATTTTGGTCGATCGTCGAAAATTTAAATGATGAAAGCTCGAAAACTTAATAAGTGATTTAAAAAATAAAAAACCGTTTTAAACATATATTTTACTTATCTACCCATACCTCGCTGGAATGCACCTTAATCTGAAACACATAATAATATGCACCCCTTCTTCCCCATTAAACTACGCCTATGACAACAAATCGATCGCGAACACTTTTAAGATAAAAAGTAGATCTTATATACATAAAAGTTGGCCACCCCTGCCATATACTATAAAACCTGGCTGTAGAACATTGAGATCGCGGTTAGGTAGAACGGTTGTGTCGTAACCAAAGGGCTCGATCTCGGCGGTCGGTGCCATTTTTTTTTTTTTTTTGTTTTTTTTACAACTTTAGTTTTACTTCTATAGTGAGTGATATAAAATAGCCGGTCTCCTTTTTTCTTTATAGCAAACTTTTGAATAAAATATTATTAATTATTTTTTATAAGAAAATATATATTTTGACAAAAAAAACTGTCAATAATCCGTGATAGTAAATACAATGTACAATACAGCTTATCAAGCGAGATATTTCGAATTTATCTTTAATATTAAAGCGTTCTGTCTTTGGGAGATCTTTATTAATTTAAATAAATAAAAATGTAAATCTAATAGTTTCTGCCTTTACTTGATGAAAATCCATTATAAAATAAAATAAATAAAACAATTAAGTTAAAAAAGATATAAAAGATCTGATGAAGCTGCTGTGACAGCGAAACATATGTTATATTTTTATAATTAAAGTGAAAATCTTTTTGAACTTAATTGTTTTATGTATTTTATTTTAAAAATGTAAATGTCCGTTTGTTCAAAATCTTAAATCTTCGAAAGTTCTTCATCAATTGTTTTAAAACTGGTTCAGTAGTGCTCAATATAAAAATATTTACGGGAAAAGAACTAGAATTTTCGACATATTTTTTGTCTGTAACAAAGTTCGTACATGATAATGCTAATTGCAACTGAAAACTTTTTAGAAATCGGTGCAGTAGTTTTAAGGTTACAACCTTTGATATGGAAATCAATATTCTCCTTTATACAAATCTTTGATTAACATCTGAATAGAACTCTTCAAGTAAATAATTGGTCGACAATTTTATTTACTTGAAGAATTCTCCTTTATATTTAATCCACGCGGGCTGAACCGCGGACAAACGCTAGTGTATAATAAAGCGCAAAAAAAACTTTATATGAAACGAAGTACTTAACTTTTAGTTAGAATCAAGCGTCTATAATCTACAATAATAACAATTCAGTTAGAATTCACAGACAAATCAAATTATGCAACAGATCGTTAACAGTAGCCTAACTTGTTTTTAATTTTGTAGTAAATTATGACATAAAAAAACTAAAATATTTTTGGGAGATTATTGTAGTTGATAACAAAACTAATCATTTAAGTTTTAATGACCTTTTTAATCAGAGCCATAACTAGATTTTTTGAGGCACTGGACAAGACCTCATCACCTCCCCCCTACACCAAATTATATTAATTAAATAAAGATAGAACTACTATTTTTGGACAGGTTCTCAAAAAGTTGTTGAAAGGCATAGTTTTTTTTTTTTAATATAATGCGAATTTTTTCAGTCTTTCCTCCAACTCCTCTCTGGGCCCTGGGCACGTGCCTCTGTTGCCCCTGCGTAGTTACGGTCCTGTTTTTAATTATCAAAAATTATTAAAACTTCTTAGCGAACACGATAAGTGGTAAAAAGAACAAGTCTATTATTATGCTCACTAAATAAATAAAATTGTCAACCAATTTTTTCCAGACTATATATTGACAAACAATAATATAAAAATATAAATCAATATAACAAAAGATGACGTTTCGATCCGGATTTGGATATTCTTCAGAAATATTTAAAAAAAATATATAAAAATTAATTACCTAGTATTAGCTACTTATTTTCTAATAGAACGCAGGATTGAACGATAGTTTGAAAGATTGAAAATTAATTTTCAATCATTCAATCTTGCATTCTATTAGAAAATAAGTAGCTAATACTAATTAATTTTTATATATTTTTTTTAGATATTTCTGAAGAATATCCAAATCCGGATCGAAACGTCATCTTTTGTTATATTGATTTATATTTTTATATTATTTTTTGTCAATATATAGTCTGAAAAAAATTGGTCGACAATTTTATTTATTTGAAGAGTTCTATTCAGACGTTAATCAAAGATTTGAATTATGCTTACTATGTAAGATAATTATTATAAAATGTTATCTGTACAAATAAAACGTACTCTGATAAACGTTTTTTTAATTAATTCTGTGATACGTATCTGTTATAGTGACGTAACGAATATTCGCATATTTTTTTATATTCCCATCGCAAACTTCATGCGAAGTTATTATTTTCTTAATATTTTTAAGAGAAAAGTTTTTTTCTTACTCACTTTTTAAAAAAAATAAGTTAAGTTTTTCGCTAAGGTAAACCTTACAATATCTTTTATCAGCCTTTATTTTTGACATTAAATAATAAAGCTTTAGACTTAGTATTAATTATCAACCTAGTACCCAGAACCACTACCGTGCGACTTGCGCAACCAATCAGCTGTCAAATTTTAACCTTGGACAAATGACGTCATATTTTTTTAAATTTAAAATAAATTGAATTTCGTAGACCTACACGCTAGATCTCATTTTGGTCACATCAATAAGTATACTATCCAAAGAGTAGAGGGGCTAATTATTTTTTTTCAACACAAATTGGTGTTATTTTAAATTTTCAGAACTTTTATTTTGTGTATCGTGTTGTCTTGATCTAATTTTAGGGAAATATTTTCAGGATGTCGTAGGTGTCATTGTTGGAGGTATATTAGGACATTCCATATGTACAGGACTGGCCGTTTTAGGGGGCCGTATGATAGCCCAAAAAATATCAGTGAGAACGGGTAAGTTATATTTTCAAAACACCATAATGCATAATGTAGCCTGCAAAATGCTTTTTCAGAGATTCCCGAAATTTTCCCAAAACTTTGTGTAGGTTTTGTGTTGGTTACAGAGGGAAACTGGCAATATAAGAGTATTACATATTATATGCTTAATCTTATGTCTAATATCTATAAAATTGCAGTATTGTAAAGCGGCCCATAGACGCTCAATATTATTGCGCAATATTTGGGTTTGTGCTATTTGTGTGTAGACGAGATTGAAAAGTTGCGCAATATATTGTGTGATTTTCAAAATCTTGAAAATATATTGCACAAACGGGGAAATATTGTGCCGTCTGTTGTCAAGATTGCGCAATATCCCGTCAGTTGATCTCAAGTGGCGGTCGTTTCAACAAGTCGTCTCACCTACGCTTCATCATGGGTGACAAGAAAGCCGAAAGACAATTTATTGTTGAATTTATCGAGGTGTATCGTGGTCTTCCGGCTTTGTGGGATGTGAAGTCCAAAGACTAAACATGATGACTGAAGTTCTGGTGGGGACTGTTTGCACAATGTGGCTGTACCGTCTGTGCTCGCAATTGAGCAATATAATGCACAACCTTCAATATCGCCTCCATACAGTACAATTTTTTGCACAAACCAAAATATTGTACAATGATCGTCTAGGTGCCGCCGTCAAAATATTGTGCAACCCACATTGCACAATAATATTGAGCGTCTATGGACCGCTTTACTGTGGTCGCCTAATGTATGCAGAGTATATATTTATTTATTTAAAGATGGGTGCCAAACAGACTCTAGGTCCAAATAAATGACACCTCTTAATACAGAAAAAAAAATTAGTCAGTTGTCAGATTATTACACTGTAAGAAACAGACAGAAAAAAACATGTATCTATGTGTTCTGTGTACAATAAAGAATTAAAAAGAAAAAAAAATACAGTATTCAGAATAAACACAAAAGAAAATAAAGTAAGAATAAGAATAGCCAGGCAACTTATGAAGTGATAGAAAGAGTATTTGATATGCTCTTTTTAAAAGTAAAATAAGACATATTGAATATGTCAATATCATCATTTTTCATAGTGATATCATTATAAAGCTTAGTAATCCTGTTCATAGGTGAATTAATCCCGTAGTTAGAAGACATATACTCATTATATAATAAAAAAACTCGGGTCGCAGTGCCAAACCCTGCCGACAATATAGTGTATTTGCTTACACTGGCAGTGTGGCTTTATTATGTGAACTTAACCCTTTTGGTTTTGGACAAAATAAAAATTTTAACTTAATACATCCCTTAAAATAATATTTTTTTTCTTAATTTCAATATTACTATCAATTTACCAAATTAAATTCACCCTGCACTAAGAAAATCCATATCTACAAATTAATGTTTTCATAAAATTTTTAAGTCCGGTCTTGTCGGCCGATTTTAATAAAATTTTGGCAGCATATTTTAATCATTACTAAAGGGTTAAATTTCAATTTTGAAACGATTCGAAGAAATTTTTCGGTATTTTTGGGCCCAAAAATATTTTTCAACCCCTAAATCCCACCCTTAAAGTGGCCCGATTGGGCCCATTTTAAATAGGCTTCGTGCGGTGATGGATTTTAAGATGTGGTCCAAATTTCATTAAAATCAATTAACTCCTTCGAAAGTTATTGCCCGTACCTATATATATATATATAAATATATATATATATATATATATATATATATATATATATATATATATATATATATATATACATATATAAACATACTTTTCCAAAAATGGTGCCAAAGTGTTTAGGAAGCTATGAAACGTCGAGAAATTTTGGTCCGACCCCTAGGTCCCGCCATCCGACCGACGCCAATAGTGTAAGTGCCTTATGGCAAATACACTAATAAGCCTGATGGACGCGTCAAACAACTATTTTCATTAATGAAATATCAATTGTTTTTTAGTGACGCTGATTGGCGGAGTAGTGTTTATAATATTCGCATTCAGTTCGCTGTTCATTGATCCGAACGCCGAGTGATGAAGTGCCTTGACTGATATTTAATACGAACCGTGCGAAGACTTTTATTTTGTCACAACCGATTAGAAAAGACTGGCAGTATTTGTTGTTGATGTTCACTTGTTCGACGTAAACAAGAACGTGACGTTTTGAAGCGTGGATTTATTGTAAGTTTTATTGATTAATAAATATGAAACTTCACAGACAAAAAACACTGTCTTTAGATTTATATAAATTAATTGACAATTCTTCATCAATATCATGGAGGATAAAAAGATAGGGGACTAAACTCGACGCATGCGCCGTCGCTTAAATAAGTGTTCCTATTCTGACGGTAGCGGCGCTGAAGCTGTCAGACCCCAGGTAGAGCGGGTAACCGAGCGATTTTGCACAATAGAAATAAACTGAATTAATAATTTAATTAATTGTTCTTAAATATTGTTTGATTTCACCTTTTTCTAATAGAATTATTTGAAATGTGCGCGTGATAAACGCATGTCTGACAGGAAGCAACACCACGTCGCCTGTGGTTGGTTTATAGGAACCTCGGGGCTTTGTAGCTATAGCGCCGCGGCTAAAATTTTTACAAACCCTTGCCATCAACGATTTTCGGGACACGCGCTTCGCATTGCGGCATGCCGAGATCAGTTTCCTTTCTTTCTATTCTCCATGGTCATTATAATGGATTCATAAATATATACTGTGTATATAAAAATAGTGAATGGCTATATTTTGTGGATCTGTAATGCAAAAGATCAGATAAAGTGAACAAGATCGTCTTAACCCAGTTAACAGGCTTGCTCAGGGGTGTCAAAGTGGCTACCCGTGCCATCTCCATAGAACAAAACAGTTGCAAAATAAAAATCTAGGTAATTAAATGTAGTTAGGAAAGATAAACGTAAAAAGAAGAGATCAAATATCCGTTTTTAGATGCATTCTGATTCAATTCAATGCACTTTTTATTATATTTTGGGTCACCCGAATAATGTATGATGACGGCGACTAATCTAAAGTCCTCCCCAATGCAATCCAAAACCATATGGAACAAGTTTAATTTAAATTGATCCAGTAGTTCCTGAGATACTTCCAATCATATACAGTATGTAAACACGTAAGGTGCACATAGGGAAATTAACTTTGGAAAAAAATGACTGTATCAGAGTGAGCCTTGAAATCTTGTTTTTCAATTTGACAGATAATATTCTTTTGCAAGATGAATGTGTATACTACCGAAGAAAATATTCAAATGATTACAACATAATCGGACTTTTTTTATTAATGGGACATTAAATTCCCAAAAATACTTAAATACGGTGCGAGAACAAATATCTCCGCCTATTCGTGTTGAACCTAAAGACATTGGGTCACTGATTTACCAACGCGCATATGTCATACCAGTCAGACAATTTTTGAATGAAATGTTTCCAAACAGATGGAGTTGTTTTTTTGTTTTATTTTTGTACAAAAAAATTAAAATAATGATTTATAAGAGCTTTTTTAAGCCAAGTAAAATAAAAATAAATCATTATAAAATAGAAATCCTCAAGATTACCACGATAATTCAATAGAAATAACAATTAATGCAGTCATAGCTAGCTTTGATCCAAGTATTTTTTCCCAATGCTAATTTCCTTATGTGCACCTTACGCGTTTACATACTGTATGTATACAAACCAAGGATGACAAACACTGATAACTTCCTTTTTAAGGTTTTTCTGAACATTTGTGCTTAAAAGGCAAGATCAGTCTACTTTTAAAATTAAATCATCATTATGATAAATTGGAGTCATTGGGAGTGGAAGAAAGGGGCTGGAGTGGGCTAAGCCACATTTCAAAATAGGGTCCAGATCTCCCTGAATAGCATGTTTAATACTCTTTACAGTGTAAGTTATCATAAGTGATCGTGGGTGTATGGTTCTCTAAAAAAAAGCCGTTGCTCTTGTAAGAAATATCAAAACAGTTTGAATTGGGTGTGATAATTGATATTCATAAAATCACATATTTTTATATGCGTGTTTGGGTTTTCTTGCAATTTAAACAATGACCTATTTATATGTAATAGAAATAAAAAATAATTGATATAAGATAATAATTTTTCCTGGGTTTCTGAAACGACTTGCAGCTTTAAATCTAGATTTAAATGTTTTCAACTTCTATATACGATTTTATTTTTGTAATTAGATAAAAACTATCTCTACCATTTATTTTGCGTAAGTTAAAATTGGAAAATGTTTTTTCTTAACTCATAAATTCATTTTTGCACCACCTCCTATAAAATAGCTGCTTTTCATGCCTGTATAGCGGTAGTAAAATGACCGTTTTTCACACTAGTGCGTAAAGTAAAACCAAAATAATCCAGTAGTGGTATCTCCGTCAGTTGTCATTTAAATCCATAGAGATATAAATCTCTATGTGTAAATCTATACGAGCGACAGAGAAATAAAGTAGGCTTTGTGTTCAAATTTCCAATATTGCCGCAATGTCAGATATATATTTATTTGGAACCCAAAGGAACCGTGAGACCTCTGGTGAGAATGCGCCGAACTGTCCTAGTGAGGTTTTTGCGGTACAGGTCAGTTCGACGCCAACGTTTCGACGCCAACGGTTCGACGCCAACGTTTCGACGCGTGGTCAGTTCGACGCGAGGTCGTTTCGACGCGAGGTCGTTTCGACGCAGGGTCAGTTCGACGCCATACATTTTTTCGTATTTTTTTTATTTTTAGAATAACTTTGCATCATAATTCAAATAAATGCGATATACCTGATATAATATAATATTATATATTTTATATGTTATATATATGAAGCGTGATTCAAATAAATAAGTAATATGACTGATATAATAGATATTATATATAATAAATGTTAATGTGAAACCCAAAAAGCTATAACAAAGAATTCAACAGGAATTACTTCGTTGATAAGAAAAACCTGTCGTTGTACTTTACTATTAAAATTTCCCGTTGAACTTTACGTGGAACGATTCACAACAATTTGTTGTCATGTCCATACTGGCAGTAAAGTCTGCCCAAATGTGCGGTGGAAAAGTTGCATTTTCGTCAATATAAGTATAGATATAAAATATATGTTATATTATATCAGGCATATCGTATTTATTTGAATGATGATGCAAAGTTATTCTAAAAATAAAAAAAAGCACGAAAAATGAGTATGGCGTCGAACTGACCCCGCGTCGAAACGTACGGCGTCGAACTGACCACGCGTCGAAACGTTGGCGTCGAACCGTTGGCGTCGAAACGACCTGCTTCGAGGTTTTTAACAGGTAAACCATTGATTTAGAAAAGCATGATGGAGGCTAACCTAGCTTTTCTAAACCAATGCTGCCATAGTTTACCTGTTAAAAACCCCCCTTAGGACAGTTCGGCGCATTTCTCACCAGAGGTCTCACCATTCCTTTGGGTTCCGAATAGGTATACTTATTATAATGTGAAAATCAGAAATTTTACGTGCAGAAATGCGATATGTATTTCGTTCGTAAATATATTTTGACTCCGGGAACTGTTAAAACTCGCCGGTCGCTCGTTTTAACGTAATATCCCCGCTCGTATAATACATTGATTTACGAACGAGATACATAAATTCTTATAATTTTTTAAGAAAACATTTTCTAGCCAGTCTTATAAACGAATATGGATAAATGTCAAAATATAAAAAAAAATATTCATTATTGTGTCAACTATGTCTTCGATTTCTTGTTTTGAAATTTTTTTTTAATCCTAGAATGTGTGGATTAAAAAATCGAAACTGCTGAATGAAGTATTTATTCGTCTATATTTTTTATACTCTCCATAAAATAATTCATTTTTAATAAATAAGCGATCGTTCAGCCTTCTGTAATTGAAAGAAAATTAAAAGGCGTATCATTATTCAGTGTAAGTATTAAACCCAGTTCTTTCTACTATAACGCGAAATATGTAATCGTTTTGGTAAAAATTATCGCGTTATGCAAATTCACCTAATAAAAATAACGATTAATGTGGTAAATAAAGGCTAGGGACAGTCAGTCGTAAGTTCCATGCTCCATTAATTATAAATAAATTACGTTATAGTTTTCTTCTTTAATTTTATTAATCGCGTATGAGCGAATTCGTACAGTACAAATACGCGTTATAGCGGAAAATTCTGTAGTAAGTACTATTAAAAGACGTCGCTATTGAAGCTTTGCAATATCACCGTTAGAGAAACCAGTAAATTATGTATTATTTCCAATAGATTAAAAAAAAAAAACATTGTAAATAGTTGACCAGATTCGCTAGGCTAGGAAAGTTTTATGCAATCTAAAAATGTAATTACCACATGCACGGGCGCCGACTCCGTGGGTGCTCGGGTGCTCCAGCACCCACGAAAGGTAAATAGTGGGTGCCGAGCACCCACGACTATGAATATCTAAAATAATTCTCATTATCATCTTTTAACAAACGCGATCTAAATAATATACTTAATAATATAAGTACCTACGTAATACGCGCTATACGTATGCCTATAATATTTGAGGAGTTTTCTCAACTCCTCAAGGATCCCATCACCGGAAATGGATTTTGAAAAAAATGGGACCAATCTGGAAGTGTATCCTTACAAACAAAAAAAGAATTTTCAAATCGATTCATAAATAACAGAGTTCTGAGTGAACAAACAAAAAAAAGCTGGAGCACCCACGGGAATTTTAAAAACCCGGCGCCCCTGACCACATGAACGAAACCAATATTTCTAAAATAGAAAGAAATGCGAGAAATCCTGTTTTTAAGTATCTTTATTCTCTGACTTGTCGAAGAAAACTGAAAAAAGAATTCTTATTTTAAAAACGACACTTTTTAAGTAAAAAAAGAAGCGAAAAGCAATTAACTTTTTCCAAATAGTAAAAACAAAAGACACGTGAAAATTCTACAAAATATTTACTCTTCTCAATGATCATTTCGGACATTAAGTTCATCATCAGGAGTACAGACTAGTCTGTACTCCTGATGATAGACTTAATGTCCGAAACGATCGTTGAGAAGAGAAAATTTGAATTGTCACGTGTTTTTGACGTGATAACGTCTTATAAATTGATGAAACACCAGCTGCACGCACGAAAAAGTGTAACGTTCCGCCTGACCCTGTGCGTGCAAGCGAGAGCGCAGTATGCTTCGGCCCAAGTTTGACAGCTACTAAAATTTAGGTTATGTATTACGGAATACGTTAACTATCGTCCGTAAACCGACTTTACAGACAAGCAATTTTTTTTGTTTTTACAATTTGTTATTAATCATGTTCTACCAAGTGCTGAGTGAAAATTGAGTGCAAATTAAAACTTTTTCCATTAATAGTTCTTGGAGTTTACTCCTTAAGAAACGATTTTGAGTTATACGGTATGGAAATTTTATGAGTAGTTAAATCAAGTGGTGTGGCGTTACGCTCCACCGCTTCAAGTGAGGCGTTACACTCGTCCGCTTCAAAAGAGACAAACATATATCTGTAGGACTTAACGTGCGAAAGAATGAGATGGAAAACATTACACAGCGTATCTAAGGAGTAAACTCCAGTCTTGCGTCAGAGCTGACACACACACACACTTTTTTATTTCGTGGATCATCAAGCGGCTAAGGTACAGATCAAAGTTCCATCAGACTCTTATAACCACTGTTGTCGATCGTCTATAATTTACAATAACTTTCTATCAAAGAATACCACACAATCGGATTTCTCTCATTTTTTCCATAGAAATACCGGATTGGTTTCACCATTAGTTCAATAGATAGTCGCGACTTTCCTAGTTTATAATGGCAGCACAGCACAACTTAGCTCAATAGTCTGGTGATATTGGATGACTATATTTTGAGGAAAGTTACTGATTTGTCGCAACATCGTTATGATTTAATTTATTCGATGTAATCGCAATCCTATACATTAGTTTTTAATGTAAAAATTATTTTATACATTTATTTTTATAGTGTTGTATTGAATATAGTTATGCAAGCCGCCCTAACCTAAAAAACAGTATCTTCATTTTTTTCTTCAATTATAGTTATTTAACTTTCAAGGTTTGTTATGGGAACATCTGTTATCTACAAGGCTAGAGAAAAAATATCTTATGCACTTTGTACTTTGTCCTCATTTCATGAGCTATAAGCGTTTGCTCGTTATCTCATAATCACCAATTTGTAAGATACTGGTTTTTCGGCTAGGCTGTCGAGCGTCTAAAAACACAGAAAATATGCATTTTTGTTTAGAATAGAAAAAAAAAATAAACAGCGTAGCGTATCATAAAATAGAAAATTATATTAATTTTTTAAACGAATTATTGGACAAAATATTGTGTATAATATTTGTAGTACTTTTGTATTTTAATAAATTGCGGTGCCAGTGACGTTCAGTGTAGAAAGGGGTCAATGAATTGAGATAATTGTATCAACATGCCAAAGCATTGATTCATTTCTAACAATAACAATGTACAAGCCGCTGCACACGAGGCTAGAAACATTGCTGGGAGTTCTGCTGGCCGATAGGCTGGGTATGAAGCTGAAAATGACGTCACTGCGGGGTCTAGCTCGCAAGATAGGTTTTAAAATTAGAACAGGGGCCATTTTCCTTGCTAGGTCCGCTGCTAGGTATGATCAAGAACCAATCAGGAAGCAGTATCTTGTCACGTGGGCGACTTGAACAAACGCCCACAAACAAACATGGCGTCATTCTGCTCAGAGTCAGACAACAGACACGTTTTGCTCTGTGTTTATATTTGAACTGTCACTGCGTGCGCACCAGATTTATTCACAAAACTAGCTTGTAAAGACTTCTTGTGTGAAGCGAGCACATAACGGCAATCAAGAAAACCAGCGCTAGAAAACTAGTAATCAAATCTAGCGAGGAATCTAGAGACAAAATCCAGCCTCGTGTACAGCGGCCTTAATATGATTGTTTGTCGGTAAATTCTGAACTGGTCCAGAACTTCTAAAGCGTCTATCGGCAATTCAGAATTCTTCAGACACAACTGCAAGCTGGTCAAATTCTCGAACTCGTTGCACTGTTAGAACCTAGCAATTCTAGGCGTCTAGAACTGCTTGAACTAAGTTCGAATAGTTCGAAGAAATCACGAACTTGACCAACAAACAAGCAGTTGTGTCTAAAGAATTCTCTGTATTGCCGACAGAAACTTTAGGAGATAAAAAAGTTCAGAACTTACCAACAAAACACCTGATCGTATAGATGTTTTACTGGTTTATTATTTCAAATCGAGATTATTGCATGAATCTGTGATATTGGATTTATAAGCATGATATCATTGTCAAATGGATGTTTAATTACGTTCGAGACGAAACTGAACGATCTATCTGTATAGTGCATAGAAGCTGTGATAGCTACTAAAATTGTTGTTTGGTAATATTACTGTATTCCTAAATCTGTAAAAAAAAATAGAAATAAATTATTGTTACGGACATTAATTCTTTTACATACCTTCTTACATACCATCTTTTCAAGTTTTCTTTATTTCTTTTCAGTTCCAAGTTACATGCTTGGAATTAATTAATTCCAGGTTAGTATCATCCCTAGCTTCAACTCATCCGGACTGATGTTGGTTAATATAAAGATTTAAAAGAATAATTCGGTCATTGAAGAAAAACCCGTTTAAAAACATTAAAATTTATTTTAGTCACTAATTATTGTGAAGAAAACTTATCTCAACGTAGAGATGAATATGATCCTTGGTTGATTATGATGGATGAAGAAATTTTCGTAGCATAGAATCAGAAAAAAAAGTCAGTTTACGGACGATAGTTTTACGTGATAACGTATTCCGTAATACATAACCTAAATTTTAGTAGCTGTCAAACTTGGGCCAAAGCATACTGCGCTCTCGCTTGCACGTACAGGGTCAGGCGGAACGTTAGGAACGTTACAGTTTTTCGTGCGTGCAGCTGGTGTTTCATCAATTTATAAGACGTTATCACGTCAAAAGCAATACTATGGTAGAAATTGCATTTATTATGCTGACGTTTCGACAATTATTTTTATCATCTTCGGAGCTCAAATGCGGTTATTACTATTAAATAATTGTTACAATGACACTAATTTTTTTTCTATTAACTATTGAACGTTACTTTATGAATGAAATTGTAAATTTGAAATTATTAATTTGTTACAATTTGTCACATTCTTGTAACAAATTAGTAGTAAAAACTCTTGAGACACCTGTATATACAAACATTTTCGACATGATACAAATTTGGTCAAAGCTAAGGTGCAACGTTGAGATTTTATTTTCTCATCATTCGACAAACCAGTCATGAATAAAATGTATGGACAGGGGAACAGGCAAACACACAAATAATCTATACTAATAAAGCTGAAGAGTTTGTTTGTTTGTTTGGTTGAACGCGCTAATCTCAGGATCTACTGGTTCGAATTAAAAACATTTTTTTTTGTTGGATAGTCCATTTATCGAGGAAGGCTATAGGCTATATAATATCACGCTACGACCAATAGGAGCGGAGCATCAAATGAAAAATGTTGCAAAATGTAGCTCAAAATTTGTTCGTCCGACAAAAACTTTTAAACGGTAACTCCGATCATCATGAAATTTGAACACAACATTCATCTCGGTACAGCAAGATGAACGTGCGTACTCATGTCTCCTCCCCCCATTCGTTCTTTTGCACCCGGGTGAAACCGGGCGGGACCACTAGTTAGCAGCCTAGAAGGACACTTCGCCCGCTACCACATCGCCTTTGATAATGTCTACCGCAGTTTTAGACGAAACGTCAGGTAGAAATACCAGTGGACCACGGCATACAAGCCCGGAAACCAAGAAGATTTGTATCTTATAAGTGTATATGTTACGGTTAATACAAAAAAGTAGTTTATTCGCGAATTAATCGGCGTCAAGGATTGGTTAATTCGGGTAATTAGCCGATTAATTCGCGAATTAACTACTTTCTTGTATATTAACCGTAACATATACAATGTCTATAAAGAAAAGTACCTATGCATATTGTGTTCGTTTAAAATTTAAATTTTGGATGAACTTTTTAATATTATATGTAACATCTCTTTGAAAAGATTGAAAGTGATAAATCGTCTGAAATACATTCCCGAGCGAATAACAAGCATTTCAGCTGAAATGAATTGAATGATAAAGAACAATAAAAAGCGGAATTTTTAATAAGTTATTCAATAAGCTATCCCTAGCAGAAGTAATAATAATTTAGATCGATCCTACTGCTGAGTTCATTAATATTCAAGTAGCTACGTCGCGAAATCGGAGTTTTCCATTATCGGTAGGAAAACGGGAAATTGCACATTCTTTTAATCACTTCATTATTACCTACGTGGACACTGACTAAAAGAAATAAAAAAATGTTATTTTAGTTGTATAATTTCGTATTGTTATAGACCTTAAAACTAGCAATGGTACATTTAAAAACAGATTTCGTTCGCGTGAATAAGTTTTTTTTTTCCTGGAGGAACCGGTTGAAATTTTGGGATGATAGATAGCATAAAGCTACGTACCTACTAGTGATGTAACGAATATTCGCATTTGCAAAATTCATGCGAATATTTCGCGAATATGAATATCAGAAAAAAATTGGTTGTCTGTAAAGTCGGTTTACGGACGATAGTTTTACGTGATAACGTATTCCGCTCGAATATCATATTTAATAATACATAACCTAAATTTTAGTAGCTGTCAAACTATATTTTTACCGACTCTCTATCGCTTATACTGCGCTCTCGCTTGCACGCACAGGGTCAGGCGGAGCGTGACACTTTTCGGAACGTTACACTTTTTCGTGCATGCAGCCGGTGTTTCATCAATTTATAAGACGTTATCACGTCAAAAAACATTTTTTTTATTTTAATATTAAATAAGGGAAAAATATTAATTTCTCAGCCTTTTTAAAAAAAATACCTCCTTAAATTTTGTCGCTTTTATCAGCCGTAACTTTAACATTAGATAATAAAACTTCGGACTTAGTATTTTTAATCAACCTAGTACCCAGAATCACTAAAAATGTCATCAAGCCATCTCGATACGGCCCGCCAACGGCGTAGATATGGGAGGGTACAGGGGGTAATTAATTAAATAATTTGTTTGTTTTTTAAATACACGCCACTGTCATTGTAAATTGAATAATTTACAATATTGTTCAATATAAAGGTAATGCCAGAGCTAGATAATACCTACTGTATTTCATATAGTATTCGTGCCAACTAACAGTTGAACACGTATGAGTCCCAGTTGCGTAATATAATATTTACTTTGATTATTTTACCTGCCATAAAATAGTTAAATTAATGAGTCTTAATCACGATATACTTCTGAATACACCAAATATAATTAGTAAATGAACAGCATAAATGATATTTGTCTTTTGATTGTTCTCTAAAGGAACTGTCCATTTCTATTTTCATTAATTAGGTAAGTGTACAAAGTTTGTTTGCCATCTTATATTTACAAAATATGTTTTCTTACATCCTTCGTCAGTTCTCTACATTCTCTACATATTCATAGTACACCTATCCCCCGATTTACACGGTAGATACGTTTCTGAGAAAAACGTGTAAATCGAAAATTAAAAATTTTCAAGTCAAAACCGTGTAAATCGAAAAGCTTGCAGAAAATGCATAATTTTGCTATTTAACAGTTGTGATTTTTTTCAATATTTTTAGGTGTACACAGAAATAAAAATAAAATGCATTGACAGGTTCTGAAACTGTGAAACTTTCACTCAAATACAATTTTCCGTAGATAAAAATTTAATTTTATGCGAAGAAATGCAGACATAGTGTGCGTGTGCAGCAAGTCAGCACATAAGCTCGGGATTCCCCGTGAGATGTGTACACAGCGCACGTGTTCAATCACAGTAGCATTTAGTAGAGTGCGTTAAAAACAAAAAAAAACTTATTTGGAAAACCGTGTAAAAGCGAAAACGTGTAAAACAAGTACCGTGTAAATCGGGGGATGGGTGTATAATAATAATAATAGGCTGCTAAAAGCATAACCCTTCCTTTTGTTCGTAGTCGGGTAAATAGAATGGACCGTAAAGTTTTACACCACACACTACAGAAGTGAAACTTCTGGCCGACCGAAAAGGGTCATCCTGCCTATCAAAATTTAATAGTTTCGAACGGTGCATATTATTCCTTAGGTATATAGATAAATAATCTAAACCAAATATTTCGATCTTATACCTATCCTTTAAAGAAAAAATTAATTAAAAAATGTACACATTTCAAACGGCGCACTATGATGCATAGCGCATTGTTAAAGAGTGGTATGTTTATAAAAAGAGATGTATTACTGCCGCATGAATCAAGTCTAAAGAACCAGTAAGCGTGATTCAACTAGAGGCAGCCAATCAGTTGAAGCTGTCTAGTGAGACGAACCCATTGCATGAGCGCCGTCCGACAAACAATGATCTGGAACGCAAGTTTGTAAGTATGAGAAAAGACAAAGAGTTCTACCGGCGATAGCCGAACTGTATGAAATTGAACGCCAACCGACAAACAATATTATACTACTATCAAAGATTTGTAACGCAAGTTTGTAAGTGGGCAAACGTCGTTGAACGTATTGGAGGCCCTGGGCACATTAGGGTAATGGGGCTCCTATGATCTGGACATAGCACTATTTTGTTAGAATAGACATGCTTAATTGAAGAGGTACCCGTCTAAATTTAGGATGGGCAAAATCATTAATCACTTCTTCAAAATCTATGTTTTTGAGCATGTCACATTCTATGGACATCAGCGACAAACTGGTTAATCTCTCTTGAAATATTGTACTTAAATTGTAGAAAGCCTGATTTTCGGGTGAGAGTACAGTAGCTTCGCACATGCAAAAGCTAATATAATAAGCAAGTAGGTATTGTATAGTCAGTCATTATCGTTTTGATTTATTTCGTAATAAATATGTTTTTCGGTAATAAATATCGGTAATCATTTGGCGATCTGGCAGGAACTAGGCGGCCCTTATCGATCGCTGGGCCCTGAGCACGTGCCCAGTGGGACCTTTTTTTTAACAGCCTGGCTTAAATAATTTTGTTGTGTGCACAATTGGAGAGAAAGAAAAAAAAACGAATGACCTTTTTTTTAACAACCTAATTTCACAAATTTTATCGTATATGGGCACAATGTAGGAGAACGAAAAAAAGATCCTTTAATTTCCACAACAAAAAAGTCTTTTTTTGGTAATTTCCCTTTTTTCGTTTGTTGTGGTGGGTGTGTGGACATTGGGTATTAAAAAGTACTAGATTTATTAAAAAGTACTAGATTTTTGCTTCAACGTACAAGCGTACAGAAAATGACAAAAAAGTACTAGATCTAGTACAATTGAAGGGTACACGGGAAGAAGGCGATTTGTCAAAAAATGTAAATTGTGCAGCAGAGCATTTTGAAGTGTTTAAGATCGTGCCATTTACTTGCTTGATGCATTTCTTTCAACGCTTATAACTTTTGACCTAGCGTATTCTTGTCTCAAATGAATACACCAACAGAAAGGTACGACTTTTGGCTACAAGATGGCATAAAAAAATTAATTCGAATTTTTACTGACAAATCGCCTTCTTCTCGTGTACCCTTCAATTGTACTAGACTGGCAACACTGAGTGGGAAAAAGTATGGTTCCGAGGAGGGTTCAAGTTGAACCCTCCTCAAAACCAATTTCTAGACGCATGCCTGAATAAGACTGTTCCCTTGCAACGTGGGGTTGGACAATCTTTTGATCTGGTTAACGTACAGACTATTCGCTGCAACGATATCAATGGTTTCTAATTATTAATTAACGATCGCCGATATAAACATATATGCATTTTATATATCAAAGAGCGCGATGAAATGGCCGACATCAAAGTAAATTTAATCGTGTGTTTGTAATTTTGCTGTCATCCCGTTACACGGTTCTCGTGTTGACTTAAAACTCCAGCGCGCTTTTCTCAGTTTTGTTTTCTTGCTGTGCGATGTTGTTTGAAATAACAATGTGCGCATTGCAAATTGCGCACTTGTGTGTACTAAGACGCCATCATTGTATTTGGATTTTTCGACGCGACTCAAATATATTATTTTTATCTTCTAGAGAATACATAAAATGTTACTCAAAAATATACAATATGTCCAAGAAACGATTATATAATATTTTCTGGTATCTATACAAATAAATAAAATTGAAGTGTCTGTTTGCAATGTCAAAATAACCGCTTTTTACTAAATAATATATGAAAGTACTAGCGGTTCCGCCCGGTTTCACCCGGGTGCAAAAGAACGAATGGAGAAGGAAGGAACATGAGTATGCACATTCATCTTAGTTTACCGAGATGAATGTTGTGTACAAACTTCATAATGATCGGCGTTACCGTTCAAAAGTTTTTGTCGTTAAAAAGCAGTATTTATACTTTTTTAAGTAATCTCTTAATATAATAAATATTTAATTGAAAACACTGTACGAAAATTATTTTTAGTTTTAACAGTTTTCAAATGACCTATTAATTAGATTTATTTAATTTTAATTAGTCGTACCCAATAAAATTTTAAAAAATTGAAATGTAAACCTTAGAAGAAAGCAATGTAGAAACTTAAAAAAAAAATAAAAATATATTCACTTGAACCCTAAACCCTGGCATTAAGAGTCTTATACTCTACCGACCGAGCTATCCGGGCTTATACCTTGACGCGCTAATATTGCAGTATTTAGTTAAGGCATTTCACTTGATAATATTTGTCGGACGGACTAATTTTGAGACACATCTTGCAACATTTTTCATTTATGTTCCGCTCCAATTAGTCGTAGGGTAATATTATATAGCCTATAGCCTTCCTCGATAAATGGGCTATTCAACAAAAAAAATAATTTCAATTCGAACCAGTAGTTTCTGAGATTAGCGCGTTCAAACAAACAAACAAATTCTTCAGCTTTATATATTAGTATAGATATAAAAAGTACTTATACAAAAAAAACAATTTTTAAAGTTTTTGTTTGTCTGTCTGTTTGTTCCGGCTAATCTTCGAAACGATTTGGACCGTTTTTGACGGGACTTTCACTGGCAGATAGCTGTTCCAAGCTCTCTGAGAACGGTAACAGAACCGTCACCATCTTGCGCAGTAGCTAAAACGAAATTGTTTGTATTGGTTTTTGAGCTACTGCGCAAGACTGTGACAGTTCTGTTACCGTTTTCAGATAGCTTGGAACATAGCTCAAAAGTAACTTAGACCATAAAAAAATTAAATAAAAAAAAATAGGGAAGTCTTTTCGTAAACTCTGCGAACTGAACAAACATAAATTCCACGCGGACGAAGTCGCGGGTAACAGCTAGTCTATACTGTTATTATAAAAAGGTAAAGGTTGTAAGTTTGGATGTAGGAAGAGATCTCTGAAACTACTCATCCGATTTAAAAAAAATTTCGTCGAGACTAATTTTGCAACGTAAGTCAACGAAAAAACGGCGGCAATCTACAAATTCGGATGAGGCCGGACTGGGTCGGACAAGCTAAATTTGTTCGGACAAGCTAAATTTTGGCACCCCTACAACTTCAAATTGAACAGTGAAGTTTATGCGGTCAATGCTTTTCAACTTTTACCGATATCTTAAAAAAACGATTCCTTTCTTTCATAATTTCAACAATTTCTTGAATTAAAAATAAAAAAAAACTAGATAATATGAGTTTCTGCAAAGCATTTTAGGATTAAATGATTCATTTTTTTTATCAGATTCTCAAGGATATTTTGAAAAATAAAAACCTTGAAATGAAAGTACGGAAGATAATATAAAATCGAATATATTCCTTATACATATAGGTCTTAAAAAGATGCTATAAATTTCCTCTGAAAGTCGTTGAATTTTATGTATTTACCATTAAAGCTTCAAGGCAATTTCTATTAAAAACAGAACCGGCTTAAAGAAATTTAGCACTCCAGACAATAGATTGAAGCAAAAAATTCCCCTTAATACTGTATTTCGGCGTTTCCTTTCAGTAAACTGTCCGGTAAAGTTTTCATTGTAAATTATAATCGTATTATAAAAGAGAATTGTGTAAAGTAAAAAAAGAGAAAAAATATATACATTCCGAAAATTTAAAGTTAAAAATCCAAGAATATTTTATACGAAAGCAATTTAAATAATAAATTAAAATTTGTTGTATTAATATGCTTTTCCCCTATAGGCCTATAAAATAAAATAACCTATTTTCACTCTAGTGCCATTTAAATCCCTATGAGCGACAGATAAGCAAAATAGGCGCTTAAACAGTTCACACCACAGTTCTGTGGTTCACACAGATGTCAATATGCTCTAAAGAGAGAGTTAGTATATTATAGACGCTCATCATCTGAGGTTATCATCGTCACCAATGTGGCCGAACATGGGCTGTCAAAAATACTATAAATATACTTATTATGATGTGAAAATCAGCTATTTTATAGGAGGTACGTGCAAAAAATGTCGTATGTGTCTTGATTTCTTTTATGACTCGCGTAACTGTTGAAACGCTCGTTATATAAACACAATGTCACGACTCGTTGATAAAATTGTGCATTACAAACTAGATACATAATCTAATATTTTCGAGTTTGAGAATTGTCGAGTGTGTAGCGATGCCGTTTTATGGTGTTTTCATGGCTCCTCTGATACAGGCCCCCAGGTTATATTCCGAGAACTGGTAAAAATATTGACTATGAGTGGAATTAAAAAAATTTTAAAACTTATTCCGACACTGTTTAAAAACGAAAACAAAAAAAAACCTTTTAAATCAGCATCTCGCGGTAACCCCGCGCCCGCGCCGGCACATTTTCCAATTTCAGATTTATTTTAAAAAAACGAGCTTTTTGCATTTTCAATAAAAGGATAATAATTTTGTTAAAAATGTAAAAAATACACACATAAACGTAGCTTTCTTTTGCCTTCACGTAATCGAGTAAAAAATATTCAAACAAAATGTAATAAAATAATCTATATGTGTAAATAAAAATGTAGGTATATGTTTGTTCAAAATCTTATATCTCCGAAAGTTTTCCACCGATTGTTTTGAATTTTGGACGCAACGTTGCATTCGAATACGCGCCTGTTTTTTATATAGGTACCTATTATATAGATTTCTCACCTGTGACAGGTGAAAACATACTTTTCTTGAAAAACAGCATCAGCTGGACGCTAAAGCAACATACGCTATACTAAATATTTTACGGCAATGGGAGCGTCATCTGTTGAATACAGAGCCATATGTTGGACGTTAGGAGGTATTCAAGTATTACTAAAGCACCAAAGGGGGGGGGGTCTTTGATGCTAAGCTTATATTTGATGACATGGTCTAGATGGTGATGACGTCAGCAATATTTATTTATACCAGTAAAGAAACGTGAACAGATTTAAAAAATATATACCAAGGTTTACGTAAGTATAGGGGGTAGGGGTTATAGCAACACACGCTATACTAAATATTTTACGGAAACGGGAGCGGCATCTGTTGAACGTAACAGCAACACACGCAAATCAGACTATGAGCAACGCGTGGCCGGGTACAGCTAGTATGAAATAAATGAGTATTTATTTCCTCAGGGAGATTTACTTGCCAACTTTGAAGTCTAATCTACGATATCTTTCGTGGTATTTTTTTTAATTAAAAACATCTCGAGAACAATAAGGATTCCGTCATGACTGATGGCTTTAAGTTTGCGACAAATTTCTGTTTCTATACAAACGCGCTAAGTTTTGCGACGACATGACTTCTGACTTTTACCAAGATAGCCGTTATTTAAAAGTTAACAGATTGATTTAGTTTTTTTTAGAAAGCTCTAGAAATGCTTGCTTGAAACTTTAGTCTTGATGTTCGATGTAATTTCATTTAGTTTAATAAGAGAGAGCTTCTCTCTTACAAATACTTAGGAGCTAGGACGTATTAAAGCAGAAAGACTGGTTCAATATTATCATTAGGCCTACGTGACTCGTGTCATCTGCACGACGTCCGGCAGATTAAAAGTTGGACCACTGAATATATCTACACTTGTGCTTCTCAAACGGTTCTCCCTGAATATCGTGAAACTTCAATCGAGGGACCTCAATCGTCCTACTGTTTAGATACATTGATTTTTATCATATCAAATTTTATTGCAGAACAAGAACGTAAGGTTATAAACTTACATATGTAGGTGATCGGTAATTGCTCGTATTCCTCTCGGGAGAAGAAACTATGACTAATTGGGAATGATTTAACCTTATCACTTGGGGGTCGGAAATGCGTCATTTATTTTCACTTTTGTGAAGAATTTTTACTTTATTTTATTTGATTAATTATTGTAAGTTTTAACACACAACATAAAATCTAACAGTAAATTTCGTGGTTTTTAGCTTTGGGAAGGTTGGTCAATTATAGTAAGCTATCAGATCATGGAAAAATTCACGCCAAAAAGTTATAATAATAATAATAATAACTAATTCCATTTTTTCCACATACATAATAATATAGGACCTATAGGGGGCTATGTTGCCCGTACATAGGATGGCCCTTTATAATTAAATTTGTTTAATATATCATTTTACTTCCTCCTTTTTATACTTATACTTTCTGTATTTATTTTATTCTCTTTTATTTCAATTATGTCTTTAAGTGAGAATATATATTTTTCTAACACCCAAAATTCGGATTTAAGTAAAAATAAAAACCGAAGTAGATTTTCTCGAAAATGACGCATTTCCGACCCCCAAGTGATTCATTCCAAATTAGTAATAGTTTCTTCTCCTCCAAACTTACACACTTTTCCTGTTTATAATATTAGTATTGACTAGCTGTTACCCGCGACTTCATCCTCATAGGTTTGTAAGCGCAGAACACTAATTCTTTTTCTAAAATAAAAGTAGCCTAAGTTACTCCTTATAACATCAGTTAATCTGCCAGTGAAAGTTCCATTAAGATCGGTCCAGTCGTTTCGGAACAAACAGACTGACAGACAAACGAGAATTTTAGGGATGTCGGAAGTGAAAAAAAATATCGATAAATCGATGTATCGATATTTATAAAAATATCAATATCAACGTCGATATATCGGGGAAAAATATCGATATATCGGTCAAACTTTCAAGAGATTTTGCGTTTTTTAAATAATAGTGTAATTTAGCTTAATATTATCAATTGGAATTTTTATGCAAAATGTACATTATTTCAGTATTTATTTTTATTAGGCTGCAATATAATAATTACAAAAATATCAAAAACTAAAATGCTATCTTCTAACTAATATTTTTAAACCTATTTATTGTATTAGGCAAACCAGTATTTGTACGGTAGCGAAAGTAGAAAAACTCTGTTCTTTACATGCTCCGCTGTCAGCCGGCTCTTATTGTTAGGATCCGCCAAATTAACGGCAGAAGCCACTCTTTCTGAAGGTACAGAGGAAGCCGTAGGTGTCAAAGTATTTAAGTGCTATCCTTTACGGTTTTGGATTCTAATGACTTTAGTTACATAAATAAAAAAAATATATCGTTTTTGATACAATTTTCGATATTGGATATTTTGTAGGTATCGATATATCGCATCAAAATATATCTGCTAAAAATATCGATGTTTTGAATTAAAAATATCGATATATCGATACTTTTTCAACATTCCTAATGCATTTAGTAAAAAGCTGTTTTTTTGACATTACAAACAGACACTTCAATATTATTTTATTTTTTTGTATAAATTTATAACTTCTGCACGTTCTTAGTCCGTAAAGAAACTAGTAAATTTGCTTTCAATGTTTAAAAGTTTAATTATAAAACATCAATGCCGAGAAACGCTCGACAATCGTATCATAATCGTCTAAAAGGTCGATGCAAAAAAAAAAACTCTACCGGGTGACCCTCGCGCCCACTAGCGGCTTGAAAAGCGACGATTCGTCCCGTTCAGGTGTAAAGGGACGCCCGCTATTGCGTCGCGTTGATTTTGGTGGCTGTGGACTGGGAGCTGGAAAATGCACTGTAGCCGTATCAGTCGTTGACTGGAAAGCGTCGTGAAAACTACATCTGTGATAAACGCAGGCGCGCACTCGTTCTCTCTTTGTCACTCACTCGTGATCGTCGTTTGTTTTAATATTACACAGCGCGATACGTGCTTTAAGTCTTCACTCGCAATATTCATTTGTTTTCATTATTAATGTCAGCTTTTTTCTCTTTTTAATTGACCAGACTTTCATTGTTATGTTTTATTTCGAATGATTTTAATTTTTCGAAATTATTTTTTGTATAATATTGAATTATGTTTAATTTTGTGTGTGCCAGTATATAAATATTTTGTGAAAAAAATTTTTTGATTTTTTCATTTAACAGTACTTAAAACTTTTTGTTTTATCTATGCTTTGAGATTTAAAAGTTTGATTTTCGTTCGAAAGTGCTCATGGGAAATATTGCCTTGCAGTAATTGAAAGTAACACATCTGACAGCCGTAAGTATGAACATTTGTAAAAAGAAAATTGAAGTTATTCAACTATATATAATTTATAGAAAATATTTTTGTAAATGTTCATTTAATTATAGGGTGACCAGCCGTCCCGGATTTCCTGAGACAGTTCCCCATTAAAGCCCCGTGTTTGGCATTAAAACGTGTCCCAGAAATGCCCCGCATTATTATGTGAATTTTACAATACCCAATTATATTCAGGGCCGGATTAACCCTGTCCGGGCCCCTAGCCCCTAGGGCCTAGGCAATGCAATCAGGTCTTTTCAAGTTGATGAAGGGATATGAGTAACTTCCAGATGATCGGCTCCAGGCATCCTGTTACTTCAATGTCTTATGTGATATTGTAACAACATGATTACTTTCACTAGATGCTGCAGCATCGCCTTACCTGACTCGTTAGCTTTATTGAAATGGTCTTAATGAATAGGTTATAGATAGTTGATGATCCAGGTTTTTTGATGGGTCAGGAAAGAGAAACGAGACGTGACGTAGTTATTTTAAATTTTATCTTGTTAGGTATGTATGAAGTATTTCATCCATTGACATGCGTCGAAAAAATGTATAATGTTGTTGGGAAATTTAATACAAATTTTCAAATAAAATTTTCGTTCAATGAAAAGTTTTTTTTCTTGGTGCGTGCACGGGCCCCTAGTCGATGCGGGGTCCCTATAGGCAGTTGCCTACTCTGCCTAATGATTATATTTTACTCGTATGACTATATATGACTATACGAACGCAGTCACTCAGTTACGAACATGCTAAGACGTAACTTAAGCTACTAAAAAAAAGAAGTCTTATCTCAGCGATCTGAACAAACATTTTCTGTCCCGCACTGTGTTACGATAAAAATGGTCACCCTATTTAATGAACACCTTGTATCGAAATAATTTCATAAGTATTTCAAAGCAAACAATAAGATTCATTTTCAAGTCGATTTGAAAGCAATATTATTGAGAAATAGCGGTCCCGCCCGGTTTCACCCGGGTGCAAAAGAACGAATGGGGTGAAGGGACATGAGTACGCGCGTTCATCTTAGTTTGCCAAGATGAATGTTGTGTCCAAATTTTATGATGATCGGAGTTACTGTTCAAAAGTTTTTGTCGGACGGACAAATTTTGAGTTATATTTTTCATGATGGTCCGCTCCTATTGGTCGTAGAGTGATATTATATAGCCTGTAGCCTTCCTCGATAAGTGGACTATCCAACAAAAAAAAATGTTTTATAATTTGAACTAGTAGTTCCTGAGTTTAGCGCGTTCAACCAAACAAACAAACTCTACAACTTTATATAGGTATTAGTATAGATATAGATTATACCGAACTTGAATATAATAAATTTTCATCGAAAATGTAAACTTAAGCTTTGCAGGCTGTCTGTTTTTTAGGTTAAACTGAAGCTCAATTCTGCGTTATTCGATCTAATCTTCAAACAGTTTACAAATAGTACAAAAAAATGTTATACATATAGTATAGGCTCTACATTCATCTAGGCCGGTCTACTACTAATCCAATTCATTATTACAATAGTGGACCCCGTGCAACAACTATCTTGCAATAATATATTAGTAGACACAACAATCGACAGCGCGTTAAAAGTCAAACGGGAATATCTCCTAACACGGGCTAGAAATGAGGGGGGGGGGTAATTAAATTATGAATCACATCCATGCTTATGATGTCTTAACTGTTAACTTTTTTCAAACACTGTTGATAACAAACTACAATAAACACTGTAACACTAGTCACTATTGCCATAAGCCGTATATCGTGTACCATGTACGACATACGTAGCGCCGAGTCAAAGCTGTCAAAAGTGTTCACTGAATGAAATAGATTCAGTGAACATTTCTAGCATATGACAGCGATAGATGCTTATTTTTGAACTAATATGCTGACAGTAAATGCAGCTCAAAGCCGATCTAAATAGCACGCTATAACTTGTGGGTCAGAAGTTGCACGGTGTACGCCGAGGGTATCTGATGATGACGTTTGTGCTGTGCTGCTTCGGAGCGCAGAACAGTGCCTGAACACAATAAAGTCTGCCACACATAACACACACGAGTTTGGTCTGTCAGTGGCTATTAAATTTTAACGTTGATTGTGTAACTATTACACTATTCCTTGCATCAAATATGGAAAATATAATAATTCATTCTAAAATTATAAAGTACCTAAGATTTTGGTTGTTCTGCAGCTCTTCAACGCTTATAAAGGAACCGGCCAGTATATAATTAGACTATTCATGTATGTCAGAATGTGAACTGGGAACACCGTTTTCAAAGCAGAAAATAATGACATTTTAATCATATCTAGCGATTAAAAAACCATTTATCGATAGCGTTAATATGTTAAGTAATCAAAGTGGATTACAATAAAATGTCTACAAATTTACGTCACCATAATCAGATAATTCACAAAATATTATTGCATAACTACTGATTTAGAAAATAACGAAGATCATTTGGACGCCAGTTTTAAGTGATATATACTAGCGATCCGGTCGGGATTCGCCCCGCGAACTTGGAGATTGTCACCGTTTTTTCGTCGACATACGCTGCAAAATTAGTCTCCACAAAATGCGTTTTTATTTTAACGCGATAATAGGTATATATAGCCTATATCCATCCTGAAAGTCTGTTCTAAATATTAGTCAAAACATTTTTGAAATCGGATGAGTAGTTTCAGAGTTTACCTTCTATACATCCAAACTTACAAAATTTACCTTTTCTATAATAATAATAGTATAGCATAGAGGAGTGATAACGAACTTTTTTGAGAAGTGGGTCAAATTATGTTAATTGTTTTTTTTAGTACTACCTCGTGAGCCACTAAGTCAGTGGCGTTACTTGTAAAGACAGAGGGGGGATGGTTAAATACTATTTTTTTTTAGTTCGAAACTTTTTTTGGACGACGTTTTACGACCATGCTGGATTCAGCATGTTTTTTTCTAAAAGCTAGATTATTTTGCCAAAGTTCCGAAAGATTTCGGTTTTCGTCAAAAATCGCATTTTTTTAAAGGGCCTTAAAATAAATCGAATTCTTTAATATACTTTTGAAATTGAGAATGCTTACAGAAAAAATTACGCTGAATTCAATGAGCGTAAGCAAACGTCTGTATCTCTTTTAGTTTGGAATCTACGGTCATTCGAAGGTTTTATATGATTTTCTGAAAACTATAAACGCAAATAACTTCTAAACTAAAAGACATACTGACGTTTGTTTGTGCTCATTGGATTCAGCGTGTTTTGTTTCTATAAGCATGATGATTTTGCCAAAGTTCCGAAGGATTTCAGTTTTCGTCAAAATCCCATTTTTTAAAAAGGGGTATGCTTTGCAGCAAATGCTCGTCTGCCATGCGGACGCCCTGTGATCGATTAGTACTGGCCCATGCAATTATATTTTAATTTTCAAAATTTCAAATAACTTGATATATTTATATTTATTATTTTTAGAATTGCAAATCACTTGATTATTTTTTTTATACTGACTTACTTATCAAAACTTTTAATGTTTCCCGTTAACGTAAAATTTTATTTGGGGCGAAAGAAGGTTGCATAGCACAAGTAAAGAAAAAAATACGAAAAACACAAATTTCTGATTTTAAATATAGAATTATTACATGACAAATTTAATTTTTAAGAAATAACGGTACGGAAACTCAGGGCGCGAGTTCTACTCGCACTACCCGTCTTTTTTTAGTATTATTGACTGTTATCTCTTTTATGATATAAAAAATGAGTTTATAAAAATAAACACGTGGGTCAATCAAAAAGCCTGCGTGGGTCAGTGTCTGACCCGCGGATCATATGTTCGCCATCACTGGTATAGAGTATAGACTATACAAGAGTGGACCTACGGCTTTCAGTGTTGATTAATGGTGGGCGTTTATTCAACGAACTAGTTAAAATGTTAAGATGTTGCCAACGATCGCGTTATTACAGTACCCGCCACGGATCATAAGTTTCGGAAGTTAGTCACAAACAGCGTCGCAAAGGCACATTTTAGAGCAGTTGATACTCCCACCACCTCCCAGCTATCTGCACGGAACGTGCGCTCGTCGGTGATTGGCCGTGATCGCTCGTTGCCTTTGTCACTTGTCGCTTTCCTGCTTTAAAGTACAGTCGAGTACGCTATTGTCAAGTTGTTATTGCAATTTGAGTTTTGTTGAGTTGCGAGTTTGTAGTTTTTCAACAGACTGTACAAGTGCAAGCCTGCATTCGCATCTAACTTCCGAGCCTTTTAGATTCGTGGAAACTCACAGCGAATATCGCTGTGAGTTTCGGCGGTATTGCCATCTAGCGGATTTCTATTAGCAAAAGTGACGGAAAATTTACCCACATTATATATTAGAGAATAACAATAATAGAGAATAAAATTGTAAATGTCCACAATTTTGATTAAGCATCGGTGAAAATCCTTCTTAATGGAACCGGATATGTAAATAATATCAGTAAGCGTATACAGAATAATTTTTTACATTAATAAATGTCAAATTATCATCATATTTTGGAGTTTACTTTGTCAATTCGCTGTGAGCTTCTACACTAGCGCCGCGTATTGGTTCGAAAAATTTTTGCAAAATGTCAAATGATAGGAAAGAGCGAAAAATTCGCTTGTTACTTAAAAATGAGACAATACCTTCAAAGCTAATTGTATTGTAAACGTTGTCAATAGGTATATTCTTCAAAAATATAATGTAAGTAAGCATTATTATTGATAAATATTTATTGCTTCGGCGGTATTGCCATCTAGCGGATCTCTATTCGCTACAAGTGACGGAAAATTTTAACGCATAAAGTCGCCGCATACAGCGCTCGCGCAAAACTGCTTATCCCCTCCCTCTTGAGGCTCACGGCGAATACTGTGGAAAAAAGGAGATGCGACTAGCTGTCCATTTTTATATTATATAGTCAAAGGTGTAAATGTTATTGCGTAAGTCGGGGATTTATTGAACGCATTTTACTATTCCGGCGAGCGTGTCGCTATTGACAGCAGGCCGATACTCTTTTCTTGTTTACCGACTATAAACTCGGTCGAGATGGAATGAAAGCGTTCAAAATATGATTTATGGTTTTTAAATGTATTAGCTGCGTCAGATTTTTTTGACGTGAATACATCTTTAAAATCAGTACTGAAGGCATACGAGGGCTCTGGCAGGGCTCTAATCTGAAGGTCTGGGTTTAGGGGGAGCCTCAGTGCCGGATTAATCATAAGGCAGAGTAGGCAACTGCCTAGGAGCCCCGCATCGACTAGGGGCCCGTGCACGGACCAAGAAAAAAACTTTTCATTGAACGAAATTTTATTTTAAAATTTGTATGAAATTTCCCAACAACAATATTATTTTCTTTCGTTGTTTATTGTAATTTATTTAACAAGAATAAATTTAAAATAACTACGTTACGTCATATTTCTCTTTCCTGACCCATCAAAAAACCTGGATCATCAATTATCTATAACCTATTCATTAAGGCCATTTTAATAAAGCTAACGAGTCAGGTAAGGCGACGCTGCAGCATCTAGTCAAAGTGATCATGTTGTTACAATATCACATAAGACATTGAAGTAACAGGATGCCTGGAGCCGATCATCTGGAAGTTACTCACATCCCTTCATCAACTTGAAAAGATCTGATTGCATTGCCTAGGGGCCCGGACAGGGTTAATCCGGTCCTGGGGAGCCTATACCGCGGTAGATCGATCAGCACCCTGTATATATGGATGCAAATTATTATTTTACAAAGTAAATCCTTTTTATTTCATCATAATATACGCTTCTTATGCAATGTGCCATAACATATATCTGCTTTATGAATAATAAGCAGTTTTTGTTATTACACAATATTGACTAACGCGTAAAATACTTTCTTTTCGCTTATTTTCTAAGTCTAGTTCTTGCTCTCAACCCCATTATTTTAGTAATAAACTCAAAATTTGTTCGATACACTCGCAAATAAAGCTGAAGGCCGCTGGACACGATGCGGGTTTTGCCGCTAAAATCTTTACAGGGACTTACGTTAGCTAAGAGAAAGGAAATGACGTGCGTGGTTACAAGTTGGATTTCAAAATTAGAATTGTTTTGAGCAAGAACCAATCAGAAAATAGTATCTTGTCACATGAGCGACATGGGCAAACGCACACGAACATCCACTGCACGCGCATCAAACCCATCTACAAAGCCGCAGCTTCAAAACTAGAGCTGTAACAAACCGTATGTATTCGTTACTGAGTAACGGGTACATCGTCTGACTCGAAGTAACGAATCGTTACTTACAAATTCATTTCGTTACTCGCAACTTTCGCATCCATGTCAGTTCGACTCGTTTGATGCGGTTATACGTTATACGAACGAAGTCATACCGTATCACGTATGCGACGCCCCTCGATGCGAAGCTACATGCTTATGTTCTCTGATGCTTATTGCTTGACGCTGTTAAGTACACGATTGTATGTCGTATGAAAAGTAACGAGTAACGTAACGATACGAAAGTAACGGGTACTGGTTGTTTAAGTAACGAATACATACGCGTACGCAATTTCTCGTTACTTTTACAGCTCTATTCAAAACACATATCGTGTGAAGCGTGCACATAAAATCCAACGCCACAGCACGCTTGAAACCTAACAAGCAAATCTAGCTAAGAATCTAACGGCACAACCAGTCTCGTTTACAGCAACCTTTACATCTTTTCTTGTTCAAATTCTGTAAGAAGTGGGTGATTAAACATTTTCAGTGGAAGCTTAATAAGTAGTGTTGAAACTTGAGAAGTAGTTTGAAGTATACATAATATGAAAAAAATACGCGGTGTTATCTATATAAAACACGCGGGTATATGTAGTCAAGTCTGAAAACATATAACCTTCGCAAGTAACCTTTGTTAATGAATAATTTGTTCTAACAGTCAGCGCACTTAGCAGTAAACCATGTTGTTCTCTAAACCATTAATTTATTAATTATTACAAATCACTGTTCTTGTAATAAGTATCAATAGAGATACATGTTTTAAACGGCATTGTCTGTTCGTGATGTGTTCACATGACTCTTTATTGGGAGCCGGCTCCGTGCGCTCCGCTCACTAAAAAGAGTCGCTCAGCGCGAGTCGTTTAAAGAAGCGACACTAGACAGTACGCACTACACAAGAGTGCAGACTGCAGAGGTGTGAAATGTTATCATAGATGCTCAGGAGTCACTTAGCATTGCACAGCACAATACACACACTCAGCTCTGAGCTCATTTTTTTAATATGATTCTGATCTTATATATTATTCGCATTTCGGATAAACTATAAAGTATATTAAAAGCTTAACAATAATATTGTTAATTATATAGGAATTAATTTTTTTAACAAACTACCCTCTGAAATAAGGAACTTAAGTTTGGTTGCTTTCAAATGTTTTTATTCTTACGAAGATTTTATGAATGATGAGTTTGTGTCGTAGATTTTATTGTAATTTTATATATGACAATTTCCTGTATACTTGTTGTACGTATGAAATAAAACAACATTATTGTTATTATTATTATTATATCTTTGTCAACGACGTCAATGTGAATGGTTTAAGTCACTGTAAGCTTAGTACTATTACACTTACAGTGTGTCATTCAACATTAAATGACTCAGCAAAGATAACTCTGTACGCATGCAAAGTTCACTAGTGCCTCTGTGCCCTGTGCTGTGTGCGCTCTGCAAATGTGCGAATGCAACAGTACAGAACAGCTCAACACAGAGCAATGGCGCTCGGAGTGTGACGTTCACAAAAAAAAGAGCGACTCGCTCCGCTCCGAGAAAGGAGTCGTTCATTATGAACGACTTGCTCAGGAGCAACACATCACTAACGTGTACATTGTCGCCAAGCAAAGCATCAAGTTCGTAATGTAATAATTGTGGCTTTGTGACGCAAATGTCATTATTATGATAGCTGTATAGATGTAGGTCGTACAATTATAAATATAATTTGCCTGTCATCGACGTTACGAATCTTTATTAGTATTCACTATCCGTCCCAATAATATTACGGTGGAACCCTTTGCTTTTGAAAAACACTAATAGCAATTAAGAAGTATTCCATTTCTTTTACTCCTAATCATAGCTTTAAAAATGATGAAATTATTGACTAAATAATGTTTGTTCTATAAATAGCAAAATTAGACTATTTCAAAGTTTGACAATTGTTCACGCTAATTTCCATTTTCACTGCGGATGATGTCTTGGTAATTAATAGTAACTAATAATATAGCAAGTCATGAAAGCTACAGAGAATTAACAATGTTCGCCTTTGATAATGTCCACCGCAGTTGTAGACGAAACATCAGGTAGAAATACCAATGGATCACGGCCTACAAGCCCGTAAATCAAGACGGTTGTTAATTCTCTGTTGCCTTCATGTCTTACTATATTATTAGACATTAGTCACCATTAAATATGACATCAAGGGGAGCGATGGTTGTCCCGGTGGGACGACAGAGCGTCGAGTGCCCGCGGTGAGAGATGAAGTCAGGCACGTCATCAATAATATGCTAGTGAACGCCTGCTTGCCCGCAGACAGTGCCGTATATTTTTTGAATTATTATTGTTCAAAATATTCCACGTCTCTACAAAACACTCGACGCACATGGATCTCCGAAACAGCCAATAGCAAGCTAGAAGGCGGGCGCAATGCATTCACGTTACTATGACGCGGTGGCTTCATCTTTCGCCGTGCGTACTCTACACACCTCCCGCTGCTCTCGCACAAACCATTTTGCCGAAATTAATTACATTTACCAACAAACAACGGAAATATTAATAGCAACCGGTCAGTTTGATGAATCCTCCCAAATTTATCACTTTAACTGGATGATTTAATTATTCATAGTAACCAGTAAGAATTAATAACTCCCAATTGACCGTAACATATATTTTTTCGACATCCTGTGCTTTGTATTTAACTTAGCTAAAACACATATGAATATGACAGTTGGTCATGGTGCTAATTGCCTCGGCTCAACTAGAAACAGACATCGCGTACTCACAATATAAACTCATCTAAGGTGTGAGTTGCATAAGTTATCGACGCATTAAAGAGACTCTGTCTATACATAATATCATGTTTATCGGTTGTTTACGCTCGATCTTTTTATCGATGAAAATGCTAGGTAAGTACCAATCGGTTCCAATACTTCTAATCGGTGGACCATATTTCGTTTAAATCAATTTACTCTTTCGAAAGTTATATAAGTATATCACTCACTTCTTGAAACAAAACTTTTATTTAGTTTTCCGCAGACCGATATTTTCATCTTTTGGATAAATCAAACTTATTATTGTTATACATAATCAGGGCCCGATCTAGGGAGGGGCAAACCGGGCAATTGTCCGGGACGGCAAAATTGAGGGCGGCGCAGCGTCGGCGGAGAAAATTTGAAAGATGGTTAAACAAAAAAAAAACACACCCTACACAAAAGTTGTTAGAATATATTACTATTGACAGCACTGAAATTTCACATCATATTTTAGTAGATTACAAAAATAAAATGTGGAATATGGAACAACGCATAGGTAAAAGGCGGGAAATATTATTTTGCCCGGAGCGGCAAAATAGCTGGATCGAGCCCTGTACATAATATATATTAGATATCGTGTTTCCCTCGAGATAATAATTAATAAGAAAAATCTCAGGATAGTGGACAAAAAGTTAGATTTATTAATTATTGATTATTCTAACTTGTTGTCCACAATCCTGCGATTTTTCTTATAAGTTATACTGTTACGTTATAATTTTTTTGTGGGGGTTGGTTGGGTTTTTAAATAAACAGGTTCGAGCGTTAAAGTTTTAACACGTATAATTTAATATATAAAAATAAATTGACAAATTATAACAATACACAAAATATATAATGAAAATAAACAATAGGTTTCAAATGGCTAACTTACTTTCATCGGTCAACAGAGTACTTTTAATTAAATACTCCCATCAGTGCAAATAACGATATTATTTGTACGGTCACATTCAATTTTACATAATAATAAAGTTAATGAGTCTAGCGGTCTGAAGAATCCTAAACTCGGGCGGGACTCTAATTATATTTAACTCGGATCTCTAGGTCATTCCTACGTTGTGTTTTTTTATTAGGTCATTATTTATATCCTCGGCACGGTCATTGAATTTAATACGGTCGTTGCGGTCGTGGGTCGATTTACGCTAAGGTCTGGAACAGACGAAATGCCCGATCATGAACCAGAACCCTCGCGGTGGTCAATCAGTGCGCTATTAGAAGACACCGGGAAACTTATCGGAGCAGACGACAGCACGATCGTACACCAATAGTTTCCAGATCTTCGGCAAGCGAGCTGAGAATGAACCCACAAAATGCTGGAATAGACGGAACACGATCGTAAACCAGCACTTAAAGGGCTATTCAAAGCTTTCCCCGTTAGACTAGATAGGCCATACTAGAATAGACGGAACACGATCGTAAACTAGCAAGCCACTGAGCCAACAGAGTGGTCACTGAAAGACAAATTTTTATGCGCACTGTTGCTTGACACCAATAAATGTCGAACCGCAGTAGGTACGACCGCTAATCATTTTTAATAAAAATATTAATTAAAAAGGAAATTAATGAGTAGCCATCTATTGGCGGACAGCATAATATTAATTACAAAAATATAAGTTCAATTAGACGCGGCGCTAATACGTACTCAATACCGGTCTCTGCTTAACCATAAACGCGTCTGAACACAATTTCGTGTACCTATTACTGTACACGAATATAAAGCAAACTAGATTTTACCGTGATATTAATATTATTAAATTAATATCGTTACAATACATAATCAGACTTTTCACTAAAACACTTCAGTTAATCTGAAAAATATTTAAAATTCAAGTAGGTACATCATAAAATTCAACATCTAAACTTAAAATAAATATGCTGACCCTGCGCCTCCAGGGCGACAGTCTCACAGTGTTTTGAATTACAGCTGCGAGTTGTACCCGGAGGAGATTTTACAGATTTATATAATACCAAAAATCATGCGCAGTGTGGGATCGGGTTTTTTTTCGGACCCATTGAAAGGGCCCACAGGGAACTGACGCGCGCGATTCATATGCGGAAAAATGCGACGATCGCTTTAGTTAAAATAAACGACGTACCTAAAACTAACCTGACTTACAACATTTAAAGATATAGATTTAAAAATTTAATTTAAACTTAATGGAGATATCTAGACATATGTTTAAAGACAAACAACATATCGGAATTAAAAAATGTCTACTACCTAACTAGAACATGTAGCTACATTTAAAATAAACAAAATTTATTAAAACAAAAGTTAAAAAAAGCAATAAACTAACTTTTAAAAATTCATTCGAAACAAAAAATCGCGATACATAAAATCAAAATCTTTAAAAAAGTTGTTGGAACAGATGACGGTGGCTTGTCCCTCCGTTCTTTTGAAAAAAATGCTGAAGGAGAAATTAAGATACCACGCAATCAATCATAAATAATTTGAAAACTAGTTTTACCTGCTATTTTGCTGATAATTTATAATTAGGATATTTATAGACCCATTAATAAGCTACTACTACTGATATCATATTGCCAATTAGTGAGAAAAAAAAATTCTCATTGAAATATTACAACAAAGCTGAAATGTTATTTGCAAGATTTCTTAATAAGATGACAGCTGATAAAAACTTAATTCAATTTTATTTCTCCTCCAGTTGGGCCAGGCAACAATTTGTCCACCTGCCACCGTTGGAACTCCCGTAGCGAGAGAGTCCTTTAGTTTAGGAGTTCAGAATTCCTTGGTTATAGTTGGGCAGAGGACTCGAACTGTCCCTCCACCTTTGTTGGAACCCCCCGCACTAAAGGGGTCCTTCACGGTCTCACGGGGAATCTGTTTGGTGTAGTGTGTGTATAGTGTTCACTTTAACAATAATCGAGCCCTACTCGGACCACCTCCGCCCCTGAATCAATTATGGCTGTTGCTTACATGATCCAAGGCCTCCTAGAACGCGAGCCAGTGGTCCAACCCTAAGTCCTGTCCTAGAGATACCTACAAACCACGCAAGGACCTTGTGCGTTCAAAAAACCAGCTAAGCTAACGCGAAAGCTGCGATGGTCTCACAAGAATGGGGAACTATGCTAATGAGACCGGATACCGAACCCTACAGGGCAGCCCGCAACGCACACTGACTGCTTCCCAACACCCCTAGACGCGCCCCAGTGTATTTACAGATGATACTATTTCAAAGGGAACGTATCTTCAATATATATTAAAACTCAAATTGTTCGAAGATTATTCCATTTTGGAGCACACTCTCAGAAATATTGAAGATACGTTCGGACACAAAAAGGTCTACCAATACACAAATAAATAAACAAACAAAACAATGCAAATTTTAACATTGAAAAACAATTAATGGTAGCTGTGAAAGTATCACGTGATTAAGAAATGTCGAAGTTTGCATTGCGAAAAAAATATACAGACAAATACCTGAAAAAAATATGCCACGGAAACCTTTAATGAAATTTAACGCGGCGCGAAAGGTAGAAGAGGAACGATGGATCCCAATATAATTATACCATAACCAGAAAATGCAGAAGACTGAGTTGTTCCAGTCAATAGAAAACATTCTTTCAAGTTAATCGAAAAAGTTTTTTATTAAAAAATTTCTATTGGCTGGAAGCTCAAGATTACATATAAAATTTAAAAAAAAAAACTCACCAAAACAGATTCGTTACAGGCTGCTATCTGAAACAAAAGATACATTTTCTGTTAATTTGTATTCCATTTTTTATCGAAGTTTTTACGCGTCTGTTCAATGAATTATGTATTTTTGCACTACCCCCTATAAAATAGTTTATAGCGATGCCGTATTTCGCACTAGTACGTAAAGTAAAACAAAAGAAATGCGAAACGTAAATGTACTAGCATTTCCATCGTAAATGTATGAAAACCCAACACAATCTACATAGGTACAATTGGAAGTGAATTTGCTCAAAATTGAACTGTAAAAAAATTTGAAAATTATGTGAAAATCAGCTATTTTATAAGACGTCCGTACAAAAAATATATACCTAATGTATTTCGTGCTTGCTGATAATATGGCTCATGTGACTGCTAAAACTCGCTGGCGCTCGTTTTTAACATATCATATTCGCCATAATAATATGTCAATCACGTACTGGAAACAATCTACTATATTATGTAAGTATAAATTTTAAATGACACATTTTAATGACGGTAAGAAAATTTTCACAGTGATTTTGTTTTATTATTAAGCTAGTGGCCCGGTCCGACTTCGCACTTTGTAGATTGCCACCGTTGTAAAATTGGTCACCAGCACGAAAAGCGATTTCATTTTAACGCGATAATATATAGCCTATGTCCATCCTGAAGGTCCATTCTAAATATTGGTGAAAACATTTTTGAAATCAGATGAGTAGTTTCGGAGATTACCCTCCACATACACACAAACTCACAAAATTCGCACTCTCTTTTTATAATATTAGAATAGATATCAACTGTGATTTAGGTATTTGTGATATTATATTCGATACATTACGATATTTATTTATTTATTTTCATACAGGCATAGCCCAATTACAGAAAATCAAGAACGTTTATATACAAGTTTAAGTTTACTGAATGTGCAGTTGAAAATGTCTATACTACTACAAATGTTATTTACAAGTCCACACGTCTTGTACAGAGGCGAATTAGCAAAGTGACAGGTTCTTGGGGTTGGTAAATAAAACAATTGGTGATTCCGGCTAAAGTATTTAGGTATATGAAAAGGTAACATATTTAGAAACTCTTGGTTGTCAATATGATTATGTAATAATTTATATAAGAACGCACAATATAGACGTTGATAAGCTCAGCTGTTGAGCGTCTATAATATGTTGGTATTTTGTTATTATAAGTACCTAGCTGCAACGTGTACAGAATCACAGATCACGTTATCTATGCGTAGTCAGTTACACAATGTTACAACCTAATTTTAAACTTTTAACATGTTATTACGATGCAAACCAGCAAATATACATATATATTATATTCAATTTTTAAATATATAGTAATTTCTTTGTTATATTAAGTATGTATTTTTCATCTGAACGAAAAAATAAAACAAAAATCGTTAGCTTACCAGATCTGTCAAAATTGTAGCACGATTATTAACATTAAACGTGGAAAAACACATAACTTGACTCTATAATGTTTATATCAAAATAATCTATAGCACCTCTACAAACTGATTTTTATAATCGCTAATATTATTTCAAAATGTTTACTGCTTAATATTAATTGTATTTTGACTGCAACGAAAATTGTGATACGTCTTAAAACAAAAAAAAACCTGTTCTCTTTTGTTTCTGATGGTGTAACTTCGCGTCTGTTAGATAACTAGGTAATATTATCATAGATTTTTCAAAAATATAGGTACTAAGCTATTTATGCAAGGAGAAGTGTTAATATTATTATATTATAGTTAATAAATGATACATATTTTCGAAGTTTTTTTAGAGATTAGATTAGATTGTAGATTATAGACGCTCAACATTTGAGGCCATCAGCATCTAAATTTATATCAAACACTTGTCAACTTAATTAGAGAATTAGCAAAAGCAAAGCGCTTGTAAGTATTAACAAATGATTTTTGAAGTGAAAAATTTCTTAAGCAACACCGGGCGCAATTGTATTGCGTCAAAGATTTAATAAAAATCGTATATTATTAGATAGTAAATTGCTTTTATTTTTAATGAAACATACTTTTGCAGTTGTTAAAATCATATGTATTATTTGATTATTAAAAACACTATTATTAATAGCGATAGAAACATTTTTGAGGTTATAAAAAACACTAAGTCCATGAAAAAATATCACACGTAATTAAAAAAACAATTAATTTCACTTAATTTATGTAAACTTTTATAGCACACAAAGTCAAATTTATGAAACATGAAAATAACAGTCCTACAAAATCAATTTCAAAATTGTTCGTTGATGTATTGAAATCACTGCGAAATGTGCATATTTACTAATCCTAGCAGGCTGACCCGGTATGTACGTAATATTCATAATAACCAACAAATAAATGCAAAAAAAATGTACAAAAAGCAATCCAAATCTTTTTCAAATCATTAAAAATAACCTAAAATCAGTACTTATACACATTTTTAACAAGAAAAACCACTTTAAAGCTTTTAAAAATGAATATTTGTTTTTAAGTAACTTACCTCTATCATTGCATATGCGAATAGTTAATAGTCTGATAGAACGTCACAATTTTCTGAATCCCACATAAAAGTTATACCAAAATGATCACAATTTCCTCCACTTTAAGATCATATATAATTTTGTCTTGCACATAAATTTTTACATTCGGAAAACTTTATTTTCTTCAAGAGTACAACAAAACAATTGATCGGCATCAAATTGAACTGTCACTGTTGACAAAAATCAAAACACGATCGCTAAAGACCGCGTCCCTTGATATATGTAACAACGATTTTGATTGGCTGGAGAATGAGCGCTGATTTTAAATTATTATTTTGAATTCAAGTAATGTTCACAGAGTGTATTAATATTAATTATATATTTTTTTTGTTTTTTAATTACTTATTTGAAAATACATGTTTGAATGTGTATATTTTACAGGTTATAATAACATGTAAATACTGTTTAATAGATAAGAAATCATTATTAAAAATAAATATATATAATAGTGTTCCAAAATCAAAATTTGATCTTAGTAAAATTTCATCAAAATCAGGCAGTCAAGGTCGGACTTTATAAAATTAAATTAAGATATATTGAAAATATTAATTTTCGAATTAGGTTGACCCAGTATATAATAAAAGACTTAATCGATTTAAATGAAATTTAGTACACATATTTGAGAAGCTCAAAGATCATTTAAAATAGGCGTATTTTTAAAGTATGAAAAGGTATTGATTAAAAAACTATGAACATGGTTACCTCGCAATGTTTTAGTTTAGTGCTATAGTTACATCTAATTATCATGTATAAATACGGAAAGGAAAAACGTTGTGGTACCGATTTGAGTGTGTTAATTCGCACACGTTCTTTTCGTTTTAAGAGGGGAAGTGCGCAATATACGTTTCATCACGATGTGTGCGAATTAACACAGGTAAAATCAATTCAAGAGAAGTCCATATAAAAACTTCAATAACGTTTAAACTTGATTTTTTTTTTAATTACTGTCGAAGTTTGACCACTTGGCGACCACTAGTATCACTAGTATACCGATTGGTATATTCCGATCCAAATAAGTGCGAAAGTTAATATTAAATTAATCTGTATTCCGTGATTATAGAAATTATGATAATTAAATATTAATTTAGTATTAACTTAAATATTTCAATCTTATAGGTATCTAAACCTTACGTATTAAATGAACATTATTCAACATTTTAATAAAGGCTGATACACATCACATGAAACTTTGGGAATTTGTACATTTTGAGTACCTACCCTTAATCAAATGAGGAAAAATGCAAAATATGATCGGAATCATTGGGGCCGTCATATTAGAAATATGGCACAAAAAACCGTTTCTTTTAATATCTCGCTTAGTGTCTCGTACGACAAATTTTTTTATGAAAATAAATTAGAATTAAATTTTCTGCAAAATGATTACTACATTAACCAAATTATAGATTGCATCGTAACTTTTACAGATAAAAAAAAACATGAACGAATATGCAATATCTTTTGTTTCTTTTTCATTTTCTGAACAAAGTAAATACTACAACCAAAATAAAAAATAACAAGAATGAATTTTCCAACTGTCATCATAAATATTCATTCTGAGAGAAGATGCGTGGAGATATTTGAACTTTGAGATCACTGCGGTCAACTCATATATGTACTGACATGACAGGAATTTCATGGGATGTAAAATAAATTTTCGGTAGAAAAAAGATGTCTGTGTAGAAAACAACGTTGTGGAGCGTTATTTACTTCTTGGCAGATTTGTGATAACGAGACGCGGTAGTTTCTTTTGTTTTACACCAAATACATAAAGTGTGATTTCAGAACACATAATCTACTATTCTTAATTGTTTGAAATTAAAACAAAATGATTTTGTTCAGAATTTACTTTGCTATTAATATAGCACAAGAAAAATGCTTTGTCTATGATTGGATAACGTAAAAATCAAACAGTTGATACTAAAAATTTACGGGATTATAGTCGTTCCTGATTCTCCGTAAAGTTTGCTACTGACATTTTTATCTGCTTTTTATGAATAAAGCAGGCCGTAAACATCAAGGTCGTGACGGTCTGCGATAAGGACATCCGTCCATTACGCACACCTCTACACTTTACGGCAACTAAAGGCCCCCATACACCTCGTTCTTTTTTGGCAGTTTTCATCGTCACGATAAAACACGTCGGTCAAAACCGAAGTGTATGGGCAAAAACTGTCGATGAAACACGGCAGTTTTTTTATCTGCCGAATCTTGATTTTAAACACGACGTGTTTGCTGGTTGTCGTTTTAAATCGTAATGTATGGCGCTTTCCGATAAGAATCGACGTGTTTATTCAGTGGTGCGACGTACAGCAAATAAGTCATATTAATTAAATGATTGTAATTAGTTTGAGTATTGATTTATATTTTAATAATAACTCAAAATAAGTATGTTCGTCCATTCTCAGGTAATTGAACCAATCCCCAGGTTCAAGTTTCAGCTCGTTCAATTCATACAATTGTATCGAAAATTAAAGCAATCTCCTGGTTCTAAATTCATTTAGAAGATTTACGTGTGAAAATTGCCTGCGTTTAAGTAACCATTCTTTAGTCCATTTTGAACGTTTTCTTTTTGAAAATTTTAATTTTATAGTCACTGCGGCTGCAACTGCTAACGTTGTCGTAGGATCCATCAAAGCAGATCGTATTAATGATGCCACGACTTCAGAAAAACTGAACGAAACTACGCCTCTGTGTGGATATGGCCGTTGTTCGTGTTTAAATTAACCGTACAGTTTTACCCGTGCGGTTAAAACTGCCATAAAAGAACGAGGTGTATGGGGATGGCCGTTGTTCGTGTTTAACCGTACAGTTTTACCCGGCGGTTAAAACTGCCAAAAAAGAACGAGGTGTATGGGGGCCTTAATGCTTTTTTTTTGTTTATATATATGTAAGAATTTTTATTTAATTTTTTTATTTATAAGTTTTAACACACAACAAAATCTAACAGTAAATTTCGTGGCTTTTAGCTTAAGGAAGGTTGTCCAATTAGTAAGTTATTTAGATCATGGAAAAATTCAGGCCGAAAAGTGAGAATATTTTTTTTATATTTTTATATCCCATAATTTTTTTTTGTATAAAGAAAACCGAAGTAGATTTTCTCGAAAGTGACGCATTTCCGACCCCCAAGTGATAGAGGTCAAATCATTCCAAATTATAATCATGATCCGCATGATATCGGCTAGATCTAGTATCAGCCACTAGGGTTTGGTTGGACCTAGTTCTAGCCGGAATGGTACCGGCTAGACCTAGTTTTACCCGAAAACAATCGGCCAATACTAGATTTAAGCAAGAGTAAGTGGCTACACCTAGTTCTAACCGACTAAAACTATAAGTATAGCCGTACTTCGGGTTCTAGCCGTAACATATATATTATATAAACAAACTCTCCAGATTTATTTATTACTATAGATAATAGGGATAAAATAGAGGTTAAAAGATAACGCACATAGGTAATTAGTTTGGGACTTAATATTTTGCTAGACACCTTCCTTCGTGAGTATTCTTGTTTGATATTAATAAAACTTAAAAAAAAATATTGATTTTTTGCTCTATCCCCCCATAAAAAAAATAGCTACGCCCTTGAACACGACGCACCTAAATGACGGTTTACAGTATGACACGTATTAACACATAGGCACTTTTTATCCCGGTCGATCCAATACTTCCCAAGGGATAAGACGAACTTTTATTTTTTGTTTGTTATTTTATCACGCCTAACGGAATAACTAATTTGAAAGAAATGTTACACACAGAGAGTCTGTAACTAAGAATTATAAGCTTCAGTTTCTCCGCCTACATAATTAATTTCTTCAGGCGCTTTGTATCCACGCAGGAAATAACTAGTTATAACTAACTAGCGGCTCGGTTCGGATTCGCTCGAATTTGTAGATTGCCACCGTTCTTTTGTCGACTTATGTTGCAATTTTTTTTATTTTAAAACAAGCGAACGGCAACTAGGTCATTACCACAAAAACATATGCTGTAACACCACGTCTTAAAAAGCCAAGCCGCCACTGGTGTACCCTGGTGGTCATGTAGAGAAGCAGAGGCAAGATGGTAGCGGAGCGTATGAACTAGGAAGTGTGTTCATGTTAAGAAAACTTAAATTAATAAATGTGTTGAATTAAATAATATTCATGTTACAAACAAACGTTAATAAATATGTTGAATAAAATAATAATAATTGTTACAATACATAATACAGTAAGCAATGTTATGCCTTTAGACGTCTGAAACTCGTAGTTAGCGCGGAAGTTTTAAGAACAGGTTATTTTGGATGCTTTCAATCGCATCTCAGATATGGTATCCTCTTTTGGGGAGCGGTGGATAGTACTCAACTCTTCAGAGTTCAAAAACGTGCTATCCGCATAATTTATGGTATTCCTGAGTCATCATCTTGTAGAGGTATTTTTAAAAAGAACAAAATTTTAACATTACCATGCTTGTACATATTCGTCTGCCTCTGCTTTCTACGTAAGAATATAGATATTTTAAAAAATTCTGAATTGAGCAGTAGTAGAAATATTCAATATGAATATCCTTAACATTAATTATCTTTGTCTGAGGGCAACTGCAGATATATGTGCACAAGATTCTTTAACAATCTTCCAAGATCTGTAAGATCGTTAAGAAGGTTTAATGCTTTTAAAAAGGCAGTATTTAATTTTTTGAATGATGCTGAGTTTTATTCTCTTTCTGAATATTGTTAATAATATTATACTTCTTTTATGACTTGTAACATACCTCTGTCACTGTAATGAATAAATTTCTATTCTATTCTATATATAAATATTAAATAAATAATATATTCAGTAATCCACGAAAAGCGCTTAACATTAAAATGGGTGTAGTAAGCTATCCTTAAAAGACATATGCCATCGTGAACTTTGCTGTAGTCCTATAAACGTGGAACAATTCCCATCATACATCGTTTTGTTATATCTCAAAGGGATTAGGCAGCGTTTTCGATGAAAGCTCCCAGTCGGCTTGATTTTTTCGACCAACTTCAACAATCATCGTCATATTTCAACCAGTTTACACAAAACATTAATGAATTATAAATAAATAGAGTCTGGATATTTCAGTTATATTTTACGACAAGACATTTGTCGTTTTGTTATTTTTTTTTTTTTTTATTTAAAAGTTAAAACGTTTCGCCTAAAAAAGCATCATCAGTTATAATGGATTTCTACAAAAAGAAAATATAAGAAGAAAAATTAAAATTAATGAATTATACACATAATTACCCCGTCCATTGGTGAAAACTTTATGAAAATCGGTTCGGTATATTCGTTTAAAATAACTGCGACTACAGAAGTTTTACTTAAAAAATAAGACATTTTGTTTTTAAAATGTGGCGTAACAAAGCACCTGCCAATTGATCTAATTTCCGTTCACTCTGTGAAATGATTTGCATAATACAAATGTTTGTAATTTTATAAAGGAAACAAATAAATATTTTTCTGTTTTCAAAAACTTACAACTCTGCGATATTGGATATCTAGGTATACTATGTAAAAAATTCCAGCCAATTGAGCGACGGGACCATTCCAACTTCAAAAATGTTGACATTTGTTTATAATAAAGAAAATAAAATTTCTGATATCGCGTGAGTTGACGCGGGTAATGGCTAGTATTCAATATGATATTAACTATTCGTTGCCATGGTTACCTACATAGTATGTTTCACGTCATGCAAAAATTAATCAAAGCATGCCTAACTAGTTTATTTCTGACAGATCCATAAAACAAAAGAGCGGATGATTTTTTTTTTATTTTCAAAATATTTCCGAAACTGTAAAGTTTAGAAAAAATTTTTTTAACAAAACTTTCTTGAAAAAATAAATAGAATAATAAGCCGTTATGAAAAGTATACCATTATTATATAAAAAATAGCGTTTTAGCATATATCTCTTCTGCGCATGCGCCGATTTTCCCCAAAAACAATAGGGCTCTTCATATTTGCATACCAAACATCCTCCCAAAATTTGGTTTCAATCCGCTCATCCGTTTGACCTCTATCGTGTTCACAGACAAACAGACTAACAGACGCACAGAGATTTTCCAAAAATATGTTTTTTGGATTCGGGGGACCTCAAAACGGAAAGATATTGTAAAATTTTTGAAAAGTGATTTTTGACCTAAACTAGTACCATTCCCCACTTGTGGGTTGGAATGGTAAAATTACAACAAAGAGCACATAACCTACTAAAAATTCAAGACATATAATCTCAATGAAATTGAATAAGAATGAAAAGAGGAACTTGTGACTTCAAATCGCTTCAGTGCCTACTTTGAATGCCGCCTTTTCAGTTTCCGTTACGACACCGAACCTTTTAATTTATCATTTCACCGACGACTTGATTTATTCCCAAGTTGCGACCGCGACGTCTAACTGACTCGATTGAATTATAAAAACTTTGAAATACGTGCCTCATTATGAACACGACTAACAATATAGGCATCGCTAGGGCTGGGATGGAACGCATATTAAAAGGAATTTGTATCCAGTATCCACTCAAGTAAAAATGTAACACAATTCGTGATTTTATTTACGGGAAAATGTTTTTTAGGTTCGGTTTATTGGAATATATTTATGTAAGACTGCAACACATACGGACTAGTGATGTGTCCACATGACTTTTATTGGGAGCTGGCTAAAAAAAGTCGCTCAGAGCGAGTCGTTTAAAGGAGCGACACTAGACAGTACGCACTACACTAGAGTGCAGACTTCAGAGGTGTGAACTGTCATCATACATGCTCAGAAGTCACTTAGCATTGCACAGCACAATACACACACTCAGCTCTGAGCTCATTTTAATATGATTCTGATCTTATATTGTTCGCATTTCGGATAAACTATAAAGTATAATAAAAGCTTAACAATAATAATGTTTCTTGTTACAATATTATATTCGTCAATGTGAATGGTTTAAGTCACTGTAAACGATGTGTCATTCAACATTAAACGACTCAGCAAAGATAACTCCGTACGTGCAAATTTCATTGGCCTGTGCTGTGTGCGCTCTGTAAATGTGCGCTTGCAGCAGTACAGAATAGCTCAGCACAGAGCAATGGCGCTCGGAGTGATCATTCACAAAATAAAAGAGCGACTCGCTCCGCTCCGAGAAAGGAGTCATTCATTATACTATATCTTTGGCAACGACGTCAATGTGAATGGCTGAGTAATATTTTTTTCTGGAAAGGGTGCGATAGGTCAAATCAGTTTGGGAACCACTGGTCTACACCTTGGCTTTGTTCCAACGTCTCTGCGAACGATAATATTATCGTCACTTCCGTCCGAATACTTCCGTCCGAAAAAGATCTGAGTTACTCTCAAATCGCACCTAAAGTTTTACTGCAATAAAAAAAAATAATAATAATATCGAAGCTCTGCTTATCGCGGCAGCTGACTATATAAAATGTATCACATGTCACCCATGACTCAATTTTTATTACAACGTTATTGTTTTCGAAATTGCTTGTCGCGGTAAACTTCACCTATAGATGTAAATTAGGTGTGACACTGCAGAACGCCAGGTCGTAACTCGAATGTGAATGAGAAAATTCTTAATGATTTAAAAGTGAGAAAGGTGTAGGTGTGAGTTGATTTTAAATTAATAAAGGGTTGTGAGTAAACAGACGGCAAGACACGTAATTAATATGCCACTCATGTTCAGCGACCTTTTAATTTGAAATAAACTTTTTCACTTTCACTAAATCGTTTCAAAGCTTATTAAACTCCCCAATTTAACAGTCCTAAATTTACTGATGTAGTCGAAAATCTTTGACTAAAATTGCGATCTGTAGAACTCGGACGTACGTACATACGTACAGACCAACCGACAACTGCTATTCGAGATTATCAATTACAATTTTAGAACTAATTATGAACTTGAAATAATCTAAAAATGGTTCCGTTCTATAGAACAGAACCTCCTCTATTTAAAAAGTAACAATTTGAATGGGTTTTGTGCAAAACAAACCTAGATATAACTTCTTGTATGAACGAAACTCAGCTCTAAAGCCTAAGTGTAGCGATATGTGCAATATCATAAAGTGAGAACCTATTAAAATGTAATATTGCGCTTCCTTTAGATATATAATTTACTAGCGGTCCCGCCCGGTTTCACCTGGGTGCAAAAGAACGAATGGGGAAGGAAGGGACATGAGTACGCACATTCATCTTAGTTTACCGAGATGAATGTTGTGTCCAAACTTCGTAATGATCAGAGTTACCGTTCAAAAGTTTTTGTCGTTAAAAAGCAGTATTTATACTTTTTTTAAGTAATAAATTTCTTTTAATATAATAAATATTTAATTGAAAACACTGTAGGAAAATTATTTTTATATAGGTACCTATAGTTGTAACAGTTTTCAAATCAGCTATTAATTAGATTTATTTAATTTTAATTAGTCGTAATAAAATTTTAAAAAATTGAAATGTAAGCCTTAGAAGAAAGCAATGTAGAAAATTAAAAAAATAAAAATATATTCACTGACGTTGGGCTTGAACCCAAGACCCTGGCATTAAGAGTCTTACGCTGTACCGACTGAGCTATTCGGGCTTGTGAACGTGACGCGCTAATAATGCAATATTTAGTTAAGGCATTTCACCTGATAATATTTGTCGGACGGACTAATTTTGAGATATATCTTGCAACATTTTTCATTGATATTCCGCTCCAATTGGTCGTAGCGTGATATTATATAGCCTACAGCCTTCCTCGATAAATGGGATATCTAACAAAAAAAAAAGTTTTTTCAATTCGAACCAGTAGTTTCTGAGATTAGCGCGTTCAACCAACCAAACAAACTCTTCAGCTTTATATATTAGTATATAGATGTGATTCTGTGTATTACACTCAGAAGTATGTAGTATCACAGTATTGAAGCACTATCTGAACTGTAATGTTATCAACGACGTACGTGCTCTGATCCTTTCCTTGTCTAAGCTATGATCTGACCGGAAATAAGCATGTGCGCCTTTATTTCGTGTCTTGTAACGCGTAACGTGGCGTTCGTTTTTTTCCCAGACGACTGCCCGTCCGACGCTTGTGTCCGCGTTCTGCGTTCGGGCCTGCGTTTAAAAAGCACAGCTTCAAAAACTAAATAGTGACGGTTGCATCTCTGTTATCTACTATAAAACATTGTTCATAATATTACAAAGTGTTCACACAAAAGAAACGAAAAGTGTCGGTTGCTAGTGAACTGGAAAAAGGATTTATCACTTCAATCTCGTTTATTTGCTGACTGTTTCAAACTTATTAAACGTATTCGTCTTTCTTTTTTATCTGTAAAAAAGTGACGACGTTTTTTTTTCTACAGCACATTAAATGCACGTAATTTATTTTCTTTTTCTGTAAACAAACAACGAGAAAAAAATACATCAACACGATTGGGACTACACTGCCATAGTACGGAATTAAATTTTTATAAAATATTCTCTTTATATAAACATTAATTTGCATATATATCTTTTTTCATAAGCTAATTTTTTTTCCATTATGAATTTATGTAGGGGGCCGCTATGTACCGGCACAAATTATACAATAAGTTACCTCCAGAAATAAAAAAATATTGACAATTATGATGGATTTTTTAATTGAAAAATGTGTTTATAAAATGAATGACTTTTTAAACTAATAGGGTATATGCATGCATTTTTTTATATTTTTAATTCACTTTTTACATCATTATAACACCATAAAAAATATAAACACTCTTGGAAATGTTCAAATTAATTATTAAAATAAATTTTTAAACATCGATAAAATTCGACTTGTTGAACACTAATTGCACTAGATATTTAAAACACTATAGGAATACAAATAAAAACTATTTGTCACTCAAACACTATTAGCGACGCCGAGAAATCAGATGACGTGACGTGCCATGTGACGTCACGTTTTGTTTCGACCAATAGTGATGCGTTTCGCAAAATTGAATTTCCCTCGCTTATTTTGCACTTTTTAATTAATATTTTTGACGTGATAACGTCTTATAAATTGATGAAACACCAGCTGCACGCACGAAAAAGTGTAACGTTCCGTTCCGCCGTAACGTTCCGCCTGACCCTGTGCGTGCAAGCGAGAGCGCAGTAATGTATTATTAAATATGATATTCGAGCGGAATACGTTATCACGTAAACCGACTTTTTTACAATTAAAAGCGAACTAAATAGTAAAATAATTGTTTAGGCATAATGTCCGGACAATAAAGATTCTTGGGAAAAAAAATTAAAGTTAAACCACATGCATATTCCCTATTGTGTTATATTCAGAATAAAATTTTTTATCTATCTATGGCTTTTTATATCTATATTTATATTACCGTTTTATTGAACAATTTTTTTACGTATGCAAAATATGGTGGAGGAGCGGGTTTTTAAAAATAAAATGTTATAGGTAAACATGTTTGAAACCCGTCTCTTCCACCATGGTCTTCGAAATTATCTGGTAGTGCTCAAAACTATTAGTTCAGACGCCGGACCGCAAACTAAATGCATTTTGCAGAATTATACCTCTCGCGCCCTGGTGAAACTGGGACGGACCGCTAGTCCTTAATAATAACTACTTTGTAGTAATTCTGTTATTGGATAGATATGCATTATACAATAAACGTACCTAGATGTCTAATATTAGAGGTTGCCTTCATTCCTCAACACCCGGAAACTAAGCTTCATTAGTCCCTTTGTGTCACCTTACACAATGTTCCTTTTCGTATCTGTCGCAAGCACTTACCAACCCTAAAACATCAAAGCTTATAGTTTGACCTATGCTGACACTAGAGAGATAAAGTAGATTATACACGATCGACAACAGAGGCTATTAGCGACTTCTTATTTCACGTGGACAATGCTAGATTATCTATACTAATATATAAAGCTGAAGAGTTTGTTTGTTTGTTTGAACGCGCTAATCTCAGGAACTACTGGTTCAAATTGAAATTTTTTTTTTGTTGGATAGCCCATTTATCGAGGAAGGCTATAGGCTATATAATATCACGCTACGACCAATACGAGCGGAGCATCAATGAAAAATGTTGCAAAATGTATCTCAAAAATGAGCTTTTATTTAGGTGAAATGCCGTAACTAAATATACCAATATTAGCGTAGCACATCAGAAGCCCGAATAGCTCTGCAGTCTGTAGAGGACGTGACTATTGATATCAGGGTCGTGGGTTCGAGCCCTACGTTGGGCGAATAAATTTTTATTTTTTTTTTATTTTCTACATTACTTTCTTACATTTAAATTTATTTTAATTTTATTTACGACTAATTAAAATTAAATAAATCTAATTAATAGCTAATTTGAAAACTGTTATAACTATAGGGACCTATATAAAAATAATTTTCTTACAATGTTTTCAATTAAAAATTTATAATTTTTTATTATTTCCAGTAATTATTGATTTAAAAGCAATTTATTATCTATACTAAAAAGTATAATTACTGCTTTTTATCGACAAAAACTTTTGAACGGTAACTCCGATCATCATGAAATTTGGACACAACATTAATCTCGGTAAACTAAGATGAATGTGCGTACTCATGCCCCTCCCTTCCCCATTCGTTCTTTTGCACCCGGGTGAAACCGGGCGGGACCGCTAGTGTGAAAATAATCAGACATGAAGAAAGTAACATTAACATTGGCGTAGCAAGAGAGGGGGGGCAGGTAGGCCTGACCCATCTCAGAATATTAATTGTTCACGTACAAATAACAAGATAAATCTACAATAATCTACATATTTTTTTTGTCGTGAAATTTTTCCGGAAAGTCGCGTTGATCGATTTCGCTTCTATGAACAGTTTTCAAATTATGTATATATGCGGTAGGTAGAGTTGAAAATTTGGCCACCCTAGGATAAAATAGTTGCTACGCCTATGAAAATTAATATTAAATCGAAATATAATGTTCACTGTGCTTCTCTTTTCAGACCTTTAAATATCATGACGCTACCGTCTCTTTCTGTTTTCGTTAATCTTTTGTATACGTCAAACGAAATTTATCTAAGCTCCAAATTGTTGATGAAATGAAAATAATGGCCTCCCAAGTTGGGCAGGAAATCCTCTTCTATTTAAACTATTATATAAATTCGTGTATTTTATTTGAGGAAATAAATAAATATACTCTCACAATACACGTGGTGTGAGAAATATAAGAGTGCCTTTTCATTCTGTAAACAAACAAATATGGACCTAATTATTGGTCTCTAAGATTATATAATGCTCTACCTTTGGAAACACGTTCTCTTTCTGAAAATGTATATAAAAAAAGTTGTTAAAAACACCTAATGGAAATTTGTCTATACACTTTTAAGGATTTTTTAAACACTAATTCCATATCGTCTTTTTTTCTTCAAAATATATTTTATGAAAAATAGCGATTCGGTTCGGCTTCGCTCGAATTTGTAGATTGCCATCGTTTTTTCGTCGACTTGCGTTGTAAATTTGATTCCACGAAAAGCGCATTTATTTTACCGCGAGAATATATATCCTATGTCCATATTATTGGTGATTTTTTTTTAAATCGAATGAGTAGATTCGGAGATTATAGCCAGAGTGCCCGGCGGCAAAAATGTTACTGATACATACTCTCCCCAAACTTTGTATATGGCTTCATTAGGCCGTCTGACTCTGACACCTATTTCCTCTGTGACTTTTCTTGATTTTGGGGCGTTTTCCCTCTAAATTTTCCGAAAGATGTCATTTTGACGACATGTAAAAATTTATAGATACTGTCTTCACCTCGAATATGTCGAACATATTCGAAGTGTCAGACATTTTAAATGGTTCATATTATTTGTCAGAGAACATTATTTTAGTGTTTTGGTTGAAGTTTTTAAGCTATCCAATTGAAAAAACAAACAGTATCTATAAATTTTTACATGTTGTCAAAACGACATCTTTCGGAAAATTTAGAGGGATAACGCCCCAAAATCAAGAAAAGTCATAGAGGAAATAGGTATCAGAGTCAGACGGCCTAATGAAGCCATATACAAAGTTTGGGGAGAGTATGTGTCAGTAAAATTTTTGCCGACGGTCACTCTGACTCTCCTACATCCAAACTTTACCTCTTTATATGTATAATATTAATAGAGATAAACAAAAATCATACTTTTCCTTTGAAATACATCAATTTCTAACGAAGGCTTGTGTGTAATTATTAATTTCGCCATAGTGTGTGTACTGATTTTTCGAGTAGCAGCGGCACCGTACGTTAAAAAAGCGGATGTGTGCACCAGGCCTAAACCAATTTATAAACAGGCTTGCGCCCTGTACTGAAATTACTACCAAGGAGAGAACAAGTTATCACTCTACTTACCAGAGCACGTGTATAAAGCTGAAATGTGATCGGCACATTCGAAACACGTGGGAGAACGAGATGAAAACAAACCGTTTGATAACGTAAATTAATGATCAGCGTCTGTGATCAATTTGTGTCATATATAAAAAACGCAGGAGCGATCAACTGTGTCGGTTTATAAAGCTAAAAACAATTCAGGGGTCGGTTATTGGAAAACCATAAATTCAAATAACGACCGGCGTTTGTCAGTCAAGCATTGAGGTTGATGAAACAAATGAATGAACGTGGTTTTGTTTATTGTGGTTTATCTAAACCAGAGATTCTAAAACTGATTTGACCTACTCCATCAGCGGTGCCAGCGATGCCCAGGCACAATTGACCAGATCACAACCAATAAGCAAGGACGCAGTTATTGAAGCTCGCACCGGGCTCATAAAAGGCTGGTTACGGCACTTTCCTCTCAAATCAACCTTTTTTAAGCCAAGGGCGTAGATATATGAGGAGGTTAAGGAGGTAATTATCCCCCCTCCAGGATCATAATAATAAAAAATAACACTGAAAATATTACGAATACCTAACTAAACGACAAAATTTAAACAGGATTGCAAAAGCGTATTTTGCAACATACCTACTTAGTTTTGGAATTAATATTTTGCTTGACCCCTTCCTTCGTGAGTATTCTTGTTTGATTTTAATAAAACTTTAGAAAAAGCGAGTGTGCTTTGGACCACACGACTGAAGTAAAACTTCTTCCTGCCTGCATAATTATTTTAAATATATTTATTAAGAATAATGCGTTGATACCTCAAATTTGCTCTTGTTAAATTCATAAACGAACAATAATATGCAGTCGGTTCGTCTCAAAGTTTATGTCTGTAGCACATATGTATCTACAAAATATAATTTTTGATTAATTAATAGGCAAAATATGTATATATATTTATTAGCATAATTTATAATACATTTAAAAGGATTTATTAACTAACCTACATTATTTCCCGTTACAAATTGCAGCAAAATTCGATGAAATGTATTTTTGATACAAAAAAAAAACAGTTGTTTTCATTTTAAACGTCAAATAGTTGTATTAGTGGTCCGTCTTTGTCTCCCTCTCAACTCCGATGATGCACTTCCGTAAACGATTTTGTCAGGCATCGCGATGACGCACTTCCGTAAACGATTTCATCAGGCATTTACCAGCTTACTCCCCAAGTCAAGCGTGCCTAAAGAAGTTTTACTTCAAAAATATTGATTTTTTCTTTAAAAATATCTACGCCCTTGCTTTAAGCGAACGAATAGAAAGATGCAATGTCAAGGCGCTCTTTTATGTGTCTGACACCTCGAATATGTTCGACATATTCGAGGTGTCAGACATTTTAAATGGTTCATGTTATTTGTCAGAGAACATTATTTTAGCGTTTTGGTTGAAGTTTTTAAGCTATCCAATTAAAAAAACAAACAGTATCTATAATTTTTACATGTCGTCAAAACGATATCTTTCGGAAAATTTAGAGGGAAAACGCCCCAAAATCAAGAAAAGTATATAGAGGAAATTTCTTGAGGTATTTCTTCACCAGAACCAATTTTAAGATCTGTTAAGCATCGCTATTGGAAACCTATCTTCTGTTAAAATTTATTAAATGTCTGTATGAATAAATTGTATATTCAGAATTCTCTGAAATTAAACGTCCGGTAAGGCCTGTCAAGAAGTTACGAGGGAACGACAAAAACGCGTTTTATAAAATCTATATCATACATTTCGATCTGTTTGTAAGTTAACAAAAGGTAGGGCTATTTGTGACGTTGCGATTGATTGAGCATCATATTAGTGATGTGTCCACATGACTCTTTATTGGGAGCTGGCTCCGTGCGCTCCGCTCACTAAAAAGGGTCGCTCAGAGGAGCGACACTAGACAGTACGCACTACTGCAGAGGTGTGAACTGTCATCATGCCATGCTCAGGAGTCATGAAGCATTGCACAGCACAATACACACTCAGGCCTTGAGCTCATTTTAATATGATTCTGATCTTCTATTATTCGCATTTCGGATAAATTACTAAAAAGTATAATAAAAGCTTAACAATAATAATGTTTATTGTTACAATATTTGAATATTATATCTTTGTCAACGACGTCAATGTGAATGGTTTAAGTCACTCTAAGCTTATTACTATCGCACTTACAGTGTGTCATTCAACATTAAATGACTCCGAAAAGATAACTCCGTACGTGCAAAATTCACTAGTGCCTCTGTGGCTTGTGCTGTGTGCGCTCTGTAAATGTACGAATGCAACAGTACAGAATAGTTCAGCACAGAACAATGGCGCTTGGAGTGAGTCATTCACCAAAAAAGAGCAACTCGCTCCGCTCCGAGAAATAACGACTCGCTCGGGAGCGATACATCACTACATCATATTGTCTGTTTGCTTTAGGGCCGGTGTTGCCATGTACGGCCTGTTGCTGGAGAACATGGCGGAGTACATAAAACAAGTGTATGGCGAGGATCGTTGGGAAGAGATCAGAAGACAGGCCGCAGTCGAACAGCCGAGTTTCAGTACGCACCAAGTCTATCCTGAAAACTTGATACCTCGTCTCGCCAAGAAAGCTATCCAGGTAATTACACTTTTTCAGCGCCTATAAATGGTTTCAATTGTTCTGGAGGGAGGGGGGGTCAGTGGCGACGCGTGAACATTTTAAATGAGTGTTCTGCAGGAGCTACCTCCTAACACAGGCTAGGAATGTTTTGATTATATTTTTTCTTTCAAACACTGTTGACAACAATCTACAGTATACACTGTAACACTAGCACTACTGCCATAAGCCGTGTATCGTGTCAAAGCCGTCAAAGGTGTTGGCTAGAGCTGTAACAAACCGTATTGTGTACCCGTATGTATTCGTTACTTAAAGAGCCAGTACCCGTTACTTTCGGATCGTTACGTTACTCGTTACTTTTCATACGACATACAATCGTGTACTAACAGCATCAAGTATGTACCATCGCATCGAGGCGCGTCGCATACGTGATACGGTATGACTTCGTTCGTATAACGTATATAACCGCATCAAACGAGTCGAACTAACATGAATACGACAAATGCGAGTACTGAAATGAATTTGTAAGTAACGATTCGTTACTTCGAGTCAGACGATGTACCCGTTACTCAGTAACGAATACATACGGTTTGTTACAGCTCTACCAATTACAAGATTTCTCTCTTTATGATGTCATAATTAACTTCTTAATAAATGACAGTTTGTAAGTGTTAAACGTTGTTATACTTTGTCATATCGAACGATGATTGTGACAGGTACTCGGAGTAACAGAACGCGAGTTCATGGACCAAATGGGCGTTCATTTTGTTGGCTTTGTGAGCCAATACGGCTACGACCGCGTGCTGAGCGTGCTCGGTCGACACATGCGAGATTTCCTCAACGGCCTCGACAACTTGCACGAGTACCTCAAGTTCTCTTATCCTCGAATGAGGGCACCGTCGTTCATCTGCGAGAACGAAACGCGACAGGGACTCACCTTGCACTACAGAAGCAAGCGAAGAGGCTTTGTCTACTACACCATGGGGCAAATTAGAGAGGTTAGATTAGATTAGATAAATTTATTTTTATTCTGCCGTAAATTGAAATATTAATGCAAAAAAAGTTTGATTTGACAATGAAGAATACTTAGTTAAATTCCGTTTGTACGGGTACAAAAGGCAGTCTATGTCCTTTTTCAGGATGCAATCTATATCCTTGCCAAAGGACTCCGCAAAAACATTATAGGATTTGGTTCGCGGTTAAACTGATCGAATATAGTTTTATTTTAAAGTTTAGCGACATTTTACATATAGAGATATCCATTGAATTCACAGTTTTAAAAAAATACCAAGCTCTAGAAATAGATTTTCGAGTGCACTGAATCCGAATATGAGATTATTATGTTATACAGGGTGACACCTTCCAACATTACCTAGTTTTCAACTATTTTTCTATTTCTTAAATAAATATAGTTTAAAAAAAACTAAAAAAACACGCTTTATATCGAACTAAAAAGTAAAAAATATTTTTTTTAAAATAAGCTTAAAACAATAATGAAAAAAAAAACAACTAGTATTATTGTAAAAAAAGCGTGGGGCGCTATACAATAATACTAGTATTTTTAGTATTTTTTATTCATTATTGTTTTAAGCTTATTTAAAAAAAAATATTTTTTACTTTTTAGTTCGATATAAAGCGTGTTTTTAGTTTTTTTTTAAACTATATTTATTTTTCACTTTTTAGTTTGATATAAAGCGTGTTTTTTAGTTACTATATTTATTTTCCACTTTTTAGTTCGAATTATTGTCAAAAATTTGTCAGAAAAAAACAAATTTTTTTTTAGGCGTGGACGGGATTAGAACCCTCGACCCGTGATTCCGAGAGTTGACGTCAGCGAAGACCCGTGTTTTAGACTGCACGGCTACCCACTGTACTTACAGTGCTGGCATATTATACCACTATATAAACCACTTTACCACTATATAAACCACTTGCTGTAGTACAAATGGAGATTACAAACAAACATACATACAAACTTACAAGTGAAACTAATATAAAGCGTGTAAAAAAGCACAAATGTTGAACATGGAACATATTTGTGAATTCAATGTATTATTATCCCTATATCTAAAATCTCGCGCTAAACATATTAGGTATATGCAGTTAAAAATCTATTGATTTTTAGGCTATGCACTCATGGAAACTTTTTCTTAGTGAACTTTAAGCTATAAAATAAAACTATTTTCGATCAATTTAACCGAGAACCAATCCCAGAAGATTTGTGCTGGGTCCTTTTATCGAAATCTGTTCAGCGGCTTAGAGGTGAAAAGGTAACAGACAGACGGACAGACAGAGTTACTTTCGCATTAGTATGAATTATTATGTTATTATTTATGCTGTTCAAGAACCAACTAAGGTTCAGAAAAGGTTAAGAAAAGATTGCATTGCGAAGCAACGTATTTATTTGCATATTGGGAAATTGAAAAGAGTGCATTACTTTTTTTTCGTCTTTATATTAGTGTTGTCAAGTATCGGTACTTTTATGTATTTAGGCTACCCGGTACTTTTATATCGACTACCCGTTACTTTCTACCCGTTACTTTTACCCGGTACTTTAAGATGCTGAGAACCGGCTCTAGGTATAACTAATACTGTATTATAGTAATACCTATAGCCGCCAGCCGGTATTCGTTACTTAATACCGATTGCATACTGCATACATAAGGTATTGGTATTAACGTATTGGTAGGTACATTATAGCACGTCGTTTAGGTACAATATGCAACCTCCTTTCATACAACAATGAAAACAATGTTATCTAATTGAAAGTTATGCAAATAATTAAGTTGAAACTTTATCATTTTTTGTGAGTAAGCGAATTATTTTTTGTAGTATTTAAATAATATAATTTGCATTTTGTATAATATTAACCATTAACCAATGTCAATTTCGGATTGTGAATATCGAGTTTCTCTGTAACGTTTTCTCTACAGACAATTTATACAGACATCCGTGAAAGAATTTTATGATAATTCGAAAATTAAGTACAGACAATACAGATATCATATTTTATATTGTGTAGGTGAGTGAAACTAAAACAAACTGACAGACAAAAAACCATGTACCTAAATGGCAGAATCCTATGAACCGTGCAAACTACAATTAGGTATTACGAACTTATAAATTACGAATTAAATTTTTTTTATAATTGCACTTATATGCCAGTTTTGTTTATTTAGTAGTTTGGAAAATTCCTAAAGTAATCAGTGTACGCATTTTATGTTGAACAAACTATACAAAACTGTACTTATACACTGTCCTAGTGTCCTATAGTGTAGGAAATTCACTGATTCTACATTCTACAACGCAGCCGTGTCTATATTTTGAAACCGACCTGTATGTGTATAGTGTACAATATGGATACTGTATCGTTTTGTTTTTTTTAGGATTATAAAATAATATTATGTATTATACTGAACCAAATAAATATAATTTAGTTATTAGTTTAATAGTTATGTGCAATCTACAGTAGGTAAATTCTTTTTTTATTCAAAATGTCGTGTTATATTTTTTTCCTACTTCTAAAGTCAGATACTTATTACAATTGCAGATACAGTGTCGTCATAAAATTGTGACATGTAATAACAAATTATGTACATATTTGAAAAAATAAATCTTATTTCTGTTTCTAACTCTAAGGGAAACCGGGAAATGGCTAAATATTATTAAGGGATTCTGATTTCTGAACTGCCTTTGGCGTCAGTTTGATACACCTCACCTACGTCGTACTGCATCTGTATTTTGTATCGCCCTGTAGCGTATTGTATTTGTAAGTTTCATATAGCAGTGCCAGACGGCAGACTCCAGTGCATGTATTTGTGTAATGTGTACACATAGAGCCGGATCTCTCGGTATTTGTACCTATTTATACACGAAGTAACGGGTACTTTTTCAATTGAATACCCGGTACTTCGGATCTTGGTAAGTACCCGGTACTTCGGATCTTGGTAAGTACCCGGTACTTAGTAACGGGTAGTTACATTACTGACATCTCTACTTTATATTAGACGTAAGTTATACCCACGTAGAGATACATGTGTTAGTTTTCAAGAAAACGTGAAGTAGACTAGGCTCTGGGAGAGGTCATAACCCCCGTGACTCCTTCCTTCTAGATATGCATCTGGCAGCCGTCAACGCATCCAGAAAACTATTTTCTCCACATTGCTTTAATTAAAGAAATAGACAATATCTCAACAATCTATATTATAGACAGTTTTCTAGTGTCGATGGCATAGCTTCGATTGCAGGGGACGTAAAAGTGATCCGTTTTGAATATCAGAAATTGTTATAAATGACAAATGACAATGTACGTATATTTTATGGACTTCACTATGTGATTAATCAGGGCATTATGTAAATATAAATAATGACAAGTCAAATCGGGCCATGTAATAAATAATCATTAAAACTTCATTGTTTATCACAGTGCCCGGTCATTATGAATATTGCTATGTGATTGTTGGGCAATTTGATAAATTTAAGTACATTTGGCAAGACGTGGGGAGCAGGGAAAAATATGTGATACGCACTAGACAATCAGAGCACGCAACTCATCCCCTGCTCACAACAGAGCGTATTTTACAATATTTTTTCGTTTTGAGGTCCCCCGAACACAAAAAACATATTTTTAATTTAAGACTGATTATCTTAAAAACAAACTAATATTCGTTTTATATTTTGAATTTGTTACTAAGTACTATTCGTACCTTCCTACCATAATTATTTTTTAATAATAATGTATGTAAACATTAAAATAATTTAATAAAAATATCTTTTTATTATTCTGCCCAATAGGTGAAGGGTATTATTCATAATGCCCTGTCAATTTAATTATTTGAATAGTTTTTATCATACTGCCCTCTCATATTGGGCATTTTTCAAACTGCCCAGGTATTATGAATAATGCCCTATTTATCACTTGGTCCACAACATATACACTATACAGTATAGGTAGTATAAAAACTGACTGTAGAACATTAAGCTGAGTTGGTAGCGTAGTAGAAGACTTGTCTTGCAACCTAAAGATCGTATATTATTTAATCCCGGCGGTCGGTATCATTATTATTATTATTATTATTTACAATTATACCAGTTTATGTTGTGTGTAGTGTAAAATACACAGTCTCTTTTTTTTAAATACAGGTAGCACGTCACTTTTATCATAAAGAGATGCGCATAGAGTTGGTTCGTGAAGAGTTATTATTCGACATGGTGCACGTGACTTTTCAACTAACATTCGACAATCGGGCATTTACGCTCGCCTCATTGGCGATGACGAGGGAAGAAAAACATTTGCCGATAAGCGCTTCTGTTTTGTTTGAAATATTCCCCTTTTGTATAGTATTCGGGTGAGTATCGCAATTTATTTTATTAGCCCATTCTAGAAGTTCTTTGACCTTTATAATATTTTAAAGCTCGTAACGGCAGAATTTAAATGCCCATATTCACGAATGTCAAAAAAAAGTTACACAAAATAATAATGTTTATCCTAACCCAATAATTGCACACAAACCTTCCACTAACTTTAATGTTTTACAAACACACTTCACAAAAAGTTAATAAGTTAAGTTAGTAAATTACACGTCTTAAATATTTTCACAATAAATTCACCCGGGGGTCATAGGTTCCCCATCACTGGGTTAGGTATTATGATCTATGTGGCGGCCATTATTATTTTATCAGGCGAATAAATTATCCTGGAAGTAAGACAGATTTATACCTGCAGTAAACATAATTGTGGTTGGTGAATTGAATTATCGCTACTTATTCGGAGGAATAGTCACCTGAAGAACAAATGAACCGAATAAATAAATACCTTTGGTGAATATGGCCATAAGTAATGTAAATAATGGTTGTAAAGAATATCAGAGATATGGTGCTATTCTCTACGGTGTGTATTACATTTACTGTTTATATTTTTATCACTTTCTAGTAAATATAACATTACACAAGTTAAAGCGAGACAGAAAGTTTATAGTTCAGTAAATTCTAACATTAATGAATAGCACAAATAGGCTACTTTCTTGAAGGGAAGTATACTGCAACTGTCACGTCACAAAAAAACGAGTGTGCTAACTGAAGTAAAACTTCTTCCTGCCATAATTTGTTATTATTCACCCGAAAATTCACAAAAATGAACTTTAAAATGATTTTACAATTTTATTCACTTTAAACGTAGAGTATGTAACTTATTGAACAAAATATTAATTTATAAAATTGTTCAAGAACGTAATGAACAGTCTAATGTAAGAAGAAAGAAATGTAAACATAAAGATAATGAAAACAAAAGTAATACATTGCAATTACTTAGCTCTCGTTGGATTTTAAGCATAAATCTTTATGAAATATTATTTAAAGTAGGTTTAAAAAACTTTTTTCTGTCACCCGATAGCGCCACTGCCAAGTAATGTATGTGTTATTATATTGTTAGTACTGATTTTATTTTCGGCCACCTGATGGCGCCACTAGCCAGTGAAGTATTTGTCATCCTTTTTATATCTTCACAAACTTATATTTCTCTCTCAACTTCCGTTCGCCTCGCCTAATCACACACTTCCGTAAATCTCTCGTCAAGAATTCACCAGCTTACTACCCAAGTCAAGCGTGCGTAAAGAAGTTTTACTTCAAAAAAACCTGGAAACAAAACTGATAAATGAATTTCCTCACAATCTTGAGTGAAAAGTAAATACGCAGTGATATTGATCAATGTTGTTTAGAACCTTCCTCTTATATAAGCTTAAAATGTGAAACTGTCTAAACGTTTGCGTCTTAAATTCCGCGAAAGTAAACAACACATGGCAAACTGTTAAAAACAGAAATAGGTGGGTAATTTAACTGGGGAATGTCATCAAGAGCTCAAGTGACATTATCGGAAAACCGTCATCGTATTCGAGTGCTTGCTTTCAGGGTTACACAAACTGTGTACTTTATTCGTTTCCATATTATATAATAGTATCTTCTTAACCGTGCACTCTCTTTTGTTGTAACACGCATTTGCAGCTCCGGATTAAACTTTTTGGTGCCCAAGTGGGGAATGGTAGGTACTAGTTTAGGTCAAAAATCACTTTTCAAAAATTTTACAATATCTTTCCGTTTTGAGGTCCCCCGAATCCAAAAAACATATTTTTGAAAAAACTCTGCGCGTCTGTTAGTCTGTGAACACGATACAGGTCAAACTTTTGAGCGGATTGAAACCAAATTTTGGGAGGACGTTTGGTATGCAAATATGAAGAGCCCTATTGACTTTGGGGAAAATCGGCGCATGCGCAGAAGAGATATATGTTATAACGGTGTTTTTATACAATAATGGTATACTTTTCATAGCGGCTTATTATTCTAATTATTTTTTCAAGAAAGTTTCGTTAGGAAAAAATTTTTCTGAGCTTTATAGTTTCGGAAATAGTTTGAAAATAAAAAAAATCAGCCGCTCTTTTGTTTTATGGATCTGTCAGAAATAAACTAGTTCGGCATGTTGTGATTAATTTTTTCATGACGTGGAACATATTATGTAGGTAACCATGGCAACGAATAGCAAATATCATATTGAATACTAGCCATTACCCGCGTCACCTCACGCGATATCAGAAATTTTATTTTCTTTATTATAATCAAATGTCAACATTTTTTAAGTTGGAATGGTCCCGTCGCCCAATTGGCTGGAATTTTTTAAATGTATCAACTCAAGAAAAACAAGTTGCGCCATCCCTAGTATGCATTTATTTAAACAGAAGGGAACAATAAATAGGGTTTATTGGCGCTGATTTTATTCATCCACTCGAGAAATGTAAAGCATTAGCATGGACGTTCTTTGTGTACAGTGGGCTTAAGTCTTTAAACATTGTTGCGTCACAACAAACTATTTAACATAGATGTTCATTATTTGTATCGAAAATTTATACCTACGAATATTTTATAATAAACTAGCTGTAACCCGCGACTTCGTTCGCGTGGAATTTATGTTTGTTTAGTTCGCAGAGTTTACGAAAAGACCTCCTTTTTTTTAGTCTAAATTACTCCTTATAACATTAGCTATCTGCCACTGAAAGTCTCGTCAAAATCAATTCAGTCGTTTCGGAGATTAGCCGGAACAAAAGACAGACAATAACTTTAAAAATTGTTTTTTTTTTGTTATAAGTACCGTATATAACTTTCATATGCATTTAGTAAAAAGCTGTTATTTTGACATTACAAACAGACACTTCTATTTTATTTATATGTAGGTATAGATATATACAGTGCCGGATTAAAACTTCTTATTGCCCTAAGCACTTCTTGCTTATGGGCCCCCATCTCTAATATTATGTTCAGTTTATAAAAAAAATCAAATTGATAGAATAAAGTTAAAAAGCATAGATTTTTAGGAAAAAATTGAATTTTACAATCAAATGCTCAAATTAAAAATTTGGATGTCTATAAAATCGGACCTTAGGCAATTTTATACAATTAATAAAGAAAAGGTTCAAAACTTTAAAATTAAAAAAATTCAACGCTTTTTTAGTTTTCATTTTCAAAAATAAATTATTATTTATTTTTAACTTCTAAACTTCTAAAGACATATCAGTAGATCAAATTTTTGAAAACATGACAAAAAGAAAAAAAATCGTTGACGCGGTTTAGTGAAGTACTTTTCATTTGTGAGTTGTGCTTCTTGGTGCCCCCTGAGACGTGATGCCCTAAGCAATTGCTTACTTTGCTTATAGGTTAATCCGGCACTGGATGTATAGATATTTAGTGTACAAAATAAAAATTATTTGCGCAAAAAAATCCGTGTATGTGACCCATTTGAATCGAAAACAATATTGCGCTTAGCGCGATTATGAATCTATGAAATAGTTTTCGATTTGTTCTGGGTTTCAATTTTGGTTCGCTGTAAAAAACACCTTCTCGTCTGAACATATCTATTTCTAAATTTCAGATCAGACATGATTGTAAGAAGTATAGGAAACTCATTAATGGTGATATTACCAGATCTCTTAGGAAAAAAAATTACAAATTGGTTCGATTTAGTACGACCATTAATAGCTTTCAAATTTCAAACGGTAAGTACAATAAATTTATTATGTCGTATTTTTTACTCCAGATTTTCGTTATAACATAATAAATAATACCACTATAGATATTGCTACTGTTTGTATTGCTACAATTGTTAAGAAACACCCATTGTTACATAGCTATAAAAAAATGTTTTTTCAAACACTGTCGCCGTCGGAATACGAGCCCCGAATTTTTCTATTTTCGCGGCGGACTGAGTTTCTTTATTCCACGGTGACACATCATAATCAGTCAATCATTCTAATATTTATAGCAATTTGTAACTATTATTTCACATCATGCGAGAGCTAATCTTCACCTTAGGTGACTCTAGACATGAACCCTCACATATAATCGAGAGTTGTGTCTGAAAAATTGATCAATAATTTTATTTATTGAAGAGTTCTAATCAAAATTTCTCGACATTTCATAGCCTTCTAAGAAGTTTGGCACTATTTTTGGAAATGTTTGTATATATAACCACGATAGCTCTCGACAGACTTAACGAAATTTGGTCCACATATTTGAATCCATCACCGCACGAAGCCTATTTAAAATGGGCCTAATCAAGCCATGTTAAGGGTGGTATTTAGGGGTTGAAAAAAATTTTCGGGCCCAAAAATACCGAAAAAATTTCGGAATCGTTTCAAATTTGAAATTGAACCCTTTAGTAATTATTAAAATGTGCTGCTAAAATTTAAAAAAAATCGGCCGGACAAACCCGGACTTACAAATATAAAAACACAAGTTTACTGATATAGATTTACCTACATACTGAAGGATGTAATACCTATATATAGTATTGAAATTAAGTAAAAAAATGTTGTTTTAAGGGGTGTATTGTCCAAAAACAAAGTTAAGCTCATACAATAGAGCCACACTGCCTATAAAAGCAAATACACTATATTGTCGGCAAGGTTTGGCACTGCGACCCGGAGTTTTTATTTTAACGCGATAAACATATACCTATAGTCGATCCTAAAGGTCCATTCTAAATATTGGTGAAAACATTTTTGAAATCGGATGAATAGTTTCGGAGATTACCTCCTACATCCAAACTTACAAACTTTAGGTATCTCTTTATAATATTAGTATAGATAATATGAAGATTGACTCTATTCAATAAATAGAGTAACTGTGATCCATTAAAGTTAATGATGAGTATTTGGAAAGAATTCCGTGGCATAAGGATCGAAAATGAAGCAATACTGAGACTTTTTTAAACTTGCATTTAATACTAACGTTAGTATTAAATGCAAGATTAAAAAAGTCTCAGTATTGCTTCATTTTCGATCCTTATGCCACGGAATTCTTTCCAAATACTCATCAGTATAGATAATATTAATAAGACGTAGTATAAATCTGATACTTAGATACTCAACCGAACAAATAATATATTCGAATTGGTGACTGTGGATCCTGTATTAAGTGATCAACCTAGCGGACTTGATTCAAGACAAAACGAATTATTGGAAAACGAAACGGATGTTCCAAACGAAAAAAATCTTAGATTAAAAGGTAATTGCCATTTGTTTAACATTAAACAACTTTAAATAAATAAAGTACCTTGATAAAAAAATTTCGCTTGACTGCAACGATAGCTTCTATAAGCAGGGTCGGATTTACTCTAAGCGCCGCCCTGGGGCAGCGTGAAAAATGCCGCCCCATTACCTAAATTTTACATAAAATGGAGTAAAGGTTCCGTATACAATTTTCAAATAAATAAAAAGATTCATTTATGTCAAAAGTCTTTTTTTTACTAATTTTTTTTACTAATGAGATAATTAGACAAAAAACATTCTTTTTCGTGTTAAAAATCATAAATTGACAAACAAAACGATTGCTCATCAATTGCGAGATATTTTCAGAGGCAAACGCGTCTGACTGAAAAAAAAAAATTACCTATTTATAATTTTAACACGATCACACTTTCCGAGGAATTTTCTATAACGAGAAACATTTTTTTCTCATATTCCAAATTTAGCCGCCCCTGAAAATTTGCCGCCCTGGGCACTAGCCCCTACTGCCCCTAGTGTAAATCCAGCGCTGTCTAGGAGACTATCTTTAAAAGAGTATGTAGACAGGGTAAAATTATCTATAGACATCTATAGAGTGGGGACAACTGAATCGATCGCAGCGTGAGCTATGGACTAAGTGAGCAATAAATCATGCAACGGCCATAGAGTATGATTTCATGTGGCCGTCGGATATCGTTTTCGTCGCGCTCCCTATCGTATCGTTTATTGAGAAACTTCGCGGTTTAAAACGATAATAATGCTAATATATTTGTCTGAAAAATTGGTCGATATTTTTATTTATTGAAGATTTCCAATCAGACGTTAATCAAAGATTGAAAACAATAATAACAAGGCATTTCAATCTCACTCTATTACTCGCTAAAGGCGCTAGTAACTACTAGTTACTACTTCGTTCAATGACTGCAGAATGTCGAGAATTTAACCGCGAATTGAATTTTTTTAACAAATGTCTAGGCTACAGTTCTCGAATTGGATATCATGGAATTACAATGTTGATATATACCATTCATCATATTTTGTCTGTTGGGATTTGAAATGGTATCAGGCTTATTGAACCTCCGACAAAAAATCCCCGACAAAATATCCCCGACAAAATATCCCCGGACAAAATGCCCTCGTGACAAAAGATCCCCGATATTGTCTCGCAGTGAAACGGGAAGGGGCAAATGTGGATTTAAAAAAAAAACAATTCCGGGGTGAACGATAAACGGGAATGCGAATTGTAATTCCGGGGTGAACGATAAAGGGGTATGCGAATTGTCTCGCAGTGAAACAGGAAGGGGCAAATATGGAGTTTTTCAAAAAACAAATCCGGGGTGAACGATAAACGGGTATGCGAATTGTCTCGCAGTGAAACGGGAAGGGGCAAATGTGGAGTTTTTCAAAAAACAAATCCGGGGTAAACGATAAACGGGTATGCGAATTGTCACGGGGGCAATATGTCCGGGGATATTTTGTCCTGAGATATTTTGTCGGGGATTTATTGTCGGAGGATCAATTATCATGGAACCATTTGAAATATGAGCGGAGTTTGGACCAAATGTAATGTCGAATCCGCCATTTCTCATATATATAGTAACACTAGCAGCACGTAAAATGTAATGATGAAATTAACGGGATACAAGGCTAAATATAAAAACAATTTTTATTCACTAGAACTGCATTTAATGTCAACGTTTCGGCAAAAATTATTGCCTTTTTCAGGACCTTAAAAATGTCTAGTAAAATGTCACAACATAACATTTTTAAGATCCTGAAGAAGGCAATAATTTTTGCCGAAACGTTGACATTAAATGAAGTTCTAGTGAATAAAAATTGTTTTTATATTTAGCCTTGTATCCCGTTAATTTCATCATAACATAATACCAAGGTGTCTTATTTTATTTTGTAAAATGTAATGTGTTTATAGTTTAAATTTATGTTACCAGATGCCGTATCGTTGTATATCAAATCTCAATGCGGTTAAAGTAACTCAATTATATTTTTTTATGATCCAGGTCAAATGATCTACATGGACAACTGGAGAATGATGATGTACTTGGGTACACCTGTTATGCCAGACCTCAATGCCTTAATAATGTCAGGCTTATATATCAATGATCTTTCCATGCACGACTTTAGCAGGTCAGAGCTCAATGGATAAAGCTTAGGATTTAAATCCGACTCTTTTAAAAAAATGTGTCGAAATATATATTTGTGCTTTCAGGGATTTGATGCTGGCAGGTACACAGCAGTCAGTGGAATTAAAATTAGCGTTGGATCAAGAACAACAAAAAAGTAAAAAATTAGAAGAATCCATGAGGAAACTTGATGAGGAAATGAGAAGAACAGATGAATTATTATATCAAATGATACCCAAACAGGTGGCTGATCGATTAAGAACAGGAGAAAATCCGATAGACACCTGCGAAGTAAGTTACAGAGTAAATAACATACAGTGTGGTTATTACGCTATATAGAGCGTTTGAATACGTGGGTAACAATGTAAACAAAACAAACTTTCCAAATCTTCGTGGTTTCCGGGCTTGTATGCCGTGGTCCATTGGTACTAGTACCTGACGTTTCGTCTACAGCTACGGTAGACATTATCAAAGGCGATGTGGTAGCGGGCGAAGTTTCCTTCTAGAAGGAGCGACACATCACTAGTCCGGACCGCCTTTTGCCACAATGTGACCCTTGCCAACTAATAGTATTAATAGACGATCGAACTTGGTACGGGCCGGGAACGGACATGGTACGGCGGATCAAGTTCGCTGGTTACAACAGACAACCTAATCTGTCAGTCTCCTTGTGTACACAGGTCGCAAACATCATGCCTCCGATTAAGCGCGCGAACATTGCGTTTGTGCTAGCGGCAACGTTAATGCCGCCACAAACAACAAGGAAGAAAAGAAAGGAGTGAGCAAAATTCTATTTGAAAGATCGCGATGAATTTAGTCATATGAAGTTAATAAAATCGCTTGATAGCGAAGATCATATTTTGAATAACACTCCCGAAGAATTTCTAAAGCGTTGTTACGCGCTTCTCTGTTACAATATAACTTATCTGATAGATCCCACAAACATGGGAAATCTTTATATAATACCAATACTTCACCAAGAACTTCGCGTTCTGTCAAAATTTCTGTCATGTTGCACAACGTTTTGAATTACAATGACGTCGTTATACGGTTATATGTATCAAGTTCAATCGTACTTGTATACACACGCACGGATATAAGTACGAAGCGAACCAAGTACGATGTGCAAAACATCGAACCGCGCGGACACGCAGACTACTGTCTAGACGAGCAGATTTGGTACGGAGCGGACCATATCCGCTGTCCGGTCCGTACCAAGTTCGATGGTCTATTAATATCTACTTTAAAAGATTGTCATCCGTAATTTTAGATAATACGGAAAACTCATACTGATTAAAATACGACTGAAAATAAAACAGAGTGGTTCTAACAAACGACTTAGAAATGCTCAAGCGCTGTTTTTAACGTTGTAGATGTTCGATAGCGTATCAATACTATTCTCAGACGTAGTTACATTCACGGAAATATGTAGCCGAATAACGCCTATGGAAGTTGTATCCATGCTGAATGCAATGTATTCGATATTCGACACGCTCACAGAGAGAAATCGAGTCTACAAAGTGAGTCAAAACCCTTATCGATACTAAATTTTCTGTTTGTGATTTGTCTGTGTTTATATACCTATACAGTCAAACCTGGGTAAGTGAGATAACTCTCGAAGTGAGAGTAATTGCCAGGTACCGTCTTTGTAACCCTCTAAAGTGAGAAACAGAAACCTCTATAAGAGAAAGACGTTTTTCACTCATATACGGACTTATGTAGCTGAGACTACTACTTGCCTGTACCTCGATAAGCGATAGTCGAGCGTATTAATAGGTTCTACTATGTATAACAAATTTAACTATAGATATAATAACCTATTTTTGAATGTATAGGTATTTCGCTCAGTAGTGACTGTTTTAGTTATAAGACAGACAAACATAAATTTGCAACGTTTCTAAAAACTATTTCTTCCTTTTCATGTTATAAATATCCTTCGTGAAAAATAAATATTTGTAGGCACATTATATTATTATAAGTAATTTATTTATTTCAGTCAGTGTTACTTTTATTTTAATTTTGCACATAAATTGTTTTAACGTCAGCAAAAATTACGTTTTTAATAATGCACGAATCATCTACCATGAAATTATCATATATCTATTAAATAACTCTATGAATCATTGCCTATCTACTCAATGTGCGGTGAGTGAACGCAACAAAGCGTATCTAAAATATATCTGCGTCTCTTTCTTCGATGTAATTCCCGATGATAGGATTGGTTGATGTATCTTTGCATTCAATCTGAATAAAGTATCTCTGTTTCCAAAACTTTGTCTTTTTCTATGACGTTAACATGGGCGTACCCAGCTTTTGGCCTAGGAGGATGCAAATTAGAAATTTCTTAAGCCGGGTTCTCCGTGCTTGTTTTGCCCTCCTGGATACGCCAGTGCTTACGGCGTAAAAAAAGACAGAAATATATGTTTGCACCCTAATGGCTCGATTGCGATTTTATTCCTAAGCTCAGTATAGAATAAAAGTATATGCATGAAATATATATTTCAGTTAAATAGCCTGTTAGGAATAGCATCACTTGGTTCTAGTATGTAAAATATTGTTTATTCGTTTTTACACACAATATTTAAATCATTAGCACAGGGGGTTTCCATTCGTTAGGGAAAACAAGGCCGGAAGTAAATTTTCCATAAATTATCGTCTCTGAAGGCCTGTAATTCTTAAAGTAACACATTTCTAGAAAAAAAAACAAGAAAGATTTTTTGTAGAGAATTAATTTTCCTACAAAATTGTAGTGTTCAAAATTTGTTATAATTTTTTTTTGTGTTCAACGACCTCGAAAACGCGGAGGGAGGTCTCTAGATTGGCGCTCTGACAAAAAAAAGCAAAAACCCCAAAAAATCCCGACTCCTGACCTTGACTATAAAGCAAAATATCACATATCAAACAATGAAAAAAATTGAAAATTGAAATTTCTGAAAATACTCTCAATTTTCACCCGGGCGAAGCCGGGCCGGCTAGTTATTATAGCCTGTATTTAAACTAAAGTATCGCCTAGCTATCGATCAGTGAAAAATAAATTGAAATCGCTTCAGTAGTTCCTAAGATAATCCTCGACAAACCAACCATTCTTCTTTATTAGCCAACATTTCAGAGATTTTAATACATGTATAAGAACGTATGTTATACGAATAATGAATATACATTTCGTATACCTACTGATTGTAAAGTGATTTCAAGTAAGGGCAGATTACGGAAATCTCTATAATGTTACTGAATATGAACAATGACTAATTTTCACCTGCTTCCCGTTAACCGATTGAGTTGAAATTTTGCACACATGTGTATATAGTCTTCGTGAGTTATGGTTCTGGGTATTATTTACTTATTCTTGTGAACGAATTACGTGAATGGAAATTTAACTGAAGTATATGATTTACCCAAGTGCAGATCGCATAGACAAAACTACAGATCGCGCGAGTGGTCTGTGGCAGTAGATCTTTTTTTTTATTATTTCTGTTCGGTCTGCGCGGTGGTCCGTTTCTGTCTGTTGTTATTGGTTGTGGTCTGGCTGCATGATTGGTCGATGGTCAGGGTCACGTGGTACGCAGTAAAGCTGACGGACGGGACGTTTATGTGTTGCGTCGCCAGGTGGAGACAATCGGCGACGCTTACATGGTGGTGTCCGGCGCTCCCGAGAAAGAGGACAACCATGCCGAAAAAGTGTGCGACATGGCACTCGATATGGTCGAAGCGATCACCGATCTCAAGGATCCCTCCACTGGTAATTGCTTATAATCTCTCACTCTTCTCTCTCATAATCAAGAGTTCATATAAACTAAGATTGCTAACACTGAATATTAAGGCCCGATTCACACTATAGTGGCGGTCACGGTTCGCTCTCGGTCCAGGTCTCGGTTCGGTAAAATCTTACTTTATTCACACGATCATTCAAAAAGTCTGATGTATTTCCTTTGCAATACATTTTACTTTATTTCATAAGTACAATTTTTCTAGATGTCTGACAATGTCGTTCGATTTTTCAATTGAAGAATTTATTAGCTGTTATAGCTATTCTTCTTGATGAAGATACGGCAAATAAGAAATAGTTATTGGCGTAACTAGTAGTCTAAGTCATTCATCGCGCTGACAGGTCATGACTTGGCCTACAAGTTGCGCCCATAATTTTATTCAACAATTGCGCGTTATTCATGTTTTAATTATAATGAGATGTTGTAAATATCTATTTATTTCTTTATAAAAAAAACTGTCAATACTAACAGCACCAAACAGCACGATTCAATGTTTTGGTTTGAGGTTAGCCGGTTATGAATAAACTCCATGTCGAAAACATTCGGCCTCTCAATTTTAGTCTCAATGGGTAACAACAGAGTTGTTGTTACCTACTATTTCGTTACGACTCAGAAAATAGTTACGTTTATTTTCATTACTCCACAATGGCCGAGCTAGTAGGAATCTTCATTGAGTTATGACAAGTAATTGTCACCAGTCGGTAAATGGCTATTTAGGGTTTGGTTTGTAGGCATGATAAAACATGAATAACGCGCATGAGTTGAATAAAGAGTGAAACGCAAGACAACGAAGAGAAGAATGTGGGTGGATCCAAGCTTATTAGCGAGGAAATCGGAAGGAGAATACTACACCCTGTACCGTCATTTAATAGACGAATACTGCATTTGAAACAAAAACCTATTCATAAGTCAGGCAATTAGTCCGATCACGCTCCAGCAAAATATTCTTCTAAACGGATCGGTGTCGGAGTGTGATTATATCCTAGCTTGAGCGGTGCTGATAGTATGAATACGCTCATTGTTTCTTGTGTAAGAATCATTTACCGAACCGTGACCGACACTATAGTGTGAATCGGTCCTAAAAGTAACTACGAAACACCAAACCACTTAAGAGTGCGTTTCGCGCTATAGCGTCATCATGACACTTAAAACCGCAGCACACGAGGGTGGATTTGCCGCTAGATTCCCTGCTAGATTTGACTAGGTGCTACTTTTCTAGCGCTGGTTTTCTTAATTGCTTTTATGTGCGCGCTTCACACGAGACGTCTTTTCAAGCTTGTTTTGTGGATATATCTGGTGTGCGCGCAGTGACACAGTGCAAAACGTGTCCGTTGTTTGACTCTGAGCAGAATGACGCCATGTTGGTTTGTGGGAGTTTGTTCATGTCGCCCATGTGACAAGATACTGTTTCCTGATTAGTTCTTGTTCAGAGCAAGCGGAGAACCTAGCAAGGAAAATAGCCCCTGTTCTAATTTTAAAATCCATCTTGTGAGCTAGCAAGCGAGCACGCAGTGACGTCATTTCAAGCCTCGCAGCCAACCTGCCGGCCAGCAGTAGTCCAAGCAGTTTTTCCAGCCTCGTGTGCAGCGGTCTTTACGCTGGCTGATGCGCTGGCCACGAGAATATGGAAATACATATTTTTTATTTGTCAATTTGACATGCTTAGGTCCTTCACTGCCTAACGAGGTGATGTAAAAAATATCCTGTATAATAAATAAGGCGTTATATGTTGGTCCCAGGTTCGCACTTACAGATTCGGGTCGGCGTTCATAGTGGCGCTGTTGTGGCCGGAATCGTCGGGTTAAAAATGCCGAGATACTGTCTTTTCGGGGACAGTGTAAATACAGCCAGTCGAATGGAGTCGACGAGTGAAGCTATGAAAATACACATTTCAGAATCGACTAGGGAGCTCCTTTCGGACTCTTACAAGGTCAGCGAACGCGGTGAGATACAGGTCAAAGGCAAAGGTACGACTAAATACATACTTTTTAGTTTAGATTGTGAAATAAGCAAATAATATAATATGAAGTTTCAATCCGGAAATTGCAAGCAGTACCTATACTAATAGTCTAGTTATGGCCGTAGCCAGAACTTCCCTTGGGGGGGGGGAGTCGAGCTCTGAACGAGAGAAAATACGTAATACTAGTACCTAACTTTATTTGAAAATAAAAAATAAACATACATACATTACTAGCGGCCCGGTACGTGCTTCGCTACGTATAAAGTGAAATAATAAAAAAATTTAATTGAAACATCAAATTCATTTATTCAAACAAAAAAATATTTTATTAATTGCTAGCTATTTTAAAATATACATGTGCGTATATGTGTGTATGGAAATATATATGACTGCATACGTCAATATATATAAAAATGTCATTAAATAATTCATTTTTAAATCGACGTGCTTCCATCTGTTACAAAAGAATAAAACACCCGTATGAACACAATATGTTTTTTCAAATAAAGAAACACATACATACATGTAATTCACTTCAACAGTTCAAAACTTACAGTTTGTGTAAATGCGTTTGACAATTTAATTCAAAAAAAGCCTGTAAACGATATGAAACACCGACGGCTCGCTAAAAAACTGAGAAAAGTACATGCACGCATATACATAGTACATTTGAACAATTCAAGACTCACCGTTTGTATGAATGCACTCAACAATATGTTTAAAAATATAAACACAAAGCAATAATTATCGCTGACAATTTGCTTTAATCGAAGCACGTCCAAAATGAAATGACCGCATGAATGACACAACAACATGCTTGTACTGTCAACACTGAAAAAAGTTTAAATTTGACAGCACAGTTCCCATCCGAAAACAGTTTGAATTTTACAGCAAAATCCCCATTGGCATTAACAAAATGATCCGCCATTTATTGAATAAATTTGTTACAAAAAATGTGATAAATGAAGAACCGCTCGACCGATTTTGTGCAAACTTCACATAAACCATCTACTAAATAGTCCGAACAAAGCCTAAACATTTGGTTTGGATAGATGAGCCCGTTCTTGAGTTATAAAATTACAACGAAAAATGGCATTGATTTTTACAGATATAGATAATTCTAAGAAGGTTGGGTTTTTACCTGCTTTCCATTGTTGTTGTTGTCGTGGTCTAGAACATTCTATTGAACACATTATCGTCCCAACAGGGGCACCCAACAATATTAGCCACTGTCTACAAATTTCGAACTGAATTATATATGAATCAAAAATTGCCTCGAATCGATTCGGTCTTCCAAAATTATAAAGCGAGGCAAAGAGTGCAGTCTAATTAAGTTTTCTTTAAAGTATTATTTGTATAAAAGAAATTTGGATTCATATTAATTGTAAATTAGAATTTCTTAAAGAAAAATTATTCCAAATTATTTTGGAACAATTTTTCTTTAAGAAGTTCTAATTTACAATTAATGGTACCAAAGCCTAAATGTCTACTATACAAACGAAACTAAGTCGAACCTGTTACTATGTATTATAAATAATTTGCAGGGTTACTAATAGCACAATTTTGCCCAAAATTAATGAGAATCAAAAAACAGTTGCGTGGTTTTAAGAAACCACGACGCAAGTGAAACTTTTATTGGATTGTAGGCGTTGGATTGTAGACACTTATCCATCACGATTAATTATAAACAACAATATTCACATGAATACACGAATAAAAACATGTAAACACTGTACAGCACTTGCCCGCATGACAGACTGACTATGTGTTATACATACTACACGGTCACCTGATGCTAACCATGGGCGCCGCCATATTGGCCTTGGCTGCCGAGCGCCTACTCCGAACGCCTTTCACTTTACCCCTACTCCGCGGCCGCCTGTAATGCGACATGCAACAGACGGCCAGAAAAATCGGGGCGATAGAATAAAAGTTTCACTTTAAAAAACAAATTTCAACACCTACATTAAACTAACTGCTAATTTAGATAACATACCTATTTATAGTGTGTATTAAAGGTGCAATGAAGACGTATTGGCTTGATTCGCGTGAATCTCGCACGCCACTAACTCGCATTGGCAGCGGCGGTCTCGGTGCTACATCTTGTCCGGAACCCGAATGGGAGAAAGCGGCCGATCTTCGAGGTTCGCTTCTGGGCCTCGTAGGGATGTCATCGGCCGATGATCGACGCGTCTATTCACCAATCACGTTTCACGACGTTGCCCGGAGAAGTGTTGCAAATTCCCCCATCAAATATCCAACTTCCAGAGGTACCCAAAGTTTGAAGATTGTAATTTACAATATCTATTTGAGTTAGTGACATTATGAACGACTCCCTTCTCGGAGCGAGTCGCTCTTTTTTTGTGAATGTCTCACTCCGAGCGCCATTGCTCTGTGCTGAGCTATTCTGTACTGTTGCATTCGCACATTTACAGAGCGCACACAGCACAGGCCACAGAGGCACTAGTGAATTTTGTACATACGAAATTATTTTTTGCTGAGTTATTTAATGTTGAATGACACACTGTAAGTGTGATAGTAGTACTAAGCTTATAGTGACTTAAACCATTCACTTTGACGTCGTTGACAAAGATATTATATTGTAACAATAAACATTATAATTGATAAGCTTTTATTATACTTTATAGTTTATCCGAAATGCGAATAATATATAAGATCAGAATCATATTAAAATGAGCTCAGAGCTGAGTGTGTGTATTGTGCTGTGAGAAAGAAGAAAGATCCGTATCCGTTACTTTTTGTGCGGATCTTTTACCTTATTAATTTTCAATTCATAGATGAAATTTTATATAGATATATAGGTGATTAGGTAATAATGAAAAACTGTTAAATTCCATTCAGATTATTTTTTATTTTTTTAAAATCGTATTTGGCACCTTTATATTGCAAACATTTATCGTAGTGAGTACCATACCAATAGTACATAAGTATCCGCGGATATCCGAGAAAGAAGAAAGATCCGTATCCGTTACTTTTTGTGCGGATCTTTTACCTTATTAATTTTCAATTCATAGATGAAATTTTATATAGATATATAGGTGATTAGGTAATAATGAAAAACTGTTAAATTCCATTCAGATTATTTTTTATTTTTTTAAAATCGTATTTGGCACCTTTATATTGCAAACATTTATCGTAGTGAGTACCATACCAATAGTACATAACTCAAAGGTACTAAAAAACTATCTTTATAATGAGATATTGCACATCGATCTTTGGAAAGAGACAATCTGTTATGAGAGTTGACTCTTAAAGAGGTCAATAAATTTTTCCCATAACAGATAGTCTCTTTCCAAAGGTCGATGTGCAATATTTACCACCGCATACTCTAAGAAAGTAGAGATCCGTATCCGTATCCGCGGTCCTTGAAACCAAAAATCCGTATCCGCGGATATACATTTTTAACGATCCTACACATACTAGTACTGTCTAGTGTCGCTCCTTTGAGCGACTCTGTTTAGTGAGCGGAGCGCACGGAGCCAGCTCCCAATAAAGAGTCATGTGGACACATCACTAATTTGAGTTTAATAATTTTGATTGCAGAATCACGTTCAAATTCAATGGGCGCCGTTCTTTACGGTCGTCTGTCTTCGCCGAGTGACGTGTTCGGTTCGTGCATTGACGATTCCGAAGATTATATTTGTTTGCAAACCGTATCGAGCGGCAGTAACGCGCCATCTAAGTATGTCTTTCGCAACACGACGGCTTCGTCAAAAACGTATATTCAACCGCCGTCGATCGGCGGAGCTGCAGCTAGCGTCAGCACAACTCAACTGTCTTTGCACCCTTACAATACGAACCAATCGTACTCTGCACCCCCAATGCTCCTCAAGAAACAAGGCGAAACAACATCTGTTTGGTCGTCTCCAAATAGATCTTACACGCCGGGGCGTGGGTCAATCGGTGAAAGTGAACCCATTAGATTAAGCAAGGTCAAAGAAGAAGATCACATATTATCTAGTAATGACAATACAGTAACCAGTAATAATCTATCGACTAACATGAAACAGCAAGACACGATCAAAGTACAGTCAAAATCTGAATTGTCGCGACCGGGTGTCACGTTGCCAATTGGCGCTCAACAGTTAGAAGCCGGTTGCAGTGAAATTTTGTCACAAGAAACTAGCAGTAATCTAAGACCTGACGCAGCACCGTCCGATATGTTATCGACCGACTTGCCGACAATGCCGATATCTTCACAGTCGGACGGAGAGCTCTATTCAAGATTAAAGAATTCAGCGCACGCATCAAATCATCATCAATTAAGACAACACCATAATGTGCCGAACAGTCAAAGTTATCAAATGTTTCACGCCAACAACGGAAGACAACAACATCAGTGCTGTCCCGGTTTCACTACTAATGCTGGAAATAGCAAACATAGACTACATAGCAATGCATGCCATATACTTTAAATTTTTTTTTTTTAATATTTTGGACGCTTTTTTTACAAATTGTGAAATAGGTAACTTATTACCACTGAGTTGGTAGATGTATGGGAGATTAAACAACGCAGGCATCGCTCAGTCATATACAGCAGGGGTGGCCGACTTTTCTGTATATAATAGGCCCCACTCACGATCAAACTTCATGCCACAGTTCAGTGTTCAGTGAAGTTGGACAGATTAATCGAAAGACTGACTGGCACCACACACAGTTCATGCAAACTGCTCAGTTTTTTAAATTTTTTGTGTTCAGTTTGGTTCAGTTGTTGGCATACACTCGTCGAGTATAGATACATAAGATATATTATATTATATACACACTATAATATTATACTACATATAGAGTATAGTTCATTAATAAGAACTAAATGAGTAATTTAAATGGTGAGGATTGGCTGTTCAGAGCTATGGGATTGTATTTAAAACAGAGAAATAAGAAAAAAAAGAAGAATATGGGTGAAAAATTGGTTAGAAATGCGTGATTCAAGAAGTCATGTTTATTTGATTAATGAATTACATCTTGAGCCGCTTGATTGCAATAATTATTTACGAATGAATGAATTAACTTACAATTATTTACTGGAATTAGTTACCCTATTTATTAAGAACCAGGACACAAATATGTGAAAATCTATTTCTGCACAAGAAAGGCAGCAACATTGAGATTTTTGGCTTCTGGTTGTACAAAACACAGAACTCCAAAAACTGAACTGAAAAACACCCACACACACAACAGTTTACTTGAACACTGAACACTGAAGTCGTTCAAAAATCAAGATGCATTTGATGAGTTCATGCTTGACTTCAGTGTTGGTTTCAGTGTTTATTTGTCCCACACACTATCATGCTTCACTGAACTATAAGTTTGAACACTGAACTGTTGCATGAAGTGTGATCGTGAGTGGGGCCTATTAGATCTACTTTTTACCCGACTGCGGCGAAGCCAAAAGGAAGGGTTTTGAGTTTAACAGTCTACGTATGTTTGTATTTACGGATGTTCCACCGTAGCGCCTAAACTGTTCATCCGATTTTGATAATTAAGGTATCAATCGATGCGTTATTATGGCCCGTTTAACATAGGCTACATTTATTTTTGAATTTTGGCCCCAGGGGTGAGCAAGTTGAAAACAAATAAAAAATAGGTAAGTTCAAAAAAAAATAATTTAAATAAAAAATAAGTTCAAAAACTAAAACCTGACTACTAAAATGCATGAAAAGGCTACATTTATTTTTGAAATTTGGTCCCAGGGGTGAGCAAATGGAACACAAATAAAAAATAATTTCAAAAAAAATAATTTTAATAAAAAATAAGTTTAAAAACTAAAACCCGACTACTTAAAAGTATGAAAGAAGAAAATATTGTCATCTGAGAATAGCCGTGGTCGTATGCCATCTCATATATTACCTATATGAGGCCCCTCTAGATGTATAGCTTTGCCTTAAAGCTTATGGTCGCTTACTACTGTTAAAATGTAATGTTTTGTTAAGGCCATTGCACACGAGGCTATAGAAACGCTGCTACGATTTCTGCTAGCCGGTAGGCTGAGTATGAAGCTAGAAATGACGTCACTGCGGGCTGACCTGCTAGCTCACAAGATCGGTTTTAAAATTAGAACTATTTTCCCTGCTAGATCTGCTGCTAGGTATGAGCAAGAACCAATCAGGAAGCAGTAACTTGTCACGTGGGCACTTGAACAACGCCCACAAACTAACATGGCCTCATTCTGCTCAGAGTCAGACAACAGACACGTTTTGCTCTGTGTTTATATTAGAACTGTAACTGCGCGCGCACCAGATATATCCACAAAACAAGCTTGAAAAATAGTCTTGTGTGAAGCAAGCACTTAACAGCAAACAAAAAAACCAGCGCTAGGAAACTAGTAGACAAATCTAGCAAGGAATCTAGCTGCGTTTCTAGATTCGTGTGCAGCGGCCTTTAGGATAGGTGGCATATGACCACGGCTATCGTCAGATGAGAATATTTTCTTGTTTCATACTTTTCAGTAGTCGGGTTTAATTTCTAAACTTTTTTTTTAATAATTGTGTTTATAAATGTCATACTTAAAACTCTGCAGATATGTTCTTTAAAAACACATTCGTTAACAGTTCTAGTATTTAATTATACAGTGGTATAATCAACAAAAATATTAGTTCGTTATTGGAGAAAATAGCAAGCTTTATCCAAATTCGAAAATTATAACATGCATATGTAATCTCCCCTACACTTAACTCAATACTTAATCCAATAAAAAGCTTGGTGAATGTTTGCCAACATTTCCGAATTTATAGTATTAATAGACGATCGAACTTGGTACGGGCCGACAACGGACATGATACGGCGGATCAAGTTCGCTGGTTGCAACAGACGACCGAATCTCTCAGTCTCCTTGTGTACACAGGTACGTAAAAATCATGCCTCCGATTAAGCGTGCGAAAATTGCGATTGTTCTAGCGGCAACGTTAATGCCGCCACAAAAGAAAAGAAAGGAGTGGGCAAAATTCTATTTGAAAGATCGCGATGAATTTAGTCATATGAAGTTAATAAAATCGCTTGATAGTGAAGATCATAATTTTGAATAACACTCCCAAAGAATTTCTAGAGCGTTGTTACGCGCTTTTCTGTTACAATATAACTTATCTGTCAAAATTTCTGTCATGTTGCACAACGTTTTGAATTACAATGACGTCGTTATACGGTTATATGTATCAAGTTCAATCGTACTTGTATACACACGCATGTATATAAGTACAAACCGGACCAAGTACGATGTGCATCCCATCGAACCGCGCGGACCCGCAGACTACTGTTTAGACGAGCAGATTTGGTACGGAGCGGACCATATCCGCTGTCCGGCCCGTACCATGTTCGATCGTCTATTAATACTATTAGCTCTTCTTCAAATTGCTGGTCAAAAAGAAGGTAACAACCCGTAAGTATAATAACAAATTATTTTGTAATATATCTATTTACACTGTGGCCTCAGACTTTTCAATATACCTATTATCTACTTCTTTAGAACACGCCAAAATGAATTTCTAATTACTAATTAATACAAGCCAAATAAAATGAAATATTGTTACCAGGCAGTATTCAATGTATAAAGGCCGCTGCATACGAGACTGTTTTTTCCGCTAAAACCGTTGCTGGGACTTGCGCTGACTACGAGGATGGAAATGACGTCACGGAGGGTCGCGCACGTAATCACAAGTTGGATTTTAAAATTAGAACCGGGAATATTTTTCGTTCTAGATTTTCTGCTTGTTTTGAGACAATCAGAAAATAGTATCTCGTCACGTGTGCGGCATGGGGAAACGCCCACAAACAAACATGGCGTCATGTGTGTGTTCTGTTCAGAGACAATAAGCGTTCACTTTTGGTTTACCGCCGAACTGTCATTGCGCGCACACCAAATCCATTTACAAAACCAGCTTTAATACACGCATCTTGTGAAGCGAACACACAAAAGCCATCATGAAATCCAGCTCCACAGTACGCTTGAAACCTATAGCAAGGAAGATGGCGGCGACACTAGCTTCGTGTGCAGCGGCCTTAATGTAATTAGCACTGAAATATAAATAACAGATAATAATCTTATTTTATTAACACTTTACACATATACTTATAAGATTTTATAATTGAATGTTTTCTTATCGAATTAAAAAAATAATATATTTTTTTCTATTTACAAATCCACTGCGATAGGATACCACATACACTGCAGCTATCGAATAATTACACTGTCTCACAAATTAAAAACTTATCATGAATTTATGATAAAAGATAATAAATTATAATTAGTATATTTCAATCTAGTCGTTTATTACATTGTGATTAGGATATTGATATTATACAATTCGGCAGAGCGGATCACCCAATATATAGCATTAATTGAAACAAATATGTTTACAAATATCGTACAAACTGGGATACAAAATCGACATCTGGTTGTGGCTAACATGAAATATAGACAGAAAAGAAACTAAGTCTCCTTTCTCTATCCTCCATTGTTGCTGAGTTGTAGTACTCCGTCGACGAGCGCTAGATCTACCAAGATCGCGGTGTTGACGAGACGAGCCTCACACCCTCTATCTAATCTAACACTAGTCACTACTGCCATAAGCCGTGTGTCCTGTATCACGTATGTGTGTGACATACGTATCGCCAAGTTAAAGCTGTCTAAGGTGTTCACTGATTGTGAACACTTCTATGACAGTCAGCCCCGGATCTACGATTTTTTCGAACCGGGGCAGAAACTTGATAATGACGCCCCCTCTCTCCAGCATTTGAGATAAATTACTTAAAAATACTCAAAAATACAGGGTGTCCCATTAAGAATGGGACATAGAATAGCCGCAGATTCTCCAATTCAAAATAAAACGATTAAGCGAAATATGCTTAGATAAAATGTTACTCGTTTCCGAAATACGGGGTGTTGAAGTTGAAAACTGAAAAATTATTAATGTCCATAATTTTTTTAATACACCGTATAATTTTACTCAAATCGGCACACTTGTTAAATATCATAAAATGCACCTAACAATAAAAAAATTAGTTCAGTACGCTCTACCAGTGGCGTACGGCAGGAGTAAGTAATGCTTGTACCCCTTTTAAATGTTACGCCGCTATCTAAATTTTAATTTTGACTATAATTTTAATTTTTTTGATATTTTCTAAGTCAATAATGTACACTTGTTAGTTTGTTGTAAAGTCATTGGTTTTCGAGATATTCGCAGTTTTTTAAGACAAAATTGTAAAAATGAATATTATTAATAATAATACAAAAAAAACTTTTTAACAAAAAAATTAAACCGCCGAAAAACTGAAAAGCAAAAAATAATAAATCTTTTTATTTAACTAAGTTCTATCTAAGTAGTTGAACGTATGTGACAGTCTAGTATATCTAAGTAATTTTGAGTCGGCGTCAACAATCCTTCGCCGAAAATCTCTGAGCGTTCACGAAGTTAATGTCAGCGACAGAGCAACCCGAACGGGCACACACTGAGGACACACGTCTTTGCGAGTGGTCGTGTGGAGAGCGCATGTTTGGAATGTTAATGTTTATCGCTGGAGATTTCACGTATCATTGTTAATTTGATTTGTTTATTTCTTTTAGTGATCTTTGTTCATTGATTGTTTGACGCCGACTCAAAATTACTTAGATATACTAGACTGTCACATACGTTCAACTACTTAGATAGAACTTAGTTAAATAAAAAGATTTATTATTTTTTGCTTTTCAGTTTTTCGGCGGTTTAATTTTTTTGTTAAAAAGTTTTTATTTTATAATTTTTTGTGGCTATATAATTTATAATTGTAATACACAACTCAGCATGAAAATCTGTGAGTGAACAATAAATCACCCCTATTTTCCCATCCTTAGGGTAGGATTTTTTTTCCAAATTTATATGAGACCAACCTCGAGGTATACCCTATCCAATAAAAAAATAATTATCAAAATCGGACTACTCTGTAAAAAGTTATGCGTAGTCATACATTACAATCTGTGAGTGAACAATCAATAATCCCGTTTTCCTACCCTTAGGGTTGAAATTTTTTTTCCAAATTTATATGGGACTAACTTCGGGGTATACCCTTTCCAATAAAAAAAGAATTATCAAAATTGGACTACTCGGTAAAAAGTTATGTGTGGTCATACATTACAATCAGTGAGTGAACAATCAATTATCCCCTGTTTTCCTACCCTTAGGGTTGGAATTTTTTTACCAAATTTATATGGGACCAACTTCGGGGTATACCCTTTCAAACAAAAAAAAAATTATCAAAATCGGACTGCTCTGTAAAAAGTTATGCGTGGTCATACATAAATAAAAAAAAAAAAAAAAAAAAATATACTCGTCGACTTGAGAACCTCCTCCGTTTTTGTGTTTCGTCGGTTAAAAAGTACATGACTATCTATCTTTAACTGCGAATATTTCGAAAACTAATGACTTTACAACAAACTAACAAGTGTACATTATTGACTTAGAAAATATCAAAAAAAATAAAATTTAGACAGCGGCGTAACATTTAGAAGGGGTACAAGCATTACTTACTCCTGCCGTACGCCACTGGTAGAGCGAGTAACATTTTATCTAAGCATATTTCGCTTAATCGTTTTATTTTGAATTGGAGAATCTGCGGTTGTTCTATGTCCCATTCTTAATGGGACACCCTGTATAAAATGGTTGGTATTTTTTTTGAACGGCAAACCGTCAGAAAACAAACAGATAGAGTAAATCGGAAAAAGGACAAATTATAGATGTGGTTTAGGCGCCCTCTAAAACTGCCGCCCGGGGCGGGTGCCCCGGTTTGCCCCCCCCCTCCTTTAGTTCCGGGGCTGATGACAGTGATAGATGCTTATTTGTACTAATGTTCTGGCGGTAAATGCAGCTCAAAGTCGATCTAAATAACACGCTGTATCTTGTGTATCAAAAGTTGCACTGTGTACACCAAGAGTATCTGATGATGACTTTTCAAGTGCTGCTTTGTACAGCAGAACAGCGCCTGAACGCAAGAAACTCTGCCACACAGTGTGTGTATTACTGTATTTCCTAACATTAAATATTGGTTAAATATGGAAATATAAATCACTCTAAAATTATGAAGTACCTAAGATTTTAGTTGCTCTCAAATATTATTAAATATATGGTTGATCTGCAGCACTGATAGATAAACCGCCCCTGACCATTTCTAAAGTAGCTTTTACTAAATCCTTCCTTACCTTCTGTCTAAACGCGTTCCCAGGTTCAGCAGTGTGGACTGGGAGTGAGAATTTGGTTTAGTCAATAAAAAATTACAAATAAAATTGGGTTATGCTTTCTGCCAGATATTGTACCTACGTTTAATCATTAATGTAATACTTTGTAAGTTTTAATGTAAGTGAAAAATAATATAATTCTGTTAAAAGTTATAACTATTTTTGAAAATGTCAACAGTACGAAAATACAGACCTAAGCAAGGGCGTACGCAGAATTTTGTTCGAAGGGGTGTATTACAGTTTATTCTAGATCCAAGGGGGGAGCAGTTGCCCGCGTCTGTCCCCCTTTCGTATGCCCATGTACCTAAACCAAACAATTCATGCCAAAATATTTGTTATTTTAATTTTTACGCGTGTCTTATTATTAAACAAAAAATAGGTAGGTAGGTACATATTTTAGCAATCATTATTCATTTTTCATTTTTTTATTAATTAAGCAAACACGAGCATTTATTTGCATGTCTGCCTATACTGTCAAATTTCTATTTTTAGCTTCAAAAGAACTACGAGAGAAAACGGGAAAAAATCTGTACAAATATTCAATTTAATATTTGCACACTGCAAGTAAAGGTACTGTTTCTTACCTATGAAATGTAATTCCAGGCTTCTTTTTCTCGCTACGACTTTTACACCGGTATGCAGAAATGACAACCATTTTCTCTCAATTAAATTCGTAACAATAATACACTTTTTTAACTTTAAATAACACAAAATAAAGTTCGGTTTCAACCGCTGTATTGTTCACCACAAAAATGGCGACCTCTATGATGTAAATAATAACCAAAACACTATAAAGTTAAGGTTGACATCTAACGGAATTTTAGATAACTTTTTAGTTCAGGCAAATCACGTCTCCCTGATTTTTTATCTATGGTACTAGAACGCGGTAAAAATTCACATGCTTAACGTCAGAGTGAGATGTTCAACACGCATTTGGCGTATTGTGATTTATCGTTATCGATATCACATTACGAAAATGCTTTGTAAAATAATGTTGGAAATAATAATTGTGAATTTTAGATGCGATTTTGGCTTATATCTTAACGAGCGTTAATCGTAGGTATTTGTCACATATTTGTTTGGAGCATTTTGTGTTATTTGTGCAATCTTATAAAAATAACCTCCAAACGTTCAAAAACGTATACTTACCGGCAAATTATTAACAAGAAAGTTGTAACTTAAATGTGTTATTTTGTATGTAAAATGTTTAAAACTCAGTAAATATGTGTTATTTTCTGCAAATTAGTGTAATTCGCTTGCTTTGACAGGATTTTCTACGTATAATATTTGAGGTTACTTAGGTGCTAATATGGATTTTAATTGCTCAGAATTAATATCTAATTTGAAAAAAGAAACAGAAACAAAAGAGTAAGTTTATTTCTATATACTTAAATATAATATAATAAATCAAATCTTGTAAAGAAATGTTTAATTTTAGACGAACATTAAGTTATGTAGCCCCGAAACTACGAGAGCTGAAAAAAATAAAAACACAGTATGAAAAACTTTCTGCGAAGTATAAAAAGTATAAGAAAGACACCGAAATAATTCGCCTTGATAGTCAGAAGGTTCAAAATAATTTATTAAATTGTTTGAAAAAGTATTTGCCTCTTGAAAAGGTAAGTGCTATGTGTTTACTTGTACAATCCATACCCTATAAAGATTAATGTTGATTTATCTGGTTAAAATGAGATTAAACGTGCACTAATTTTACATTTTTTATAGGAATTGAAAGCGACTAGAGAACAAAATGAACAATTAAAAATTACATATGAGGAAATTGAAGCGAAATGTAATGGTTACTTGAAAGATCAAATTTTATTTAAAAAACAAACAGAAGATCTAAAATTGTGTGAACAGGTACCTTGTCAACAAATTTTACGAAAACATTTTTTATTGATGCCAAAATATATTTTCAATTTAAAAATCCGTTGAAAAACTTATTCCTATTATTTTTATTTTATTTTTTTAAAGTAACGTAATCTAGTTTTGTAATCTAGTTTTAAGGTTGAAAGTCGTACCAGAACCCTAGTTTTTTTTTGTTGTTTTTTTTTTTTTGTTTATGGCCTGACTTACGTCATTAGTCAGTAGCCAAATTTATAAGCTGTCGTTCCTTGAAACCCAGGTTTAGTTTCTGTTAAAGAAATATTTTGCTTATATAATCCAAAGAACATTTGGCTGTTATTAATACTGCTATATTTTTAGGTAAAATTTTTGTTTTTTTTTATGGCCTGACTTACGTCATTAGTCAGTACTGGAATTTATAAGCTATGTTGTTCCTTGAAACCCAGGTTTAATTTCTGTTAAAGAAATATTTTGCTTATATAATCCAAAGAACATTTTGCTGTTATTAATACTGCTATATTTTTAGGTAAAATCTAAACTAGAGGCTAATGTGAAGGAATTGGAAAACAGTCTAAAAAATGTAAAAGAAGAATTTGAAAAATTACAATTGAAAAATACTGAACTTGAAAATGAGCGGGAACAACTTTTAGCTTCAATTTGTAAATCGACGAATAAAAGTTCGTCCTCCGGTAACATTATCGTTAATGTGACAAAAATTGATGATAAGAGCGATAAACAAATTCAAGTGTGTGAAAACGACTTTTCGTCATTCCGAGGTGTGCAGAATAAAAGGAAGTCAAAACGCATTTTGAATATTGACAAAACCAATGAACAGGTTTCGTTGCCTATGATTGAAGATTTTGCCCAAATTGACAGTTCAGATAAAATAAATAAACTACAGTCCAATATAAATAAAAACTTACGTGTAAATAATAAATCGTTAAAGGCAAATACGTACGGTAAAAATAAAGTACGGAAAATAAAACTAAAAAATCCAGAATTGATTAAAACTAAGAGAAAATTATTATCTATAAGAAACAGAAAATGTAAAACTATTATTTATAATAACACGTTAAAACAAAAATATGATAAGCTTAAAAGAAAGAAGTCTTTTGTGAAATTTAAAAAGTTGTTAAAAAATCGAATTACATTAATTCAAAATTTAATAGACAAATGTAATAACTTAGAGTTAGCACTTCAAGACAAATGGAATGTAAAAATTCAAAGAGATAGTTTAAGTAAATCAAAGCCTATTAAAAATTTTACGAATTTACCGACCAAGAAAATTCCTTTTCGTGTAACCGATCGCCTATTAACAAAGTTAAATAATGAACTGTCAGTTGTAGAAAAAGGTTTCGAGCAGTTATGTACCTTTCAACACGTTAAAAAAGAATCGTTTAGCAATCCAGCTTCCATTAAGGCTTGTCAATGTAAGTATTTTTATATTCCAGTCCCAGTTTCATTTATTTGCTTTCTCAAATTTCCGTACTATTTTATAACACGGTTTGTATTAATGGCGTGGCACAGATTTTAATCACAGGACGGGTATACTTTACAGTGTTGCATTGCTTTGCCGCTCCACTAATGGTCTAAGAGCTGGCTACGGAGAAAATGGGTGACTCGTTGCAGAGCTGAAAATTTGCAGAATAATAGGAGATAGTACAAGTAAGTAGGGAAAAAATTGCCAGAAGGCTAGGCGGAAGATAAAGAGGCGCCAGAAGGCGCTAATGTTGCGAAAAATCAGTGCACTTCTGGCAATTTCTATACTTATTCTGTAATTCAAAACTAGATTAAATATTATATTATATACATTATACCTTATATAGTTATAAGGGCATACTGAAAATTCAAACATGATATAATGCATTCGACAATTAGACATTTTGATAGAAATAAAATTAATCGTCATATATTTTCATTAATAAAATTACGTTGTTATAACAACGTAATTTTATTAATTAATTTAATTTTATTTCTATCAAAGTGCCATTAATAATTTTGAATATTTGTCGAATGTAATTATTATATCATGTTTGAATTTTCAGTATGCCCTTATAACTATATAGGTAATGTATAATATATATAATATATAATCTAGTTTTGAATTACAGAATAAGTATAGAAATTGCCAGAAGTGCACTGATTTTTCGCAACATTAGCGCCTTCTGGCGGCACTTTATTTTCCGCCTAGCCTTCTGGCAATTTTTTCCCTACTTACTTACTCCTATTATTCTGCAAATTTTCAGCTCTGCACCGAGTCACTCATTTTCTCCGTAGCCAGCTCTCCGTCTATAAGTAAACCGTACTTTATACAATTTACGAACCGTATTATAGATCAGTATAATTAATTTCTTTTACTTCGTAATAAATTGTTTAAGAACCTTAAAAAATGTTATTTTATGATATTAAAAATTTTAAAACATATGAAGACATCGAATTTAAATAATATTTTTTATATTTTTCAGCTCCTTTGGATAGTGAAGAAATATTAAAATTTAAACTAAACTTTAGTCAGTTCAATGACTCAGACGAGATAGAACGTATATTAAACGAGAACAGAATGCCTGATTTGATTTCTCCGTGGGATTCCTCGGATTCGGAAATGTCAGAATCATCGTCCCTGTGCGCAACTAACTCATTTGACGTTTCTTGTGGTCTTGATACAATTATACCAAATTTCACTGAAGCGTTCGCACAAACTGATATAATCGAAGTCAGACGGCCAGTGATGGTCGATCGTTGTGTTGGTAATAAGTTACCAGCGACTGTTGATCGCTGCGTTGGTAATCAACAACCAATGACCGTTGAACGCGGTGTCGATAATCGACAATCGATGACCGTTGAACGCGGTGTTGGTAACGAATCAGTATTAGATAGTTGTTCCTGTAAATGGAGAACAGATCAGATCGATGCAATAAAATCAGAACTGCTTCAGACACCCACTAAAAAAATACAAATGATTCGGAATCGATCTCGTACTTTTGAAAGACGAAGAAGGAGAAAATCTATTTGTCTAAATGTGAATAGTAAACAAAGACATAAATCTAGAGATCGAAGTATGCCAGCAACTTTGGGAACTTTTACTTCTACTTGGCTTGTCGAAAATACTTCTGGTAGTTCAGATGTTTTGAATACGACTTCGGGAATGTTTTCTAGAGTAGATATTGTGAAATTGCCACTCCAGACACCGAAAATGAAAGATTCGTTTATGCAAACAGAAAAAGACATTTTAATAGTTGCGGAAAAATTTGTTCAAACGGAAAATGAACAGGAATGCAGATTGCCACATTCTTCTTCAAAGCAGTTTGATCAATCAGATCCAAATGTTGACAAAACGGAAAGGTCAGATGATAGAGACGGTGTTACTAATTATGTGATCATAAATTCTTCTGATTTTAATCTTAAAGACACTCAACTGGAGAAAATTCATCGACTCACAAGGAAAGTTAACGAGCTAACAAAAATTGTAACCAAAACTAACAAAGTTAAAAAGGAAACTTATAAAAAACGCAAAAGAATCATTACTTCAATTTCGAGCGATTCAGATGGAGATTCAGTAATAATCAACAGCAAGAAGGCAAAACGAGTTATCAGCTCTGATGACGAAAGTGTAGAAAGTTCTGTTTTTGAAAAGAAAACTAAAAAAAAGAAAACAAATAATAGCTCGAGAAATAATTTTGGGGCTGTAAATAGTCTTAAATTTGCTGACGACGAACAAGTCGTTTCAAGCACGGCTAAAGATATTTCCAATGATATAAATAAGTTTTCGCTTAGAAACGAAACAAATGGTTCAATATTTTCGCAGACATCCGAACAAACAGAAAATATTACGTCGGGTACAAATTCTAAATATAAAAAATCAGATGAAAGTAAGAAAACAAATGGAAAATCAATAAAAGTCGAACAAGTTGAAACCAGTTATGTGCCCTCAAGAAGAATAACACGTTCACAATCTCAGAAGTTAAATCTTTCTATGGAAAGTGTAACAAACGGTGCACAAACAAGCACAAATGAAGATTCTTGTACGAAAAAGACGGACGTTACTGTAAAAGAAAATATTTCTAAAGGAAATAAAGAAAATCAAATGTCAAATAAACAAGACAAAGTTATCGATGAATTATTGTTGTCGGATATCAGTGATAGTTCAATTAATTTTACAGAGGATGAGAAAACCAATACATCCAAAAAAGGGTCCGATATTGCAGTGGTAGAGTGCCAAAATAACATTAAATCTAAAAATGCGAATTTCGACCCAAAATTAGAATGTCGTGTTTTAATAGGGAAACAAACAAATAAACTGTGGAATGAAGGTGACGATTTTTCAAGTATAAGTTCAATAAGCATAACGCCAAGTGATCGTAAAGTTTCAGATAACTTAAAGAAAAAAACAAAAACAGTAGAAAGGAAAAACAAGAGAAAATTGTCAGAAACGGCAAGTGTAAAAAAAACGAAAAAGTCCCTAAATGAAAAAGATAGTAAAATAACGGCGTACGATTTAAGGAATGAAACCAAAAAGAAGCTAGAATATCTATTTGGAACAGATAATGAATCGGATTCGGATAATTTGATTTATTCGTCTACGCCTAAAAAAAGTACTACGGAAGTAAATAACACTGTTGTGCCGAATGCAGTAACAAAATGCGAATTAGTTCAAGATAACACTAAGTCAACTAAAGCGAAACGGCAGAAATTATTAGTAAAAGATACAGATAAAACATTGGTTGTCGGTAAAGTTGATATTTCCAAGCCACTAAATAATAAAAAAGTTACAAAACACAGTATTGATAATATAAATAATAAATTAACAAAAGTTGTGAACGGAAAAGTTAAAAAGAGCGTAGTATGTAATGAAACAGTTAAAGAAAAAACTAATAATATTTCTGAAGAGAATGAATTAGATATTGGAGCAGGACTAAAAGCTGCAGCAACATTATTGAAAGAACCGATAAAACCATGTCAACCAGTTGCAAAAACTGTCTTCAAAAGATCTTTAAGTTTGAAAAACGCAGTGCCTAAAAAATCAATGAATGAAAATTATTTACTGGAGTGGGAAAAAGCTTTAAAAACTAAACAAAAAAACAAGGAGAACAAATCAATAAATTCAACAATTGTTTCGGCAAAACAAAGTGAGACGAACGCTAAGAGTGAACAAGAAACGGAAACTACAAGTTCCTCAAGTACACCAAAAATCGCATCGGAAAAAACTGATGAAAAACTGAAATCTGTCGATGGATGTGAAAAGGTGCAATCGACGGGCACGACAAATTCACAAGACGAAACGTATGAAGATAAAATAAAAAAGTTTAAAGACGACATTCAAAAACTTAGGTCTCAGATTTGTGAAGAGAAGTTCAGAAAAATTGCTACCGATAACGACGGCGACGACGATTTAAATACAATTACATCGATTTCGGAAGATGACGCTAGTAGCTGTAGTGTATTGAATGAATGCCAAGCAATAACCAGGAGTAAGTATAAATTATCAAATATGTAATAATTAAAAAAAAAATGCAGCCAATTGGGCGACGTGACCAAACATATTGACATTTGACATTATAATAAAGAAAATAAAATTTCTGTTAACGATGTTATCGTGTCATGTAAAAAATCACCGAAGCATGCTTCAGCTACTTAATTTCTTTTTACAGATATACAGAACAAAAGAACAGCTGATTTTTTTTTATTTTCAAAATATTTCCGGAACTAAAATCTGCAAACAAAATTTTTCTACAAAACTTTCTTGTAAAAATAAATCGATTAATAAACCATTATGAAAAATATGTCATTGTTATAGAAAAAAACAACGTTGTTGCATATATCTCCTCTGCGTATGCGCTGGTTTTCCCAAAAAAAAAAATAGGGCTCTTCGTATTAGCATATCAAACGTCCTCCCAAAATTTGGTTTCGTCAGCCCATCCGTAAGACCTATATCGTGTTCACTGAAGTTTTAGAAAAATATGTAACCTTAAAACGAAAAAATATTATAAAATTTTGAAAAGTGAATTTTGATCTAAATTAGTTCTATTCAGGCACTTGTGATATTGTGATGTTGGAGTGATAAAAATTTAATGTTGATGTTTTGTACGTATTTTTTAAGATGGCCAAAATAAATAATTATTATGAAATTCAGAATTTCATTTTTTTTTTTTGTTTTTTGCAGAAATACTGATTGCCAAATTTAGAAAATTCATTAAAGAAGAATGGTCCGCTTCTCTTCTCGATGACCTCTCAATACTAATGAAACAAATGAAGCCCACTATTTTAACACAGTAAGTACAGGAATGAAAAAGTTTGGCGGCTCATAGGCTATTTAAAACATTTCTGTTTATTTACTGCGCTATACTTAATAGTATGCGATGTGTTTTTCATAGAAATTTTTAACCGTATTGTTGTTACCGGCTTACATTTTGAGTTCGTGAAGATCAGTATAACCTAGACGCACTATGGGTTTTCTAAAAAAATAAATTTTATTGTGAACATTGTTATGTCTTAATTTAAATAAAAATATCCGTCAGGCAAAAATTTACTTATTATAGTTCTATGTAAAATATACGTATTATGTACCTCATAGTCATAATCTTTTCGCATAATACGCTGTTTTGACCATTGTATTACAATACAATATATTTTTTTCCGTTTACAGAGAAATCTCTGATATACAGTCAGATACACATTAAAATTTTGAAGATAAAACTCATCAATGTTATAAAAACATTTATCTAATAAGAAACATTTTGATTCATTTTTATTTGTGAATATTTGGGCATCAATAATTAAAATAGATACTTTATTGTAAATAGCAGCCCGGTTCAGCTCCGCCCGAATCTGTAGTTACCATTAGTCACACATATGTGTCACCCAAATTTTCATCGGAGACTTCTAACACTACAGTTTCTAATTAGGTTTTTTCTGAGCGATGTTTTTTTTTTAACCGATTTCAATCTAGGCCGTGATCCACATGAAAGCTCGAAGCGCTCTGAAGTTCGCTTCAATAACTACAATTTTAGGTTATGTTTTATATTATAATCAGCTGTCATAATCTGCTAATTTATAAGCAACGAGGTCTAGATATGGAGTATCAATGTACTGTTGCGCATACAAAGCGACAGGAAAGAGAAGACGATAGACACTGTGCATGTATATCTCTTTCTGACCCGTCTTGTTATATGTTGTTGAACAAAGACGAAATGACATCCGCAATTACAATTGTCTCTTTCTGCCAGTTTGCGCGAGCAACCCAGATTCGCGCTCTGAATGAGTTAAAACTTCCAATTTCTTTCAGTCTGATTATATCTGAGATTGAAGCAGATACGCTCAATAAACTGGATGTATCTTTCACGCCAACTGCGCCTCCAATGACCGTTGTTCAACAAAAAGTCGTCACTTTGGTGTCATATCTTCAAGACAAACACAATTTTGAAAGTCTTCAAACAACGCTGTTGTCTGCTCTTCAAAAACGAATTCTCGCACCGCATATTACTATTCACAATATCGACAAATTCACGAGACTTTTTGTTTGTCTTTGTAGATTAAGGTATTCGATTACAATCAGTCGATTTGATATTTTGAATCGTTAAATAGAATATTACAATATATACATTATTTCAGATATGATTTGGAGTGCCCTAGACTTTTGTGTTGTGACGCACTTTATAGAATTGGTGACAGGGCTGTGCCTGTGATATTTACGATTATTACGTGCTGGCCAGAAGTTTTCCCGACGTACGAGAACGTTAACGGTAAATATATTTACTTGACTTTGCTCGGATTTAAGTCACTTTTCTCGCGCACTATTCATCCCTTTTTTGTCATAGCGTAATAATGTATAGCCTATGTTATTTGACAAAAAGTAAAGCGACTGTGTATTTTACACTACACGCTAACGAAGTGAAACCACACATACCGAGTAGCAATGTGCGTGCATTCGGAAGGGTTCCTCATGGTTTGATTCCTTTGCATCGTTTCATAACACTTTCAATTGCTTGAATCTAACTTACTGTACCATGTTAAAAGAAGTTTTACTTCAAAGACAGTCCAATAAGGCAACCGTACTACAATTAAAATGTTATTAATGATACTTTTTGTTATAGGTAACTCATTGGTTGAAGTTATTGTACATTTAATATATTTGAAAAAATGTTATCGTCCTGGATTTAATTTTAATCCATTGCGTGACTTGCTTTGCAACTTATATAATTATAAAATTGGGCAAGAGACATCGATGCAGATGATTGAGAAATTATTCGAACGATTTAAAAGTTAGTATGTTTTATTTATCTTTTAATATATCAATAACTGGCCGTTATCCGAGGCTTCGCTCGCATTGAAAATCTGTTTTTTTAATTTGTGATGCACCGAATGTGGGTTTTGTCGAATGCCGACTTTGGCCGAATATTCGGTTCGAAAACCTGAAGCTGACATTCGGCCGAACTTTGGTAAAAATTAAACTTGCAATTGCAGATAAAGTTGTCATTTTATTTATTCGTATTATTATTTATATTTTTGTTTTATTTTCTTATAGCGGACAAGTCAAATAATTTAACGTATGCAATAATGATAATGACAAAAAATCTGGAGACAGATTTTGTATATACAAATGTTATTAAAAAGTATTTACTATCAAATATAGTCAACTCTTTTGGAAAAGATAAATCAAATTCCGATGAAGTTACTGCAGTTGAAAAATTAGCTGTGCGTAGTTTGAAGCTAATGTGCCGAATACTTCCAGCTTTCCAAATATCGAAAGATAGTAGCAAAATTAATGAAATTAAGGATACGTTATTCAAATTTTCTAATGAAAAAGGTAAGAGTTTTGAATTACAAATAGATATAGGTTGATTGTTTAAGACCGACCGTGTGAAATAAGACATCAATATTTATATTTTAAATTGTTTCAGATTTATCGATTCAATTTACCACTCAGTTGCAAAATTTAAAAAAACTGAATTGGTAAAAAAATAAATAAAAATACAGTTTTTGTTTTGTGAAGGAAAAGTTTTGTTTTTTTGTTATAAGTTCAAACGTTATTCAAATAAGTTTTATTTAAAAAAATGAAATAGTTCAAGTAGTTAATTCTAGAAACTCAAACTTTTAAATTGCCTGTGACAATTAGTACGTACAATTGTAAAATTATATTATTTTCATGTGATATGTAATTATAGTCATAAGTTATTATTTAACACTAAGTATGTACTTTTGTTTGCTATTTTTATAAAAATATAATTCTTGTATATTATGTTTTATTTTGCGAACCCTGTGATTTTATCATTTTATTATAGATGCTATTGGTGTTTTTTATACCACGAATTATTTCATCCATTTATTTTGTTGGCGGAGAGATCGCCGCTATCCATGAAATAAAGATCAATGGCTTCGACTTTTGTTGGCATTGGTAGGATTGATGATGAGGGGAAATCCCCGCTGAATTGAAATGATTAGCGAAATAAATATAAATGGATTAAACGTATTTGAATTAATGCATTTAAAACTCGGGATAAATGTTTTAAACGATCATAAAACTTCACAGATTGCGCAACCTTTTTAAATATTGAAGAGAGCTGATTACTGTTTTCTACTGTGTAAAGGATATTTAGTTGGTAAGACCGTATGGAATTTTTGGCGGCACGAAACGTCAAATATTAGAGATTGGAAACATGGCATATATTCGTACAGCAGTATTTATTTAATATAACTGGTACAAATTAAGTTCAAAATGTATGGCAATTAACTTAAAACTGCGGAAATGTAAAACTGGTGCGAAGGTTACTGATAAAATAAGTTATAACCTATTCAGCTGTGATAAAAATAGTGATATCTAGTAAAGTTGTTCATAAAAATGTCTACAATGGGTAAGTTTTCATAATGTATAATACATTTCGAGAAACAAAATGAGCTTCATGAAATATAAAATAACCCGATTTAGTATTTTACAAATAAGGTACAGGCAACAAAATGTTCTTTAGCTGATATTCATATATTTATTACAAGAAAAACAAGCGAAGAAACAAACATATTAAAGAGTATTTTTATTATTAAATATTTAGAGAAAATGGATACAGTCGATACTTCGAGTACGGAACCCGTCGCTTTGCAAATGTGGAAAATTGTCCATAGTCCAATCGTATCGATGTATCGGAACCTGGGAGATTCATGCGACAATTGGGAAAATTACATTTCATTTATAATAAACAGTAGTATGGATATATATGATATTTTCATTCCTCGTACTAATTCAAATTCAACAACGAAACAGAACGAAATTATTGAACAAAAATATTTCTCTTTTGCATTGTGGTTTCAAGGAAGAATTTTTTATATTTTGAGCTGCGACAGATTAAAAAGGTATTTAATTCTTGTAAATGCACATTTGTTCAGATTTTGTAATTCGTATTTTAAATTTTTAGCGTTCACAGATTGTCAGTGGAGCTTCAACTTAAAATATTGGACACGCTACATTTGCATCAACCAAATTATTACCAAAAGCTTTCATTAGAATATGTCAAAGCACTGGAAACTATATTACGTAATTCATATAATAAAGATCAGACTTTAATCACCGATTCATATATAATTGAACAGTTTTCTCTCGAGAACAATTTGAACATCGACAGCCTAGAATTACATCCAGTTTACATTGAAATAGTTTCGGATACTAAACCTAAATCTCTCGTCGGTTATTTAATAACCATTTTAAGTCACATTCTATCACTCGAGGTGCAAGTATGTCTAAAAAATAAATTATTTATGAATACATGGAAATGTTTTATCTTGATAATTGAAAATTGTGAAATACCGCAAAAACTGGAAGTAATAAACAATATAACTATGATCATCAAAAAGATGGGCCTACACACAGTTTACGATATTTCTGTTAAAGAGTATTTCACTAACTTTTTTTCTGTACTGGATTATTTTATTAGTGTATCCCATAATTTGCTAACACCGCTTGAAACGAAAAGTTTTTTTAGTGTTTTTAATAACTTACTGAAAGTTGTTATACAATTTAATGCTACGAAAGATACTGAAATTAATTTGAAACTATTTAAAATATGCCAATATTTTATTTGCGATGAAACTAAGAATCAGCTCAGTACGGAACAGACCGTTATGTTGACGAATAGTTCAACAAATGATTTAACTGATTTGTCTTGTGATTTGATAAAAATAATTTTATTACAAACTCCGGAACTGCATCTGGATGTACAGAAATGGTTAAGTGACATACAATTCAAGAAATCTTCAAGTATTTTGAAGATAATGCAGGTTCTAATAAAATATGAAATAGTAAATAATTTGAACACTAATTTTCCAAACCGCGATGTTTCTTACATCGATGTGAGAAAAACGAGTACTACATGGAATCGATTATATAATATTCTCAAATTATACACTAATAATGATGTCAAGCCTACTACTGAAAATTTGAAAGTAGTTTTAGAAATTCTGATTACAACTAGAATTGTTGATATTGAATTGAACAACATTTTATACGGCAAACCTCATAAATTTATTTTCATTTATTTTAAATCAGATTCGAAAATAATTTCTAATATCATCGATTTAATAAAAACAAACAAAATAACCGGTGAAGAAGAAACTCTTCCTGTTCTAATGCTTATAATTGAAATTTTTGGTAGTATTTTAAAACTTCAAGATTTCTCGAAACGGAATGAAATTATTACTGAAAAAGACAAACCTACAGCGGATTCTTATCGCGAAATGCAAATCATGATCGGCATAATTTCTTTACCGTTTTTAAAATCGTTAAATTGGTCAAATTCCGATCCAAATGTTTCACAAGTTGTTAAAAGTGTGATTTGTTCTCATCAAACTTACAGTATTGAAATACGAAAGAAATGTATGCAAACACTGCTAATGGGCTCGTTGTATTGTTCTAATTTTGATGTTAAAAACAATAACATCGTTGAATGGGTGAATCGCGTGTTTCAAAGTGGCGTCAAAAATAACAAAGACGTTTTACTGGAAATCATACTGTGCTGTCCGAATCTGATCTTCAATAATATCGGATCGACACAAACAGTTTTAAATACATTCTTGTATCCATTTCTCAAATCCGAAGATGCTTTGGTACTGCAAACAGTTGCAAAAACGTTACGACAAATGATTTGCATCTTGGGTGGCAATTATTTTGTAACTGAAAACTATGATGCAGATAATAAAACATTTTACACAAAAGTAATTTGTCAGGACTGTGATATTGTTAAAATAGGTGACGAATATTATTATAAAGAAAATAAAAATATAATTATTAATTTATGCCAGTTTAAAAAGAAGCAAAATATATTTGAGAGGAAAGAAAGTATACTGGAACCTTTCATGAAACTCTTCGATAAAGACAACAGTAATTTAATAATCAATATGGTTAATTTATTACCGTATTTAGCTAAGCACATGCCAAGATTTTATACTTTGGAGATAACGAAGAAATGGATTCATTTTATATCATCCCCAGACTTAATTGTTAGGAAAAAAATGTCAAATATAATTGGCAACATTATTGTGAATATTCAGGTAATATAAAAAATATGTATGTCATTTTTATTGCTGCTTTATTACTATTTCGCTGAAAAACATATTTTTGAAGTTATACTTTTTTTTGGCACTTTATGAAAAAGTGATGAGAGTGAATTTTTGCGATAGCGCGTACACTGTAACATCAAAATTAACATAATGAAGTTGCTCGCAAAAAAAGTTACCGACAGAATAGAGGTAACGACAATCTTTGCATGCTGTCTAATAACTATATTTTTGCTAATCTTACTCCAGCTCTTTTCTTATTTTATTTCAATGAATTGTTTGCACGCAAATTAAAAATTTATCACGCCAAAGAAGTGTAACTTTTAACGCGTGTACACAAGTGCACGCACGCACTTTTTTTTTTAATCGTTATTTCTACAATGCGCTCAGAACGTTCTCATGCTGCGCAGCTTTTTTAATCTGATAGCTTCGACTATATCATGTTCGTAATTAAAAAAAAAAAAACTTGTTTCAGGAAAATCTTTCACACGATGATCAGCTGAAAAATGACATTTTACAGTTGTGTGTACAAAATATAATTAATACAGCTAAGAAAAGTTTAAATAGTACAGACTTTGAGTTGCAAGAAACTATGCTACATATGACAAAAGAAATAGGATGCTTAAATATAGCGTCGCAAAATATACACATTTTATGTTTAAAACTTTTGGTCCACTACATCATGAATCCACTGAGCACCGTATCTGCGTTTGCTAGCAGTCACTTCAACGATGTGGCAACATCGTTAAATATGACCGGTAACGATATATATATTCAGTACAAAAAGGATATTTGTCGTACGATGGCCGATAATATAGTGTATAATTTCGAAGTGTATAGCATCGATTTTGCTACATCCTTACAAAAAATATCGATAACTCTTGGTTTTTCCGGTTCAAGAGATTTTGTTAATATCGATCATCATCACATCTTGCCGTATTTGATACCTTGGTTTTTAAAGGCTCCTGTAACTAAACCTCTGCTAAACGAAATTGCCGAATTGCTAACAGTAGAACCTTCGGAATTATTGATCAATAACTTTTGCAACATTTATCCCTACGTATATTTATATGAAACAACTGAAATTTACACGGAATGTATGAATTTTATCGAGAGCACAACGAAACAGAATATTTCTTCGTTAAAAAAAAAGAATTTTAAGGTTTGTTTATTTGCTTTTATTGGTCGCCTACAAACATAATTCAACGAAATATTAATAGAATAGAATTTATATTCATCTTAAAAAACAACAAAATTTATAGATACGTCATTACGAGAAATTTAAATTCATTTTTAAAATACATGCGAAAAATATTTAGTCAGACTATAAAATGCGTTGCTTAATAACAGTGGCGGATTTGCAGTCTTTGCCGCTCTAGGCCCCAGGCCATGTAGTAAGTACCAGCCGCCCCTTTCTCACTTCATTGCCAACTTTTATCGAAATTGATTCAGAAATTTAGTTAACTATAATAGCTGCTTGTTTGTCGTATTTTTCGAGGTTTCAGGGATAATTGCACATTTAAATAAATAAATAAAACTCATTTTTGAGCTCGGCCGTCGCGTTATGTGGCCTAAACTCAAATTTATAAAAAAAAATCCTCGACAATAGCTCAACATTGTTGGTTTTAATAAGTTGTCTGTTTTTTAAATGCATTTAAAAAAACACAAATCTTTAATTAACGTCTGAATAGAACTCTTCAAGTAAATAAAATTGTCGACCAATTTTTCTCAGACCATACGATATATTGACAAAAATGATAAAAATACAAATCAATATAACAAAAGATGACGTTTCGATCCGGATTTGGATCTTCTTCAGAAAAATCTAAAAATATAAAAATTAATTAGTATTAAATTATTAATTATTTATTTACACGAATGATGGAAGTTTGAAAGAATCAAACAATTTGTTTGATTCTTTCAAACTTCCATTGTTTGATTCTTTCAAACTTCCATCATTCGTGTAAATAAATAATTAATAATTTAATACTAATTAATTTTTATATTTTTAGATTTTTCTGAAGAAGATCCAAATCCGGATCGAAACGTCATCTTTTGTTATATTGATTTGTATTTTTATCATTTTTGTCAATATATCGTATGGTCTGAGAAAAATTGGTCGACAATTTTATTTACTTGAAGCATTTAAAAAAAACTCAACTATCCAAATTATTGATCTAAATTAGATATTCTGATCACTTTTTTAGGAAGATTATTGTTATACGATTCAGTGCAGACTGCACTGTGCAATGCGGCCCGCCATACGCCATAATGTTTTTTGTCACGATTGGCCACCCTAGGTCCGGGCCTACTGGGCCTTAGGGCAAATCCGCCACTGCTTAATAAAATATCTTTATATTTTTTGTTGATAAATACTGGCATACATGAAAGCGTCAGTTCGTGAGGTAATTTGTTGTAAATCTTTATTAAAATATATACTGATTTTTTTTTTTGGTGATAATATCTCTTTAACAGTACATTGGATAAAAAAATGTTAAAGGACTCTTATGCTAAGAATTTTTTTTTCTATTTTAGCCTACTGTGCATAGGCGACCGTTCGACACTCTACTTATTTCGCCCGCAATATGTAATTCGGAACCCAAAGGAATGGTGAGACCTCTGGTGAAAAATGCACCGAACTGCCATAAGGGGGGTTTTTGACAGGTAAACTATAGAGACATAAGGTAAACATTGATTTAGAAACGCATGATGGAGGCTAAAGACATAAGGTAAACATCGATTTAGAAAAGCATGATGGAGGCTAGGTTTAGCCTCCATCATGCGTTTCTAAATCGATGTTTACCTTATGTCTCTATAGTTCACCTGTCAAAAACCCCCCTTATGGCAGTTCGGCGCATTTTTCACCAGAGGTCTCACCATTCCTTTGGGTTCCGAATACTTAATCCCGAATATTTTTTTTAATCTATATTTTACATTTTAGGTGATATTTAATGAACTACTTTTACATTACTACTGTAAACAGAAGAGGGTGTTGGAAGGACTTCGTGAGCTTCTGAAAGAAGATTTAGAAATTTATAACGATGATCTCGATGACGTTAATAAAATAGCCGATCTATTGCAACCGCGTTTTCAAGGCGTACTTGTATATTTCGACATAAAATTAGTCAGTAAAAAAGTTGCCATATGTATTAAACGTAAAGCATTGGAAAGTTTACCGGAAATAATAAAATTAATGGGTCCTAAACACATAACCCCTCTCCGATATAAAGTTATCGCTACGCTAAGAACGACGTTGATTTTGAACGATGGAGTTTTTCCACAGCTAAATTGTTTAGCGTGGAGTGCTTTCGTTAAATGTTGCGATATTGAGTCGCTCGGACCACTTTTGTCTACGATCTTTGTGTCGCTTTTACCACAGTTTCATAAATGTCCGCAAATTATAAACGGAATTTTCAAATATTTAATTGTCGATAATGAAAAGAAAATCGAAAATTTTATCCAAGATTTATTTTTTGTATCCGAAACAAATATTTCAAATGAAATAAAAGTTATTGTCGAGAAAAATATGAAACAAAAGTGTAAAGGCGGATTGAAAAACCAACTAAAATTTTTTTTGAAATACATAAATCATGATAGCATTGAAGTACGTGTTTTTGGTGTTAAATTTCTTACGAGATTATTATTAAAAAACAGACAAGCCTTAGATGACATCATTTTAGGAAATAACGGCTTAGATCCAATAATAGTTGAGTTGTTGGATATGCTAACTATGGGTAAATATATTGAATAACGTTATCTTTTTTTTTTAAATTTATACAGACAGTTTCTGCTTTATAAATTAGAGGGCTATAACAAGTTATTATTTTTTTTTAATATGTAGTATCGATAAAATCGAAAATATGAACATTATTACATTACTTCATATAGACAAACGAGCATCTCACTAATTCATGCGCTCTGAGATTTACTGTAAATTTCGGCAAAGTCGGAAACTACCTGTACACACTTCTTGTGAAATATTAATCTAGAAAACGTTTTTTTTCCCGTTTGTTAACGTCTACTTGGTTCCATTACAGGATGCCGAGAAGGAGACGAATGTTTACAAATTGCCTGTTCTGAATGCATCGGTGAACTGGGAGCGATTGAACCTAGTCATTTGCCAAGGAGGTATAAACCATTCTTACGTTAGCAATAAAAGATTATTAGATTTCGAAGATCTCTTTTATAATTTAATTTGTACATATTATGTGTTATACAGTATGTAAACACGTAAGGTGCACATAGGGAAATTAACATTGGGAAAAAATGACTGGATCAGAGTGATCCTTGAAATCTTGTTTTTCAATTTGACAGATAATATTCTTTTGCAAAATGAATGTGTATACTACCGAAGAAAATATTCAAATGATTACAACATAATCGGACTTTTTTTATTAATGGGACATTAAATTCCCAAAAATACTTAAATATGGTGCGAGATCAAATATCTCCGCCTATTCGTGTTGAACCTAAAGACATTGGGTCACTGACTTACCAACGCGCATACGTCATACCAGTCAGACAATTTTTGAATGAAATGTTTCCAAACAGATGGAGTTGTTTTTTTTGTTTTATTTTTGTACAAAAAAAAAATAAAATAATGATTTATAAGAGCTTTTTATTATTAAAAAAGCCAAGTAAAATAAAAATAAATCAAAATAAAATAGAAATCCTCAAGATTACCACGATAATTCAATAGAAATAACAATTAATGCAGTCATGGCTAACTCTGATTCAAGTATTTCTTCCCAATGTTAATTTCCCTATGTGCACCTTACGCGTTTACATACTGTATAAGCATAGATAAACGTATTATAATACGTTAGCCAATGGTATAAGGTTTGTTTTAAACATCTGTATGCGCATTGAGCAAATTTTATTTAGCAGTAATAGAACTTTCGGAGCGCAAAATATGCTCGGATTTCAATTTTTTTAATTCGTACTATTTTTCAGATGTATTCAGACCAGCGAAACTTTTATTTTTTATATAAGTGACGAAAACTTTGTCATAAATGCTTTATATGAATTGACGCGCGCCTTTCAATCCGAAAAACGCAGCCAGGTAAATATTGAATAATGTCTCAGTTTAAAAACAAGAAATATATGGACTAACTTTATTTTCAGAACATGAACTGTTTTGCGTTAGCGATTCAAGAGATTTTGAAAACTTATAGTGTATCGCCGGATTCAACGAGCGATGACGGCCGCGCTTTGTGGAATAATTTACCGGAGAATCAACGACAAATTATGGTTCCTTTGCTGTCTTCTCGTTATACGATTGCAGTTGACTCACAACCGTCCGTGCATCTTCTTTTTGGTTCGAATGCCATTGCGTCGTTCACAGATTGGATTAATAGGTAAAACTGTCAATATATAATCAAATACTGTAGAACGCCGATTATCCCAACGCTGATTATCCGAATCGGTCCTAAGCGTAATAAAAAAAATTAAAACCAAGTAATTTTTCAATAAAAACAAGTTTTGTGGGAACGCAAGAAAAATGCGAGTGACAATTGCCGTGTAGACGCTACAATGGTATCAGCACACGTCGAATTTGGAACTCGCTGGAGTCCAGATATATTTCAACTGTTATGGTTGAAAGCTAGAGGCAAGACACTACATGTTTTGTGTCCGATTAGCTACTATATTACGTTTGATGGCCTCAGAGGACAGTTTAATGTAATGGGTTGCGTGTTTCTGTCTCGGGTTTGAATCCCACCTCCTCTCGTGAATGTTTTGTGATGTCTAATTAAATTAAAATAAACATGACAAAACATTCATGAGGGGAGGTGGGATTCGAACCCGAGACAGCAACCGCCACGTGTTACATTGTGAGCATCAAACGTAATATTTTTTACATATTGACATTTAGAACGCTTGAAGATCATTAACGTTTAATTAAATTAAAATAATAACCTTAGTTGTCGAGCGTCCAAAATCTACAGTAAATAAAATTATTTTTTGTGGTTATGGACTTTGTTTAATTTTTTGTTATCGTAGCAAATTGGAAGATTAGATTGGCACTGTATAACGTACATTTATTTCAGTTGGACTTCAAATTTAATTTTCTTTATTCAAAATCCCGAGAAGAAATGTTTATTTCAACAGTGTTTGCCCAGTTTGAAAAGGGATATGCGAACTTTGATGTTTTTTTTGCCCCATATTATCGTCCACGCTTTATTAGAATCGAGCGATTCGGACAGGCAACATATCTATGAAGAAATGATAGCTGTACTGTCCTGTTTTGAGAACAAAAAAAATATTAATGCTGTTAAAACAGATTGGAAGCCTTTAAAACCAGATATGTCACGTCACATTCCTGATATGAGACCTCCAGAAGAAGCTATTCAGGTTTTAATTTCTCTTTTTATTATTAAGGCCGTTAACTGCCAGGATTAACCGGGCCTGGTATTAGTTTAATATTTTTATCTGCTCCACACATTTCAAACCGTCGTATTTGTGTATTATTACTATTTATTTATTTTAGATAAAGTCTTCAAAGGTAGTATACATGCTATTGGATTTTCTGGCTCGCTGGTTAAGAGAATGGCAACACAGTTATTGTCCGATTAAATCTACCGGACAGGACGTAGATTACGGTATAATAAGCAGCTTTATCGGTCGCTTTTGCAAACTGAAAGTGGCAGAGAGCAATTACAGATGTGACGAGTTTCCTCGAGCTTTAATGTATTTGGAAGATTATGTTGACGGCAATCAAGACGGATTTAAAGAACACCTTGGATTTTTTGCTAGAATATACGCTGAGCTAGACGAACCCGATGGTGTTGCCGGTATTTTTAACACGCAGATTTTATAGCACAGATTTCCGTCGAATAATGTACTGAGTTATTTTTAATTTTGTAAGGTATTCGTGCGATTCAACAAACAGAGCCATCTTTGGAGGAACTTATCTTGGCTCACGAAGTATCCGGCCAACTACAAGATGCTGCTACTTGCTACGAACGAATGGCACAACAACAATGTTCGAGTCCATATTTTTTCCAGGTAGTTTGAAAATAATTACCAAAGATGATTCGAATTCAGATACGCATTTATTTGTTTAACTTTGAAACCGCAGGGTGGCCACTTTCTGGAAAACCCAGAGAAGTCAAAGGATTTTCCTGATCAGGAAATATTGGGGCAGGGCCGGATTTAAAGGTGTGGAGGCTCTGGGGCAACGGAGGAGTGGAGGCCCCTAATTATTTCACAAACAAGTTGAAAAAAAAAAACATTTTTAATATTTGAATATTTGAAACATTTTAAGTGAGATTCTTTACTAGACAAGTAGTTAACTGGTTGTACCCGAATAGAATTCGTACTTTTCTTAAGGAAGTACTATCATAACGTTGAATCCAACTTTCGGACTTGTACCTATTCCCAAAATTTAAACATGGACCATTTCGATTTTACGTACTGACATTGAGAAATTAAGTGTCTTAAACATCTTTTAAACATCACATAGAAGTTTCACTTGTACCGCGTGACTTTTCACGCACCCTCTTGTTTTATATAATTTTGCATATTATTCGTTATTTGTTAGAAAATTTTATCTAGAAATTTCTATTGTGGAGGCCCCGGGGCTTCAGCCCCGGTTGCCCCTTCCCCTAAATCCGGCCCTGTTTTGGGGGGATTTAGAGCATTGTTAAGTCAGTTGGAGATTTCTCTGAGATGTTGTTTAGGTCAGTATTTGTTGGTAAAAACTAAAAAAACCACCTAGAAAACCGAGAGAAATTTGTTTGAGATAAAAAGTGGCCACTCTGAATCGTTTCTAATCGGTTCGTAAGTTTGAATTATGTAAAATAATGTAAAGTTTCGATAGGGTATGGTACGTTGTTATCTTGATTTGGATAACCCATCGACTGCCTGTCGTATCGCCGAAGGAGTAATTCGCAGTAACCCTGAGTACTCACCGTTAATGTTTGAAAGTGAAGCCGAACCTTTTTGGAGATTGGGACAATACAATGAATTGGCTAAATTGTTAGCTCGTCCCGAGCTTAACGACAACACAACGTGGGGTGTTCGAATAGGACGCATTCTATTACACTTTAGAAACGGTATCCACCTATTTTGTTATTGTTTCTTAGTAAAATTTTCATCTATCTCGCGTATTGCAACTGTTTTTATTGCAGGAGAGAGAAATCAGTTTCACAGTGAACTAGAATGTACAAGAAAAGGACTGGTTAGTTTGTTGGGTGCTGCAAGTCTCGAAGAAGGTGCATATCAGCACGGATATCCGCAGATTATGAAATTACATATTTTAAATGAATTACAAAAGACTGAAGAAATGGTGTACAGGTATAAAACGCGAGATTATTTTGAGAATTCACATCTTGCTATAATTTCATTTTCTAGCACCAGATGCCAGCCTGTGTAATCCCTCCTGTTTAGCTGATTTGACATGGAGGCGCGGCCTAATCGCAGAATCGCATTTTTGTATACTTTAATTTTCTGTCACCTGGTGTCAAAATCTCTGTAAATCTCTTTTTTTAGAGTGAAAGAAATTGTCGACAAACAGTCTTGTGACCAGGCGATCAGTGAATTATTCAACGAGTGGGATTTACGTTATCGCCTCGTTCATTCTAGTGTCCGAGTAGTCGAGCCTATGCTTTGTTTGAGACGAATCGCTCTTCAGCAAGCTAAGGTAATTCGATCTAAAATTCTTATAGTAGTCTCTGTCGGAACATCCCTAAACTATATAACGTTTAACAAAGGAGAGGTTATAGTACTATTTGGTGATGGGTAATGGGTGGAGGGCACGAGAATTGTACTTGGTTTTATCTCAAATTTTTCAAAAATTACACCACTAAAGTAAAGAACACTAGTGTGGCAAATCAATAATTAACTTGTTCTCTATCTACATCTAACTTCTATAGTGCTAGTGGCCGTAAGTGGAGGCGTGGCCCATGTAGCGAGACAGCAAAACTGTTTTCTATCTCTTTCTTTTTACTTGACCCGTTGTGCGCAAGTGTCGCGTCTGTAGTGGGGCAATTAGTAAGTGGAATAGAGCAGGCCACCTCCCTTTCAGAGCTTAGTTCCATGTGCAAACTAACGCGCATCCATTCACGGACATGCGCATGAGACTCAGAGTATAATAAGTGAGACAGACGTATAAATGTCTGCACTGTAGTGTTTAAGTCTTTCTCCCGATCTTTGCTAGCAATATAGAGGGTATTAAATGTATGCCTCAGATAGACAATTTTATAAACTAGTAGAATGTAACAGCTAATTACAAAATGAAACATAATCTAAAACTGTAGTTATTGAATCAAACTTCAGACTGCTTGACATATATTATGTGTCGAGCTTCATGGAGATCACAGTAAATTGGGGCGACACATAACATGTGACGAACGATAGCGAACTAGTTAGGTTGTACGTTGTTTAGTGAAAAAATAAATTAGATTTTATAATAATCCGTGCTCGTGTGCTAAATAAAAATCACTTTCAGAATCTTCTTTCATCTCATACGAGCAATGTTGGTGATTTGATCGGCAAACAAATTGGTCGACTTTGGTTAAAGAGCGCTCAAGTTGCCCGCGGGGCGTGCATGTATCAACAAGCATACACGTATCTGCTAAATGCCGAACAGTATAAATTGAAGGACCTGTTCGTTGAAAAGGCAAAATTGCATTGGAAACGCGGTGAACAAGAAGTGGCGTTTAATACGCTTAAAAGAGGCATCGAAGAATACTTTCCCAATGCAAGTATCTTCAAGACACTGGCTTCAAATGAAAGAATAGAAGATAGGTTCGTGTATCGACTTAATCTTTTTATTCAAATCTTTGATTAACGTCTGATTAGAACTCTTCAATAAATAAAATTATCGACCAATTTTTCAGACAATATATTAACAAAAAATATAATTTATACATTAACGTTTCGATCCGGATTTGGATCTTCTTCAGAACGGATCTAAAAAATATAAAAAATAATTAATATTTAATTTCTAATTCGCTTTATATAAAATTCTTTCAAAATAAGATTTTTATATAAAGCGAATTAGAAATTAAATATTAATTATTTTTATATTTTTTAGATCCGTTCTGAAGAAGATCCAAATCCGGATCGAAACGTTAATGTATTAATTATATTTTTTGCTAATATATTGTCTGAAAAATTGGTCGATAATTTTATTTATTGATCTTTTTATTTTATTTTTTTTTTCAAGCATACTTTTAAGTATTCGCGTTTCATCATACTTTTTTTATTTGAAAAAAATCTCTTTTTAGGAAATTATGTGCTGAAGCAAAATTATTAATTGCAAAATACAACGATGCTACAGTTAACGTAGATATAGAAGTAAATCTGCACAATTTTAAAGAAGCTGTGGAAGTTTATCGTGAATGGGAAACTAGTTTGGTAATTTTTTTTTAACTGAAAGCATAGTTTTTTTTTTTATTGAGAGTTCGATTGGAGACTAGTTGTTTAGCCTAAGCCGAACTTTGGCCTTTTTGTCACAATCGGCCAAAACCGAAGGTATTTTGTGATGCTAAAAAAGCAAATGAATTTTTGGCTGAAGCTTCGGTCGTACTATTTTTTATATACGCAATTTCAAAATCTATTTGCATAAAATAAAAATAATAGAACATATCTGTGTTAGGCATCTACTTTATTCAAATAGATACAGGCAGACCCGGAAATAGTGTAGATTTTTTTTCTTCATTATTTCTTTCGTAACAAATGTATTTTTTTTTTATTTGGCGTGTCTTTCTGTTAGCGCATTTCTTTATTTTTCTACAATTTAGTAGAAAAATGACGTATACTTTATATTATCTATTTGTAATTTGGCCTATGTTAAATTTTAGAGGAGTCTCGTAACAGTCCACTTACATATTTTGAGAACTGTTTTATAAAAATGTTTAGATGGATATGTTTTGTTTATGCAATCTTTTGTTTTTTGTGTTCATATAAATTACTCAACTGTTTTGTATAAATTGATAGGTGAAACTTGCTCAATATTATGATAAAATACTATCGACAATGCCTGAAGAAGATCGTGACCGTAATATTGGTGGTGATATTCAAGTTCATATCATCAATTATTTTGGCAAGTCTCTTTTATTTGGTAGCAGATTTATTTATCAATCGATGCCTCGAATCTTAAGCATATGGTTAGTAAATATAATCTCGTTAACGGATGTGTTCCTTGATATTTTCTTCTTTTAGAAGACAAATGTGGGCGTCTAAAACTGCATGCGAAACCAAGAAACATCCGATATTACAAAAACGTTCAGACATAATTTTGTAAAATTTTTTAGGCTTGATTTTGGAACGAAATTACGTAATGCAAGAGTAGATACCGACGTAGAAAATAGACGCAATACACTTCTTCGAATGACGAAATTGATAGATACATTTTTGGAACGGTTGCCATCATATATGTTTTTGTCAGCTTTTTCACAAATTATTTCGAGAATTTGTCACCCTCAAGTTGAAGTATGTATTTCAAAACACATTTTAACACTTTCCAGACACACTTATCATTTTTAAAATTTAAATTTCTTGGTTGTTGCGACTGCGAAATTAAAAGAAGGGAAGCGTTTTTGCTTGTCCAATTAATAATTAATTTTTACTATTCAGTTATTTTTTTCGTTATTCATTTAAAATAAGATACATTATTATTTTTATTCAACTCATGCGCGCTATTCATGTTTTATCATGCCTAAAAACCGAACCCTAAATAGCCATTTACCGACTGGTGACAATTACTTGTCATAACTCAATGAAGATTCCTACTAGCTCGGCCATTGTGGAGTAATGAAAATAAACGTAACTATTTTCTGAGTCGTAACGAAATAGAAGGTAACAACAACTCTCTTTTGTTATCCATTGATGCTTAAATTGAGATGCCAAATGTTTTCGACATGGAGTTTATTCATAACCGGCTAACCTCAAACCAAAACATTAAATCGTGCTGTTAGTATTGACAATTTTTTTATAAAAAAATAAATAGATATTTGTATACATACCTTATATGAACGTATAACAGTGTTAAAATTTAAAAACATGAATAACGCGCATTTGTTGAATAAAATTATGGGCGCAACTTGTAGGCTAAGTCATGACCTGTCAGTTGCGATGTTTTCAGCACGAGTCGTAGGTGCGCAGGCACGAGCGAAGCGAATGCATACTGCGCACCGGAGACGAGTGCTGAAAACATCGCGTCTGACACGCCATGAATGACTTAGACTACTAGTTACGCCAATAACTATTAATTAAGTTTTTGATACTTTATTAATTTAAATAAAAATATATCGTTAAAAACCGGCTCCGATTAAATTTCTCAAAACGAAACCGCAATCGAAACCCGAACATTATTTTGATTCGGTTTCAAAACGTGTTTATTGCTACTTCCTTTCCGCAGGTACAATTAAAGTTAAAATCGATAATAGTAACTTTGATCATAAAATATCCGCAACAGTCGCTCTGGATGATGATGGCCGTTTGTAAATCAAGTTATTCGATCCGTATGAAGCGCTGTCAAGAAATTTTACAAGATCACAGAATAAAGTCGGCACAAGGATTGACAAAATTAATCAAAGATTTTATGCACCTTGCTGAGAAACTAATTGAACTATGCAATAAAGGTATTAGTGAAGGGGTTTCAAAAACAACGGTAACTGCTCTCGTCAGAGCTTTGCCAAGGTATAAACATAAAATAACAAGAAAGTTAAACGAGTTGTATAAGGATTTGTTCAGTTAAAATTGTTTTAATTACAGATTACTGTCAACGGCCGATTTCAGTCAAATTATGTTACCAGTTCAACAGTTCCGAAAGATGGTTTTGCCAAACGAAACGCATTCATTAGCTAATCACGACCCGTTTCCAAAACGTATGGTTTATATTGCTGGCATTTGTGACGAAGTAGATATTCTACAGTCTTTACAAAGGCCTCGGAAAATAACGCTTAGAGGTGCTCATTTTAAAATTTCAGTTTAATACTAAACGTTCGAAACGTGAGCCTCTGCGCCGTGCGTCATATATTTTATCGTTTTTTTTTTTTGACGTGATAACGTCTTATAAATTGATGAATCACCAATCTTATAAATTGATGAAACACCGGCTGCATGCACGAAAAAGTGTAACGCCTAGCGTTCCGCCTGACCCTGTGCGTGCTTTTCTCGAAAACGGCCCTAACGATTTGGATGAAATTTACTGAAAAGAGATTTTGGGAGGCAAAAAATCGTTTTAGCTAGGTCTCATCTCTCGAAAAAATCGTTTTCTTACAAATTTTATCATTATAAAAATCAATTTTTTGACGTATGAAAATACTTAAATATTGTAAGTAGGTTTTGGAATTTTATATAAACAATGAAACAATTGTTTTCAAAATACATATTATGACAGTTAATCTTTGAGACTTAAAATAAATACGAAAGAGAGAAAGTTAAAAAAAACAATTATTATTATAGGTGGTGAGTAATTTTAATAAATAAAATTAACCTAAATTTGAAGCGAAAGATGCAATATCATAGATTCGAATTATTATAATTATTATATGTAGAAGATAGGAGAAATAGAACATAAATTATTGACGTGATAACGTCTTATAAATTGATGAATCACGTCAATATAAAGAGATGAAACACCGGCTGCATGCACGAAAAAGTGTAACACTGTAACGTTCCTAACGTTCCGCCTGACCCTGTGCGTGATTATTAAATATGATATTCGAGCGGAATACGTTATCACGTAAAACTATCGTCCGTAAACCGACTTTACAGACAACCAATTTTTTTTTAATAATCACAGTGTAAACTCTTTATAACGAAACTCAAGGGACCGAGCATTTTTTATCGTTATAGAGAGTTACCGTTATATGGAGTGAAGAAAGAAAAACAACCAAATTAACAATAATCTTCAATGTACTGTATAATCTCTTTATAACGAATTTTAAGGGACCGAACATTTTTTTCGTTATAAAGAATTTTCGTTATATGGAGGGAAGAAAGAAAAATAAGCAATTTTCACAAAATTAATTTATTCCAAACATATACAAATACATATACCTATAGTTTGGCGTCATCAAGTGCTTGTTGAATAGATGGTGATGGTTCAGAATGGTCCTCTTTATGTCTCTAAACATTTGCTGACGCCTAAATATGAACATATTTCTCCGTAATAGAGAATGGCTGTTGCGTTATAAAGAGGGTATTAATGTATAGATTTTAAGGTAAACCAACCAAATCGTAAAAATTTCGACGTTATAGGGAGTTTTTCGTTATAACGAAGGACGTTATAAAGAGTTTACACTGTATATTTATGCGACATGGCAAACTAAGTGACAGCACTGATTAAATAAACTAATCGGGCAGCGCAGACATAGAGAGCTAGACAGCATATGGTTACACACTGTTCACTGTGGACATAGCTGTACACAACCGTAAATAAAAAAGATATAAACTAATCTAGGCAATCAGCCTACTGACCTCGGCGGGCCCCGGCCTATCAGAAAATCTCCCAAAATTCCTATCGGCCCCTCCTCTTCTGCCTCTCAACAGAAGGACTTATTTATCTACTATATTATATGCATGATTTTGTTTAAACTTTGACCTGTTTTTATAATAATCCGAAATCATTTTTTCAGTTCCTTATTAAATCAAATTTTGATATTGTTAGGTTCTGACGGGAAAAAATATATTCAAATGCTAAAACCAAAAGATGATTTAAGAAAAGATTTTCGTTTAATGGAATTTAATGATGTAGTAAATCAGTGCCTCTACATGGAACCTGAATCTAGACAGCGTCGTTTATATATTCGAACATATTCTGTAGTGCCGCTGAACGAAGAATGCGGTCTAATTGAGTGGGTACCAAATCTCGTTGGACTTCGACCAATTCTAATAAATTTATATAAACAAAAAGGTGCACTGGTTGTTTTGTTTCTAATTATAAATAGACTATTCGAGAATACATTGATTTTTGTTTTAAGGCTTGTTCACTACAAACAAAGAAATGCGAACACTAATGTGCAATGTACGAGATACTCTACAGAAAAAGAAGAAAATGTACGAGGAAGAATTATTGCCTCGGCATCCTCCAGTATTTTCTGAATGGTTTCGATACAAATTCCCCGATCCTTACAGTTGGTACCAGGTAGGTTTGTATATTATTTTTGTTTGTGAATATTTGTATAATAAAAACTGATTTAGGCACGAACTGCGTACATAAGAACGACAGCCGTCATGTCAATGGTGGGATACATTCTTGGTCTGGGAGACAGACACGGTGAAAATATTTTATTCGATTCAACAAATGGTGATACAGTACATGTAGATTTCAACTGTCTATTTAATAAAGGTGCGTATTTCGATAGATAGATAGATAAGAAACTTTATTCTGTTAATACTGTCAGAACAGTGTAGAATGCGTCAGTTACATATATAAAATTAAAATTTATGATTAAAAAATTCCTCAACAGAATAAAAATTTGTCTCTAATAAAATAGATTTTATTTTTTGTTTAAAATTTGTAGCCGGTAGATTTTTGATTTCAGGGGGCAACTTATTGAAAATTTTCAACATAGCATTAACAGGACCTTTGTTCACAGTAGTTAATGACGTGTAGTCTAGTCTAAAGTTTGTTCGTGTTCTTGTGCTGTATGTGTGACTAGTAGTATTTCTAGAGAAAAGATTAAAATTAAATTTGACAAAACTTGCACATTCTAGTATATAAAGGTCATGAAATGTTAAGATCTTTAGTGTTTTAAAAAGGGGGCGGCAGTGTGTTCTCGGAGGAACTTTACATATTGCTCTGATGCAGCGCTTTTGTACAATAAAAAGTTGAGTAGTATTTACAGAGTTGCCCCAGAAGACAATCCCATATGAAAATATAGATTCAACAAAGGCAGTATAGACAGTGACGAGAACTGATTCTGGAATAAATTTTCCCAGACATTTTAATAGATATACATATTTACTAGCTTTTTTAATTATGTTGTCTATTTGATCTTTCCAATTTAAATGTTTATCAATGGTTAGACCCAAAAAATTTACTGAGTTCGAGAAAGATATTTCACCTACATTTGGTATAGTAAGACTCTATTTGGGCAGTTTTACATTAATTTGTCATGATAAATAAATTTCGGTAATTTTGCTAATAATAATTGTCTTACGATGTTCTTTATATTCAGGAGAAACGTTCGATTGGCCCGAACGCGTTCCGTTCCGATTAACACATAACATGGTGAAAGCTATGGGACCGCTCGGAGTCGAAGGAATGTATCGTAAATCATGCGAAATTACGCTACGAGTGCTACGCATGCAAAAAGATACACTAATGTCGATAGTGAGACCTTTTGTTTATGATCCGCTTGTTTCTTGGCCGAGAAATCAACTCGGTAGAGGAGACGCGGCCAATGCAGAACGCACAAACGAACAAGTAAATCAGTAAACCAATGAAAGTTATCAATTTCTTGTGATTTTTTTATAATTTTTTTGTTTGTTTTAAGGCTGTGGAGAATATAAGAAGCATTGAACTCCGTCTTCAAGGAATGAAAAACAGAGCTTCTACATTTTCGCTTTCTTTGTCTGTGGAAGGTCAGACAAATAATCTTATAACTGAGGCAACGAGTGTTGAAAATTTATGTCAGATGTACATTGGTTGGGGGCCGTTTTTATAGAATTGTTGTATTAGTTGTTTTATATTTTTTTATATAAAAAAAAATAAAGTTAATTATTCAGAATGAAATTTGGTCTCAGAACTCAGATTTCTTTGAGATTCATATTACAGGTTATAAGTTTATGCGGACCTAGTTGAATGAAGAATTAATAATGGTTGAATTGAATTTTAAATTATAGACGCTCGACAATAAGAGTTGAAAGCCGTGCGTTGGCTTTCTTTGTGGCGTGTGATTTTAGAGTAAAATTAGTAATACATTCAAATCTAATCAGTTAAAATATTGGTGCATTTTGAACTATTATCATTGGCTAACGTATTATACCTTAATCAATGCTATTATTTATTCAGAATCAGCTGAAAGTTCGCCTGAGCTACATACAAGCTAGCAAAAAAAAAAAATAAATAAAGTTGACGATGCCACCTGGGGTGTGATTAAACAAATTCTTAATTTGACGTTCTAATTAAGAATTAATTGAAAATAATGTAGAATTCCTGGTTGATTTTAAAAATAGATTGATTTCTAAATGTTCAGCAATATTTTAAGGCATGAAAATAATTGTATTTTCATTTACTGTTCGAGTATTTACCATTTGAGTTTATTCAATAGTTGTTATGACTTATGGAAGAAGGGGTAGTTGAGTAGACGAATTACTTGGGCAGATCAACCTTAATTTTGGAAATCGATTTGTGTCACGGTGTTAAATAGTAGAAAAGTGTGAAATTAAAATCGTTATAACTACCATAAATTCTATTTATGTTATTTCTATTTAAAATTGATACTTATCCAACTAGAAATGGCGATGAAACACTTTTTACGAATCCAAGATTTATGAAGGTACTTGTCATTTATTTCATATATTTTTATTTTTAATTAAAAACAAATTCTTTGAGCTTTTGTTTTTCAATTTTGTACTTCAGCATCACATTAAAAATGTGTATTTTGTTTGAAAGGAATTATATTTGTTTTGATAAGAATACGAGTTAATTTGAGGTTAAATTAATTTTTATTACACTAATGTTCTTATAGTGCTCGTGAATCATAATATTATTAAAAAAATAAACAACGCTGTCGGCAATTATCCCTTTTAGAACAATAACGAAGTTTAGTGATGTTACTTTAATTTAAAAAGTGACCTTTAGTTTCTTTGAATAAAAAAACCACTTCGCAATGCCTAAGTACTCAAAATAAAACGCACGTTTTCAATTGTATCTTTCATTTTAGAATGAAATATTATTGGGTAATAAGCAGACAATATTTTCGTTGTGTTGTTGTGGATAGTATAAAAAAATAATACAATCAAATGAAGAATCTCCACCTGCAGAGTTGAACTAGGAGGCCCGTGATAAAAATTGTAACCATCCAATTATGAATACAGCAAAACGATTTGTAAGAGCATGCTAAAATGTATTGTAGAGATACAGTGTTACAAAAATTAAAAAAAGCTATATGAAAGTGTTTAATGACCTGTTGTAAAAAATAGATTTTTGGAATGGAAATCAATATAACAGCTCAAGATGAAAATAAAGTATTATCACAATCGGCTGATATTCCCGATAGTCACAACGCATCGTTAAATGAACAACAAAATGTGGAATGTGCAAATACGTCTAAAAGCAGTGATTTTGCTTCAGAAACCATCGTTTCATTTTTAACTCCAGTTAGTTCTCCGGCGTTGCTTTCGCCAATAAAATCGGTATTGACATTTTCAAATGAAGTCCCAAAAATTCAGCCGGAAGCGAAGAGTAGTGAAACTGAAAAATGTGATGGTGAAAATGAAAATATTCAAAAGACTGAAACTATTGTCCAAAATGAAAACAGCCAAGTGAATGAGCGCAATTACAACAGTCCAAAAAAAGTGGATAATAAAAATATAAAATTTAACTACCAAGTCAATAGGAAAATCTATGGGAAAAATAAAAGAACCAGTCATGTCGGAAATATTCCGTCTTTGTTTGACATAAAAACAGTGAAACCAGACTTCATGTCCCCTCAAAATAATTTTCCACAACTACAAAGATTCGATAATCAGAATTTTTCACCTCAATATAATATTGGGCAACCCTTCATGAATTACAATTTACCACAGTTTAATGAGAATCCTAATTTCCCACTTCAATTTAATGAGCTACCTGCTTTTGCTCAAAATCAAAATTCACCCCAGTTGAGTACTCAAGGACTTATGGACCAGAATCCGCTTAACTTTAATATCCAAAGATTTGATGATCAGAATTGTCCTATTCCGTTCAATTCGCTTAACGAACAAAATTTGTTGCAGTTGAATATTTCACAATTTGAAGTCCATAATCATCCACAATTGGCTCCTTTCAGTTCAGATCAGAATATTGGCTCACAACTTCCTTTTTTTGATAGACAATTACCTTCAGCTACCTTAAGTTCAAATATAAACGAGGACGATGATCAAAATCCCAATCATCTCTCAAATATTCAGTTACCTGCGGATTCGATACAAACAGACATGGTGAAAGACGGTAATCCTGCCGTTTCTGTCGATAAACAAGACAACCTTAAAACCTCTGACACCTCAAATACTGTAAAAACTGAAGTAAAATATTCACCAGAAGATACATTATTAGACAAGCCGATGGAATCAGAGAAATATCCCGAACAGAAAGAACCGCCGACTGTTATGCGTCCAGTTTTAGGTAGAGAACAAGCCAAAAAAAGATTGCAAGCTTTTTCGTTAATGAAATTTGGGCTCGCAAAACAGGATAAAAATAAAAAAGTTGTGTCTCCCGTTAAAAAAGTTCAACTTACTGTCGAAGAAGCTTACGATGAGAATGGTGAAAAAATCGAAGTTTTTTCTGTTAAAAAACCGCCAAAGAAAGGTAAAATATAATTTCTTATTTAAATGTATCGCATTTTTTAAATTTTTGTAACAACTAGAAAATAGTTCTTACTGGCCATAAAACTTCTAGTTTTGTGTCTAGATAGGTTCGTTTTACTGATGTCACATGATGTAAGGAATATATATCTATTTTTAACCGAGTAATTTGGAAAATACTCGAATTGAACCTAAGTAAAAGCAGATAACGGATTTTTTTCGTACTGTCTACCATCAAACTAATTCCTATTTTGACAGTCGTGTTTTTCGTGGTTAGGATTCCCTCATTAATTCCAAGTAAATATTGAGATGACTTACGGACAATAAACCTTTCCAAATTCTGTGCTCACTAGATAGCAGTCCTTATCATTTGTACTGTGCTGTTAACAAAATCTGAAAGATAAAACACATGAAAAAGTGGTGTATTAAAGATAGTAAGTGACATTTTTTGTGACATGATTTTGATAATTTTTATGCCTATAATCAGATTTCGTGGATGCTTGGGATCTTCAGCACCCACAGAAAATAAATAGACATGCAAAGAATGATTAATCGGCAATACCACTTCAAATAACTTTCTAAACTTAATGGAGATTTTACGTACTGTCGCCGGTCCATCAAAATCTCACACTACAGCAGCTTTTTGTGTAAACCAGTCATAAAATAAGCACCCATGAGACTTGCTAAAAGTCGGCATCCCTTACTATTACAGAAAATCGTAAATATTTAATTTTGCGATGACTCATTCCCTCACGCAACAATATAATAATGTCATGAGAAAAGTAATAGCTTGAAAATAAATTTTATTTGAAAGACACATTACAAATCCTTATTTACTCTTAGGTCCATGTCATTTAGAAAGGGCTAAAGCAGTTATATCTGAAATAGAAGAATTGAAACGGACGGAAGCTGTATTGACAGTAATTCAGGCGCAATCTTTTTCGGGATTGTTGCCAATGCAAGCTTCCAAACTTATAAAATCAGTTAAAGGTAACGGTCATTTTTTTTTTACAAAATTGAACCATTATTTTTTCTGTTTTGGAAAGTAATTCAAATTGTTTTTTATTATTAATTATTCCTTTTTTGAGATGATGCATCTAAACTCGATCAAAAGGATCATAAAAAAAGCAAAGAGTCCGATTCCTATAAAATGTCATCTAACGAAAAAAGTGGTTCGAAAGAAAAACATAAATATTCTAATAAATCAGACGATATAAAGAAACCAAGTAGTTGGAATGACGTAAAAGAATGGGGCTACGATATGGCGACGATACGCCACACTAGAAGCAAAAGGTATTCCAGCATTAAACAATTTTAAGGATGTTGAATTATTATAATATTTATCCGTCTCTATTTGCAGATCTTACCGTAGCGATTCAGATAGCACGAAATTAGAAGAATGTTTGGGAGCCTTAGATGGTGTTGTTAAAATGAGAAATCCTTTAAATGTAAAAACACAAAATGGGAATATAAAAATGTATCCACAGGAAATTGTCAAGTAAATATTCTTGATCTTTATTTTAAATCATTACATAATGAATATAATAATATACAATAAATCAAACAATCAATACATTAAATATCCATATCTTATTTGTTCAGATACACTTTGAAATCACCAAGTATTAGTTACTCGGAGAATCCAAAAAACTGCCATAGTTTTTTTCCTAACCGAACACGCGTTTTAGCTGTAACACCTGTATCACGAGCTGAAATATGTAATAAATTTATCAGTGATAGCTTAAGGTAAAACATTTTTTATTATGAATAATAAATTATATATTCATGAGAACTATAAAATATTCATATTTTTACAGTCCAAAAAATTATTCCGATAAACCGATTACATCTCGGAATTGGTTTAGTCAAGATTTCTTAATGCCAATACCAAATGCTGAACCTAAAGATGAAAAATTAATTACAAAAGGTTACGGTCTTTCAGTTCTGACTGAAAACTATAAAAATACCAATTGGGATGACAGTGATGATGAAAAAGAAACAGAAGAAATAGTTCCGATAAGACCTGCAGAAGAAAATAGTGAACAATTACAAGCAGAAAGAACTGAATCAATTAGTCAAGTCGTTGAAAAATCAGACATTTTAGAAAAACCGTTAAAATACAAAGAAGACACAGCTAAAATTAAAAATGACAGAAGAACCAGTGATGAATGTGACAGAAAAGGTACAGAAAAAAATGATAAAATAAAACATTCTGATGAAAAAAAGGATGTTAAAAAAACTAAAGAAAAACACTCGGAGCCAGTTGAGAAAAAAGAACAACATGGCAGTATGGCGTTGCAAGATACTTCCAAAACAAACGTTAGAAAAGAAAAGGAAGAAAAATTTGACAAACAACACGATGTAAAGAATAATGAATGTTCCAAACATATTGAAAGCGTTGATCCCACATCAGACCGTTGTAGAACTCCTAATACAGATGAATATCGGCCAGATTGGGAATTAGGAGAAGACATTTTACCTCCAGATATCGACACGAATTGTTTAGGAATTCCAAAATTAAATGAATTAAGTCCTAGAAATTGGGAAAGCGATGACGATTATTATAAAACAGACCGCAATATTAAGAAGGAATTACATTTGAAAGATGCAACTGAAGATAATGTAGGGAAATATAGAAACATGAGCAACGAACGCAAATCAAAAGATAGTAGAGAAAATTATTCTCACAAAAAAGATTCAAAATCGAGAGAAAAAACCGATGAAAAAGATCGATATTTTAGCAAGAAGTACAGTGAAAATAATACGAAATCGTACGATGAAGTGAAAGATAATTCAAAATCAAAAAATAAAAGTAAAGATTATATCAGATCAAACCAAAGACATAATATTTCTACTGATAGTGAAAAAGAAATAAAAAGTGATTCGAAAGTGAAACTCGATTTAAGGCCGAGAGACGCTTCTAGATCAAGATCGAGGGGTGATTCTAGACCAAAGTCAAGAAGCGATTCTAAAACAAGAGAAGATTTGAGACCCAGAGAAAAAATTGATAATTACAAACGAAACAGATCGAGGTCTAGTGATGAGAAAAAATTTGAACCTAATATAAACGAAAGAGTTAGAGATGATTTAATATTCAATGAAAAATTGTATAATGAAACAAAAATAAGTGGCGATAGAAACAGAAATGAAACAAAGTGGAATGAAGAACGACTGTCTCCTGAACGTTACAGAGAAAATTGGGATTTTGCTAGGAGGCAAGATGACGATTTACAAATGTATAATAGAACAAAAGATGATCTGAGGTTTCGAAGCAATTCCAAATATGATGATTTGCACAGTGATTTTAAAAATTTCAATGTTGAAACTGATAAATACAGAGAAGATAGAAAATTCTCTGAAATTTTTGATCATGAATTAAATGAAAGGAGGGACTATAATCAACAGTATGAAAGAGGCATGAAAACAGATGAATACAATGAGCTATTTGACCGACCATCTAGTATCAAAGAACCACACAATTACGAAGTAGGACAAAAATACAGAGGGGATGAGAAAGGTTACAGATATTCTCCGCAACTAAGCAATCATAACGATGACTCAAAGTACAAATCGTCTCATAGAAATGACTGGGAAGAGGAGGATGATATAAAGCCTGATTATCGGAAAGAAGAACATTGGAATGATCGAAGAAAATGGGAAGAGTATCAGAGATCTCCCTATGAAAATTTCAGAGAAAATAGTTGGCGTGATAAAAATTGGGAAAAAGAAGACGACTATCGATACTCCAAAGACGGTAGAAGATTGAGATGGCAAGAATGGCAAGATGAACAAATCAACGAATTCCGTATGAGAGAACGGAAATTACATTCTGATGAAAGATATCCTAATGAATCGTACTTTCTGGAAAAAGATTATTTGGAACGAAACGATGATCGATTGAGAAGGTCGCTAGAGAGAGAAGGTTACAATAAATCAAGAAGATCAGTCGAAAAACAAGACACAGAAAGAAGATCGTTAGAAAGAGAGGGATATAATAAGCCGAGATATCCTGAAAAAGTAGATACTACGAGAAGATCGCCGGAAAGAGAAGGCTATAACAAACCAAGATATCCTGAAAAAACAGATTCTATTAGAAGATCGCTAGAAAGAGAAGGATATAATAAACCAAGATATCCTGAAAAAGCAGATTCTATTAGAAGATCGTTAGAAAGAGAAGGATATAATAAACTAAGATATCCTGAAAAGACGGATACTGCCAGAAGATCATTAGAAAGAGAAGGCTATAATAAACCAAGATATCCTGAAAAGACAGATATTGCCAGAAGATCATTAGAAAGAGAAGGCTATAATAAACCAAGATATCCTGAAAAAGTAGATACTATTAGAAGATCGTTAGAAAGAGAAGGATACAATAAACCAAGATATCCTGAAAAAGTAGATACTACTAGAAGATCGATGGAAAGAGAAGGATACAATAAACCAAGATATCCTGAAAAAATAGATACTACTAGACGATCATCAGAAAGAGAAAGTTACAATAAATCGAGAAAGTTATCAGAAAAACAAGATATTTGTAAATTAAAGTCGACTGAGAAAGATAATTCAAATAAGAGAAGAAAATCGTTTGAAGAGCACAGTGTTGATAATTGTAAAGTTGCTGAAAAAGAAAATACAAATAAAAAAAGACTTTCTGAAAAGCACGACGTTGATAAATTAAACAAATTATCAGATAAAGAATACTGTAAGCCAAGAGAACCGATAGAAAAACAAGAAATTCACAAATCAAGACAATCTGTAGATAAAGAGGGGAGTAAATCAAAAAGATCGTTGGAAAAAGTGAGTGCTGATAAGTCAAGAAAGTCAGTTGAAAGAGAAGGCTACTCGAAATCAAAACAAGATATTGAAAAGGAAAGTTTTTATAGCAATTCAAAACAAGATGACAAATCATTAGAAAAAGGGAACAATAAATCAAAAAAATCGTCTGAAAAGGAAACTGCTCAATCGAAATGGTCACCGGAAAGAAGAGATGATAAAAAGTTGACAGAGATTAATATTTCTAAAAAACTAATAGAACAAAAAGAAGGCAGTAGATCAGAAAAAAACAGCGATCATGAGAAAAATAGTGACAAGATACAAAAGTCGATAGAAAAAGAATATAGTCACAAATCAAAAAAACCTTCCGAAAAAGGAATTACTGTTGACAAGATTGAGGAAACTTTAGGAGAAATTGATTTACACAAATCCAAAAAGTTGACTGAGAAAGATTATGATAAATCAAAAAGAAAATGTGTCGAAAATGACGACAGTGAAACTTATAAACTATTAGAAGATACGAGCAAAACAAAAAAATCAGAAAAAGGTAGTAATGAGAGAAAAAAAGATATCACAGTTGAAAATAAAACAAAAAACATTGATTGTAAAGAACCGTTTTTAATGCAACAACCTGACGAATTGCTAATTAGGCCCGTTTCACCCAATCTAAAAAGCAACGATAAATTAGCATCTGAATATGAAGAATTTATAAAAACTGTCGGTTGTGAATCTGAAAATGATGCCACTGTGAATAAAGAGGATAATACAGATAAAAGTACAAAAGTCAGCACAAGTACGGACAGCAGTGAATCAAGCTCCGAAGAAGTTAAGAAAAAAAGTAAAAAGAAAACGTTATCCAAAAAAAAATCTAAATCTGCGTCGAGCTACGAGTCTTCAAGTGAATCAGAAGAAGAAGTATCCAAAAAGCATAAAAAGTCTACGCCAACTAGAAAAAAGAATGAAAAATCTAAAAGCAAAAAATCAAAGAAAGTATCGTCCGAGTCGAGCAGTAGCAGCAGCACGTCTGAGTCCAGTTCTGGTTCAACTAGTTCAACCGATAGTTCTTCTGAAAGTTCATCTTCATCTTCCAGTAGCACGAGTTCAAGTTCTAGTAGCAGTGAATCTGAGGAAGCATCTAAAAGTGATGAAAAACTGTCCGTCGAAAAGATTAAAATAAAAGAAGAAAAGTTAAGCGATGACGAGAAAAAAAGTGCTCCCGGTGCCAGTAAAAAACGGAAAAGAAAGACATCGGACAGTTCAGATGTAAGCTCAAGCTCTACTTCTAGCTCTTCAGAAGATGAATCTGAAGAATCAGATCAAACCGATAAAGTTGTTACCGATAATTCTGAAGTCATTAAATCGTTTATAAATAAAAAAGTAATTTGTGAGGAAAATCTAACGGTGCACGAATTAACTAAAGATAACTTGACCAAAACAGCAGAAAAAAGCGATGATAAAGAACACAGACATGAGATGGAAGATTCCGCACTTGCCAATACAGTTCCGAAAACAAATGAAATCGATACAGTTTTTAAAAATATTGAAAGTCTTCAAACAATACCTACAAAAATTTATCAATTATCAGATTACAAACAGTCTGTGTTTGAAGAACCGATTTCATTTTCATCGCAACCAAACAAAAACTCGTTAAAAAATACAGACGTTGAGAATGAACATAATGTTGATAATAATGATGTATCAACAGCAGCGATAGAAGAGCTTTTGCAAACAGAATCGAAAACACTGAATTCTTCTGTGACCGATTCCTTATTACACAAAAGAACGCACGAAGATGACAGTGAAAGTGAAGAGAACCAAAATAAAAAAATATGCACCGACGACTTAATGCCCAAAAGTCAATGCGAAAATACTGAAAATTATCCCAACAATTTTAATTCAGATTCAACCAGTCAGTATCTTGTCAAAGACAAATCCGATTTTGATTCGAAACACGATGAGTTTAGATCGAGTTCGAGACAAAATAACGAAAGTGACTATAGAAGAGATTACGGTCGAAGCGGGAGAGCGAGAGACAGCTTAGAAAGATCTGACAGATCAAGAAGTCGGGGAAGTAAACGGGATAGGTACGAATATGAAAGAGGTAGCAAGCGTAGTAGACACAGTCGGTCTAGAAGTAGAGATCGAAGCAGAAACAGGGATCGCAGTAAACGTGCCAGAAGTCGAGAAAGACATAGGAGTAAAGATCGAGAAAGAAGCAGAGAAGATTATGACATAAATCGAGGTTACGATAGAAGAAGAAGAAGCGAATCACAAACGAAGAGAGAATCTCAACGCATTCCAAAAGATGTTGAAAACGTTGATTCAATTCCTCTACCTGAAAGAATGTGGCACGGAAATTCCGATTTAACGTACATGAATATGGAATTAGAGAAATCTCCATCGTCGCCGTTGGACGGTTTTAAGCGTAGCGTAGCCGACTCTACGATCAGTGATTCGGAATTGTTGCGCATGCAAGCGGAAAGTAGTTACTATAACGAAACCGATAAACGTATTCCTTCCGATTTGAAAAAATACAAACCCACTTTACCGTCTTCACCGGCCGATTCTCCGATTGTGTCTCCGAGACGAATTTCGTTGGACGATAGAATAAATCAAGTGCTCGGAATCGACAAAGAAGAAACACCGAAGCCGATCGAGACTGTGGGTTCCCACGAAGGAACATACAGTAATTACTACGATCAGTATCATGGCTATGCACAACAGTATGATAATTATAGAATGCCTATGAAATCGATGGTACCACCTCTGCCAACAAATTACTATCAAGGTATGCAAATCTGCCGAGAAACGACAGCTCACGGATCTCAAGTTTTACAAGTCGGTAATGTTTTACAAGTTGTGCCGACCGAATTGCCACCGGCTGTTGATAAAGTTCAAGCTACAATACTGCCACCACAAAATGTAAATAAGGTTAGTGGAATAAGTATTGTGTATGTGTAATTTTTTGTTTGATATTTTCTCACTAAAATTAAGAATCGGACTTAACTGTTTAACGTGCTATATTTACTGCCAAATGACAAAGTTCTGTTAAGATAAATATAAACTTACAAATGTATACACCTATCCCCCGATTTACACGTTAGATACGTTCCTGAGAAAAACGTGTAAATCGAAAATTAAAAATTTTCAAGTCAAAACCGTGTAAATCGAAAAGCTTGCAGAAAATGCATAATTTTGCTATTTAACAGTTGTAATTTTTTTCAATATTTTTAGGTGTACACAGAAATAAAAATAAAATGTATTGACAGGTTCTGAAACTGTGAAACTTTCACTCAAATACAATTTTCCGTAGATAAAACTTTAATTTTATGCGAAGAAATACAGACATAGTGTGCGTGTGCAGCAAGTCAGCACATAAGCTCGGGATTCCCCGTGAGATGTGTACACAGCGCATGTGTTCAATCACAGTAGCATTTAGTAGAGTGCGATAAAAACAAAAAAAAAACTTATTTGGAAAACCGTGTAAAAGCGAAAACGTGTAAAACAAGTACCGTGTAAATCGGGGGATGGGTGTACTTTGATTAGAATTATTTTAGTCGTGTACTTAATAAATATGATTGTTTTTTTTTATTAAAGAATGCCAGCACTACTAAGGTCGTTCAAGTCGGTAACATGTTACAAATAGTTCCTACTGTTATTACGACAGAGAAGAAAGCAAAACCAAAGTTGTCCGATTTACCGTTACCGCCCGTGCATGATGCGTCAGAAGAAAGCCCCCAACCAGCAACAGAGACCGCGGAAGTAGAGGCAGAAAAGGAAGAAACTAAACCCGGTTAGTATTGTAATAACATTTAATGATGGCTCCTGTTTTTTATTTCTTATTATTTTGTTTATAAATTACAGTTCAAGAAGACGAGGTAGCATTACGTAGAAAAGAAAGAGCCAAGCGTAGAGCTGATAGAGAACAACGAAGAAAAGAAAAGGAATTGAAACGTGTTGAAAAAGAAAAACGGAGAGAACTTAGAATAAAATTAAGGACTGAGAACATGATTAAGGTAATGTCATCGGTATAGAGTATATAGAGAAAGGAAACTAATCTCCTTGTACGAACCGTCGTCCAAAAAAGTGAGAAAAATTAGAGTTCCTGCTTCGCTGGCAGAGGCGTTGACGCTTTAAGACCCCGAGTAGCGTGGACAACCATGCCGTTTGAATATCGTTTTTTTGTAAGATAGAAATAAACTGAATTAATATTGGTCAAATCGATTTAAATATCGATGTAACATTTTTACACGCTTTATATTAACTTCACTTGTAAGTTTGTATGTATGTTTGTTTGTAACCTTCGTTTGGGCTACAGCAAGTGGTTTATTACTGTAGTATAATATGTCAGCACTGTAACTACAGTGGTTAGCCGTGCGGTCTAAGGCACGGGTCTTCACTGACATCAACTCTCGGAATCACGGGTCGTGGGTTCTAATCCCGTCCACGCCGAAAAAAAAATTGTTTCTTTTTCGGCAAATTTTTGACAATAAATCGAACTAAAAAGTGGAAAATAAATATAGTTTAAAAAAAACTAAAAAACACGCTTTATATCGAACTAAAAAGTAAAAAATATTTTTTTTAAAATAAGCTTAAAACAATAATGAATAAAAAATACAAGTATTATTGTGAAAGAAGCGTGGGGCGCTCGATGTACGAAAATGTGGAACAAAGCGCCCCACGCTTTTTTCACAATAATACTTGTATTTTTTATTCATTATTGTTTTAAGCTTATTTAAAAAAAATATTTTTTACTTTTTAGTTTGATATAAAGCGTGTCTGTTTTTTTTTTAACTATATTTATTCTAATAGAATTATTGCAGCTTGGCACGCTGCAAAGGCAGGTTTGACAGCATAAAGACCGACAGTAAATGATACCACGTTGCCGTGTATTCGTATAGAGGAGATTCAGGGTCTTGATGCTACAGCGCCGCGCGTAAAGCTTTTAGAAACCGTTACCGTTATCGATTTTCGAGACACGCGCTTTATATTGCGACCTGCAGAGATCAGTCTCCGTTCTCTTTTTTTCCTCAGTGGTTAACAGAAAAAAAGAAGAAAGAACGTAAGCCTCAATTTGTTCTGTCTCTTATTTATAGCGTGCCTTGCAGTTAGAAACTAGGGAACTTAGTTTAAATTTGGACGAGAGCGAAATATTACAAGGAACCGAAGATAATGAGAAAAATGAAAAGAGCGGTCCAACAATGTGGCCGCCGCCAATGCTTGCACCTGTTCCTTTACCACAGCCACCCGCTAAGGGAATTCTTATTACGTCGGGTTTCAGGTAACAAATAACAATTTTTGTAATCGTAAACTATATCTAACAGTTCGCCTAACCTGCAGTATTTATTCATGGTGTTCTTTCAATGCGTTTGTTACACAAGTACTGTATTATTGCGACTCGTGTAAATGCTGCCTTCTCTGCGAGCAAACTCGACCCTCGTTCGCAATCGCCAATTTTCTGCCTTTGTAACATAATGTACCTACTATTGAAACGTTGGCCACTAGCGAAACACTGGTAAAGCTTATTTTATGATCCTCAACCAAAACCTTCCTTCATCTTAATATTCTATTGGATCAACACTACTTTAACTGAAGTACTATTGAATGTTATTGTCAAATATAAATGCATTATTATTGTCATATTTAGTAAAGGGTAGTATTTAAACGAGTGACTGTAAATTACAATTTTGGGTAACAAAAATAATCAATTTGGGTTACTGTATTACTAAGTGAGCGACTGACTGCGCGAGACGAAAAATCAACAGAACAGCAACTTACAAACATCCATTTGAGTTACTTAAAATACAAAATGGTAAGCTTCATAATATTTGAGCAACCTAATATTTGTTTGAGTGTCAACGTTACGTCCTGCATTTTTTTCAAAATTTGGCAAATGATTTATTTATTCAGAGCGGCATTTTGTTAATAGTTAATTGTTTGAATAGAACTGCGTTTTCTAAAAAATATATATTTAATTGACTGTCAATTAAATATACATTTTTAACTATTTAATTCGCATACCCCGTTATCGTTCACCCCGAAATTGTTTTTTTAAAAACTCCACATTTGCCCCTTCCCGTTTCACTGCGAGACAATTCGCATACCCCGTTCTGGATTTTATTATTAACCAATATTTGTCGCTAGTTTAGTTATTTTTTCGCTTACTCTATTTCATACCGCTCAAGTTATTAAAACAGTATCTCATCATCAGTCACCAAGTTTTTTTTTATTCGACCGTTTTATAATTCCCCTTTAGTAAATTGAAAAATAAAGAAGACGATAACCTCGATGAAGAAACGAAGAAAATCGTAAAGAAAAGTGTTAAATTTGCGGACGGAATATGTCCCGGTGAGGGAACGTCACCTTCGGGTGGTGAAGAATTACCTTCTCCACCGCCACCTTCAAGAAAACTGCCAAAGGAACAAAGATACAAGAAAACAAAACTGAAAACTAAAAAGAAAGTGAAGGTTGGTATAAATGTAAATACACGTCGCTTTTATTTTTCCGTATATGGAATAAAAAGGGGAAGTCAAGTTATCGTGCAAAAATTCGATTATGAGTTTTTAGTAAATGCGTTTACGAGTCCGTTGCACTTAAAAAAGTGGTTTTTAAAAAAATAGTCACACCTGCAACGTAACTCGCTAGAACGATTTTGCTCAATCCTCAAGATAGAATCTTAAAATCCGTCGAACGAGAAGTTGTCGCTTAAAAAGACGTTTAAAAAAAAAAAAAAAACGAAAAATGCTTATTTTTTTTAATGGTTCCAACAATTTCAATTAAATTTTGCACATAGATACTAAGATACTCCTTTAGTGCCAGACGTGGAATTTTCTAGTTACCCGTATCGAACTGTTTCTTTAATTTATTCTGTTTATTATTCAGGTAAAAATTATACGTAACGCTCTACAAGCTGCCGAAGAAGAGGACGACGAAGATGATAATCTTCCACCTCCTCCGCCGCCACCTGGGTCGCCGCCTCCCCATTTGTGGCCGAAACAGTCACGTCCTAATAATATTAATCCAACTGTTGGTTTTGCTCATCCGTCAACAAATCAGCCTTATCCTCCGGTGCTTTCAACTCCAGCTGCTTTCGGAATCCAAGCTCAAATGGGACCGGGACCGCCAGGGGCGTATCCTCCGAGTGGACCTATGCCGGCGTATCCGACAGGCTTTCCACAGGTCGGGCCACCTCCTCCTTCGGGACCATATCCGGGATATGCCTTCCAACCGAGACCAGGATACAATGCGCCCGGTATGTTAATTAAATTTACAAGTAAACGAACGATTGTCTCAAATAATCATACCTCGGATTTATTTAGGTGGAAGTTGTATTCCAAGAGTAAGCCAACCGCCCGGAGGTGTGTACCATCCTCCCGTGTATCCGGTCACAGGATCGCCGGCTAGACCTTTCGGTCCACCGCCTCCACCTATGCAAGCCCATCCACCGGTCTACGGAATGGCTTATAATAATTTGTCGTCATCAAAATCTCACCGTAAAACAATGTAAATTACCCTTTTTAGCGTGTAACATATTGTATATTGTAAAGAAATCATTGTAGTGTTGTTAATGTGATGAATTAAGTTTTCTATAATTTTAGAATCTTTGAATCGAAAGTCTTTATATGAAACAAACGAACGGAAAAACTAATAATTGATTATCGTTTCATATTTTAGAATAGATGTTACATACGGATGTTATATTTTAAGAAAGTATTTCAAAAATTTTGAACCGGACAAGATTCAATTTTTATTTTTTGCGCTGCATGAAAATATGTTGTGATATGAAAAATCTGTTCATTTTTTGTTTATACGATTATGTCATTCACTGTGTTATTTTACTTTATATAATAGTGATAATTTTACTGATTAGGTAATTTTTGCATAATTAGTTTCTACTTGTTGAATCCGTGGTTCTGTACCAAAAGCGCATGTTTTTTATTTATAATTTTTCAAATGGACTAAGTTTTTATCTTCAAGTAATGTTTCTCTTTTGTGGTCGAAACAATGCTGGATCTCCAACTGAGGCGAGAGCCCTAGACGTCAAACTTGCAGGGGCGCTGAACACTAACTAAATACGACTTACTCATCAATGCCCAACTGAGACTAAAGTGTTCTTTGCCCAAAAAAGAGATATTTATTTGATGAGTTATCGATATTCGTATAGTAAAGAATGAAAACTTTTGATAAGAAAGTTTCCGCCCCTTGGTGTACAAATAACGAAAATTAGTAAAAATACTCTTCTTAAAAATTTTCGACTTATTCATGATAACTACTCAGACCCGGTGATAATGGGTTTTTAGTTATTCTTGATTTTAGAATAAATAAAACGCTGGTATTCTAAACTGTGTGTGCACACCATACAAAAACAAATCGGAACTAATTAACATGCGCTTTTGTTTAGTATTAAAAAAAAAGACCGCAACTAGCTAAAACAGCATCATTTTATTTTTATAATTCTGCTATCAATTATGCGAAACACAATAGTCTTTAAGGAACACGTAAATAAAAATTAATTTCTCGTATTTCATTCTTATGTAGGTAAAAAACTTGACATGCAAGATAGTCTAAAAGTACAGTAATTTTTTTATATTATTTTGCGATAATATTTTGTACTAGTGATTATGGAAATTCATTACAGATAACTTTTTATTTTGTGACTTATTAAAATTGAATTATATAATTATTGTTAATATTTCAAAACAATAGTTTTATGATTCTTCATTCAATATAGTAAACTTTTATATTATACTTATATTATTTACCAATAATTTATTTATTTCTTCTACTAGTTGTAGCAGCTGTTAAGAGTTTTTTGTTTCTTTCTCTATGAAGAATATATTATGGTATTTTTGTGCGTACTCCCTATAAAATAGCTGGCTTTCTCTTCATATTCAGTATATTTGTAATGTTTTTGACAGTTCTATTGTGGAACTAACTTCAATTCTAATAGGTTTAATCGCGCACTTTTGTTTTTCATTGCAGCACTAGTACGGAATGGGTCACCTAACATGCATGCAAAGCAACTATTTTATAAGGAGTTGTGCAATAAAAAATTGCAATCGATATGTAGTAATTTAATCAGCGTTGTAGGGGCGGTCTTAACGTCAGTGCCAATGGGCTTCAAGGTCAGCGAGTCACCGAATCGTAGCAAAACAATATTTTATTATAATTTCAATTTTTTGAAAATTTTTAATATGTTAATTCCATAATAATAAAAGTGTCCAGACCCACACCTGTGCTTGTACCGAACCGCTAAGAAACTTACGAACGCGATGCTACTCAACTATTGACGCACGTCTCTATAAATATTTTTGAAGTGAAAACTTCTTTAGCGGCGTTGTACACATTTTTTGTAATGGGTAAAAAATGTTAAACTCGCGCCAGATCGTCAGATCGAAAATTCGTAAGACCTGATCGAAAATGCGTAATTTTGTAATGGGTAAAAAATGTTAAACTCGCGTCAGATCGTCAGATCGAAAATTCGTAAGACCTGATCGAAAATTCGTAAGACCTGATCGAAAATGCGTAATTTTGTAATGGGTAAAAAATGTTAAACTCGCGTCAGATCGTCAGATCGAAAATTCGTAAGACCTGATCGAAAATGCGTAATTTTGTAATGGGTAAAATATGTTAAACTCGCGTCAGATCGTCAGATCAAAAATTCGTAAGGCCTGATCGAAAATGCGTAATTTTGTAATGGGTAAAAAAAGTTAAACTCGCGTCAGATCGTCAAATCGAAAATTCGTAAGACCTGATCGAAAATGCGTAATTTTGTAATGGATAAAAAATGTTAAACTCGCGTCAGATCGTCAGATCGAAAATTCGTAAGACCTGATCGAAAATGCGTAATTTTGTAATGGGTAAAAAATGTTAAACTCGCGTCAGATCGAAAATTCGTAAGACCTGATCGAAAATGCGTAATTTTGTAATGGGTAAAAAAAAGTTAAACTCGCGTCAGATCGTCAGATCGAAAATCCGTAAGACCTGATCGAAAATGCGTAGGACAAAATTCGTAAGACGAAAACTTTTTTGTTTTTTTTGCTTAGCTATTTTAAAATAAATGCAAAATGTAATCACATATTTTTCACTTCTGACGGCACTCCCGGAGTGCAACCCGTCTTTTTTTTTATAACCAACGATGTTGTCGACTCATTAAACGATAGTTGAACAAATGCACGGACCAGTTTACAGATCGTGTTTGTTTGATAGAATACTATTTTATGCCCGTTTGTTTTTTCAGGCGCAATTCAAGTTTTCGTAGACATGAATTGATCCCAGCTCGTAAAATGTGCCCTGAAGTGTGAGGATAAGAGTGTGAAAGATTGTATTGTTTGTATTTACGCCCCTCGTAACAAGAAAACAAATTGAACCACTGCTAGAATAATTCAATCAAAAATGGTCTATTCAAATGACTTTTGTAACAGAATTGAACAGTCGTACAATATTAAATTTTTAAAAAGAGCACCATAACTTGCAGTCGTTGGTAACTATATTACGAAGAGTTAAGTTAAGATTTTTTTTTGCCAAAAATCTAGGAAATTTCTGTCAGATCAAGAATATAAAATTGCATGCGTTGTAAATCAATTTTGACTTCAGTGTTCACATGTTGTTGGAAGTTCAAAACAACAAAAATTAGTGGAAGTTTACTAGCGTTGCTTTACTTTTTTATGTAAATCATTTTTAATGTAACCATTATTTACGTTTGAATTTAATTAGAACTTTATTTATTTTGTTTTTGTAACTTCAATAAATTGATTGACTGTTGAATAATCATAATATTATGATTGATCTTTTAATTATTTTACTTGAAATTTTGATTTGTGCATTGTTTAAGAAAATATTGTAATAATTGTATACAGACTCGTTGAATATATTATGTATTCAAATTAATCGTTAAATTTTTTAATGCCGATTACCAAAAACATTGTTCAATTCTGTATAATATTATAAAAATGTGTAATTTTAAACTTCGTGACATTTTAAGGAATGTGAATTTGTTTTTTCCTAATTATATTTTTTCTAGAAATAATAAAATCGGTATTTATGTATATAGAATTATGAATAAAGAATCTTTTATACAAAATATAAGAAATTCAAATTTTTACTGTCGTTTTTTTACGCGAATGTGTTCAAGAATTTGTTACATAAGAATCCTCTTAAATTATTCGATTAGTTAAAGAATTGACCGTATGATGTCGTAACATGTTTAATATTTCATAGATTTCGACTTATTCGTGTGACGTCAATAGCTGCTGTGGTAGCTTTTTATGTCAATGTAAACATCTGTCTATCTGTTTTTACTTCGAATTGTATTTTTATGTAATTTTGATAATTTTTAAAGGACATATAATATTTAAAATAAATTACACAAGTGGTGAAATATAAATTGAAGTGGTTTTGTGCGAAAAACTTTAATTGAAAGCAAGCAAACGTCTGTCATTTGTTCGTGTGATTAAATATAGTGCAGACGCCATTACAGATCGGTTAATTTATTCGTTCTAGATGGGTTCCGATGATGAAGATTTGGAATTTTTACGGTTAGCTGCATTAAATTCTCGAAAACCCAAAAGTGATAGTATTCAATACTTGGGCTGTAGTAAAAATGGTTTAAAAACTGTTACAAATGTTAATTCACAAAATTGTCTATTGCCAGACACTAGGCGAAACTTCAAAAAGAAAGTTCGAAGGATTAATAATCATGTAAATTGGCCCAGAAATGTAAGTCCCACTATCTATTATTTTATTTAAATAATTAATTATACTTATAGTAGTTAGTTATACGGCAGCTAATATTGTGGTTTGTAAATGACAACGCTTTTTTCAAAAATTGTGATGCTCCATCAATCGATGTAAAAACATTTATATAATATTTCAAGAACGAGGCTATTGACAACCCTAAAAATCATAAAGTCACCTTCAAAAATTTGCTTTTCTTATATAAATGGTTATTCTATAACGATTTCTGTGTTGGTTAGAGTATCTGCAAATTAGTTGTCTCCCACGGCGCCAAAACATTGCTTATTAAATTGTACGTATATAAAAATGTCTCAAGTAATAAAATAATAAATAAACGTGGTACGAATGGAAGAATGAATGGAGCTTAATTAGAGATGAATAAAAGAATAGTTTATTATATATTATATTTATAATATTATCTATTATTATAGTTTAGTTGAAATCAGAAGTAGGTAGAATAATATAGTAGGACGTGGCTAATTACACAAGTAAACGCAGAAGCCGAAAACCGTGTTATATAATATTAAAAAAGAAAAAAAAAATGTGCCAAGAAAGATATGTTCCCGTGCCAAGCATATGAAACTAAAGATTACAAGAACGTGAAATTTTATTGTTTACAGGGGTCAGTGCAGAGAGTGACTCATTCAAGAGTAAATTCAAATTTGATATCGGTGCCAATCGCAGTCGATGAAGAATCCCAAATCCAACCTAAGCTCGCCTTACCTCAAGACAAATATTTAAAACGAAATGTGCAAACAGATTCGAAAGAAGTGGACGACACTCCTTCAAAATTTAAACGATATGAACATTCTGATAAATCAGAAAGTGAGTCGGAGGAAGAAAATGCAAATACTAGAAATGAATCGGATACAGAATCTTTGAAAAGGAGTGAAAAGGGAGATAATTTAGATCGACTAATGGACGAATTGGATGAAATGGTCGGCGTATCTTCGAATAAAGAGTCGCCGAAGTGCGTTAAAGCAAAAGTGAAAAATAAAAAACCAAAGATAAAAGCGGTGCCGATTGAAAATCTTAAAGCGCCGGCAGAACGAGTTGTCGTTAAGACTGAACCACAAGACGCTGATACTATTCAAGCGCAAGAAATATTTGAAAATAAGACAAATACAGAAGAATTAGATGTGATAATAAAAACTGAACCCCAAAGTCCCCCCGTTGTAATAGAAGATGAGAATATAATTAGTGGTGTTGGTTTAAATACGGAAACTGCGCCTCAAAAACTACCTGTAAATTCGATCGAAAAAACGGTGTTTCAATTTCCAAATAAACATTCAAAGTCCCCAATCAACGAAAGGGTTGCATCTCCAAGATTTCAAACCGAACGTTCAAAGTCACCTATCAACGAAAGAGTTACATCACCTCGTTTCCGAAGTGAACGATCGAAATCACCTATTAACGATAAAATATCTCCTAGATTTAGAAATCAACGCTCAATGTCTCCTATTAATGATAGAGCGTTATCTCCCAGATTTAGAAGTGATCGTTCCAAATCTCCTATTTGCCGACAAAATCGGAGCAGATCTCGTAGTAGGTCACCTCTTGATCATGATCGTCTTCGTTTGCCTTTCGAACGTGATCGATTGTCACCTAGAAGATCGCCTTCCGATCGAATGTCGCCTAGAAGATCGCCCTCTGATCGCATGTCGCCTCGAAGATCGCCTCCAGATCGAAGGTCGCCTTCGAACTTCTTGCCTTATGCGCCGTATGAAAGATCTCATTCTCCATTGCACAGAACACTGTCGCCGTTAGGAATTGATACGGAAGCATTGTCAACTATCACGAGAGCTCCGTTATCACCGCGTTCAGCTGCTTTTGTTTTAAGAAACAGACAAATTCTAGCGAGGAGAAAGATGTCTCCTAGACGTTCGGTATCTTCCAGAAGTAGCATCAGTTCAAGAAGCAGATCGCCATCAAGGGGTAGGTCGATGACTCCATTGTCACCTCGGCGACGCTCAATTTCTCCTCGTCCCAGAGTTTATTCACCTTTGAGAAGAAATGTTTCACCGAGACGTCGATCTGTTTCACCGTTGAGACGCAGATCCATTTCTCCCAGAAATAAAAACTTATCACCGCTAAGAAGAAGATCTCGATCGCCACTTTCGCCTCTTAGGCGCAGATCGGTATCGCCTCGTAGAATAGGACCTGCTAGAGGCAGATATTCTCCAAAACGAATGAGTCCGAATCGAAATAGAAATTCCAAATCACCTCCTCCATCCTCAAAATTGCCAGTGCACAGTCGTTTGGGTTCTCGAACGAACGCCAATAAACACGAACAATCACCGGTAAATAGGAAGAAAACGTATTTCGCAGCTAAAAGTAGCGGCGAAAGGCCGCCAAGAAACAATCGCAGTCTAAGTTTGAGTCTTAGCCCGAGTCCAAGTCGCGAGAGACCAAAGGAACCATTGAACGCTATTAAACGAAACAATTACGAAAAGGATACGCAGAGCGACGAAAGCGTTAAGAAAAATTCAACTGAAACAAAAAATGTCGATCCAGTATTAGAAGCACGTAAACGTAAATTTGAAAGTAAAGCACCTATTGAAGTAGCGACGGGCATTATTAAACTGAAAACAAATAAATCCGATACGTCCGCAGAAAAAAATGACGACAATTCACAAGAAATAGAAGAATCACAAAATAAAGAGTCAGAATTGCAAAGTGACAATGAATTTATTGATGTGAATCCAACGTTAGATGATTTATGGTCTTCAGAAGAGTCAGATCATGAAAATGAGGGCCGATTCAAATTGAATCAAAAACCTAATGAACGCAAGGTTAATGTAATACCTTTCACTCAAACATTGTCCGGTTCGAATAAAAATAAAATAAGTGAAGGGAAAGAAAGACGTCGAGAAACCGATAGACAAATGAATAAAGGAGACAGAAATAGTAGATATGCAAGAAAGAGTACAGATTATAGTAAACGACGACAGTTTAGTAGAACTCGTAGGCCGGAAAGTGATACCTTACGCAGAGAAGTGAATAGTAGACGCACAGATAGATATACTGAAAGTACTGTGAAAGATACAGTTGCCTCTATTAAAACTAACAACGTTAAAAATATGAGTACAATGACTGACACAAAAACAACTGAGCTACACAAAACAAACGATACACAGACTGAATCGGTTTCGAAAGAACGCAATGTTGTAGTGACAGATAAAACTGAAATAAAAGTAAATAGTGTTGTTAACGATAAAGTTAAATCTGATAAAAATACAGACAAATCTCAGAAGACGTCAGAAAGTGAATCGGCAGACACAAAAAGTAAAATAAAAATCAACATTCGCAATCCAAATAAATATAAGGAAGATCAAGCTAATGTAGAAAATACCGATAATCCCGCAAAAGATGATAAGCCTTCATCGAAAAGTGTGGTACGAAAAGTAACTGAAGTTGAGAAACAGACCGTTAAGTCGGTGAAACAAAGTGAGGACCATGAGCCAGAAATAATTTACGAAGATGACGATGATAGCGGCAGTGTTTCTAAAGACGATGGTATGTGTAATTGTAATTTTGTTTTTGTTATTCATTTTTGTAGTGCAATTAGATTTTTGAATGAAATTTTTTTAGATCACACAAGCGTTATAGCAAAACTTTATATTATTTTTTTTAACTTATTGATTAAAAAGTTCGGTATATTTAAAATTAATAATAAAATAGCTGCTTTTCATGCATGTATAGGCTGTGTGCACGAAGCCTATTAGCGCCGCTAGTGGGTAATAGAGAATTATTGAACTAACTTTTTATGGAAATCGCGGCATGTTTCTAAGGTGATAAGTCAAAAACTTTAGTTGGCCATGATGTGTCAAAAAAAATGTAATAAGGAAAACTGATGTTAATTTGTTTACACTGACAGCGGAACGTCAAATCAGGGCGCCAATGGTCTTTATTTTACTTAAATCGCGCCATCAGCGCACCAGCCCGGAACACAACAAGCATTTCCAGATCGCTTAGTTTTCCTATGTTTTCTTTGTAATTAAAAAACTATAAAACTATAACTACTTTCACTTTTAATAAACATTGCTCGCTGACATACGAAAAAATTGGAGTTCGAAGTTTCCTCTAGTGCTCACCACAAACGCTCGCATCGAAAAATTTGTAACTCCGCCTCCGTGCACATAGCCCATAGAGGTAGTAAAATTACCCGTTTCGCACGGGTGATTAGGTAAAACAAAAGAAATGCGGAACGTAACCGTACTACCATTTCCATTGTAAACTAAACAATTGTTAATTGTTAACAGGTGGAGATTTACGCGCAGAACTTAGCAGAAGGCGTGCCCAGCGCCGCGCTATTACGGTGCCGTCTATGGTTGGTCCGCCAGCTCGTATTTTACAAACAGCGTTTCAAGAAATGAAAGCTTCCAAAAAACGACTCGCTCCTCCAATATTGGCCAGTGGAATTGTCAGACCCACGAAAGGTGTGTAATGTTTACTTCGTTTGTATACTTTTTTAAATGAAAATTTAGAGCGAGTTTTAAATTTTATTTTATTGCTTTTTCCATCATTTTTTAATCGTGTTGGTGCAGGAGTTAATGCGTCGGAAAGACGAGTGCTGGTGCTCAAACGAGCCGCCATGCAAACGCCTGACACGTCACAAGTGGCTTCCCCGAACGCCCCACACACTAAAGGTTGGCCCTTCCTTCTTTACTAACACTTTAAACGTTCACGTGCAAATTTCAAATTAACTAGTCATAAAATTTCTATTTAATTAACGTAAAACTATTAAAAATTCTGTTTTTGTTATTTAATAAACCGACAAATATTTTTATTCGTTGTTTTTACTATTTTAAACTTAATAAAAAAAAATTATTCATTGATATTTAAGCGTTTTGAAATAGTTATTGGCGTAACTAGTAGTCTAAGTCATTCATGGCGTGTCAGCGCGATGTTTTCAGCACGAGTCGTAGGTGCGCAGGAACGAGCGAAGCGAGTGCATACTGCGCACCGGAGACGAGTGCTGAAAACATCGCGCTGACCGGTCATGACTTAGCCTACAAGTTGCGCCCATAATTTTATTCAACAATTGCGCGTTATTCATGTTTTAATTATAATGAGATGTAAATATCTATTTATTTCTTTATAAAAAAAACTGTCAATACTAACAGCACCAAACAGCACGATTCAATGTTTTGGTTTGAGGTTAGCCGGTTATGAATAAACTCCATGTCGAAAACATTCGGCCTCTCAATTTTAGTCTCAATGGGTAACAACAGGGAGTTGTTGTTACCTACTATTTCGTTACGACTCAGAAAATAGTTACGTTTATTTTCATTATTACACAATGGCCGAGCTAGTAGGAATCTTCATTGAGTTATGACAAGTAATTGTCACCAGTCGGTAAATGGCTATTTAGGGTTCGGTTTTTAGGCATGATAAAACATGAATAACGCGCATGAGTTGAATAAAAGGGCATTTTTTATTAATTGTATCAAATTGACGTGACGTAATTTTAAAATTGTACTTTCATCGATAGTTTCTAAACAAGAAACGAGACGCGATGTACGTTTACCGATTCACTTCCGTTTGGGCGTTGCGGGTAATGAGAATACTGCGGTTGCCGACGATGATGTTTTCGGTCCACTGCATGCAGCAGTCGAGGCCGAAGTCGATGATGTTCCCACGAGTGTTACGGCACCTCGTAAACGGACGCGATTACGTGGCGGTAATCGTAAGAAACGTCAACAAATACAGGTACTGTGTTTGGATTTAAATTATTTTGTATATTTTAGTGCACTTTTCATGTTCTACTGTCAATTTAGCGTTAAATATCTTCACAGGTTTCAGAGCTGTAAAATGAATTTTGTTCTTCAAACTTCATTAATTAAATTTTCCGTTACATTCTAAGTCAGTTTCAGGTCGCAGCGAACATTTTTGTTTGTGTCATCTTTGAAAATTGAAAAATAGTTATATTGGATTTTTTCTAAGTGTACAAACGTTTTTGTTGTTTAAGACAGTGATTTTTGCTTATTTATTAACGAATTTTTTTAGTGGGGGTAATTTTTTGTTTTGTAAACTTGTTATAAATAATTATTAATTAAACAAATAATTATATTTGTTGAGACTTTCTTGTCAGAGTTATTAACAAAGTGAATTTTTACTAAATTTACTGGAATGTGATATTTTAACGTGATTATGTATTTTTTTACGTGTTATATTAGTCTGTTTTTCGTTAGGTAGTTATTAATTTTTGAAAATAAATATTTAAAATTCGTTAAATCCAATATAATTTAGTCATCAAACGTGATATAAATAATAAGTTATTCTATATATTGGGCGTGTTTGGCCGAAGTAAGTACTTACTAAATTTAGTAAGTCACTCACTATACTTACAAAATTTTCGGCCGGAACACAAAATAAGTGCTAACGCAGTAAGCATGGCTTAATATAAGACGCCATTTTGCTTATTGTTGATGTAAACAATACAGACAGGAACAGACCTGTCATTTATCCATTTGCAATTAAATTATATTAAATTTAGTACTGTCAATTATATTCATTCTATGAGGTTATGTACGGGATATATAACGTAAACCAGTGTTTTGAGTTATGTCAATCCAGTAAGTCTGTCCTGGCCGAAAAGCGCTATAGTCAGCTTGTAAGATTTTAATTTTGTTATGCTAACTGGCTTACTAAGTTTAATAAGTACTTACTTCGGCCAAACACGTCCATTGTATTTGGGTGAATTTGAATGTATTTTTATACTTTTTTTCCGCTAGCAGAAGACGTAAACACAATGATACTCTCAAACATTTCTTTACATGAGTAATCTATGCTTAACACTGCTATCGAGACGTTATAAATTATAATATGCATTTAAAAAGATAGATATCTAGGTCGTGTGATCAACGACTGAGCATGTGTCAAAGATTAATCCGTTGATATTGTAAATTATAGACGCTCGACAAAAATGGATTTATCTATTAATCGTCAATTCATACACTGAACTACCCTACACTGCCTACTGGTCTAATATATTTTAGAAAGCTTCCGAATAGTGTTTTTGAAACAAGGCTTGAAACCGAAACTGAATTGTTTAAAATTTTCATTTCAGTAATCGAAAACAAAATTAATATTTTAACATTTCTCGACTTTCAGGAAAATCCCAATTTCTATTTATAACTCGAAATTAAAAAGGGAGAAGCGTTTTTGTTTCTGCAAATAATAAATTATTATACGGTTTTTTGTCGCGAATAGCGTCAGCTAAAGCTTCCTATATACATTCTAAAAAAAAAAAATTTACAACACTAACATTTTTTCGATACTCATTAAAAATAAGATGAACATTAAATTATTGTTTATAATTTTCAAGAGTATATCATTAAAAGCCAGAAAGGATTCAAAATTGAAACATGGAACTTAATTTAATTCAGTTTCAATCCATGCTTTGAAAGCTTTTAAAAGATGATAAAATATCTGCTAGATCACCATATTTAATGACCAATATTTTGTTGCTTTGTTTTTGCACTACATATTAGTTCAGAACGTTTCCGGGTTGGTACCACGATTTTTTTTAAGCTTGAATAACAGCTACCATCCACATTGATTGCACTTGAATTACTGGAGCGCTTAGAGGGATGAAGGTGTAGAACAAAGTAAAATGTTCTGTTTCTTTCCTAACTACGATGTTAAGAACTTCTGATAACGTAATCAGACCAGCGACATGTAACCGTTTCATATTTACAAATGTGTTCTTGAGAGAACGACCCCAATGGCCAATTAATATACAGTCGGATCGCGATAATCGGGCATTTGTTATGCATATTGGTGTTCAATAATTAATCGAAATTGCCCAATTATAGACAGCCTTCAGTAAAAGGACTTATGACACTGAGCAAAAATAAAAGGAATAAGTTGACATTTTAAGTTTTTCGATGCACATGGTTTGAATTTTTTCATGGAACTCATCAAAACATAATGCTGACCAGTTACTGTGATAATAATAAACTAACTCATAAATATTTATTAGTTTTAACATCCTGTTGACTATCCTCAAAACAAAAACAGAGACTAATTTTAACGAAGGCTGTTTTGAATGTTTTCATGTCAAATTTTCTTTAAATTGTCCGTAATTGCGGAAAAATGGACACACACACAAATGGAACCGAACGTCAAGCAGTCGAATTAAACAACAGATGTAGATATGTATGGTATTGGGTAGATAGATAGATAATAGATTACATATGCTTGGACACCTGAGGTAATCAGCGTCAACAAATTCAATATTGTTCATTTGAATTTTATCTGATACAGAAATTAAAATAATATTTTATTTACTGAACTAACTGGTCTCAAAACCAGGACCTCGGTCTCTCAAAAACACAAATGTATGATTTGCTTTTCTGATCCTAGGACGACGCCAGTTATATGTCACCAAGCATACAAATTGATCTGAATTTTGCAACGATTCGCGATTGTTTGTATTGTTGTTGTTTAATTGCGCCAGCTTACATCATTATTAATCTTCCTTGTCCATGTTTGTAACGATTTTATCACGGCCAAATAATTGTAATTGTTTTGACGATTAAGGCTAATAATCGTTAGTCAAATAAAATTATAATTTTATGTTAAACAATGACAACGATATATTTTCAGATTTGGGCGTGACATTTCTAATAAATATCGTAATATTTTTTCGTCATTATCATATCACTGTTGTGATCATTAGAATTATAAAATATGTTGTTTTTAAGATTACGATACACCACCATGGTCATTAAAATAATAGGATATATTAATAGCCTTAGCTGCTGAGCGTGTTGCTTTTTTAAAAAAAGGATATATTCTGTTTTAAGATTACAATATAATATGTGTTTGTTGGCCAAGTTCGAGAAAGATCTTAGAACTCTTTGGACTGTATTAGAGCCATATCGGAATTGTTGCAGTTAGAATTCTGTTTTTCGACAAACGTATTTAGTCCTGAAGTCAGTTTCTAGCGTGCACAACAAATTTTACATATGGAAAAATTACGTTTTAACTTACCTTAATCGGTCCTGAGAGACTTGGAATTGATTTGACAGTTCGAAGAGTCCTGTAATACCAACAAACGCGCATGTTATTTGTAAACTTAAAACTAGTTATTGTCGTCGATTTTATTCGTAAATTTTGATATTCAGCCTGAAGTTTTCGAAATGATTCTTGTGTAATAATGTCAACATTACTATCAATATTCATAAATCATAATTATACTTTCCTTTGTAGTCTTTGTCCAGCAAGTTTGATTTTTTTGCAACTGTGAAATTAGTATGGAACTTCTTATGTTCAATTTAAAGAACTGTGATATTTTTAGTATTTGTTTCTGTGATACATAAATGCAAGATTTTGAGGCTATATAAAAATACGTAATTATGAAACATATTTTTTAAACTTTTATGGAGTATTTCTCGATGAATTTTTATACGATTCTCGATGTTATGAACAAAAGGACCTATTTGTTGTTTCTAAGCCTGTGTATTTTTATAATATTTGAGTAATGCAAAATAATACGCATGGAATGGAAAAAAACAGATGATTGAGATATTAATTTTCCTTTACAATATAATGTAGCGAAAATTCAAGAAATTAAAATAAAAAAGTTTAAATATTTATACGCCGCTTTCTCGATTAATCGACTTTCATATAATTTCAACAATGCCGAGAAAACAAGGCTCTCCGAGCTGCCATTTTGTGCTGTTTGAATTTCTTTTCTAGTAACCCTACCCGAGTCGGGATTAAAACGTAACCCGATTTTGTCAAACGAAATTTTAATTGACTATATACAGCGTGTTCGCCAATAGTGGTAACAGTGAATAATTCGTGTATCCTACTGCTTAGATACAAAAATAAATTTAAATAGTTTTTTGTTCAATTCGAAATTTACTGCTGAGGTATATTTTTTTATACTTCACACTTGACCGGAAGTGTACATGCTTTTTTTCAAATGAAGGGTACACGGGAAGAAGGCGGTTTGTCAAAAAATGTAAATTGTGCAGGAGAGCATTTTGAAGTGTTTAAGATCGTACCATTTACTTGCTGATGCATTTCTTTCAACGCTTATAACTTTTGACCTAGAGTATTCTTGTCTAAAATGAATACACCAACAGAAAGGTACGACTTTTGGCTACAAGATGGCATAAAAAAAATAATTTCGAATTTTTACTGACAAATCGCCTTCTTCCCGTGTACCCTGCAAATGGCAACATATATTTTTTATTACATTTTAGAAATTTCCATTTTTTTTCTCTACACATTCATATAAAATTGTCATAAGGTTACATAAGAAAATATTCGAGAAGAACGTGATCGATTTATTAGTTAAAAAAACGGTAATTATTACTGTGTTTAATTAATCAATCGATAACATCTCTCTCAAATATTTTCTTATGTAACCTTATGACAATTTTGTATGAATGTATAGAGGAAAAAAAAAATGGAGATTTCGTAAATGTAAAAAAGTTCATGCTGCCATTTGAAAAAAAAATGCATCCACACTTTCGGTTCAGTTTGAAACACAAAAAAGTATTCCTCAGCAGTTTTCGATAGTAAATCTCGAGTTGAACAAAAAACTATTTAAACAATTTTTTTGTATCTAGTAGGATACACAAATTATTTACTGTTGCCACTTTCGGTGAATGTACTGTACATACCAGGCCTGGGTAAATGGCGAGCCGCGGGCCGGATACGGCCCGCAAAGCATTTTATAAATGATTATTAAGAACTAAAATAGTTTGCCAATATAATTTAGTGCATAAATTTTTTTTATAAAAATACACAAGACGAAAAAAGACCTTTTTGTTGCGGAAATGAAAGAACATTTTTTTTTACTCTACAAATTTTTGGCCCACGACCAAATTTTCATCAGCAATGTGGCCCGACGATCAAAAGATTTGCCCGCCCCCGGTATATACAGTAAGTTTAGGTATCATCCATGACGGAATAATATTCTGCCGTTGAAATATTTGTCTTGAACGCAAATGCGATAATTATTTTGTAATAACTTCAACTACATACATGATAAGATATAAATCACAACTAGTTTCGTCTTCAAGATGTCATTGTTCGGTGATTACTCTAAAATAGATACAAGCTCTTGGCTTGAAATTTAGAAATTGCTGACCATCCGCAATATTATTTTAAAACATCTTCTTTTTTGTGTGTTTTTGTACACTTATCACTAAATTTATTACAATCTAATTTTGTTTAATTAAACCGTTCAATAATAAAGAAGTTTTTATAAACCGATATTGTTTTGTTAATCGAAAAAGTGCGTATAAAGTTTTCTTTTTTATCGAACAATATTAAATTTAAATCGTTACAATAAAAGTGTCGAAAATAATATCCATGTAATATTTATTGAGAATCTAGTCGTTTTAAGGTATTTTTTTAATATGTCTAAACTGTGATAATCTGTATTTTATGATCAACACGTTTTTATTTATTATAATAATATTTCTAAAAATCTGAGTGGAATTTTGTTGATCATAAAAATCGAAGTATTTTGTAAATATGTTGAAAATTCTCCCTAATGAATTTGGTTGGCTTTTCAAGAAGGAAAAGCATTTTATATAAAATTGGTACATTTTTAAAATTGTTTAAAGATTCTCGTCACTGCTGTTGAATAATTTTTATTTGGGTTACATAAGCTCAACCACCTCCAGAAATATTGTTAAAGCGTGAAACATTGTAATAATGAATTCGCAATTTTTAAAAATGTGCCAGATAAACACTGATTGGTCGATTATGAACTATTTTTTTAATGCATACTGAAATTTGAAATAATGAAATGGTTGTACAATTTGTGTACTTTAATTTTGTTGCTGTATATACACGAAATATTGTTTGTCGAGGGCATTATATAACTGTTTAAACATTTCGATATGATGCCCCTGACATTGTTTTATAGCTACCTACTGTAAAGCTTTTATATTCGTTTATGTTTCCGAGTAGAGAATTTAACCGTTAAAATGTCTTCTTTTCGAGGATCAGATAAAATTTGAAAATCTCGATACTTAGTTGACCACTCTAAATTTTAATATATTTTTTCAAAAAGATGTCAGCTTAATGGATTGAAAAATCTGATTTGTTTTTGTGGTTTTATCAGTCAGGGTTGTTTTCTTTTTACGATTATTAGTAAAGTTATCCCATTTTAGTTTCTTACTCGGAATCTTGTCAAATATTTTGTTTTTTATTTAATTTTAATATTCACAAGTATTTCACATTTAGCATTTTTTTATACCAAAACTGATATTGAATAAGAATGACAATTTGTCGCTTGTATACCAGAATTTAATTATGTTAGTTGGTTTATAACAAATTCAAACGAAAACAGCAAACTTTTTTTATTTATCTATTTTTTTCCACAATTATCATTCATAAAAAATGTGAGCATCGCTAAATATTGTATTTTCTTTGTTATTTGTATTGATCTCTGTAATACGCTCCAATATTATATTTTTATTGGTGTTTTGCGTATATAATAGATTCGGATAAAATATTCATTTTGTATACTAATAATGAACAGCTTCAGTTTATCAGTTAAAAAAAAACAACAATATATAAGAAATGGCGTGTTGCTAATTAAAATTTAAAGTTGTACGTCAATTGAAAATTAAATTTGGATATATTAAATGAAGAAATAGTAATGGTGGAAGAATTGTTCACCTAGTCTGCCAGAAAAACGAAGCTGGACTTAGATCCGAATCTAAGCAATCAAATAGAAAAGCAGATGATAACATTTTCATGCAGTAACGGTCTTGAAATTTAATTTTATTCTTATTGTAACAATCTAGGTGTAAGGAGGAATCTTATGCAACATCTACCTACAACAATATAACAAACAAGTAACAACAACAACAAAAAAGAAACTGTCAGCAACCGTAACAATATGAAACATTTCATCACAGTGAAGTCAGCAACAAAAGACATCATGAAGAATAAACTCATTCATCGCATAAAAGAAGAAACTAAAAACTTATGAACGTTATCATTATTATATATGTTAAATACCGTATAAATTATAAATATTTAAGAGTTGTTTGCTTGAAATAATTGAATATTGTTGTTAAAAATGTAATTCTAATTTGTTATGTTGTAGGTCGTTAATTCAGATATTGATAAAGAAAATAGTTTTTTTGATAGATTTCTTATAACTGTAATTTGATTTTTTAATTTTTAGTTTAGTAACACTAATTATGTATGTTTTGGTTAAATTGAAAATGAAAAATATGTATATGGCATTCGTAAACATTATAAAAGAAAAAAAATAATATTGTTGTTTCACTGTCATGTCTTATTTGCTTTTTACTATCATTTTTAACAATATTTTAATTTGTAAAAATACAATTTTTAATATTGAATTTTAAAAGTAAAGCGTGTAATTATATTTGTTTTAATGTTATTAATATAATAGATTTTCGTACATATTGTAAATAAATATATTTTATAGAATATATAAAATAAAACATAGTTTGTGATATCTTAAATAATGTTTTTTTTTTTTATATTCAGTCATTCGTAAATTGCTAATATCCTTCGCGGACAATATGCGGCGGACCTCCAACCTGATCGTGTAATCAAAATTTGAATTAACAAATGGTCAATTTTTCTGTTTTAGTTGATATGTAAAAATCGAGAAACAAAAGCCCAAAGGCAGGCAACATAAACAAAAGGTTCTGATTTGTACCAAACCCCAAGGCCGGCTTAAGCTAACTATGCGCCCTAGGCAAGATTGAATTTGCGCCCCCCTTTTCAGCAATTCATATCAAGGTGAAAAGGAATATTGCTAAATAATATAATTAACAGTTCGATGAACATATTTTATATTTTCTATCAAAAGGTATTAACAAAGTCGCTAATCCTACAAATCTATCTTTAGTCATAATAGAGCGCAGATAGGTTTTTATTAATTTTAATTTTGAAAAACTGCGCTCACCACTTGCAATTTTTTTTTAATATTAAAATAAAACATTGGCAGTTTACAATTTTGCCGCCCCCAGAATATGCTGCCCTAGGTGGGTGCCTAGTTCGCCAGTTTAAACCAGCACTGCCAAACCCTCGACAAATGAGTACATTTTACTGTAAATAAAATGGAGCAACAACAATGAATGTTCGTTAGTTTCTTCTTATATTTCCACCAAAATGATAGGAGGCGCACCCACAGTTTAAGAATAAACTGTAAGCGTGTGCCTCCAAAACGAAGAGACTAACAAACATCCAACATCGCAACTAATTTAGAGCTGTTTTTGGACCTGGAGCAAACTAAATTTAATACATTTACTTTTTTTCCTTAATTCTCAAATCAAGTGTGATCAAAAGCATTCGTTTTAGAGGGCGAGAAAAAAATGTGAACAGTTTCTCGAGTCATTGAGCTTTCTTACGTTTAGTATCGCAGTATTTCCTTCAGACGTAGATCGATTACATCACACCATACATCGAGTTTATCTGTGAGTGAAGGAAAGCATTTAAAGAACAAGGAGTGTTTAGGTATGTATTAAACCTAATTTGATATAATAAATAATGTTCTCTTAAGTAAAGTGAATGCATTCTGGAACTGCTTCTAATTTGACAGAAAATAATATAACTACCATTTTTTACTGAGAATGGTTTATAAATGCTTATTTTGTATTTCTTTTTGATTTATTATATCTACAATTTGTAGTTACACAAACAACTTAAGAAAATTTATACAAGCCTTAATTTTTCAAAGAATAGTGTAATAATTGTAAGTTCTGGAAAAGAACAATTAAAAAAGATGTAATAAGGTTATCTCTGGTAATAATTAACAATAATGCTGAAAACAGACAGGACTATTCCTAGATAAAGAAAGGAGAAATATTTGCGCAATAACGATACAAATATTATTCTACAAAATAACATAACTATTTTTTAAAAAAAACTACATATCATTACTTCCGCTTAAACCGGAAATTATATTAGAGGAATATATTATTACTTCATTAACATTTAATTTTTTTTTTAAGGTTGAAATAAAAACAAAGCCAAAAGACATTTAATTTCTAAACTTCTTTTCTCTTTTTTTTCAAACGCTAATAAATTGCTTGCTTTAAAAATTGCTTTGTAAAAATATTGATTTCTGTTGTTTATTTTTCAAATAAACAATCAATAACTGAAAATAATGACAGCAACCAGAAAAATAATTGAGGTGGCTATTTATATTGAAACAAATGATAATTTTACCGTTTTAAAATAATTCACGGATTTTACTGTGATTTGAAGCAAAAATTTTTTAGTGGGTATAATGTTTAAATAAATAATTGTCATTGGATCAAACGGCTGATTTTACAATAAATAAAATATGGGTTGTCCTCCGGTCGAGTGTAGTGCAGATCGAAAAAGACCAGCATGGTCTCCGTGTGGTCCGTGCACACCGTGCCAGCCGGCGTGCCCCGAACGTAAAAGAAGATATGTTCAGCCGCAGAAGCCACAGCCGTGTTATCCACAAAACAACATCGTACGCGCCACAGACAGATTTGCTCAGGACACAGTGTACAGAAAATCGTATTTACCGGTAGATGGCCGAAGGCCGGATGCTATAGCACCACGTACATTATTATGTTGCGGAACGGGAAAAATGTCCAACAATACTATACAGAAACTATCGTTTCCGGAATGGCCATGTCCTGTGCCGAGAACTGGACCGGTGCTGCCGTGCGATCATCATTTGATAGGAAAAGGACCCATGCAAGATATTACTACAACCAAACATGACTATGTTCCAAAACCGTATTCGAAAGAAGGTTTGATCTTACCGTATAATCATTTATGTAACAGTCAAAAACCTTTAGAAGACAAAACAACTTTCCGTTTATCGTACTTACCGCATCCATCGGTATGTAGAACGCAACCTATTTATCCGACTCAGACTCTTACCCAGGGTTCCGGAAGAATATCTAATTTAACAACACAAAAATTAAGTTACCTACCGAATGAAATAAGACAGAAAGAATACCTTCCGTGGGCACATCCGCCTCCGTATCAAACGCCTACGATTAGAATGCAAGGCGATACGATTTATAATAAAAGTTATATAAGGAACGATTGTGTGATGCGAACACAACCGATAATGCCTAACAATACTTTCCACGGAGTGGGTTCGGGAAGGCATTTCTCTGACGACACGATTTATCGTAAAAGTTATCAAGTCAACTGTGGATCGAGAGCTGAAAAGATAGTTCCTCCGTCGAGTTTGTGTACAAGCAATGCAAAAATGGATGATAAAACGATACAAAAATTATCATTTCCTGGCTGGAGTGGCATTAAACCTCCTTGTTTAATTCCGCCGTGTGATCATTACCTTGGAGGACAAGGACCAATGCAAGATATCACAACACAAAAGCATGATTTCGTTCCTAAACCATACACAAAACCGTGCGTCATTGTTCCTGCAAACCATCTGTGTAACAGTACTGCGCCTTTAAGCGATATGACAACTAACCGATTATCGTATGTGCCAATGTGTCCAGTACCCGTCACAAAACCTATTAAACGTCCTGAACAACTAATGAAAGGCCAAGGTAGAATGGAAAATAAAACTATACAAAAGTTAAGCTACCAGCCGAACGAGATTAAAGCTAAGGAATATTACCCGTGGGCAGATAAAGGACGGTTTATTCAGCCTACATGCAACATGGAAGACTGCACCACATATAAACTGAGCTATTTCCCCCCGGGTCAATATGTAGATGAATGCGACCCATGTTGTCCGTGTCCACCGTGCGATCCGTATCCAAAAGCTGGTATACCGGTGTGTTAATATGCAGACAATTATTCATTGTTAAATTTCAGTTCATTTGTACCTACATTGTGATGTTTTGTAAAATTTTTGTATATTTTCAATTTTTATTAATTGTTACTTTTGTTGTAACATTTCGCGAAAAAATGTTAATAATTATTGAAACAATATTGTTTATATTTTTAAAACAAAAAGTAAAGTATCTTTGGGTAATTCAAATAGGGGTGAATATGGAATCATTTTGGGAATCTGATGCTATTATTTTTTCCTTTATAAATAAAAATAAATTTTAACAAACCAAAGAAGACTCCGTGATCAGTTTGCGCGCGCCTTTGGATAGCTATCGTTCCTGGGTTCGAATCCCACCTCGCTCATTTTGTGATGTTTAGTTTTAATTGATGATTTTTTTATTGTTAATGGCCTGACTTGTCTTTGACCAGTTGCCGTATTGCTTAGCTCGTTTATATGATCAATACTGATGATATTATTTAATGTAGATAAGACGCTAATAGCTTAAGTTGTCGACCGTCTATAAACAAATAGACAAAAATTGGGACGTGAAATTAGGCTGCTTGGGCTTGTTCTCTGCGGCTAACAGTGTATGTTCTCTGGGGCTAAGCAACTTGTATTGTCTGTAGTATAAGCTATTGTCTCTGCTACAAGCTTCGATAAAATTCCATTTAACGCCGCCAGGGTTTCGTACATAGAGAATCGGTTATTGAGGTTATGAAAAATCAACTCTGCTTCAACCATAGATATAAGTATATATCTATGGCTTCAACGTTGAACGTACGTCAAGTGCGTCAAGCTTTGTAGCATTTATATGATAAGCTAGGTTATTTTTAATTCCGTTGTGACTTTTTAAATACAAGTGTAATTAGAAATGTCTGATTTAAAAAATGAAATTCCAGCAAAAAGAATTAAACTCGAACAAAATGAAATCGAAAGTAAGTACACAAAGATAACATTTTTCGGCATATAACCTCAAATTGTCATTGATTTCAAAATTTGATTTTAGAAAAGACATCAAAGATATCCCACCGGCTGTGTCCATATCTTGACACAATAAATCGACAAGTACTTGATTTCGATTTTGAGAAACTATGCTCAGTATCTTTGTCGCGTATCAATGTTTATGCATGTCTTGTTTGCGGCAAATATTTTCAAGGAAGAGGTACAAATACCCATGCATATACGCATTCAGTTGCTGAGAGTCATCATGTATACTTGAATTTACACACATTGAAGTTTTATTGCTTGCCTGACAATTATGAAATTATAGGTACGTATTCAAAATATATTATCGTAAGTAGTTTTTGTTCGTTACCTTGGGTGAACATCGATTTAGCATTGGTCTCGGTTTTGGCAGAAAGCGTACCATGATCTGAACGTAATCGTTTGAGTATTAACAGATTACAGTCTCGTTAAAATCAGTCTAGCTGGTTTTGAGTGATGCAAATACAAACGGTGTCAGTATACCTACCCAAAACAGCCCACAAGAAAATGAAAATACAGATAAAAGTCCCAACGGAGTTTAATGTTTTCGAATTGTTTTATTACAGATTCATCACTAGATGATATAAAATATGTATTGAATCCTACATTTACTTCTGAACAAATAAAACACTTGGACAGAAACGACAAAATGTCGCGAGCAATAGATGGATCACTATATTTGCCAGGCATCGTTGGCTTGAATAATATAAAAGCAAACGATTACTGCAACGTTGTACTTCAGGTATATTATTTTTTGTAGATTAAACCAAACTGTGAAGTGAAATTAAATTTCTTTTAATTTTATTAGGCACTTTGTCATGTGGCTCCGTTGCGGGATTATTTTTTGCAAGAAATTAATTATATCCGTATTAAGCGACCACCAGGAGACTCGGCATTTTTGCTGGTTCAAAGGTTTGGCGAATTGATGAGGAAATTGTGGAATCCGCGCAATTTCAAGGCTCACGTATCTCCGCATGAAATGCTACAAGCTGTTGTCTTATGGAGTAGAAAAAAGTTCCAGTTTACACAACAAGGTAATTCAAGACGAATGTTCATCTAATGCGAAATCAATGGTTCCTTAACTAACCACGTCAAAGTTTTATAGTACTTCTTTGAAGTGAACTGCTCAATGTTTTAGAAGACGCATTTCGAAAGCTGTAATCAGTTTTAAAAAGCAATAATAGTACCGCATAAAGAAATTCACGATGTTTTTAAGATGTCCGGTTCATTGTCAGCTGAGAATCGATCATTTTACAATCAGTTTACATACATTTTATGATTTTATGGATGCTAGGGCAAAAAAATATTTGTTTTGTAGCGTTCCGACGTAAAATTCAAGAATCACTTTATGCCAAAATTTGGATTTGAATTCAAATTCAAATTTATTTAGATCCCTTAAAAATTCCTCATAATTATAATAGCATTTTCCTAATAAGATTTTTTTGCAATTTTGTTTGAAACATTTGATTGATTTTATATTTTTTATGTCAGCAGGTAAATGATTATAAAATTTGTGACCCCAATATCTAGGTCCTTTCTCATAGAGAGCTGATTTGTGTTTAGGCGTTCTTAAGTCCGTACCATGTCTTGTGAAATAGTTATGACTTATGTTATTATGTTCTAATTCTGTGTAATTATTTTTTATATCTATTAAGCATTGTAATATATAAATGCATGGTAAAGTTAATATTTTAAGTTTTTTAAACGTATCTTTACAAGATTCTCTCGGATTTAGCCTCTCAATAATTATACGCAAGCTGCGTTTTTGCATTTTGAAAACATTAAGATGCGATGAAAAATTTCCCCAGATAGTGATTCCGTAACTAATTAGTGAATAAACTTGAGCATGATATATTGATATAAGAATAAGTTGTTTTAAGTTTTTTACATAAATTGTCACAGTGGATACGCCAATCAACCGTGTTTTCTAACCACAATCCTAGAAATTTAACAGATGTTACTTTAGTTATTTTGTTATTGTTTATGGAGAGATTCAAATTTATTTCCTGTTTATTAATTTTGTTCTTAAAGTGAATGTAATTGGTTTTAGCGATGTTTAATATATATAATTAATATAATTTTTATTTATTTTTACAGGAGACCCAGTTGATTTTCTGTCGTGGTTTCTTAACGCTCTACATCGAGCTTTGAATGGAACGAAACGCCGAAACAGTTCAATTATATATAAATCATTTCTTGGCCGCATGAGAATTTATACCCGTAAAATTCCACCTACGGAGCTAGACGATATTCAGAAACGCACTCTGTTAGCAACGGACGAATATCAAGAACGAGTGACCGATTCGCCTTTTTTATACTTAACTTGCGATTTACCACCTCCCCCGCTATTTATTGACGAATTTCGAGAGAACATTATTCCTCAAGTAAATTTATATCAGCTTTTAACTAAATTCAATGCTCAAACGGAAAAAGAATATAAAACTTATAAAGAAAATTTTATGAAGAGATTTGAAATAATGGAACTACCGCCATATTTAATACTTTACATAAAAAGATTCACAAAAAATACATTTTTTGTCGAAAAAAATCCCACGATTGTCAATTTCCCGGTGAAGTAAGTACTTAAATAAAAATTAATATTTTTTCCAATGTTAGATTTTTACCTGCAGCTGTGATAATATATGAACGCGCGAATTGTGTCCACATTTATGTCCACAGTGGACAAAGTAGTGTGTTATTAAAATGCTATAAAATGAAATTTTCAAGAGTATTTATTAAAAAAAATTGGTTGTCTGTAAAGTCGGTTTACGGACGATAGTTTTACGTGATAACGTATTCCGCTCGAATATCATATTTAATAATACATAACCTAAATTTTAGTAGCTGTCAAACTATATTTTTACCGACTAATAATTTGATCAACCAAAGCAAAATACATATTTTTAAGCAATTATAAAAGACATTTAAAATAATGTATATATATTATATATTTGTTAACAAACTGTATAATTTATCTGGCCATCTGTCAGATGTAGCTTTCGCTGGAACAGCCGAAAAAAAATGTTGAACGCACACTACTCTCTGACGTCACGCGAGAAGAGAGAGACTATCGCTTATATGGCGCTCTCGCTTGCGGAACGTTACTCTTTTTCGTGCGTGCAGCCGGTGCTTCATCAATTTATAAGACATTATCACGTCAAAAAACTTTATAACACAGGCACGTCGCCCTCCCCCACTGGAAACATTGCGCGTGACATTTATTTTTGCGTACAGCGAATCGTGTACTACTGCCACACTATGCTCTTAATTTAGTATCATTATGAAATTATTTAAATTATGTACTACATAGTATGATATAATGATCATTATATTTTTTTAGGAATGTGGATTTTGGAGATATATTGACGCCAGAAATAAAAGCTAATCACAAAAACACGATTTATGATTTAATAGCAAATATAGTTCACGATGGGGAACCTAACAAAGGCACTTACAGAGTTCATGTTTTACAAAAAGGTATCGGAAAATGGTTTGAAATGCAGGATTTGCACGTGACTGACATTTTACCGCAGATGATAACTTTGACAGAAGCATATATTCAGATTTATGAACTCCGGACATGATATGTAGCTTCATATCATATGGAAGCGTATCCAAGCTTAACCAGATTAAAATCAATTATCTATTATAAGTGAAAAATGTTGAATAAAATGGAACATTATGTAATACAGAAAAAATAAAGCATATTTTCTATGTGTTTATATTAACTGCATATTTTGTTTGCCACGATGCTACACAGAAACTATGTCATCGTAGCGAGTATTAATGTGGTGATGCATGCTTCGCTGATTATAAATACAATGTAATTATATAATTAATTTCCATACGCGCACCAGTGCGCGTTATGGCTAGTTTACACAGTGCGAGCTGCTGACCAGACAGTAGACAGCTATTCGGCTTGTCTACTCGTACGCCAGTAGCTCGGCTCGCCTTTGCTGTCTACACAATACGAGTAGCTGCTGTCCAGTCTTGCGATTTGCCATTTTGAATTCGTTAAACACTACGCAGGCGCAGCAAAAAACAGTAACTATCCCGCTCGCACTGACGAGCTACTGCCGAACGCGTCCAAACGATGCGAGCGACGGCCGAGCTGCTGTCATGTACGAGTTGCTGGCGGACGAGCATGCGAGTGAAAACAAAAAATGTTGAAGTAACTCGGATGCGAGCTACTGTCTAACTCGCACGTGACGAGTAAGTCAAGTGACGTCCAAACAGTGCGCGTTACTGCAGTGCAGCTACTCGGCAGACTGACTCGTACGCTAGCTCGCACTGTGTAAACTAGCCATTAGTCTTTACTGGAACAAAAAGTAAATTACAGATGTACTTTTACAAGTAAAATGTACTAGAATTTCATAGTAATCCTTGCTTGATTCTTATGAACAATCAGTACTGTAAATTTTAGATAGTTCTAAACTGGTCAAATCAATTAACATTACGAATAAAATTTCATTGCGACAGCTATTCATTAGTGTTTTAGCAATTATTGTAATTGGAATAATTATTTTTATTGTTGACACATTTTCAACAAAGTTTTTTACGCCATCTGTAGCATGTCTGAGAAAACTGGTGCTATATCAAAATAGCCTGTATGTGCATAAACGATAAAGTGTATTTTGGTTTGCAAAAAATTACCTTTATCAAACTGTATAAAGTCGGCCTCCTTATCCAAAATGAATATAAGTTCCAAATTCCCATACAGTCAGTATCAATTCCAGCTTTATTGATCGCGTTATTGATTTTGATGACGTAAAGTGTCAAACGTAAAGGGGTGGGTTGCAGCCACTACACCAGTTAATAGCCATGCTTTATTAGTGAATAATATAATAATTATCTCTCCATAACACCTAAAAAGGTAAATAATTTAATAATACACCTGTTGTAGTATTTTATAAGACACGGGTACGCTACAGCGCTTACCGGATATTTCTAGAAAGGGACGCTTCAAAATTCTGTTTAGTATGAGCTTGTTTTGTGTGATCGATCCAAGAATGTTTTGCCAGTACATTTTTGTAACTGAATGAATATAATTATTTAATTACTATTTTCGGTTTATTTAGAGGTTACCTCACAATGGCATCCGCTGCATCTAGTGCAGCTGCAAGTCCTATGTCAGGTGCTCCTGGTGGATTTGTTGGCGATATGTGGATCGTTCAACCGCGTGAAAGGCAGCGTTATGAAGAACAGTTTAAAAGTCTACGACCTGTGAACGGTATTGTTACAGGTGATCAAGCCAAAAGTTTCATGTTACAAAGTCAGTTACCTCCGATGGTCCTAGGTCAAATATGGTAATTTGAATTGTACATATTTTTTATACTATTAGCACTAAATCAATTCCAAATGCTGCACGTTACATAACACAAAAGAAACATCTTGATACATTTAAAATCAATACCATTATGCAGTGTAAGGCCCTCGGCACACTGGTCGACTGTTTCGTAGGGATGTGACATTGAATGAAAAAAATCGATTACTTAGTAATCGATTTTTGTAGAAAAATCGATTTTTTCTATATAATAACAAAATTAAGAGAATAATATTAACAATTTATTAGAATGGAAATCATTTAAAATGATAAGTATAATAATAATAACCAAAATGACAACCTTATGGTTATTGATACAGATTAGAATTGTTGAAACAATTTCTAGTACAATTTGAAATTTTATTACAAATTGTAATTTACAACGATAAGAATCAAAAGTAAAACGACAAGTTTTTGGTATGAAAACTAAAATACAAAATAAATCATTCTTTAAACTTTGAATTTAAAGAATCAAAAAACTAAAAAGAATCGTCTGTCGCACAGATGGCACCATTTACAAAAATCGATTAAAATATGTAATTTTTATAATCGATTCATTAAAAATCGATTATTGTCACAAATAAAATCGATTATAAGAAGAAAATAATCGATAAAAATAAAAATCGATTATTTTTTCACATCCCTGCTGTTTCGCATCCCCTATATTTCAAATCAGTTCAAGGTGCGATTATTGTGCAATCGTTGAGCGCTTTGTCTGCACACAAGCGCGACTGAATCTAAATTGATAAAGGTGGTTGCTTCTACCTTACAGAAAAAAACATGCAACTGAAATTTTTTCTCGGCCTGCAAACACGGTCAATTTGAAACTAATTTCAAATCAGTCGTATCTCTGTCGACCTGTGTGCGGTGTCCCATTCACTGACGTACGAGAAATCACAGAACGACCGATTTGAAATTCAAACTGCACAACAGTCGATCCGTGTTCGTGTTCGGACAACCTTATTGTATCTATTAAATATGTCTTGAACTTTTTTTTTTAATATATTGCTTTTTGGCTTCTACGCCTATATGCGCAATTAGCAACGCCAAAATCAAATTTATATTAAATCTGTCTTGAACTTATAAACGTGATTTAAGATGAACAGTTAATATAACATTAAAACATATTTTAGGTCATTAGCTGACACAGATGCAGACGGAAAAATGGATATAAATGAATTTTCTATTGCTTGTAAATTAATAAATTTGAAACTTCGAGGATTCGAAATACCAAGAACTCTACCACCGTCGTTACTCAGTTCTTTAAAGGGTTCAAATATTCCACCTGCAATTCCACCTCTCCCCGCTCAGATGAACACCGGCACTTTAAAACAGGTTCCTCCAAAACCAGCACCTCCGATGATTGCAAGTTCTGTACCTCAAATGACCGCTATGCCCCAGTCACAACCTTTAATTCCGGGTTTGAGTAATCAGCCTCCTTTAATACAACCCGTTGCTCCGTTAACGCAGCAAATAAGCACATCGAATATAATCCCACCACTCGGAGCTCCGATGACATCGGTAGCTCCTTTGATGCAAACACAACCGACTATGCCAATTATGGTTCAGCCAACCGCAACCAATGTACCTCCACCAGGAGTTATACCTCCTTTGGCGATGCCGCAAACCACAGGAATAATTCCTCCTTTGGGAACTCATATGCCACAAACTGTTGGTGCGGCGACAACGATAGTGCCTGGAAGTGCTCCGTTTGTAGTACCTGTTTCGGGTACAGTTCCAGCTGCACCTCTTGTAAACAGCGGCTCTGGAACTCCTCATTCTAGAAGTATTGATCGAATAGCAGCTTTAGATTCGCCGTAAGAATTTTAATAATATATTTTTTTGCATAATAAGAATGAGTACTTGAGAGAAGTTCTTTTTTACAGACAACCAGAATGGGCCGTTCCCCATCAGACTAAACTGAAGTTTACTCAGATTTTTAATACTTTGGATAGAGCGCGAACAGGCTATCTCAGTGGTCAGCAGGCTAGAAATTTAATGCTACAGTCGAAATTACCACAAACAATTCTAGCACAAATTTGGTATGTATCTAAATTCAATTAGATATTCGTTATATTTAAAAAATGTTGCTATTAACCTTGAGGAAAGTTTAAATAATTAATTAGCCCAAAAATAATAATTTTGTATTTAGGGCACTTTCCGATATGGATTCCGATGGGCGATTAGGCTGTGACGAATTTGTGTTAGCGATGCATTTATGCGAACAAGCGACAGCTGGCAAACCTCCACCGTCTGTGCTGCCACCTGAATTAATTCCACCGACATTCCGAAGAGCTTCGTTAGTCGGTGTTCCGACAGGTTCTGTCACTGGGCAGTCTCGAAAAACTAGTGTTTCTAGTCAAGGATCCATAACAGATGCTGATCCGGCTTCTACGTTACAAATGGGTATTTTATTTTATTTATATTGAAAATTTTGTGAACTTAGCTGTTAATTTGAAGATATTTATTTAGCTACGTTTGAAGATAAACGCAAAGAGAACTTCGAGAAAGGTCAAGCAGAATTGGAACGTAGAAGAAGAACACTTTTAGAAGCCCAACGGGCTGAAGCAGAGGCCCGTGAACGTAAAGAAAGAGAAGAACAAGAAAAACGCGAACGTGCCAGAGCAGAACAGGAACGGAAAAGACAACAGGAACTTCAACAACAACTGCAGGAACAATTGGAAAAAGAAAGACAACTTGAAGAAGAAAGAAAACGACAGCAGGAACAAAGAGAAGCTGCCCGCAGGTATGACATCCGAAATAGTTTTCGGTGTAATATTATGAAGGAAAGTTATTTTGACGACATAACTTTTTCCTTTTTCTTCTCACAAGTGGCGGCTCGTGAATAATGTTTTAATTATTAACTTCTTGAAACACTGTTGACAACAAACTACAATACTAAATACTACAATACTAAATAATTTTTTAGGCGCTAATTAATTAATAAACAATATTTATTATTATTTCAAGAGTTAGGATGAAAATACTTTAGTTACTGGCTTGACACATTTCCCATGATGCATTGCAGAATTGGATGGCTAGTGTATCTGACACACTCGTGGTGGCGCCACCGCTTGACACATTTCCCATGATGCATTGCAGGATTGGAATACCTGTTTATATATTATCTTACTGCAATACTAGCATTGATTAAGGTATTACAGGAAGATAAAGATCCCAGTGAACCAAAATGATACCACTTTTGATGCGCGTCAAAAGATGGCGTGGCACAAGCCATCTATTGACAAACATATTATTTTAATCTGTGAATATAGAATATGTAGAGTTTCCGAAGTGAATTGTGATGGCAACTGTTTGGCCCTCTAGTGACTAGCATCATAATTATATTTGTCCTTCAAAGCCAACCTTACTTCATTCGTCTGTATTGATACTAGTCACTCATATTGAACCCGCCACTGCGTAACAAGCTAATAATTTTTTTTGCCTTGCCTTGTGACTGCAGTCCGTTCGATTTGCAGGGAAATGGAACGACAGCGTCAGTTAGAATGGGAAAAACAACGGTCGCAAGAATTGCAACAACAAAGACAAAGAGCACAAGAAAATGTTCTTAGACTCAAAGCTCGAAATCAGAGCCTTTCTATTGAACTAACATCATTGACCGATCAGGTTTGTTATTGGGAAATTTATTGCTAGACCGGACATATAAATTAAATTGTTGAAACACTATTAGAAAACAATGTCGCGGTTTGTTTGATCGTAAAACAAATGACACCTACCTGTAAAGTATCGTAATTGTTTTAGGTGAAAGATTTGTCACAAAAAATCTGTGATACACGAGTCGGCGTCTCAAATGTAAAAACTACGATTGACGGAATGAGAGCAACTAGAGACACACACATGCAAGAGTTGTCACAGTTGAAGAACAAATTGAAAGAACAAAATACAAGACTTATAACACTTAGTCAAGAAAAAATGAAGCTCGATGCGAAGAACAGAATCAACTCTCAGATGAATGAACAAAATCTAGAACAAACACAGGCTGCTTTCGATAATAAAGAAATCGCTATTAAAAACTTGAAAGAGAAATTAGCAGACATGGAAGAACAAATAAACAGCAAAATGAGTGACATTGAAAACAATAATACACAGCTAAGTGACCTAACAGCGCAGTTAACTAAACTAGTCGAAGAATGTGAAACTCTCTTTAATGATTACGAAGACAAAAAAAATAAGGTGATATTTCTTACAAGGCAAAGTGGCTTCTATTTACGTTAAATCATTCGATTTATCTACTGTTCACAGATATAATCATTCATTGACTTCTTTTTGAAGATCTCCATTAAAATGACGAGAGCGCATACAGCACGCGCAGATTAAATAGAGACTGCGCGCATGCGCGCCCGTCATTTTAATTGAAATCTTCAAAGAGAAGAAACCAACGAACACACCCATTATCAACAATTATGTCGATTTTACGTAGATCAAACTTGAATTAAATAGAAATATTTGAATATAGGTACTAGAAATGAAAGGTTTGGCTAAGACATCGTCGCTCGATTATTCAAGTACTTGGAAAGATGACAGTGCATGGGACACGCCTGCAAACGACTGGCCTGTAGATAATGCAGTTCCGACTGCAGTTCCTGCAGGAGTAATGAAATACAGGGCGTTATATGAATTTGTTGCAAGAAATCAAGACGAAATTTCATTTCAACCTGGCGATACTATATTGGTCAGTTATTCATCTGTTTTCACCTTTTGATTTATCAAAAATTACTCATTTCTCGACGTCATGAGCTAGTTATCAAGTTTTACCAAACAAATAATAAATAATCTTGATATTTTAATTTTGTCGATACTCTAAAATAAGAACTCATAAACCCGAAAGCTCGTAAAACATAAATATGTTTTATTTTTAGGTTCCTAAAGAACAAAATGGCGAACCGGGATGGCTCGCTGGAGAAATTAGAGGTCACACGGGCTGGTTTCCAGAATCATATGTTGAACCTATCGAAGGAGTTACAGAAACAAACGAAATTATTACAGATTCACTAACTAACGCAGACGCTTCTCTTAGTGGTGCGTTGGACGATGGTATCGGTACAGCTAACAGATTAGAGTACGTCATTTTTTATAAATTATTATTATATTTGAAGGGTACACGGGAAGAAGGCGATATGTCAGTAAAAATTCGAAATTAATTTTTTTATGCCATCTTGTAGCCAAAAGTCGTACCTTTCTGTTGGTGTATTCATTTTAGACAAGAATACGCTAGGTCAAAGTTATAAGCGTTGAAAGAAATGCATCAGCAAGTAAATGGTACGATCTTAAACACTTCAAAATGCTCTCCTGCACAATTTACATTTTTTGACAAACCGCCTTCTTCCCGTGTACCCTTCATTTGTATAAATTAAATTAGAAGAAGTCGTGTACAATTTCGATTTTGAGCATTGAGGTCTCCGGAACCGAAAAAAATTGATTTTTAAATAAAATGTCTGTCTGCAGTCGCAACTACTGATTCGATTTGACTCAAATATTGCATTCGGAAGGTCACAGTTTAGGTACATTTTATTTTGCAGATTAAATAATATTTTGTTGCTTTTTTAGAGGAATTGCGGAGGTACCAGAAACGATTTCTGAAAACTCTCAACCCGCCGGAGTAATTCCGAGTATAGATGATCTGAGCGGGGACGTCTATATAGCCTGCTATCCGTATCAGTCTGTTGAACAAGGCGATTTAAGTTTCAATGCAGGTACGGGTCCGGTTTTTTTTATCGTCTCTTTTATCCGCCGATCATTATGCTGGTGATGCATTTGCAGTCAATCACGTGTATTTTGTACCTGTCGGGACTAATCGATTCATGTATTTTCAACTTCTTCTTCATCCTAACTTCATGGCAATCATAGACCTGCCAGAAAAAATCTATTAATTTGAGGTTAAACGTTGTCAAACGTATTTTTCCATTGATAATGGAGATACTTTGCGTGAAGAGTAGGGACTGAAAACTTGAAATTACGTGAATAAAATCAGTTGAAAATACATGAGTCCGACTGTAGGTGGATCTTTCCGGAACTACTCATAAAATAAACTGTTTGCCAAATTTCAATAGAATCCGTTAAATCAAATATTAATTTTTCAGGAGATACAATTGTGGTTTTAAAAAAAGAAGGTGATTGGTGGACGGGTAAGGTTGGAGACAATATTGGAATTTTTCCTTCGAACTATGTACAGAAAACAGAAATGGTAAGTAATTTGATTTTTTCAATTTCTTGTAAATATCACCTGAATGTTTTTTTTTAATCGACTAATAACTGTTTTGCGCTTTGTATGCACCTTATTTATTTTCATGTTAGCAATGCACCGGCAAAGTAAGCAATTTTATTTCAAAGATTTTAACAAAACTCAATAATATTTATGCAGTTTTTACCGTATTATTTATTAATTTAAATACGTATTATAAAATTTATTTAAAAAAGTCATTTTCATTATCTTTTGCATTTCGATGTATGCAGGCAGCTTGCGACATTCCTTGTACTAAACGCGCATAGTTGTTTAGAGAAGATAGTGACGTCATTTCTGCGCACAAACGAGTTTTGGATCAGACGGATCTGTTTTCTAATGACAGGTCCTATGAATATGGTCATTTAGTTGAGACGCACCGTACAGATACTGCCTACGATTGCCCCTGAAATTACAAATCACGCCGCTATTGATCGCTTTTCCCACTCTTCTTACTACCCAGACTTCCCACCTTGCTACTATCTTCTCTAAACGATGCTACTCGAAAAATCGTTTACAGAAGATAGCAGCGTCAAAACAATTTTCGGGTCGGACGAGTCTATGTTGGGGTGGTCCTATTGAGTCATTTTGGTGTTCATTGCTAATCAAGACGCGCCATTGGCAGTACATATTAGTGATGTGCCGGATCGTTAAAAATGTATATCCGCGGATACGGATCTAAATACGGATTTTTGGTTCAAAGATCCGCGGATACGGATCTTAACTTTCTTAGAGTACGCGGCGGTAAATATTGCTCATCGACCTTTGGAAAGAGACTATCTGTTATGGGAAAAAGTTATTGGCCTCTTTAAGAGTTAACTCTCATAACAGATTATCTCTTTCCAAAGATCGATGTGCAATAACTCATTATAAAGCTAGTTGATTTAGTACCTTTGAGTTATGTATTATTAGTATGGTACTCACTAAAATAAAAAAATAAAAAATAATCTGAATGGAATTTAACAGGTTTTCATTATTACCTAATCACCTATATATATAAAATTTCATCTATAAATTGAAAATTAATAAGGGTAAAAGATCCGCCAAAAACTAACGGATACGGATCTTTCTTCTCCTTCGGATATCCGCGGATACGGATACAGATATCTGGCACATCACTAGTACATATATCGCTTATGATTGCTCCTGAAATAAACCACGACGCTATTGATCATTTTTCTTACTACACAGATTCCCCGCCTTACTACTTTCTTCTCTAAACAATACTCTTACACAGGTGGCTTGAAATTTCGTATTTATGAATATAACATACGACTTCAAAACAAAGAAAAAACGCATATATGTTGACTGTTTAGCATGGGTCTTGATTACTTTGTGTCTTGTTCCCTCATAATTTCAGTTCGACGTAACGTCAAACATATACCAACGTTTTCAGCTACCCGCAAGGAATGTCGCGATCTTGAACCACTGTTTCAAAGTGGATACCGTTATTTCACCATTTCGATACGGAATCTTTATTAAAACAACTGTTGAAACGGAAACTGCCTGTATTTCATTCCCCTATACATTTGGTTGTTATCATTTATGTTGTGTTTATTGGTTTTTCATTTAGTTTGCTGTCAGTTTTTTTTTAACTGGCTGTAACCGGTCGAATATTTTCCTTGTCATTGTAATTATTTCATTATACGTGTTTTGTGTGTATCGGGGTGGTATTTTAGAACGGTGGTATAGCAAACGCGGAAATCACTCAGATGACGCAAGCAGTTATAAATGCCGTTGAGAGTAAAATAACACCTCAACAAGAGCCGCAAAGTATTACTGATGCAGAAATATCAGCAATCAATGCTGGTAAACAACAGTCACATGACAAGTCCCCTGATTTTGCTGTTTTGGCGGCCAATACCCAGGTTTGTATTAAATGTTAATTATTTTTTTTCTACATTGAAATTCAATAGTTAATGTTTATTATTGTGTATATTTCTCATTTCGTCTACTCGGCTAATTAAACAATACTTGAGTATTTCATACATTACATTTTTGTGCTTTGAAAGTAATCCCTATCTCATGTTATTGTGGGACAATATCAATAGATAGAAATGGGAGTGCAAAATGATTTTAATATCGATATTTATGTCGACACCAGACCGATATCGATAAGCGATAATATCGATCCTTTCAATATCGATATATTGATATTTTGTAAATTAATTGAACAAACAAAGAAATAAGCAAGTAACAACATGCTTCAGTCGCACACTCGTTCCAGCCTTCAGCCTTCTATCAACACACATAAAAAGAACCGCGAAATTCGAAACTCTTTAAGTCACTTTTACCTTTCGATATTTTTATGCCATAATATAGATAATATCATATCGGGAATGTAAGTACATTGATATAAATATCGATATTTTTGTGTCGATATTATAAATAATATCGGTTGACCGATGTATCGTTGCAACCCTAAATAGAAATACGCTCAGAACATTATTATAGATTCAGGGATGCACAGACTTATTGGACCAAGGGGTCACTCGGACAGATTTAAGGTAAAGGCCGCTGCAAATGAAAATAACTGAACGAAAGTTTAAAAAAAATTTAATTGGTTCCGAATTTCTTGTCGCCACACGTAAAATTGCTTCCAAATTTTCGTTTACTAGGCGGTTTCGTTCATAATCGAAAACGTTTCTTCACAAATATAGGTAGATCCAAACAAGCTTACGCATTTCAATGCATTTGTTTTCAATACTTTACACGCGTTTTCATCAATGCAGCGGTAGAAGATAAGTGAGTTACCTTCATTAAATTTGTCAACTGTCAACAGCCCCCATTTTCGCGGCTGCTGACGGGCCGCATATGGCCCGCGGTCTCTACATCCCTGTTATAGATACTGTGAATTAAAAAATGCCCAACTTACGCTTTGCTTTATCATTAACCAGCTGTTATACTGGGCTTTACTGGAGTGAAGCTTAAAGCCAATTAAAATTACAACAATCACAAGTAATATTGTGAATCAATTGTTGTTTCTGCTATTTTTTCCAAAATATCCTATTCTTGAAATCGGATATGGCGTCCGGCAAAAAGAGACTTAACATCTTTTTTTTGATAACTACTTGCATATTTTAGTTTATTATTTCCACGAAACGAATTTACAGTTAAAAATGGAATTAATACATGAAGTTATGTGAAATTCGAATCAAATTGTTCATTTTGGCCATTACTTCACGGTTAATGTAACCGTTATTAAGGAGTTCGACTATTGAGTTGCTTGACTTAACTAATCGATTGATATTGGTCTTAATAGACGATGAAGACATCAAAGAAACCTGAAATAGCGTCAGTTATTGCACCTTACCAAGCAACAAGCCCTGAACAATTAACATTAGCTCGTGGCCAACTAATTATGATACGCAAAAAATCTGATTCCGGATGGTGGGAAGGTGAATTGCAAGCAAAAGGCAAGCGCAGACAAGTGGGATGGTTCCCGGCAACGTATGTAAAGGTTTTAGAAAGTAGCGGAAGAAGTAGTGGACGCAATACTCCAGTATCGGCGAGTCGGACAGATCAGCAAGAAGTAATACTCGGTGAGTGTAAATCTAACACTTGTGGAATCGCTTCGGTGTTCGTCTGTCCGTCTGTCACAGACGATTTTTTTTATTTATTTAAGGTCACCAAGTGCCAGGACTATTGGCCTGATATCAATCCTTATTTTTAATAATAGAAATTAATGTCCAAATCTTTAACGTCTGAAAAAAATTGGTCGATAATTTTATTTATTGAAGAAATCAATGTCACTGTCGAAAATCAAACCAGAATCTTCCACTATCACGGCGTCTGAATTATCATTTATTCTACAGTGACAGATCTGAACAATTAAAATTTCTCATAATAAAGCATTTCACATCCTCTGAGAACTAATTTCACATCGGACATCATTAGAATACGAACCTGAACCGAAAGTAATTGTGAATCAAAGGTGTTTCATAATACAATAGAAAACTAAGGCCTAGTTTATATGAGAGGCGTTCAACGCGCGTTGGGCCAACGCGCGTTGAACGCTCTTCATGTGTCCTAGGCCTAATAGCTGTTTATTTCTATATTTAATAAGCGTACATTCTTGTGACCATAACGAAATCATAAGTTATGAAATTGTATAATATTTCATTCCACCATATATATATATAAACTACTGTTTTTTTTCTATTTATTTTAGATAAAGTGATCGCGCTGTTCCCGTATACTGCTCAGAATGCAGATGAACTGACATTCAATAAAGACGACATCATTAGTGTAACTGCTCGAGATGAACCATCTTGGTGGCGCGGTGAACTCAATGGTGTGTCCGGCCTTTTTCCTAGCAACTATGTTGGACCATTGCAGTGTAAGTAAACATGATTATATTTATTTTTCTGCCGAACAACACTATCAAGACCGATCTTAAACCGATACCGGACAACACACGCTAGTAATTTTTAAAAATTACTAGAGAAGTTTTGAAGCAATCAAAAAATTAAAATGTGTTCACATTTTTGGAAAGTTTCCTAATCGGGCCTCGAATTTGTTAAGATCGGCCTTGAAAAACAATGTTTCTCGTTTTAAAATAAAGAATGTACAGTAGAACTTATGTATTTTCAATCTGTCAGGACTAATTGACTTTTCAACTTCTCCTTCTTCCTCATTTCGTTGACTTATCAGAAAAAACCTTTATTGATTTGAGGTTAAACGTTTTCAAACATATTTTTCTATTGGCTGAGTAACGTAGGAGAAAAAACAGTTGAAAATACATGAGCCCGACTGTGTCTGTGTATCATCGACTAAAAGATTTGCTTAAATTTTTTTCCATATTTTGTGGCACTATTTCTTTTTGTATCATATTTACCAGTTAAAATGAATATTAGACTCATTAATGTTTTAGAATTAACTCACTCTTTCTAACAAACTTCATTTGATCATATTATTCTTCCCAAAGATGTCGCCAAAAACACTGCCCTAGATAAAATGACATAACACGTAAACATCGAAATTAAATATTATTTTCTTCACATTATTATACATACTGATCGGTTTCATTAGAACATACTAACTTTATCAAGTCTTAATTGAATAAATGGTCATGTTGTCTTAAATCTTTCATTTGAATAGTTGATTTTTACAGAATTTAACAACCTGTAGTATTTTTGTTTTTAATGTGTCAATGTTTGTAGCAGAATTTGTTAGTCAAAATTGTTCCGCTTTTTGTGTATAGGAATGGATCGGGACCCACCCAACCAAACCACAGGCCACTGCGTCTAACTTGTCCAACTTTGTTTCTACTATATCAAATAAAAACATGCTCGTACAGTCTATAACGAAACGCACCAAAATATTAAGCCGGTCTAATGAAATAATAATCAAGAATTATTACTGTCTCGTATAATTTTCTAGGACATTTCGAACTAATTTTCTGAAAATTTTTATAATAAGTGTGTTTGCAAGCTCTGAACTGTTAAAGCTTGTTGTCGGTAATACAGAACACTTCGAACACAGCTGCGTGGTTTGTCAAAATCTCTGATTCGTCGGACAGTTTGAACTTGATTTTAGCAGTTCGAGGAACTGATAGAACTACTAGGACCCAGTTCAAACAGTCTGACAAATCCGAGAAATTAACAAACCATGCAATTGTGTCCGAAGAGTTCTGTATTGCCTACACGCGCTTTGCTAGTCCAGAACTTGCCAACAATTAATACACCCGAGTGTAATTACAATAAATCTGTGTAATATAAAATATCACTTTAAACACGTTTTAGAGGTCTGCTTGGTGTACGGTTCTAGAACTGTCGGTGTAAAAAGTGGACGGCTTGATGCCAAGCCACCGGTTCGTTTTTATGTTAATAGTTTTAGAACAGATAATTGTCAACTAAAATCCCTTTGACTAGCTACAGTCTATCGGTCAGATTTCTGTTATAATTTTCATACGTATTAACACTATCAGTTCAAAAAACATCGTACTCTTACACCGACTACACTAGGACAAGTATACTAAACAGGCTTAGAACGTAGTAAACATTTAAAAAAAATTATATATACTTTAATAATGTGGAAATTATTGCGTTGGTTTCGAAGTACAAATTAAAAGTTTGAGTATATTACAGAAATCTGATTCTTAATTATTGTTGAAAGACCCGCAAAAACTATTTAATTAATATAACGTATCAAGATTTAGGTAAATATCAACGGAATCGAAATGTTGATTGTAATAATATTTAGTCATTGATAATTGCAGATTATTTATTTATAAATTATAAAGACTTTACTGAAAGTGTAAAACCTATAAAATAGAACAATAATTGTTTATTAAAAACTCGATTTTTACCATTTTATAGTGATTTGTAAATTTTATTTATGACGAAATGAAAATTAATTTTACATTGTAATAATCGAGTCCGTTTTAATTTTTGTGAGATTATTTGCACATAAGTATAATTCAACACTTTTATTGCCAGCAATTTATGCTAAAGTACATGTTGTAGAGTGGTATATTGTTTAGAGAAGACATTGGGCGTGTTTGGCCGAAGTAAGTACTTACTAAACTTAGTAAGCCAGTTAGCATAAAAAAATTAAAATCTTACAAGCTGACTATAGCGCTTTTCGGCCAGGACAGACTTACTGGATTGACATAACTCAAAACACTGGTTTACGTTATATATCCCGTACATAACCTCATAGAATGAATATAATTGACAGTACTAAATTTAATATAATTTAATTCATGTAAATAGTTGCAAATGGATAAATGACAGATCTGTTCCTGTCTGTTTAGTTTACATCAACAATAAGCAAAATGGCGTCTTATATTAAGCCATGCTTATTGCGTTAGCACTTATTTTGTGTTCCGGCCGAAAATTTTGTAAGTATAGTGAGTGACTTACTAAATTTAGTAAGTACTTACTTCGGCCAAACACGCCCATTCTACCACCGATAGCTCTTTGCACTGCTACTCCGCTGGTCGGCCATCTTGCCGGTGTCTTTCTCTAACCAATACTACTCTGGTTTCATTAGTGAAATACCACTTCATGAAGAGCGCAGACGTTACACGAACTGCGTGCATATAATGGTGATTCGTAATAATATAACAGTCGGCCCACACGCTTCGAAACGTCTCAGAGCGCCATGTTTAAAACGTTAGGTGAACTTCAGGCTGTCAAAACTGACAATTTTGAGCGTCGACTGCGTGGCGAACTACAAATTTCATAGAAAATGTTCCCCTGACATACACGACCGCCCGAGCAGTATGGGGTCGAGCAGTCGCAACACATATAGTGACGCACGACCGCCCGAGCAGTATGAGGTCAAGCAGTCGCAACACATATAGTGACGCACGACCGCACGAGCAGTATGGGGTCGAACAGTCGCAACACATATAGTGACGCAAACCCGCCCGAGCAGTATGGGGTCGAACAGTCGCAACACATAGAGTGACTGCTCATAAGCATGGCTATCTAGGCAACGCGACAAAGAACAGAAATATTTGTCTCAAAATCCATATTTGCAAAAAGGATTTGTGCGAGCGGCTCGGACTGTTGAAAAAGTCTGCTCGAGCGGTTGACAGTCGTTGCTTGAGCAATTCGTGTATGTTGTTCGACGATTAACAACTCAAGCTGTCCGATCGGCCACAAATTTAAATATGTCGTGTCCGAAGAAACATCTTACTCGATCGATAATTCAGTTGTTAGATTAATAAAGTATTGTGGCCCCGATCTGTTAATCACTTCGTGAACCGTCGACATCAAAATTGCGTGCCAAGACGATATAGGCATTTCGTGACGTTCCTCGCTTCAAATTTTTATTTATGGCGACGCTTCGCGTAATGCCTGGACTGTTCATGAAGTGGCTTATTTCACTATGAGGCTATGACATACACGTAAAATGATTTTCGAATTTTGATTTGTAAATGCGAATCAATTAATTTCTTTGAATTTTCGACGTAAGTATATCTTTTCTTTTAGTTGCATAAATGGCCATGATGTGCCGTGCAGCTGCTGTTATGTTTTTGACTATATTATGACAGACGTTATTAAATGTCATTGCTTTCTAGTGAAAAAAAAGAATCTTAGCAATAACAATTTATACTCTTATTGAGAAAGGTCAGTTATTAAAGTAGAATCTCTAATTGTGATACCTACTGTTCATTTCGGATTAATATTTTTTTATTGATTATATTCATTATTTTAAATTGAATCTCTGGACATATAAAATACACGCATAGATTGTCAGCTGCTGATATTGATCTAAATTAACTATTGTTATCAGTTATCACGAATAAACGACATATTATGCGCATAAATAATTTGTAGCCAACAATCTATTCTTGTGCCAGAACATTTGAACATCGATATTGTGTAATATTTGTTTTTATCTAATGTTAGCAGTTTTTTACAGTTTTTTTGTTTTTTTTTTTTTTGTTCTTTTGTATTGTTATGCAGGAGTCGGGTAAGGTTTTACTATTTGCCGTTGTTGGAACTTTGAAATATTTAACGATGATCTGATATTTATTCATTGATATACATTTGTAAATGTTATGTTTTTTAGTTGAAATTAAGCATGTGGCGTGGAAAGGGTGGGTCCCATCATATTTTATTCAGATGATTGTAATTATGTAATGTTCTAATTATAATATGTTTTAATATTTTTTATTTTCCGTAGCATGATTTGATTGGAAGTAAATAGTTAATTACTATCGATTATTATAACACTTTTTTTATATACGTAAAGAAAAAGTATCTGATTTTTTTAGGCTGTGTCAAAACTTTAATTGACTATCTTGCCCGCTTTTTTTAATTGATGCTTTTTTGAATTATTTTATGGGGTACCCACCCTTTGCCATCATGTAGCAATTAGTGTTAAATATTGAAACAATATAATAAGTTAAATAATAATAATATATTAATGTTAAAAGTATTCAATATTCAGAATTACTTGTGTTTTCAAATCATGTTATGAAATCCAAACAAATATATCTATGATGTACATGAATATTGCAAAACAAACTTTTTATTTGCCTTTTCATTTATTTTTTATATCTTTTTAGTAAACAGTACTGAACCATCTATGTAACAAGTGAACATCAAATTTTATATAGTAAAAAAAAGTATATTTGCATTATTTTTGGCTTTGGGAACTTTAGTTTTATTTTTCTAGTAACCGAAAGTGGTAACAGTGGAAAATTCTGGTATCCTACTAGATACAAAAAAAGTTTGAATAGTTTTTTATTCAACTCGAAATTTTCTATCAGTAACTGCCGAGGTATATTTTTTTGTACTTAAAACTCAACCGGAAGTGTACATGCATTTTTTTTTCAAATGGCAACTCCCGTTTTTACATTTTCGAAATCTCTATTTTTCCTCTATAAATTGGCATATAAAATTTTTATAAGGTTGCATAAGAAACTATTCGAGAAAACGTTATCGATTTATTAATTGAATCAATGTTGTTACTGTGTGTTTAATTAATAAATTGATAACGTTTTTCTCGAATATTTTCTTATGTAACCTTATGTAAATTTATAGAGAAAAAAGTATATGTTGCCATTTGACAAAAAAATGCATGTACACTTCTGGTTGAGTTTGAAGTACAAAAAATATACGTCAGCTGTTTCCGATAGTAAATTTCGAGTTGAATAAAAAACTATTCAAACTTTTTTTGTATCTAGTAGGATACAAGAATTATTCACTATTACTACTATCGGCGAACACGCTGTACATATATCTTCGACCAAAATCACTATATCAAATTTTAGACAAAATTTTCTGCAGATGCATTTTTTTAAGTTGTCCAAAACGTTTCATCTGTACGCATATTCTAGTTAAAACTTCTGATTGAATAAAAAATGCTACAGAAAAAAAAGCAAAAGGTTGTGTACACTAAAGTCCTACTTCGCTCGGGTGCAAGTCGCTATTTTCGCTCACTACTTATCCAGTTTTTGTCATAGCTTGTTACTCATCAAGAAGTAGACTTTTTTCGAATCGGTTCAGTGGTTCCTTAGTTTTTGCGGTAACATAGATACAAACATCTTTTGTATATTTTAAATTTTGACCAGCGCGAACCGTAAAGTAAAGCCAACTTAATTGGGGTATTTATATTTGATTACTAAATATTTAGCTCAATCAACTTTAAGTCCACAAGAGAAAAAACGGCAGGAGTACATTTGGGAACTGATTTCATCTGAAAAAGCATACATTGAAGACATGTCAGTTGTCAACGAAGTATTCGAACAGCCTTTAATCGAAAGTAACATCATTACACCTGATCAGATATCAAAGATTTTCGTTAATTGGCAGGAAATACTAAAATGTAATTACAATTTTCTTAATGAGCTGGAAAATCGGTATTACGAGAGTCCCGGTAATGTCGATTTGATCGGCGACATCATTTGCAAACATGTAAGTTAAACGCAGTATACTATCGATAATCTGACATCACGAAAAACCAATCTTAAGAAAGATTCTTTTTAGGAATGTGTGGAAAAAATATATCATATATATTATTGAATTCGTGCTTTAATAAGCTTTCATTTGACACCTTACCTGATACCCTTGAAATTTTATTTTTTTTAATATCTCAATTTACCCTCTGAAATAAACCCCGAGAATCAAAATTCAACTTTTTATACTTTGGGTCTGTATTTAGACTAGTGATGTGCCGGATATCCGAATCCGTATCCGCGGATATCCGAGGGAAAAGTAAGATCCGTATCCGTTAGTTTTTGGCGGATCTTTTACCTTATTAATTTTCAATTCATAGATGATAATTTATATATATAGGTGATTAGGTAATAATGAAAAACTGTTAAATTCCATTCAGATTATTTTTTATTTTTTAAAATCGTATTTGGCACCTTTATATATTGCAAACATTTATCGTAGTGAGTACCATACTAATAGTACATAACTCAAAGGTACTAAATCAACTATCTTTATAATGAAATATTGCACATCGATCTTTGGAAAGAGATGAGAGTTAACTCTTAAAGAGGTCAATAACTTTTTCCCATAACAGATAGTCTCTTTCCAAAGGTCGATGTGCAATATTTACCGCCGCGTACTCTAAGAAAGTAAAGATCCGTATCCGCGGATATACATTTTTAACGATCCGGCACATCACTACTGAGAATCAAAATTCCAAATTGTTACCTCGAAATATTTTAGAGAAAATCACCTGTGACAGTAATTCCATAAGTGTTCCGTTTTGCAGGGAACGCTACAAACGGAAAGGTTTTAATTAAATCGTAAATTATTTTGATTCAAGAAATTAACAATTGACCGTAGTTCATTAGTTTAGTATGGCGCGGCGTCACTATTGATTATGTTTGGTTTTCTTGACCCACTAATGATGGCGCCACAATGGTTCAAGCGTTGGATTATCGAAATTATACTTTAAAAAAATCAACAAATGTACTATGATATCATTCACAATTTTGAATTTTTAGATTCCTTGTATGACACCGTACATAAAATTTTGCAGTAGTCAATTAAGTGCGGCATTGTTATTGCAAACTTTGACCGAAGCATCGCCAAGTTTTCGAGAACTTGTTAGAAAATGCCAAAGCAATCCGAAAACAAAAGGAATGCCTTTGTCATCATTTCTGATAAAACCGATGCAACGAATAACAAAATATCCCCTTATTATAAATAAAATATTAGAGAATACACCGACTGAACACAAAGGTATGGACACTTTTCTCTGATGAGTTCTGTTTTGGCACCGCATGCTTTAGTAGTTCGTTACTTTCCAGCAAACACTTCCGTTTAAATTATATTTGTGTGATTTAGATCATTCTCAATTAACCGAAGCACTCCAAAAAGCTGAATTGTTCTGTAAACATTTGAATGAGGGTGTTCGAGAGAGAGAAAATGCCGAACGATTGGACTGGTTGCAGAAACATGTGCAGTGCGACGGAATACAAATAATGTTCAATTCGGAAACTAACTGTGTCGGCTCTAGAATGTTTTTACATTATGGTCCTTTTACAAAGGTAAGCGTTTATAATAGTTAGATTTTTATTAAATGTACTTGTTTACGACATAATTTGATATTTTTGAAATCGCCTGGCAAACATTAATGAAAAAAATCTGAAATAAAGTTTTTTTAATAGATTTTTTTATGACAAAATTTTCTGTAAAAAATCCAAAATCATTAGGAGATTTATAAAGTCAAAAATTAAAAAAAACTTTTACATGTAGGTAGTCTTATGGAAAATATGTCAACCTAGCATGCAAACGGTACATTTTAATTTTTTGCAATTAACCATAAAATGTCAGCAGTTCCGAAAACTAACTATGTAAAGCATCGATGTCTTACGCATATTTTAATATTTTTTCCAATTTAATTAGGAGACTTTTAACTTTATAAACTATAAAAGTTCCCATTTAGAATTCGACTTACTTTTGATTGGGACTGTAACGGATCAACCTCCTTAAATACTAAACTTGAAAGTATTAAAATTTCAAAATGACTCAAGGATTTTTTTAAAATTTCGTCAAGTTAAAATTTCAAGGCTTAGCTAGGCCCCACACCCTTCAGCTATGTCTTCCATTTTGTATCAAGCATTACAAAAGAAGTGTATAAATTCATCAATTTCAGTTGAATTTTTTTTTTTTAATTAATAAGAAATTATAAAAAATACAATTATTAAGGTGTGAAGTTGAAATTATTAATTATCGCCACCTGGCGTTGCGGTTCCAAAGCTTAAATGCGCCGCATCGCCATCTGACAATTGGGGTGGGAATTGCGCTTTGGGGTAGTCGCCAAATATAATACAGGATTGATTTTCTGTGACGGTACCTATTCAAAAATGTTTAATAGCTCTGCTACTATTACTACAGTATTTTTAATGTTGCCATCAAAACCGATACCACGAAAACGCACGGCAAAGTCAATAGTCGCGCTAACAAATTCACAAGAAGGTGTTACGATTCGATGAATGAAGAATACAAATTAATTTTTCGATTGTTTATAGGTAAAGAGCGGTAAGGAATTAATGGGTTTTCTGATGAACGATTTTTTATTATTGGTGCAACCGACTAAATCATGTCAAGGTTCACAATTTTCGTTTGAACAAACAGCGGGACAAAATATGAAAATGTATAAACAAGTGAGTAATGATTGAAATATTAAATAAATTAGAAAACAGAAGAAACTAGTGAATTTCAAATTAAAATTTAGAGATTCAGTTCAGTGTACAGCAAATCGATCATATAAAACTAGCGGCCCGGCCCGACTTCGCCAGAATTTGTAGATTGCTATCGTTTTTTCGTCGGCCTACTGTGCAAATGTGGTCTCCATGAAAAGCGCTTTTATTTTAATGCGATAATTTATAACCTATGTCCATCCTGAAGATCCATTCTAAATATCGGTGAAAAAAATTTTGTAATCTGATGAGTAGTCTTGAAGATTACCTCCTACAAACTTTATCTCTTTATAATATTAGTATACAGTATGTAAACACGTAAGTTGCACATAGGGAAATTAATATTGTGAAAAAATGACTGGATCAGAGTGAACCTTGAAATCTTGTTTTTCAATTTGACAGATAATATTCTTTTGCAAAATGAATGTGTATACTACCAAAGAAAATATTCAAATGATTACAACATAATCGGACTTTTTTTATTAATGGGACATTAAATTCCCAAAAATACTTAAATATGGTGCGAGATCAAATATCTCCGCCTATTCAAGTTGAAATAAAGACATTAGGTCACTCATTTACCAACGCGCATACGTCATACCAGTCAGACAATTTTTGAATGAAATGTTTCCAAACAGATGGAGTTGTTTTTTTGTTTTATTTTTGTACAAAAAAAATAAAATAATGATTTATAAGAGCTTTTTATTATTAAAAAAGCCAAGTAAAATAAAAATATATCAAAATAAAATAGAAATCCTCAAGATTACCACGATAATTCAATAGAAATAACAATTAATGCAGTCATGGCTAACTCTGATCCAAGTATTTTTTTCCCAATGCTAATTTCCCTATGTGCACCTTACGCGTTTACATACTGTAGATAACCTAAAAGGTATTAAGTGTCACTTTTGTTATTCTCAACGGAACCCTCTAGTCGAAGTGAGAGATGAAAACCAATTTCTCTATTAGTGCCTATGTCGAACCGTGTAATATTCAGAACTGCGGGAACTGGCTTTAATTTGACGGGGAAAAAATCTATCCTCGGATCGAAAATAAAATTGTGAGCTTGTAAAAAAAGTATTTTACGGAAAGGAGAGGCTGAACCCCTAATAATGAATAATTTATAACTGAAAATGTTTTATTTAGTTTTATGTTAAATTTAAGTTAGCTTTTAATAAGTTGTTTTCGTTTATGCTTCAGCCAATTTTTCTTAACGATTTAATATTAACAAAAGATACAAAATCATCGATGGAAAACATTAATGATACGGTTGATGCAAACAAAATATTGAGAATAAAAACTTGCACTAAAACACTGATGTTGCTAACACCAACTGTCACCGATTGCAATTTATGGATAAAGAGGATTACCGAAGCAAAAAATAACTTCGATAAACAGTATTGTAAAAGTTTGCAGCGACAAAAATCAAGTGAGTTTTGCATCGATCTATTGTAGCAAAGTTTATTCATTGTGTGTGTTCATTTCAAACCATATGAAACCAGTTTATTATTCTGATTGAGGTCTGTTTTATAATAACACTGTATGTATCTAGGTTGTGATTAGGGATGCATCTATACGCCTTTTCACCGATACCGATACTCTTATAAAAATATCGGCGATACCGATACCGATACGCTTATTGTGAATTCAAAAATGAAGGTATAATAAACAAATCACAAGTCAGATTTTTTTTATTACTATAAAAAGTAGAGACATAGGTTAATATTAGAAAATTAAAAATTTTAGTAATTAAAATTAACATTGATAAGATTTTTGTTTAAAAAACAAAGTAATCTTAAGTTTTGTGGAGAAAGGCGATTTTGCAAGTCTGTTTGAATAAGACCTGCGCTGGAAAATAGTCTCTCAGATGCGACAGAACTCATTTGGAAACTAAAGTTTCCCCGAGCATAGTTCATTCCTCATATGCAACGAAATAGACGCGAGGCCAAAGCCGGCGGGAGAAACAAGACACTCACAAGCGCGGGGTTTCCCCGAGCATAGTTCGTGCCTCGTTTGCAACGAAATAGACGAGACAACACGCTCGTTTATACTACAATTTTAAATTAAAGTATCGTTGAATCGGTCATAAAAATATCGTCGATTCCGATATATCGGCTAACCCGAAGTATCGCCTATATATCGGTATCGGATGCATCGCTAGTTGTGATGAAATTTTTTTAAGTGACATTATGCTACACGAGCGATAGCGAGTTTTAATAGTCACACGGACCAAAATATCTTCATAACTGAGATATATTCTACATTTTTTTTTCACGTACCTCCTATAACATAGTTGATTTTCACTTCATAATAATAAGTTTGTTCCAAGCAGCCAGCAAAAGGTAACGAAACCGTAACCCGCATGCGCAGTAGCTAAAAAGAAGCCGTTTGTGGTGATTTTGGAACACGTTTAGCTACTGCGCATGCGGGTGACGGTTTCGTTACCGTTTGCTGGCTGCTTGGAACAAACTTAATGTGTCTGACAGCCGGTGTTGTCGCTGTGTGCGGCCATATTGCGTTTCATTTGGGTTGTTTACGAAAACTGCGTCTGCTTTGTGTTGCTTTGCTCTCTGTTCAGCTTATGGTATTAAATGGTAACTGGCAATGTTACTTTACGCAATACTGCGTCATAGGTAATTTTAGGTTTGTTCCAAGCAGCCGCTGACGGTAACAAAACCGTACACAGTCTTGTCACTGCGCACGACTGTCTTGCGCACTAGCTCAAAAATAGTTACTGCGCAAGACAGTCTTGCGCAATGACCTGACTGTGTAAGGTTCTGTTACTGTTCGCGGCTGCTTGGAACAAACTTTTTGCTACCGCTATACAGGCCTAAAATCAGCTATATATATTATACAGAGAGTGTGAAAATTGTAGCTTGTATATCTTAGGGAATAGTAGAAAAATATTGCGTAACAGCCACACGAAATCGCATTCCGGCCTAGATACACACTGTATATTTTGTTCTGCACCATGTAAACTAGCGGCTTTTGTCCTCATTTCTAGTATATTCAATATTTCAGCACTCATTTTTTTAATTTTTCACAACTATTTCACATTTCACTTACATAGCAAACTTCATTGAATCATACGCTACTGTGGCATCGCGCTTTACTTTTCACAACTTCGCAGGTTCGATCCCAGGTGGAGTAATATAAAATAATATTAAAATTATTGAATTTAAATATTAACTACATATGAAAAAATGAGTGTGTGTAACCTTTGCGCGCGGTTGAAGTAAAACTTATAGCACCGTCGTTCAGAAAATATCCATTGCATAAACCTGTGTATGGCGTTGGCTATGCTTAAAATGTGTTTCGTCGACCTCCACTGGCGCTTCGGCCGATAACAAAATCGGTTTGCGTTCGTAGCCATGTTTCACCTTTCGTTCAAGATGGTTTCTGTAGATGCGTTTTAATGCCGCCATCTGTCAGTCAATGCCTTTAAATAGCGGAAAGTGAACGTTACTTCTGTCCGAAAAAAGATCTGAGTTACTCTCAAGTCGCGCCTAAAGAAGTTTTACTTCAATAAATTGAAAATATGAATTGTGCTGGACCCAAATAAACTAGCTGTCGGTAACCTTAAAAAAAATCACTTTAGAGCTCGGATCGTCACCGACCTGAAATCGATAATTTTTCAATCGCTTTATATTAATGAGAATCAGCTATTTTATAGAGAGTGGGACAAAATAAAAATATTAAATCCCATTTTCATTCCTCGAGGACTTTTATCAACCGAACTGTGTCACGCCTTGCTAATAATATGATGCGTACGCTTAATCATACTAATGAATAATGTTTTCGACAGTTGTTTCGTACTTTGTGTGATGTGTGTTTTGTTTTTATTTTGTGTGCTCTGCAGAACAACCATGCGTTGTGTCTCGGGGTCGTCTTCTAGTTGTTGCCAAACAGGGAGCTCATTTCCAACGCACTACTGGTGAGAGTTTTATTAATTTTGTTTTTTATATTGTTGCATGCACTTTAGGTGATAATGATATCGATCAAGCAACAGCGACTATTTTCGTTACTAATATTAATGGCCGACGATTTGATTTCAAACACAAAGTCTTTTCGAAAAAAGGTATTTAATGTAAATAATGACGTTGTTGACTTTATCAAAATAGTTCAATAAATAAAATTATCGACCAATTTTTCAGACAATATATTAACAAAAAAATATATAATTAATACATTAACGTTTCGATATGAAAAATTGGTCGATAATTTTATTTATTGAAGAGTTCTAATCAGACGTTAATCAAAGATTTGTTTATCAAAATAGTTTTTTTTTTTTGAAAAAGATAACAATTATTCTTATTATACAGTAGGTCCCAGTGATGTAATGAATATTCGCAATTGCATTCGCAAAATTCATCTGAATATTTATATTAGAAAAAAATCATATATTTTTTTTAATGTAAAAATAATATTAAATAAGATAAAAATATCAATTTTTTAGAATTTCCATTAAAAAAGTTTTTTCTTACTTCTTTTTTAAAAACTAAGTATTTTCGCTAAGGCAACCTTGCAATTATATTATCATATTTTATCAGTCTTGATTTTAACATTAGTCATTAGGTAATAAAGCTTTACATTTAGTATTAATAATCAATCTAATACCCAGAGCCATTATAAATGTGTGCGTGCGACTTGCGCGGCCAATCAGCTGTCAAATTTTAACCTTGGACAAATGACGCCAGATTTGAAAACTGAATATTCTCATTCGATAATATAGGCGACATATTCGCATTGGCAAATGTCTAAAAATTGACATTCGTTACATCACTAGTAGGCCCTTCCGTATCCGGAGCGTTTGGTTTTTTCGCGGATACTTGAAAAGTGTAGATCGTAGTGAACTTTTGGTGACCTTCAGTTTTTTTTAACATATGCAGCAAAATAGAAACAAATATTAAAATTATAACCATTTTTGCGTCATTAAACAAACAAATTTTTAAGTTCGATTCTGCGGAATTGAATTTCACGAATACTGGACTTCTTTTTATTTTTACTGGACATCCGACAACACTGCGCTTGATCGTTACGCGCGTTTTTTCCGAGTCGCGGATAAGTAAAACTTCAGATAGCGAATGTGCGGATACGGGAGGACCTACTGTACTTTTACTGTTGGTTTATGTGGGTAAACGAATCGCTGTTTTTAGGAAAAACTGTGTGCGAGAACGTGTTTTGTAAATTGACAATCGGCGATCAAGAACAAGTGACCGATGCCACTAATGCTATTTTAAGTACTTCGACGAGCTGTCAACAAAATTTACAAAATAGCAGTCCGTTATCAAATGCCGTATTTGAGTGGAATGCTTCAATGCAGTTTCATATTTATGATTTGGAGAAAGATGTACTTGCAATCACTGTCTATGAGAAATGTCTCTTTACGCCCAACCGTAAGTTGTTTTTTTTATTATACAAAATAATCACGTTGAAAAATGAAAAGGATATAAGTAGCCAAATATTGAGACTGAGTTGGTTGGACTAAAATAGAAATAACGAATTTTTGATAAATACAGTAAAAACACTATCCAAATATACAGTATGTAAACGCGTAAGGTGCACATAGGGAAATTAGCATTGGGAAAAAATACTTGGATCAGAGTTAGCCATGCATTAATTGTTATTTCTATTGAATTATCATGGTAATCTTGAGGATTTCTATTTTATTTTGATTTATTTTTATTCAAAGCAATGGCACGTCAGTCCGGTGTCGGAGAGGCAACCGGATGGCGAGTGGTAATCTGGGCCTATGAGTGGTACAGAACCCCCTGGTAGCGGCCAAAGTGACCCCAAATGGACGGGGGCGGCGATATGGGGGTGGGGCAAAATCGAAAAATGTTTGAAAAGGCAACCGGATAAAAATGCGGTTGCATTGAAGGAAATACCCTAATTATATAATCAATTTTTTTTGCCATCCGATCCACGCGGGCCGTTTTTGCACTAGCGAATAAAAAAAAAATTTAAAAAAAACTGAAAAGGCAACCGCTTCAAAATTAGTGAGCATACTTATTGACACCACCAAACGTTGGAAAAAAATTGCCATCCGATCCTGATGGGCAGTTTCGGAGAAACAACCCCTCAAAGTCGCCGAAAAACCCTTTTTTTCGATTTTTTCAACAATAAGTAAAAAAAACACACTAAAAATTGTTCAAATCGGATGGCATTCGAAATTTATACTGTCCTAAGTACAAATAATAGTGTGTATCAATGCCATCCGATTTCGATTAAATTTACCCCTATTTAGCCACCCCCAAAACTCATGAAAATAACAATTTTATGCAGCGTATGGCATTATTTTTCTTGTTATTGAGTTTTGGGGGTTGGCTAAATAGGGGTAAATTTAATCAAAATCGGATGGCATTGATACACACTATTATTTGTACTTAGGACAGTATAAATTTCGAATGCCATCCGATTTGAACAATTTTTAGTGTGTTTTTTTTACTTAATGTTGAAAAAATCGAAAAAAAGGGTTTTTCGGCGACTTTGAGGGGTTGTTTCTCCGAAACTGCCCATCAGGATCGGATGGCAATTTTTTTCCAACGTTTGGTGGTGTCAATAAGTATGCTCACTAATTTTGAAGCGGTTGCCTTTTCAGTTTTTTTTTAATTTTTTTTTTATTCGCTAGTGCAAAAACGGCCCGCGTGGATCGGATGGCAAAAAAAATTGATTATATAATTAGGGTATTTCCTTCAATGCAACCGCATTTTTATCCGGTTGCCTTTTCAAACATTTTTCGATTTTGCCCCACCCCCATATCGCCGCCCCCGTCCATTTGGGGTCACTTTGGCCGCTACCAGGGGGTTCTGTACCACTCATAGGCCCAGATTACCACTCGCCATCCGGTTGCCTCTCCGACACCGGACTGACGTGCCATTGCTTTGAATATTTTATTTTACTTGGCTTTTTTTTTAATTTTAACTTTTTTGTATGCGTTAGCCACAGCCATCTTTGGCGCTTGTTTTAATAAAATAAAATTTCGTCTTTATTTCCATGGTGATTTTTTACTTTTTAAAATACCGGTTTCTAATTTTCACATTTTAACGTGTTGCCAACTTAACCTGACCTAGTGACAGTCTATCATAAATAAATTAATTGTTACCGGTTATGTGTCAATAAAATTATTATTGTCGACATCGCGTTTTTCGGGAGTGGTTTTAAAAAAAAGTGTTAGCACCTATTCGGATATTGCCGTTTGTCTACCCAAAAATTGAAATGGAGTATGTTGTATTAATTTTTGTAGCAAAGCTACACGTCCTAGCATCCTTCAAATGGGCTTTTAGAATCGTTTTTTTGGCGCGAATAGCGTTAGCTAAAGCGCCCATATACACACGCTTTATCTGTGAATCCGAATGTGCGGTTTTTTGTGTCACGCGCATAGCCCAAACGATTCGAAAAACTTTTTTTTTGTCGATCCCTTCCGATGTCTACTTTGTTAATTTGTGTGCTGAATTGAGGACGTATCTTCGCGATAGTGTGTAAAACGATTTTGTGCAAAATGGCAGACATTTTGGAACAAATTAATGTTGACCACCAACAGCTCTCAGATGTAAGTGCAAATCGAAATATTTCTTTTATTTTCGTTATTTTCTACCGGTTACACTGTTACACATCTATAACTGAGTTCGAAAATTATAGGCAGTGACTTAATGCCTACTTATAGTGTCACAATGCAATATAAACGGCGCAATTTTTATGCCTGGGAAAATCTTAGGACGGGTATGCTTTTCATTGTTTTATTGCTTTACTGCTCCATTACACTTCTTTGTAACCAAGTATTACACGCTGCCTATTATTACTGAACTGTGGACTACAGGCTTTTGTTTAAATTTTCGAAAATTCTCATTAAAAAAATTACCAAAAAGTCTTGGTGCTAATTAGGTAGAATTTTTCTGAAATTAGAAATTGGGTTCACTGATCTATATTTAAAATTTGGCTACTTATGTCCCTTTCAATTGTGTCGAAATCATTGCGTAAACGAAATATTGTGGACATAATATTTTTTAGAATTCCTCGGTAGAGGCGAAGTGAGGATTTGGGATATACTAAACGAGACACAAACCACGAACGGTCCTATAAAAAAGAAATTAATTTTACATCAGGTGGAGTCTGGTGAGGTTTTATTGAAACTCGACTTGCGGCTTTTCGATATTAGCTGATTAGCATCGAGTAAGTCAAACGATTCTATATTATGCATATCAATTTTATATCAGTTCGAGCTAATCAACTTAAGACCCGGTCCAAATATTATTGAGGCTTTGTACTTAGATCCCTCCTGAAGGTTGGAGTATGATATTTTTAATGGTCAAATGATTTTTTATACTTAATTCGAAACGATATTTCAAATATCAATCTAATCGATTAAAGTACAGCGATGATCGGATTTTGTGGTGTCCGATTTTACATGAATATTTCAACATATCATATGAAAATGATTCGTATCATGCTAAAAAAAAAAATTAAGATACCTACTACTATTATCGAACTCGTATGAATAATTATTAGGTGTATTTGTTGGTAAGTTCTGAACTGGTTCCCAAAGCATTTGTCGGCAATGTAGAACTCTTCGATCACAACTGTGTATTTGTTATTGAAATTCACTGGCTTGTAATGGTTCCTAGAGTTTAGAACTGCCGGAGCCAAGCTCGAACAATCTGTAGATTCCGAGAATTTGACCAACGAACACACAGTTGTGTTTAAAGAGTTCTGTATTGCCTACATACGCTTCGAGAGCTAAGAACTTTCTAGCAAACACCTATTTGGTGACGACATGATCGTTACTTTTTTTTAAGCGTAAATTTTTTCGATATCTAAATAGTAACTTACTGAACTTTTTATAAAATGTAAATCGTTTAAATATTATAATTTTTATTTTTTTAAATATTTTCAAAAATGATACAGATGCATTCTGAAAATAATTACAACACTTTTTGGAGACTGTAAAAAAACTAAAGCTGTGAAAACGTTGAATACTATAAAGGGAAAATTGCGACAATATTACATTAATTAAATAATATAGCTGCCATACTGTTATGTGTGATGAATTATCTCACATTAATTTTTAAAAATATAATAGAATCTATATTATACCATAATAAAAATATATAAAATTATTACTCTACGTTACTTGTATATGTAGGCTGTAGCATTTTTGCATAACTTTAGTAATAACTTTATCGAAATATTGCTAGAGCCACTTTAAGTATAGAATATTTCCTGTAAGCAAGATGGCCATTGAGTTCATGAATCACATCAATTTTAAAATAACAATTATCCTGATTCCTGGATTTTATGCAGAAAATAATCCTGAATTATTTTTTTGCATCGACTTGTTTAACAATGCTATTATTTACATCTACGATATCCAGATGTGTTTAGATATTTATTAGTAGTGTAATTACATAAAAAACTTGTTAACCCTTAGGTAGACATTTGAGATCCAGCTGTCAATTTTTCATTGCAATGAAGATAGACAGCTATGTTTGTTTAAATATCCCCCCCCCCTCCCCCCAACTGCTCATAGACGACGTGACATCAACGTTGCATTATAATTTCGATTTAACTCGAAATGGCTCTCTGAAGGAATTAATTCTTTTTGCAAAGCTATTTGGAGGTGCGTCGAAGATTAAATTTCGTTGGGGATGTCGTACGTGACACTCGTACGATGGGAAAACTGGAAAAAAATATTTTTATTGCATGTTTGAAGTACTTATTTATATATTACCTTATATTGTAGGGTTACTGTACCATTCCATTTTTAGAAAATTTTAGTGTAGGTAAATATAATATATCAAAATCTGAACTTATACAATCTTCCACAAGGTATAAAAATATCGTGATTTTTAAATGAAAGCTTCCATATATTTTGTATGATGCACTCTTATGGGACATTATTGTGAATGATCTATAGTGCTTCCATTTTGGATTATATTTACAAAAAGCAAAAAAAAGAGGAAAAAAATAATTTATAAAGTACAATTGTTTTTATTTAGTTTATTTATTAAAACGACGAAACTTGGGTATTTACGATGCACAAATAGAAAATAGATGGTTACTTATACCATCTTAAAAAATGCATCTTTTGTGATAACGAATTAGATTATGACATTTTGCCAACGCTGAAGTAATTTGATTGAAGCACTTTAATTTACAAATTATTTTACATAAATGGAAAACACTATATTCATAATTGTTAATCAACTTTTGTATAATAAATAATATAAAAGCCGTGTAGACATTTTTAGAATTTTAGAAAAAAGCAGATATTTGTCGTTTAAAAAAAATAACTTGAACGGTACTCCAGAGAGAACATTCTTATATTACAAACTACTGAAGAGAAAATCAGAGCTTAACATTAAGACGGATAAAATAATTATTTTGAACGTTCGAGTACATATATTATATAACTTAATTTTTGATATCTTTGTTAGATTTTTCTGTATATCGTGTAGTTCAGCGCTTGAAACGGACAATTTATGTCGATATTTGGTGCCAAGGTTAAGTTCCAACATTTCTACATAACCGTAAATCCATTTTAAGCGCTGAAAATATATAACTGCGTTCATCGTGAGAAAAAAAAACAAAACCCTATCAAGCTCATGCTATGACAGATAGTCATTTGTCTTTTGACAGATTGAGTGTACTGTGCGCATGACAGCGGTATTCTTATCGGGAATGCAGTATAGGAAATAAATAGTTGCCTGCCATAAACACTGCTTGAAAGCTTTCTAACTTAATATTTATAAACGTAAGTGTTCATATTAGATTATCGATATAGCCTTAATGGAAAATATTGACAATAAGACGGTTGTCTAACTTTTTAATTAAATATATATACTTTATTATATGAATGTAATGAATATTTTAAATAATACAAAATATTTTTCATATCTAAGATAAAATAAAATAGGAAATAAGAACATTATATCGACATTTATACATGTAATTTTAGAAATTTTATTATCGGGGCATTAATAGTTATTGTTGGTAGCTAATTAATTTATGTCACAACGTTTATGCAGGCTGTCCCAAAATTCGACGTCCAAACGAAATGAAGTGATAGCGGAGGGCATTTCCTATCAGAATCATCCTGTATTGTGGTTATCCGATTGTCAGTGGTTTAGAAGTTATAGCTCTTTTTCAATTTTTTCCAATTTCAAGCCCAATTTATAAATCAAAAATCAAAAAAAAATTACACGTAGCTTAGATTCATTCTACTCATTTCGTTTTTATTATAATTAGGGTACCTCTGTGTAAAAAAATATTTTATAAAATTTTCTGTCTTATTCCAATAGTTCCTTACTTTAATTTAATTTTTTCAATACTAACCAATTAAACTTTGACTTTGATTAATGTTTATTTAAAAGTGAACCTGCTTTTTAAAAACTTCTACATTTTATACTGTTTTTCAGAGGGGTACCCTCCCAGTTTTTTACACAGAGGTACACTAATTGCAATAAAAACGAAATAATAGTGTATTGTGCGACTAGTGAGAGAAGGAGAAGATTCCATGAGCGTGAAATTTGCCGCACGAGCGTAGCGAGTGCGGTAAAACGCACGCGAGTGGAATATTCTCCTTCGATCAATGGTCGCACATAATACTTTATTCAACTAGCAGGAGTAATATGTAATCGGGGCCCTGATAAAAGAGGGAAAAATAATAAATCACTTCATTAATTGACGTACCCACCGTCAGTGTATGCACACAAGAATGCCATGACTTTCGCTGAATTGCGATGCTATTTTCATATATACAATACCGCCTACCACGTTCCTATTGGTCCAGAAGCTGCGTGCAGTTTTTTTTCATTATTTCACGCTTGGGCTTGCTACTGAGTTTCTATTGGTCCAGAAAATTCATTATCACACTGTACGGCTTATTATTAGCACTCTACGCGTCAACATGAAGTAATTTATTATTTCTCCCGAGTTTAGCAGGGCCCCGAAATTACATATTACTCACGCGTGTTGAATAAACAAAATTATTCTAAGCTACTTGTAAATTTTTTTATGATTTTTTATTTGTGAATTAGGCTTGAAATTGGAAAAAATAGAAAAAGAGCTATAACTTCTAAACCACTGAGAATCGGATAACCACATAGGGGATTATTCTGATTGTAAATGACCTCCGCTATCACCTCATTTCGTTTGGACGTCGAGTTTTAGGACATCCTGTTCAAAAATATATTTATTGTAGACGAAATTCTGTTACAGTGGTTCCTAGATGTTAAAAGTTATTTTATAATAATTCCTTGTTCACATCTTGATTAATTTAATAATTCAACCACCTTAGCTGGTAAATTAATTAAATGTTATGAATTATTTGTTAAGTAATTATTTAATTAGATTTTAGAATGTAATAAATTTATTTTTGTGTAGAATCTTTACAGTGTAAGGCACAATGTTTAATATTTTATTAGTTTTTTTGTTGACTTTTGTTTTATAAAAAAAAGATACCAGTGTGTAGTAATTTCGAACATGGTCATACGTTAGTTAATAAATTTAAATGTGATCGACTATTAAAAATAATTAATTAACCTCGTCTATACTCGATACAAATTTTCGACCCTAATTATATAGCGTTATAATACGTATTAACGGAATTACCTGCAGCCGAGTATGCCATCTTTTGGTGTGCATCATGCATGCCAAGGTCACCGAGAGAATTGAATTATTATATAGTCACTGAAATATTTAGATAATAATTTCGCATCTTCTTTACTATTATTATTATTCTGTGAGTTAGAAATTTGCAATTTTTGAAGATGCGATTGAAGTTGTGCTGTACTCAGGATTCCGATTGACATTAAGGATGTGTAATTTTAGGTCCTCTTTCGATTTCGCGTGGTTGATTTTTGTCTGAACTATATCCTTTTTAACTAACCGATAAGTTACAAAACTATTGCGCAAGCTAAATTGTCCATTTGATGACAGGCTTGAGCTCTCAACGAATAGTTTAAATGTCACTTTTTTAATATTGTTTTGTACAACCATCTTTCCCTTGTGATTCATCGCTGACTATACTGCCACTATTTACCCGAAACGATGGCATCAACTGTCATAGGTTTAAGTTTATACAGAATGCGAAAGCAATCATAAACACTTGACGATATGTTATCCAGCTCATTTGTAGTAAATGTGTGGCGGAATGTATTAAACATTTATGATTAGCCAACTTGTTGAGCGTCTATAATCTGCAATCTATTGTAACGGAACAAATCCCTACCACTGATCTAAATCCCCACTCCGAGCCCAGACGACTTAGAGAACGACGGGTTCGAGTTTAAGAGAAGACAAGAAGACACGCAAGTTAACAAACCCATCGGAGAACAATAAAATTATTCTGCATTTTATTGTAATTTGAACGTAACTCACGATATTAATATTAATTTTATTGTAGGTAAATATAAATAGAATATAAAATCAGATACTGGCGCCCAACGTGGGGCGCCAGTATAGAATATGATTTGATATTCTTTATTTTTACAATAAAAAGAATAATAATATCGTGACTTACGTTCAAATTACAATAAAACGCAGAATAATTTTATTGTTCTCCGATGGGTCTGTTAACTTCCGTGTCTTCTTGTCTTCTCTTAAACTCGAACCCGGCGTTCTCTAAGTCGTCTGGGCTCGGAGTGGGGATTTAGGTCGGTGGTGGGGATTTGTTCCATTACACTATCTATTTAAACATTTATGCTCAAGGTTCAAATTATAATTAAGATGTCGAATGTCGACTTTTGTGTGCGACTATGACGAATTGGAAAGCTGTTAACAGACATGAAACATCCTTCTATGTTAATATAATTTAAAAGTCATTGTGAATTCGTAGGTATATATACAATATGATTAATATTAAAGGAAATTATCAGATGTCCACGCGAAAACTTTTCGATGTCTTTTATTCTGAATTCGTCAAGGGAAAAAATAGATAGCTACTCGACAATATGTCAAATTGTGTCCTATTATCGATTATCCAAACCACCTCCCCCCCACAAGTATATAGTTTCTAAATCAAAACAATGAAACATGCATGGAGAGCTTTTGCGTGGATACCCTAAACTAACCGATGACAGACCTACATTGGTTTTATCATCACACATTGTTATTTTTCTCTTAGTTTTAATCGTATGTTAATGCATATTTTGTTAAAATTTTAAATGGATATTTTTATAGGTAAATAAAACAATAGACAATAATTTATTATGTTTGATAATAATTTAATCACATATTTTTTACAAAAATGGTAAACAATACTCAATTAATAATGACAATAAATTAGGTAATTTATATATTAAATATATAACTAAAATGAGTAACGAATTACATTTGTATATGAAAATAAATAGTGCAAATGAATTTCAACTAACTAAAAATGATAAGTATGATTAATCAAAAAGTAGGCTCAAAATAAAGTAAACTAGACGTTTATACTATTTTAAAGTTAGGGGTTCTTTCCTTCAAGCCAGGTTTTTTTCGTTAAAAAATACAGATGTCTATAAATTTATAGTTGTATGAGTTATTAACTGATTTAAATAAATCAATATACATATAGATGATCGCAATTTATACGAAAAAGCCGACAAAATGCATTACTTTATTTTGTACCCCGTTATATATACTTACTGCGTTCCCCGTAAAACAAAAACTGATCAAAGAACATTCTTTGTTTTTGGTTCGAATGTTGTCCCGAGTAAACACGAGTGAGAATGATCTTGTCGTAAATAACAACTTTTTTACTGCTCCAAAATTATTTATTCTAGAGTAACAAAAATATTGCTTGGTCAATACTGATGTTAATAAGTTAAACCATTAAATTATAGCTCAGCTTATGGTTTATTACTACGACTGAATGCTTCGGACAACACTAGAAACACTTGTGTCCAACATTTGAACCAAGTTCAATGGCTGCTGTATGTGAAAGTACCTTTTCCATGGCCTCCGATCAGTTAAGTTCTTACAGGGAATGTAGTATAGATTATATTTCTTATAAATAAGTAAGTAATCTAAAAAAAGTTTGGTAGTGTTTGGCATTATATTAAAAAGACATGACACACAAAAAGAAAACATTCCGCGGTCATGAAAAATGTTTTCAGAGTTTAATGTGAAATACATTTTAATATTTAATTGATGAATTTGATTATTATGCCTTTAATTATTATTGTTGTCTGCTCATCAGTGGCGACTTTTCAGGTGAAGTAGGTGAAGTGCACTTCCATCTTTGTTTTATAGACCGTTTCTCATAAAACATTTTTTTGTACATCTGATATAATACATAAATTTTGTAATTAATTCAAAGCAGCAATAGTTTCAATGTATACCGCGCAATCAATTGTAATTTTACATCTCAAAATTACATCTCACAACAGAGAAAACGCAGTGTTATACACACTACAATGAAGAGCTTTGCCAGGCGACTATAAAACATGCACTTTAACGTCCGGTACTATGGCAACCATGACCTCAGCACCAGTCAGTCACATAGAAAGCATGCGGTTGGGTATCGAGTGTACCATTGCTGAACACATTCATCCAATGATAGCTGATTGTTAGTTTCAATTATGTCTGTGAAATATCAACAATGAATCCGACCAACGACATCCTAGTTTGATTCTTAACAAAAATTTCTGTCTGTGCCCTTGAGTATAAGAACAGATTTTCACCCGGCACTTCACCAAACTTGGGACACGCGAGCCGCCACTGCTAAGCCTAAATGCAGACACAGTAATTATAAATTACATTCTTTAACATTTACCGATGTAAATATGTTATTCTTCAGTCAATAAGCAATTAAAATATTATTTAATTGCATTTCCCCAAACCAACCACCAGTTTTATAGGTAAAAGTACAGTTTTTTTTCTTACCTTAGCATCACTTTGATGCTATAAATTCACTATTATCACCACTATTTAAGTTTGTTTTGTTGTTTTTTACTTCCGTATTCAGCAAAGAAATGACAATATTTTAAATAACGGTCAATTATTATTGTCTATAATTATACCATATATTTAAACTGTTAGTCTTTATTCTGTAAAAAAATAACACGTCCTAATTTTTGTCCATTGTAAATTAGTTTGTTTTTAATTTCATTCTCCTCTGTCACTCGGTTCGGTTGCGTCCGATTTAACGGTTTTATCGTTTTCGGGAAAATCGTAAATCGGTTTAAATCCACCAAATAATTGAGGCTTGAAATTTTCAATATCGAAATCTTTTTTCACAATTTTAGTTCCGTCTGTATCTAAGCTTTCTTCGCTTTCTACATCTGTATCCATTTTGTCATTGATTTCGTCCAGTTTTTCTTTTCTGACCACAGACCAACCTTCAAGTGGCGAATCAATATTTACACTTGCTTGGAACGGCGCTTGAAATTCCAATTTGGTCGGAACATGTGTCGTGTCCACATCAGTACTATCAACGTCCAATTTATGATTGGGTAGTAATTCTACTTTGTTCGTTTTATCCATTATTTCCAATTGCGGATGGGTATGCATAATTGCACTGACTGTAATTTCAGAATCCGAATTTCCAACAACTTTATGTTGCGATATATAATTTTCCTTCCGTATTTCCGGCATAACTGAAATATAACCGTCCTTTCGTATTTCAGGTATAACAGACCCTGCGTAATTTGGCACCGAATATTTTTCAGTAAGTTTCATTGGCGGTTCAGTAGGCGTATACGCAATGGCTATTGGTCTGTCAGTTCCGGTTTTTAATGTTGCAGATATTACATCGGGATTGTCGTAACTATTTTTGTGGCCAACATTTATAATTCTCGAATTGGAATCTGTTAGCACTGAAGGCCAGTTATTATTAAAATTGAAATCAGACGACTCTTCTCCTAAATTGAAATCATTATTCATGCCTTCGGCGTTATCGATTACATTGCCTCGGTGTGAGTCTTGTCCACTTAAATTTTGGACAGGTACCTCAGGCACCGGTGGATTTAAAACGGATGGATCAGGTCTCTCCAAAGGATATGGGAAATCCGATTTTATTGGAAAGTTTGGTCTGGGTTGTGGTTTTAATAACGGAGAATCGTTTCTGTCTTTTAATTGTAAAAGTGGCTTGTGATCTTCATATTCCTCAAAAGTCTCATCGACTATTTTAGAAGGAGGCAAAGGCTGTTCACCTCTTGTACCAATCACAACAGTTTCTTTTTTATCCGAATCGAAAATGTCTAACTTTAACGGTGGACTGTTTACAGGGTAAACAACATACAGTGGATTTTCAGATTTATTTTTTGTACCAAAGTCAATTTTGAAACCAGGTTTACCATTGTGTTTGAAATTTAGATCTAAATCATTATTAACTTGTTTTGCTTGAATCATTTGCAAAGTAGCTACTTCTGGTTCATCAGTTTCACCGTTACGTCTGCTGGCAATTTGACGTTCTGGTATTTTTGGAGGATTTGGGGGACTTTTTAGAAATCCAAAATGTTCCGATGACGCAGGTCTTAATGTTGGTTCTGATCCAAGACGGTCTTGGGATTTATGTGAATATCTACTTCCTAAAATATCTAGAACTCTTCTGTTAGATTCAGTTGTTGGCATCGTGTCGACATCAGGTACTTTACGAAGATGTTCAGACATCAATCTCTTTGGTGGTATAGACGGCGGTGGTGGTGGAGGGTGTAACTTTTCAAAAAATCCAATAGGTCTGTTTGATTGTCTATCTAAAAGAGGTTGTCGTTGATACGAGCCATGCGAAGGGCCGCCAGAGTGATCTGAATAATGTCCACTCGATCCTCCTTTAGAATTCGGTCGGAACTGTGGAAGTATGTTAGGTAAAGGACCGTCGTTTCGTTTGTATTGATCGCCACCAGGACGAGGTGGACGGGCATATTCTGGACGACCAGGATAGAAATGGCCTGGCCTTGGATCCCATGGAGGTCTGGGATAGTTTCCAACACGAGGAGGTTTAATATGATGTTCTTCTGATGGTGGAGTCAAATCAGAAGGCAGTTGGTGAAACATTGGCTGGGAATTCAAAGATAAAATTTCCCTTTCTGGTAAATGGGGTCGTGCAATTGGATGCGGTTTTCGGAATCCATTTACGGTATTTAAATATGGAGGCGGCGGTGGAGGAAGCACTTTATCCATATCGGTTTCTGGTCTTCTGTCAGAAAGTTTTTCATCAGGAAACTTAATTATTGATCCAGAATGTTCCTGCTTTTCGTTATTTCTGTCTGAAAGATCTAATTTTTCATCAACTACTTGCCCAGGAACTGATTCAACTCTGCCAGGAGGAATTCCTATACTTAAAGATGTTTCCGAACCTGAAACTGGTTTTATATTTACTACCGAAGATGCTTGAGGCATGGCAGGATATCGAAGAGGTAACGGTGCATTGATTTTAGATGGGGATTCGTTAATGACTTCGGACATAGTTAACGGAGCATGTCCTACAGTAATCGTCGCAAGCTGTTGAACGTTGTGAATCGGCTGATTATAAACATGTTTGTAGTTGTTAGCTTCAACCGACGTATCTTCTCCTGAATTATATAATGGTCTAAAAGGTGTTGCTTCTCCGTATGGATTTGCTTCTAGTGAACTTCCAATAAAATGACCGTCAGAGTCTACAGACTGTTGATGCCCAACAACAAATGCAACCATGTCTTCGTTTGGAGCAATATGTACGTTACTTTTACTCGGCACGGATAATGGAGCCCCAGTGTGACTAGGTGGCTTATATTGTTGTGTTCCATACTGTTGGTTGCCTGAAAGATACTGCTGTTGTGAATATAATTTATTGTAATTACTTTGTACTGGTTTATCCATTGGTTTTTGACTCAAAATGATCGGTGATGATGTTGCAGGTGTTGAAAGCATGTTCATTTTTTCGCTGCTTAAGTTTTGAGCTATCGCAAATGGTTGCACAGGTTTTTTTGGATGATTCATTCCTAATGGTAATGATGTTACCATTTCGGTTGGTTTTGCCGTGGTTGTTGTACTCATGGCTATTACTGTTTTATTTTCTAACGATGAATTTAACATTTTATTATCGTTTTGTGAGTGTTCTTCTGAAATGACGTCATTCAAAGTAGTACTTTCATAAAACTCGTCACTTTCATAATCATCATCGTAATTGTTACCAGCCTTATTAGAAGTTTCTATTACTTTTTCTGGGGACGGTGTTGGTTTGCTGGATTTATTATCATCCTTTGTGTTATCATGTGCTACTGAATAATCATTCGAGATATTTTCAGGTCTTGCAGACTCTTTAGCACCATCCTCATAACTGTTTTGGGGAAATAATGATGAGTTGGAAGCTTTTTCCGACGTAATTAAAATTTCCTCATCGTAGTCACTATCGGGCGGTAGTGGCTTGTTTAAAACTTCATTATTTTTAACTGGCTTGTGCGTGGTTTCTGCACTGCTGTGATAATTATTATCGGGTTTATTATTTTCATTCGGATTAACACCGTAAGAACCATAACTACCTCCGTAAGGTTGAAGACTCGGTCTTGTGTTGTAACCATAATGAGTTTCAAACAAATGAGGCTTAACTTCAGAACTTGAAGAGTCGTATTCGTAGTCTGAATAGTCTTCGGCAGAATCCGAAGGCAGATACTGGGGTGCGTGTGAATTTGAAGACACGGGCACGTCAAAGTAATTGTTGTTTTCATTTCTGATTGGTTTTTCTCTGTTTGCAGTGATTTCACTATTGATACTTTGACTACTGTTATTCGCAAGTGAACTTTCATTGTTGATGTTTTCTTGGTATTTGTTTGTTTGTTTTTGGACCGGTTTTTGTTGATTTTTATTGGACGGTAAATTTGCAAACAATGGTGGCGGTGATATATTTAATTTATTCTTGTTAACGGGCTTTTCTGTCGTTTTTTGTTCCTGCTCTTCCATTGTATAGTCAGGTGCTTTGTCAATGTCAAAAACGTTGAACAGCTCATTGAATAAACTGACCGGTTTGTGTGTGGTGGTAGTTGTTGTTGTTGTCGTCGTTGTAGTGGCACTACTCGTATAATAAGTCGGCGGTTTAACAGTAGATATTCTGTGATCATAGTTTTTGTGATTGTTGTAAGAATTAGAGTTGGTATTTTTGTTATTGCCCTGAATCTTCGTGTTCGCATACGAACTCGATATCAAAGGGTAAGCGTACTTGATCGACGTGTATTTAACTGGCAAATTCAAGTAGTCGTGGAAATTCGGCGATAACTGATTAACGTCGTTGGTTCTGTGACTGTCCGCGCCGCCATCTTTACGATCAATGTTTGGTTTATCGTAGATGTCGTGCGATACTTGATCTTCGTACTCGTAATCAGAAGAGCCGGTGTCGCTTGATGTTTTGCTGTTGAAATCTATTTGTCCAGTCAGTGGATCTTTTTCAACGTAAAACGGTTTGCCGTTATTGAATAGGTGTTCTGGCAAATTATAACCGGGCAACACCAATGGCGAAGGGGCGGGGATGTCTTCGGAATTGCTCGATTCACCATCGGCCTCAATATCAATGTCTTCGTTTCGCGCCTCAGCCTATAAAGAAAAAAAGAAGTCATTTTGTAGTGTCGTAATATTATAATGCCAAAATTTTTTGTTTAAACTTTAGCTTCTCAATCATTCGGAAGTTTTTATTAATTATTTACTACCTCCATATAAAATATCTTAATGTTTTATGTTCAATGTTGGATGTTAAAAAAGTGTTCAATATTAAGGGGATTATTAAAAATGTGTTCCTGTTATAATGAAATACAGATGATTAAAAAGTAGACGAACTACACATTATATTTATGGTAAAGAAAATGCTAAGTGTACTAAAAAGACAATAACGTTTTTGTTTTTAGTTCGTTTGCTATTTGATCATAGAGTTGTATTGTTTAGAGAAGACATCAGCGTCATAGATGCGCAGAAACGAGTTCAGTGCCGGGCTAGTCCATTCTACCACTGATGGCTCTCCCCACTACTTCTACCGCGCAGATCGGCCATCTTTGCTGGCGTCTTCTCTAAACAATACTACTCTATCTATATTATAAACACTTATCAATTTAGAAAACAGTCAAATGCTTTAAAATATATTATTCTGCCTTAAAAGTCAGACAATAAATACTGTACTATTACTATACTATGCAATTAATTTAACAAATAAAATGTATGCTAGTTGTAAGTAGTAATGTTGTCAACGTCAAAATAAGCTGATTTGGTTGGCTCTGAACTCCTATAAAGTGGTTGTCGGCAAAATAGAACTCTTCGAACAAAACTGGGTGTCTGTTGATCAACTTCACGGACTTTTCGAATTGTTTGAACCTAGTTCTAGGAGACTAAAATTGTTAGAGCCAAGTTCTGTACTGCCGACAAGCCCTGCTATTAATGTGTTAACAAGTAGGCCTAAAATTAGAATATAATACTTACGTTGAAATCAACGGCACAAAAAAGAAACCTATGCTAATATAATATTTTCCATGTACATTAGGTACAGACGCTAATATCCGCAACAGTCTACAAATTTAAGTCCAAAAAAGCTAAAAAAATATATAAAACGAACGTCCGAGATTATTTTTTGCACGTACCCCGCTATATAATAGCTGGTTTTCACTTCATTTTCAATATATTTTAAACGTTTTTGACAGTTCAATTGCGTAACAAACTTCACGTCTATAACAGCGTTGATGACAGTTACTATTCGCGCCTACTGTTGTTTTTCACATAATATGTCTAATGATAGCTGATAGATATTTTATGAAAGTTATTGCGGAATTGGTTATATTGCCTGTATGTTTGTTTTACTTAACTCACTAGTGTTAAATGGGCCATGTTGTCGCTTAGCACGCGTGAAAAGCAGCTATTTTGTAGAGAATGTGCAAAAATTATTTTTAAGTTCTCTTTGATGCTATATTAAAAAAAATTAGAACCGACTTTTTTCATATAAAAATTTAAATAATAAGTAAAACATCCTCTAATAATAATTAAAGTTGTAATTAAAAAGTATATGGCAGTAATTAATTAACGTTTTCAGGTCACAGATCAGGAGCTCCATCTGTTTAACAAAAAAACTTCGTATTTGTTCGGATTATTTAATAAATATTTGGCGTTATCAACGCTTCAATATCACAAATGAAATAGATAAGTAATTAATTTATATTATTCACTTTTATTTTGACTCTGCACTTTTTAGTTGGTTTTCTTAAGTTATAAAAGTTGATTGATTAGCGAACTTTTTTATCAAAACAGTACAATAGTTGAATAGCATGTTTATAGTACACAGAAGCGTAGTCTTGGCGGGACCCCGTATAAAAATTTGTTTGGGGGCCCTTAGGAAGGGTAAAGATTTCTCACAAAAGAAAAAAAATGTTTGCATAAAATTAAAAGAAATATTTATTCATCATAATTATCTATCTGTCACTTTTTCCAAAATTTTTACAAACAATTCAAATTAAATATACACTCTCTTTGCCTTTTTTTCGGCAAACTGATTTATTAAAACATTTATAGCTGATGATGACTTTAGTTTTTCTAAAGTTTCTGCCTCTATGGACAATAGTGACAAAAATTTGGGAAGTTTTTATTAATCACATCTTTGATTAACGTCTGATTAGAACTCTTCAATAAATAAAATTATCGACCAATTTTTCAGACAATATATTAACAAAATATAATTAATACATTAACGTTTCGATCCCGATTTGGATCTTCTTCAGAACGGATCTAAAAATATAAAAAAATAATTAATACTTATTTAGTTTCTACTAGCGGACCCGGCGAACTTCGTACCGCCTAACAGTATTATATATATATATATATATCTATATAATTGGAACATCTATCTATCTATTTTATTTATTTTAAAATATACATGGACGTATATGTGTGTATGTCGAACACTCCGGCTGCGCCGTCGTGCCCGGTGCAAAAGAACGAATGGGGATATTTGAATATTTGATTAACGTCTGATTAGTACTCTTCAATAAATAAATTATCGACCAATTTTTATAAGATCAACAACATTTTCGATATGAATAAAAAAAAGTATACTTACAACACAAAATCCGTTGTTATTGGAAGCTCGTGTTGAGTACTTTTGAGGTTATAAAATCACTTGAAAATTATTTAATGATGAAAAATGTTAAAAGTATATAAATCAATGTTTTTTTAATTTTTGACAGAATTTTTTCAAATCATACATAAGGCTGTTTATATTTTAAAACCATGGATACGAATTTAAAAAAAAAATCGTGTCTTTAATAATAATTATAATCAAAGGAAGAAAAAAAATTTAAGGGTGGACTACCCCTAACATTTAGGGGGATGAAAAATAGATGTTGGCCGATTCTCATAGATACCGGATAAGCACAAAAAATTTCATCAAAATCCGTCAAGCCGTTTCGGAGGAGTATGACTTCGAAAACTGTGACACGAGAATTTTATATATTAGATTTATTTTTAACGAAATTCGTGAAAGATTTTTTTAATATTGAAATATTGAAAAAATAATAACAAACGTTAATGTATTAATTATATTTTGTTAATATATTGTCTGAAAAATTGGTCGATAATTTTATTTATTGAAGAGTTTTTATTAATATTTGCTTACGCACGTTGGGGGCCCCCGTGGCCCGGGGTCCCTGTATAATTGATACGGCGGTAGCTACGCCCCTGATAGTACATAAAAGAAGATCATTTTGTATTAAATATTAATTTCTGAACAGTTCCAGAATAAATAATCTTCAGTTAAGATTTTTTTTTAAATACTATTTTTACTAGAGCAGTTTGAGTAATATGGCCCACTTATCTATGGATTTCAATTCTCGATAGACTGTTATTGATTGATTTAAATGGACCGATGCGATAATTCATCGACAAAAAAGATATGTTATAATATGTTTCGGTCCTATCTCTCTCACAATCGCGATTCTAGCCTCTGACGGATAAAAGAAGTTTGACTGTATGTGATTAGAATCTGAAGATATTTGCGGGTGTCCTGTAAATGAGAGAAAATTCATGCCCGTAATCCACACAGAAAATCTCGTAGTTGCGTGAAAATTGAAAATAATAAAAAATAGCATATTTCGTAAATAGACTTCAATGCATGTATAGAACGGAAGCCCATATGCCGATAAAGCAATACACTCAAAAACCAGTTTTATTAGGATGGGGGTTTCCCTTTTGTACGTGTATTGAAAACAATCTTAAGTCGCGATTTTTTTTTAAACTGATATATTTTAAGAGTATTTGAAACATTTCAAAATCATGTGTAATTCGTCGTTTTCCGAACTTGTTGCATATCTAAATGGCTATTTTCTAATCGTGACAGGGAATATTTCAACTCTTTCTTTTCCCTAGTCGCTTTTTATAGCAAAAACCGTTGATAAAACCGGGACTATATGGACATACTAGCCGTTACCCGCGGCTTCGCACGCGATTGAGACGAAGCACGGATGCATTCCCATTATTTGGCATAGTTACTCATTTCTCGACGTAACCTCCCTAATAAAATTCAAAATGGATGACATTCACGTGATCAACGTCCTGAAAAACCTTGAAAATGACACCCATGTTGATTTTCAAACTATTTAGTATTTACCCCTTTTCACTCTCTGAAGGGGTTACTTTTGAAAAAGAAACATGAAACACACGTGTTTATTTATTTGTTGACAGGAGTAATCCTGCGCATTTTCGAATATATATGATTTATCCATGCAAATTTTGGACCCCCGGGGTTGAATTTCCAAAAATCCGTTCTTAGCGGATGCCTAAATAACTATCTGTGTGCTAATCCGTCCAGTGGTTTGAACTGTGCGTTGATAGATCAGTCAGCCAATCATTCACGGTTTCCTTTTATATATTTAGACTAAGGGTACTATCGCATACACGGACAAACGCCAGAAATTTGTCAGATTGTCTTTTTTTATAATGGTGGTAGGCCCGACTCTTGTCTTTTGTCGATCCATGGAGTTACTCCCGTTAACCAAACATTAACATGCGGATCTTAGGCTGCTTTCCCATGTATACACGAATAATCGTCAGCAAATCATCAGAACAGAAATATGCTGGATGTACCAAGAAGGATTTTTAAAATAAAAGGCTATTTATAGATAGCGGATGCCTGTCCTTGAGCATTGTGCGGAATGGTTCCAATTAGAAGCCGCATATGCAAGCCATTTTGTAAGTGGAAAACGCCGTAAAAAGCGCGCGGGATTCAAAAAGAGTAAATATTCTATAATATGATGTTAATGGAATAACAATAAAACTCGCAGTAAACAGTGATATTTCGCTCCAAAACCTATTTTTATATTGAAACGTTTCAAAAATTACAAAACTGAGCATAAATATAATATAAAAGCTTAGAACATTTTACATTGTCATGCTTGTCAACCTTGATGCCAAATTAACAATGTAAAATGTTCTAAGCTTTTACATTATATTTATGCTCAGTTTTGTAATTTTTGAAACGTTTCAGTATAAAAATAGGTTTTGGAGCGAAATATCACTGTTTACTGTGAGTATTGTCGTTTTTCTCAATAAAATCATATTATAAAATAATTAATATTTTTGAATCTCGCGCGCTTTTTACGGCGTTTTCCACGTATAAAATGGCTTCTAAAAGGTACAGGAGGCGCTAGTGTATTCACAATCTATTAAATATATATATATCTATGGTATCGGCATATACATTGACCTCCATTTCTGTTTTGGCGGTTTTCGGATGAAGTAACTCCATGGATCGAAAATCTGTGACCGTATTCAATGGGGATGCTGCCTAATAGGCCCCACTCACGATCAAACTTCATGCCACAGTTCAGTGTTCAAACTAGTTCAGTGAAGCATGATAATGTGTGGGACAAATAAACACTGAAGTCAAGCATGAACTCATCAAATGCATCTTGATTTTTGAACGACTTCAGTGTTCAAGTAAACTGCTGTGTGTGTGGGTTTTTTTTCAGTTCAATTTTTGGAGTCCTGTTTCTCAATAAATGGGATAACTAATTCCAGTAAATAATTGTAAGTTAATCCATCCATTCGTAAATAATTATTCCAATCAAGCGGCTCAAGATGTAATTCATTAATCAAATAAACATGACTTCTTGAATCACGCATTTCTAACCAATTTTTCACCCATATTCTTCTTTTTTTTTCTTATTTCTCTGTTTTAAATACAATCCCATAGCTATGAACAGCCAATCCTCACCATTTAAATTACTCATTTAGTTCTTATTAATGAACTATACTCTATAGTATAATATTATAGTGTGTATATAATATAATATATCTTATGTATCTAAACTTGACGAGTGTATGCCAACAACTGAACCAAACTGAACACAAAAAATTTAAAAAAATGAGCAGTTTGCATGAACTGTGTGTGGTGCCAGTCAGTCTTTCGATTAATCGGTCCAACTTCACTGAACACTGAACTGTGGCATGAAGTTTGATCGTGAGTGGGGCCTATAAGGAACGCTCTAGGGGAAGATAGGAAACGTCTACAGCAGGGAACATAGTTCCTGGAACTGGTTCGGAAATTTACCTCTAGGTCGGCGCTGTTCATATAATAGTCCGAAGTTGGATAATCGTGTTGTTCCATTGTATTTGGTGGCGACGCTGATGGCGGCACCAATTCTGTTGCGTTCTTATTATCAATGTGTCCAGCTATCAAAGCAGCGCCGTGAACCGTTGATATTGCGGTTAACGCCATTACGACGGCGCACGCGAGTTTCATTGTATGGCGATGCATTTTTTTTATCTGGAACAAAAATAATCGTATTTTTTATTTGTAATTTAAAAATTGAATACATTTTGAGACAGTTAAAAATATAATTCCCGCCAAGGACGGATTCAAAGCTGACGATGACTTTCGCAAAACTTGTCGCAGTGGCGTAGCTAGGCGGGCCCTCACCCACGGCCTCGCGCGAGACCCCCTTGTGTGCTGACTTGGGAGCCAAATGCCATGAACTAGATCATACCTACGCTAAATAAGTTATACGATTAGTACCCTAAAAGATCCTTCCAAATATAATCTAGATACAAATACGGTTGGATTACTGCATTGACCTTGGGAATAGGTACCTATTGAAAGAAAAGGGCCTCGCTGATGCGACTTTGCCCACGTCTAGATTATGCATACTTGGGGTGTGGTGCTATGCCACTGACTTGTGGTCCTAGACCTTTTTTAATAAACCTTTTATGTGATACTAAACAGAAAAAAAGTATGAGCTTCACCCTCATAAGCTCACGGCGGAAGTGAAACTTCTTTAACCGCTTGCGTTATTTGTTTAGTAATTAGTTATTTAAAATTTTTATAACACGAAATCTTACATTTATTTATGTATGGACTCCTTTCATTCGTGCATTATCACTCTCATATTTCCCCGCCGTTGAATCATTTCCCCTTTGACGTTACAGACGTCGCTAAAAAAGTTTCACTTCAAAAACTGAAAACTGCATACACTTTTTTCCAACGCATGCGCACTGTAAAATCTAAGAGCACGCTTTGGTAAATATAATTAATGAACCGTTCAATAGTCAATCGTTATCACAATTCAATTACACAAGATTGCAATTTTTACCCAAAATTAATATTTAAAATTTTCTATCTAGAAATTAAAAAAATTAGAGCCATCGTGGGACGGCTAGCAGATGTCAAACATCAATTTAAGTGAAATTCTAGTACCTAAATTTCGCCCTGTAACTAAATATCACCCTGTAATGTAACTTACCAATATATTATATAACAACGCACAGTAATGACGGAGCATGACGCCATACGAATAAAATAGGAACGCGCCAATAGATGTTTCACATAAAAAAAACAGTTTATCTAGCGAAAAACCGTTTAAAAATTTAAAAATTTCAGTTGTTGCGTTGCTATAAAATGGCTGATATGCGGAAATGAAAGAGAAATGTGATTCCTTGAATTTATATCTATTCAATAATATTAATTAACTGTTACTAAATTTTTAATGATCAGTAAAAATATATCTATACTAAATAGTTGAATCATAGCAGACCCATTGGGATTTAACATAAAACGGTACGACGTCTGGTGACAGAAATTTAAACCATAAGCACACTGCATTTTACATGCTCTTAAGAGTATTCGTCCCTGCAAATACCCCCTGCACCCTTCATCTCAAATCTTTTCCCCTCGCCTAAAAACGGTTCGCGCTCTCCCGACGCTATTTTTAAAGCTAGAGGGTTCTGGTAAACGCCAAATGAAAGACAAAGAATCAGACTACAGATCCTTCAGGCGAATTTTTTGAAAAAAAAAATCCTGAAAAAACTTACAACATTTTGAAAAAAATAATAAGTTACATAATATTTCACACGTAGACGAAACTTTTTTTCAAAAAATTCGCCTGAAGGATCTGTAGTCTGATTCTTTGTCTTTCACTTGGCGTTTACCAGAACCCTCTAGCTTTAAAAATAGCGTCGGGAGAGCGCGAACCGTTTTTAGGCGACGGGAAAAGATTTGAGATGAAGGGTGCAGGGGGTGTTTGCAGGGACGAATACTCTTAAGGCCGCTGCACACGAGGCTAGAGACACTGCTTGTACTTCTGCTGGCCGGTAGGCTGGGTACGAAGCTGGAAATGACGTCACTGCGGGCTCGTCTGCTAGCTCACAAGATAGGTTTTAAAATTAGAACAGGGGCTTTTTTTCTTGCTATGTCCGCTGCTAGGTATGAGCAAGAACCAATCAGGAAGCAGTATCTCTTTCATGTGCGCGACTTGAACAAACGCCCACAAACCAACACTATGCCATAAGTGTATGTTCTGTTCAGAGACACTTTTATTACCGTTCTATCAATGCGCGCGCACCGAATCTACATGCAGAGCAAGCTTGTAAAAACGTCTCGTGTGAAAACTATATTAGTGAAATTTAGCAAGGAACCTAGCCTCAAATCCAGCCTCGGGTGCAGTGGACTTTAGATGACTCGTGTACGTATGAAAACTGGTGGGTTCGACACAGCGTTGCCAGTTTTTTTTTTGCCAAGTCGGAATTTTGGAACTCTTTGAGTGAAAACAGCGGGATTCTTTCGTAGAAAGCGGGACATAGTAAAAAAACGGATATAATCAGAAGTTTTCAAATATTTATCTTTTTGTTTGAATTAAAATTACGTTTACGTGACAATAGATAGCAAAAATAGCCATAGAAAATGTATTTTAATAAAAATATAATATTTTAAATCAGATTTACCCTATCGTTAAATAGTTGAGTCTTATTCATCTTCAGAATAAAAAAAAAAAACAGAAATTAAAATAAAAAAATTGGTTGTCTATAAAGTCGGTTTACGGACGACAGTTTTACGTGATAATGTATTCCGTAATACATAACCTAAATTTTAGTAGCTGTCAAACTTGGGCCGAAGCATACTGCGCTCTCGCTTGCACGCACAGGGTCAGGCGGAACGTTACACTTTTTTGTGCGTGCAGCTGGTGTTTCATCAATTTATAAGACGTTATCACGTCAAAAAGTATTATTCATTAGAAAAATATGGCGTTTCAAACAATAGTCTGTGGAGTGAGTGTTATAAATTGCAACTTACAATAAGAGAATAATTATTTATAAGAATTACTTATTCATGATATTTCTGTGAAGATTTAACTTCTTTTAAAGTTATCCCCGAAAAGCGGGACGTCTGGAAACGCTGGTTCGACATAACATGTGGCCTGATCATATAAGTAATATAGAGCGCACCCGTCCCACGCATAAAACTGTGCCGCTTGTATTGTGAAGTGTGAGTGCGTTAGTCACTGTCTAGAATTTACGAACTGAACTGTGTTTATAAACTTAAATTTTTATTAGAGGATGTTTTTATTATAATAGTAAGTCATATCACTTATAATAAAATGCTAGTAGCTGTGTGACTTATTCTGTCTTCCTAGCACTATTGTTTAAATTGAATATGTAACCAGCGGCGGGCTAGCGGGAAAAGGGTGGTCCGTCCCGGGCCTCCATGGTAACAAGAATTTCATCCATGTCATTTTGACCTCAATAATTTTTTTTTTCATACCTCGATCGAAAGTACATTCTTTCGGCACCAATTGTAAGACAGAAAGTCTAACATTTACGCATTGGTGGGATTACACGCACTGATGCGAGAAGTAAAGGGCGGCAGTAAAGAAAAAACAACCTATCAACTGTTGTTTAGATGTCGTTTCCATAGAAGCCCCATTACATTTTAGCTAATAATCGCGACCAGCTGTCATTCGTGTTTTTACGTTTTACTTCAAAGATGCTTGCAGCTTGGAATTTATCTGTGTTTTTATGTAATCAATAAATAATTCATTAATTAATGTATTTAATAAGCGTACTTAAGAGCAAGGTGTGAAGAAAAATTGTATATGTCGCCGGGATATTGTCAAACCCGTGATATTATAATTTCACTTAGTGAAATTATAATATCACGAATCTTTGTCAATCGTGATATTGTAATTTCACTAGTGAAATTACAAAATCACGGATTTGACAATATCCCGGCAACATATACACCACACTGGCCGTAAGTTTTATATTCATGCACTGCGCGTCATGATGCCCTCGGCTTCGTATCATGGCGCGCAGGGCAAGATATCAAACTTTCGGCCCTTGTGGTGTAATATATTATTACTAAAAACTTAGAAGAAATATGGCTGCTGTTGATGTATGCAGTAAAAGGTTTCCGGGGCATCGAAATAAGTCGCGCCCCGGGAGTCAGTCAGTGCTAGTCCGCCACTGTATGTGAAACTAGTTGCGTATTTCAATGCTTTGTAATAATATTATTATAACAAAATAAAGCTATCGCTTCTTTATACATAGATGCTTAATCCGTCTGTTGTTTTTTGTAAAACCTATTAAAACCTAACATTTTTATCAGTACAGCCACAACCTAACCTTCTGCCAACAAGTCGGAAAGTCTCAGCATGCGTCAGACGGAGACCTGTTTGTCTCTTTCTTTTGTTTTTGAACGGATCCCCGCATGTTGAGATTTTTCGACTTGCCTTCCTCTTTTAAGAGAATTTCATTTTTGTAGTCGGGTTTTTTTGTTTTTTTAAATAATTAATTTTTATTTTCTTTCTTTTTTTAAGCATTCGAGTCTAAAAAAAATTTCATTTCTGTCACAATGTCCGCGCTAATCTCCGAAACCACTGAATCGATTTTAATGAAATTTTGTAAATGTGTCTTGCTTGGTCCAACTTACGCTGTGGATAGTTTTTATTAAATATATTTTGTACAGAATTACGGTGTTTCCTCAAAAAAAACAACTGTTTTACTAACATGTAGCGACATCTCATAGAATTTACTCAAGCTATTAGTTCAGAAGCAAACAAAAAAAAACTATATTAGTATCAAGTAGCGACATCTGATAGAATTCGCTCAAAGCTATTAGTTCAGAAGCAAACCTGGTAGAATTTGATTAAATAGTTCAGACGTCGGGCCGCAAACGAAATACATTGTGCAGAATTATATCTATCGCACCCGGACGAAACCGGGACGGACGGCTAGTTTTTTATTTTAACGTCTTTGCATACGGACGAGCGTACACAATTATGACTTTCTATAGTTTATACGGAACCCTATAAAAATAGATTAGATTTGTGCACCGATTGATTGTAAAAACAAGGCAACCTTTTCCGGAGTTCTATTACAAAACTTTTGTACGTTCATTAGCGTGAAAGCAAACTGTGTTTTGTAGTCCACTCGTCTTTTAATGAACTTATGAATAATACAATTAAATTGAAGTGACATTGTTCATTAATTGATACGTTTTATTTGACGTTGGGTGTAAGCATTACAATTTCTTATAATTAATTAAAATTAGGTGCAATTTACAGGAAATCCACAGTGCTACGTTCATCTAACGGAGAACTGCAAGTATATGAGAAAAAAGCGTGTGAACTAATACGGCAAATTCTGTATAAGTTTTAATTCGTATTTTAAAAACGTCGTGGCGCCAGAAAAATACAAGATTAGATTCTATTACTTCAAATCATTTTCTTATCAATTTTTAATTCGAAGTATACCCGAGCAGTAGTGGTGAGAGCACTAGACTCGCATTCAGGAGGTACTGGGTTCGAATCCCGGCGGGGGCAGATGTGGCTGGGACTTTTTCCTGCTGCCACTCGCCGAGAAACGGTAATTCCTGTACCGGCCATGGTTACCCTCAACAATTCCAGATAAATATCGAGATGGTTCCTTTATTCAAGGCCATGGCCGATTATAATAAAAAATTTTGAGCATAAGAGTTTGACAAGTACTAATTACTTGTCAAACTCTTATAATCCAAATTTGCCTATACCTTCTCCTAATGTCCTAAAATTCCTTCATTCGCCCATTGCTATCAGGTAACCGGCGTTAATATCCGCGGACAAAATAGCCTTGCCAAAATATCCTTGGACAAAATATCCTGTTAAATTAAAAAAAAAAAATGAAATAAAACAGAACACTAAAATATACAACAAACAGCACACAAACACACAATTTGAAACGCGATGGGGCAGAGGTGGAGTTTTTAAAAAAATAATTCCGGGGTGAACGATAACGTGGTAGGTAGTATTTAAACGAGTGACTGTAAAGTACAGTTTTGGGTGACAAAAATAATCAATTTGGGTTACCTACTGTATTACTAAGTGAGCGACTGACTGCGCGTGACGAGAAATCAACAGAACAGCAACTTACAAACATCCATTTGAGTTACTTAAAATACAAAATGGGAAGCTTCATAATATTTGATTTTATTTGTAAATTAATGTTTATTTATCACGATGCGAGTCATCAAAATGATGAATTAATGAATTTTTTAGAATATTTTGTCCACAGATTTTTAGTCCATGGATTTTTTTGTCTTGAGGATATTTTGTCCGAGGAAATAAAGTCATAGAACCTTGCTATCATAATTAGCTGAAGTTGATAAATGTGGAAAATAACGGGAAGTGTGATAGATGGAAAATAGTAATGGTGCGAATGGTGTCTGTTATGATATAAAGTCGAGAAACGAACGTTAAACGCATTATTATTATTATTAATTCGAAGTATCGATAAAAGGAGCTCGCACATTAGCAGTCACAGGACTGCGAATGACTAAGACGTGGCAGCCCTCGATATTTTTATTTTGCACCTCGAAATCTTCATTTTGGTATAAATATCATCGCGATGTATTCGATGACATAACCGGAAGTTATGCCATATTATCATGCGGGCAAAATTTGACAATTCTAAAGGAGGCATCACTTTAGGTCTGTGGTTGTACTTACTCACGCAAAGTCGTTCATATATCTTATTCATAGGATATTTATACCCCCGACTCTCGACCTATTAGGTATTCAATACTACGAATTGCTTCGCTGATTGCGCCTTCCCGGGATTTGGGCCCTTTTTGCCAGGCCCTAGCTACGGTGCTGCGTATACTACGCTAAACCAAAGTAATTTATCCTTCTATTTCTAAACTATACTGTTTATATAGGTGTATCTTACTTGAATACTAAATGCGACAGTGATGAATGGTTACATTTTCCGATAATAATATAAACGTTGCGTGTGTTAATAGCATAGAACTTTTATTATAGAATAGAAACCAACAACTAGCGTAATTTAGGCCTAGTGCTAATTCATATTTTCAATTTATTATTCTTTGAACTATAATTTTTTACAATTACTAGATATTTACTATACTATAAAAGGAAGCAGTGAAAGCGATCCTAAAAGAGTATTTGAGGTTTATTTTTAAAATGCAATTCGCTTCATTAGCTGAATGATCCAAAATTTCTTTATATAAGTACATCTTCAGAGCGTTGAAAAATTATTGGTGTAAATATGACAAGGTATGCATAAAACTGTGCCGTTTATCATAATACTGATACTTATATATAAAGGGCTAAAATTTGTTTGTTTGCATGTCTGTAGGGGATAATATCTGGAACTACTGAACCGATTCTAAAAATGCTTTCACTAATAAAAAAAACTACACTATCCAGTAATACCGGCTGTCGTTTTATTTTGATAAAAAATAAAAATCCCAAATAAACTGGCTAAATTTGAGTACGTGGTGGAAGTACAGCAATTTTATGGTGGAAGTGCGGGTATATAAAAAATATTTGTGTCATACTATGGGGCTGATGGCTCTACTACCACAACTGGTGTCGCAGTCGTGTATCATCTCAAACGCGTGATAGATAATATGATTTAATAATTATATTCTTAATTAGTGTACAAAAATTTATAATGTTCTTACACCATGCCGGATAACACAGCTACGCCCTTGCGCTATAGCAAGGGCGTAGATATTTTTTCTGAGGGGGGGAAGGGGGGTAAAGCAAAAAAATCAATATTTTTTAAGTTTTATTTATACCAATGACAATTTTTTTAGCTGCAACCTAATTTTGCCGTGTGCACATTTGGTGAGCAAAAAAAAAATAAACAAAGGTCTTTCATTTCTCTTTTGTTTGTTGTGGCTGGGTGCCTGCGTTCCTGATAAGTCCTGAGGAGGGTAATTATTTCCTGTACCCCTCCATATTTACGCCCCCGGTATAGCGATTATATATTGGAAATCGCGCTGAAACGAAGCGAACAGCGTTGTAGGAAGAGATTACTGTACAATACATTGTTATTTGTTCTCTATAACTTTAAACAATAGTGAATCAGTGTAGGCGCGGCCCCAATGACTCAAATTTAGCATATCTATATATAATGGCTTTGTTTTGATTAGAATTCAATCTTGAAACAGAAAACTCACTTTAATAGGGATCTTTTAATAAATAAAATTAAATCTTTTAAGTTCAAAAAAAATTCTTTATAATTATTGCTAGTAATGGGTTTTCATTTAATTAAGTTTCTAAACTAAATCATTTCTCTAAATTAATGCGTTTATTACCAATCACCAATTCGTTGCAAAATTCCTTAAAAAAAAGCTAAACTTGGCGTGTAATAATAATAAATTAATGCTGATTTTTTGCATAAATATGAAGTTTTGATGTTTAGCTGTTAGTATAAGAGCCAGTGATCGGCTACCAGTATGTATTTGACCAGACCTGAATTTTTACACAGTGAGTCTCCTATACCTACCATACATGGAGTGGGGACTCACTAAGCCCGGAGTGGCCGCCGCAGCCCGTACTCAGGTGCGACAGGTACAAAATTTGACTAATTTTCAAAGTATTTGACCACGTCTGCCATTTGGAAATTTAATAATATATTATTATTGCTATTGAAAAATAACAATGGCAGACCATTATCGCGCGACAATCATCGTGGCAGACAATTTTTTAAGTACTAAAAAATATGAAATTTTGAAAAGTATATTTTTCATCACGCATTATTATTCTATTTATTATTTCAAGCAAGTTTCGTAAATAAATTTTTTTTCTAAACTTTATAGTTCCGGAAATATTTAGAAAATTAAAAAAAAATCAGCTGTTCTTTTGTCTTGTAGATCTGTCAGAAATAAACTAGTTAAGCATGCTTTGATTAATTTTTACATGACGTGGAACATATTATGTCACCTACATAATATGACGAATAGCAAATATCATATTGAATACTAGCCATTACCCGCGTCACCTCACGCGATATCAGAAATGTTATTTTCTTTATTTTACTATATCAAATGGCAATATTTTTGAAGCTGGAATGGTCCCGTCGCCCAATTGGTTGGAATTTTTTATTTGTTCCAAAACAATTAAAAAGTGTCAAGTGAGAATAAAAATATTGTTTATAGGTATAGGCATAAATCATTTTTTATATTCTCTTGACATTTTTTATTTTTGTTTTGGAGCAAATAAAAAATTCCAACCAATTGGGCGACGGGACCATTCCAGCTTCAAAAATATTGCCATTTGATATAGTAAAATAAAGAAAATAACATTTCTGATATCGCGTGAGGTGACGCGGGTAATGGCTAGTATTCAATATGATATTTGCTATTCGTCATATTATGTAGGTGACATAATATGTTCCACGTCATGTAAAAATTAATCAAAGCATGCTTAACTAGTTTATTTCTGACAGATCTACAAGACAAAAGAACAGCTGATTTTTTTTTAATTTTCTAAATATTTCCGGAACTATAAAGTTTAGAAAAAAAATTTATTTACGAAACTTGCTTGAAATAATAAATAGAATAATAATGCGTGATGAAAAATATACTTTTCAAAATTTCATATTTTTTAGTACTTAAAAAATTGTCTGCCACGATGATTGTCGCGCGATAATGGTCTGCCATTGTTATTTTTCAATAGCAATAATAATATATTATTAAATTTCCAAATGGCAGACGTGGTCAAATACTTTGAAAATTAGTCAAATTTTGTACCTGTCGCACCTGAGTACGGGCTGCGGCGGCCACTCCGGGCTTAGTGAGTCCCCACTCCATGTATCGTAGGTATAGGAGACTCACTGTGTAAAAATTGAGGTCTGGTCAAATACATACTGGTAGCCGATCACTGGCTCTTATACTATGTATATTAATAATATTTAAAGTATAAACCAACACTGACGCTATACGATTCAGGGTTGGCAATCTTTTCATTATCTATACTAATATTAGAAAGAGAAAAGTTTGCAGATTTGCCGAGTGACGTATAGTATCGCAAACGGGGATGAGTAGTGAGCGAAAATTGTAAAGCAAATAGGAGATACTGACTGTGACATGGCAACGTTTTAAGAAACACCAAAAATGGTTACCGTTATAGAAGAATTCAATTTTTGATAAAATTTCAAATCTTGCAAAACTTGATCAAACTCAGAATGCTTATAGAGAATTCCAATAGACACAATCGCACTTCTATATCTTTTTTTTTATTTAAAAGTTGTAGGTATCCATTTAAAGTTTCACAAAAGTCACAAAAAAAGTCTTTGACTGACCGTAACTTCAAAAAGAACAGACATTTGCTTGTGCTTATTAAAATTAGCGTACTCTTTCTATAAACACTTAATTGGGAAATATTTTTTTTAACAATGTTTTAATTATGTGAGGTCAATTGTGATGAAATTTTACATAGGGGGGTGGCATGATATTATATGAACGGCCCATTATGTTGAAATTGAAGTAAAAGCATAGATATAAATTATATTAATAGATAGCGTATGCCTATCCTTGAGCATTGTGCGGAATGGTTCCAATTAGAAGCCATTTTGTATGTGGAAAACGCCGTAAAAAGCGCGCGAGATTCAAAAATATTAATTATTCTATCATATGATTTTAAATAGGTTTTGGAGCGAAATATCACTGTTTACCGTGAGTTTCGTTGTTTTTCTCAATAAAATAATATTATAGAATAATTAATATTTTTGAATCTCGCGCGCTTTTTACGGCGTTTTCCACATACAAAATGGCTTCTAAAAGGGACAGGAGGCGCTAGTGTATCCGCAATCTATTAAATATATATATCTATGGGTAAAAGTGACAGTTGGTAGTCCTGACAACTTTTAAAAACACAGAATATTTTTGCCAACCCTGGTACGATTGCTAACCGAGAAAGTTCGTTGACTCATTCATTTCCAAACGGACTCAATATCAAGATTGTAGAAATATAGTATATGCCTATTTATGTACATAATATATTAAATAATAAGTTATGCAAGTTTGCGATCAGCTAAATGTTAAAGCGCCCGGTACTACAAAAATCGTTGATAAACCTAAATAGTATGTAAGCACGCGGAAATAATTCATAAATTATATAATCGATTCTCCTATATATACGATAAATTGTAACAACTGCTGGAGTTCACCTTATCTTTACACGAAAATATACGTTGACATTATTGACATAATAATTCATTTTAATTTTTTTTTCTTGATTGACATGAAAATATATTGAGTGTTCATTTTTGAAAGTTCATTTTGGGCACGTAGATTAAAAACGTCTTTAGTAGCAGTGCCGGATTAAAACTCCTTGATGCCCTAAGTATTTCTTGCTTATGGAACCCTATCTCTAATGACTAATAGCAGTCTACAAAAATTCTAATATTACCTGTCTCTGCATTGTTGAGTTTATAAAAAAATATTCCAAATTGTGAATATCTAAAGTTTAAAATTGATAGAAAAAAGTTAAAAAGCATAGAACTTTCGTAACAAAAAAATTTGCAATCAATGCTCTGTTTGAAAATTTGACTGTCTATAAAATCGGTTCTTATAGACATTTTTATACAGTAAACTTAAAAAAAAAAATTTAAATCTTAGATTAACGTCTAAAAAAATTGGTTGATAATTTTATTTATTTTAAAAAAATATTTGTTTTCATTTTCAAAAATAAATTATTATTTATTTTTAACTTCTATACTTCTAAAGACAGTCTTATATCAGTGATTCAAATTTTTGAGAACATGACAAAATGAAAAAAAATTGTTGACAGGGTCTAGTGAGGTACTTTTCGTTTCTGAGTTGTGATTTTTGGTGCCCCCTGAGACGTGATGCCCTAAGCAGTTGCTTACTTTGCTTATAAGGCCGCTTTACACAGGTGTAGTAGCTAAAGCAAGTAACTAAAGCAAGTAATTACTCGCATTGTGTGAACATTCAGCTTAGTATAGTAAAGTACTGGCGTTTAAGTAAAAGTTTTAGTCAAGTAGCTGGCTTGTCATCCTATTCACTAAAGCAAGTTGGTCCCCCACCACGCGTCGTAGCAACTAAAACGTGCACTAAACCCGTCTGGACAATTCCAGTTTAGTACAGTGTGGTTGACTTGTTTAGTGACCTTTGAAAAAAATTAAAATAACAATGACAATATTAATTTAGCTACTAAAAATATTTATAATGTGTGTAGACACTAACTAAACGGTAATTCACTAAAATTTAGTTACTTGCTCAAGTTACTTGCTTTAGCTACTACACCTGTGTAAAGCGGCCTATAGGTACTGTTTAGTAGACAAGTGAACCCGTACAGTAAATACTTCTTTGTCGGCGATAGGATTTACAAATATGGATCTAATGGCCAGCAGTGTCGCCATTGTTATCGCGATCGCATAAGTATGTTTCGAAAAAGTATTCGGATATGACGAGCAGTTTTGGTCAGCGTATAGGAGACACTTTGAGTGAGACGTAAACAATGCCGTAACGAGCAGATTTTAGGGTGGCCACAGACCTGGAATTATCAGGGAATTTAATGCAACCTGGAAATATCAGGGGATTTTACAAAGTACAGTACCTACAATCGCGATAATATGCACTCTTATGAACGACTCAGTAATATGAACATAATTTTTTTTCCATTGACCACTCTGTAGTATGAACGGCGTATAATCTTGATGATATTATGAACAAGAACAAATTGGTTAGAGCTTGCTTGTTTATAGTCAGAAAAATATAGTTTAAAAAAAACTAAAAAACACGCTTTATATCGGACTAAAAAGTAAAAAATAATTGTTTTAAAATAAGCTTAAAAAGCGTGGGGCGCTTTGTTCCACATTTTCGTACATCGAGCGCCCAACGCTTTTTAAGCTTATTTTAAAACAATTATTTTTTACTTTTTAGTCCGATATAAAGCGTGTTTTTTAGTTTTTTTTAAACTATATTTTATTTTTCACTTTTTAGTTTGAGGATCTATAAAAGAATTTATTAATCCTGGGGGTCCTAATAAGGATAATGGGAAACTGTTATCAAATTATTGCATTGTCATCGGTCCTTGATACGTATGCAAAGTTTCAAATTAATCAGACTTCGGGAAATTGGTGAAAATTATGCTCAAAGATTTAAAAGAATTTATTAATCCTGGGGGTCCTAATAAGGATAATGGGAAACTGTTATCAAATTATTGCATTGTCATCGGTCCTTGATACGTATGCAAAGTTTCAAATTAATCAGACTTCGGGAAATTGGTGAAAATTATGCTCAAAGATTCCGTTACGGACATACATACATAGTTAGTTACATACATAGTTACAACCCAAACTAATATAAAGCGTTTAAAAAGTCTCTTATACTCCTCTATACTCAGGATTTTTTTCAAAGTGGTGTAACAATATGAAAAAAAAAACTAATTTTCTTTCATATTATTCCATCACTTCCGAAAAAAATCCTGAGTATAGAGAAGTCTAAAACGCATTTTCAGACAAAGTTTGACGAGTGAAAAATTTCAAAAAAGTGGTCAAAAAAATGATTTTAATTTTATTTCTTTTCTTATTTAACTTTAACCTTGAATAACTTTTGACGGAGTGAATTTATCGAAAAATCATAAGAGACCTTTTTCGTAGAGCGTTTAATTCCCTACAAAAATATCTATTGTTGTACGTTCATTTATTTCGGAGAAAAAAAATTAAATCATTAAATGTAAAAAGTGAAAAAATCCCATGTTATTTAACGTCACTCGATATAACGACGAACTCCTTAAAACGTCGAAATTACTTAACTCTAGCCGGTTTATCTTGTTGCTCATACAATGATACGCTCTAAATAACGACACACCCACTCTAAATAACAACAATACGTCGTCATTAAGCAATAAACAGTACGTGTTTGTTATTTTGTTGCTTTGTTGTCGGCATCATGCGTATCGAAGATTCTAAGAAATTCGTTCTTTTGTTTGTTGGGATTATCTTTCATATGTTTATAGCTCAGCTGCTTATCGATAAGCTATCATATTCTTAATTGCCCACAAACTTGCAAACTGTGAACATGGCGAGTAAAAGAAAATCTTTGTGTATTGACGAAAAAGTTTTATTAATACGCGCAATATTCTTCTCTCCGGTTAACGGCAACTCTCAATAACGCCACAAAGTGCACAGTCCCTTGAGTGTCGCTATTATAGTGATGTGCCGGATATCCGTATCCGTTATCCGTACCCGCGGATATCCGAGGGAGAAGAAAGATCCGTATCCGTATCCGTTAGTTTTTGGGGGATCTTTTACGGATCTTTTACCTTATTAATTTTCAATTCATAGATGAAATTTTATATATATATGTGATTAGGTAATAATGAAAAACTGTTAAATTCCATTCAGATTATTTTTCATTTTTTAAAATCGTATTTGGCACCTTTATATTGCAAACATTTATCGTAGTGAGTACCATACCAATAGTACACATCGCACTCAAAGGTACTAAAAAACTATCTTTACAATGAGATATTGCACATCGATCTTTGGAAAGAGACAATCTGTTATGAGAGTTAACTCTTAAAGAGGTCAATAACTTTTTTCCATAACAGATACTCTCTTTCCAAAGGTCGATGTGCAATATTTCCAAATATCCGTATTCAGATCCGTATCCGCGGATATACATTTTTAGCGATCCGGCACATCACTAGTCGCTATATAGAGTTTATACACTGTACTTCATCTTGGTGTGATTTAACCCTAGAAAGAATCTGTGAAATAGTTCTTCGTATACCTAAATACATAATTTAGTAATAACGATACACTTTAAACTATATATATAAGTAATGTTATTATAATTACTGTACGTATGCAGGTATGTTGAGTACCTACGAGTGGTGGTGTCAGTGACGTATATGGGTCAGTACTGTGTGGCCTTGTGGTTGACCTCTACGCGACACCGTTATAATCCAACGCTCTCTTCGTCTGTTAATCCGCACCGTTGCGTTGCCTGAATGGCGCTCGGCAACTCTATACACGCTCATCGTAACACGTCTCAACTTTGTTGGCTTATTTTATTTTCGACTAGCGGTCCCGCCCGGTTTCACCCGGGTGCAAAAGAACGAATATGGGGGGGAGGTACATGAGTACGCACGTTCATCTTAGTTTACCGAGATGAATGTTGTGTCCAAACTTCATAATGGTCGGCGTTACCGTTCAAAAGTTTTTGTCGTTAAAAAGCAGTATTTATACTTTTTTTACCCACGACGGAACGGAGGCATGTATATGCGTTTAGGGTGAGAGATTGTGTGTTCGTTTGTTTGTTTAAGTAATAAATTTCTTTTGATATAATAAATATTTAATTGAAAACACTGTAGGAAAATTATTTTTATAGAGGTGCCTATAGTTGTAACAGTTTTCAAATGAGCTATTAATTAGATTTATTTAATTTTAATTAGTCGTAATAAAATTTTAAAAACTGAAATGTAAGCCTTAGAAGAAAGCAATGCAGAAAATAAAAAAAAAAAATAAAAACATATTCGCCGACGTGGGGCTTGAACCCTAGACCCTGGCATTAAAGAGTCTTACACTCTACCGAGTGTAAAGTTTTGTTAAGGCATTTCACCTGATAATATTTGTTGGACGGACTAATTTTGAGATACATCTTGCAACATTTTTCATTTATGTTCCGCTCCAATTGGTCGTAGCGTAATATTATATAGCCTATAGCCTTCCTTGATAAATGGGCTATCCAACAAAAAATTTTTTTTTCAATTCGAACCAGTAGTTTCTGAGATTAGCGCGTTTAAACAAACAAACAAACTCTTCAGCTTTATATAATAGTATAGATAGATATTGATACCTACTCACGTCCGCCATTAAAATTTTCGAATTATTGCTTTCGGTTCGATTTTCGAAAATTAAATTTTCTTTAGTTCTCGACGTTTTGGGGTCCTAGGAAGCTATTCTGACTATTTTTGGATGGACGACCGGATGTACGTGTAAACAAATTTTTGTCGTACGAGATCTTCCGATCGAATCAACCGATTGAAATCCGGTTTGCGGCATTCGAAAGGATTTGTTGAGACTCAGATCTGATTCTGAATAGATCTTCGAGTCATTTCGTGAAGTAGTTTCAAGGTTATTCAAAGAATAAACATAGAAAATAACTTTTTTTTACATTTTTGTCGCATAGCTTCTAATCTACTTGTTTCTACGGCGGTCAGAAAAGTTCATTTGAACTTAAATTAACTTTTTTATCGATCGCGCAACATGAAACAAGATGAAAAATGTATTTATTTGTACCTTTAATACCTACCTAGTATTATGTACATACGCAATCAACATTTTAAAGTGCGTACAACCGCACGAGTTGTAAAAGTCACGGTCAAGGTATTATTTACTATCTCATTTAATTAATTCAAGCTGAAAATACAGTATGATTTTTTTACCTTTACCAAAAAAGAAACTCGGATAGCACTGTCAAACCTTGCCGATATTAGTGTATTTAAAATTATAGCAGGTTGACACTTTGAGAATTGATTTTCCCCTAACCCTAAAATGAAAATCCCCTAAAAAGCATAGTTTTCAAAATATGTTCCCCTAAATTTTTTAAAAGTGAATGTTTGTTATAAGTAATAATACATTTTTTTTAAATGTGTATTAATTCTACTGTCGGTAACACAAGGTCAGTATTTAGATCAGCTGACGTAGGAGCGCTTGTGCAGTATTTTTAAATATTTTAATTAGGGCCATGTAAAAAAATTTTACCCTAAAAATTCCCCTAAATTTAGGGGAAAATACCCTAAGGTGAAAACACTGAACTATAGACAGTGTGTCTTTATTATGTAAACTTGAGTCTGTTTTTTGTCAAAATAAAAAAATTAAGCCGTTAATACACCCCATAAAATATTTTTTTTAATTGCAATATGATTGTCAATCCAACATCTGCATCAAATTAAATTCACCCTTCAGTAAGCAAATCCGTATCTACAGACTGGTGTTTTCATAAAATTTGTAAGTCCGGTCCTGTCTGGTCGATTTTATTTAAATTTAAGCAGCACATTTTAATCTTTACTGAAGGGTCAAATTTTCTTACGACTTGAAAAAACTTTCTTGCACCTTCATAACTCCCGTTCTATACGCAAATGGAGCAACAACAAAATAGATTTTTTAAATTTATTTATTCGTTTATTATCAAATCTTGCTCAAGTACTTTTCTCAACTCGGAATATTATAAGATACTATTTATAAACAGTCTATAGTTTTATATATAATATATAGGTACAGTTTCTTCCTCGATAATATACACAAAACGAAAACATGCCGAATTTTTTCTACCGTGTTAATTGAAGTGCCGTGTAGACGGAAAGCTGGTCACATTTTTTTTATGCCAATTGGCATCTAAATCGAAATCGTGTAATTCAAATATACCAACCGTATTAATCAAGGGTTAATTGTAGTTCAACATGCCTAGGTTAACTGTAAAACATATATACAAGCGAAATCAAAACGAATCGCAAATACCTCTACTTGATCTATGGGCTATGTGCAGGGAGGCAGAGTTACAAATTTTTCGATGCGAGCGTTTATGGTGAGCACTAGGGAAACCTTCAACCTCCAATTTTCCGTACGTCAGTGAGCAATGTTTATTAAAAGTGAAAATAGTTATAATTTTATGAAGTTTCTTAATTACAAGGAAAACATGGGCAAAACTAAGCGACCTGGAAATGCCTGATGTGTTCCGGGCTGTTGCGCTGATGGCGAATTAAGTAAAATAAAGACCATTGGCGCCCTAATTTGACGTTCCGCTGTCAGTGTAAACTAATTAATTATTTATATATTGTACGTCATAATTGATAAATAAATTATTCTCACATACCTTTTATGTTATGCTATTTGTATAATGGTTTACAATCTGAATTTTATGGTAACTATATAAAATAAACATCAGTTTTCTTTATTACATTTTTTTTACACATCATGGACAACTAAAGTTTTTGACTTATCACTATTTAGAGACATGTCGCGATTTCTGCATAAAAAGTGAGTTCAATAATTCTCTATTACCCACTAGCGGCGCTAGTAGGCTTCGTGCACACAGCCTTCGCGTTTTTAAAATGAAATTCACTGTATATGTTTTTGGTGAGATTAAAATGCTGTTCTGTGGTCTCGACTTACTGGAAAATGCACTTTTGGAATAAAGATAGCTATAATAATAATTGCAAAAAATTGCATTTATGCATTACAGTTGAATGACTGCGGCGGAGAAGACTTGCATTTTGTAGGATAGTGGGCCATCATTGTTTTATTTAATATTGCATGAAGAAATAAAGACGCAAGCTTGATCGGCCACACGAAACGGTTGACTCTGATCTTGTTTCTCACCAAAAACGTAACCATAAGAAATACTATTAGATGAAGTAATCCCCCACAGTCTTGTATTTAACGTACTTATCGAATTAAGTGCGCTGTGTAATCATTTTATACAGGCTGCGACGTTGTAATACGTCGCGAAGACTTTTATGATCGCAAATTCTTAAAAATTTTATCTAAATAACAATTACAATTTGCAATTATCGTAAGATTACCATGGCGTGTTCCCATATAAGAATTAGGCTATTGATTATGTCATATAGAAAGGAACTAAGACGTTCACGGGTTTCTATTTTAGGAATCTGTCAATGGGTCATTTAAGAAGAAAAAACCGCGGAGTGCTATTAAATTAGAGGGTGGAAATTGGAGATACGGGTGAAAATGTACCCTTTTATGTTTTTTTTTTCAATATATCTCGCAAACGAAGCAAAATTTCGAAATACTTTATATCAAACTTTTTGTAGAGAATTATATTTCTCATCGAAATGGCTTATTTATAAAAAGTTTTAAAACATTTTTATGCCGAAAAATTAACAGCGAAAGAATTAATAACTTTGAAAATAACAAAGTTTAACAATTCTCCGCGCAAAGCCGTTCTCAGTGCGGTTGCTGTCATATTTAATATTAACTGATAATATACCAAGTCATGCGAAGGCAATAGAGTGAACAGTTAAATAGATGTAAAATGTAATGTGAATAATAAAGTTTGACATATATCTATATATACCTTACATTCATGACTTACTATCTTATTACTTGTTAGCAACTATAACTACTAATATGACACTTGCGCCGCGGTGCGTCATAATGGCAGACTTGTTAACGTACAGAAAACTAAATATCTCCGTTGAATTAAAAAATATCGAAATATTTTTTTCAGCATTTTCAAAGTTATCCTGATTATCATTTTATGACACTATCGTAGGGGTCGGCAACCTTGCGGCTTGCGAGCCGCATGCGGCTCTTTTGATGTAAAGTTGCGGCACTCCAGTTCCATACACCAAAAAATAATTATTTTATTATGTAAACCCTTAAAAATCGTCCAATCGATCCATTATTGAGCACCATGTCTATCTTTCAGCCATTTCCACTCGCGTCTCACCCGCACCGCCCTCTTTCGCGACGTGTCGTCCTCGGATATATTATATATAAACAAATACTATAATACTGAAACGAAAATGTTTAGTGGCTCTTTAAAAAGTGGGAAATTTTGTAAATTTGTAACTTTTGGATCTTCCGTCTCAAAAGGTTGCCGACCCCTGCACTATCGTAATTAGTATTAGTAGTGAAGTGGCAACTTCTTATAATCGGCAATAGAATGGAATGGAATTTATATTTACAGTTTTAAATGAAAACATAAAACGCGGCAAATAAAAGTAATTCGCTCTTTTTGTCGTTTATTTATGTGGGACAGAATTTTAGATATATGATTGTTTTGACAAACAAAACAGTGAAATGAATACACAACAATTTATTCACGAAAAAACATTAACGTGCAGTTTTTTTATAAGTCGTTTGTCATTTTTGTCACGCGATTTTATTGTCAACTCTGGTCTAGATTTCTTAAATTACAAGTCAATACTGAAAGTAAGTATGCAGTATAGTGTAATGTTTAGTGTGTTTAGAACTATTCTAACTAGCTTTTGGTCTTGAGAATAGCCAAGTTTAAATAGCGTTTCTATGACTTGTGACCTTGTCTGTTTCAAGCCCCCAGTTCCCGGGTTTTCACTTGATAGCCATACTTCCATAAGACAGAAGTTTACTGAACAATTTTATGGAAAAATATTTGTTTAACGTCTGATTAGAATTCTTTAATAATAGTATATTGTGCGACTAGTGAGAGAAGGAGAAGATTCCATGAGCGTAAAACACACGCGAGTGGAATATTCTCCTTCGATCAATAGTCGCACATAATACTTTATTCAACTAGCAGGAGTAATATGTAATCGGGGCCCTGATAAAAGAGGGAAAAATAATAAATCACTTCATTGATTGACGTACCACCGTCAGTGTATACACAAGATTGCCATGATTTCGCTGAATTGCGATGCTGTTTTCATATAAGTATACAATACCGCCTACCACGTTCCTATTGGTCCAGAAGCTACTTGCAGTTTTTTTCATTATTTAGCGCTTGGGCTTGCTACTGAGTTTCTATTGGTCCAGAAAATTCATTATTACACTAGTGAAGTAATATATGATTTCTCCCACGCCAGAAAATTCATTATTACACTATAGTGAAGTAATATATTATTTCTCCCACGTTTAGCAGGGCCCCGAAATTACATATTACTCACGCGTGTTGAATAATAGTATATTGTGCGACTAGTGAGAGAAGGAGAAGATTCCATGCGAGCATGGCGAGTGCGTTAACACGCGAGTGGAATATTCTCCTTCGATCAATGGTCGCACATAATACTTTATTCAACTAGCACGAGTAATATGTAATCGGGGCCCTGATAAAAGAGGGAAAAATAATAAATCACTTCATTGATTGACGTACACACCGCCCTCGATGCACACAAGATGGCCCTGGCTTTCGCTGAATTGCGATGCTGTTTTCATGTATACAAATCGCTACCGCGCTCCTATTGGTCCAGAAACTATGCGGTTATTATTCATTATTGTACGGCTTTGGCTCGCTACTGCGTTCCTATTGGTCCAGAAAATTCATTATCGTACAGTACGGCTCATTATTAGCACTCTACGCGTCAACATGAAGTAATTTATTATTTCTCCCGAATTTAGCAGCGCCCCGAAATTATATATTACTCACGCGTGTTGAATAAAATATATTAAGTGACACCTCCATTTTGACATCTTTGACCGGGTTCACCCACACATTGTCCCCGGTCTCAGCAGCTGCCAGACTGTTTTTACGTTTAGGGTAGTGTCCTTTTCATGAATGTACAAAAGCACAGATTTGAGGAAATTATACGTAAAATCGTATAAGTTTGTGCTTCAAGTAGTTCTGAACCAGACGGTCGACTGTTATATTTTTCATGTGACATCAAGAGACGTATGAGATATTGTCGGCTATTTTCTTTTTATTTCAGCCTTTGTAGTATGTCTTGCGAGTATTTCTGAATTCCAAATGCGACCACGAAACAAGCCATTGTGTTCGGAAAACAATCACTCATTTTAATGACACACATTTTTTTTTAAACGCTTTGGCAAGTTCCTATATTACACGAATATATTTTTATGTTTAGCGCGAAAGTTTATTGGCTTAGAGTTTTTTTTTTTTGTTATCGCACGAGATAAGAATGTTAAAAGAAATGCCGTAAATCGGACAGTGAAATAGTCAAGCGTGCTAAGCGACATTACTGTTAAAACAATGGGAAAAATATAGATCAAACAAAACCGCAGGTTCATTTGAAGGTGGTATTACTGGTATTGTTTCTAGAGGAAAAAATGCGTGTAAATTGTAATTGTATTCGCGTGTTAGAAGTTATATTTGTTTGGCATGATTAAAAACTAATTTCTAATGTGGATGCAAATAATTTTTTGAAACAAAATAATAAAACTGGAGTGAAAGGACCCCGCACAAACCTTATGGGATTTGGTTCGCGGTTAAATCGATCGAAAATGGTTTTATTTTATGGTTTAAAGGTCACTACGAAAAAGTGTCCATATAGGCGTATAGCCTAAAAACCAATAGATTTTTAGCTGCAAATATGTTTAGCGAGATATTAGATACAGGGATATCCATTGAATTCACAATCATAAAAAATCCTTAGCTCGAGTGAGCTGAATCCGAATATGACATTATTATTTTATACAGGTGACACCTTCCAACATTACCTAGTTATCGACTATTTTTCTATTTTCCAAAAAAAAGCACAAAAGTTGAACACGGAACTTGTTTGTGAACTCAATGAATATATCTATATCTAAAATCTCGCTAAGGCTATGTGTAACTAAAAATCTATTGGTTTTTAGGACAATTTTTCGTAGTGACCTTTACACTATAAAGTAAAACCATTTTCGATTAATTTAACCGAGAACCAAATAAGGTTCATAATAATAATAATAATAATAATATGCCGGGTCCTTTGCGTAAATACAGCTATTAGACGGTACATGGTCCCTACCATACTCTATCCTCCTCATTAAGTAAACCGGAAAACAACCACAAAGATATATGGCGAAGATATGTCCACTAGTGTAAGTCACACCTCTATTCTGTTGGTAGCCTCTATTTTGCAAACAACTTCATCCTGTTAATTTTGATGTTGCAGTGTGCGCGCGCACATCGTAAAAATTCACTCTCATCATAACGCGCGAAAAGAAGTATGACTTAAAATATAAATTCCGAACGAGTAGTTTTAAGAGAATCAATAATATTGTATATTGTTGGTGATTGTTCGGAGATAAATCGCCTATATTGTTTGTGTTGTTAAATGTGTCAAATGACACAAATCTCAAAACATTCTTATAATGAGTTGATTTATGTAATTCATGACTCATGGACAGGTATTTCCATAGAGTTTATCTACGGTCGTTTTGTGCACTTCACAACTTTCATAATTATTAAACAAATCCTAAAATAATGCACAAGTGACTAATAAGATGAAAGTTTTACCTACATTTTGTTTCTTGTAAATCCGGAACAAAAATTACTTCTCGAACGCGTCAATAACATTGTCATATAATAGTTAATTATTTAGTTATAATATTGTGACATTGTTCTCAATGTTTTCTGTAGACCTTTTTCGTAAGACCTACAATTCTTCAGTATATTAATTTGATGTATCTTTTATGGTTTAGTCAGCCGTGTAAGCGTCCTTAAAGCGTCTTTTTACGATTGATTACAAACATGGAGGTTTAAATCTTTGATTAACGTCTGAATAGAACTCTTCAAATAAATAAAATTGTCGACCAATTTTTTTCAGACCATATATTGACAAAAATTATATAAAAATATAACTCAAAATAACAAAGGATGACGTTTCGATCCGGATTTGGATCTACTAATGTGAATGTATTATACACTAGCGGTCCCGCCCGGTTTCACCCGGGTGCAAAATAACGGCTGGGGGGAGGAACATGAGTACGCACGTTCATCTTAGTTTACCGAGATGAATGCTGTGTCCTTTCATGAAGATCGGAGTTACCGTTGTCGAACGGACAAATTATGAGTTATATTTTGCAACATTTTTCATTGATGCTCCGCTTCTATTGGTCGTAGCGAGATATTATATAGCCTATAGTCATCAAAAAAAGGTTTTTTTCAATTCGAACCAGTAGTTCCTGAGATTAACGCGTTCTACCAAAAAAAAAACAAAATCTTCAGTTTTATATATTAGTATAGATATAGGTACACTTTCCGGAAGAAATTCTTTAAATGGTGGTGAAAACCACATTAAAATCCATTATGAAGTTTAGAAGAACACTCACACGCAATTAATAATAATAATAATAATAATAATAATAATAATAATAATAATAATGTGTTTAATGTCCGTTTCTCGACTTTATGTTATAGTCATAACAGACGCCTTTCGCACCATTACTATTTGTCATCTATCACACTTCCCGTTATTTTCTTCATTTTTTCAACTTCAACTAATTAATAGCAATGGGCAAATGAAGGAATTTTTAGGAAATTAGGAAAAGGTAGGCACATTTTGAGCATAGGAGTTTGACAGGTAATCGGCCATGGCCTTGAATAAGGAACCATCTCGATATTTATCTGGAATTATTGAACCAAACCATGGAAAACCTCAACAAGACGGCCGGTACAGGAATTACCGTTTCTCGGCGAGAGGCAGTATAAGGAATAAGTTCCCAGCCATATCTGCCCCCGGCCGGATTCGAACCCGGTACCACCCGAATGCGAGTCTAGTGCTCTCACTACTATAACGCTACACCGCTCGGTCACACACACAAAAATGACGACTTTGTTTTATAATATTTCGAGATTTATTCTGGGAGTTTTCAATATTAGTTTGCGTGTCGAATGTAACTATATTTTTGTTATTTGTGATGATATTTTTAAATTACTTTCGCATTTCACGCATAAATTAATTAAATGCGTGAAGATGAATTGGCATTATAAACCATGTCAAAGTAGTTTTTTTAGTCTTAATTTTAAAGTCTAGTGATTTTAACGGTATTCGCGAATGTCACCACGCACGTTGCTTTTACCAAGTCAGCTGGTAAGTTCTCAGTTTGGTTATCTGTGTTTCAATTTGCATTTGACTTATACCAAGTGTTTTTATCAAGAGAGGCCCTTTTTTACCCGACTACGATACAGGAAGAACTGTGACTGCAAGTCTGTTGGAGGTTACAAAAATATTAGTCGTGTTTGCCCGACGTTGTTTATATTTTGGTACACCGACGCAGTGCCGGATTAAGAATCCTTGATGCCCTAAGCATTTCTTGCTTATGCGCCCCATCTCTAATATGTTCAGTTTATAAAAAAAAAAAATACTTTAATGATCATGAATTTTTAGACTATCGCAAAACCGATTCGATATTATAATCGAAATTTAGATATTTTTACATATTTCCTTCACTGATAATTACTATAATTTTTTCTCTATGTACCTAATTATTATGAGATCTGCTTACACAATTCAATCTTGATATAATATCGATGGTCTAATCATGATTGCCGCAGCAAATTGTCAAATTCAATTTTAGAATATTATTCCTTCATGCGTAAAAAAATACTGACTAAAATAATCAAGGATCTGACACGATACCTTAGTTCTCAATGATACTAACCATACGGGAAAAGTTTATGTAACAATAATGATGGAGCACAAATCATAAAGTTGGAATTGTATTGATAGAAAATGTAATTGATATGATTGTGGACTAAGGCATTAAAATTCAGAGGCGGCAAAAAACTGAATAGCCTATACAGGCGGCAAATCTGTAAATCCGCCACTGATGCTTTTACTCGAGTTGCTGGGACTGCAAATATAGTGAATTCGAGTACAACTCGAGTGACGTAATAAAATAATTCGAGTGACTCGAGTCGCATCTCTAAGCTGTCTAAAGACGATTATCCGGCGTGGGACATTTTCCGCAATCAAAACTTACATTTTGATCAAGTCGTTTGCTACATTGTGGTGGAACACAACACCCGGTATACCGGCATACCTTATACACATTATATTATGCATGAATTACACATATCCATACAGATATGTGATATAATACCGTTACAGCTCATAATATTTTACAGTAATGACACTAAAACACTATTATCACTGCAAAGATTAATGCATAATTTGTTTGTATTGTCAACCGGAAAATTGATATTAGTCAGGCATTAATGACATATTGACATGCTTGTGAGAAAATTATATCATTTGCATATTATAGCAGCCAGATATCGGTCAGTTGGCTACACTTAAAGTGTACTTCTTTACCGACGTATCTGTAACGTTAAAGGGGTAAATGATTCAACGGCGGGGAAATACCTCGGAAATGCTATTAATTAACTATATGAATCATTGCCTATCTACTCAATGTGCGGTGAGTGAACGCAACAAAGCGTATCAAAAATATATCCACGTCTCTTTCTTCGATGTAATTCCCTGATTTCTCCGATGATAGGATTGGTTGATGTACTTGCATTCAATCTGAATAAAGTATCTCTGTTTCAAAAACTTTGTCTTTTTCTATCACGTTAACATGGGCGTACCCAGATTTTGGCCGAGGAGGGGGCAAATTTGAAATTTCTTAAGCCGGGTCCCCCGTGCTTGTTTTACCCGCCTGGATACGCCAGTGCTTACGGCGTAAAAAAAAGACAGAAGTATATGTTTGCACCCTAATAGTTCGATTGCGATTTTATTCCTATGCTCAGTATAGAATAAAAGTATATGTGCAAAATGGATAAAGCATCAATGATTCGAGTTCATAACTCTAGAGAAGTTTCACTTCCCCGTGAGCTTATGTGGATGAGGCTCACGTGTTTTAATTAGCGGACCCGGTAGGCAGACGTTGTCCTGCCACAGACCTCGCTAACAAAAGGCTGATTTGGGATTTTTTTATGTGGGAAATTTAAAAAAAATGATCGAAAAATTAAAAAAAAATTCTGGATCTCGACAACAGCACAATCTACCGGTTCCAACTATAGCAAAGAAATATCCAGGTGACCCCATAAGTAGGAAAAAAATTTCATCTAAATCAGTCAAGTCGTTTGGGAGGCGAAGAAATAGGAACGCACGCATACTGGTATTTGATAAATTAGAAATCCAATTGATACTTTCTCCAGTTCTTGGATTGGAACCTAAACTGCAGGCTTCTAATAGAGCAGTCATGGAAACGTAATATTAACAAATATCTTCTTAATAACAAAACAACCGTTTCCTTGGAGTCTGCCCAATTAAGTGTTGTTTTTGGAACGATCACAGTAACACCATTAATAACTTCAGTAAGTTTTCATCTTTTCCTACGGGATGATGAATTTATATATAGACGCTCAACAAATCAAATTTGCTCAATTTCAACTGATATTTATGAAGGATTGTTAAAAGTGGCACAGAACCATGATCCACTCATAATTTGTCAAAGTTCACAAAAAAAATACAGTTAAGAAGCCCCATATCCAGAAAGTTTTGGTGATCAGATTGATTTAGAAACAGTCAACAATCCCAGTCAGATTTTTAATTACCCAAGGATTTTTTTACAAGTTTGAATTAAATTTTATGGCATGCCAAGTTTTACGACAAAATATATTAAAAATTGAATCAGTTAAAAATACTGAACAACTTTAGGTACACCAAATCATGGCTCTCCATGAAATTTCTTATCAGTTATAAATGTAATTTTATGAGAGCGATTGATTTTCAGACTTTCTTGTTTTTGGAGAAATAAGATAAGTAATACAAATAACAACAGAAATTCATATTGAATCGCTATTCTTAATTTAACACTCAATTTTAAATTGCTAGAAATAGAAAAATATATTACTTACCTATAAAATATTTCCTATAATCAATAATTATTTACATTCACAGTCATTCCTTACAAATCACACACTAATATTTATTAAATATCAACTCGATTTATTTAAACCATTTTAAATTAACAATAAAAAAAAACACTGTTATTTTATCGTTATTTTAATAATCATAATTTTTAAATTAATTTTTTTTCAAACTAGGAATCCCGCACGTGAGTCAATTAATTAATGGAATTGCATTTTATTTATATAAAAGAATAAATTGCAATAAAAAGTAGTTTTCAATCACAAACACGCGCCTGCTTAGATATATTGCAAATGCATTGCACTAGAATGCGACTTATCGGTTCTTGTTGTTTGTTGTTATTGTTGAATTGCTGCAGTGAGAATGAAATTACACAACTGCATACATGTCCAGCAAGAGAACACGAAGAAGAAGCGGAGAATCTTGTAACAGGAATCGAACCTGTCCCCCATCACTTCTTCTTCTGCTCCAACAACACCGCGCGCGGTACACAATCCAGTCCACGGCAAAGACAACGGTTGTGATGGTCATCCGTATATAATAGTCATAACCGGCCTTTACTTCCTCTCTCTTCTTGACTACTTAACTTAAGACTGTTGAGTGTTGTTGCCGGTGGAACCTGTATATAATAATCACCGTATACTCCAAAACTATGTTGGTCTAGAAATTGTAATTTTATTTTTGAAGTAAAACTTCTTTACGCACGCTTGACTTGGGAAGTAAGCTGGTGAATGCCTGACGAGAGATTTACGGAAGTGTGATCGGGCGAGGCGAACGGAAGTTGAGAGGGATATATAAGTTAGTGAAGATAGAAAGAGGATGACAAATACTTCACTGACTAGTGGCGCCACCAGGTGGTCGAAACAAATACTTCACTGGCTAGTGGCGCCATCAGGTGGCCGAAAATATAATCAGTACTAACAATAGAATGACACATACTTTACTTGCCAGTGGCGCTATCGGATGACAGAAAAAGTTTTGTAAACCTACTTTAAATTATATTCAAGATTTACGCTTAAAATCCAACGAGAGCTAAGTAATTGCAATGTATTACTTTTTTTTTCATTATCTTTATGTTTATATTTGTTTCTTCTTACATTAGACTGTTAATTTCATTCTTGAACAATTTTATAAATTAATATTTTGTTCAATACATTAAATAGGAATTCTACGTTTAAAGTGGATAAAATTCTAAATTCATTTTAAAGTTAATATTTTGTGAATTTTCGGGTGAATAATAACAAATTATGGCAGGGAGAAGTTTTACTTCAGTCGTGTGGTCTAATTTTTTTCTTAAAACGGCTTGTTTAAAGTGTTGACTCGTGGGTTCCATGGTTGGTGAAGTGCTAGGAGAAGATTTGTTCTTAAACTCAGAGGCATAGACAGAAATTTTATTAAAAAGAGACTGAAAATTACCAAACGCGGTGGGGTGATTAATGTACTGGGATTTGGTGCATTGCGTTTTTAACTCAGGTCTCGGATCCTGGTTACGCGCTTGCGTAACGCCGTAATTGTACAAGATCCCGATTTGGCTCGATCTTCACCCATCGAGTTTTCTAATTAATTTCTAAAGAGCGCTGCAGTTGTAGATATTTTCGATAGCACCTGTATACGTGTGACTATGTCCAGTTAATCAAGACTGTTTAGTTTGGCTTGTACATCTCTATTGGGCGTTCCTTCAGTCCTACCTATACGTACTTCTGGGCTAGGTGTGTCCGACTATTGACGTATGATTTAACTAAAAATGTTGTAACAAAACTGTTGTAGTTCTTGATGGAATTTATTTATTTACAATAATAAATGTTTAACAAAACAGTTAAACACACAAACGAAAGCGTACTTCTTAAACTTAACAGCAATAATAACGTTAACAGAAATAAAATAATGACAGTTCTAAATAGTAAAATAAAAGATTAAGTAACAGAGAATATAGAGCCACCAAATTATGTACACAAAATATTTACAACACATGAACACAACACAAAGTTTTATCAGCACACTTGTCTATTAACTATAAGTCATTTATGTAAAACCAGATTTATATAATTGCACTCAGTAAAGTTTATTTATCTTCACAGTATAACTGAATAATTTATGTCGTAATGCCAGAGCACTTGTATCAACACATGAACAACACGAATAACTGACTTACTCACTCAACCACTCCGCTCGCATTTTATAGCTTTGTCCCACGCTTCTCGAATGTTCTGAAAGCATCAAGATTCCTTCCTTTACATGTATTGGTCTCTCCGGGCTATTCTAAAAAGTTCGGATCTTTACCTGCTTTCGATTGTTATTGTTGTCGTTACTAGAAGATTCCTCCAGAATCCATAGTCGTTCCAACAAGGGGCACGCAACAATATAAACCTGCTGAAAAAAAGTTTTCTTTATAAAAGTGTAAAATTTTCTGAATGTTGTCGCACATTCACATTTTCAATGTGAGTTTTTGAAGAATCGAGGAATGGCTGAATAGTAAAAGCAGAGGCGGATGGGCCCACCGAGATTTGTTTCCCGGCAGGCCTGGGCCCGCCGAGGCCGGAAGGCCGATCATCTATATTAGTTTATATCTTTTTTGTTCACTAGAACTATTTGATTTTTATTTTGTATGATGTATTGATATTGGGTTAATAGATACAATATTAATGATGCTTTTTTTGTCTTTGTTGTAATAGCCCTCACAACCGTGAGCTATAATTTTTTATGGCGGCGAATAGCGGGGCTGTCAAGCAGCCCCGGATTTACGATTTTTCCGAACAGGAGCAGAAACTTGATAATGGCGCCCCATCTCTCTAGCGTTTAAGATAAATTACTTAAAAAAACTCATAAATATATAATGGTTGGCATTATTCGTGAACGGGAAACCATCAGAAAACAAGCAGATTGATTAATTCGGAAAAAGGACTGATTGGCATCCAACCATATTATATTATGATTTTGGCGCCCCCTGAAACTGCCCTGGTTTGCCTCCCCCCAGATACAGGGCTGGTGTCAAGCGCTCTCTTTGCACAGGGTGGAAAAAACTAAATTTTGCCCCGTAGCCTTTAACAAAAGTCAAGTTATAATCCAACGCATACACAAAGCATGCGACACGCGCTGCGTCTTCTAACGAAACACTAGTAAATAAAGTTCGCCCTGTTATCTAAATGTGGCCTTCAACCAAAGCCATGTTTAATCCAACGCGCACAAACCTAACGTCCTCCCATAAATCGTTGTGCCAAATGCACGGTTTTAATTACAACCAAACACGCCGTTAGATGTTTCTCATCAAAAGTTTGCCATGCCTATTTTATTACAAACAACGCCATACAAAACCGTGCACCGGTACTTTTTTACTCTCCGTTCCCATAGTACTGTTATATTATAAATTTACATCGGTTTATCGATTTCCTTCTGAAGTAACGTTGAAAGAGACAGAAGTACTTTTGCTGGTGTATTTGTCATTGCGCCGTCTTTGTTCAATGCGTGTACGTTCGGCACAACAATCAATTTCCGTTCAAAGAATGCGATGATATTGATACGTCGAGTCGAGAACAATTTGTACAGGAAATAATGTAGATTCCGAAATCCGATTTATCTCTTTCTCCGTCACGCGCTTAAGAACACCTGTTTGTAATGCTGACCCAATTCCACTATATGTCCACTGTTAAGAATGTGCCTTAATAAGTAGCCGAGAGTGTAGGTAGTAGGTACGTGCATGCATGACGCACAAAAACCGGAAATGAAGTACAATTTCATCAACTTTAATTTGGTCGGTGGTAATTTCAAGGTTTCAAAATTATACCCGATAATTATTTATAAATTATCTTGCTCTGTAAAGAAAAACCACATTCCAAATTTTGAAATGTTGTTTAAAGAAAGGGCCAGCCTAGTTAAACACTAAAAATTTAGGTCATAGGGTGTCTTGGATCGACCGCCCACGAATACTACACGAAAATAGAGAAAATAATTTTCAGCAGAAATGTTCTTGGATATTTTTTTATCGATGTACCTTTAATGAAATATGTATTAATTAAATTAAAGTTAGATATTTATTATGGATACATTTAAATTCCACTTTATAGACGCTCAACAGCTGAGGTCATGTGTGTATCAGAAAATCTGTCAGTCGACATACACAAACCGACTGGTACGAGTTCGGGTTCCTGGAAACGCTAATTCCCAAGAGATATTTATTAATTAATAATTTGTATTTTTGAAGCTGTTCCTCTATTTCACAAGTTTTATCGGACCAATTTCTCGCATTTTTGTAGCAAATTAAACTATACAGCAATTATTGATTATGGATTATATTTGTTAAAAATATAAAAATTTAAGTTTCAGGGCGGAATTTCATGACTCTTATTAATTATTATTTTAACGTCGTTTGTCGTCCGGTATATTAATTTCTTCATTAACCATTATGACGTCACAGTGGTTGAATCATATATCCAAACCGAGAAAAAAATATTTACACCTATTTTGTTTGTTCAGTGTTTGTGACACAGATGGCAGCACTACGCGTTAAATTGATGAATGTAAATGTCAAATTGACAGTCTTGCATAATATGTATGTATTTTATTTATTTTTATTTCTGTAAGTAGGGCCTGTTTTAACTGTTTCGGTTTAAGTTTTATGAGACTTGTCAATTTAAAAATATTTTATCGCGATTTTATTTTCAAAAGGCATTTTTACAAAATGATAATATTATATTATGGCCTAAATTGTCAGCTTTCCAAACGCTCATTCGAAGTAAACATGGCGACGGCTTTTACGAAAATATTTATGTTTTTTGAAAGTTTATACAAGTTTTATGACATTTGTCAATTAACATTAGTTTTTTAATTATTGTATTTCTTATTTTGTTTATTTTATTCGTGATTAAATTTCGGTGTAGTGAAAAAATTGTGTTTTAGACAATCGTGTGGCCCTGTGAAATTGTAAAACTTAGTGAAACATTTTAAAAGTTTTGTGAATATTTTTCAATGAACTTTATGCGAACGAGAATGTGTACATAAACGAAATTCTTATCGGTAAGTCTTGTTTCCGTTCAATTTTGAATGCGTTTTATTCTTACATTTATTTCGTGTCTTTCCTTACATGGATGTGCTATTTTAGTTTGAGAGTAGGATCATGTTATATACTAATTCGCCTACGTTTTTGACGTAAGGCAACCGAAATACTTTAGCGAGCCTCTTTATAATAATAAAGTTTAACACTGTATGGCGTTTTCAGTGAAATTACACGATGATATGATTAAATATTTCAAATGAAATATATTAGTCAACTAAACTTTCAACTTCCCAGACAGGCCACACTTTCTTTGGAGTTTCGTAAACGAAGTGAAACTTACACAGTAAAAACCGTAACTAACAGTCAATATAAAATCATTTGAATTTTAAGATATATTCCAAGATTTTCTGTCAGTTTTAGACCAATATGCAAATTACAAAAACAATTTTCGGTAAATCAAAGTTTTTTTATATTGATGCAAAATGGAATAATTCACATATTTTTATATCATTTTGTAAAAGGTTAGTCATAGATAAAATATAGCTGATTGAATTATAAAAATTACATTTCTTACAGGACAATTCTTGTTTAACTAATTTTTAGTCTTGAAAATACTTTTTTCAGGTATGCAACCAAATATACAGTTTGGCAATGCCGGTAGTATATCTAGCTGAATAGCTTTAAATATGTACAGTTTTTTTTTTCTTATCAACATCAATAAATAAAATTGCGCCGAGTTTTGTCTGGAATTTATGTAAGTTCATTTTCTTGTGGTATAGTATTGGGGAACGCGTTTCCATACTCGAAAATCACGAGACAACTCACAGGGGGAGAAGCGCGCGCGCTCGGAGCATCCTGTTCTCAGGGGCTTCAAAAAAATAATACAGTAGAACCTGTGAAAGTCGAACTTCAAGGGAGACGTCAAAAAATTCGAGTTATAGAGTTTTCGACTTATGAAGGATTTTGATTTAGGCGGATTTTGTAAGGAAAGATTCGATTTGTAGAAGTTAAGATTAGTTCTAGCTAATTTTGAGTTGCTATGTTTGAGATAGAGAGATCCAATTTATTACCGAGGAAAAATATGTACCGAAATGGCTTTTAGGGACTCACTGATTATTTCGACCTATAAAGGTTGGGCCGAGTAATGGAGGTTTTCGGACTTGAAGGGAATTAGGGAACAAAATATTTTTTCGAGTTTTGGAGGTTTTCAACTTATCGAGGTTCAACTTAAATAGATTCTACTGTATAAAACTAGATTGTTTTTTTTGCGTGGCCGTTGTGGTATTTGATAGCTAAAATTTCTCATAACGTTTAATCCACCACTGTTATGTGACAATCACAAAAGCGAATTTACGGGTATAGTACGCGCCACGAATCTAAAAGGCTCAGAAGTTACATGCGAATGCAGGCTTGCGCTTGACAGTCTTTTGAAAAACTACAAACTCGCAACTCAACAAAACTAAAATAACAATAACAACTTGACAATAGCGTACTCGACTGTACTTTAAAGCAGGAAAGCGACAGGTGACAAAGGCAACGAGCGATCACGGGCGGCCAATCACCGACGAGCGCAGGTCCCGTGCAGGCAGCTGGGAGGTGGTGGGAGTATCGACGGCTCTAAAATGTGCCTTTGCGACGCTGTTTGTGACTAACTTCCGAACCTTTTAGATGCGTGGCGCGTACTATAATCAAGCGAAGCGGGCAAAGCTAGTATCACGAATCAGCATATAAATTAGTGGCAATGGTATTATTTTGTGACATTTCCACGGCACCTCTATTATAAGCCCCCAGTTCTCAGGTTGGAATCCGGAAATTGGTAAAAGTATCAATAATTGAATTTTCAATTTATTTTTAAAAAAAAGTAAATAGTCAAATTGGGGCTAGACCCAAATAAGCCTGACTTTTGATGATCGACGATAACACTCTTCAGGCTAAAGTGTTATCAATATAATTTTAAACATTTTCATGGATTTCTCTACTTCCTAATCTAGACAACCGGCTTGCGTTTTTACTGAGACATTCGTCATTTCTAATAGATGTTTATATTATATCTATACTTATATATAAAGCTGAAGAGTTTGTTTGTTTGTTTGTTTGCTTGAACGCGCTAATCTTAGTAACTACTGGTTCGAATAGAATTTTTTTTTTTTTGATAGCCCATATATGTATCGAGAAAGGCTATAGGCTATATAATATCACGCTACGACCAATAAGAGCAGAGCATCAATGAAAAATGTTGCAAAATATGTATACCTAACTCAAAGTCCTTCCGACAAAAACTTTTGAACGGTAACTCCGATCATCATGAAATTTGGACACAACATTCATCTGGGTAAACTATAAGAAGAATGAATGTCCCTCCCTCCATTCGTTCTTTTGCACCCGGGTGAAACCGGGCAGGACCGCTAGTATACATTATATATAGTTGTACTAGTTTTTTGCTTCGTAATGTTTAATAATTAAGTTAAAATTGTTAGTTCATTGAAACAATATATTTGCAGTATAAATATTAAATTCAGCTTCTCTGGATTTTTGTTACAAGTTTAAAGTGACTCTGCTTTACTCCGCGTGCTTGTGAGACAGCTTGTATAATTGAACCATTTAACATGTTAATTGTTATAATTGTATAATCGCCCCTCTTTACATACTCTGTTTTGGCAAATAATAGATTATAATGCCATTACATAATAGTGAATAGTCGTTAGGCATTTGTTCTGACTTTTTTTTAAACAAATGAACACTTAAAATAATGTTTGATTTAAAAATTTTCCCACAATGTCAAGGTATGTACCTAATATATTCGTTTTTAGGGTTCTGTACATCCAATACAAAAATGCAACCGTCTCGGGTCCGTCTGTCCGTTCGTCTGACACTGCTTATTTTATTACTTCCCACTTCCATTATAGTAAAGAAGTACTGGATTCAGTACATTTTTTTATAATTGATTTCTGGTACGTTTTTATACCTAATTCTTTTTAAGTAGTTTGAATCGAAGCACAACCTCCGTTGCCAGTTTGAAATCGAAAATTGAACTAACTTTAAAAAAGCTGCCACAAAAGAAACAACACAGTAGAACCTCTTTAAGTCGAAAACCTCTAAAACTCGAAAAAATGTTTTGTTCCTTCCCTTCAAGCCCCAAAACCTTCATTACTCGAAATCTCAACCCTAGATAGGTCGAAATAATCAGTGAGTCCCTACAAGCCATTTCGAAACATATTTTACTTCACAACTCGAAAAAATAAATTTGACTTCTCGCTGTACCTCGAACATAACAATGTTCTCTAACTCAAAACTAGTTAAAATGAATCTTAACCTCTACAAGTCGAATATTTCTTTACAAAATCCACCTAAATCGAAATCCTTCATAAGTTGAAAACTCTCTAACTCGCATTTTTTGATGTCTCCCTTGAAGTTCTACTGTATTATATTTTAGAAATCGGCCAATTTACTTATTAAGATCTTAAAAAAAACTAATGAAATTGGTCTCACTATAATATATTATAAGAGTGAATAAGACCTACGTGTTTTTTTCAAAAAAAACAAAAACAAGTGTGTTTTAGACCACACGACTGAAGTAAAACTTCTTCCTGCCATAATTTGTTATTATTCACCCGAAAAATCACAAAATGTGAACTTTAAAATGATTTTACAATTTTATTCACTTTAAACGTAGAATATTTAATGTATTGAACAAAATATTAATTTATAAAATTATTCAAGAACAAAATGAACAGTCTAATGTGAGAAGAAAGAAATATAAATATAAAGATAATGAAAACATAAGTAATATATTGCAATTACTTAACTTTTCTGTCACCCGATAGCGCCACTGGCAAGTAAAGTATGTGTCATTCTATTGTTAGTAGTGCTTATATTTTCGCCTACCTGATGGCGCCACTAGCCAGTGCAGTATTTGTCATCCTCTTTCTGTCTTCACTAACTTATATCTCCCTCTCAACTTCCGTTCGCCTCGCCCGATGACACTTCCGTAAATTTCTCGTCACGCATCCACCAGCTTACTCCCCTAGTTAAGCGTGCGTAAAGAAGTTTTACTTCAAAAAAATCTTTTTTGTTGCATTTTATTCGGAACGCAGCCCTATTTATTATTTTCTTGTACTTATTTCAAACATTTATTTAAATAGTTTTTTGCAATTTAGGATTGAACTGTTTTCGAGCGAAAATATAATTATTTTATTATATAAACATTATGTTACTGTTAGTTCGCAAACATTATTTTTTATTGTTTTAAATACTATAATTTCAAGCCAAGCCTGTATGGATAATGTTTATTTTTATAGCTCTAATCACGCGAACTGCCTGCAGTGTTTAGCAATTTCCCGTATGACGAATGGTTCGCTTTTTTTTGGAGAAAATGCGAAAAAATCGTTTGATTTGCGTTTTATCGACATTTTCAATCTTTAATCGGTAAATTACCTATATAATTTTTTCTGCTTTCAATTTATTTCATTTTGTCCTGGATTCTTATCTTAACTGTTTTTTGTTTATGCATGGCTTTGCAATAAGTTTTTATAGCTTATTTATGCTAAGCGTCCGAGCAAATTTCAAAATTTAACGGAAACTAATGAGAATGCTGTGCTTACTATCGCACTGTGATAATATCACACTAGAGGACATTCTATACTAAATAAAGAAATCGAAAAACAGAAGACACGGGTCTTGAAAATTTGCAACAAAAACTTGTTCCCCATTATTTTTTCCACTCTATTTTATTAGTGAAAATTCACTAATTTGTTGTGAAAATCACTGATTATCAAGTGAATGCAGCTTCACTTACGCAATTAGTGAAAATTTCACTAATGTTTAGAGAGTACAAATAGGTCATATGCATGTATTTTTTTATATATTTCATACATTATTTAGTCAACCATAATACGGAAAAAAATTGATAATCATTTAAAAATGTAATATTATCATAAAAAAAAATTAAATTTCTCATTCAAAAATGTCTGACACCTCTAATATGTCGAACATATTCGAGGTGTCAGACATTTTAAATAGTTGATGTTATTTGTCAGAGAACATTATTTTAGCGTTTTGGTTGAAGTTTTTAAGCTATCCAATTAAAAAAACAAACAGTAGGTACCTATCTATAAATTTTTACATGTCGTCAAAACGACATCTTTCGGAAAATTTAGAGGGAAAACGCCTCAAAATCAAGAAAAGTCATAAAGGAAATAGGTGTCAGACTAGGCCTAATGAAGCCATATACAGTGGTACCTCGACATACGAGTGCCCCAACATTCGAGTTTTTCGAGATACGAGCCGGCGAGCGAGTAATTTTTTGCTTTGAGTTACGAGCGAAATTCGAGATACGAGTTCGGTTTAGCAGGTTTAATGACACTTGCTTAACTCATTTCCGGAACATTCTGAGAGGGAGGAAGAAACAAACCTCCTTGGACATGTTTTTTTTTAAACGGCCTACAGGTGAAAGCGAGAAAAATGTAGCGAAAAAGGCAAAGACCAGTGAGGATATCTAATTTATTTCTTTACATTCTCTTTTTTGTTTTTGTACAATAAATATTTGTCATTTGTCATTTATAATGGTAGTTCAATTGTTTTGTATGGGGAAATTTGCTTCGAGATACGAGTAATTCAAGATACGAGCAAGGTTTGTTCCAAGCACCTTGCACAGAATGGTAACAGAACAGTCACAGTCTTGCTATTGCGCAAGACTTCCATATACTTAGAAGCTCAAGAATCGATGTAAACAGTTTTGTTTTAGCTGCTGCGCAAGACGGTGACGGTTCTGTTACCGTTCGCTGGCTGCTTGGAACAATTCTAATGATCACCGCAATAGACTCCTCCCACATGTTTTTAGGCTTGTAAATAGTCCCTGTTCTAATAATAAAATCCTTGTGAGCTAGCAGGCGAGCCAAAGTGACGTCATTCCCAGCCTCGTCGTCAGCCTGTCGTCCAGCAGAAGTTCCAGAAGTGTTTCTAGCAGAGTTTCCAGCCTCGTGTGCAGCTGCCTTTAGTGTCGATTCTGTCCCCGGGTGGTGTGTATATATACGCTATACAGTGAATTTCAGTTAAAACGCAACATAACCGGGGTTTATTTATTCGAACACCATTTTTAACCGACGAAAAACAAAAACGGAAGGAGGTTCTCAATTCGACGCGTATATTTTTTTTTTTTGTTTTTTTTGTTTTTTTTGTTTTTTATTTATGTATGACCACACATAACTTTTTACAGAGTGGTCCAATTTTGATAATTATTTTTTTATTGGATAGGGCATACCTCGAAGTTCGTCTCATATAAATTTGGAAAAAAAATTCCTACCCTAAGGGTGGGAAAATAGGGGTGATTTATTGTCCACTCACAGATTTTCATGCTGAGTTGTGTATTACAATTATAAATTATATAGCCACCAAAAATTATAAAATAAAAACTTTTTAACAAAAAAATTAAACCGCCGACAAACTGAAAAGCAAAAAATAATAAATCTTTTTATTTAACTAAGTTCTATCTAACTAGTTGCACGTATGTGACAGTCTAGTATATCTAAGTAATTTTGAGTCGGCGTCAAACCATCAATGAACAAAGATCACTAAAAGAAATAACCAAATCAAATTAACAATGATACGTGAAATCTCCAGCGATAAACATTAACATTCCAAACATGCGCTCTCCACACGACCACTCGCAAAGACGTGTGCCCTCAGTGTGCCCGTTCGGGTTACTCTGTCGCTGACATTAACTTCGTGAACGCTCAGAGATTTCCGGCGAAGGATTGTTGACGCCGACTCAAAATTACTTAGATATACTAGACTGTCACATTACGTGCAACTACTTAGATAGAACTTAGTTAAATAAAAAGATTTATTATTTTTTGCTTTTCAGTTTTTCGGCGGTTTAATTTTTTTGTTAAAAAGTTTTTATCTAGTTTAGTAAGCAGTGCGTCTGCGGCTTAACAGAGAGAATCGTTAGTTAGTTCTCTGCCTGCTATAGAATCGAACTATACATATTATGTAGCAATCAACAATTTTCTCTCGGCCCCGTATTACGGTTGAATGGAGATAATATTATTTTCAAAGCCGCCGCACTTGATTGACTCCAAACAAAGCATCGGGACAGCCAAATATACACATCATCGATGTGTATCTACAATAAATATCCGCGGCCACAAAACAAAATCGATTATGACGAACGTTTGGACGGGGTGAGCACTAGACTTGCATTCGGGAGGTACTGGGTTCAAATCCCGGCGGGGGTCGATGTGGCTGGGAGTTTTTCCCACTGCCTCTCGCCGAGAAACGGTAATTCCTGTACCGTTCGACAATTTCTTTTTATCGGTAAGCTACCCTTATTTGGAGTAGATGGGGGAAAAAACGTTGAGGAATCTTCTCAAAATTAAGGTTCGACTTTCGATCCATAAAACGATGTGTAAGACAATTTTTTTTTCGGTTTGTGATCAAGCAGTTTTTTTGTGCGGCAATTTCCTCCTAAACTACTGGACCGATTTCGACCGATGTCGTTCGAAAGAACTCGACATCATACAAATGTGTAGGGTGTCAGAATTGCGATAAGTGGATTTTCAGGGTTGAAGATCGATTTTCGAAAAATCAATTTTACTAAATCCGTGATTTATCAGCAGGCTTTGGGCAATTTATTTAATATTCGGAACCCAAAGGAATGGTGAGACCTCTGGTGAGAAATGCGCCGAACTGTCCTAAGGGGAGTTTTTGACAGGTATAAACATTGATTTAGAAAAGCATGATGGAGGCTACGTTAGCCTTCATCATGCTTTAGTTTAGGAGGAGATTGCCGCACCAAAAAACTGCTTGATCACAAACCGAAAAAAAATTGTCTTACACGTCGTTTCATGGATCGAAAGTCGAACCTTAATTTTGAGAGGATTCCTCAATGTTTTTTTCCCCCATCTACTCCAAATAAGGGTAGCTTACCGATAAAAAGAAATTGTCGAGCGTCTATAATCAACAATCTTCTTCTTCTAAGAGAAAATCGAGAAACGTGATCAAAAGTTCCATCTGTTCCCATTGCAGTGAAAAATTGAGGGATGAATCTTTGACTAAATCTTAGACATAAACCGTTTTGTCTTTAAGACAACGTACATAATCACTGTAACAATAAATATATTATTTATTAGAAGAGTAATAGAAATCGGTTTGAAAATTAAATATTTATCATTTTTTTTTATAATTGATTTTTGTGCAGCCTTTTTAGATGAAAAATAGCCAAATAGAATAAATAAAGTAGGTACTGTAGATTTTTTTGGCAATGAACTCTTAAAAGCTTCGGGAATAAGGATTAAAAAGTTCCTACCGATATCCGCGTCGGAACCTTTGGTGTGAAATTACAAAATTTAAAAATTAACCGCAAAACATTTAACAATTCTCTACGTATATGTTTCGCTAACCACGTTAGCATCATCATGAGACGATTAAGTTTAATCAACTGCTTTTTATACTTTGTTTTATGACAGTGTTAATTTATGAGCCTTTAAGTAAAGCGTGATTCAATTATTGGGATTGTGACCTCGGATTGAAAAAAATATATTATACAAGGTAAATGTCGTACCAGAAATCCAGCATTAGTGTATCGACATCGAAGATTCCATTCTTTTTCAAGACACAGAGAACTGGCGCAAAAGAAAGGACATAAATATCCGTCTTCTTTCAATCGCAAAGGACACATACCTACTGATGTTAAAGATCCAATAAGAAAAACGTCAGAAAGAGACAAACATATATGCCCCTAGCATTTACTGCGTCCATGCTTCTGTTATATCTTGTCAAAAAATAACGTTTATTTTTGCATATAATTTTATTAATTGTCAGTTACAATATTACTCAGATTAGAAATGTACAAGCTTTGCTATAAATAGAAATATTTTGTTACATAATAATAGATAGCTTATGCAATTCTAAATAAAGCCTGATTCACACTTTAACATCTTTTCCTTCCTAACAAAAAAAAACAAACAAATAAAACTATATTCTACAAAAGAAAACAAAATATAATTATTATTATTAGAACTTGAAAAAGTCAGGGGGTCGTCGTTGTCTTTCAGAACGCCTGATCACTACGGGGCTTTCAGAGGCGACTTCTGGCGACGTTGTGCCTTGTTGCTCAGGTTCATTATTTTTCTGATTTGAAGTTATTGGTTTCTGTTGGTGCTGAGTCGACGTCACTAAATCCGCTTTAAGGTTTAATGGCATAGAAGGTAGTGTTTGGCAGTTTGTCCCGGGTGATTGACTTTCCATTGTGGATTTTCGAATATGATCTGCATGCGCAAAGAGATTTCGAAATGTTGTCTTTACTAAATATGTCACCGGGCTTATCTGTTTTACCACTACTCCTGGTATCCAATTTTCCTGTTCACCGCGTAAAGTTTTTACCCATACCTGTTCTTTTTCGTCGAAACTTCGCGATGTTCCACGATAATTATCAGCGGTTTGTTTTTGTCGATTTGACGTTTTCTCCAATGTTTTATTCAAATGTGGTTTGAGTAGGTCGAAGCGCGTTCTTGGCTTAAAACCTAGAAATAATTCAGCTGGAGTGTTCTTCGTAGTAGAATGAGGCGTATTTCTATATGCAAATAGAAAATTGTTAATTCTATGCTGTAGAGTTCGTCCTTCTTTATACTTTGTATCTTCCAACACCTGACGATTGAAAGCTTGTTTAAAGATTTTGACAAATACTTCTACTTGACCATTTGATGAAGGATGGTAGGGCGGGCTATAAACATGCTGACAGCCGTTGCTTAACAAAAACTCTGAAAAATTCGTCGAATTAAATGGTGGTCCTCCATCTGTCACGATTATTTCTGGACATCCATATGCGGCAAAAATGCTTCTTAGCACTTCGACAATTTGATCGACGTTAGTTGATTTTACAATCTTCACCTCTGCCCACTTTGAATAACTGTCAACAAGTAGAAGAAATTTGTGACCAGCTTTGTCTCCAAAATCTAAATGTACTCTTTGCCACCGTCTTTGACTTAAAGGCCACGGATGTAATGGAACCTTCGTTACATTTTTTTGTGTGGATTGGCAGATTGTACATGACTGTACTAGGTCTTCAATAGCAGTATCCATGCCTGGCCACCATATATAGCTTCTAGCAAGTTCTTTCATGCGAGTTATTCCAGGATGTTCCTCATGGAACATCTGTAAAATCGAATTTCTGAGAGTCACAGGTACCACTACCCGATTTCCCCATAAAAGGCAGTTATCTTCAATCGACAGCTCGTGTTTTCGTTTTAAAAAGTTGTGGTCAGCCGTTTCATCCCAGTGACCTGTACGTGTCATGTCCATAATTTTTGAAATTACCGGATCTCTTCGACTGTGGCGGCAAATTTCGATAGCCGTAATTGGTAAATCATTATATGGTGCAAAGAAAAATATTTCTTTTTCATTGATATTTTTCTTTGATGGTAGACGTGATAGCGTATCCGCCTCAATTAATTCAGTACCTTTCTTGTATTTAATTGTATAATAGTATGCAGACAAGATTAATGCCCACCTTTGCATTCGAGATGCTGCCATCACCGGAACTGCTTTTGAGGGATTAAAAATATATGTCAGAGGCCTGTGATCTGACAATAATTCAAATTTTCTGCCATAAATATATTTATGAAATCTCTTGGTGCTGAAAATAATGGCCAACGCTTCTTTTTCTATTTGCGGGTAGTTTTTCTCGCTTTTTGATAGAGTCCTAGATGCGTAGGCTACTGGACGAACAGTTCCATCAGGAAGAACGTGCGACATAACCCCTGCTATACCGTACTGAGACGCATCTGAGGCAATCTGAATCGGCCATTTTGAATTAAAAGGAACCAATGTTTCACTTTTCAACAACATCTTCTTTGTTTCTTCAAAGGCCTTTTGATGCTGCAGGCTCCATTGCCATTTAGTTTGTTTACCTAGCAAGTCGTGCAGTGGATGTAGTACACTTGCTAGATTGGGTAGAAATTTGGAGTAAAAATTTAATAAACCCAAATAGGCTCTCACTTGAGTCACGTCTTCGGGAGCAGGAGCATCTATTATCGCTTGGGTTAATTCCTCGGTAGCTTCAATTCCTCTGTCGCTGATCTTATGACCGAGATATATTAACTCTTTTGTAATTAATGTACTTTTATTTTTATTAGCCCGAATTCCATATTCATTAAGTCGATGTAATACTGCCTCCGTTCGTTCTGTGATTTCTTTTATAGATCGTCCTTTTATTAAGATATCGTCTATCGCGCAAGATGCCCATTCCATGTTTTGAAGTATTTTATCCATCGTCGCTTGAAACAAAAATGGAGCATTTTTTAAACCATATAAAAGTCTTCGAGATCTGTAATAGCCTTTATGCGTTACTATTGTTAATAAATGTTGCGAATTTTCATTAACTTTCAGTTGAAGGTATGCTTTGGTTAAATCAATTTTAGAAAAATAACAACTATCTGCTAAATTTGCAAACAAATCTTCTTGAGTAGGCAACGGATAGTGCTCGGTTTCTACGTATTTGTTTAACGTAACTTTAAAATCAGCACATATTCTAACTGCTTGGCCGCCCGCTTTCATGACATTCACGATTGGTGTAGCCCATTCTGATTGTTGTACCGGATAGATTATGTTCTGCTTTTCTAAATTTACCAATTCATCTTCAACAAGCTTACGTATTGCGTAAGGTACAGGTCTTGCTTTACAAGCAATTGGTGCAACATTTTCTTTTAGCACAATATCCACCGCCATACCTTTAATTTCATCAATCGGACCTTCAAAGACTGTTTTATATTTTTCCATCAACTTTTCTCCTATTTCCTTTATATCTGCATTCGGTTCCTCCATGCTGGCTATGTTGTATATTTGTTTTGGGATAACATTAAATTTGTTAAGCCAATCCCGTCCCATTAACACGGGTTGTTTGCTCTTTGTAGATTTCACTACAATAATTGGGAGCAACTTTTCCAGTTTCTTATAGCGAACTGTTGCAGTGAATTCACCCATGACCGACAATGCTTCTCCCCCATATGTAGAGAGGTGTACCTTAGATCTTTTTAGGGAATTGTTTGAGAATTTTTGTTTATACAACTTCTCGGGCATAATGGAAACACCCGCTCCAGTATCTATTAATGCCTCAACATCACTACCATCAATATTTATAAGTAACTTCCATTCTTGATCAGAAGTCACATTATTAATTATATGGCATAATTCGTATTCTTCTGCGCTTTCAACTTCTTCTTGTGTATCTTCCTCTTCTATCTCGTGAACTTGTGTCTTCTGTTTACAGGCCAGTGATATGTGGCCCTTTTTCTTGCAGACGTAACATTGCGCATCTTTATAAAAACACTTGTCTGGATTGTGTCCTGGTCTATTACATCTATAGCACGGTTTATTTTTTTCCGTAACCGCCTCTTGGTTTCTCTTGGCTTTCAGGGAGTGTTTTACATGTGAAACCGTTTCTAGAGGTGATTCATGCAATGATTTTACATTTTGTGTAGCTAGTTCAAAACTGATAGCCATATCTAATGCTGTTTGGAATGTCAGTTCCTTTTCTGCCATCAATTTCCTCTGTATATCTTCATTTCTTAAACCACTTACAAGGCGGTCGCGAATTGCATCTTGCAAGAATGCGCCATATTCACAAACAGCCGCCATTTTCTTTATTTCCATTGCATATAAAGCGATACTTTCATTCTCTTTTTGAAATCTTTTATTTAGCTTACATCGTTCGGCAATGATAGATGTTTTTGGAGAATAATATGCCTTTAATGCTACTACTATTTCTTGATAATTTTTGGTTGCTGGCAGGTCTGGAACAAGCAAATTCTTCAGTACGGCGTATGGTTTCTTGCCGATATTGTTCAAAAGCAATAACGCCTTTTTCTCGTCACTTATTTCATTAACTTTAAAAAATAATTCCAGCCGTTCTAAATAATTATCCAATGTTTCTTCCTCTTCCACGAATTCTTGAAATTTTGTTGAATTATTATTATTCGGCATGACGTAGTAATTTATTATCTTCATTCACTAGATACGTCCACTTTCTGTATTTTCTATTACCTCCTAATCCTCGTCGCCACTTTGTTATATCTTGTCAAAAAATAACGTTTATTTTTGCATATAATTTTATTAATTGTCAGTTACAATATTACTCAGATTAGAAATGTACAAGCTTTGCTATAAATAGAAATATTTTGTTACATAATAATAGATAGCTTATGCAATTCTAAATAAAGCCTGATTCACACTTTAACAGCTTCTAATCTACCGAACATGTCCTAGCGGCATCTCTCTCAAAATCGTACATAAATCAGGGCTACTACCATACTCTATACTTTTCTCTCATGTGAAACAATCGCTATCTCTCTCAAAATAGTGCATAGAAATAGGCCAAAATCATACTCTATCCTCTTGACTCTTGTATGATCAATCTGCACTCCCTCAAAATAGTACACGGAAAGACGCCACAATCATACTCTATCCTTTTCACTCGTGTGTGACCAATCTGTGTCTCTCTCAAAGCAGTACATAGAAATAGGTCACAACCATACTCTATCCTTTTCACTCGTGTGTGACCAATCTCTGTCTCTCTCAAAGCGGTACATAGAAATAGGCCACAACCATACTCTATCCTTTTCGTTCACGTCGCTCCGAAAAATAACCGCGACGATATACGTCCACCAAGTAAGTGGATGTCCCCAACTTTATCGTCCTGTCTTTTCTGAACTTCTGAAAGCGCAGCGATAGACCGGCAGTTCAGTTCTCTAAAGTCTAAACCGGTGGGTTTTAAACTATAGGTTGAATCTTTAACGTCTCAGCATTGAACACCTGTATATAGGTATATAGTATTTAGTTAATAGTGTTAGTTTACAAACTTATATAGCTATACCTCTATCTCCTTGAGACGTACTGCAGACATTAGCGCGGTTTCACGGAACGTCGATCACGAAGTCCATATACCAACCGGCGGCGGCCGATCCTCTCTGTATAACGTTTACAGTGAAACCTCGCATTATAGGCGTACACTGACGGTTCCAAGTATTTTGTCCGCATTTGAGACATGTCCATTTAAAGTTAAACTGTAGGTACCTACATTGGAAAAATGGTTTAACATATTTCAAAATCTTCCGGCCATCTTGTCGAGGTTTTCCATGATTTCCCTCAATAATTCCAGATAAATATCGAGATGGTTCCTTATTCAAGGCCATGGCCGATTATCTGTCAAACTCCTATGCTTAAAGTTTGCTACATTATCTTAATGTCCTAAAGTTCCTTAATTCGTCCGCATTGCTATTAATTAGTTGAAGATGAAAAATGTAGAAAATAACGGGTAGTGTGATAGATGGAAAATAGTGATGGTGCGATTGGCGTCTGTTATGACATTAAGTCGAGAAACGGACGTTAAACGCATTATTATTACCTATTTCAAAATCGTTAAATAAAAATTGGAACGGATTTACATGCAGTTACATCATATATAAATACGGGAAGGTGTGGATTTGAGTGTGTTAATTCGCACACATTCTGATGAAACAAGCATCGTTTTCTTCGTTTAAATGAAGGGAAGTGCACAATACATGTTTCATGACGGTGTGTACGAATTAATCACAGGTAAAATCGATTCAGGAGAAATCCATATAAGAGTCTCAATAATGTTCAAACTTAAAAATTGAATGAATTACGGTTGAATTTCGGCCACTTGGCGATCACTAGGATAAATAAAGGTCCTCAATGCTTATTTTTATCGAATGGGGTTCGTCTTTCACTATTTAAACTGTCTGCGATTTTTCACGCCAAATTTTTCCGGTGTAAAATAATAGGGACAAAGTTCATGCCACAAATTTTGTCCATTTAAGGAAGATGTCCGCACTTAATAGAGCTTTCACTGTATATAATGTAGAGTACGTACGTAACGATATTATGGTCGCGTGCCTCTCTCAACAACTCGTGGTCCGCGGGTTCGTACCCCGCTACCGCGACGACGTCATCATCACTGATCACACCGACTGATGCCACTGGCCCCGTTGCGTTGTAATTCTGTGCGCCGTTCACTCTAAGGGTTCTATTATGTAACTTTGTCAAAAAGTCGCTCTGCCAACACCCTGTAAAGAAATCATAAATATTTAGTCTATGAACGCTTATTGTATAGAAAGTTCATTGATAAAAAAAAAAATTCCAGCCAATTAGACAACGGGACCATTCCAACTTCGAAAATATTAACCTTTGACATATTATAATAAAGAAAATAAAATTTCTGTTAAGGCGTGCGGTAACGCGGGTAATGACTAGTGTTGCATTTTTTTAAAATTTGTTTATTTATTTTATAATTGTTTAATCAACATAGTGGAGAATCTGCGTGTAAGAAGAGTGAGAAAAGCGATCAGTAGCGATGTGTTTTGACCAATGGTCACTTAGTTGTTACACTGACCATATTTACAAGACCGCGCCCTTTGTTTATAGAAAATATTGATCAGTCCGACTCCAAACTCGTTTGTGCGCAGAAATAACGCTACTATCTTCTCTAAACGATAGGTATTATGTTCCAAGCAGCCAGAGAACGGACACAGAACCGTCACCGTCTTGCGCAGTAGCTCGAAAACCGATACAGGCAGTTTCGTCTTAGCTAGTGGCGGTTCTGTGTCCGTTCTCTCGCTGCTTGGAACATACCTGATACCACCACCATGCCTCGGCAGAGAAGAGATACTGTATAGAAGTTTATTTCTAATGGAACAGTGTGGCCGAAAATTGTAGTTTGTCTTGTTTCTGTTAGATGACAGAACGATCGAGGTTTAGTGTCGATGTACAGAAGTGGGGGACGTATATTTCCATCTCTCATCTTCGGAAGTTGTTTTGAGCGTTTGTCTAAACACCGTACAAAATAAATATAAGAAATTCATGAATTTCTGTCGATTTTTTTTTAATTAATAAGAAATTATGGAAAATGCAATGATTAAGGTGTGAAGCTGAAATTATTAATTATCGCCACCTGGCGTTGCGGTTCCGAAACTTAAGTGCGCCGCATTGCCATGACAATAGGGGTGGGAATGGCGCCAAATTTAACACAGAATTGAACTTCTATACAGTCTCTCTTCTCTGGCCTCAGTTTGTTTGGTGACGTCGCGTTGTAGTTACAGCGCACGGAGTTCGAGAGACGTCTGCATACAGTTAACCATACTGTGAGCTGTCCGATTAACTCACCGTGATTTGCTTCAAGTACTCCAGTTAGAACACAGCTGCCCCTCAATCCATTTCTTTTGTACACAAACACACGTACCAACTTAGAATAATGTAAACCAATCATTCCGCTGTACGCGATATTTGATTATTATACAGTGGGATCAATTTTGCGGTACGGATGGACTAACGTTCATTTTTTACTTAGAAGTCTTGCCACAAATTTTCAAAATAACAAAGACTTCGTAAGACGATAAAACGAAAAAGGCGACATTATACAGACAGATGATTGAGAAAAAAAGAGATAGACGACACTCAATAATTAACGCACTATTTATGAATTACACAACGCGATTGCCATCTATGGTTGAGGAGGCAAAGGGGTAAAAAAGTTTTACTTCTACCGTGTGATCTTAAGCACATAGTCTTTGTCTTATGTGAAAGCCGTGTTAATATTAGGAGAAAAAAAATCTTTCTGAAAACCTGTAGAACTGTTTGCAAGTATAATAAAGTATAGTTTTGCCCACGTACAAACCTTGCGTTCCAGATCGCTGACTATAGAATTACTGTTTGCCGGACGGAGTTTATACAGTTCTAGCGTCGCCGGCCGAGCTGTACACCTTGCTCACTTACACCAGAGCTGAGACGAGTTCGAAGGTCCCATCGGATATACTTACGAACCTCTAGAGCAGGGGTGGCCAACAAGTCGATGGCGAGGCCAATTTTGGTCGATCGTCGATTGCTCGCAATGTCTGGGGTGGAATTCCGTGCACCATAGACTTTGAAGCGATTGTAGAAGACAAAACTTTTTAGCAATAATGTAATGCATTCTGGAAATTTGCCAAGGTCATAAATTCCTAGATTTTTGACAGCCCGACACTGTGATCTCCGCTCACAATACATTTTGACTTATAGGGGGCGTTCACAAACTACGTGAGGCAAATTTGGCGATTTTTCGACCCCCTCCCCCTTTGGTGAGATGCCGTGAGATTTTGCTCGACTCCCTCCGTCTAATCTCATAAACATTTTTTACTTAATTTAACCCAGTTTTCTCGCAATTTTACGCTGTTTCTTGCGGAAAAAAATCTTACCGTGATACTGAAACACAGTTTATAAACATAATATGCATTTGACACCCCTTCTTCGCCCTTAGACTACGCCTATGACAACAAGTCGATCCCGACACACTTTTAAAATAAAAAGTAGAATTTATATAGAGGTACGCGGACTCCTAGAACGTCGAATGACCCTTTGATTATGAATAGATTTGACCGTATGAGGTAACACCCTGACATACATTAGTGTGTTAAAATCAAGACCCTTCCTTCTTTTTCGAAATCGAAATGTTTTACGGCGTGTTGATTTGAGTGGACTGTAGAGGAGTTAACTGACTCGGACGATCTTTTCCAAGTTCACGTTTTTTCCTCTGCATTATAATTCAATGCATACTTGATTTCTTTGAAGGTAAATTCAAATAATAGGGGCGACTTGACGAGTTTTTGTGTTGATATATACTTACACTTATTGTTATAGGTTGGCATACATATATATTCACGCACCATTTTAGGAACTGAGGGATGGAACCACCATTCCTAGTTTGCATTAGTCTTCGTCATAAGTAGATATAGCCTCAAATTAAAGATTTACTATGTTTGATTCCTTGTTTTTATTTGTATTCGACTGTAAGAAAATCTGTTGAATTTTTCAAAACTATACTACTATAATAAAGCTGGAGAGCAGGAGAGGATGCTCTCAACTATTCCGGCCCGGGAAAGTAAGATTCAGATCCCATCATGAATACATTTTTTTTTTCATACAGAGGGCTAGCGGCCTAGTGCGAGTTTTTGCCGCCGTTCGACACTCTCTATGCGCCGCCACAAAAATTATAGCTTACGGTTGTGAGTGCTATTACAGCAAAGACAAAAAACGTATTATTAATTTTACCTTTGAATTATGTCTATCAAAAAATAAAATAATTGTATCCATCGAAGACAAAACTGCGTCCACCGTGGACATTCGTGTCCACCGTGGCCGGATCGGCCGCTAATATGGAAATATAGTCAAAACTCTAATGGAACTCTGCAAGGAATTCGTAATAGAATGTTTTGTCTATCTTTTAATTTCATTATATGCTTCATTATATAGGTATACCTACTAAGAAAATATAGTATAGATACAAGTTTTTGGTATGGTTGTTGTTTACAGTCTCTGAATCTGAGAAGAAGGATAAAATAATTTGTTTTGCAATATCACATTCTTTTTAAATGTACATTGTAGACGCTCAACAAGTGAGGCCAATAGCGTTTACACTTCCATCAACCCAATTTATTTTGATATTGTTCATTCAAGCCATCCCTTGCTGACTGTTTGAGATCTTGATTATAGGATTAAATTTTTTGTTGTCTGTATTTGTTTGCATACAGGGTGAGTGATTTTTTTAAAGATAAACTTCTTTATACGGTTAATTCTTATTTTACGATCATCCGATTCCTCCGCTAGGGACGAATTCTCTTGTTAAAGTCGATTTTAAACAATCTTCCACTGTTAAAGTCTTCTTCTACTTAAGCCCTAAGAGAAAATCGCTTTTGATTATTTCGTTGTCAACCTAAAATCAACCCGGACAGCTAGTATGGCGTAACCAGGAGACCTATAAGGCTATAGCTTCTTATGCTTGCCGTGTTTTGAGACGGACCGTTTTCTGGCGCACGCGAGATGACGCTGTTATCACTACCTGGGAAAACTTCAGTTCTTTCCTCCTGTTTTAGCCATAGTTACCAAAGTTATTTAACTTCGCAGACACTACACACATGTAAGCCAATCAGATATCGGTCCACCGCTCTACTCGAGCTAGATCTCCTGATTAAAGCCTTCTGGGACGTAACTATTGTGTTTTGATATGGTAGCTATGAAAAATCAGCATTACAGAAAATCGTTCCACATAAAACGCAATATAGACCGGGCGCTCAAGGTATAGGTTTTTCTGCAATGCATTGATGATTTCCATCAGTAAATTCATGTATATATTGCGTAATTAAATTCACTGTAATAAAAATGGCGGATTCGACATTACATATGACCCAACTGCGCCCATATTATGTCAGTTTGGTACTGTTTGACGCAAACTATTAGTGGAACAGTCTGTATTAAATATGCTATACCTTATTTTACTAACTCACTGACTCAGGCATAAGTTCATAACAGTCGCCCGTATTGTGTTGGAACACAACTCCTTTTTTTATGACGGCATTATAAGATTTTAATATTTGATTTATCCAAATGCATATTGTGTGCTTTATAAACACGGTGTTAATTGAATTTAGGTATATTAATTTATTTAGATAAGCCTAGTATCGACCCGTTTACTTGTACAAAGGATAATGACCTTAGCTATTTGACCACATGTCATGATGTAAATAAGCGAGTATATTAATTAATAAGTATATTTTTGTGGTCGTAATTTTTTTTGCCGCTTAAAGCTAAAGACCGCTGCACACGAGGCTGATTTTGCCGCCGCGGATCGTGTTGCTTGATATTGCTGCTATAGGTTCCAAGCGTGCTGTGGCGCTGAATTTCGTGATTGGTTTTTGTGTTGACTGCGTATTATGAAGTTGGATTTGTAGATAGTTATGGTGCGCGCGCCGTCAAATGCTCACAAAAATGGACGTTTATTGTCTCTGAACAGAACACCCACGATGACGTCACGTTTGCCTATGACATTTGCCGATATCGTTCACGTGACAAGATACTGTTTTCTGATTGATTCTTGCTAAAAGCCAGCACAGAAACAAGCGCGAAAAATAGTCCCGATTCTAATTTTGATATCCAGTTTGTAATCAAAACACACGTACCCGCCGTGACGTCATTTCCATCTTCGCAGCTAGCACATTGCAGACACGTCGCTAAAGAAGTTTCACTTCAAAAGTGCAATTTTGAGCCACTAACTTGCCAGAAATGACGAAATAAAAGTTTTTGTTTTTGAATTTTTTTTGAAAGTTCGGAACTTTATTTTATAAATAATAATCTAATATATAAAATTCTCGTGTCACAGTTTTCGTTGCCATACTCCTCCGAAACGGCTTGACCGATTTTGATGAAATTTTTTGTGCTTATCCGGTATCTATGAGAATCGGCCAACATCTATTTTTCATCCCCCTAAATGTTAGGGGTAGTCCACCCCTAAATTTTTTTTCTTCCTTCCCCATTCGTTCTTTTGCACCGGGCACGACGGCGCAGCCGGAGTGCTCGACATACACACATATACGTCCATGTATATTTTAAAATAAATAAAATAGATAGATAGATGTTCCAATTAAATTGTTTTATTATTTCACTTTATACGTAGCGAAGCACGTACAGGGCCGCTAGTATAATATAATAATAATAATAATATTTTATCTATACTAATGTATAAAGCTGAAGAGTTTGTTTGTTTGTTTGTTTGTTTGAACGCGCTAATCTCAGGAACTACTGGTTCAAATTGAAAAAAAAATATTTGTTGGATAGCCCATTTATCGAGGAAGGCTATAGGCTACATAATATCACGCTACGACCAAAAGGAGCGGAGCATTAATGAAAAATGTTACAAAATGTATCTCAAAAATAAGCTTCTATATTCAGGTGAAATGCACTAACTAAATATACTCATATTAGCGTTGTGAGTAAACAACCCCGGCTGGCTCAATCGGTAGAGCATACGACTGTCAATACCAGGGTCATGGGTTTGAGCCCCACGTTTGGCGAATGTTTTTTTATTTTCTACATTGCTATCTTCTAAGGCTTAATTACAATTTTTATTTTAATTTTATTTAATTAATTTAAAAAAAAAATTATTAGTTAAAAAAAGTATAAATACTGCTTTTTATCGACAAAAACTTTTGAACGGTAACTCCGATCATCATGAAATTTGGCACAACATTCATCTCGGTAAACTAAGATGAATGTGCGTACTCATGACCCTCCCTTCCCCGTTCGTTCTTTTGCACCCGGGTGAAACCGGACGGGACCGCTAGTAAATAATATAAATAAAACTTTTTGTCGGTATACCTACATTTACGGTAACCTCGTAAGCTATTCTGTTATCGTGCCGTTTTCACAGGCGGACAGTGGAAATACTTTGAAAGGTTTTAGGCTATGTTCGATTGCGCTATTGTAACGGGGAGAAGGGAGGAGTTCTGATTCCCGGACAACATCCGGTCAACACGGCTAGTAAGCATGTAAATATATACTTAAGTATAAATAGCCAATATTTTATCGCGATATCCCAGTTGCATTCAAGTTCCACATAATTCACTGCAGGTGTAATAAATTTTGCATAATATCTTCTACTGTAGTGCAGTTTGAAAACTGACCTTGACACTGCATGCATAGAATATCCTGTCAAAGTTGCATATATTATTTTATTGCACGAATCTACAATACAGGGTATCCCAGACGCGACTCCTCAAGCCTCTAATTCGATTATTTTTGAAAATAACCCCATCCAAACCTACTGTATATTCGAAATTGGATGAAATTCTCAACGAGTTAATAGTATATTGTGCGACTAGTGAGAGAAGGAGAAGATTCCATGAGCGTAAAACGCACGCGAGTGGAATATTCTCCTTCGATCAATGGTCGCACATAATATTTTATTCAACTAGCACGAGAAATATGTAATCGGGGCCCTGATAAAAGAGGGAAAAATAATATAAAGCACTTCATTGATTGACGTACCCAGCGCCCTCGATGCACACAAGATAGCCATGACTTTCGCTGAATTGCGATGCTGTTTTCATATATACAATACCGCCTACCACGTTCCTATTGGTCCAGAAGCTGCGTGCAGTTTTTTTTCATTATTGCACGCTCGGGCTTGCTACTGCGTTTCTAATAAAAAAAATAGAGAATAGTTACTTCTTACCACAACAAGTTTATTAGTGGATGTACATTTCGAGAGCTATTCTCTCATCTTCAGCAATACACTAGTTTAGTGTATTGCTGAAGATGAGAGCATAGCTCTCGAAATGTACATCCACTAATAAACTTGTTGTGGTAAGAAGTAACTATTCTCTATTTTTTTTATTAGATTCAAACCACAGTGCTCCTAATATTTTTGTTACTGCGTTTCTATTGGTCCAGAAAATTCATTATCACACTGTACGGCTCATTATTAGCACTCTACGCGTCAACATGAAATAATCTATTATTTCTCCCGAATTTAGCAGGGCCCCGAAATTACATATTACTCACGCGTGTTGAATAAATATATTTTTTGGCATACTCGTGTACAAATATATAAAATCGTAACGTGATGTAGTATGTTCACAGTAGACTTTTTTCACTACAGTTGTAGTCAAGGCCGGACCGGTATCTCCTCTACTCCCACGACTGTGCTATCACTACCTACATATTATAAAACGAAGTTCTCCCGCCGCGCCTTTCTGTCTGTCTGAACGCGATAAACTCAAAAACTTCCGAACGGATTTCATACGGTTTTCACCAATGGACGGAGTGATTCAAGAGAAAGGTTTATGTGTATATAATTCATTAATGTTTTGTATTATAAATTGGGTGAAATATGACGATGATTGTTGAAGATGTTGGAAAAAATCATCCCGATTGGGAGCTTTCATCGAAAACCCTGCCTTATCCCTTTGAGATTTAAGGATAGCTTATCATTTTAATGTTAAGCGCTTTTCTTGGATATCAATTCTGCAATGTAAGTCGACGAGGAAACGGCGGCAATCTACAAATCCGAGAGAAGCCGGAGCGGGCCGCTAGTATGAATATATACCGTGTATTACGATATTCGACTTCTGGTTTCGCATGACGCGGCGAACAAGCTCCTAGTATAATTATACGCGCCACGAATCTAAAAGGCTCGGAATCTAGATGCGAATGCAGGCTTGCGCTTGTACAGTCTGTTGAAGAACTACAAACTCACAACTCAACAAAACTTTAACAATAACAACTTGACAATAGCGTACTCGATTGTACTTTAAACCGGGAAAGCGACAAGTGACAAAGGCAACGAGCGATCACGGCCAATCACCGACGAACGCACGTTCCGTGCAGGTAGCTGGGAGGTGGTGGGAGTCTCGACGGCTCTAAAATGTGCCTTTGCGACGCTGTTTGTGACTAACTTCCGAATCTTTTAGATCCGTGGCACGTATTAAATGTGAGCTGGTTTTATGCTATATCTCATATTATGCTGTCATAATAGAAAGCTGTTATTCCCGGACATATACGACTATATAGTCTATAAAAAAATCTTTGACAGGCATTCTGACAATCCGGACGAAGCCGGACGGGGCAGCCAGTTGATGTTTAACTATTTTTATAAATTTTTATACTTTTTGATTGAAAGTAAAAATTTCTCAAGACAACCAACGTACAATAGATTATAACGGGAAGAAATCATTAGAAAGTTAACGAAAGTTGTGCCTTAATTTTGAAAGGACACATCGTATGAATAATTACAATTTACATATTTATTATTATAATATGTGCAAATAAACAGTACATTAATATTATGTGTGTACAATATAAATATTAATATTGCAAACCTGTGTACAGTAGGTATATAACAAAATTTGAAAAGAAAACTTCTCTTTATACTAAGCAGGAACGGATTTACATGTTTTGGGTCCAAACAGAATTGACGCCCTCTCCTCAACTCCTCACGACACCTTTGCCCTCGCCTCCAACTCGTTTTAAAATATGTGTATTTAATAATCAGACATGAACATGCAAATTTCACTGTATATAGTAATATTTGCACAGCGAGGTCAACTGAAACATTTCAGCAATATACACTCGAAAACTGTCAGGGCACGGTCGAGACCGGATGTGTAATCTCGGAATGTTTTAGCGCCCCGTGTGTAGCACAACTAAGTATAACGGTTGATAAATTAAAAAAAAAAAAAAATGGAGAGCATGCGAGTACTCTAGACACGACGTATGTAGCGGGTCTCTGAAAATAAACGGAAGCTTGCTAGGGATTTCTTTTACCCATTTCTGTAAAATACGAATTATTTATTTAGTTAATAATGTTTTTCATTCATTAAATTACTTAATTATTTTTTTATGATATATTATGTTTCAGATCTATTAATTTTATAATATTAATTTTCAGAGGATTATAGATCAATAAATAATGCTATTAAGCTATATTTTTAATTGCAACGTTTCGTTTTACTTATTAAAACTTCCTCAGGCTCTACAAAAAATACATAATATAAATTAAAATACAATAAATACATATATAATAAATTACATTAATAAAAATGATAAATACCTTAAAGAATAACTTAGCATTGGTAATATTATGTATTTCATTTATAATATGTTATTTTTTATAATTCATTGTGGAGACATTCAGTTAGTTTAAATTTAAAATAAAATGACAAATGTATTTTTTGTAGAGCCTGAGGAAGTTTTAATAAGTAAAACGAAACGTTGCAATTAAAAATATAGCTTAATAGCATTATTTATTGATCTATAATCCTCTGAAAATTAATATTATTATTTTTTTAATTTTTTATTATTGTATACTCTATAGTCTATATAGTACTATAGTATTCTAGTATACAGTCGAACCTGGATAAGCTAGAGTTCGAGGAGGTTTTTCATACTAACCCGAGTTTCTAGCTTATAGACTATAGAGGTACAGGACTGGCCTTTCTCACTTATAGAGGTCTATAAAAACTATACAAAAACAATGTTAGTTAGTTCATCTATTTATGAGTCATTCTTAAATTTCGTGGAACTATTATACGTTCGACTATCGCTTATAGATGTACAGGCAAGTAGTAGTCTCAGTTATAGAGGTACATGAGTGAAAAATGTCTTTCTCTTATAGAGGTTTTTGTTTCTTACTTATTAAGATTTTAGAGTGTTACAAAGACGGTACCTGGTTACTCTCACGTACCCAGTACTCACTCACTCAGGTTTGACTGTATATAGTACAAGGCTCGTAGATGCCAGCCAGGCGACTGCGCAGACTTGATTTCAGTTTACACACTTCCGTTGCAGATTTGTCGAATTAGGCTCATACATTCGTCTAAGATCTTTACAATGGAGCGGAGCGAGTCGCTCTTTTTTTTGTGAATGACTCATTCCGAGCGCAATTGCTCTGTACTGTTGCATTCGCACATTTACAGAGCGCACACAGCACAGGCCACAGAGGCACTAGTGAATTTTGCACGTACGGAGTTATCTTTGCTGAGTCATTTAATGTTGAATGACACACTGTAAGTGCAATAGTACTAAGCTTAACAGTGACTTAAACCATTCACATTGACGTCGTTGACAAAGATATAATATTGTAACAATAAACATTATTATTGTTAAGCTTTTATTATACTTTATAGTTTATCCGAAATGCGAATAATATAAGATCAGAATCATATTAAAATGAGCTCAGAGCTGAGTGTGTGTATTGTGCTGTGCAATACTACGTGACTCCTCAGTATGCAGTCTGCACTCTTGTGTAGTGTGTACTGTCTAGTGTCGCTCCTTTGAACGACACGCTCTGAGCGACTCTCTTTAGTGAGCGAAGCGCACGGAGCCAGCTCCCAATAAATGTGTGGACACATCACTAGTGTCAAGGGGCGTCTTTTGAAACGAAGTGGAAGCGACCTCGCCGGAAACGAGTTAAAATATTCCCAGCTTTTTAACTATATAGAGTGAATATTCGCATGTTCATGTCTGATTATTAAACACACATCTAGCTCTGCGGAATTAGACTATGGGTGTGCTCCCTGAGCTATGTACACGTATCATGATGTATCTATGTTGGGAAGCTCCGCGCTGTTTTATTGATGTTATACCGGACGGTAACCGCCATTTATAATGGCCAATAAAACGCGAGGCTACCAACTATGTAGCTATATGTATCTGCAACTCGGTTAACCCTGGTTCAGAATCAAAACTTATACTCTATCCGCTGCAATCTCTGTAGATCTCAACCATAATATATTTAATAATTTACTATATGAATCATTGTCTATCTACTCAATGTGTGGTGAGTGAAGGCAACAAAGCGTATCGAAAATATATTTGCGTCTCTTTCTTCGATGTAATTCCCTGATTTCTTCGATGATAGGATTGGTTGATATACTTGCATTCAATCTGAATAAAGTATCTCTGTTTCAAAAACTTTGTCTTTTTCTATGACGTTAACATGGGCGTACCCACCTTTTGGCACATTAGAAATGTCTTAAGCCAGGTCCCCCGTGCTTGTTTTGCCCTCCTGGATACGCCAGTGCTTACGACGTAAAAAAGACAGAAGTAATGGTTCGATTGCGATTTTATTCCTATGCCTAGTATAGAATAAAAGTATATGGTTGGAAGTAAATTTTCGTAGATTTTAGCGAATTTATTCAGATTTCAAATATATATAGATGCATGAATTTCGTTCGACTAGACGTTCGCAACGCTCGTGTGAATGGGAAGGTACCTCGCGAATCATCTGTCAGTATAGCTGAAGAGTCAGTAGGTGGATGACAACACATATTTTAACAAACATGAAATTTTTATAGGGTATTTATAGTAATATTATAGTATAAACCTATATTTATGATGGCAGACATTTCCTCCGGTCGTAACATCCCGGCAGACACAATAAAAGGTCCGCTGTATGAGCGCGATGATATTATTATGCAAACATATGAGTGCGAGTGAGAGAATTCGATAGCTTTTTCTGACAGCTTCATCAATTTTTTTTCTCTCTTAAACGCATGTACTACCCTGCGTGTGTGTGTAAAATAAATTTCATGAAGGTGCCAAAAAAAGCCATCGAATACTCTCATTCGCACTCACATGTTTGCATAATAATAATATCATCGCGCTCATACAGCGGACCTTTTATTGTGTCTGCTGGGATGTTACAACCGGAGGATATGTCTGCCATCATAAATATAGGCTTATAATATGTAAAATGTTCAGATTTGTTAAAATATGTCTTGGCATCCGGCTACTGCCTCTTCTGCTGTTACAATAATTCTTACTGGACACTGATATACAGCACTGTAAAGCCATTCTATAGCACTGGGAGTTAACACAACGAAAAGGCGACAGTGAGTCGTTGTGAAGCGTGATTTAGAGTCGTGTGTATAATCCCAACTGGTCCGTACCTCTCCGGTGTCTCTAATTTATTTACAAGGGCCGTCGCCGTTTGTTATTTCACATATAACTTGGTTATCTAGTCTATTTAAAAGGATAGAGCGTACATGTTTTTACAGTAGCCAGAGAAATATTTCAGACATTGCACGCATTACATTTGTAACCTAGTAATTTTACACCAAAAAGTTTTTCAAATTACTGGAAAAATAGATACATGTATTTTGTGTACGGTCTGATAATAACAAAAGGGACTCTCGCGCCTTAGAAGTAACATTTCTTAATTTCTAGCATTTGTTGACGGTTTTATTATTCCAAGCAAGGAAATGGTTATGTGGAATTTGTTACCGTGGCTAGAGAAAATGCTACACATATACACACAGTATTGCGCATGACGCTACAGAGAGAGTAGAAACGATTCTCCCACTCTTTCCTCTCAACTGTCGATTGAAGTCGGAGAAGGGGAAGCGTTTCACATTTCGTCTGATTCTGACCAATTTGCCGTACCGCGCTTAAAGAAGTTTCACTTAAAAAAAATGCCCATGTAGCGTTTATCAGCAATGCTAACGCTAGGCCTGCAACTGAACCTCCATTCTTTCGAAATATTATCGGACGTATACCAAGGTAAGGATTATCTGGACCAAAACTACTGCCGCAGACTCTCCTTAAATAGCGTCCTCGAGGTGAAAAAATTCATTAAAAATGTGTTTTCCCAGCTCCCACTTAAATTTGTACGAGAACTGTGATAACTTGGAATTAATTTGTAGTTTACTGTTCAATATTCGGTTTATTAATAATCTTTTAACATAAAATAATTCTATACAAATCTAGTTATATCATCAGTTCACTTACATAATTAATATACAATTATAACTATTAACTACTACAAGAACTGTGCTATAGATAGGACGAAATTGCATATCTGTAATTTAGTAAAGTACATTTTTGACATATGACTAAAGTTAATAGTTATGGGAAATGCGAAACGCTCGAAATTATTGCAATAAGTATACCCAGGGCTGCATCTACATTAGATCCGTATTTCTCCCGATCCGATGTCGGATAATATATTATTGTAGACGCCATACATTGGAAAGAAAATCGGACTTCCCTTTCCAATGTAGACATCGGAATTATGGCTGCACCTACAATAGATCCGTATTTCTCCCGATCCGATGTCGGATAATATATTATTGTAGATGCCCATACATTGGAAAGAAAATTGGACTTCCCTTTCCAATGTAGACATCGGCATTATTTGATGTTTGCTTTTATTTCAACATCGACCGATATCGGATCGGGAAAAATACGAATCCAATATAGGTACAGCGTTTTAGGCTGGAAACAGTGCTTGACGGACGGTCGACGCGTACGTCGGTCGGGCGTCAATGCAAGCGCTGTCAGCGCTGCACTGAACGCGTAATACACTTGCATTGATATAGCTACACCCGACTGACGTACGCGTCGACTTTTTCCAGCCTTAAGACAGCCTTAGCTACGTTATTAACTCTTCATAGTGACGTCGGTTGACATTAAAATGCCGATGTCAACGTTTGACCTAAGTGACAGTTTTTCTTCTTCTTTATTTCTGAGAATCATTTGAATTAGAAAGGGAAGCTATGAATGATAGATGCCTGCACAATTTTCTTAACGTCGCTTGACAGTTGCGTGTTCAGTGGGCAGTACGAGTAGCCCTCTTAAGGATAAAGTCTACAACACGAATCGACACATAAACAATTCAATTGTAAGATACTGGAATATTTATGTGCTCGTGTAGTAGGAAATTGTTTTTAAACCGGTAGTTAATGGGCCCATTTAGGTTGTTGTCAAAACAATCGTTGAATAATCAAACCCTATATTAAATCAGTTTGATTTGAACTTTTATTTGTTCCGTATTTAAAAAGAAAAAAAAAACGAGTGTGCTTTAGACCACACGACTTGAGTAAAACTTCTTCCTGCCATAATTTGTTATTATTCACCCGAAAATTCACAAAATATGAACTTTAAAATGAATTTACAATTTTATTCACTTTAAACGTAGAATATTTAATGTATTGAACAAAATATTAATTTATAAAATTGTTCAAGAACGAAATGAACAGTCTAATGTAAGAAGAAAGAAATATAAACATAAAGATAATGAAAACAAAAGTAATACATTGCAACTACTTAGCTCTCGTTGGATTTTAAGCGTAAATCTTTATGATGAGGAAGGTTTTACCAATGTTTCGCTAGTGGCCAACGTTTCGAAAAATTTATTTTCATCTTCAGAGCCTCAAGCTGGTCGAAAGGTGGTAAATTGTTAAAACAACATACATGATCATATTATTATGGGTTCCTTCATCGTAACATTCTATTAGATCAACACTACTTTATACTGAAGACAGTAAATATTTATGAAATATTATTTAAAGTAGGTTTACAAAACTTTTTTTGTCATCCGATAGCGCCACTGGCAAGTAAAGTATGTGTCATTCTATTGTTAGTACTGCTTATATTTTCGGCCACCTGATGGCGCCACTAGCCAGTGAAGTATTCGTCATCCTCTTTCTATCTTCACTAACTTATATCTCACTCTCAACTTGCGTGCGTCTCGCCCGATCACACTTCCGTAAATCTTTCGTCACGCATTCACCAGCTTACTGTGCCAATTTAGGTTGTTCTCGAAACAGTCCTTGAATACCAAATTTTCTTGGTTTCCGGGCTTGTAGATCGTAGTCAATTGGTAGACATTATAAAAGGCACACTTACTTGTGAGCCGCCTAGAAGGACACATCGCCCGCTATCACATCTCCTATGAAAATATCTACCGCAGTTGTAGACGAAACGTCACATAGAAATCCCATGGATCACGGCCTACAAGCCCGGAAACCAAAAAGATTTGGAACAGCACTGACCGCGAAAGCCTGCGCACTTGGATAATCCTTGCAGAAAATAACCAAACCCTACTAAATCAGTTTGAATCGAGAGTTAATAGCTTTTATTTTTTGCATTATAGACTTCAGTAGGTACTTTAAAAGGAAAAAAAATCGGATAGGTAACTCATTTGTCTGTCACAGTCAAATTTTCCTGGACTAAATAAATGTATGGCAAGTTGAAATTTGGCATTAAGGTATCAATCTTACTAGTCCGCACATATTCAATTTTTCTTTCCGTGTTAGTCATCATTTTCACGATTTCTTTCTATTTGTTTCATAAGTTGTGTATATTTTGTCAAACTACATAATATTTTCTCTTATTAAATATACATAAACAGTGGCGTGAACCTTGAAGTCTGGAATATATCGATACTTATAAACTGAACTGTATACTACGTGTTAAATGTACCCGTTTTTAGCGAGGGTACTGTTTTTTCTTGAATTCAATTCAACGAAAATTATTAGCAGAAACATTATATTAGGTATCTACTTGCCAGCATTATTCGTTCAAATTCCGTTGCTGTTAAAAAATTCCTCATTTGTTAGGTTCAAAACCGATCGCTTGTTTTTGAAATTAAAGCTTTGGTTTCCTATGGTATATAGCGACAGTAATATGACGTAATATAAAACGTGTGCATAGAAGTCCATGTCACCGCAATCACGAAGGTCGCTCCAACTGAGTAGCCGACCAGCGCCGATGTAACGTCCGACCGAGTGTTTGCTCGGTCGGGCGGTATTCGGCGTGATCAGCCGTCTAAAGTGATCACTGTGATCTGACAACAGGAAACTACGTTCCAAAGTAACGTATTGTAACAGAGACACCGCGGCAGGCGACGACAAAGAAGTTTGCGAGACAACAATCGGCTCGTCATTCTAACAATGACACACAGATTGTTGTGGAACAACAATAGGTTTATTGTTCTAACAACGATACACACATTGTTGTGGGGCAACAACCGGATTGTTATTCTAACATTTACATACTGATTGTTGTGGAACAACGATCGGCTTGATTGTTCAAACAATAACAATATGCGTTGGTAAAAAAGGCTTTGTTGCCAAATTCCAGACAACAATGAATGCAAGAAAGAGAAAGAACTATCCAGCGCATATAAATACAATCGACTAATAGTTGTGACATAAATTGACAGTCAGTATCGTTAACAGTACTGAAGTAACTGCTGAGATAAATAAATTAACTGTGTAAAATAAATAAAGTGCAGTGTGGTTAATAGACCATTGATTTTAATTATATAAATCTAGTTTAACATATAATCTCTTGAATACAGTTAATAAATAAGTGTGCTAAATAAATTTTGGTTTGTTCCTGTGTTGTAAATATTTTCTGGACATAAATAGTGACTTTATATTCTTTATTACGTATTCTTTTATTTTATTAGTTAGAATTTGTTGTCTTGTTTCTCTTACGTTATAGAGAAGTGCTTTTAGTTTGTTTGTTTATTTGTTTTGTTAACGTTTCACTATTGTAAATAAATATTCTCCACCACAACTAGAACAGTTTTGTTACAGTATGTTGTTCTATGTCACCGCAATCACGACGGTCGCTCCAACCGAGTAGCTGACGTAACGTCCGACCGAGTGTCACGATGATTTTTCACTGTGCTTTTTGTGTAACCGGAATAACAGTCACTGTGATGGCATATAGTAACGACTTTTCCCTTGTCTATCATCTAGCGAGTCGCCGGGTGCCGGTCGTCTTTCGGCGCTCCGCGCGTAGTCGCGGTCGTCCGCGACTGGCGTACGAGTACGTGGCACACCTATGCGAGCAGACGCCCCCAGTCGGTATACCTAGTGGGATCCCCCCAGCGCTGTGTGTGCAGACATAATTACAGGGCGCCACAACACCGGTTCTACAATAAATCATAAACATTAATGTTTACTTACAGTGACCTAGTATAATGTAATCACAACGCTAATATAAAATGTATCAACTGAATGTTACTCGTTGTTAATATAAGCACAGACAGTATTATTGTCGTCTAGTGTTGAAGGACTCTTTTAAGAGAAAGAGAGGGAGGGGGGGAGGGGGTAAAGTTTTTAATCTTCTTTTTTGCATTTTTTAAAATCTATTAAATGATTGTATAACATCTCAAGAATATTGTGTCAAAATTTCAAATAGACCGGATCAAAATCAACGGAGCTACGAGCATTTGAGCGTCCGTTGCTCCAAGCCGGTTTTCTATACCTGTGAAACTACAATGCGTTTTTTTTATAATTATTTTTCATTTTACAGTAACAAATTTGCCGATTTTTGTAACAAAAATCGCATTTTTGAATTCCAAGTGCTAACGAAAATAATATTAATAATGCTTTTAAGTTAGTACGAGCACCAAGGCAATTTTAAATAAAAGGCTTGATTTTTTTTATATTTCCGTAGATGGATGATATGTTTTCAATGATTTCTCCAAAACTAGTCGGTGGAAATTAAAAAAATCTATTTAAATTAAAGGTTAAAACCTTAATAAATTATTGAAAACTGCAAAAAAGACCCGTTGTGCCCGACTAATCAAAAAGATATTTAATCTTTTTAATTAAATATCTTTTTAATTAATCGGGCACAACGGGTCATTTTTTTGTTTTCAATAATTTATTAAGGTTTTAACTTTAATTTAAATAGTTTTTTTTTATTTCGACCGACTAGTTTTGGAGAAATCAATGAAAACATATCATCCATCTACCGTTTTACCGCATAAAGCCAATGTTAAATATGCCTACTTTTGAAGTCATTTATTTATTTAAATAATCGGGCAACCCCCCTTAAAATTTTCAGAATTGGTTTAGACTTGTCAAACTTCATATAAGAAAAAAACAAGCCTTTTATTTAAAATTGCCTTGGTGCTCGTACTACCTTAACAGTTTTAACGTCCGTTTCTCGACTTTATATCATAAGAGACGCCATTCGCACCATTACTATTTTCCATTATTCACACGTCCCGTTATTTTCTATATTTTTAAACTTCCACTTAATTAATAGCAGTGGGCGAATGAATGAATTTTAGGACATTAGGATAAGGTATATAGGCAAATTTTGAGCACAGGAGTTTGACAGGTAATCGGCCATGGCCTTGAATAAGGAACCATCTCGATATTTATCTGGAATTATTGAGGGAAACCATGAAAAACCTCAACAAGATGGCCGGTACAGGAATTACCGTTTCTCGGCGAGAGGCAGCAGGATAAAGTCCCAGCCACATCTGCCACCGTCGGGATTCGAATTCGGTATCTCTCGAATGCGAGTCTAGTGCTCTCACCACTACGCCACCCCGCGCGGTGTGTTGCCAAAAATGAAAAAATCGATAATAAAAAAATCTCGACAATGAAATTTTAGGAAAATATAATATAGATGATATGGAAATTAAATGAATAAATAGGCATTACACATATCGTCTAAAAAAATTCTAGGAAAAATGCAAAAGAAAAAAGATGTCAACTTTGAGTGCACTCAAAAAATCCTATCTCTACTTTCGATAGCTGGATTGAAAGCTAAAACTTTAATAAAAAAAAAATCTTTCACGAATTTCATTAAAGATAAATAGAAACTAAATAAGTATTAATTATTTTTTTATATTTTATAGATCCGTTCTGAAGAAGATCCAAATCCGGATTGAATCGTTAATGTATTAATTATATATTTTTTTTGTTAATATATTGTCTGAAAAATTGGTCGATAATTTTATTTACTAAAACTTCAACCTTTCGCGCTGTGTTGATGAAAGTTGCGAAAAAAAAATTGGTTGTCCGTGGGTTCACTCAAGGTAGACCATTTTTTTTTTGCAAATTTTGTCAGGTTCGCTTGTAAGTGATGCAGCAACGCACAGAAAAGGCATCAGGGAAATCGTATCACACATTGTAATTGAAGCTTTTCCCGTCATTTAGATGCTGATCGCCTCAGTTGTTTAGCGTCTATTATCTACAATCTCTCTCTCTCTCCTCGTAAAGTGTTGTAATCGAAAATATTTTACGATTTTTTCCTGCAATGTTATATGATTTTGTAGATTGATGACTTTTTAACTGCGTGATAGTTTCCTAATTCTTTTGAGATATATTAATCACTAGCGGTCCCGTCCGGTTTCACCCGGGTGTAAAAGAACGAATGGGGAAGGGAGGAACATGAGTACACACATTCATCTTAGTTTACCGAGATGAATGTTGTGTCCAAATTTCATGATGATCGGAGTTACCCTTCAAAAGTTTTTGTCGATAAAAAGCAGCATTTAAACATTTTTTAACTAATATTTTTTTTTAAATTAATAGAATAAAATTAAAATAAATTTACATGTAAGCCTTAGAAGAAAGCAATGTAAAAAAAAATAAATAAAAATATATTCGCCCAAAGTGGGACTCGAACCCACGACCCTGATATTGACAGTCGTATGCTCTACCGATTGATCCACCTGATATGAGTATAATCTAGTTAGTGCATTTCACATGAATAGAAGCTTATTTTTGAGATACATTTAGCAACATTTTTCATTAAAGCTCCGCTCCTAATTGTCGTAGCGTAATATTATATCCGACAAAACAATTTTTTTTTTCAATTTGAACCAGTAGTTCCTGAGATTAGAGCGTTCAAACAAACAAACAAACAAACTCTTCAGCTTTATATATTAGTATAGATGCACCTCACGCTCTTACGTTATATATCTGGTCATAGACATAATATGTCTATGACCAGATATAGAATCTTCTAGATTACACACATATTATGTGTGTAATCTAGAAGATTCTACATCTAGTTTTGTATTTCTTAGGACTTTACTGTGGAAAAAGATTTTATCGATTCGCCCACGCGTTATCTGCATATGCATATAGTTAAAATTCAATTATCTAAAATAGGCCGACTATTCATTAACTAACCAATTGTGTCAAGGTTCATTTGTTCAACGATATTACCTTAATTAATGACGATATATGTCTGATATTTTATGCAAATAGAAGTCTATAGCATAATTTGAATGCTCACCTACATTTACACTTGCAAATGCAGAGATCTGATTTGACGATATTTTGACAATTGGATAAATTGAAGAATTTTGTCGGAATGTAATTCATTCTTAAGTTAACCCCTTCGGTCCTGCGGTCATTTCAATGGACATTCTAAAGCAGGGGCGGGCAAATCTTTCGATCGGCGGGCCACATAGGTGATGAAAATTTGACCGCGGGCCGGATGGCTGACGAAAATTTGCAGAAAAAAAGATCCTCACATTCTATTTCCGCATTTGAAGAGCAAAAAAAAATGTCCTCACATTCTATTTCCGCATGTAGACAGCAAAAAAAAAAGGTCGACGCGTTCTATTTCCGCTACTATTTTTCGACAATTTTCTAAAATGCTTCGCGGGCTGGATAAAATTGCGCTGCGGGCCGCCATTTGCCCAGGCCTGTTCTAATGCGTGTAATTTAAGTCAGTGTAATTAAATATCAAATATAAACTTTTCATTGTGCTTGGGACTTATTTGAGGCATGCCAAACAAAACAAAGAAATACTATGTGGTTAGGTCGAAATATCGAGTCAAGTGTTGACCGCAGTCATGGATTCACGCAAAGCTGGTAAAAGTGTATACATACTGATTATGTATTACTTAGTATCACTTATGTGTTTTCATGATGCAATTTATTTTTCTTGTACGGATATATTTATTTTAATTTTATGATGTTAACTTTACTAATTATATAAAGAGTAATTAAATATCCTATGCTAGTTATTACCCTAAAAAAATATTTTTTTTGGCCCGTTTTCCATTTCAATGGACATAGGATTTTCCAAAACTCTGTAATATTTTAGTTATTCACTTAATATACCTTAAATTATTAGACCCTAAATAAGCCCAACACTCGTTTAAATAACTTATAATAATTAGATATATGAATTTAACATGAGCTCTTACGGGAAATTCATAGTTTAAAAGCCGGTATAACATAGAAATATCATCGAGAAAAATTCGTAATTGCACATACCGCTAAACTAGCGGTATGTGCTTTATTATCGCTTTGTGCGTCAGAGCTGACTTTCGTTCATATAAGAAGTTATATCTAAGTTAATTTCACACGAAATCCATTCAAATTGAAGCTTTTTGAAAAGAGGAGATTCTAATCTATAAAATAGAACCATTTTTAAATCAATTTGAGTTCATAAATACTATTAAAATTGTAATTGAAAATCACAAACAGCAGTTGTCGGTTGGTCTGTACGTATGTACGTACGTACGTCACGACTCTACAGATCGCAATTTTGGTCGGATTGCCTTGGGTTATATTTTATTCACTTTGTTTACTATCAGACCAGAACCCTATTTAAATTCACTAAAATGTGTTCAGTAGTTTAATTTTTATAAACAGTTTTATTTTTTATTATTTTTGACAGCTACCTAATAGTTTAAAAACAATATAATAATTGCTGGTAAATATAGTGTAATCCATAAAACAAGTGCTACACTTGTATACCGTGATAACACCACTACACGTATTAGGCAGCCGTGGCGTAATGGTTATGCCGTTGGATCCCCGAGGGCAAGGTCCTGGGTTCGATTCCTTACGATATCATTGATTTTTTTCTTTTTTTTTTCTTTTTATTTTGTTTTATTTTATTCCACTTGATATTAATTATATATTATATTATGTATAGTTCTTAATTTTTTTTATTTTTGCAAACTTAAAAAAAAATATTTTTTCAATTTTTAATTATTTATTTCTTTAAATTTTTAAATCTTTTTAAATTTATTAAAAGTATTTTTTAATTGTTAATTTTTTATCATACAGTGGAAAACTTGCGGGATGTGCACTTTTGGTTTTGCCAACTATTTTTAGAATATGCTAGTCACATTTCTAACAAACTATTCACACAGAGTATTTTATAAAATGTGTGCTCAATATTTTGACCATAACTACCGCTTGGTTTTGACAAATAACCAATGAAATTGAAAGCTTTAGTTACTGTTCAACATGCTAGCTACTCACTCATACGGACACTATGTTTTCATCTAATTGCTGTCTAACAAATTGTACCGAAATAGAAGTTTTGGTGCAATTTGACGTTGCTACCATCTTATAATATGCAGTTATGGACACGCTTTTTTGCGTTTGTATACCTCATAGATCCTTAATTTGTCTAATATATTATTAACAATGGTGAATTTACAATTTTATGATTAATGAAGAAAATTTATCTCAAAGAAGAGATGACTGTGATCCTTGATTGATTTATGATTAATATCTGTTTTTCTTTTTTCAGACCATCTTTTATACAAGATGAAAAGACAATATAAAAAATCGCACAACCGAAAGGTGAGTCTTCTGAATTTATATTTGCTTTGAAAATTTACTTCTAGATATAAAAATTGACTTACACTAATTTTTATGCTAATTTCTTTGAAATCAAGTCATTTTGAAATAAAACTAATTTTAGAAATTTACTCTGAGACCTGTTTGTGAATTTTTTATATATTTTCTGATTTTGACATTTTTATACATTAGATTTGTCACATATTTTGATAGTTCAGATTTTTTAAAAGTACTTTTCATCATTTTTATGTGAATAAACCGCTCGATAAAATGCCGTCTTAATTTCGTTTTTAAAGTTGAATTTGCTTGATTTTTGTATAACATAAAAAACAGATAAATTCAACTCCAAAAACAAAAATAAAATGAAATTAAATATTTAATCTGAAATCATCGGGCATAAAGTCAAAACTATTTGTAGGATAGTTACATTTTGAGTACGGTTTGATCCAAAAATTCCTGTTTTTAGATCTTGAAAGCTTTGCATAAGTGCCTTATAGTTTCTTACACATTGTCAAGAAAATGTTTACCGAGAAATAGTGACTTTTTTTCAATTCAGTTCAAAAGAAATTTAAATATTTTATTTGAAGGATTTTGAAACCTTAAACTCACAACGTAGGTTTTGTATTAATTAAGGATAGATACACACCAGCCTAATTGAAACGGCGCGTTCTCCTGTTAGTATAAATCGCTCTACGGTAGCGACGTGTTTGCGGGCAATGGTAGTCTTTTTCTGCGAACAACTTCGTCCTGTTAATTTTAATGTTACAGTGTGCGCGCGCTTCTGCGGTCAACTTCACCTCGTTAGTTTTGACGTAACATCGGAAAATATTCTAATCATTTTTTGATGCTAACATGGTTAACGAAACGTGTGTCGTAAAAAATGTGTTTTTTTCTTGTGAGATTGAAGTTAAATTTTATGGAACTGTTTGTTTAAAAAATAATGTGTTCCCATACACGCGTTTGTAAAAAGCAAACGAGAAATGGTGTTTTCTGTTCATAATAATGCGAATTAAATTTTAAGATTTCAATCTGTTCTTCAAAAGTCGAAAACGCTGTTCGCCATATTGGATTCCGGCGTGACGTCATTTCGTCTATAAAACCAGCTACGTTTATGTTGTGTTGTGTGTTATTTTGAAGTTCTTTCAAATTATTGTCACGTTTATAGACCCTGTATTTTATTGATTTCGCATCATGGAAGACGGTTTCGTAAAAACAGAAATTAGTTATTATTCACCCGAAATATATATTAGAAATCGTGTCCATCGAGACATTATTAATAAGAATCGCAGGATTGTGGACAAAAAGTTCTTTATTCAGTGTACGACGTTTCGTCTATAAATTTAGACTTTTTCAAGTACAATTAGATAATGTGAAAATTTAAAACAGTAATTATGAGAATAAACATTAATTACTAACCATAGCAATTAACAAAAGTTAAGGTACATAAGTCAAAAACATGGCAACAAGTTTATGTATACATTTTAAACAATAAAAATAAATAAAATAAATAAAAATACGTATTTTTATTTATTTTATTTATTTTTATTGTTTAAACTTTTGTTAATTGCTATGGTTAGTACCTAATTAGTGTTTATTCTCATAATTATTGTTTTAAATTTTCACATTAATTGTACTTGAAAAAATCTAAATTTATAGACGAAACGTCGTACACTGAATAAAGAACTTTTTGTCCACAATCCTGCGATTCTTATTAATATTCACCCGAAAATTCACAAAATATGAACTTTAAAATGAATTTACAATTTTATTCACTTTAAACGTAGAATAAATTTAATGTAGATATTGAATAAAATATTAATTTATAAAATTGTTCAAAGAACGAAATGAACAGTCTAATGTAAGAAGAAAGAAATATAAACATAAAGATAATGAAAACAAAAGTAATACATTGCGATTACTTAGCTCTCGTTAGATTTTAAGCGTAAATCTTTATAAAATATTATTTAGCTCTGCAAGTTAAGTAGGTTTACAAAACTTTTTTCTGTCACCTGATAGCGCCACTGGCAAGTAAAATATGTGTCATTCTATTGTCAGTACTACTTATATTTTCGGCCACCTGATTGCGCCACTAGCCAGTGAAGTATTTGCCATCCTCTTTCTCTATTCACTAACTTATATCTCCCTCTCAACTTCCGTTCGCCTCGCACCCGATCACACTTTCGTAAATATCTCGTCACGCATTTACCAGTTTACTCCCCAAGTCAAACGTGCGTAAGGAAGCTTTACTTCAAAAACATTTTGCTGACAATAAATCGAAAAAATGTGATTTGGCACGTGTCGTGAGTTTGGCGGCGGGGTTGGCGTTTGTGTGTTCTCGCCGCATACAGTGCGCTCAAGTTTGCATCCACCTTTAGCTGTACGTTTGGCGGTGTTAATGCGATGACGTGTCTTCAGCGGAACATCAATTATAATATAAATACAAAACGGACGGACGACGGAGAACGAAACGCGAACGGATGAAATGCGATATGAATGTTAAAAAACTGACTGTCCACTGTGTCTGGTAGACCTCCTGTCCGTAAATGTGTGTATAGCTATACCGGCACCGCTTATCTATATACGAACTGTTGATGTGCCTGTGTGTGACTGCTCATACTCTTAAGCGTTAATGATAAAAAACGCGTCTTTTTGAAGTGACACTTATTTATAGGCTCGTGCTGAAGCTTCGAGATTGTCCGAGAAACGCAAAAAATATGGAAACATCAAGATCATGGGTCTAAAATACTTGCGCGATTCATCTAGAGCAGGGGTCGGCAACCTTTTGAGACGGGAGAGCCAAAAGTTACAATTTACAAAATTTCCCAGTTTTTAAAGAGCCACTACTTTTCGTTTCAATATTATATACTAGCGGTTCCGCCCGGTTTTACCCGGCTGCAAAAGAACGAATGGGGAAGGAAGGGACATGAGTTTGCACATTCATCTTAGTTTACCGAGATGAATGTTGTGTCCAAACTTCATAATGATCGAAGTTACCGTTCAAAAGTTTTTGTCGTTAAAAAGCAGTATTTATACTTTTTTTAAGTAATAAATTTCTTTTTATATAATAGATATTTAATTAAAAACACTGTAGGAAAATTATTTTTATATAGGTACCTATAGTTGTAACAGTTTTCAAATGATCTATTAATTAGATTTATTTAATTAGTCGTAATAGAATTTTAAAAAATTGAAATGTAAGCCTTAGAAGAAAACAATGTAGAAAATAAAAAAAATAAAAAAATATTCGCTGACGTGGGGCTTGAACCCAAGAGTCTGGCATTAAGAGTCTTACGCTCTACCGACTGAGCTATCCGGGCTTGTGAAAGTGACGCGCTAATATTGCAATATTTAGTTAAAGCATTTCACCTGATAATATTTGTCGGACGGACTAATTTTGAGATACATCTTGCAACATTTTTCATTGATGTTCCGCTCCAATTGGTCGTAGCGTGATATTATATAGCCTATAGTCTTCCTCGATAAATGGGCTATCCAACAAAATGTTTTTTTTTCAATTCGAACCAGTAGTAGATCTAGAGCAGTGTTTTTCAAAGCGTGGGTCGCGACCCCCTAATGGGGGATCGCAAAGCCTCTACAAGGGGGTCGCGGAGGATCGCGAAGTCTCAGTAAAAATAAAAATGTTGTACAGATTTGATATTTATAATAAAATACAGTATACCGCTTAGGACAACGCGGAGGATAGGGGGTCCCAATTTTTTTTTCATACTAAGGGGGTTGCGCCATGAAAAATATTGAAAAACACTGATCTCGAGTATCTTCGTCGATTTTAGGGTGTTTTAGAAGTTCCCACATTTCTGAAGGATTCTAGAACTTTTCTTGCATTTCTCAATGTTCTGAGCAGAATGACGTCATGCTAGTATGTGGTCGTTTGTTCAAGTGCCCACGTGACAAGATACTGCTTCCTGATTGGTTCTTGCTCATACCTAGCAGCAGATCTAGTAGGGAAAATATCCTCTGTTCTAATTTTAAAACCTATCTTGTGAGCTAGCAGGCCAGCCCGCAGTGACATCGTAACATGTTTTATTCATCAATTTTCTTCAAAGGAACTCGTGCTCTACATTTGTTCGTCTAATATTAATTAGGGATGCATCGATACGCCTTTTCGCCGATACGATACCGATACTCTTATAAAAATATCGGCGATACCGATACCGAAACGCTTATTGTGAATTCAAAAATGAAGGTATAATAAATAAATCAGTCAGATTTTTTTTTATTAATATAAAAAGTAGAGACATAGGTTAATATTAGATAATTAAAAGTAAGTAAAATTAACATTGATAAGATTTTTGTTTAAAAAACAAAGTAATCTTAAGTTTTGCGGAGAAAGACGATTTCGCAAGTCTGTTTGAATAAGACCTGCGCTGGAAAATAGTCTCTCAGATGCGACAGAACTCATTTGGAAACTAAAGTTTCCCCGAGCATTGTTCGTGCCTCGTATGCAACGAAACAGACGCGAGGCCAAAGCGGGCGGGAGAAACAAGACACTCACAAGCGTGGGGTTTCCCCGAGCATAGTTAATGCCTCGTTTGCAACGAAATAGACGAGACAACATTTTAAATTAAAGTATCGTTGAATCGGTCATAAAAATATCGTCGATACCGATATATCGGCTAACTCGAAGTATCGCCGATATATCGGTATCGGTATCGGATGCATCGCTAATATTAACGTTAGGGAATTGTCATCAATATTTTGTGACATTGAGAGCAACATTTTGTGCGACCGCAACGTTTGCTGTGTCGCATCTGCATGTTTAAGTCACTTAGTGGCATCCATAAAGGCATAAGACACTCCGCAGAGCACACCGAATCGTCGCATCACCTGTTCCGGATGTCTGTCGTTTTGCCTTCTGTGCAGTGTGAATGGCTCTCTCTCTCTCTGTCTCTCTTTTTGTCTTTTCGCGTTGCAGCAAGAAGACGCTGCACCGGTGACACCACCATAACCGTGGAACTTTTATAAGTGGAATGAGAATCAGGCTGCTGGAGCTGTTGTTCCTAAGGTAGAAACAATAGGTTCGTTCCGAGCAGCCAGCAAATTGTTCCGAAACCGTCACCCGCATGCGCAGTAGGTAAAACGTGTTCTAAAATCGCCACTAACAGCTTCGTTTTACCTATAGTGCGCATGCGGGTGGCGGTTTCGGAACTTAATTTGGTGTAATGGTTAGTGTACTAGCCTTTGGATCAGACTGTCGTTTCACCCGGATGCGATAGATATAATTCTGCAAAACGTATTTCGTTTGTAGCCGCGGCGTTTGAACTAATAGCATTGAGCAAATTCTTCCAGATTTGCTCCTGAACTAATAGCTTTGAGCAAATTCTATTAGATGTCGCTACTTGGTACTAAAACAGTTTTTTTTGTTTGCTTCTGAACTAATAGCTTTGAATAAATTCTATCAGATGTCGGTACATGTTACTAAAACAACTTTTTTGTCTCAAAACACCGCAATTTTGTACAAAATATTATAAAAGCTATCCCATATTGCTATTAAAATCGGTACGATGGTTTCGGAGATTAGCGCGGCCAAAATTGTGACACGAGATTTTAAGTACCAAATACCAATAGATATCCGGAAAGGGACGGCAAACGTCGTTAATAGCTTTAAGAATAAATATTATTATTTAGCGTAATCTCCTCTTCGTGCGAAGGATTATTCTTTTATTTATATTTGCACGATGTCCGTGACAACAGAAAATTAAGATCACTGAATCTCTCTCTCTCTCTCTCTTTGCGAGTCTATCATCGTAAGTGTCATAACATAATTATCATATTGTGAACACACGTGTCGTCTAAAGACAAGCATGCAATATGGTTTTTATACGGTCCTTTCCACAAACACAAAACACCACCTTTTTAGAGCTGTGTTCGTGTTCGCAGGGTTTGTACATCAGGACTGGCAAACAGATTTTCGAATTAAATCGGAACCGTGCGTGTAACATAGAGTCAGCACTACTGGCGAAGTTGGCGCTCTCTAGTATCTAATTAATGAAGTAAATGGGATGATTTTATAATAGTAAACAATGAAAATTATTTGAAAAAATGGAAAAAATAAGAAGTACGAATTTCAACCTGTAATTATACTCGTGTACATGGACAGAATAGCTCAAAAGGTGAAAAATTATATTATTCGGATCATGTATATGATGTTGTCGAAGGTTATTTAAATGGGCAAGTTGTCATAACCGCAAAGTTGTACCACAAACAAGTTTCTAAAGTGTATAATGTAAAAATTACGCCATGTATAAATAATTCCTTCTTTATAATATGATATTTTGTATAATATTAGTATTTTACTTATATTTTCAATAACTGAAAAGCAAACTGTCACTAATTGACATATAAATGCAATTTTTTGATCCAAAGCCTGCTTATAATAATTATATAATTATATTTTGAATAAATTCTCCCATAAAATGAACATTTTTACCACCAGTTGGCGTGAAAATCACGAAGCTCGGTCCTCATTACACAACGCAATCCCTTATATTTTAGGTATAAAAAACTTACGAATTTTCGATAATAAATAATTTTTGAGAACACGAAATTTACAATTTGGCTCTGGGCGTCGATGAAACTAGCTACGACGCTACTGAAAATTTTTATTGACGAGCAAAATATCTTGGCATGCATCTAGACATTTATCGTTAATCAATTATGTTCTCTAAATTTTCTCATTTTATAATCTTTTTGCACATCGTCCTTTAAAATAGATTAAATTCATGCCTGCGTAGCAGTAGTAAATTGACCAATTTTTCACTAGTGCGTAAACTAAAACAACAAACTGGAATTTTGCCAATTCGATAGTAATTTCCAAAAGCGGCCTGTACGTAAACAATCCAAATAGATTCCAATATGACCGAGCACTCAACTGTCAGATATATAAATATAGATATAGTATTATGTGAAGTGAAAATCAACTATTTTATGTGAGGTACGTGCAAAAAATGTAGTGGATATCTATTTAGTTCGTATGATATGACTCGAGTGAAGGTTAAAATTTGTGGATGCTCGTTCTGACATGTCTCTTCCTCGTATAATACCTTTATTTACGAACGTGTTACATAAACTACAATTTTGTCTTTTGGTCACTTTTTCTTTTAACATTATAATGCAAACGATGTTCGCGCTTATATAACAATTTTTTATGTAGACGAAAAGTCACGCCCTGGCATCATAAAAGTTTTACATATATCTTTAATTAACTATATGAATCATTGTCTATATCTACTCAATGTGCGGTAAGTGAACGCAACAAAGCGTATCGAAAATATATCTGCGTCTCTTTCTTCGATGTAATTCCCTGATTTCTCCGATGATAGAATTGGTTGATGTACTTGCATTCAATCTGAATAAAGTATCTCTGTTTCAAAAACTTTGTCTTTTTCTATGACGTTAACATGGGCGTACCCAGCTTTTGGCCCAGGACGGGGCAAATTAGACATTTCTTAAACCGGATCCCCCGTGCTTGTTTTGCCCTACTGGATACGTCAGTGCTTACGGCGTAAAAAAAGACAGAAGTATATGTTTGCACCCTAATAGTTCGATTGCGATTTTATTCCTATGCTCAGTATAATATGAAGTTTAATTATTATTACTCTACTTCCAGCGTGATATATTTGTAGTGCGGGTAATTTTTATATAAATGAACCATTTGTGTAACTTTTATACAAATGTTTCTATTGTAGATGCGGCAGCTGAAAAATTCTTTAGTTTACTTTAAAAACCTCAAAAAGTTTAACTTCCTTTTTAATTCACAGAATAAATATACGCTTTTACGACATGAAGTAACTGCACACTGGACCAGTATTCAGTTTTTATATGAAACTTAGTGGTTTCGTTGTGAATTTATAAATTTACAGTCGGCCATTTCAAACACTGGTCGGTCGGTAATATGGAACCTGAGAATGAGAGATTGAATTTGTATATACATAAAAAATATGAATATTATTTTGCAACGAGATTCAATGTGAACACAAAAACACCGGAAGGAGGCGTCTCGAGTCTGTTGCTATAAGGGTTTATTTACATTTCGACAAAATACGGTGACGAATTGATATAAAAGCGAGTTCTAAAAAGATCCGTTCAACATATTTTAGTTTGTAGCAGAAAGAAAGTTATGAGGCTTACAATTTAAAATTTAGTCAATTACCGAGCTATCTGATGTAGTTGGCGGCCCAGGTTTTGAAAGCCCAACCGAACTAAAACAATCATTTAGAAACGTTAGATGAAAGTAATTTTGTTTAACAGCGTAGCGAAAATATACCGGGTGTTTTTTTAAAAACTTTGGACGTTTTTCTTTAACGAAAGTTGTTGAGTTTCGTGGGAACCCCCATTTTTTATCATCGATATTTTATGTGAAAATGAACATCTTTTATCTGATTTTTTTTAAATTTGATTTGTAGATTTTTTTACAAATCGTAAATAATGATTTTTTTTTAATGAGCGCTTTGATAAAAAACTACGAGCCGAATTGAAGCAAAGTTCAGACAAAATATGTTTTTTTTCCAAAAAACAATATCAGACCATAAAAACTGGGAGTTCCCATTTAAAAAACAAAAGTCACCCCCTCCCTGTGAAAGGGGTGAGGTGGTGAGGGTTGGTATTGTGTCTAAACGATTTCTCCCTCGAAATCCAACAACTTTCGTTCGAACTTTTTTTTTTTTATTTCACTCGTTATTTTTTAAAGAAAAACGTCCAAAGTTAAAAAAAACACCTGTATAACGACACCGCTAGTTAGTAGATGAAATGAGTTTGTAGCCGATTGGTTGACGGGTAGTATATAGGTACGAATGCGTCCAGGCGTAAATTCGATCGACACGCCTATTTCTGTTTAGTGTTTATTTGGTTGCAAACGTTCATATGCGCCCAGTTTTTTTTTTTTAACTTTCGTCTGAAGTTTTATATTTACAGAAACTACAGAAGACTTGTGAACCTAATTTGCAAAATATTATCAACTCATCGAACGGGTCCGTAAATAGATAAATACTTTTTTACGTCAGTCACTTTGATCAGACCGGAATCGCCTCCGGTTATGCGTAAATAAACCTTAAGAATCTATCTTTGAATTCAACAAATCTCACCTTACTACTGTCTGCAGCACAGGGATGGACGAAATACAATAAAGAAACAAACTTGACTGGGTATAAATTAATGAAAAGAAAGATATACTTTTTAACGCGTGTCCAGAATTTCAGTCCAAATATGTAATATTGAATTTTTCTGTTATATAAAGTACTAACGGCTCGGTCCGGCTTCGCCCGAATTTGTAGCTTGCCACCGTTTTTTCGTCGACTTACGTTGCAAAAAAGCACAGTTATTAATTTGCATGCAAACAATTATTGAAATAAAATAAGAAAAGAACTGGAGTGAGATTAGTATAACTACAGCTATTAGACGCTACTCGCATGCGAACATGATCGCTACCTCTATTTTGTTGGTAGCATTTTTTCGAGAAACTTCATCCTATTAACATTGATGTTACAGTATGCGCACGCCTTTGAGAGCAACTTCATCTTGGTAATTTTGGTGTTACAGATATGTAGGTATGTGTTACAATCATATACTTTTATTCTATACTGAGCATAGGAATAAAATCGAACTATTAGGGTGCAAACATATACTTACTTGTCTTTTTTTACGCCGTAAGCACTGGCGTATCCAGGAGGGCAAAACAAGCACGGGGGACCGGCTTAAGAAATTTCTAATTTGCCCCCTCCTGGGTCAAAAGCTGGGTACGCCCATGTTAACATCATAGAACAAGACAAAGTTTTTGAAACAGAGATAGTTTATTCCGATTGAATGCAAGTACATCAACCAATCCTATCATCGGAGAAGTCAGGGAATTACATCGACGAAAGAGACGCAGATATATTTTCGATACGCTTTGTTGCGTTCACTCACCGCACATTAAGTAGATAGGCAATGATTCATATAGTTAATTAATAGATATATGGTTACAATGTACACGAGCTTTTGTGAACAACTTCACACTGTTAATTTTGATGTTGCAGTGTGCACAAGCGTCGTAAAAATTCACTCCAATATTTTTTTTCATAACAAGTATGTTTCAAGCAACCAGCAAACGGACACGAAACCGTCACGGTCTTGCGCAGTAGTTCAAAAATTGTTACAAGCCGTTTTGTTTTAGCTACTACGCAAGACGGTTTCGTGTCCGTTTGCTGGCTGCTTGGAACATACTTAACTACAGCTTAAAGTAGTGTTGATCAAATAAAATGTTACGATGAAGGAAGGTTTTGGTTGAGGATCATAAATAAGCTTTACCAATGTTACGCTAGTGACCAACGTTTCGAAAAAAATAATTTCATCTTCAGGGCCTCAAGCAAACAAAACCTTCCTTCATCTTGAAACTTAAAGAGGTTGGAATAAAGTTTTTTTAATAGTTTTTTTTATGACAAAATTTTCTGTAAAAAAATCCAAAATCATTAGATTTATAAAGTTAAAAATTAAAAGAAACATTTACATGTAGTCTTATGGAAAATATGTCAACCTAGCATGCAAACGGTACATTCTAATTTTTTGCAAATAACCAAATAATGTCAACAGTTCCAAAAACTAACTGTGTAAAGCATCGATGTCTTACGCATATTTTAATATTATTTCCAATTTAATTAGGAGACTTTTGTCAATAAAAAAAATTATTAAACCTTAGCACTTTTCGATTATGGACTTTTATTCTTGACAATTTTAACAATATTTTAACTGAATTTTCAACTTTTTAATGATTTAGTTTTAATTTTTATTACATCTAATTTCTTTTTTTAATTATTTACTGTAGAAAATCTGTAAAATACAGATATTTACAAAAATTTATTATATCTAACCTAATTTTGTACAAAAGTAAAATACTGAAATAATTAATTAATATTAAAAAAAAATGTTTATTTCTGCCTTTATGACAATAATAGTTTATTGGTATCATCGACTTATAACCTTTTGTAAAAATTTATTATGGAAAAGTTCTCATTTAGAATTCGACTTACTTTTGATTGGGACTGTAACGCATCAACCTCCTTGACTACAAAACGTAATGGATTTCGTCAAACCCTAGAATACCTACTTCGTTCATTTTGGTTCATAGGTCGCGCGTGCTAGCCAAGCACTTCCGAAAAAACTGCACCACTTATATTTACAATGTGTACCTTAGAAGGAACTTGTGCATATCTCTATATAGGTTTCCTTGGAGGGTTGTGGGGTATTATTGAGAGGACATACTACATGTCTGTACACGTCTGAGTTTTGAGTTTCATACATTTATAATCATATAAAACCTGCACCTCTTTGTGTCTGACATAAATGACGCGATCCGTTTTTGCTAAACACATTTTTCATCACCTGCCCGCCCTTAATCTTTCATAAACAGGGACGGTTGCTTTTCGTTTCGTTCTATATTTTGATGAAAGGACCCCGCACTGAGGTTCTCGGTTAAATTGATCGAAAATGGATTTATTTTATAGTTTAAAGGTCACTAAGAAAAACTGTACATGGCCGCATGGCCTAAAAACCAATAGATTATATATTTTTTAATCGTATTTGGCACCTTTATATTGCAAACATTTATCGTAGTGAGTACCATACTAATAGTACATAACTCAAAGGTACTAAATCAACTATCTTTATAATGAGATATTGCACATCGATCTTTGGAAAGAGACAATCTGTTATGAGAGTTAACTCTTAAAGAGGTCAACAACTTTTTCCCATAACAGATAGTCTCTTTCCAAAGGTCGATGTGCAATATTTACCGCCGCGTACTCTAAGAAAGTTAAGATCCGTATCCGCGGATCTTGAAACCAAAAATCCGTATTCAGAACCGTATCCGCGGATATACATTTTTAACGATACGGCACATCACTAATAGGGATATCCATTGAATTCACAAACATGTTCCATATTCAACTTATGTGTTTTTTTTAGAAATTCAAAAATAGTCGAAAACTAGGTATAATGTTGGAAGGTGTCAGCGACATCTGACGGCAACATGAAATCATAGTCTATAACCGTTGCGTGATTTTTTTCTCATTTAGTCCACAGCTCACGCTGTGATCGATTCAGTTGTTCCCACTCTATGCTCTGCACCCGGCCAATAGTTTTCTTATAGCTGACTGTACTTTTGTAATTTATTTATTTTAATACCGACAGTACATTTAAGTAACCAATTAATGGTATTTTTTGTGAGTACAAACAAATAAAAGTACAAAATATAATAAAAAATGATAGGTATTTGGAAAAAAATTACAAAAACGTATCTAAACGTCAGTATTAAATGCTAGTTTAAAAAAATTTCAGTATTGCTTCATTTTCGATCCTTATGGCACGGAATTTTTTCTAAATACCTATCATTAACTTCAATGGATCACAGTTACTCTATTTATTGAATAGAGTCAAATTCATATAATAAAAAATACAAATAATCATTAAAAAACATAGATAAGTGCTCAATATTTTCAATAATTTTAGTTTTAAACTCTCTAAGTTTCAGTTGAATATTGATACTTAAACGACTAGTTTGTTTAATTAATCTTTATCATATTGTACAGAGGACAGTGCTGCGCATGTAATGGTGGCACTTCACATGGCTATTTGTGTTCGCTGTTTGGTGTTTGTTGTATTTGGCAAAATATTGACGTTCAAGGCAAACATGCAAATAGAGGCAAATACGACCATCCACACATGGCAGTCAAATAACAAACACACAAACATTTGGCAGCAGAACGCAAGGTTCAAAATTCCAGGAATTTTAGCACTGTTTCATTGTCCCAATTCATTTTCAATAGTAATTGTTCCAGTTCTCGCTCACAGCACAGACACAAAAATATTGCACGTCCGTACAGGTTCACGGCGCGTGCGCTTCTGAATATGGCCATTGTTTACGTGCGTATTTGCCTGTTTGACTCCTTTGATGTTCCTCGAAAAACCGACAAGCGCACGGTAACGCGTATTTGGTATTGGCCTTATTTGTCATATAGGCAAATAAGGCCAACACTTTGTCAAATAGACTGTCCACACTTGGTAATTGTTTGCCAAATATGCCAAATACAAATAGCCATGTGAAGTGCCGGCATAATAAAGCTATGCTGTCCGTAATTAATTGTACAAAGTTTTATATAAGCAATAAAAAAAAATAAATTAAAAAAAAAGATTACAACAAAATACCTATTTTAATAATTAAGGATGCTAAAACCTTAACAAATTTTAAAAATAAATTAAAATGTTTTTTTATTAGTAAAATGTTTTTATAGTGTTGATGAGTTTTTATCCTCTAAATTTTAATGTGTATCTGATTGTATTTTAAATGTTTTATTTTGTGATTAATGACAATGTCAAATAGATTTTTTTGTAAATTCTCGACTGACTAAATAAATATCAATATCAATCAGCAAGACGGTTAAATTGTGATTGAGTGAATCCAATAAATATCTCGTTGCAATTTTTAATACAACTCTGGTGCATAAAATCCTAGAAAAATAGACACCCGACACCGCCTCATCGAAGCAAGCCGTTCGCGTTGATGGGTGCGCGCGTGCAATACAAAATTTATTATATTTATTATTATTATGTATTTATTATGGACACCTTTTGCTTCCTGCGTGTATCTATGGTTGAATGGTCGGGTTCCATCGATCCCATACATCGCACTCGGAACACGTCTGGCTCTACGGAGCTTTGCTATACAATACAAACTAGACCGACAGGTATTAAGGTGATACTTAACTGTAATAATCGTATAAATCCACATCACAGCAAACTTTTTTTGAGGTAGAACTTTTTAAAAGTATATCAATACTAGCTTAACCTCAGCAACACGTGGTGGTTATGCTATTGAATTGTAGCTTATATGAAACGTTGCGCCATCTATTGAATATTCACTCAATCCAGTCAACAGGTATCGCCATCTGTTAGAATCCTTTGGAGCTGAGCACTCCGGCCTTAACCTCAGCAACACGTGGTGGTTATGCTATTGAATTGTAGCTTATATGAAACGTTGCGCCATCTATTGAATATTCACTCAATCCAGTCAACAGATAATTATGACTGTCAAGGAATAGACAAATAATTTGCAATAAAATAATATTGCGACAATAAATTGAAATGTAAGCTATCCTATCTTTCAAGTTGGGTCGAATTGCACACGGTGTGCAAATCAAATTTAAAATCGGTTCAGTAGTTTAGGAGTTCATCGCGGACAAACATGTGACACGTAATTTTTATATATAAAGATAATAATGGGCCCGGTCCGGTTTCACCGGGGTGCGATAGATATAATTCTGCAAAATGTATTTCGTTTGCGGCCCAGCGTCTGAACTAATAGATTTTAACAAATTCTACCGGATTTGCTTCTGAACTGATAGCTTTGAGCAAATCCTGTCAGATGTCGCTACATGCTACAAAAATAGTTTTTTTTTGTTTAACTTCTGAACTTAATAGCTTTGAACAAATTCTAACAGACGAACAGACTTTTTCTAAAAATATGTTTTTTGGATTCGAAGAAATCAAAACGTTTTTTTTTTTTGTAAAATTTTGGAAAAATGAAAATTAGTACTATTGTCCACTTGCGCAAGTTGGAATGGTAAAACATATTTTTGAAAAAAGTCTGTGTGTCTGTATGCCATGTGAACACGATACGGGTTCAACGGATGAGCGGATTGAAACAAAATTTTGGGAGGATGTTTGATATGCAATTATGAAAGGCGCTATTGTTTTTGGGGAAAATCGGCGCATGCGCAGAAGAGATATATGCTATGATGTTTTTTATATTACAATTGTGTGCTCTTACATAACGGTTTATCATTCTCTTAATTTTTTGTAGTCTATAGAAGTTTTGAACTTTTCCCGTAAAAAATAATTCGTATAATGTAAGAAGTAGAATCGTTGTAGACATTTTATGCATAGAGAGTATGCTTCCCCTTAATATCTAGGTACGTGCGTATTACTGTAACAGTGTGTATAATTATATCTGCACAATTGAATGGAGCACATCACGTGTGGATGCACAAATGCAATACAAATATGAATTCGTATGAAGGTAATTTTATATAATAATAACAATAAATAATAATCTTTAAAGGTTAAATACTTTACACGCGCCAGAAGGCTGTTCTATTTTTATTCGAACATAAAAAAAATGTTTCAAAAGCATGCCGGTTTCGTTTATATTTATTTTACTGTTATGTTGTTAAATCAACCGATTAGAACGCCAATGCTAAAAAATAAACTAAAATGAAATTGCTCTAAATGTAAAAATTCCAGCCAATTGGGCGACGGGACCATTCCAACATAACAAATATTGACATTTGATTTAGTATAAATATAAAGAGAATAAAATTTCTAATATCGCTTGAGGTGACGCGGGTAATGGCTAGTATTCAGTATGATATTTGCTGTTCGTTGCCGTAGTTACCTACATAATCTGTCATGTAAAAATTAATCAAAGCATGCTCAACTAGTTTAATTCTGAAAGATCTACAAAACAAAAGAACAGCTCATTTTTTGAAGTGATAACGTCTTATAAATTGATGGAACACCGGCTGCATGCACGAAAAAGTGTAACGTTCCGAAAAGTGTAACGTTCCGAAAAGTGTAACATTCCGAAAAGTGTAACGTTCCGAAAAGTGTAACGTTCCGAAAAGTGTAACTCATAAAAGTATGCAATTTTTCATCAATGTTTCTTTATGACGTTATCACGTAAAACTATCGTCCGTAAACCGACTTTACAGACAACCAATTTTTTTTATTCTCAAAATATATCCGAAACTATAAACTTAAGAAAAAAAATTCTTAACAAAAATTTCTTGAAAAAATAAATAGAATAATAAACCGTTATGAAAAGTATACTATTATATATTAAAAAACAACGTTATAGCATATATCTTTTTTGCGCGTGCGCCGATTTCCCCTAAAAACAATATAACCTACGTTCCTCGGATCAACAACTAATAAAATTAATAATAAAATATATTGTCCAATAAAGACTAAAATTACTTCATTTCGTTCACCACAATAAAAGCGAGATAGCAATTTATAGTCATATTATACCTATATTGTCTTCTTAAACGTATTAAAGCATTCAAATTTTTTTTTTTAATTTTTTGTGTTCCAATATAACATTATTAGTAACTTAAAATAGAAAAATAGTTTTTTTACGAATAATGGTTTCAGGCTTATATGGGTAAACGTAGAGCTCAAATTTCGTACCCCATTTATAATAATTATAAGCTATATTTAAATTATTCCGAGATAATCTTGTTAGCAGTGCTTATTCCCCTGTCTGGGTAAATTTAAGTCTCATAAAGATATGTAAAATGCGTTAAAAAAACTACCCCCAAAGTTAATATCGGTGAAGTTTCAAGAGCAGCGACCGACGCGCGACGTTTATCAAACCCGGATGTTTGGTTTGATTCTCGTTTTTTGACAAATTGCTAGTGTCACGGCACATTTTTCTAAACTGCTATGAAATACACCCTTCGCGCACACTTTTAACATAAAATATATGCGCTAGTTTCGTGTTTATTATGTGCATTCAAATTTCAATAGGGATGTATTTACAATTAAAATGTTATAATAATTTTAAAATGAACCTTCTTTAGTGACACAAGCCTTGTGGGATTTGGTTCTCGGTTAAATTGATCGAAAATGGTTTTATTTTATAGTTTAAAGGTCACTAAGAAAAAGTTTTCATGGGCGCATAGCCTAAAATCCAATAGTTTTTTAGCTATAGATATGTTTAGCGAGATTTTCGATATAGGGATAAGTATCTATTGAATTCACAAACATGTTCCATGTTCAATTTTTGTGTTTTTTTTAGAAATAGAAAAATAGTCGAAAACTAGATAATGTTGGAAGGTGTTACCCTGTATAAAATAATAATGTCATATTCGTATTCAACGCACTAGAAGACATGTTTCGAGTGCTTAGGATTTTTTGACGTGATAACTTCTTATAAATTGATGAATCACCAATCTTATAAATTGATGAAACACCGGCTGCATGCACGAAAAAGTGTAACGTTCCTAACGTTCCGCCTGACCCTGTGCGTGCTTTTCTCGAAAACGGCCCTAACGATTTGGATGAAATTTACTGAAAAGGGATTTTGGGGGGCAAAAAATCGTTTTAGCTAGGTCTCATCTCTCGAAAAAATCGTTTTCATACAAATTTTATCATTATAAAAATCAATTTTTTGACGTATGAAAATACTTAAATATTGTAAGTAGGTTTTGGAATTTTATATAAACAGTGAAACAATTGTTTTCAAAATATTATGACAATTAATCTTTGAGACTTAAAATAAATACGAAAGAAAGAAAGTTAAAAAAAAACAATTATTATTATAGGTGGTGAGTATTTTAATACATAAAATTAACCTAAATTTGAAGCGAAAGATGCAATATCATAGATTCGAATTATTAAATAAATAAATAATAATAAATAATCTTTATTCGCTCTAAATTTGAACATGCCATAAGCCGGTGAGCTTGTCAGTATGCACATAGTAACAAATACAATAAAAATGAAATAAAAAATAAAATAAAATATTAAAAACGAAACATTAAAATTAAAATATAAACATTCAAAAATCACAACACTGGTAATTTAGATATTCGTTAGTTGAATAAAATGCGTTCGAGATTAATAATTTTTTAACAGAAAGCTTTATTTGGTTTTTAGATTTATTTTTTATGTTCTCCGGGAGTTTATTGTAGAACTTGACACAACTGCAGTATACACTATTACTAAAAAGTGTAAGCCGATGATTTGGTATTTTTAGGTTAAGATTATCCCTAGTTTCACGAAGTCGAACATCACGCTGTTTAACAAATAAGTGTTCGTTATTTAAAACAAATTTAATACATTCATAGATAAACAGACATGGTAGTGTAAGAATCCCCAATATTTTGAAAAGAGGTCGACACGGTGTACAGTATGAGGAAGAAGTCATGAAGCGGATGGCCTTTTTTTGCATTTTAAACAATGTCTGCATATTTGCAGAACTCCCCCAAAAGATAATACCGTAAGTGCAAATTGATTGGAAATGTCCGAAATAAATTAGTTTTAAGGCCGCACTGTTCAAAAACTTTTTACATTTTAAAATCAAAAAACACGATTTACTTAGCTTGTTTGTAGTTCTGGTAATATGTTCATCCCATGTTAAGTTCGCAGAGAGAGATAGGCCCAAGAAATCAGTACCATTTGAAGCTACAATAGGTATATTATTTAGGGAGACATTTAGTGAGCTGTTTACTGCATGGTAAGCAGAATGGAAATGCATCATGTGTGTTTTGCTAATATTCAGGATAAGACCATTATTATCGCACCATTTCTTAAATTCTGTTATACCACTATTAATATGTTGATCAGCATCTAGCAAGTTCTTAAAAGCAAACAGTTGACTTGTGTCATCAGCATATAAAGTTAAATCACCTCTGTTTATACACTGTGGCAGATCGTTAATAAATATTGAAAATAAAAGTGGACCAAGAATACTACCCTGAGGGACTCCACATTCGTTTTTACGCAGTTTAGACGATACAGTTGATTCATTAGAGTCGGAAGTGATTTTAACTGAAACATACTGAGCCCTATTATTTAAATAAGATGCAATTAACATATTCGGAATGCCACAAATACCTAGGATATTTAATTTAGACAGTAGTAAATTATGATTAATGGTATCAAAAGCTTTAGATAGATCATAAAAAAGCCCAACTGTGGTAAATTTAGAGTCAACTGCCTTGTAAGTTTTCGTAATAAAATTAAAAATTGCAGTAATCGTTGATTGACCACTTCTAATTATTATATGTAGAATTTAGGTTATGTATTACGGAATACGTTATCACGTAAAACTATCGTCCGTAAACCGACTTTACAGACAACCAATTTTTTTTAAGATAGTCAAGTCAACGGATATCCTTATTTCTAAAATCTCGCTAAACATATCTGTAGATAAAAATCTATTGGTTTTTAGGCTATGCGCCCATGGACACTTTTTCTTAATGATCTTTAAACTATAAATAAAACCATTGTCGATCAATCTAACCGATGACCAAATCCCATAAGGTTTGTGCGGGAGGTCCTTTATGGTAGACCAAAGTCTGCCATAAATTGTGCACCAATAGGTACAGTATAGATCCGAACTACAGACTATATATATTATACAGCCTATAGCCTTCCTCAATAAATTGGCTATCCGACAAAAAAAAATTAAATTTGAACCAGTAGTTCCTGAGATTAGCGCGTTCAACCAACCAAACAAACAAACAAACTCTTCAGCTTTATATATTAATATATGTAGTATGGATATTTGTTTTTGTACATCCCTGGCAAGTATGAATTTCCTAAAACCAGGACATGTGTATCTGTATAAATGCAGGGATTCGGACATATGTATGTATGCTATAATAACCATACAGGATAATGCCACGCGCTTTAAGGTGTAGGCACTTTAATCTACATCTGGCACATTGCGGTTTTTGTTATTTTGAGATATTCAAACACATGGCAGTTTTTGTATATTCTAGTTCTCCAACAAATTTTATTATTCATTTTGCACTTATATAACTTATATAATTTAATTTTAAATTTTGTATTTTTAATACCCCATATACTTAGAAAAAAACATGAGTGCTTGTAACATTTACACGCGGTGGAAGTAAAACTTCTTTTAATTTGTATTTATCACTCTCACTTTTTGGGAAATATTCACACAGTTTAATAAAATCGCTCGTAAATTAAATTACGTTAACTATGCTTATTCGTATGCGTCGGTAGCTATGTTTCCTTAAGATTCGTTTTGATGCCGGCATCTGTCCGTCGCTGTCGTTAAATAGCGAAAACCGATCACAAGATTGGTTTGCGTCCGTAGCTATGTTTCACCTTTCGTTCAAGGTGGTTTCTACATGTGCGTTTTGATGCCGTCATCGTCGCCTTTAAATAGCGAAAATTTCGTAAATACGTAACTTCCTCCCGAATAAAGAGTTGGGTTACTCTCAAGTCGCGCCTAAAAAAATTTTACTTCAAAAGTATTTGAGGCAAAAAATATTTATTTGTACCTATTGGATCGTGTAATTTATTTGGACCAAATAAAAATTGTTTGAGGCAAACGAATACATAATGTTTGAGGCGAAAAAATATTAGATACTAGCAGTAACCCGCGACTTAGTAGAATTTATTTTTAATTTTGTTCAGTTCGCAGAGTTTACGAAAAGATCTCTATTTTTTAGCCTAAGTTACTTCTTATGACATCCGCTATCTGCCAGTGAAAGTCCAGTCAAAATTGGTCCACTCGTTTAGGTCATTAGCCGGAACAGACAAAAACGTTAAAAATCGTTTTTTGTTATAAACTTATAGAGAGAGATTGTAAATTATAGATGCTCAACAGCTGAGGCCATTATATAAACTTATAAGTACCGTATGCATAGGTACTTTAAATATAACCGAGTTTATTCGGAAAACCGCTAAAAACTTCTTTGACAACATTAACCAATGCCCTAGCGCGACCTACTTCCAACTAGGCCAAAAAAGCCAAAATAATAGACTTAAAAAACGCCTGCCACAAGATGTGCTAATAAGTGATAGTGACTGATATACCTATATATATATATTTTTTTTTTTTTTTTTTTTTTTTATCATATAATAATTTATTATAATATATAGTGCAGTGGGCTTAACTCCCTATACCGTTACATCTCTTTAGTGCTCATTACCATGTATAACATGTAATATGTAGATCTGGTATATTATTGTTATTAAAAAAAAAAGATACTTTAAATATGCATTTAGTAAAAAAGCTGTTATTTTTTTTGACATTACAAACAGATACATCAATTTTATTTTTTTATTTTTTCTGCAACTAGGAGGTGTCCCCCAGATGCTGTTCAGTCATTTTCTGCCATTTCGTAGAGGACTTTTGAATTTTGCCGTTATTTTTTAAGCGCCTCAGCGGCATATCCCAACGCGCTAGACCTACCAAGCGGATTTGTAGAAAGCCTCCGAGTACTCCTTGACAATTTCTGTCGCCATCACCTAACTATTATTAGTAAGATATTTTATATTAGATATCGTGTCCATCGTGATAACAATATTAAGAAATTTAAAAATGTGGCATATTAAATTTTTTTTATTTCTTTTATTTTCTTCTTTAATTTAGTGTTTTCTCGTATTGTCATCTAATTCTGAGTTATGTTAAAAATTTCAAGTCTCTATTTCATCAGGAAGTTAGTTTAAAATCAATTACAAAATTTCACCCGGACAGACATACAAGAAGGCGAGTTAATAAAAACGTGGTATGTGAACAAAAATATATAATTAATAAGATGGTTTTGAGAAAGAAGTGTTTGGGTCGTATGTCTGTCTGTCTTTGGCGTCATAGCTCTTCGATATGTGGACTGATGCGATTTTTTCTTTTATTTTTCAGTTGTCGATTGTTCGGCGCCGGTTTGAAACTGTTCAGTGCGCGTTCAGCTTTATGATTTTCGATCGGATAAAATATTATACAGTACCTAAATCATGCATAATAAACCTACAATTTTTTTTCCATCGTAATAACTAATATATAAAACATGGCGTGTCGAACAATTGTCGTCGTTCCCTGTATCGAACTTTTTTTTTTCAGTATGTCAGAAATATGAGATAACACCGCTTTTTCAATATTCATTTGAGAATTATTCAATCACCTTCGTGTGTTAACCTTGGTTCAAGATAACATATTGTTAGTGACGCACGTCAACATATACAGGCTGAATCGATATATCTATACTAATATATAAAGCTGAAGAGTTTGTTTGTTTGGTTGAACGCGCTAATCTCAGGAACTACTGGTTTGAATTGAAAGAAAATTTTTTGTTGGATAGCCCATTTATCGAGGAAGGCTATGAGGGTATATAATATCACGCTACGACCACTAGGAGCGGAGCATCAATGAAAAATGTTGCAAAATATAACTCAAAATTTGTCCGACCGACAAAAACTTTTGAACGGTAACTCCGATCTTCATGAAATTTGGACACAACATTAATCTCGGTAAACGAAGATGAATATTTGTACTCATGCCCCCCTCCCCCATTCGTTCTTTTGCACCCGGGAAGAAATACTTTTTGAAAAGGAATTTGTAAAATTAGTTTGGGAATTAATATTTTATTTGACACCTTCCTTCATGAGTATTCTTGTGTGATATTAATAAAAATATATTGATTTTTTTGCTTTACCCCCCTCCCAGAAACAAAATATCTACGCCCTTGGGTAGAGTTGGGTATTTTCGGACCGGTACCTATAACTCCAGGAAACACGTCCTCTCTCCCTATCTTTGCATAGAACGTAAGTTATTTTTGTAGTTCGATCTCATCACAGGCACTTGCACAACGGCCAGTATTATAGTTCGAACCCGAATGAGAGTGCATATACACGTTCGGATAACGTTTCATGCTCGCTTAATCTTTGGTAGCTGACTCGATTCTCTGAAGTACTCGATCTACTCGAGTAGTACAAGAAATTGGATTTTCAGTTTTATTTAAAAAAAAAAAAACGGTCAACTGCGCGCCGGACTCGCGCACCGAAGGCTCCGTACAAAATTGTAGGTATGTCCAAACATTCTTAACTGAAGACTTTCGGTATAAATATTATTTACTTGGATATATAGCCTCCTCGTGTCGTCTGTCTGTTGGTGTATAACAAACAGTACCAGCGTGGAAGTTTTTGGTACATTCGACGTGTGGACAGGGAAGATACTTTTGTCTACGATTGTATCTCTCAAACATCCTTTAAAAAAACACACGCAGCGCAGTTTTGCCATTCTGAACGGAAGCGATATGCGACGTCGATACGTGCAGTGTAGAAAGGAGCATGCAAAATTCACATCAAAACTTTAACCCACGGCCGTAAGCCAAGAGACCGTACCTACAAAAGTACGTGGTTTTGTGTTTCAGCGACACGAACCTGTGTTGAGCACTAAAATTGTTATTTATAGGGAATCGTAAAAAGTTAGATTCATTAAAACTTGCACACCGACCACCGAGTTTTACAATGTTGCGCTCACTCAAACAACATTTCCATTTTCCATTATTGCGAAAAGCTCTGCGGACGTATGCGCTGTATGCAACTCGCCGTGTGGCGCTAACTGGCGGTTGTATTTGAAAATAGTGGCTGTTTCATACGACGTAATATTAAAAAAGATTAATTATTTATGCAGTGAAATGTTTGTGATTAATTAAAGCTTTTTGATGTTTGTAAGACAAGTTTCTTTAATTTTTTAATTCAAATGTTGTTTTATGCGCCACTTCTTTACATTTAAATTAAATGTTAGATTTCGTCAAACGTCCAATTTTGTTTTGTTTTTTTTTTCACAGAATTTTTTAATATATCCATGGCGACAAACTATGCGCAATTTTTCTTATTTCGAGCGCAGAAATTAAAAACTGCTTATGGACTAAGAGCTGGCTACGGAGAAAATGGGTGACTCGGTGCAGAGCTGAAAATTTGCAGAATAATAGGAGATAGTACAAGTAAGTAGGGAAAAAATTACCAGAAGGCTAGGCGGAAGATAAAGAGCCACCAGAAGGCGCTAATGTTGCGAAAAATCAATGCACTTCTGGCAATTTATATACTTATTCTGTAATTCAAAACTAGATTATATATTATATATATTATACATTATATAGTTTAAGGGCATACTGAAAATTCAAACATGATATAATAATTACATTCGACAAATAGGTATATTTAAAATTATTAATGTTATAACAACGTAATTTTATTAATGAAAATATAATATGACGATTAATTTTATTTCTATCAAAATCTCATTAATAATTTTGAATATTTGTCGAATGTAATTATTATATCATGTTTAAATTTTCAGTATGCCCTTATAACTATATAATGTATAATATATATGTTACGGTTAATACAAGAAAGTAGTTTATTCGCGAATTAATCGGCTAATACCCGAATTAACCAACGTCAAGGATTGGTTAATTCGGGTATTAGCCGATTAATTCGCGAATTAACTACTTGATTGTATTAACCGTAACATATATAATATATAATCTAGTTTTGAATTACAGAATAAGTACCGTAAAACGGGGCTACTTTGACTTCCAGGGTTACTTTGACAGATTTTGGGGCTACTTTGACAGAGCGCCAAAATCGGTTACGAGCCAAAGAGATAATGCAGAAGAAGATGCCCCAGAAATAGATGTCCCACCTACCATCGACGATACTCCAGAAATCGATTTCCCAACAATGCCAGAAGTCAGTTCGCCAAGCACCTTCAATAACTCTCCAAAATCGATTTCTATTTTAGATTTAGATTTTCCAACTATGGATGACTCTCCTGAAATAGAAGATAATGTCTCAGCTTTCAAGAATAATCAACCAGTCCCTTCAACCTCTGGACTGCTTACAAAGCACCAGACTGATTCCGACGAAGATGTGCCTCTGAGTTGTTTGGGTCGCAAGAAGGAAATCAAAAACAAGGACAAGAAGAAGAATAAGAAGGAGTCTAATTTTTGTTATATCTGTAAGTGCGACTATCTTTGACGTCAGTTGCATTTCAATGCCTTGTCAAAGAAACCCCACTTCTGAGGTTACTTTGACATTTAATAAATTAAAAAAAGTAGGGAGTTAGGGGGGTGGTAGGTCTTAAATTTGCCATAGATCTGATAACCAAAGGACACATTGTTCTGTTGGCGTAAAAAAAAGTGAAATTCGAGTCGTAAAAAAAAAGTTACAAACCAAAAACCTCCAAAACCTGTTCAAAGTAGCCCCGTTTTACGGTATAGAAATTGCCAGAAGTGGACTGATTTTTCGCAACATTAGCGCCTTCTGGCGGCTCTTTATCTACCGCCTAGCCTTCTGGCAATTTTTTCCCTACTTTTACTTGTACTATCTCCTATTATTCCGCAAATTTTCAGCTCTGCACCGAGTCACCCATTTTCTCCGTAGCCAGCTCTCCGTCTATTAGGTCCACCCTGCACTATGTGAGCGGATCACACATGCAGATTGGGGATTCCCAGCATATTGCAATTTTAATATTCTTGTACGGCGTTGAAAAAGATCACCAACAGCTACGGTTATTTGGGCCTAGCACTAATAGGGATGTTTCCACTGGTTGTAATTTCTTGAAAATTTATGTTTAAACGATTAACGCTATTATTTAAATACCTAAAATATTTTTCTTTAGACATAAATAATTATAATAAATTAAATAAAATTAATTTAAAGTCCTATTGCACATACCGCTAACCTAGCGGTATGTGTTTTATTATCGCTTTGCGCTTCAGAGCTGACTTTCGTTCATACAAGAAGTTATATCTAGTTATTTTCGCACAGCATCCATTCAAATTGTAGCTTTTTAAAAAGAGGTGATTCTGTTCTATAAAACAGGACCATTTTTATATTGATTCAGGTTGATAATTAGACCCAAAATTGTAATCAAAAATCTCGAATAGCAGTTGTCGGTTGGTCTGTACATACGTACGTACGTCAGAGCTTTACAGATCGCAATTTTGGTCGGATCGCCTTGGTTTATATTTTATTCACTTTGTTTACTATCAGAGTAAAGCCCTATTTAAATTCAATGAAATGCGTTCAGTAGTTTAATTTTTATAAACAGTTTTTATTTTATTATTTTTTGACAACAAATAGTTTGAAAAAACAATATAATAATTACTGTGTAAATACTGTGTAAATTTCTATAAAACAAGTGCTACAATTCTATACCGTAATAACACCGGCAAACGTGCAAGCTTCGTGGCGTAATGGTTTTGCCGTTAGATCCGCAAGGGCAAGATCCTGGGTTCGATTCCTTCCGAAATAATTGATTTTTATTTTTTTTTCTATTCCATTTTATTCCACTTGATATTATATTATATAGATATTATATTATGTATAGTTCTTAATTTTTTTTTTTTTCAGTTAAAAAATATTTTTTCAATTTTAATTACTTATTTAAATCTTAAAATTTTTAAATTTTTTAAAAATATTTTTCATTTTTTTTTATCATACAGTGGAAAACTTGCCTGATGTGCACTTTTGGTTTTGCCAACTATATTGTACCTTTTATCACGTGACTGTGTACATTAAGCAGAGCGCATTACATCCCTATTCATGTTTTCAATTTAATTATTATTTACTAGTTTACCGAGATGAATGTTGTGTCCAAATTTCATGATGATCGGAGTTACCGTTCAAAAGTTTTTGTCGATAAAGAGCAGTATTTAAACTTTTTTTAACGAATAATTTTTTTTAAATGAATTAAATAAAATTAAAATAAATCTAAATGTAAGCCTTAGAAGAAAGCAATGTAAAAAATAAAAAAAAAAATAATAAAAATATATTCACCCAACGTGGGGCTCGAACCCACGACCCTGATATTGACAGTCGCATGCACTACCGATTGATCTACCAGAGGTTGTGTTCTTTCATCACTAATATGAGTATATATAGTGCATTTCACATGAATAGAAGCTTATTTTTGAGATACTTTTTGCAACATTTTTCATTAAAGCTCCGCTCCTAATCGTCGTAGCGTAATATTATATAGCCTATAGCCTTCCTCGGTAAATGGGCTATCCAACAAAAAAAAAATTATTCAATTTGAACCAGTAGTTCCTGAGATAAGCGCGTTCAAACAAACAAACAAACTCTTCAGCTTTATATATTAGTATAGATTATAAATACTACGTACAAATACTCTATGCACTTTTTTTCTCAAATCCTTTCCCCCTCGCCTAGAGCTGGTTACAGCTCTCCCGATGCTATTTTAAAAGCTAAACGTCAAATTGAAGAACCAAGAACTACACTGCATTGACTGCATGTGAAACATTTATTTTATGATTTTTTCAGAATTTTTATTTTCAATTTTTGTGACAGTCCTTCATCGGACAGCCAATAAAAAAATTGAATTTCTCTTGAAAAATTGTGTGGCATCAATTGGTAAATTTGCAAATCGTGTGAACGGCTAGTCTAGTTGGTAAAAAAGTATACGACTTTTTTTCTGAAATGAATAATTGATAAAGCTTGCGGGTTTTTAATAAATTAAAGGTTTGATTTTATGACTGCCGTGATAACGTTGAAAATATATATGTATATATGGCATGTCGATTTCAAGTCATTTCAAATCCTGATCAGTAGTATACCGTGTTTACTGCTTGCACGCGATCGGCATTAATTCACGATAAATTGATCGCCTCCGTTCGATAAATAAATTTCAGACTTTAAGTGTAACCCTTGAAATTGAGATAAAACGCTACGGTAGTTTAACATTCTTGAAATGAATTATTTTACTTCTGTTTTCATTTATATAAAAAACACATGTGTTGGAATCAGCATTATAGAGAAAAAATTCCAGCCAATCGGGCGACGGGACCATTTCAACTTTAAAATGTGGATATATAGTATAATAAAGAAAATAAAATTTCTGATATCGCGTGAGGTTACGCGGGTAATGGCTAGTATTTAATATGATATTTGCTATTCGTTGCCGCATGGTTACCTACATAGTATGTTCCATGCGTCATATAAAAAAAAACCCGGGTCGCAATGCCAAACCCTGCCGACAATATATTGTGTATTTGCTAATATCTACATGCAATGTGGCTTTATTATGTTAACTTAACTCTTTTATTTTTGGACGAAATAATAAATTTAGCCTTTTAATACACCTCTTAAAATATTTTTTTTTTTACTTAATATCAATATTTATATCAATCCAGAATCTGCACCAAATTAAATACATCCTTCAGGAAGTGAATTCCTATTCGCAAACTAGTGTCCGGTCCTGTCGAGCCGATTTTATTAAAATGTTGCTAGCACATTTTAATCATTACTCGTGCAAACGTCAATTTTTCCCACAAAAACGTTGATCTGGCAAAAATATCGATTAGATTTTTAATTTATTATTAACAACTAGTGTGACCTGTGCGAATTATTCGCACTAAATAAGTATAATAATTATCACTTTACAAAATTATTTTTTAAATATGATTGCAGGTATTCAATTCGTTTCTAATTTTGCACACTGCTTATAACGTTCTTCTTTTTGTTGTATTACAATATGAAGCTCAGATGACAGATCGAAGAAATATTTTACTAAAATTGTCATATAGAGGCGCAAGTAGCAAAAGCGTTGAGCTAAGCCGTCAGATGGCATCATGCAGCATTGCTGTGACGTTGTTCAGCGTTGCTCGCTGTTTCAAAATTAAAGCCGTTAGATGGCAGTAAGCAGTAGTGTCTGTTGTATTACAATATGAAGGTCAGATGGCAGATCGAAGTATTGACGTTGTTTCAAAATTAAAGCCGTCAGATGGCAGACTTTGTTCAGCGTTGCTGTATTTTAATTAATTTACAAAAACAAAAGCAATAATAAATTTTTTAGTTGTCGATGTCAGTAGCGCAAGCAATTATCTGTAAAATGATATATAATTTATGTAGAGAAATTGTGAGGTTTTTTCTAAAAATGGAGGCAAACAACTTTAACCTTAGTGTATTAATATATAGGATAAATAATTGAACTGGTATAAACCATAGATGTTGGTGGTCTAAACATTATTATTGTATTAAAATACAAAAATATAATTTACACTCTCGGTATTACGTTATAATAAAAAGTGCATGCACTTTTGCTGTGAACACGTAACTTTTGATTTGTAATGGTTTTATTTCTTTTTAATTGCATTTGGCAAACAAGGACAGACGATGGGTTAATCATGAACGTCGATTAACGTTCAGAGGTTAATGTACTGATAGTTTACTAGAAAACATTTCATGTTTTGAAAAGCACTGTGCATATACGAAACAGGAAAAACATCCTTCATTGATTAATGCTTTTCTAGTTCATTCAGAAGTTTTCATATAACATACTGATTGTATCTTTGAAATACGACAGTTTAACTGTTTGTGACCTCTACTCTCTTCAGGAAAGTTTTAATTAATAGTTGAAACTTAGTTCCGTATAACTTTTCTTTATTTATGCTATGAATAATTTTATTTCCTTCGTTCAGTGTAAAATACCAAACCGTGCTTATTCTAGACTTGTTTGACACGCTGTTAAAAACATTTTTTATGAAAATTAATCTCGAATAGAAAATTCCAAGGAATTAAATATTTCGTATACACATGCACACCATTCAGAAAATCTGCGGTGATTCTTTAGTAATAGTATTTTTTATTGTTCTTAATCATTGATAATAATAATTAACTAGTGTACCCGTGCCAAACTTTTTGCATGTATCTTCATAGTGTCTTAAAAAATTGATATTTTGCCAAAGACCTACGACAATATTTTTATTCCTCTTGCATTAGATTCCATTTACAGTTATTTCTCTTTTGATTTAGCTTGATCCATCAAGTTGTCTTTATATTGGTTATAAATTCAAAGAAAATGTATATTTGAGATCTGTTTATCGTTTCAATAAAAAAAATATCGACCAATTTCGGACCGAAACGTTAATGTATTGAATTTATATATTTTTTGTTAATATATTTGTCTGAAAAATTGGTCGATAATTTAATTTATTGAAGAGTTCTAATCAGACGTTAAACAAAGATCTGTTTATCGTTGTTACCTCATTTGATACATTTACGATTTTCACAATTTTTTTGTGATCTGAGACCAAAGTTTGAACTTGGTACAGTCTATGTAATATTTAAAAACTTTATTTTGGCATTAAATTAATATAAGCGTACACTTCCTTAAATTATTTGGAAAATAAAATAAAATTTTAATTGTCTATTAATATTTTGAATATTCGCGCTAAAAAACTAACTAATTTAAATATACACTTCAATTGTCAAAGTCGACTTGTCAAACTGTTTGCATAATCTCCGACATACGTACATATTTGCATTTCTCTCACACTCACGTATCGTGAACATCGATACATTTTTTCTGTTTACGTTTTTCTTTACTCCGCAACTCCATCCTTTTACTACTATCGCTTGAAATCACTTCTATTAACGAAAATTTACAAAAAAAAAAAAAAAATAGTTGGCAAAACCAAAAGTGCACATCCCGCAATTTTCCACTGTATGATAAAAAAATAACAATTAAAAAATATTTTTAATAAATTTAACAAGATTTAAAAATTTAAAGAAATAAATAATTAAAAATTGAAAAAATATTTTTTTTTAAGTTTGCAAAAATAAAAAAAATTAAGAACTAAGTATACATAATATAATATATAATTAATATCAAGTGGAATAAAATAAAACAAAATAAAAAGAAAAAAAAAAGAAAAAAATCAATGATATCGTAAGGATTCGAACCCAGGACCTTGCCCTTGGGGATCCGACGGCATAACCATTGCGCCACGGCTGCCTAATACGTCTAGTGGTGTTATCACGGTATACAAGTGTAGCACTTGTTTTATGGATTACACTGTATTTACCAGCAATTATTATATTGTTTTAAACTATTACCTAGCTGTCAAAAATAATAAAAAATAAAACTGTTTATAAAAATTAAACTACTGAACACATTTTAGTGAATTTAAATAGGGTTCTGGTCTGATAGTAAACAAAGTGAATAAAATATAACCCAAGGCAATCCGACCAAAATTGCGATCTGTAGAGTCGTGACGTACGTACATACGTACGTACATACGTACGTACGTACATACGTACAGACCAACCGACAACTGCTGTTTGTGATTTTCAATTACAATTTTAATAGTATTTATGAACTCAAATTGATTTAAAAATGGTTCTATTTTATAGATTAGAATCTCCTCTTTTCAAAAAGCTTCAATTTGAATGGATTTCGTGTGAAATTAACTTAGATATAACTTCTTATATGAACGAAAGTCAGCTCTGACGCACAAAGCGATAATAAAGCACATACCGCTAGTTTAGCGGTATGTGCAATAGTGATAACACATCTGTGGACTAAAGGCTTCAGTTAAGAGTATTCGTCCCTGCAAATACCCCCTGCACCCTTCATCTCAAATCTTTTCCCCTCGCCTAAAAACGGTTCGCGCTCTCCCGACGCTATTTTTAAAGCTAGAGGGTTCTGGTAAACGCCAAATGAAAGACAAAGAATCGGACTACAGATCCTTCAGGCGAATTTTTTGAAAAAAAGTTCCTGAAAAAACTTACAACCTTTTGAAAAAAAAAATAAGTTACGTAATATTTCACACGTAGACGAAACTTTTTTTAAAAAAATTCGCCTGAAGGATCTGTAGTCTAATTCTTTGTCTTTCATTTGGCGTTTACCAGAACCACCCTCTAGCTTTAAAAATAGCGTCGGGAGAGCGCGAACCGTTTTTAGGCGAAGGGAAAAGATTTGAGATGAAGGGTGCAGGGGGTGTTTGCAGGGACGAATACTCTTAAAAAAAAAATGTGTCAATCGGTTGAGTAGAGATTGCTGGCGGATTGGCTATAGAAAAATGGGGTTTGTGTTTTAAATATATAGATCGCCAACACTCACAGGTTTCTTGATTTGTGAACGGAATAAAGCATATTACAATTGTACGGAAAAAATTGTATGACATAATTAATCCAACACAAAACTCAATGGTGATTTTGTGATTATATTTTAATATTCAGAATATTACTGACGAAAATACTCTTTTCTTAAACCGGAAACATGTAATCAGCGTTGCCAGTTTTTTTTTTTGCCAAGTCGGGATTTTGGAACTCTTTGAGTGAAAACAGCGGGATTCTTTCGTCGAAAGCGGGACATAGTAAAAAAACGTATATAATCAGAAATTTTTAAATACCTATTTATCTTTTTATTTGAATTAAAATTACGTTTACGTGACAATAGATAGCAAAAATAGTCATAGAAAATTTATTTTAATAAAAATATAATATTTTAAATCAGATTTACCCTATCGTTAAATAGTATTCGTCATCAGAATAAAAAAATAAAAACAGAAATCAAAATCAAAAAAGTTTTATTCATTAGAAAAATATGGCGTTTCAAACAATAGTCTGTGGAGTGAGTGAAACAAATTGCAACTTACAATAAGAGAATAATTATTTATAAGAATTACTTATTCATGATATTTCAGTGAAGATTTAACTTCTTTTAAAGTTATCCCCGAGTTATCCCCGAAAAGCGGGACTGAGCCTGTCCCGCGCGGGACATTCAATTTTGATTTAAAAATCGGGACGTCCCGCCAAAATCGGGACGTCTGGCAACGCTGCATGTAATACACTCCACCACCACGCTTTTCTATAAAAAGTTACCCTTTTTATGTAAAATTTTGTCTGTATTAGGGTGAAGTTTTTAGCTTATAAATGCCATTTTAAATCTTCCTTAATGGATTTTTTTCTGACAGGCATATTTTTTCCTTTAAGAAGGTAAAGATGACGTGGCACTATTTTTGTGTGTTATGAAGGGCGGCGTTCATTTTTTTTTGCGATGTAATGTGAGTGTTTTGTTTTTTTATCTATAAAATTTGTCAAATAGAATTATTGTTATTTAGTGTACTTAAAATATTTTTGTTATTCTGAAACCTATACTTTTCTTCTTCGTCTGATTCTTTAACTGAAATAAATAAAAACACAAATTGATTTTGCGATTGTGCTGAATGGACATTCCAGAAGCCAATTGTGAAGTTGAGCACGGCATTATTAAAATCGTAAAAAGCATTTCAAACAATCATTGAATAAATTTCAAATAAGTTCCTTATGGCAAGTTTACACGTCATTAAAGCACAAATAGCCAACAGGAATTCCGTTAAACTGGATGGCAAACACACACGTGAATTTCCATTTTATTTTATTATTTCTTGATTTGATTTTTTCAATTTTACCCGCCACTTACACCACCGCCCGACCCTTACCTGCCACCATATTCTGGACCAAGCGATCCATTCAGAGTATTTTTTTCATTGATGGCCATATTCATCGAACGTAAGTAGTTATTTATTCGATTCATTTGTTCTTCAGGTAACTATTCCTCCGAATAAATAGCGATAATTCAATTCACCAAAAATAATTATGTTTACTGCAGGTATAAATCTATTCTGTCCAAATTCCCAGGTATAAATATTTGTTCGCCTGATAAAACAATATTGGCCGCCACATAGATCATAATACCTAACCTATAAACGTGGAATATTATATCTACAGTTGCTCTTGTGAATGTGTTGTTTATTAACCTTTTGTTAAGTGTTGTAAAACATTAAAGTTAGTGGAAGTTTTGTGTGCAGTTGATTTAGGATAAAACATTATTATTTTGACGTTTACGCTAACGCCATCGGTCGGATTTTTGGATGAACGTCAACATATTCAACAAAAAGAGCAAGGAGTATAGTGCAGTGTATATTTATTCTTTAACTACTTGATATTTTGCTTGGTTAATTGAAATTAAATTTTATTATAACAAATAAATTCTATATTTAATAGTGTTCGGGTGAATATGGGCATAAAGCCATCATTTTGAAAAATTATGAAAGATTTCGATTTTTGATAAAATTTCTAAACTCTTTAAGTATGAAGAGGTGTTGAGAGGTTTTTCCGACATGTTTTCTTCGTTTTAGTGCCCTTTTTACGCAGTTGGATTTTTTGTTTTTTTCCATTTTTTTCCCAGTGTGTGGACGTGGATTGCGAAAGAAGATCATCAATAAACAGCGACAATAAATCGCCGCTGCGTATGTTTGATTATGTCGACGTGTTTGTTGTGCGCCGTCCGTGCGGTTGTAGTGTCGAGGTATTTGAGTGTGTTTTTGTGTAAACAAGAGAAAGAGAGCTCCCGGTCCCGGGTGTCGGTCGGCTGCATTAAGGACTCACTTAACGGAAGTGGTTGTGTGTGTATGTGTGTATATAAGAGAATGCACATGTTTATATGTGCAATATTGGGGGCGAATTATACTCCTTCATATCATAACCGTTTGTAAAGTGCAGCCGAACACGAGCGATTTTCAGCTAGAATTACATAACCGCAACATCGCTATACAAATAAATAAAACTAGTGTGACCTGTGCGAATTATTCGCACTAAATAAGTATAATAATTATCACTTTACAAAATTATTTTTTAAATATGATTGCAGGTATTCAATTCGTTTCTAATTTTGCACACTGCTTATAACGTTCTTCTTTTTGTTGTATTACAATATGAAGCTCAGATGACAGATCGAAGAAATATTTTACTAAAATTGTCATATAGAGGCGCAAGTAGCAAAAGCGTTGAGCTAAGCCGTCAGATGGCATCATGCAGCATTGCTGTGACGTTGTTCAGCGTTGCTCGCTGTTTCAAAATTATAGCCGTCAGATGGCAGTATGCAGTATTGTGTTACAATTTGAAGGTCAGATGACAGATCGAAGTAGCCGTCAGATGGCAGACGTTGTTCAGAGTTGCTGTATTTTAATTAATTTACAAAAACAAAAGCAATAATAACTTTTTAGTTGTCGATGTCAGTAGAGCAAGCAATTATCTGTAAAATTATATATAATTTATGTGGAGTAATTGTGAAATTGTGAGATTTTTTCTAAAAAGGGAGGCAAACATCTTTAACCTTAGCGTATTAATATATTATATGATTGAAGTGTCTGTTTGTAATGTCAAAATAACAGCTTTTTATTAAATGCATATGAAAGTATGTATAAGTTTGACCCTGCAGGCCATCCCTGAAACTTCCCGCTATTTTTGAGTTCAAAACGCTTAAAAATATATAAAATATAGCAAGAAGTTTATTTTTTAACTCTTTGAGCTCACAAAAAAAACACTTTCATATATATATAACAAATGAACCAATTTTGATGCGGTTAGCGTGGATCAACGCAGTTTTTTTAACCCAAGACAGTAATTTATTCCAAAAAAATCGATCTGATAAGAATTTTACGAGTAATTTTCAAAAAACACTTTTTTTATGAATTTTTCATTCACGATACCTCTTGAACAAATGAACCGATTTGATCCGATTTGCGGCAATCGGCGCAGTTTTTTGAGGAGAAGAGTTGATTAGATTTTGGAAATAATCGGTTTAGTAGTTTAGAAAATATTCCAAAAGAACAAATATCGAAAAATTTTATATTTTGAGATTTCTCAAAATCTATTCGGCCGAATCATTCCAAATTTTCAGGAAAGTCACGTTTATACACATACACACACACACAGCCCTACGGACATCATCGCCAAAATAGCCAGAATTGCTTCCTAGGTCCTCAAACCGTCGAGATCTGACAAAAACTCAATTTTCGAAAATCGGAGTGAAAACAATAATATCCCGATTTTTTTGAAAAAATCATTGATTTTTTTATAGCTGGAAGTTATAAAAAGACAATTTTTAAAGTTTCTGTCTGTCTGTTTGTTCCGGCTAATCTCCGAAACGACTGGACCGATTTTGACGGGATTTTCACTGGCGGATAGCTGATGTTACAAGGAGTAATTTATAGAAAATTTTCGTAACCTCTGCGAACTAAACAAACATGAATTCCACGCGAACGAAGTCGCGGGTTACAGTTCGTCTATACTAATGTTATAAAGAGACAAAGTTTTCAAGTTTAACTGTAGGAGGTAATCTCCGAAACTACTCATCTGATTTCAAATTTTTTTTTCACTAATATTAAGAAGTTTTAATAGGCCATAATATTTTATCGCTTTAAAATAAAAGCGCTTTTATGGAAGTTCGACTTGCATATCTTTTCGCTTAAATCTTGTGATCCTGCAAGTGTTCATAAACTCGGCACGTGTTAAATTTTTTTTTTGTTCTCTGTTTTTCTTCAACCGATGTTGTCTCTCTTTCACCGGCCGTATACTTAAGAGAGCAGCTGCTGTGTTAACAGCGTCTTCTCATCTAACTTACATTATTAAAAACATTACCCTCCTTCTGGGGCAGTCGGGTAAAAACGCTCTTGAACTCTTACAACAGACCTCCTGTGTTTGTCAAACTTACCACATCAACAGGGTCGTTTGATTTAATTTAATAAAACTCAAGCGACCGGTCGTGCAAATATTTGACATTAAAATTTTGTTTTTATAAACAAAATGGCGGTTGCCCGCGACTTCGTCCGCATGCGTTTTAATTTTTTTACGCGGAACCCTATTTTTTTTGTAAAATAAAAGTACCCTAAGTCACTCCTATATAACATCAGCTATCTGTCAGTGAAAGTCACGTCAAAATCGGTCCAGTCGTTTCGTAAATTAGCCGGCACAAACAGACAGACAGACAAAAATTTTAAATATTGTTTTTTGTTATAAGAACCATATATACTTTCATACGCATTCAGTAAAAAGCTGTTATTTTGACGTTACAGACACTTAAATTTTATTTATTTTTTATTATAACAGGAAAAAAAATTGTACTTCAATCTTAGGATTATTAGCACTGTTTATTTATTTCTATAGATATTTATTAATTTATTAATTCACAATGATGATGAACGCATGACATTCGACAAATTTATATTTAAAAACAAGAAATTAAGAATATACAATCCATATATGCAGTATTTTTGTTTTCCGATGTGAAAAATTTGTGATTCTTAAATGTATTACAATTAGAAGAAGAAAGTCTTCGTAACATTGGATAAAAATAAATAATAATAATGACTTTAACGTCTGGTTCTCGACTTAATGTAATAACAAACGCCATTCGCACCACTACTATTGTCAATCTATCACACTACCCGTTATTTTCTACATTTTTTAAAATTCCACTTAATAGCAAAGGGCAAATAAAGGAATTTTAGGACATTAGGATAAGGTAGACAAATTTTGAGCACAGGAGTTTGACAGGTAATCGGCTATTGCCTTGAATAAGGAACCATCTCGATATTTATCTATAGAATTATTTAGGGAACACATGGAAAACCTCAACAAGATGACCTGTACAGGAGTTACCGTTTCTCGGCGAAAGGTAGCAGGAAAAATTCCCAGCCACATCTGCCCCCGTCGGGATTCAAATGCGAGTCTAGTGCTCTCACCACTACGCCACCCCGCTCGGTTGCATTGGATAAATATAAAGCAATAGACATACTAACTGTTAAAATTGCATTTATCGTATTGCCGTTTTGAAAATGTTTTTGGTCATTTTTCGAGTATAAAATGCTATCAAAATTTATAAAAAACTCCGGGTCGCAGTGCCATACCCTGCCGACAATATAGTGTATTTGCTTTTATAGGCAGTGTGGCTCTATTATATGAACTTAACTTTTTTTTGGCAAAAATAAAAAAAAAATACCCCTTAATACACCCCTTAAAACAACATTGTTTTACTTAATTTCAATACTACATATCAATTCAACATCTGTACCAAATTATATACACTCTTCAGTATGTAAATCCATATCAGAAACTTGTGTTTTCATAAAATTTGTAAGTCCGGTCCTGTCGGGCCGATTTTATTAAAATTTTAGCAACACATTTTAATAATTACTAAAGGGTTAAATTTCAAATTTGAAACGATTCCGAGAATTTTTTTAGTATTTTTGGGCTCGAAAACTTTTTTCAACCCCTAAATACCACCCTTAACATGGCCCGAATGGGCCCATTTTAAATAGGCTTCGTGCGGTGATGGATTTCAATATGTGGTCGAAATTTCGTTAAAATCAATTAACTCCTTCGAAAGTTATAGCCCGCACACATATATATATAAATATATATATATATATATATATATATATATATATATATATATATATATATATATATATATATATATATATATATATATATATATATATATATATATATATATATATGTATATACATATATATAAACATTTCCAAAAATGGTGCCAAACTTCTTAGAAAGTTATGAAACGTCGAGAAATTTTGGTCCGACCCCTAGGTCCTGCCATCCGACCGACGCCAATAGTGTAAGTGCCTTATGGCAAATACACTAATAAAAATCGTAAACAACAGGGTTTCACGTAATGTAACTATTTTTATAAAAAAAAAGTGTGAGCATCATCCACATAAGCTCACGGGAGAAATGAAATTTCTCTAGAGTTATGAGCTCGTTTCTTTGATTCGTTATCCAGTTTGCTAACAAATGTTTCTCTTTTCCTTTAATTTTGCGTTGCCAAGATTTCTCGTATATCTCTCGCCCGTTGAATCATGACCCCTTTAACGTTACACAAAATTTCAAACAGATACGGCGCTAAAGAAGAGTCATTTCAAAAAAATAATTTAGAATTTAAAATTATCTTTATCACTAAAAGTTGTCATTAGCTTTTAGTGATGTCTTTAAGATTGTGCTAAACGTCGCCTCGAAAATGAATTTACCTGCTTTGAAGGTAGAGTGTGATGGCATGCAGACAGGAGGTGGCTCGTGGTAATTGTATCGAGTTACATTCTTCCAACACACACGCAGACTGGATAGACACAGATGCTGTGTGCGTAGGACGACGATGGTGCGTTCTGGTGCGATCTGTCGTACTGCCGGCAACGTCTGGTTCGAAGATCCAGAGCAACAGACTTCCTTCCGTATGTGTCACATGTCCTATACAAACATCTAGAGTCCCCTCGCGCGCTTATAGATGTCAGTGGCGGCGCGTGAACATTTTTGAATGGGCGTTTTGCAGGGTAAACCGGAAGTACCAAGGGATGTGGAGGGAAGGAGGGTTAATTAAATGTTTATGATGTTTTAATTATTTCAAACACTGTTGACAACAGTATACCCTGTAACACTAGTCACTACTGCCGCATAAGCCGTGTGTCGTGTATCATGTACTGTGTACGACATACCCGAGTCAAATCCATCAAATGTGTTGATTGAATGAGATGAATGAAAAAGTTAGGGGTTATAGCTTAATAGCCCGTTTATGCACGTCATCCTAAAAAAATGTTTATGCTCCCCCTTGTCATGGATTAAGTCCTTCGATAGTTTGGATCTTGTCATGAACTCCAGAAGATTGGTGACTCGATTGTCCTGAGGAATTACTCCGATCTAATTAATGTATCGAAAGATGGTTGTTCTCCTGTAGACTAGGGGCCTCGCATTCGAACAGTAAATAGTTGGCGAATGATCACAAACTACAATAATGTAACGATATAACACTAGTCACTATTGTCATAAGCCGTGTACCTTCGAGTCAAAGCCGTCAAATGTGTTGACTGAATGAGATAGATTCAGTGAACACTTCTAGCATATGACAGTGATATATGCTTATTTGTACTAAAGTTCTAACGGTAAATCCAGCACAAAGCCGATTTAAATAACACGACAATAACTTGTGGCTCAGGAGGTGCACGGTGTACACTGGAGGTAGTATCTGATAATGTCGCTTCGGAGCGCAGAACAGTGCTAATCGAACGCAATATGCCAGAATGCATACTAGTTTTGTAGGCTGTCAGTGGCTGTTAAACTTTAGCGTTGATTACACTATTTCTTAACATTAAATATTGATTAAATATGGAAAATATAATTCATTCTACAATTATGAAGTAGCTAAGATTTTAGTAGCTCTGCAAACTCTGCAGCTCTTATGTCGAGTTGGCGTAAAATCAGGCTGATCAAATGCGAAATTGGTAAAAGACATTGTCTGATTTAGTTTTCGTGTGAACATAGGAGGAATTAATCTGAAAATATTGTCATAATAATAATTTTTTCTGTTGCATCAAAATTATTTTTTCAAGAGAACGCTCAAAGCATAGCGACTATAAAGGGACTCTTCAAGTAGCTTGATGCAGATATTATGTATCAGTGTTTGTTGTCTTAAGCAAACCTAGCGTCCCAACATAAACCGCACACTCCGACCACTCTAATGACATTAAGTAAAGTTTTTCATTCATAAAAATCTTTAAATGCGTACTCAACATTCGAGTTTTTGTCATATTTTTTACTGTTCTTTTTTATAATTGTGTTTGTGTAATTTTTTGCACTGTTCTTATGTCAACACGTATTTTATTCTTGTGTTTTTAGAAAGAGTTTAGGTACTTTGGAAAAAAAATTGTTGAACAGACTGTTCTTTTTTTGCGCGATAATTGAATGTTTATCATTTTTATGTGCCTATTAATAAAACTAGGAGGGATGTCGTGAAATTTATTGCATGAGTTACCGTGAATGTACAAAGTTTTGTTAACAAAGTTGGAACATCCGAACTTCGTTGAAGTTCTTTTCAGTTTCTCTACCATCTAATGTTTTATGCATTACAACGATTTTTTTCGAATGCATGCGGTAATAATTTTAATTGCTTATCAATGAAATTTTTGTGCAAGAACGTTACTGAATCATTAAAATGCAGATATTGCACATACCGCTAAATTAGCGGTATTGCACATACCGCTAAACTAGCGGTATTTGCTCTCTATTATCGCTTTGCGCTTCAGAGCAGACTTTCGTTCATACAAGAAGTTATATCCAGGTTAATTTGCACAAAACCCATTCAAATTGTTGCTTTTTAAAAAGAGGAGGATCTGTTCTATAAAACGGAACCATTTTTAAATTGATTCAGGTTCATAATTAGTCCTAAAATTGTAATTGAAAATCTCGAATAGCAGTTGTCGGTTGGTCTGTACGTACGTATATTCACGACTTGAAAAAAATTTTTTTTTTAAAGTTAACATGACAGAGACAGATAATATTAGAATTTTTTGACTGCATTAGAGATGAAGAGACCCATAGGCAATAAATGCTTAGGGCATCAAGGAGTGTTAATCCGGCACTGAGCGTCGAAAATGGTCAATAACCTAATCATAACCTTAAAGATTAACAAATAGCATATTTTGTCTAGGCATCCAGAATATGTTTTTGAGAAACCTGAGAAAGGCCGTTTTGCAATTTACTGGAGTATACGGTGATCAGCGATTATAGAGTCGTATAACGATTTTGGTCGACATTTGAAGTCATTGACGGGGAAGGCTCGCAAATTTTACTCACAACCTGTTTGTCTAGAATTGAACCGAGTATCTTTTGAATGCGAATTCAGTGACAAAGCTATTCTTGATTTGATGATCTTCCGTAGTGTTGTTGCACGGCATACCTAGGGCGGCAATTTTTTTAGGGGCGGCAAAAATCAGAGTTGAAAAAAATATATGTGTTTGAAAAAATATAAAGTCAAGTCAAAAATTTTTTTACGATAACGTAATTTCATTAACTAAATTTTTGTAAGCAAATACTGATTTTTTTCCAATGTTCAATTTGAATTTCCCGCTGAGAATTAGCTTAATACCAACCTCCATGCAACTGACATGAAAAAAAAACTCAGTGAGACCTCAATTAGAGGGGCGGCACAATTTACTCTGCCTAGGGGCGGCTAAATTGTAAATCCGGCCCTGATGATTATATCGTTCTAGCAATTCAGCTCTTTTTTCTTGAACCTCGACAGTTCTGTTCGTACGGTGGCCAAAATATCGTTGATGTGATGACATTTGTGCAGTTGGTGCTCGCACCGGGTGCACACACATAAACCGCCGCCTGGGGTGATTTGACCCGGTGACCTCGTCTAGCCGGCATGTGGCCCACGTGTCGCGACCCTTCGGTGACATGTGCGCCGCGTCACCACTGCCGGCACCAGGTACCTGAAACGTTGCATCGGGGACAACACTGTTGCCGACGTGAGTCCGCGAATACGCTTCCGCTCTTGTTGAATGTTGTCGTTTCTAAACTGTTGAAATAATATTGTTTTTGTGATCGAGTGACTATAGTCGAGACTCGCATTCGGAAAGTACCGGGCTCGTATCCCGGCGGGAGACGATTGTGGCTGGGACTTTTTCCTATACTGCCTTCTACCAAGAAATGGTTATTCTATTCCTGAGATCTCCAGTGGTTCCCCTCAATAATTCCAGATAAAAATTGAGATTAAGTGCGAAAGCACTGCACTTGCATTCGGAAGGTACTGGGTTTGAATCCCGGCGGGAGAGAATGTGGCTGGGACTTTTTCCTATACTGCCTTCTACCAAGAAATGGTTATTCTATTCGTGAGATCTCCAGTGGTTCCTCTCAATAACTCCAGATAAAAATCGGGATTAAGTGCGAAAGCACTATACTTGCATTCGGAAGGTACTGCGTTGGAATCCCGGCGGGAGATAACGTGGCTAGGACTTTTTCCGAGAAATGGTTATGCTTTAATCGGCCACTCGTGAGGTCTCCAGTGGTTTCCCTCAATAATTCCAGATAAAAATCGGCATATAGCATTGCGGTGAGACTTCTAGATTCGATTCGGAAAATATTGGGTTCGAATTCCGGCGGGAAAGAATGTGGCTAGGACTTGTTCCCACTGTCTCTCGCCAAGAAATGGTTATTCCTTAATCGACCATTTCGGTGTGGTCTTCGATGGCTTCTCTCAATAATTCCTGATTAAAAAAATCAGTATATATAGCATTGCGGTGAGATTCCTAGATTCGATTTGGAAGGTATACTGGGTTCAATTCCTGACGGGAGCAGATGTTCCTCGGACTTTTTCCCGCTGGTTCTCGCCGAGAAATGTTCATTTTTGTATCGGCCACCTTGTTGGCTTTCCTCGACAATTTCAGTTAATTTCGGGATGGTTATCCTCGGACTAAATGACTAAAGATTTAAAACGCACCAAAAAATGCTCTTCACGCAGCTAAGCTACTTCTACTGATAAATAAAGACTGTAAAATATCCTTGTTAAAAATACATATGTGCTCTTTTATGGATTTAAAAATATAATGAATGTATATAAAAAACAAATTATATTTTTATTACTTAATTGTTTGGTGTTTTATCAGCAAGCATTGGCAACACTGATGCAATGCGTGCAATGGTTGGTGCGTGTCACCGTTCCCTCGGGATGGATGCGACTAGGTACCGACAGCTACCAATGTCTTTATTTGCCTACTTTAAAGTAAAGAAGAACCGCAGGTCTTCCAACCGAGCCATAAAATGTCACAACAGGCATTTTATATTTTCAAACGTCAACGGAAAATCCTTTTCACGTTTATATTGCACGTGAAGAAAATCAAGTTTTAAATAAGTTTCCTTATTCGAGAAATCTATTTTTGTTTAGGGTTTGGTGTTTTTTTGAATTTAAGTTTAAACACCATTTTGGCATATATAAATTTCGAGTTAGGTAAGAATAATTGTATCTTTATAATAAGGGTTCCAAACATTTACTGAAAACCAGCAATTAGACGCATATTAACTGCTCGAGGAATTTACCGATTTGAATAATTTCGACGTTTTTATATTCACGAAGGTGACGGAATGGTTCCATATCATTTTTACTGAAATTAGCTCACTAGTAAAAATACGTTTATACAAAGAGAAAAATAATAAAGTTTTTAAGTAGGGGGCTAATTTAATTAATAAGAGTTTTTGACGTGATAACGTCTTATAAATTGATGAATCACCAATCTTATAAATTGATAAAACACCGGCTGCATGCACGAAAAAGTGTAACGTTCCTAACGTAACGTTCGTAACGCGTAACGTTCCGCCTGACCCTGTGCTCGAAAACGGCCCTAACGATTTGGATGAAATTTACTGAAAAGGGATTTTGGGGGGCAAAAAATCGTTTTAGCTAGGTCTCATCTCTCGAAAAAATCGTTTTCTTACAAATTTTATCATTATAAAAATCATTTTTTTGACGTATGAAAATACTTAAATATTGTAAGTAGGTTTTGGAATTTTATATACTTAAACAATAAAACAATTGTTTTCCAAATATTATGACAGTTAATCTTTGAGACTTAAAGAGACTTAAAGAAAGAAAGTTAATAAAAAAAAATATTTTTATAGGTGGTGAGTAATTTAATAAATAAAATTAACCTAAATTTGAAGCGAAAGATGCAATATCATAGATTCGAATTATTATAATTATTATATGTAGAATTTAGGTTATGTATTACGGAATACGTTATCACGTAAAACTATCGTCCGTAAACCGACTTTACAGACAACCAATTTTTATTACTTTCATTAATCTTAAAATTATTTATTTTTAGTAGCTTTTTTTCGAAGAAAGTTCCATTTTTTTAATAAAAACGTTTCATTATGATTTGAAATTTTAAAAAAGAAACTTTTTAATAAAATTAAAAACCGTGATAACATTTAAAACCGCCCTGTCAGCCTTTTAAATTTATTAACAAATAATTAAATGCCGAACCTCTTTTTCTCGTTCGTTTATTTATCGCGTCCATAAAAACAAAAGAAACAATAGGAACAAAAAAAAAGAGCACGTGATGTACGTATTATTTATTTTTCTGTTAAGATTTGTTGTTAGTTCACGTGACTAACCTCAATCATTAATACGCCATCCATCAATCGTCGATTATCTTTGTTCTTTAAAATTACATATTGTCGTGTAACTTTTACTTAATGTGGCATTAAAATGTATTAAATAATATTTTAAATCCTTATTTATCCTGCATTTTACAATTTAAACGCGTCGTTGACCTTTAGGACCAAATATATTTCGTAATGGTTTTGGTTTGTTTTTTTTTTTAGTAACCTCCTTACAAATGCGATACTATTTCAATGGTTTAATATCAATAATAAATTATCCACATATTTGGCACTCAAACATTTGCGATAGTGATGTGTCCACATGACTCTGTTGGGAGCTGGCTCCGTGCGCTTCGCTCGCTAAACAGAGTCGCTCAGAGGGAGTCGTTCAAAGGAGCGACACTAGACAGTACGCACTACGCACAAGAGTGCACACTGCAGAGGTGTGAACTGTCATCATGCATGCTCAGGAGTCACTAAGCATTGCACAGCACAATACACACATTCAGCTCTGAGCTCATTTTCATATGATTCTGATCTTATATTATTCGCATTTCGGATAAATTATAAAGTATAATAAAAGCTTAACAATAATAATGTTTATTGTTACAATATTATATCTTTATCAACGATGTCAATGTGGATGGTTTAAGTCACTCTAAGCTTAGTACTATTACACTTAGGTACAGTGTGTCATTCAACATTAAATGACTCAGCAAAGATAACTCCGTACGTGCAAAATTGGTCTGTGGTCTGTGCTGTGTGCGCTCTGTAAATGTACGAATACAACAGTACAGAATAGCTCAGCACAGAGCAATGGCGCTCGGAGTGAGTCATTCATAAAAACAGAGCGACTCGCTTCGCTCCGAGAAGGGAGTCGTTCATTATGAACGAATCGCTCAGCAGCGACACGTCACTAATTTGTGAATTAATTCGAAATGATTACGCCTTCGAAATCCATATTCGGAAAATTATTTAAAACAAATCTATGATAACTAGTGGTCGCCAGGTGGTCGACCGTAATTCATAAAATTTTGCAGGTTATGTCATTATACGAATGGTGACGATTGTTGAAAAACGACACCTTCAATGCATTGTTCTTCTAACAAATACTTGTTGCATGAAAAAAAATTGGTTGTCTGTAAAGTCGGTTTACGGACGATAGTTTTACGTGATAACGTCATAAAGAAATATTGATGAACTCTCTGACGTCACGCGAGAAGAGAGAGAGAAATGCGTACAAGCCGTTAGCCGACGCTTGGTCCGATCGTGCCTCTCTATCGCTTATACCGCGCTATCGCTTGCACGCTCAGGCTCAGGCGGAACGTGACACTTTTTCGTGCGTGCAGCCGGTGTTTCATCAATTTATAAGACGTTATCACTTCAAAAAGAAAACATTGCTGTATTGATGAGAAATAACATTGCCAAACCACAGTCACGCCAAAATAGAATAATATAATTTTAGTGTGATAGGTATACTCATAGGTGGCTAAATGATAGTTCGGTACAATGTTGAAATTAACAGTGTCATCGTTCGGTACCAGTATCCAACTCTAGTTCTACACCACATTAGTATTTACAGCATCATGTCACCGGGCGACGTCAAAAAAAACTTCTGAATCGATTTAACCTGCATTAATATCGTGATGAAACATAAATTGTGCACTTTCCGTCATTAAAACGAAGAGAACGAATGCATGTTTCATTACAATGTGTGCGAATTAACACACTTTAATCGGTACCAGAACTTTTTCCTTCACGTATTTATATATGATTTATAAAAATAATTAATATGGAAGACGCACCTCTTCAGAAGCAAGATTTTCTTCTAAATTATTGTGACAACTGACCCAGGTTCTTTTTCACGCTCGCCTTGAAACAGGCAGTTTTATCACAATCTGTGCAAATTAACATAGTCAAAGCGATACCACAACTTTTTTCCTTTCCGTATTTATATATAGACAAACAAGATTGTTGAAACACCAGTACAATAAATTTAATTTTTACAATCAAGTTGATTTTGTTTGGGTATAACAGGGGTCGGCAACCTGCGGCTCTTTTGATAGTTAAGCTGCGGCTCTCCAGTTCCATACGCAAAAAATAATTATTTTATTATATAAACCCTTAAAAATCGTCCAATCGATCCATGATTGAGTACCATGTCTATCTCTCAGCCATTTCCACTCGCGTCTCACCCGCACCGCCCCCGTCGCGACGTGTCGTCCTCGGATATAAAATATGTATTATACCTATATAAGAAAATACTATAATACTGTTTAGTGGCTCTTTAAAAACTGGGAAATTCTGTAAATTGTAACTTTTGGCTCTTTTGTCTCAAAAGGTTGCCGACCCCTGGGGCATAAGGATCACAAGTTTATCTCATGTGAGATCAAAAATACTAGGTACTAATCTATATTGTTTTCGCAGGGACAAAAAAAATCCTATCAGCATCTGGAACTTATACCCCTTTCCTTATATTTTGGTATATTTAATCAATATTTGTATCGATTACCAAATGGCGTTCAACAAATCATTTCGTTCGAAAACACACTTATTATTTTAAAGTTTAACAACCCTTAAAATAATTTTCAAATTGAAATTCAAACCAATTATTTACAGTATCGCAGCTTGTTATGCGTGTCGCTGTCCTTCTTTATCTGCCGGCGTTTGAACGAAGACGGCGATTGTGCATTGTGTACAGAAGTTGTTCAGTGTTCGGCACACACTTGAATGAGCAATCGACATGTGAGTTCTGATGCGTGTGTGCAATATGCCCGGGCTAATGTAGCAAACAACTCAATTTGCCACTTAAATAGACTGTGTCCATTAGCAAGACATTTGGCTGGAAATATTCTTACCTACAGATGGTTCCAAAATTGCAGAACTATTTTTAAGTTCAGTGGTTTCGGAGATTAGCGCGACCAAAATTGTGTCACGAAAATATTATATTATAGATTGAATCTTTTTGACACCTCATATGATCATATCTTAGAAATTATTCCACCTAGACACGTATGAACTTTGGAAGAATGCTTCTTTTTGATGACTTCATCCCCCCTGAAAAAATCGGTCATGTAACGTAACTAGCCTAGGAAATAGAGGTGGGTCGAGAAGAGTTCGAAATGATTCGTTAATTATTGCATACTGCACGCGCGGTCGGTTTGGTTCTCGAGAACTTGGCCAGCGCACTCCGTTTGCACTTAAATACAAATGAAAATTGCGTACTGTAATAAATTTTATCCATGTAGAAAACGGATCAATAGAGATAACCGATGTCATAATATTTTTGTATTAAATGACAGCGTACCAGTGTTTTATTTGATTACATTATTGTTACCCATAGAAGTAGATTATAGATATTGTATTGATTTACCAAGTATAGTTGTTGGAAGTTTAATTTATATAGAGTCAAACCTGAGTGAGTGAGAACTGGGTAAGCGAGAAAACTCTCTAAGTGAGAGTTATTGCCAGGTACCGTCTTTGTAACCCTCTAAAACCTCTGTAAGTGAGAAACAGAAATCTCTATAAGAGAAAGAAGTTTTTCACTCATGGACCTCTATACCTGAAACTACTACTTGCCTGTACATCTATATGCAATATAGTCGACCGTACTAATAGTTCCACGAAATTTAAGAATGAGTCATAAATAGCTGAACTAACGTTGTTTTTGTAGTATTGTTTTTTGTTTTCTTTTTTTAGCATCTAGGTATGTGTCGAATTATTAATTAATTATTAATTTACTGTATTTTTATAGACCTCTATAAGTAAGAAAGGCCACTCCTGTACCTCTATAAACTTGAAACTCGGGTTAATGAAAAACCTCCATAAGTGAAAAAGAGATCGCGGTCTCTTTTGAACTCTTGCTTATCCTGCAGGTTCGACTGTGAATAATTAAATTACAGTTTTGATATGTATAGGGTTGCCAGGTCGCCAAACCAAATAGCCGGACAGACCAGCCAGTTTGGCCGGACATTTGGGTAAAAAGGCCGGACAGCCTACATTGTTGAGGATTTTGTCTCAATATTAATAGGTACGACAAAAAAATTGTATGTAAAATCAAGCTTTTTTGATTATTAACATGAATCTTGTTAAATTCTAATGAAATATAAATAACATCGAATGCCAAATCAGTTCAAATACTTTATTACTAATCAGCCAAAATCATCAGTCAAATTTAAACATTTATATACATTTTAAATTCTAATGAAAGGCAATTGCACAAATAAATCTTATATGTACCTGCTATTACTTCCCAAAGCAAAATAAAAAACAATTTAAACAAAACAAAACTTTTTTTTTTAAGTTATTAAAAATCATTATTCAAATCTTTGATCAACGTCTGAATAGAACTCTTCAAATAAATAAAATTGTCGACAATTTTATTTATTTGAAAAATCATTATTCATATTCGCCTGCGCTCGGCCACGCTCGACGCTCGCTCGTTTGCGAAATGTCAAAACCCGGACAAGCCGTTTATTTTGGCCGGACACGCAATCAAAAAGCCTAACTATGTCCGGCTTTATCCAGACGCCTGGAAACACTATGTGCAGTAGATAATGACTTAAAATATCGCCTGTAGATAATGCAAAGTGACAACTGTCATTGTAACAAGATATCGACAGAGAAAATATTGTACATACAGTCAACTCTTCTTAAGAACGATGTTGCAAATTTACGGTCCGAACTTGCATGATTTGCATTGTCACAAATGAACTTGCCCCACATTTTTTGAGTCGGAATCTACGTTATACAAATAGATAATATCTAAAACATTTTTTTTGTAAATTTTGCAGAAGCTTTTGAAAAAATTCTTAAATGTGTGCATTTTTCAATATAATTTTAAACATAGAATTATCCCGCTACGGAAATACGTCATTTCTGGATATCTTGTATCCATTCTCAAGGTTTTTAAGTGTGCTTTATTAAAAGTGCGATTTGCAACCGGGAGAAAGCCGAACCGATCAGTTAGTTATTATAATATTGTATTGTCATCGGAACTACATACGTATGCAAAATTTCAGCTCAATCGGAAACCGGGTAGTGGGTAAAATTCAAGTTGCAAGATTTGATTTCAGACAGACACCGGGACAGGTGAAACTAAATAAAAGCTTGTAAAATACCCTATATAGTAATGCGACAGCCGACATTAAAAATTGAGCAGCCGGAAAAATGGAAATCAATAACTTTCGTAAGTATGCCTTGACCTAGAAAATACACGGAATGATCATTTAGCACATTGGAAATGGGAAAAACGTAAACGGAAATGAAAAATACACCCCACAGTCGTAATAACTTTTTAATATTCCGTTCGTGTGCATAATTTTTGCTTTTAATTTTAATTAAAACTGCTAGTTGTTCGTTCTAGTTCATTAAATAATTTATTCGTGAATTGGAAAAAACAGATGTGATGAAATTTATTGAGTTGTTTTTTGTCAGATCTATTTTAATCTGTTTAATTTTATTTTAAAGCGACAAATTTAAACGTTTCATTTTTGAAGTTAAACTTCTTTATAGGCACGCTTGACTTGGGTAGTAAGCTGGTGAATGCGTGACGAGAGCGTTTACCAAAAGTGTGATCGGGCGAAACGAACGGAAGTTGACGCGAACGGTGATTTGAATGACAAATACTTCACTGGCTAGTGGCGCCATCAGGTGGCCGAAAATATAAGCAGTACTAACAATAGAATGACATATACTTTACTCTTGCCAGTGGCGCTATCCAATGACAGAAAAAGTTTTGTAAACCTACTTGCAGAGCTAAATAATATTTCATAAAGATTTACGCTTAAAATCCAACTAGAGGCTAAGTAATTGCAATCTATTACTTTTGTTTTCATTATCTTTTTGTTTATATTTCATTCTTCTTACATTAGACTGTTCATTTCGTTCTTGAACAATTTTATAAATTAATATTTTGTTCAATACATTAAATATTCTACGTTCAAAGTGAATAAAGACGTGTGTGAAGTTAGCCCCCCAACCAATCAATATTGCCCCCAAATATTTTGTAACCTTAATATTTTAATTTGTAACTATTTGTAACCAACTTTTTTAAATTTGTAACCAAACCGTTTTTGAGATATGACCGGTTTCTCAATGAGGGGCTAACTTCACGGTAGCCCCCCCAAGTCGTCAAATTTATTCGAAATAATTTGTAACCTGACTATTTTAATTTGTAACTATTTGTAACCAACTTTTTAGAATTTGTAACCGAACCGTTCCCGAGTTATGACCGTTTTCTCGAATCAGTCAACAATGCATTGTTACTATTGTTGACTGAAACGAGAAAACGGTCATAGCTCGGGAACGGTCCGGTTACAAATTAAAAAACATTGGTTACGAATAGTTTCAAGTCAAAATATTAAGGTTACAAATTGTTTCGATTGAATTTGGTGCTTTTGGGGCACCCGTGATGCTAGCCCCTCATTGAGAAACGATTTATATCTCGGGAACAGTTAGGTTACAAATTCAAAAAACTTGGTTACAAATAGTTTCAAGTCAAAATATTAAGGTTACAAATTGTTTCGATTGAATTTGGTGCTTTTGGGGCACCCGTGAAGTTAGCCCCTCATTGATAAACCAGTTATATCTCGAGAACAGTCCGGTTACAAATTCAAAAAACTTAGTTACAAATAGTTTCAAGTCAGAATATTAAGGTTACAAATTGTTTCGAACTAATTTGGTGTTTTTGGGGCACCCGTGAAGTTAGTCCCTCATTGAGAAACCGATCATATCTCGAAAACGGTTTGGTTACAAATTAAAAAAAGTTGGTTACAAATAGTTACAAATAAAAATATTAAGGTTACAAAATATTTGGGGGCAATATTGCTTGGTTAGTCAGGTTACAAATTATTTGGGACCCCACCCCAAGTCACGAAATTCACTTGAAACAATTTGTTACCATAATGTTTTCTTTAGTAACTATTTGTAACCAGCTTTTTAGAAGTTGTAACCAAACCGCCCCTGATATATAACCGGTTTTATAATGAAGGGCAACTCCAATGTCACAAAAATTCGCTCAAACAATTTGTAACCTTAATATTTTGATTTGTAACAATTTGTAACCAACGTTGTTTAATTTGTAACCGAACCGTTTCCGAAATATGACTGGTTTCTCAATGAGGGGCTAAATTCACGGGTGCCTTAAGAGCACTAAATTCGTTCGAAACAATTTGTAACCTTAATATTTTGACTTGAAACTATTTCTAACCAAGGTTTTTGAATTTGTAACTGAACTGTTCCCGAGATATAACTACTTTCTCAGTGAGGGGCGAACCCTACGGGTGCCCCAAAACACCAAATTAGCTCTAAACAATTTGTAACCTTAATATTTTGATTTGCAATTGTTTGTAAACAGTTTTTTGGAATTTGTTACGAAACCATTCCCGAGATATAATCGGTTTCTCAATGAGGGGCTAACTTCACGGGTGCCCCAAAAGCACCCAATTCGCTCAAAACAATTTGTAACCTTAATATTTTGATTTGTAACTATTTGTAACCAAGTTTTTTGAATTTGTAACCTAACTGTTCCCGAGATATAACTGGTTTCTCAATGAGGGGCTAGCTTCACGGGTGCCCCAAAAGCACCAAATTCAATCAAAACAATTTGTAACCTTAATATTTTGACTTGAAACTATTTGTAACTAAGTTTTTTGAATTTGTAACCGGACTGTTCTCGAGATATAACTGGTTTATCAATGAGGGGCTAGCTTCACGGGTGCCCCAAAAGCACCAAATTCAATCGAAACAATTTGTAACCTCAATATTTTGACTTGAAACTATTTGTAACCAAGTTTTTTGAATTTGTAACCTAACTGTTCCCGAGATATAACTGGTTTCTCAATGAGGGGCTAGCTTCACGGGTGCCCCAAAAGCACCAAATTCAATCGAAACAATTTGTAACCCTAATATTCTGACTTGAAACTATTTGTAACTAAGTTTTTTGAATTTGTAACCGGACTGTTCTCGAGATATAACTGGTTTATCAATGAGGGGCTAACTTCACGGGTGCCCCAAAAGCACCAAATTCAATCGAAACAATTTGTAACCTTAATATTTTGACTTGAAACTATTTGTAACCAAGTTTTTTGAATTTGTAACCTAACTGTTCCCGAGATATAAATCGTTTCTCAATGAGGGGCTAACTTCACGGGTGCCCCAAAAGCACCAAATTCAATCGAAACAATTTGTAACCTTAATATTTTGACTTGAAACTATTTGTAACCAATGTTTTTTAATTTGTAACCGGACCGTTCCCGAGCTATGACCGTTTTCTCGTTTCAGTCAACAATAGTAACAATGCATTGTTGACTGATTCGAGAAAACGGTCATAACTCGGGAACGGTTCGGTTACAAATTCTAAAAAGTTGGTTACAAATAGTTACAAATTAAAATAGTCAGGTTACAAATTATTTCGAATAAATTTGACGACTTGGGGGGGCTACCGTGAAGTTAGCCCCTCATTGAGAAACCGGTCATATCTCAAAAACGGTTTGGTTACAAATTTAAAAAAGTTGGTTACAAATAGTTACAAATTAAAATATTAAGGTTACAAAATATTTGGGGGCAATATTGATTGGTTGGGGGGCTAACTTCACACACGTTGAATAAAGTTGTAAATTCATTTTAAAGTTCATATTTTGTGAATTTTCGGGTGAATAATAACAAATTATGGCAGGAAGAAGTTTTACTTCAGTCGTGTGGTCTAAAGGTAAATTTTAATTTGATTCTTCATTTTTATCAGCGTGTAGAAATCAAATAGACGAACAAATATTTTAGTAACTTTTTTATCAAAACTCAAAAAAAGAGAGAAACAGCCTTTCAAAGTTTAATGAAATTTTTTAAATCATATTTATTTAATTCAAAAGCCCGGTTAACACACGCAAAGATTCGGAAATGCATTCTAAATAATTCGTGGAAAGCCTTCGAACAATTTCTGTGAATACTTGATAATGACATAACATATTTCCATAGTGACTTAACATAACGCCAACCTCAAAATTTGATAAAATTTAATAAAACTTTGAAAGCCCGTTTCTCTTTCAATTTTGAATTTTGATAAAAAAGTTACTTGAAATATTTGTTCGTGATTTCTACACGCTGTTAAAAAATAGAATCAACTTAAAAATCATTCTGTATATGTGTTGTATAGAAAAGGCGCTTTTAATATGTAATGTCTACGTGTTCGGGTCGATAAATAATATTATGAAGGTGTTAAAATTATGATATAAGAACTGTATAAAAAGTAATAGTAAAGTTTTGTGGGAGAATAAAAAGGAGATAACATAGTCCATCTCATTTGCGGTCTGTGGTTTGTTGTGCGTGCGAAGGTAAGCGGCATTGGTATAGTATATGTAGCAGGGTGCTGGGAGATGACTGGACGCGATAACAGAAAAGTTTGTGTGAATTTTAAATCAAACGTATAACTTGGAAAAAAAACCGCCAGCTTTCCATACATCTCGGTCGTAATTTTTAGCTTCACGGACGACCGACCCGTATCATTGCTCAGTTTCTGATGCAGAGTAATGCGCGTCTTCACCCCCCGACAAAATATCTCCGATAAAATATCCTCCGACAACATATCATATTGATTAAATATCCGACGGGTAAAATATCCCCCGACATAAAAACAATTACGGGGTCGTGTCGATGCGATGGCGTTTTTTGAGCAGTGAAAAGGGGAGGGCGTTTGGGGGAGCTCTTTAAAAAACAACTACGGGGTCGTGTCGATGCGATGGCGTTTTTTGCGCAGTGAAAAGGGGACGGCGTTTGGAGGAGTTCTTTAAAACACAACTGCGGGGTCGTGTCGATGCGATGGCGTTTTTATTTGCGCAGTGAAAAGATGAAGACGTTTGGGGGAGTTCTTTAAAACACAACTGCGGGGTCGTGTCGATGCGATGGCGTTTTTATTTGCGCAGTGAAAAGATGAAGACGTTTGGGGGAGTTCTTTAAAACACAACTGCGGGGTCGTGTCGATGCGATGGCGTTTTTTTTGCACAGTGAAAAGAGGAGGGCGTTTGGGGGGAGTTCTTTAAAAAACAATTACGGGGTCGTGTACACAAAGTGAGATAGTTGCTGTTATTCCTGGGCAACTCCGGACAAATACTGCTATATTCCACAAAAATAAAAAATCCGCGTCAGCAAAATGTATCAACAAATTCAGGCGATATCAAACCGGGCTGCTACTAATATATAAATTAGTAACCGGCACCGGGCTCTCTGCGGGTAATTTTATTTTCTTGCGTACATACTTGAAATTTTTTTAAACGCGGATAATTTTATACCTAATCGAAACGCGCGTGTAGGCACCCTTTGCATAATATATGTCTTGCATAAGAGCACATGGGATGAGATCTTATATAAAAGATTACGCAACCTTATTTTGTACGAGGAGTGTTCGCTACACGAGATACGCCCCTTGAATATTTAATGCGTTACGTAATCTTTGTCTTTTTTTGTGTAATATCCCATGAATAGACCACGTGTGTCAATACCATTTTCTTAACAACAATACGGTATCGGCAAAAATATCGATCAATCACACTTTAATAGCTATTCAACGTCACCTACAAATACCAGCATTCTTCATCTCAGATCATTTTCCTCTTCGCCTAAAACGGGTAAGTACAGCTCTTCCTACGATATTTTTCAAGCTAAAATGAAAGACTATAAATCACACTACAGATTATACAGGCGAGAAATTAAAAAAAATCCTGTAAAAGTGTAAGGCTATTTAAAAAATGTATAAATTAGGGGCGTAATGTTTCACATTTAGCCAAAACTTATTTTAAAAAAAATCGGCAGTAAGATATGCAGTGCGATTCTTGGCCATATTAACACCTTTAATTAATATTTATTTTTGACGTTAGTACGGCTGGTATTTGTAATATTATAGAAATAATTAAATATTGGAAGGGGCAGCCAAATTTTTTTTTTTTCAGATTAATAAAAAAATTTAATTTATTAATGGGTCAATATAAATTGTATATAAACGTTTCGCAAATTAAGCATAATTATCTATAATTTTTTTTAATTCAACTTTTTTTTAGTAAATACACCGTTTTAGCGGTAGAGTTTGACACTGTTTTATTTCAAGTGATATGTATTTTTCCCATATACTTTTATTCTATACTGAGCATAGGAATAAAATCGCAATCTAACTATTAGGGTGCAAACATATACTTCTGTCTTTTTTTACACCGTAAGCACTGGCGTATCCAGGAGGGCAAAACAAGCACGGGGGACCCGACTTAAAAAATTTCTAATTTGCCCCCTCCTGGGCCAAAAGCTGGGTACGCCCATGTTAACGTCATAGAAAAAGATAAAGTTTTTGAAACAGAGATATCTACTTTATTCAGATTGAATGCAAGTACATCAACCAATCCTATCATCGGAGAAATCTGGGAATTACATCGAAGAAAGAGACGCAGATATATTTTTGATACGCTTTGTTGCGTTTACTCACCGCACATTGAGTAGATAGGCAATGATTCATATAGTTAATTACTAGATATATGATTTTTCCAGTGCTATTAACGCATGCATGGTACACAGGTAGTGGTGTAGGTAACGGGTTTCTGACGTTTATAAATATTGTATAATACAACATTATTATCGGTTATTATAGTCCATGAGCCATCAAAGATTTTTGGGTAGGTGTTTGAGGCAGCATGAAAATTTGAGTAACATTTCTTTCGAGTTTCGTAATGTCTGAACACAAAATCGAAGACCTATACCTAAAGATTAGTGGGGACTAGACAAGCCATGAATTTTTAACTTTTCGAAATTTGATTTGCAACTCTAAAAAATAAAAATAACATTTGTTGCGCATCTGTCGGGAATCGAACCCGGGCCACCCGCATGGCAGATAAGTATTTACTACTGAACCATTGACATTTCTTAGATATCGCTATTTATACAGGTTTAATAACAAATCGTGAAGTTAGAAAGCGTTGCATTTCACAAAATATTAATGTCAAAAACTGACAAATACAATCTTTTTATTTTAAGACAGAACATACGCAATTTTTAAATGTCCATAACACACTATGTAAGAGATCCAAGTGCGCGATGTATTAGGCAAAATGGAATTTATATATAGGGTTTATTTCTACTTTTTTATGTATAAAAAAACTCTTTGCGCGAATTCTGTTATACGAAATTTATGTAAAATGTTCTCCTCTTTCGTTTAAGATATGTTTCGAACCGATCTGATTTAAATTGAGCGAATTATAAGCAAAAAACTTTTTTGTTTTCAATTTGTTCCCCTCTGGGATGAAAATTCAAATATTCGACTCCGTTAGGATCTGTCCCATACCCTATATTATAAGTGTGCCAAATTTCAACTTTCTATGTCCAAGGACAGATCTACAATAGGTAATTAGATTAGATTTTCGTTACAGATTTTCTTTACGCCTGTTCTTTACGCTTTTTTCTTACGTTTTTTTTCCAGTCCTCTCCATTTATATCTATAACATCCCATAAGGAACTTCGTTCCAAAAAAATAATGAAAATAATTAATCGTTTTAATTTACTTAACAGTTCAGCTTTTGATTCGAACGAGTTTTAAACCTTCTCACACTTTTTTCGCACGGCACTTTTCATAACGGACGTGCGGATAAAGTGACAGCTGTGTGTAACAAGTTCAAAAATAAAAGAGAAACCCGTGTGTAAAACAGGACTTTTTTGACACTTGCTCTTAATGCGACTGTTTATGAGCTGTTTTACATATTCGTGTTATAAAAAGGAAAAATGTAAATTATTTTTTCAAACTGTACCTACTATACTAGCTATATTTTCTGTTTAAAAAATCAACTTTTTTAACGAAATTTTAAACTGGTCTTATTTTATCTGATTATTTAAAATTGTTGAGATTATATTCTAAAGATGGAAAAGTGTGTTTTGAATAATTTCCGTGTAATAAATTTATAGCTTGTAATTTTCTAACTATAATTTGCCGACGAAACTTTTGAAAAGTCGCATATTTTATAAATTTGAGTTATTTATTATACGGGTGAATAATTGACGGAATGAACCTGGCACTTAATAAAACTATAATAGTAATTAATTTTCAGTTAAGAAGTTTGTTTTTTAATGCGTTTAAAAGTAATACACAATGCAACAAATTTATATTAAAATGCGAGTTGTAACAATTATTATTATTTTATTCAACATATTTATTAACGTAAGTTTGTAAGATGAATATTATTTAATTCAACATATTTATTAATTTGAGTTTTTTTTAAAATGAATATTATTTAATTCAATACATTTATTAATTTAAGTTTTTTAACATAAACACTACTTCCTAGTTCATACGCTCCGCTGCCATCTTGCCTCTGTTTCTCTACTTGACCACCAGAGTACACCAATGGCGGCTTGGCTTTTTAAGACGTGGTGTTCAGAGTTTATTTTGGACGAAGAACATAAAGAAATATTGTTAACTTGCGAAAATGTTGAGAGGAATCAGTTTTTCAAAATGATCAAATATTATTTTGCAATTTTTGAGTGATTTTTTTTGTTTAGTGTCAATTGAATTTTTAAATTATTATTAAAAAAAAATAGAAATATGTGTTGCTGCCAAGCCCAGATAACCTTAGCTATAGGCTACAAAAAAAAGGTAACCAGCCAGAATAGTATTAAAATTGAGAGTTGTCGTGCATAGTTGGAATAATATTAATTAATTTTAGTTCTGAAATTTGACCGAATTTATGTTTAATCAGTAATCATATTTTTTTAATTTGTTTTTTTTTTTTGTTTGCTGAATATAAAGTAGCCCACCAAAACACGCACAAAACGAATAAAATGTAAACAGAGACGATCCGTCAAAAATTGCGACCTGTACAGCTCGGACGTACGTACAGACCAACCGACAATTTACAGCTGTTCGCGATTTTCAATTACTTTAGAAGTAATTATATCAACCATAATCGGTCTAAAAATGCTTCAATTTTATGGAACAGAATTTTCCTTTTTTTATTCGATTTCGTACGAAATTAACCTTGATATAACTATTAGAATGAGCGAAAGGCAGATATGGCGCGCATAACGATAATAGAGCACACAACCGCGCGTGCGCATTTTAACCTAAGTCGGTTTCTAAACTTTATTTTGACACGTGAAACAGCTATCAAATCAGCGCGCTTGTTTGGGGTGTTTGTGTCGGTGTAGTTTTGTTCCAGCCTATATTTGCTCTTGCCTATAGTAACGCGCGATTGTACCTACATGAAATAGTATTATACATGATGTAGTTGTAAGTTATAGTTGTGAATTGAATGACCTCTGGCTATAACCCTTTACCGATACAAGTGGAGGGTCAATACACCGAGGGGTAAATCACCTCCCTCGGATTGAATTATTACCCAATGTCAAGGTAGCTGCTGAACTGTATTATACGCATGTCGTTCAAGACTGTGTGACAGACACGGTAAGGCTACTACATTGGATTCCGTATTTCTATTCGGGACTTTCCCGAAAATCCCGCCTTTCTGACAGTTCTCTATGTCGCTCCATAAGTTAACGTTGAATCAAATATTAGGTATAAGAGGCTCGACGCTTGTTTCTTACCCAAACAAGAAAATTGATTTTTCTTCATACCTCGATCGAAAGTACATACTTTCGGCATCAATTGTAAGGCAGAAAGTCTAACATTTACGCACTTTTTCGGGAAGTACGTACGTTCGGGCGGTAGTAACGAAAAAACAACCTATCAACTAGAGCTGTAAAACTAACGAGAAATTGTGTACCCGTATGTATTCGTTACTTAAAGAACCAGTACCCGTTACTTTCGTATCGTTACGTTACTCGTTACTTTTCATACGACATACAATCGTGTACTAACAGCATCAAGGCATGTACCATCGCATCGAGGCGCGTCGCACACGTGATACGGTATGACTTCGTTCGTATAACGTATAACCGCATCAAACGAGTCCAATTGGATACGACAAATGCGAGTAACGAAATGAATTTGTAAGTAACGATTCGTTACTTCGAGTCAGACGATGTCCCCGTTACTCAGTAACGAATACATACGGTTTGTTACAGCTCTACTATCAACTGTTGTTTAGATGTCACGTCTATAGCAACTCTATTACATTTTAGCTAATAGTCGCGACCAGCTGTCATTTGTGTGTTTTTGTGTTCGACTGGTACAAAGCAGCCTTAAAGATTTGTTTTCTTTAGAAATATTGCCTGAAAGCTAAAAGCAATTATAGACAGCTTACTTATGATTGGTTTTTGAATTTATACAACAAACGTTTACATTAGTACCTGTCAGTGTTAGAATACTTGACAGACTGATTTGTTATACTAGGTATGGTTTGTTAACATACCGATAACATGCGTTCATGAACCCCTATTAGTATTGAAATTAATCCACACGTCAATTTAAATGATTAATTTTATTCAGTGGTGGTTCCTCTATGAGCGCTGCAGAGCTGCAGAACAACCAAAATCTTAGCTTCTTCATAATTTTAAAATGAAATATATTTTCCATGTTTAACCAACATTTAATGATAGTATAAACGCTATAGTTTAACAGCCATTGGCAGACCACAAAACTCTTGTATTGGCTCTGCAGGCAGACTTTCTTGCGTTCAGATGCTATTCTGCGCTTCAAAGCAGTAAAAGAAACGTCATCATCAGATACCCCCGGTGTACACCGTGCAACTATTGACCCGCAAGTTATAGCGCGTTATTTAGATCGGCTTTGAGCTGCATTTACCATCAGCACATTAGTACAAATAAGCATCTGTCACCGTCATATGCAAGAATCGTTCACTGAATCTATCTCATTCAGTCAACAGCTTTGACATCTTGGTACACGACACACGGCTTATGGCAATAGTGACTAGTGTTACACGGTACCTATATTGTTACATTATTGTAGTTTGGTGTCTACAGTGTTTGAAAAAAAGTTATTAAGTAAACATAACCATGGATGTGATTTTAATTCTCTCCCCCCCCTGAATTCGTAGCCCATGTTAAGAGGTACCTTCGGTTAATCCTGCAGAACAGTTTATTATATAAATTCCTAGTTCTTGCGTGTAGTTCTAAGAAGTGGTGAAGGCATGATTTTAACTTGAATTATTATTTGTTGATCTCCAAAAAAAAAAGAATGCAATAATTATTTTTAAGTAAGATAAAATATATTTTTCCTATTAAAATTTAATAGAAGAGTGAGGTTTTAATTTTTATTGAGTCATGTATGTAAATTGGTTTTCTTCAACTGCTTCCTAAAAAAATTGACTTTCATTTGACATGCCTTTTGGTAGAGATTGTAAAACCGTGGAGTGTACGTGAGATATCGAAAAAGGAAAATATTTGATATTTTATACCTTTACCTATATTGTACGTACTATGTCTGTAAAATATAATAAATTGCCTTTTAGTATTTTATACCAGATGTTGGTAAAAAACTAATAATCTCTGAAGGTAAATTTTCCTTCCCAACCAATTTGGTTCAAGGCTAATCTATACTAGCTGCCCGGTCCGGCTTCGCCAGGATTTGTAGATTGCCTATTAAATAGACATAATATTAAGCTAAATCGAGCTTTCTTATAGAATATTTGCAGGGCGTTGTCATATACTTATTAATAATAACCATCACGATTGAAACGAAACACGGCAGCGATAACAGTAGTATTGCAGTCTTGCCTCACGGGGCTTCGCCTCACTCGACAACGACAACAGCAGTGGGGTTGAAGTGTGTGTGTGTGTGATAAAGAGATAGAGAAAGAGAGTATGGGCTGAATTGAAGCGTGTTGTGGTCATAGAGATATTACAGAGTACGCGAAAGTGTCTGCAATAAAGAAAGAAAACAGTTCCTTATCTCTATATGGTAAAACTAATGATGCAAAACAATGCTGATTTGAGTAAACAAATTTCTGGTTTTCTGCAGCGTTCTCTCTCTTAACTGAGGACACTTTCACTCTAGAGTACACGATAGAGCAGTGAACGTGTCTGCATTTAAGAGAGAGAGAGAACAGTTCTTTATCTCTATGGTAACTAATGATGCAAAACAATGCTGGTTTGAGTAAACAAATTTCTGGTTTTCTGCAGCGTTATCTCTCTTAACCGAGGACACTTTCACTCTAGAGTACACGATAGAGCAGTGAACGTGTCTGCATTTAAGAGAGAGAGAAAACAGTTCCTTATCTCTATGGTAACTAATGATGCAAAACAATGCTGATTTGAGTAAACAAATGTCTGGTTTTCTGCAACGTTCTCTCTCTTAACTGAGGACACTTTCACTCTAGAGTACACGATAGAGCAGTGAACGTGTCTGCATTTAAGAGAGAGACCAGATCCTTGTCTCTATGGTGACTAATGATGCAAAACAATGCTGATTTGAGTAAACAAATTTCTGGTTTTCTGCAGCGTTCACTCTTTTAACTGAGGACACTTTCACTCTAGAGTACACGATTGAGCAGTGAACGTGTCTGCATTTAAGAGAGAGAACAGTTCCTTATCTCTATATGGTAACTAATGATGCAAAACAATGCTGATTTGAGTAAACAAATTTCTGGTTTTCTGCAGCGTTCTCTCTCTTAACTGAGGACACTTTCACTCTAGAGTACACGATTGAGCAGTGAACGTGTCTGCATTTAAAAGAGAGAGAACAGTTCCTTATGTCTATGGTAACTAATGATGCAAAACAATGCTGGTTTGAGTAAACAAATTTCTGGTTTTCTGCAGCGTTCTCTCTCTTAACTGAGGACACTTTCACTCTAGAGTACACGATAGAGCAGTGAACGTGTCTGCATTTAAGAGAGAGAACAGTTCTTTATCTCTATGGTAACTAATGATGCAAAACAATGCTGGTTTGAGTAAACAAATTTCTGGTTTTCTGCAGCGTTATCTCTCTTAACCGAGGACACTTTCACTCTAGAGTACACGATAGAGCAGTGAACGTGTCTGCATTTTAGAGAGAGAGAAAACAGTTCCTTATCTCTATGGTAACTAATGATGCAAAACAATGCTGATTTGAGTAAACAAATGTCTGGTTTTCTGCAACGTTCTCTCTCTTAACTGAGGACACTTTCACTCTAGAGTACACGATTGAGCAGTGAACGTGTCTGCATTTAAGAGAGAGAACAGTTCCTTATCTCTATATGGTAACTAATGATGCAAAACAATGCTGATTTGAGTAAACATATTTCTGGTTTTCTGCAGCGTTCTCTCTCTTAACTGAGGACACTCACTGTAGAGTACACGATAGAGCAGTGAACGTGCCTGCATTTGAGAGAGAGAACAGTTCCTTATCTGATATCTCTATATGGTAACTAATGATGCAAAACAATGCTGATTTGAGTAAACAAATTTCTGGTTTTCTGCAGCGTTCTCTCTCTTAACTGAGGACACTCATTCTAGAGTACACGACAGAGCAGTGAACGTGTCTGCATTTAAGAGAGAGAACAGTTTCTTATCCGGTCTCCCCTACGCTCTCTCTCACACTTCAAATACCTAGCCAAAAATGTTTGATATAGCTCTTGGACTATTACGCTCAAGTTCTTCTCCGTGTCCTTCAATAAATAAAATTATCGACCAATTATTTATTGAAGAGTTCTAATCAGACGTTAATCAAAGATTTGATTCTTCTCCGTGTGCTGCATTTTAATTGGCACCCAGTAAAAACAGTAGAACAGTAAGTGCTAGCCGATAGGAGTAAGTGGAGAGTGGTCGTAGCGTGATATTATATAGTTTTGCCTTTTTCTTTTTTAATATGTATTGTGTTCGATAGTATTATGGCTGAATTACGTGTTCCACGCCACAACGCATGTGTGTTATGTCCACTGAATATTCGCCATACTAATTCATCATAAAAAAAACACGGTGTGACAAAAAAAAAACACATTTCTACAGCGCCGATAGCACCCTATCCGTATAAGGTTGCATGTTTATCCAAATGAAAGATATATAGAAATCCACTTTAGACACTGACTAATTTCGGGAGAATTCATTTTGCCTGATTTGCCTTTTTTTCATTTGTTTTCGTCTAGCCGTTAATCCATTTGTCGGTCTCATGTTTGGTTTAATTATCGCGATATCAAATGAATTGACTTAATATGAACCGTGTAAAAATACACTTCATTAGGAATAACGGCGAGACAAATTATAAATACGTAATATTAACTACATAATATATAAAATCGTTTGTCCTGACTGACTGACTGACTGATTCATCAACGCCTAGGTCAAACAGCTTGAGCTATAAACTTAAAATTTGGACAGTACGTTCCTTTTATGACGTAAGCACCCACTAAGAAGGGGTTTTTTAAAACTCGCATTCTAAGGGGGTGCAAAGGTTTCTGATAAAATGGTCTTATTTCAAAAATCGTTAAAGTCGAAACCTAGGGTATATTTTTAATAAATACAATTATCGACCACTTTTTCCGACAATTATATTGACAAGAATTATATAATTATGATTATAATTCATAAATATATAATTACTAGAGTGACCTGTGCGAATTATTCGCACTAAATAAGTATAATAATTATCACTTTGCAAAATTATTTTTTAAATATGATTGCAGGTATTCAATTCGTTTCTAATTTTGCACACTGCTTATAACGTTCTTCTTTTTGTTGTATTACAATATGAAGCTCAGATGACAAATCTAAGAATTACTAATATTTTACTAAAATTGTCATATAGAGGCGCAAGTAGCAAAAGGGTTGAGCTAAGCCGTCAGATGGCATCATGCAGCATTGCTGTGACGTTGTTCAGCTTTGCTCGCTGTTTTAAAATTACAGCCGTCAGATGGCAGTATGCAGTATTGTGTCTTAATGTATATGTTATGTAAACAAATCATTCAACTCAATTTAATGAATCAAAATTTATTGCAGGTATTCAATTCGTTTCTAATTTTGCACACTGATTAATACGTTTTTCTTTTTCTTGTATTACCTACAATATGAAGGTCAGATGACAGATCGAAGTGTTGACGTTGTTTCAAAATTAAAGCCGTCAGATGCCAGACGTTGTTCAGCGTTGCTGTATTGTGTCTTAATGTAATTTTAATAATTAATTAATTTACAAAAACAAAAGCAATAATACATTTTTTAGTTGTCGATATAATATAATTTATGTGGAGAAATTGTGAGGTTTTTTCTAAAAAGGGAGGCAAACATCTTAACCTTAGCGTATTAATATATATGATTTTGAATATAATTGTCTGAAAAAGTGATTGATAATTTTATTTATTGAAGAGTATTATTCAGACGTTAATGAAAGATTTGTATATTTTTAATGTTAAAATCAAAATAGTTTTGAGTCGACTCTATAAATGACCATTATTTAGAATCATTTGATTATTTATTTTAGTCGTTATTTTAATTTTTTATTGTGGAAAGTTAACATGCAATATAAAAAATGCCGACTTTTCCATTAAATTAAAAATGAAAAATGTTTTAATAAATTCCATGTTAAAATTGTTCTACATTAATTTAACTAACTTTTTGATTTAAAAGTATAATAGTAAAATATATAATACCTACAATAAATAAATAAAACAAAATATAATAACTTTTGCGTTGCGTTTGGCCATTTTTTTGAACTACTCTATAAAAATTATTCATAATTTTCTGTTAATCTAGATATATTATATCTCACTGTTTATTCATGTTAAAAATCAAATATATTCTTTAAAAACAAAATATATTCACACATAAGAAGCGTGCTAATTCAGCCGTGTTCTAAACTGCGTTGTTTATTTATTAACTTCAAGAAAACTAGGTTTTCAATTCGGCTGCATTTTTTTTGTATGTGATGTCCGTCGATGATTCTTTTTTTATTTGATAGAATAGGTATGTCTCAAAGCTGGTCCCATATAAATTTTATCAAAATCGGTTCAGCGACTTTTTAGAAAATTAACGAAAATCAAAGAAATGCAAAAATTGTAGTTGGCGTGAACGTTACTCTTCGGTTTCATTAGACACTTAAAAAAAATAAATTTTAAATAAAAAACTCGTTTTATTAATTGAACCTTTAAAAAAGGGTCACTAAAAAGCGTAAAATAAAAAAGTTTTGAGGTCGGCACCAATTTTATATACATAAAACGTGATAGTAATTAAATAGGTGCCGACCTCCAAAATTTTGTTATTTTACGCTTTATAGTAACCATTTTTTGAAAGTTCAATTTAAAAAAAAAAGGTTTTTTTACACTAAACACAATCTGAACAGTCCAAAGTGCATTGGTTATGTACTTAATTTGGGAATGATTTAAAAGAAATCTATACTAATATAATATAAAGCTGAAGAGTTTGTTTGTTGGGTTGGTTGGATGAACGCGCTAATCTAAGGAACTACTGGTTCGAATGGAAAAAACATTTTTTTGTTGGATAGCCCATTTATCGAGGAAGTCTATAGGCTATATAATATGACGCTACGACCAATAGGAGCGGAACATCAATGAAAAATGTTGCAAAATATAACTCAAAATTTGTCCGTCCGACAAAAACTTTTGAACGGTAACTCCGATCTTCATGAAATTTGGACACAACATTCATCTCGGTAAACGAAGATGAACGTGCGTACCTACTCATGTTCCTCTCCCCCATTCGTTCTTTTGCACCCGGGTGAAACCGGGCGGGACCGCTAGTCTGTCATAAGCTTCAAATCAAAATTGTTTACTATAACCATAGAGATATAACAATAGAGTACGCGAGAGAACAGTGAAATTGTCTGCAATTAAGAGAGAGAGAGGACAGTTCCTTATCTCTATGGTAAACTAATGATGCAAAACAATGCTGATTTGAGTAAACAAATTTCTGGTTTTCTGCGACGTTCTCTCTCTTAACTGAAGACACTTTTACTTATAGCAAGCATACGCACTAGCGTACTCTAGTTACTTAATATCTTTATGATTTTAATTCTACAATTTCAGGATGACCTTCGCGATTAACTTTCATTAGGTCACATAGAAGAGACTACGTCGTTGTGACTCGTGTGCCGTTCGTGTACAATCGTCTCGTTTACATTTGTATTGAGATCAGTCTGCACATGCGTGAGACATGAATCGCAGCTTCCGGCTCTTAACTTAACACTTCCACATGTTTTTACATACAATTTATAACTTATAATAGAAGAAGAAATGTTTGCCGGTGCAGGGCCTCATTTAAATTATCAAGTCTTACTGCAGTTCGATGAAGTATAAAATTATCTCTTATATAATTTTTAAATTACGTAGAACGGACAACTAGCTTGGAAAATACACTATATAGAAACAAAATAATAATATAATAATAAAGTGTTATCTTCTAGCTACTAATTAGTTAAGATTGCGATCCTTTATATCGAAATGATTGGATGGAGAGTGCAGCTTATGGATCAAATAAATACCGTACTTTTAATATTTTTCAATCATTTACCAATTTTCTTAACTATCAAAATTACAATTTTTGATTTTTTTACAAATTCAATTATACATGTATTAAAATTGGTGATTTTGCAGTTTTTTTGTTTTTAGTAATGCGTTGAACGTCCGTTTCTCGTCTTTATGTCATAACAGACGCCATTAGCACCATTACTGTTTTCCATCTATCACACTTCCCGTTATTTTCTACATTTTTAAACTTCCACTTAATTAATAGCAATGGGCGAATGAAGGAATTTTAGGACATTAGGTAGGCAAATTTTGAGCGTAGGAGTTTGACATGGCTATGGCCTTGAATAAGGAACCATCTCGATGTTCATCTCGAATTATTAAGGGAAACCATGCAGGAAAACCACAACGAGATGGCCGGTACAAGAATTACCATTTCTCGGCGAGAGGCAGCAGGAAAAAGTCCCGGCCACATCTGCCCACGCCGGGATTCGAACCCGGTACCTCCCGAATGCGAATCTAAATGTGTACCTACACTAGAAAAAAAAAACAATTCCGTTGTAAGTCTCGTAAAATGCCTCGCACCTGTCGGTTTGACTTTGTTACAAAATAGATTATTTTTTTCTCTTTTAAGAAACTTTTCGGTTAAAATAAAATTAATTTTAATGTAGAACAGAATACAGCCCTGTAGTAATAAAGGAGGGTAGAAATTGCGGTGAATTACGCACGCCAAGTGAGACCAGCTGTGTACGGTGGTTGAAAAAAGATGAAGATGATGCCATTGCAATATCACGGTTCAAGGGCACATGTTTTATTTGGTAGAAAGGTATCCCTCAAGGGGGCAACATACTTGCTACGAAGTGTCTACAGATGTCGAACAATAAAACATAAGAGAAAAATTATAAAATTCACTATTTATAAGAAACAATACAATCTATATATAAACGCTCGTTTGTTCACAATCTTAAATATCCGAAATTTTTTCATCTATTGCCTTGAAATTTTGATACAACGTTGCATTCGAATATCGATTATATCGACGTCACACCTGTGATCGGTGAAAATATGCTTTTTTTGAAAACAGCACCATCTGTTGAACGTTAAATCAACACACGTTATACTAAATATCTTACGCCGCAGCGGTAGCGCCATCTATTGAATACAGCGCCATATTTTGAACGTTAAAACAACACACGCTATATACTGTATATTTTACGACAACGGGAGCGCCATCTCTTGAACGTAACAGCAACGTACGCAAACCGGACTAATCCACGGCATTATTCTGCCGCGACTTTTTAAATTAAATATAGTCGTATTTTTCTGACATTGCCCGCGAATAAGCAGCTCCCTGTTTTGATGGGTTAATGAGACCAACCCAAATATTTTATCTCGGTAATCGTGAAAGTCGAAAAAAGTCTTCGGCGAGATGCAGTTGTACACTGCCCGTCGTGTGAACTCAGAAACCGAATTACTTCCCAGTTTTGCGGTTTATATGTACATGTAACATATATGTAACAGTCGCGGTAGAAGAGGGAATACCGGTATACCTTGATAACACGGTACGATTATATATAGGTATTGATATTTGTATAAAAGTATCCATTAAAAAATAAATTGAAACAGTTAATTAAATGTGCAATTAAATAGTGAAATAAAAGCATTTCTGTAATCATAAGCAACATTTCAAAAAAAGTTTTATCATGATTCGTGAAATAGTTTTTAAGTTAAATCCTTTCTAAGCAGTTATCTATTTATTGTGTCACAATTTTGGCCGCGCTAATCTCCGAAACCACTGAAGAACCGATTTTAATGAAACTTGTAAACTTGTAAATGTGTCTTGCTTCTCAAGAAAACTATTTTAGTAACATGTCGCGACATCTAATAGAATTTACTCAAAGCTATAATTGTCAGAGTGACCGTCGGCAAAAATTTTACTGACAAATACTCTCCCCAAACTTTGTATATGGCTTCATTAGGCCTAGTCTGACACCTATTTCCTCTATGACTTTTTTTGATTTTGGGGTGTTTTCCCTCTAAATTTTCCGAAACATGTCGTTTTGACGACATGTAAAATTTATAGATACTGGATAGCTTAAAAACTTCAACCAAATCGCTAAAATAATGTTCTCTGACAAATAACATAAAATGTCTGACACCTCGAATATGTCGACATATTCGAGGTGTCAGACATTTCGGAAAATTAGAGGGAAAACGCCCCAAAATAAAAAAAAGTCATAGAGGAAATAACAACAGACAGACAGACTGATAAAAATTTTAAAAACTGCTAAAATATATTTAAATAACATATTCATAAGACACAAGTCAAAATTAACATTAAAATCACATTTACGTAGGTGCAATCTGAACGAATCAGAATTGACTATGAAAATGTTATGAAAGCACAATATTTTTTAAAGGTACGATCGCAAATGCATGTAACAAAAAACTGTTACATAACCATTGCATACTTAATTCATCTTTTTAAACGATTTTCACGTCTCTTTGAACTTTGATCGTATCGCAAACTTACCCTAGCTGTAAATAATTTACATCTGTATAGCTGAGTTTATAAATATTATAATATGCTTGCACTTTTCGGTTCGCAACGGAACGGCGAGTGAATTTTAATAAGTTTTGTCAGTTTAATCTGTCCATCAACAGCACTTTGTTTTAGTGTTTACATGTTTTTTGTGCACTGCAAGGATTTTTTTGTGACCTGCCATTCTGAACTGTTTATGTATCTATTATCTCTAATAATAAATCTATACGACGCGACGTAATCTATACTTCTATATTAATATTTAAAGCTGAAGAGTTTGTTTGTTTGTTTGTTTGAACGCGCTAATCTCAGGAACTACTGGTTCAAATTGAATAATTTTTTTTTTTGTTGGATAGCCCATTTACCGAGGAAGGCTATAGGCTATATAATATTACGCTACGACCATTAGGAGCGGAGCTTTAATGAAAAATGTTGCAAAAAGTATCTCAAAAATAAGCTTCGATTCATGTGAAATGTACTAACTAGATATACTCATATTAGTGATGAAAGAACACAACCTCAGGTAGATCAATCGGTAGCGCATGCGACTGTCAATATCAGGGACGTGGGTTCGAGCCCCACGTTGGGTGAATATATTTTTTTTTATTTTTTACATTGCTTTCTTCTAAGGCTTACATTTAAATTTATTTTAATTTTATTTAATTCATTTAAAAAAAAATATTAGTTAAAAAAAGTTTAAATACTGCTCTTTATCGACAAAAACTTTTGAACGGTAGGTAACTCCGATCATCATGAAATTTGGACACAACATTCATCTTGGTAAACTAAAATGAATGTGTGTACTCATGTCCCTTCCTTCCCCATTCGTTCTTTTGCACCCGGGTGAAACCGGACTGGACCGCTAGTAATTAATATGAGAAATGATATTACGAAAATGACGTGATATTTTCTCCAAATACTTTTTTTTGACGTTATCGTTTTCATTTTTACAAGTGTTTCTTATAATCCAAGTCCCACCGTATAATGCACGTCACGGATCTAAAAGGTTCGGAAGTTAGTCACAACAGCATCGCAAAGACACGTTTTAGGCCGTTATTACTCCCACCACCTCTCAGCTACCTGCACGGAACGTGCGCTCGTCGGTGATCGGCCGTGATCGCTCGTTGCCTTTGTCACTTGTCGCTTTCCTGCTTTAAAGTACAGTCGAGTACGCTATTGTCAAGTTTTTAAATTGTTACTTTAGTTTTGTTGAGTTGCCAGTTTGTAATTTTTCAACAGATTGTACAAGCGCAAGCCCGCATTTGCATCTAACTTTCGAGCCTTTTAGATTCGTGGCGAGTATTATACAAAAGTCTACTGGACAAAACTATAATAAAGTTTTATTATGGCTATGTTCACCGAATGTAAATAACTAGTTATTTATTCGGTTCATTTGTTCTTCAGGTAACTATTCCTCCGAATAAATAGCGATAATTCAATTCACCAACCATAATTATGTTTACTGCAGGTATAAATCTATTCTGTCTTACTTCCAGGGTATAAATATTTATTCGCGTGATAAAATAATAATGACCGATACATAGATCATAATACCTGACCTATAAACGTGGAGTATTATATCTACAGTTGCTCGTGTGAATTTATTTATGTTTATTAACTTTTTGTGAAGTATATATAGCTGTTACATTAAAGTTAGTGAAAGTTTTGTGTGCAATTGGGTTAGGATTAAACATTATTATTTTGTGAAAATTTTTTGACGTTTACACTAAAGCAATCGGTCGGATTTTTGGGTGAACGTCAAAATATTCAACAAAAAGAGCAAAGACTATAGTGCAGTGTCTATTTATTCTTTAACTAACTTTTCTACCTGATAATTTGCTTGGTGAATTGAAAGTAAGTTTTATTCTTATGGTTTAAGTGTTTAATAGGCTTGCAGCTTTGCTCAGCATTGCTATTAACTCATTTAAAATTGTCGACTTTCAAAAATAAAAAAAAATCTAAACGATTATTTCGTATATATTTTTTTTTAATTGCATAGCAAAATAATAGTCTCGCAAATCATTGTTATAAATGCAACATTTAAACATAATAATTTCGAAGTTTTTTTTTCTTTCCCATAAAATATTTCAAAGAGCGTTTGCCTTACAATTTACTTGAATCTAATGTCTCGATAAAAAAGAGAGCGTGTTGAATACAGCTAAATATTGTGTTTTTTGTGCTCTCTCTAGCGGGGGTCTAACGTACAATCACTTTGACATTGTCACGCTATAATTAATATGAAGCATTATGATAAGCAGTTTACCTTTGTTAATGATTAAAGATGACTGATGAGACCAGCATCTGTTGCAGGGATGTGAGAACTTCTCCATATTATACCATTATAGTCTGATCAAATATATAATCTGAAGAAATAAATCTGCTTTATTGTAGGTTTGTTCCAAGCATCCAGAGAACGATAACAGAACCGTCACAGACTGTCATGCGCAGTAGCTCAAAAAAATGTAAACAATTTTGTTTTAGCTACTGCGTAAGACGGTGACGGTTCTGTTACCGTTCTCTGGTTGCTTGGAACAAGTCTTGTATGCTTCATACGGCACACACACTCTTAGCGTTGCGTTGGTCGGATGGCGGAACCTACCAAAATTCTCGACCCTTCTCTAAATAACATTTTAAGGGATGTATTAAGGGATATTTTTTTTTATTTTGTCCAAAAACTAGCTTATGTAAAGGTCGCTGCACACGAGACTGGTTTTGCCGATAGATTCCTTGCTAGATTTGGTTGCTAGGTTTCAAGCATACTTTGACGCTGAGTTTCGAGATGGCTCTTATGTTTTCGCTTCACACGATGCTCGTTTTGAAGGTGACTTTGTAGATGGGTTTGATGCGCGCGCAGAAACAGTTCGAATGTTAACAAAATAGAACAGTTAGACCGATTTTGATGAAGCTTTGTCCAACCAACCAAAATACTTGTTGTCTAGCTGCAATATTCATTGAAATATACATCATTGCGAGCCATTCGTAGCTAAAGGTAAGTTACAGATAATACAAAAAAGGCATAAACAATAATTGTTAGTAGAAGTTTTGTTCCAAAAATATGTATTGAAGAAGATTTATTTGGTTGAGGAACAATTGAAAAATAAGCTTTACTAAAGTATCGCTTGTGGCCAACGTTTCGAAAAATATATATTTTCATCATCAGGGCCTCAATGCAAGTTGAGATGGTAAATTGTGCAAATTATTGTAATATACATGATCATTTATTATGAATTTCAACAGTTTTTAAATTTAAAAATAACAAAACAGTTTTTAAATAAAATTGTTCTGTCCAATATGAAAATGAATATTGTACTGTTGGCCACAAGCGATACTCTGGTAAAGCTTATTTTTCAATTGTTCCTCAACCAAATAAATCTCCTTCAATAAACAAAAATGTTTGTCTTTTGATTTCTATTTCAAGTAAAATCAATTTGTCGAATTAATTTCAATTTTCAAAATATTTGATTTTTTATATTCCTGCTTTTGAGGATCGATCTGTTATAATGTTTTGAATAACGATCCATTATTATGATACGTCGCTAATTGTCCTCGTAGCGAAAGATCTATTGACCGTCAACTACCACAAAATTACGTGCTGTGCCATCGAATCCTCGCAATTTCATGTTGTAAGAACCTTGATTTTATTACCATTTTTTAACAATTTTAGTGGCTTGTATAATGATAATCACAGCGATTGTTTGTTACAACGCTCATAAATTATTTAATATTTAACAAATATTTTATATCATTTGACCTTTAATTGTTTTTTCCTCCTCTTTTGTTCGTAAATATTGTGAACATTTTTTTTATACCTATGGATTGATTTATTGCACAAGACATGTACAAGAATTCCAAATATAATTTATTTACAAAGTGAGTATTTGCATGGAATTTTTTTTTATGCCGCACGAAAATTTGAACAAAACATTGAGGAAATCATTAAAGCCCAATAATTTTTAACGTTGCTTGGTATTTAAATGATGATGACTATTAATATTATATTTTAAGAGGATAATGTATCAATTAATAAAAATGCAATATTTTCAATTGCAACGTTTCGTTAAATTTATTAAAACATTCTTAGGCTCTACGAAAAAATACATAATATAATTTTTTTATTTAATAATGGTATATTTTTCATAACGGCTTATTATTCTATTTATTATTTCAAGAAAGTTTCGTTAAAAAATGTTTTTTTTAAACTTTATAGTTCCGGAAATATTAAAAAAAAATCAGCTGTTCTTTTGTTTTGTAGATCTGTCAGAAATAAACTAGTTAAGCGTGCTTTGATTAATTTTTACATGACGTGGAACATATTATGTAGGTAACCATGGCAACGAATAGCAAATATATTGAATACTAGCCATTACTCGCGTCCCCTTACGCGATATAATAAATTTTATTCTCTCTAATATATCAAATGTCAACATTTTGAAGTTGGAATGGTCGCGTCGCTCAATTGGCCAGTATTTTTTTAAGTAAATCTGTCACAGTCGCGCATTAAGAAAGACTGTCTCCGATGTCTGTGAAGTGTTAATTGCATCTAACGCGACGTCATCAGAGCCAGAGGTGGGCGGAGGAGGTGTTCGTATATTACAATGGCCGGTCTTTCGTACACCGCACCACGCCGCGCACAAATATCTTGATTATCTTCACTCTAAAGGCTCTAAGCTATTGTCTTTTGTCGCCAGAACATCAGAACATCGCACACACAAACAAAACACACACAGAGAACAAACGAACCGATGAATTGTCACTTTTTTTAAACACCTGTAACTAGTTTATACATAATATATGAGAATATGCTAGTTTAATGGTTCATTCACACCGTAATATCGTTTTTCTACTGTTTCTTATTTGCTTGTTTATATTGTTGAATTTTATGTAAAAGAAAAAACTCTTACTATTCAAGCGATTTTCAGAGATAAATGTTTAAATGTTATACCATTTTCTATATAAATAAAAATGTAAATGTTTGTTTGTTCAAAATCTTAAATGTCCAAAAGTTTGTCACCGATTGTTTTGAAATTTTGTCACTACGTTGCATTCGAATATGCTCGTGTTTTTATTTCTAGTGTATAGATGTCACATCTGAAAGTATTAAAGCTCCGTCTGCTGGACGTTAAAGCAAAACACGCTATACAAAATATTTTATTGCAACGGAATTGCCATTGTTGAATATAGCCCTATCTGTTGAACGTTAAAGTAACACACGCTCTACTAAGTATTTTACGGCGTCTGTTGAATACAGCGCCATCTGTTGAACGTTAAAGCAACATACGCTCTACTAAGTATTTTACGACAGTAGGAACGCTATCTGTTGAATACAGTGCAATCTGTTAGACGTGAAAGCAACACATGCTATACTAAATGTTTCACGGCATCGAGACACCATCTGTTGAACGTATAACAGCAACACACGCAAACCTGACTGAGCCACTGAAAAGCTAGTAATATGATGTATCAAAGTGTATCTAGAATTTAGATTTGTTGTAGGAAAAAATACGCAATCTGTACATTTTTTCAATTTTTGTAAATAGTAGGTTATGTACCTACCTATACCGTGGTGACTAATATTTTACAAATGTTAAAAACGAGTGCCAACGAATCTTAACAGTCACGCGTTATAATGTCATCACGCACGGCTTATTTTTTTATACGTGCCTTTTATAAAATAGCTAATTTTCACTTATTTTCCAAAAATTTTTGACAGACCAATCTTTGGGCAAGTTCATTTCTATAAATTGTACACTGCATTGTAATCTCATGCGGTTGGACTATGATTTACTATGGAAATGATAGTATAATACGCGCCACGAATCTAAAAGGCTCGGAAGTTAGATACGAATGCAGGCTTGCGCTTGTACAGTCTGTTGAAAAACTACAAACTCGCCCCTCAACAAAACTAAAATAACAATAACAACTTGACAATAGCATACTCCACTGTACTTTAAAGCAGGAAAGCGACAAGTGCCAAAGGCAACGAGCGATCACGGCCAATCACCGACGAGCGCCCGTTCCGTGCAGGTAGCTGGAAGGTGGTGGGAGTCTCAACGGCTCTATAAAATGTGCCTTTGCGACGCTGTTTGTGACTAACTTCCGAACCATTTAGAGCCGTGGCGCGTATTGTACTATCACGTCAATTTTACATTACAATAAAATAATGTGTCATTTCACGACCGCTATACAGGCATGAAAAGCAATTATTTTATGGGACGGGGTGCATGATTGTAATTTTAATTTTTGTTGATTTTTAAGATTTCAGATGATGGAAAATTGTAAACGATGATGTATTATTTTCTACAAAAAAAGTACACTTTAGCTCTTGCATGGTGGTAATAACGGACGCATATAATTGCGCATTAATAATTTATTATTGAAATCCGTATCCTGCATCGCGCAAGTTACCATCTTCTATAAACAAAAATATTAAAACCTACGAACTATTCACATACGACTATCATACAAAATTGCTTCCTCGAAATTAATTCAGAGCCTCATTGTGCCGTTACGCATCTAATAACCCAATATTTAACACTTACTGCATAAAGTTAATTCATTTCCTTGCAGTTTATCATCCGATGTGTGATTCACATGTAGTTATTTATTTATTGCGGCATTGTCACTGAATGATAAGACGTTTGCCGTGCCATATGGGCACGAGACATTATTTTCAATTACATCTTGTTTTGTGCGTGATTAGTTACATTAGTTCTGTTCGGCAGAAACTCCGCAGGGAATTGATCAAACTTTCTTCAGCGGGTCTATTGCCGACATTTTAATTTGATTGCTGTATATGTTACGGTCTATACCCGAATTCGGTCAATGACCGAAATAAATGCACAAAACTAGTTTTGACCGACGAGTATTGCCCAAACCCGAAATTTTACATTTAAACGGATATTGAGTGTTATAAAATGAGCAAAACTAGTTTTGCGTATTTTCAATTGGACAAAACTAGTTCTGTCCATTTTTGAACACACAGTACCTATATGGCATTGAAATCTTCTTTGCGTTTTTTAATGAACTCTTCCACATCAATGATACTTATTATATCAAAGTGATTTATTCTTATTATTGAACTTTGAAAAAACTGATTTTGACAGCTCGGTAACTTCACAGATTTGCATTTTCGAAAAAGAAGTTTATAACGAAAGTTGTATTTTTTTGCCAACTCAATCAAAATACCTACGTCATAAAAAATGGAGGTTGCTATTTAAAAAATTCGACCCCCCCTCTCCGAGGAGGGTTGGTGGTAAGGGGGTTGATTGTGCCCCCGAACTATGTCCCCCTAACAAAAAGGAACTTTTTTTTAAACCCACTGTTTTCAAATATCTGCCTGCTAAGATTAAAATGGATCACCCGGTATGTAGGTACCCTGAAAAACAACTCAGATTTTTGCCCTGAAAAAATTCGGAAATTTGCCCTGAAAAAACTCGGATTTTTGCCCTAAAAAAACCTGGAAATTTGCCCTGAAAAAAAACTCGGATATTTGTCCTAAAAAGTTGCCTTGAGAAAAATCAAGAAATTTGCCCTGAAAGAACCCGGAAATTTGGCATAGTTGGCAGAGCTCCTTTTCAAGAAAAGGAATAGCTATGCCAAATAATAGGAGCGGGTACCGGCTAGAGAATAAATAAACGTAATCTCACATTTACGACCCGTTGCGTATATCGCAGGATAAGAAAGATAAGTGGTGGTTTTATGCCGCATTGTCGCACGGACACTTGGTGCATGACTCCGCAACCCCTCGACGTTGATGAAATTGTGTTTGTCAATACAACAATACGCCAACTCATCACCTTATCGTGTGCTAACTGTTCAAGGTGCATATTGTGTGACTTAAAGTCAGGACGGTTTGAAATGTAAAAAATAAATTAATAGTTTATGGCTTTGATTCCATGGTTACTTAATACTTTGATAGTATTGTAGCAAGTTTTGTTACATTAACTCTCTCTCCCTTTTTTGTAATATTGTCAAAATTAGTTTTCCGTTGAAAAAATGAATCTTGTTATTATTATTTTTGAAAAATTTAATTGATTAATTTCTTCTCTATAGAGAGATAAAATATTTTCGTTTGCGTTTTTTAATATTATTTATTGTAAATTTTTATATTTTACCATTCCAACCCACAAGTGGGGAATGGTATCTACTAGTTTAGATCAAAAATCACTTTTCAAAAATTTTACAATATCTTTCCGTTTTGAGGTCCCCCGAATCAAAAAACATATTTTTGAAAAAACTCTGTGCGTCTGTTAATCTGCTTGTCTGTTAGTCTGTGAACACGATACAGGTCAAACGGATGAGCGGATTGAAACCAAATTTTGGGAAGATGTTTGGTATGCAAATATGAAGAGCCCTATTGTTATTGGGGAAAGTCGGCGCATGCGCAGAAGAAATATATGCTATAACGGTGTTTTTTTATATAATAATGGTATACTTTTCATAACGGCTTATTATTGTATTTATTTTTTCAAGAAAGTTTCGTTAAACAATGTTTTCTCTAAAGTTTATAGTTTCGGAAATATTTTGAAAATAAAAAAAAATCAGCCGCTCTTTTGTTTTATGAATCTGTCAGAAATAAACTAGTTCGGCATGCTTTGATTAATTTTTACATGACGTGGAACATATTATAGCAAATATCATATTGACTACTAGCCATTACCCGCGTCACGTCACGCGATATCAGAAATTTTATTTTCTTTATTATAATCAAATGTCAACATTTTTGAAGTTGGAATGGTTCCGTCGCCCAATTGGCTGAAATTTTTATAAATTTTAATTTGTATCTTCTAATTCATTAAATAACGGGCAGTAATATGAGATCACTTCTTGAGATCGAATTTTTCCGCATTTTCTTTATTGCATTCCGTGTTAAGATCTATGAGCGCCAAGCATTGAACATGGCGTTCGACGTTTACCAGTAAATGAAGGAATGTGACTAACGAGCTTTGCCACTGACTATTGACAGTGTACAGATGCGTCTGACAAAAATTCTGTTGGGGGCCATCAGTATGTTTGTGATTAACTACTGCAATATAGGGCTTGAACACTGATGGATACAGGTTGTCTCTCAATAGAAATATCAGGTGATATAATTCAAAGTCAAGAAAAAACACCAAAATAAGTTTTACTAGCGTGATCTGTGCGAATTATTCGCACTAAATAAGTATAATAATTATCACTTTACAAAATTATTTTTTAATTATGATTGCAGGTATTCAATTCGTTTCTAATTTTGCACACTGCTTATAACGTTCTTCTTTTTGTTGTAAAAGAAATATTTTACTAAAAGGTTAAAGATGCTTGCCTCCCTTTTTAGAAAAAACCTCACAATTTCTCCACATAAATTATATATCATTTTACAGATAATTGCTTGCTCTACTGACATCGACAACTAAAAAATTTATTATTGCTATTGTTTTTGTAAATTAATTAAACTCTGAACAACGTCTGCCATCTGATGGCGTAACGTTAACACTTCGATCTGTCATCTGACCTTCATATTGTAAATACTGCATACTGCCATCTGACGGGCAACGCTGAACAACGCTTTTGCTACTTGCGCCTCTATATGACAATTTTAGTAAAATATTTCTTTTACAACAAAAAGAAGAACGTTATAAGCAGTGTGCAAAATTAGAAACGAATTGAATACCTGCGATCATATTTAAAAAATAATTTTGTAAAGTGATAGTTATTATACTTATTTAGTGCGAATAATTCGCACAGGTCACACTATAGTTATAAATTATAATCGTAGTGTTTGTTTTTCTTCCGATGTCAGCCGATCGGATCGGGAAAAATACGAATGCAGATAATAGATTTAGAGATTAATAGTTGATTGATGGAAAATGAAGTTAGAGAAAAATTGCGCTAGATACTGAAAAACCTGGAAAAGGCAAGGATTGTTCAAATTTTTGTAGTCAACTCGAATGTATTGTATAATGTGCCTCAGATATTGTCGCCTTGATGAAAAAATAGCTCATTTGGCTCAAGTCATCATGCTATCATATTATTTATTGACCAGAATAATAGATGTAAAGTAAGTCAGTTCGATGACCTAGAGGATAAGAGCGCCTACGTTCAAAGCGGAAGGGTACTTTTTTGATCCCGGACAACTTCGTTTTGTTTTTGTTGTTTTTTACAACTTTTGACGTCTTATAAATTGATGAATCACCAATCTTATAAATTGATAAAACACCGGCTGCATGCACGAAAAAGTGTAACGTTCAAAACGTTCGTAACGCGTAACGCGTAACGTTCCGCCTGACCCTGTGCGTGCTTTTTGCTAATTTCTCGCTCAATTTAAATCAGATCGGTTTGAAACCAGTCTTAAACGAAAGAGGAGAACATTTTACATAGATTTCGTATAACAGAATTTGCCTAAACAGTTTTTTATACAAATTTATATAGAAAAATAGCTGTATAAATGCAATGTTGTCTAATGCATGGCGCGACGCGGTCGGTCGTCTTTGTTTGCCGTACATGGAAATTAGAAGATAATAATAATAATAATAATAAATATTTATTTCCCAACAGATATAACTCCAATAACAGGGAAATTACAAATTACAGAAATGAATACATGTTAACAAAAAAAAGAAAAACACGTTATAAAAATATTATAACGTATGTCTTGTCTTAACATGAAAACGGCTGCATTTCTAATGTTTAATTCAATTTTTTGACATTAGTATATTGTGAAATGCAACGCCTTCTAAGTTAAGTATTGGAATAACTAATTATTATTAGAACATAATACTTTGACAGTTGCAAACGTCACTTTTGACATTTCTTATCATTCCGACACCAAGGATAAGCGGATTGAAACCAAATTTTGGGAGGTTTAGGTTATGTATTACGAAATACGTTATCACGTAAAACTATCGTCCGTAAACCGACTTTACAGACAACCAATTTTTTAGGATTTTCTATAGTACTGAACCCCATGGTTCGATTTGCATTGGATCAGTTTTTTGTTATAATTCCGTTTAAAATTGATCACCCGTATATAGTGTATGTGTAGCGCTCAACAAATTAAAAAGACATGTGTATTGGTTTCTTTCCTTTGTGGTCCCAAGTGTGCCGTACCGATAGTTTGATGGCAATTGCATGTTCCTTGTAGGCCATAAACGTCGCCCCTCTTTTGTTTTCAAACACCATAAAACCTGCGTTTTAACAGTAATCGAATGGATATTGGACAGCGCGTATACAGAAGTAGTTAAAATCGTTTCAGAAGCGATGTAATAACTTATTAGCTAACGCCGTAATACGACTTCTGCTCATCCTTAAAATAATTTTGGAGGTTACAAAAACTATCCAAAAGATGGCTGTCACTCAATAATTTATTAGTTAACCCCATAATAAGACTTCTGCTCAGCTTTAAAATAATTTTGGAGGTTAAAAAAACTATTCAAAAGGTGGCTGTCACTCGAGAAATACTTTTATCGCTGGCGATCTTCTGATTGTCTGGTAATTTTCTCGAAAAGCTTTCTTGTGCACTGTAATAAATTGTATTTCAATGGCGATAAATAAACTCAATCCTTTCAAAAACAGAGTTTTTTTTATCGCCATTGAAAGATACGGCCTTTCAAAAATCATATATTTATGATACTGCCTCACTTACCTATTCATCAAAGTCTATAGAGTAAGTACCTACTTCCCGTTGATCTAGAATCTTGAAATTTTTGCACGAAGAAGTTTCATAGCAGAACTAAAGAAAAAAAAAGACGGCTTGCACTCCGGGAGTGCCGGCAGAAGTGAAAACTTGAATATTAATGTCTTACGAATTTTCGATCAAATAACGTGTCCTGACGCGAGTTTAACATTTTTTACCCATTACAAAAAAAGTGTACAAAAGTTTTCGTCTTACGAATTTTCGATCAGGTCACGTGTCCTGACGCGAGTTTAACATTTTTTACCCATTACAAAAAAAAGTGTACAAAAGTTTTCGTCTTACGAATTTTCGATCAGGTCACGTGTCCTGACGCGAGTTTAACATTTTTTACCCATTACAAAAAAAAGTGTACAAAAGTTTTCGTCTTACGAATTTTCGATCAGGTCACGTGTCCTGACGCGATTTTAACATTTTTTACCCATTACAATAAGAGTGTACAAAAGTTTTCGTCTTACGAATTTTCGATCAGGTCTTACGAATTTTTGATCAGGTCACATGTCCTGACGCGAGTTTAACATTTTTTACCCATTACAAAAAAAGTGTACAAAAGTTTTCGTCTTACGAATTTTCGATCAGGTCACGTGTCCTGACGCGAGTTTAACATTTTTTACCCATTACAAAAAAAAGTGTACAAAAGATTTCGTCTTACGAATTTTCGATCAGGTCACGTGTCCTGACGCGAGATTACAAAAAAAGTGTTTATTTATGCTTCTGCTGTTATTGCAAAGGAAAACATAATATTGTTGATTGCAAGGAACCCTCGGCACGCGAGCCCGACTCGCGCTTGACCGGTTTATTCCTTTGTTTTATCAAACATTGTACTTACGGAGTAAGATGCTATGCAATTCGCATATTATGCATTCAATGAGGGGAGACATAATAGCAGCGAAACGGTTTTAATGCTTAAAAGGAATCAAACAAATTCGTCTGATTGAATAGCTTGCAAATCTGCTCGTCGCCTTTTGACAGATCAGCAGCTGCCTTCTGTCGCGGGCTCGTGCGGGGTGGGTCGGCGGCTTCTTTTTACTAACTTGCGTATAAAAATGTTCTGACTGATTTAGTCGACTATTAAAATTCTATAAACATTTCTCTGTCACATGCAGTATTGAATTTTTATTATGCATATAGTAAGATTCGTAGAAATGAACAGTTTTTTTTATTGTGTTTTTAAAGAGTGTTTCTGAAAATGAAAGTTATTTTCAGTAACCGTTAGGAAAACACATTTACATTCTTTTGAAATTTTTTTACGATTTGTTAGCCCCGGATTTAGGGGGGGAGGCACTCGCCTCGGGTGACAGTTTCGTGGGGCGCTAAATCATAATATAATATGGTTGAAAACCTACACCCAATCTGTCCTTTTTCCGATTTACTCCATCTGCTTGTTTTCTGACGGTTTTACGCCCCATGTGATGGCACACTTACAAATTTATTTAGTTTTTTTTAATTAATTTATGTCAAACGCCGGATAGATGGGGGCGCAATTATCAAGTTTCTGCCCCGCTTTGAAAAAATCGTAGATCCGGGGCTGCAATTTGTATTTCAGAATACAAAGAAAGCATCGTTCTAGACATTAAACGTTGGATTTCTACAAACAAGGTGCCAAAATCGTTCTAAATACCGGTCGAATGTCATCTTTTTTCATTTAAAAAAATAGAATGCCACAATTTCAAACGGACCCCGAAAAAAATCAACCGAGCCCATTTTATTCGAGTTCGCGTTTATCGAGGTCACTCCTAGTCAAAGCTTCGGTCGGCCTCTATGGGACAACATTTGCGTCGGACATCGGGCCTCCCATTCAAGTATCACAAGTACCTATGTTAATGTAGTACATCATCATTCTATATCAGAGGTTCCCAAACTTTTTTGTCTCGTAGACCACTTGTCATGTTTTTCGGTTTTGGGTAGACCCCCTGCTTATCTGATATTGATTTTTTGCAAATTCATTAATTTCAAATGTATTCTTGACAACCGGTATAGTGCTACTCACTTTGAACGATTTAAATTTATAACAGTAGTGAAATGTAGTGTGAAATGTTTAGAAATGTTTAGTTTTATACATTTATTAATTAGGTTCAAATTAAACGAATCAAATTAAAATTTACTTTCTGTCACATAAGATAATTAAGCAAAAAATAAATCCTTTTAGTGTGAGGGATGAACCTGGTGCTTTAATAATAAATTTTCAACATTTGGCATCAATTTAGTTAGATTTAATCTTAAATCTCTTCGGTTAACGATTTTCAGTTTGTTTCTTTTTTTGTTAGGAGATTCACTATCGTTGACCCCCATTTTCATTTCATGGACCCCCAATTTTTTTTCCTGCTGACATGGACCCCTTGCAAGTTGTCGTCGACCCCTGAGGGTCGATATAGACCACTTTGGGAATCACTGTTCTATATTATACAATCGTAAAGGCAAATCGAATCTCTTGTCATTAATATGCAGCCATAGTCACGGCTCGGACACCATATATGTGTAACGTTGACTCCATTCACACCATACTGGTCAATTGCCAGTGGTTAATGTACTAAAATCATTGAAAGACATGTAAGTTTACACGGGATTACTTATTGACGAATCCGTCTCTTGAATTAATAATTTAAAAAAAGTGTGAGCCTCATCCGTATAAGCTCACGGAGAAAGTGAAACTTCTTTAGAGCTATTCATATAATATGGTATTTGATTTGGATTAGGTATTCGCCAACATATAAGAACACATATTATTTATATATCTGTATATATGAAAATCTCGTGTCACGATGTTTTCCGCGCTAATCTCCGAAACGACTGAATTGATTTTAATAAAATTTTGTAAATGTGTCTTGCTTGGCCCAACTTACACTATAGGATAGATAGATAGATTTATTTCGAGAATAGCTTAAAAGCTGTGAAATTAGATTGTAACATATTTTATTTTAAGAGAGACCATAAGTTATCATCCATCACACGGCACACTGTGCAACAGACAAGACAACTGAAACAAGTTCGCGATTTATTTGGTAAAAACGAGTTTATATTATAGTTTTTATGTATCTAGATGATTAAAAACTGGACACATATGAAATGTATGTGAAAATGTATCATGTTCGTTCAAGACTGGTTTCGAACCGATCTGAGTTTAATTAAGCGAAAATTATAAGAGAAACAAGGTTGAATCATATCCCCTTTAAGGTTACAGATCTCTCCTTCAACGGCACAGAAAATTTCAAACAGATACGTCGCTAGAGAAATTTTACTTCAACAATTATAATAAGTCTTTATTTAGATACAAGTGTACCTACAGCGATAGCTGATTTCTATTCTGCCCCATTCAAAAATATTGCTACAAATAAATTTTATAATAATGAACCGTTAACAACAATATGTAGAATATACTTGACGATTAATATTAACAAGTAGTATGAATATGATGTTTGTTCTTTTTTTCATATTTACTGAATCACCTTTCATGAAAAAAATTTCTCCGAACGTTTTATTTCCTATAATTGGTATTCAACATTCTAAAAAATTTCGAAAATATGATAAGTTTTTTATAGCCACAAAACCCTTAAAACTTCCAACTTAGCTTAAGCAACGAATAATTCTAGATGGAAAAGTCGAAAGCAGAACATTTGACTTAGGAACTTTGTTTGGACTAGTTAGGAGATAAACATACTAAAAGTCCTTACCCCTCCGAGGTACGCCCGAAGGGGGGGAGCACAAAGAAAGTCCCGTTTTTTGGTATTTTGCTTTCATCTCGAAAACGGTACGTCGTACGAAATTTTGTTGGAATACATAATGAAAGCTGATAAAATTCTCTACAACTTTAGTTTTCACACTTTTTATCTATCTCCAATCTTTGCCTAGCTATGAGCTCCGAAAAATGGTCGATTTTCAAAAATGTGTTAAATTCTCTGTAGCACATTGTGTCAATACGAATTTGTCAAAATCATTTCGTATCGCTCATCCACACTATTAAAAACACCCACACACTATTAAAAAATAACATAAGCTGGCAGTACCTCCACACAGGGCCCTCTTTCCCACTGGGCACTCTGGCACGTGCCCAGGGCCCCGCGATCGATAGGGACCCCCTAGTTTAATGGTATACTAAGTACCTAAACTGTTTTAAACCAAAATCATCAGTGAACTATTTTTCATATACTTATTTTTTTTGTGTCCTTCATGTTAAAATTGGGAACGTGATCCTTTTAAATATATGCATTTTATATCACATTCCTCGACTTAGAATCTAGAACCTTGTTTATCTATTTTCTTTGTCTATTCTAACAAAATAGTGCTCTGTTAAGGTCATAGGGGCCCCATAATCCTAATGTGCCCAGGGCCTTCAATAGGTTAAAGCTTATGTTATTTTTTAATAGTGTGTGGGTGTTTTTAATAGTTTGGATGAGCGATACGAAATGATTTTGACAAATTCGTATTGTTACAATGTGCTACAGAGAATTTAACACATTTTTGAAAATCGACCATTTTTCGGAGCTCATAGCTAGGCAAAGATTGGAGATAGATAAAAAGTGTGAAAGCTAAAGTTGTAGAGAATTTTATCAGCTTTCATTATGTATTACAACAAAATTTCGTACGACGTACCGTTTTCGAGATGAAAGCAAAAAACCAAAAAACGGGACCTTCTTTGTGCTCCCCCCCTTCGGGCGTACCTCAGAGGGGCAAGGACTTTTAGTATGTTTATCTCCTAACTAGTCCAAACAAAGTTCCTAAGTCAAATGTTCTGCTTTCGACTTTTCCATCTAGATGCCCCTTATGAGCACTCATTGACTAAACTAACTGTAATTATTTTATCGTCTCTGAAATGTATGCGATGAATAATCGTGTTTTAGATAAGCGTTACTGTAAGTAAAAGTTTTTTTCCGTAATTCTTTTCACTGAATCATTTGTGATTAAGACATTTGTTGATTTGTCATAACAAAAAAATACAAATGCATTTTTACCTTGCATTTTTATCATTTCTTGTAATCAAATTTGAACGGGAAAACCTATGATTAAAAAAAGGAAGTTTCTCTTATTTAATCATTGATTCAATTCAGATTAGATAATAATAATTTTAATTGTTACAAATGTTACAAATATTATTATCTAGAAAACTCTAAGTTTAAAGATAAGAATGTATATTAAAAATCATGTGAAGCATTTAATAAATAAAATTTACATTGCAAGACTTTAAATGTAAAAGCCGCTGCACACTAGTTTTTATTGCTGGAATCGTTGGCTGGCTGCGAGGTTGGAAATGACGTCACTGCGGGCTCGCGTGCGTGGTCACAAGCTATGGATTTCAAAATTAGAACCGAGATTATTTTTCGTGCTTGTTTTGACCAAGCACCTATCAGAATACAGTCTCTTGTCACGTGGGCGACATTGGCAAACGCCCACAAATAAACACGGCGTTCTGTTCAGAGACAATAAACGTTCAATTTTGTTAACTGCGCGCGCCCTAAACCCATTTACAAAGCCAGCTTGAAAACAACCATCGTGTGAAGCGAATAAGTAAAAATCATCATGAAATCCAGCGCTACAGCACGCTTGAAACTTAACTGCGAAATCTAGCAAGGAATCTAGCGCCTCGTGTGCAGCCTAAGAGGAATTTAGTTCCGTCCTGCTTTATAAATTTTGCACACTGCCGGACGTATTTTTTGATTCGAGGATAAATTGTTGGCGTCTAATGTGTCCCTTCTTATTTTTCAAGACTTTTTCTGCGTCGGTATTTTGTGTGTGGTTTCAAAAGATGTATATAAATTGAGTAAAATTATTGAAGGAGATTTATTTGGTTGAGGAACAATAGATAAATAAGCTTTACCAGAGTATAGCTTGTGGCCAACGTTTCGAAAAATATATTTTCAACATCAGGGCCTCAATGCAAGTTGAGATGGTTAATTGTGCAAATTATTGTATATTATACATGATCATTTATTATGAATTTCAACAGTTTTTAAATTTAAAAATATCATAAAACAGTTTTTAAATAAAAATATTGTTTTGTCCAATATGAAAATAAATACACCTATCCCCCGATTTACACGGTAGATACGTTCCTGAGAAAAACGTGTAAATCGAAAATTAAAAATTTTCAAGTCAAAACCGTGTAAATCGAAATGCTTGCAGAAAATGCATAATTTTGCTATTTAACAGTTGTGATTTTTTTCAATATTTTTAGGTGTACACAGAAATAAAAATAAAATGCATTGACAGGTTCTGAAACTGTGAAACTTTCACTCAAATACAATTTTCCGTAGATAAAACTTTAATTTTATGCGAAGAAATACAGACATAGTGTGCGTGTGCAGCATAAGTCAGCACATAAGCTTGGGATTCCCCGTGAGATGTGTACACAGCGCACGTGTTCAATCACAGTAGCATTTAGTAGAGTGCGATAAAAACAAAAAAAAACTTATTTGGAAAACCGTGTAAAAGCGAAAACGTGTAAAACAAGTACCGTGTAAATCGGAGGATGGATGTATTGTATATTTTTCGAAACGTTGGTAAAGATTATTTTTCAATTGTTCCTCAACCAAATAAATCTCCTTCAATACATATTTTAGGAACAAAACTCCTACTAAGAATGAGTAAAATTATCTTTTTTTTGCAACAATTGTAAAACTAACGTGGAAAAATTATTGATCGTTCGATTGTATAAAAAAGTCATTTCTCCCTGACTTGACTGGATAATCATCGTTTTCACATAAATAGTACCAATATTTTGGTTCAGACAGCGGATGTAAAAACAGTATTTGGTACCTTGTATAATGATTGTATTCACAGACATCATTTATGCATATATTAATATAAATACTACATACACATAATATTATTATATGTCTGGACCATTCATTCATGCTACACAGTTGGCATTAGTGTGCAAGCATATGTGTGTTTTGTGACGCAATTTCCTCCATCATCATTTCGGACCATTGCCACGCGCATTCCAAAGTCGGAAGAACGTTTTATATCCCTCTCTTTCTGTATCTTTGTCCTCCCGATGTCAAAACGAGAGTGCGTTTCGAAATAATATCTGAAATAATATATTGACAGGTAAGACATGACTCGTTGGTTCATAATTTTTACCGAAAAAGAGAAAATAATTAAGTATTTCATTAATATTTCGATATTAAAAAATTAAACTTAATTTTATTAAAAAATAAGGGTCCAGTTCGATAACACTATGCACTCAAATTTTGAAATTTTTTTTTTTAAGTCATAGAAAACGCTAAATTATGACGTTCAAAAAAAAAAAACTTTGCGGATTATTCACAAATTTCCTCAAAAATACGTGAAAAAAATGGAACTACTTTTCGTCTTTCACTGTCATTTTTTGAATCTAACCAATCAAAAATCACAAATACACGTCATAGCAACTGGTGTAGAATTATTGTATAACTATCTCACTTTGTATGCAGCTTTCGATTGTGTTATGGAAGCAGGGTCGTATTTACAATTCGCATACCCGTTTATCGTTCACCCCGGAATTGTTTTTTTAAAAACTCCACATTTGCCCCTTCTCGTTTCACTGCGAGACAATTCGCATACCCCTTTATCGTTCACCCCAGAATTACAATTCGCATACCCGTTTATCGTTCACCCCGGAATTGTTTTTTTAAAAACTCCACATTTGCCCCTTCCCGTTTCACTGCGAGACAATTCGCATACCCCTTTATCAAAAAAAGCGGTGGTGAATTATTTTTTTTAATTTAAAATTCGTTTTATAAATTTAAATTTCCAAATACGACTATGCCCTGAACGTTCAATTGTATTTGATTCCAACCAATTGATATTTCTATCTTTGTTTATCATAGATACAGGTATATATAACTTTCTCTTTTCTTATCACTATATGAGACAAGATAGCGATCGCTATAGTAAATAATATACTCTAAATCAACTTATTATACCATATTTAATTTTTTTAAATTAATTTATAAAAATTAATTTTCCGCACTTAAAACGACCAATAACGCTGTTATATGTTATATAAAACAATAATTGTGAATTTCCAGTGGATATTTTGCATAGCAAGTTATCGTACTCTTACCAAAAATAATTACTTATTAATTTTTTAACTCAATTCTGAAGAAGCTCCAAATACGGACCGAAACGTCAGCTGTTGAATTATAATTTTATAATTTTTGTCAATATATATATAGTCTGAAAAAATTGGTCGATAATTTTATTGATTTGAAGAGCTCTATTCAAACGTTAATCAAAGATCAGGATGTTTATCTTATCATGATTCTCTTTGGCGTATATCATATTTGAAAGTATAATATAGGTACACAATAATAATAATAATAAGTTTATTAATGCTAAGACTTAAATAAGTACGCACAAGTCAAATACATGAAGTATAATACTAAAATTACAATTCTGGTTCGTACAAACATTTATTAACAAGGTAGATCCTCAAGACTGATTTAAATTTTTTATTATTTTTTATTTCATTTGGCAATTTGTTATATATCCTTTACATATTGGCGTGCTGGTAAGATGGTAATCTCATTGAGTTCATTGAATGAATCTGATGTGGTACTTTGGTAATCGCTTGAAGGGCCATTTTTTGCAACCCAAAAATACGTTCTGCTAAAGGGCCTCCTCCCCAGACTAGAATTCCGTACTGGATGCGAGAATGTCATACCGATACATAAAATAATGCATTACAATCTAAGCACATAAACTAGTATTGTTATTGTTTATCAATGTTATTAAATGCATTAATAGCTGTTTGGCGAAGATACTCGATTTCCTGTAATCTGCAGACTCTCCAGTAGATACCTACATATGTTTTTGATGCCGTAAATCTCATAACAGTTGAGGCATTATAACTCCAGAGTCCTTGACGTGTCCAGACGCTCTGGCAGCACGCACATTGCAGTCCAGACAGCGGGCATCCTGTTGCCTTGCAGCCTCGTCGATGTTGTTGTGTTGTTCAGTTCCTGTAATTTAACTTGTCAAAATATGACTAATATCCGTGTATGTGGCGCATTCATAAAACTGTATATAAAATATCGTGTCGATCCAGCTGTCGCCTAAATATTGAAATGATTTCTATTCGTATAAATGACAGTTAATCGGGGTCGACTAATAAAAATAAACAGCCACTTTTTTAAACAGCCATGAATAAATATGTTTTTATTCCGGTTCGATTGTTGATATTTTTATATTTTAAAATAGACATTTATTGCTAAAATTATCAACGGTCTTAGCTTCAAAGAAGTGTTACGCTCGTGCTATTTTTAAGGTATTTGATTGATCTATACGTTAGGGATTGAAAATAGATTGAACTCAGTTGTCGAGCGTCTAGAATCTACTATCGTTGGGCTGGTGTAGTTTGTATGGCATTACCGTGGCTTCTCTTAGAGTTCGCAATATGTATTCGTTTAAGAATCGGTGAAAACATCAATTTGGATTTATAATAACATACTATGAGTTCAGGTAACCCTTACTGATTAGTTTTTTTGAAGCCACCAACAGCTAGAGATATTTGGGCCCAGTATAAATTGACATTTTCAGCTATTTTCTTATAATATTAAAACAAGAATTAGTACGGGATACAAGGCTACATTAAAAACAATAATTAATATTCAACGTTTCGGAAACAAAATTTATGCCTTTCATTAGGACCTTAAGAAGGTTGATGCGTTAGGTACAGACCCAATCAAAAGTGTGTCGAATCCTAAATGGGAACTTTTCCATAATAAATTTTTGCAAAAAGGTGTAAGTCGATGATACCAATGAATTATTGTCATAATAAATATTTTTTTTTAATATTATTAATTATTTCAGTATATTACTTAATTTGTACAAAGTTAGGTTAGAAAAAATAAATTTATGTAAATATTTGTATTTTACATATTATTTGCAGTCAATAATTTAAAAAAGAAATTAGAAATACAGTGTAACCTCTTTATAACGAATCTCAAGGGACCGAGCACTTTTTTCGTTATAAAGAGTTTTCGTTATATGGAGGGAAGAAAGAAAAATAACCAAATTTCACCTAATTCGTTTATTCCAAGCACTTTGCTGACGTTTTTTGCTATGCCAATATTTGTTTTGTATTTTATTAAGTATCTTATGCATGACTTGGGATGTGGTGGAATCATCTTCATTAAACAATAGGAATTTTTCGATAAGTTTGTCGGCATCAAGTGCTTGTTGAATGTTGCTGATTGTTCAGAATCGTCCTCTTTACGTCTGTAAATATTTGCTGACGCCTAAATATGAACATATTTCTTCGTAATAGAGAATGGCAGTTGCGCTATAAAGAGGGTAGTAATGTATGGGCTTTAAGGTAAACCAACCAAATTGTAAAAATTTCTACGTTATAGGGAGTTTTTCGTTATAACGAAGGACGTTATAAAGAGGTTACACTGTAATAAAAATTAAAATTAAATCATTAAAAAGTTGAAAATTCAGTTAAAATTGTCAAGAATAAAAGTTCATACCTAATTGAAAAGTGCTAAGGTTTAATATTTTTTTTGATTGTTTAAAAGTCTCCTAATTAAATTGGAAAAAATATTAAAATATGCGTAAGACATCAATGCTTTACATAGTTAGTTTTCGGAACTGCTGATATTATTTGGTTATTTGCAAAAAATTCAAACGTACCGTTTGCATGCTAGGTTGACATATTTTCCATAAGACTACATGTAAAAGTTTTTTTTTAATTTTGACTTTATAAATCTCCTAATGATTTCAGATTTTTTTCATTATCTTTGTAAAACGGCTCAACCTCCTTAAAAATTGGCAAATAATGTTTTAAGATTCTGAGGAAGCCATACGTTTTGCCGAAACGTTGATCATTAAACATTGTTTTTTTTTTAGGCTTGCATTGTTATGTTATAAACGAGGTGCTTTATTTTATTCTAGAACTAGTGGCCTGGCCCGGCTTCGCTCGAATTTGTAGATTGCCACCGTTCTTTTTGTCGACTTACGTTCCAAAATTGGTCTTCACGAAAATCGATTTTATTTTAACACGATAATATATGGTCTATGTCGATTCTGAAGGTCCATTCTAAATATTGGTAAAAAACATTCTTGAAATCGGATGAGTAGTTCCGGAGATTACCCTCTGCATATGCACAAACTCACAAAATTCGCACTCTCTCTTTATAATATACTAGTGGCCCGGTCCGGCTTCGCCCGAATTTGGAGATTGCCACCGTTTTTTCGTCGACTTACGTTACAAAATTGGTCTCCACGAGAATCGATTTTATTTTAACGCGATAGTATATGGGTCTATGTCCATCATGAAGGTCCGTTCTAAATATTGGTAACAAACATTATTGAAATCGGATGAGTAGTTTCGGAGATTACCCTCCGCATATACACTGCAAACTCACAAAATTCGCACTGTCTCTTTATAATATTAGCATAAATAATAAATTAAAAATCCAAATAATACTTTGACCAGTTCTTGGATTCTTGGAAACTGGATGCTGTTCCTGGTAGTTCATAATCTTAAAAAATGAAATAAGTAAATTGAATGTTGTCAAAAATATTCATCGGAAATGGTCTGTTTAAAAGCCGGAGACAGTAAACACAACAAAGTAACAATGGCAGCGTTTCATCAACTATCGGTAGAAATAACAATGGTTCTTGCAGTGCATACGGCAGACAATGTGGTCTTCGAAGTGCAGAGCACGAGTGCACTGTTTGGGCAGGTGTATTTGTTTGCCTCGCAGTGGCAGGCGGACCTCTGCCCCAACGCCGTCGTCGGGCTGACGACTGCAACTCCGTCTGCTGCTACTGCTGCTCCAGCTCCACTGATCCGAACCGATTGACTCATCAGAAGGTGAACACCGGATAGTCGCAGGCCTTAAACCCTTATTTATGGTAAACGGCAAATATAATGCAACATTTCTTATTCGGAAATTTACCAGAAATAAGACGCGAGGAAAGTCTACTATCCGGACGCTGAAAATTTCTAATCGATTTATATGTAGATAGTTTTTGAACAAAGAAATTGTTGGATTTAAAGGCAGTTGCGTTTTTCTACGTTTTCATGGAAAAAACATCTTGTGGACTGAATATGCTTATTTTTCTAACGATTACAAAATTTGATCATCATTCTTGCTGTAGACGCCAAAGCCACTCTTCCATTTCATATCCATATCAAGAGGGTAATCCGCCATCTTGGGGCGTCCGCCATGTTGGTTATACAGTGATGTCACATACCTTATCGCCCCCACTCGTCTAAGTCTTTATTTGATATCCATATCAAGAAGGTTGTAAAGAAATAGGCCATCTGCCGTCTTATGGCGTCCGCCATATTGGGTTTAAAATGCCGTCATGTATACCTTACCGTATTCCACTCGTCAAACTCTTACATTTAATACCGATGTCAGGAAGGTTGTGATCAAAAAGGTAATCCGCCATTATAAAGGAATCCGCCATATTGGGTTTACAATGACGTCACATACCTTATCGTATCCCAATCGTCAAACTCTTTCATTTAATACCCATGTCAGGAAGGTTGTGATCAAAAAGGTAATCCGCCATTATAAAGGAATCCGCCATATTGGGTTTACAATGACGTCACACATCTTATCCCACTCGTGAAACTATTTATTATACCCATGTCAAGAGGGTTGTGAAGAAAAAGGTAATCCACCATCTTCCGGGGTCCGCCATATTAGATTTATGCATTATCGCCCGACACGTGTGCAAAATTTGAAAACTCTAGTTTAATTAGATCTATAGATTGTCCTGATCGCATCCTTGTTGTTGTTTATTCTTTCGTGATATTCTTGATTTTAGTAAATTTTTAGTAAATGACAATTTATTAATTAATTGTAGATACTTTTCCACGACCTTGCTGTATAAGTTTTAGGCAGAATGTGTTTGATTGGTGTGGTTTTATTAAAAGCCAATAGACGAACGGTGTTATCAAAATAATATCGGTGTCATTGCGGATCTGTGGACCACAGAAAGCAACAGCCTTCTCCGTTGTTTGTAACCACAACAGCAGAACGCTCGTCTGAGTGAAATGAAATAACGTTTATTGACTTTTCACTGAATCTGCAGCACACTCCCTTGTACGCTGTTGTCAGATTGGATTTTAAATTCACAGATCTACGATTATTTACTGGTGTCTTAAAATTACTCTGCTTGTAGCATAGACAATAGCATCTTGTTTATGCAATCTAATCCAAGAGCTGGTAAATTTTGTTATTAATATTCCATATTTCTATACTATTAAATAAATAGGTAAAATTGGTTTGTTTGTTTGTTTGTATACGGGGGGATAGTCTCTGGAACTACTGAACCTTTTTTAACAATTCCTTCACAAATAAAAAGCTACACTATCTCTGAGTAACATAGGTTTATATTTTATTTTGATCAAAAATAAAATTTTTAAATAAACTGGCTAAATCTTAGTACATGGTGGAAGTACAGTAATTTTGGGGTGGAAGTACGGGTATATAAAAAATGTTTGTGCTCGACATGTCGTCGGTCCAATGCCAAAGTCACGAATGTGCCAATTTGCTCATTTTCGCCTATGTGCAGCAGTTTGCGCAATTTTATTTATAGTATTCAATGCCAAAAGTTCGAAAGTATTTGCTTATCCCCTCTCTTCCTTCTAGCCGGGACGCATTCCACGAGAGCGTCAGTCGGATATTTGCTGCTATACCGAAAACAAGAATGTACCACATTCGTATTTTTGCCGTTGCAAATTATTTTACAATTTAGATTTAAAAACAACGAATGTGCCACGTTGAGTTATGTTTTTAACATTTTTTTGAAAAACATTACAAAAATTTAAAATTTTCAACTGACATTATTTTTTGCTTTACAAAAGTAAACCTTTCAATAGTGGTTAAGTACCACAAAATGAAATCTCTATTTTTAGCAATGTCTTCAATGTTTAAAACGCGTTTTTCTCAAAACATCAATTATGCACATTCGTGACTTTGGCATTAGACCGACGATGTGATACGGTGGAACCGAAGGCTCCACTACTCCACTATAAAACTTTGTTTTATCTCAATCGCGTGCGGTGTCGAGGGTAGCTGCTAGTCAATTATAAATATGTATTGATGCTACGCTCAAATAGTCCAGGCTGTTGGCGGCCTTGAAAAATATATTTATGCGATTTCGTACTAGTAGAGACTGTTGTCAAAGGGATACATTCGAATTAGTTTTAAAGCGATCCTACTCGAAAAATAATTGATCGTTTGAAACGATATTTATGTTAAACTGTGTATACATGTATTTATTATCGCTTTTTATACAGTTTCCACTTCGAAACACCGCGTTTTTTTACTCATTTTGATCAAAATTTAGCTTGAAAAGCGCTCTTTCGCTATATAGAACGATAATTTATTTTTTATTACTCATGCGGGAAAAGTGGTATCTTTACGCTTGCTGTTACGGTTGAAAAGTAGCTATTTTCATTTGCGTGCGGAAACTTGATTTGTCGCACTGAAATTATTGTTTGCCGCACGCAAATTCAGAGAAAAAAACAAAATAATAGGTAACGGTGTTAATGTCATTGAAACAAACTGTCATTTGAAGCAGATTTGAGGTTAAAATTTTCGATTATGGACTTTTATTCTTGACAATTTTAACAATTTTAACTGAATTTTCAACTTTTTAATGATTTAATTTTAATTTTTATTACTTCTAATTTCTTTTTTTAATTCGTAATAAAATTTTAATTCAATTTAATTCGTAATAAAAAATAGTATGTGCAACTCGTGCGGCATTGTGGCACTAGTTGCACAATATACTATTTGTGTGAGTACAATCTAATGTTGTATAGATGACAGGGAGTTTGAATACGAGATTAGACTGCTCCTGGTATACGGGAAACTGTAATCATGTGATCACAATCTAAAGCCATTGACAAATCAATTTTTTGACAGTCTTTTCTGCAACCCAGTATCAGTACTACAAAGAATGAATAGAGAGGTCATAGACTTTTGACAACAGAGGTCACAATTGCGTTATAAGGGATGGAAATCGAAATGATCACAGTTTAAAGTTATCAAATCAAACAATTCGTTCCTTAACTCAACATAAATTTTATTTTAAATCCAGGGATTTACTTGAGATCATATATCTATTATATATGAATCATTGCCTATCTACTCAATGTGCGGTAAGTGAACGCAACAAAGCGTATCGAAAATATATCTGCGTCTCTTTCTTCGATGTAATTCCCTATGATTTCAGGATTGGTTAATGTACTTGCATTCAATCTGAATAAAGTATCTCTGTTTCAAAAACTTTGTCTTTTTCTATGACGTTAACATGGGCGTACCCAGCTTTTGGCACAGGAGGGGGCAAATTAGAAATTCCATAAGCCGGGTCCCCCGTGCTTGGTTTGCTCTCCTGGATACGCCAGTGCTTACGGCGTAAAAAAAGACAGAAGTATATGGTTGCAACCTAATAGTTCGATTGCAATTTTATTCCTATGCTCAGTATAGAATAAAAGTATATGCTTGAGATACAGTTTACAAAATCGAGGGACAAAGCATTGCATTAATGCAGTGGAGATGCAATTATTTTGCAGGATTAAATCTGTTGGCAACACTGCACCGGCGCATTGCAAGACTTTACATAACGCCATTATATTATATAAAATCGCATGGCGACACAGCGGCACGTGTCAGCGACAAAACGGACCGGTGTCCGTATGGCACACTGTACTATACAGGCATGGATGAACTCTGTGTCTTTTAGGGTTAATTTATAGTATACAGGGTCAGCCAGACCATCCGTGCCGGTCTTTTTTTTTGAAAACCATTAGTCGTAGAGAGTTGTGTCAAAAATCTGTATTATAAAAGCCCTAATGAAGAATCGAATGGTAGTATTTTTCCCCGCTGAAAGGTCGGCTTTCGTAGTAGTTTGATCCAGAATGTTCAAAACTCCGGAATTTTAAATGGCACGATAGGTCGAAAGTGGTATTATCTAAAAGATCTTTAAAAAATAAGCAAGTTTTATAGGACATTTTTTTTGTTACTGCCAACCCTGTTAAGTGTAATATTCGTTTGAAATTTTTAAATTAACATACATAGTAACAAACTTATTTTTGAAAGTCGGCATTTAAAATCTAGTGATCTAATTAAACAATGTCACAAATGTTTAAACCAGTGATTCCCAAAGTGGTCTATATCGACCCCCATGGGGTCGACGACAACTTGCAAGGTGTCCATGTCAGCGGGAAAAGAAATTGGGGATCCATGAAATGAAAATGGGGGTCAACGATAGTGAATCTCCTAACAAAAAAAGAAATAAATTGGACATCGTTAACCGAAGAGATTTAAGATTAAATCTAACTAAATTGATGCCAAATGTTAAAAATTTATTATTAAAGCATCAGATTCATCCCTCACACTAAAAGCATTTATTTTTTGCTTAGTTATTTTATGTAACAGAAAGTAAATTTTAGTTTGATTCGTTTAATTTGAATCTAATTAATAAATGTATAAAACTGAACATTTCACACTAAATTTTACTACCGCTATAAATTTAAATCGTTCAAAGTGAGTAGCACTATACCGGTTGTCAAAAATACATTTGAAATTAATGAATTTGCAAAAAATCGATATAAGATAAGCAGGGGATCTACCCAAAACCGAAAAACATGGCAAGTGGTCTACGAGACAAAAAAGTTTGGGAACCTCTGGTTTAAACCATAGAGATACAAGTAACTTTTGTTATAATAGCCGCGTTGCCTTCCATTTTTGTTGACATTCGAACAAACCTGTCTACAAATTCAGGTTCAGGACGAACATCGTGTGGCGCTAACACGCATACAAACCATCCCAACATCCACCGCGCCTGGAGTCTAGCAGCGAAAACAAGCAGCCAGTCCAGCCTCGTGTGCAGCGGACTTAAGCAAAATATTTTAAATAAATATGGCTGGTATAAAAAAAAAAAACTTTACTGGTTATCTGTTTGCACGAGGAAATATATTTTTTTTTTGTCAGCGACGCGTGCCTCTCTAGTTGTCCATGACTGCCCTCGTACAGTCTGACGGGCCACACAAAGTGTTTTATTTTACAAGAAACTTGACGCTTCACTGACTGTTCAACTATACCCTATATATTTGCAAGCTGTAAGATGCTTTATATTTGCGTGTACCGAGAGTTCACAAAGTGTTAGCAATGCCTTCTTTCAGATTCTTATAAGAGATAAATATGTAATAGCTGTCAGTTACATTCTGAAATCCGATAATTGGCTGTCATGGTATCTGAAACATTTTTCATCGCAAATAAGTATATCTTTCAGTGGCGGCTCCTCTATGACCGCTATATATTAATGTTTTCATTTAAATATTGTCAAAGTTATAGACCCCTTGGTCTGGCATCTTGAACAAACAAGCTGTAATATAGTTGTTTTTATACTACATGACAATAAAAACTTTTTATTCAACACGCGTGAGTAATATATAATTTCGGGGCCCTGCCAAATTCGGGAGAAATAATAAATTACTTCATGTTGACGCGTAGAGTGCTAATAATAATGAGCCAAAACTACGATAATGTATTACTGCATAGTTTCTGGGCCAATAGGAACGCGGTAGCGAGCCGAAACTGTACGGTAATGAATTATTACTGCATAGTTTCTGGACCAATAGGAACGCGGTAGCGATTTGTATATATGAAAACAGCATCGCAATTCAGCGAAAGTCAGGGCCATCTTGTGTGCATCGAGGGCGGTGGGTACGTCAATCAATGAAATGATTTATTATTTTTCCTTCTTTTATCAGGGCCCCGATTACATATTACTCGTACTAGTTGAATAAAGTATTATGTGCGACCATTGATCGCATGAGAATATTCCACTCGCGTGTTACCGCACTCGCTACGCTCGTGCGGGAAATTTCACACTCATAGAATCTTCTCCTTCTCTCACTAGTCGCACAATATACTATTACTTTTACTTTTTACTGCAGAACAACCAAAATCTTAGGTAGGTAGGTACTTCATAATTTTAGAATGAATTATATTTTGATTATTTAACCAATATTTAATGTTAGGAAATAATAATAATAATTATTTACTATTTTTTTCTACCACACTTCACGTTATTTTCTACAATTTTTAAACTTCAACTTAATTAATAGCAATAGGCGAATCAAGGAATTTTTAGGAAACTAGGATAAGGTAGGCAAATTTTGAGCATAGGAGTATGACAGGTAATCGGCCATGGCCTTGAATAAGGAACCATCTCGATAGCAAAGATGCAAAATGGAATTGTAATTTATTGAGACGTATTTTTTGTGCAGTCAGAACACGCTGTTCATATATAAGATATAGTAATGGTCATAACGTAATGATTGTTGTAAATTTAACGGATGACTTACGAATCATTTCAGGCATCACTGATGATTTAAAGAACAACTCAATTTACTGTATTTTAATGTGATCGGGAGTTTTACGATGCTGTTTTATTTATTTAATGCAATTAAAAGACTTTTTACAACATTTACACGTACTATTTTAAACCTTGCTTTACTCGAAATTGGTATTTAAAGTTTCGGAAGTTATGAAGGAATTCATTTAAAAAACCATGCCCGCTTGTCTATAGGCTGTGTGCACGAAGCCTACTAGCACCACTAGCGGGTAATAGAGAATTATTGAACTCACTTTTTTATGGAAATCGCGACATGTTTCTAAGGTGATAAGTCAAAAACTTTAGTTGGCCATGATGTGTCAAAAAAAATGTAATAAGAAAAACTGATGTTTATTTGTTTACACTGACAGCGGAACGTCAAATTAGGGCGCCAATGGTCTTTATCAGCGCAACAGCCCGGAACACAACAAGCATTTCCAGATCGCTTAGTTTTCCTATGTTTTCTTTGTAATTAAAAAACTTCATAAAATTATAACTATTTTCACTTTTAATAAACATTGCTCACTGACATACTGAAAATTTGAACTTGAAGTTTCCCCTAGTGCTCACCACAAACGCTCGCATCGAAAAATTTGTAACTCCGCCTCCCTGCACATAGCCCATATGTCGGTACCGCTTCCACATTTAGAGGCTCCTCTATTGGGGTTTTATCTGGAGACGGAGCCCATTTCAAAATATTTAATATGGTCGTCCTATGCGAAGCGTTTGCATTGCCTGTATACAAGGTTTCGATTTTTTATTTAAAATGTATATATCCGAGGAACTTTGCCGTTGGGCTGATACCAATTCTTCAATTAATAATATTGAGGAAAGAAAATATAATGTGGCAATCAATGAAGCAAGCTGTAGTGATACGGTTAACTTTGTTACTTTCTGCATGCAATCGTCAAATATGAAAGAGAAACCGCATGAAATTAGCGATGTATAATCAGCTGACAGCTGATATCAACATTTACACTTGCTCTACTAACAAAATTAGGTACTGGACAACACAGACCAAGCTTCTTCTTCGATTTTTTAATGACGTATGTAACTTTCGTAATTGTAAACAATAAATATTTACAAGTTGCGAACGTCAAATTTGAAAGAGAAACCGTATGAAATCAACGATGTATAATCAGCTGATAGCTGTCACTTTTCATTGATATCAACATTTACACTTGCTCTACTAACAAAATTAGGTACTTCACAACACAGATCGTGCTTCTTCTTAGATTTTTTAATGGCGTGTATTGTAATTGTGAACAATAAATATTTTCGAAAATACGCAGCGCGTAATGCTTTACTATATGAGACGCTTCGCATAGAATAGTTCACAGAAATGTCGAGTTGATGGCGCATGATCGAAGTAAAATCCCGATTACGGCTGAAATTATTGAATTTATTTAGCTGGCACGACGCGCACTTGCGTGTGTTAATATTTACCGTATAAATTTGGTATATCTCTAAGACTTTGAATATATAATTAAGCTAATTCAAAATATATGTTTTACAAAAAGTGAATAATATTATTTATGTGTACAGTAATTATATTTGAATTCCTTGACCATATTAAAATCGAGTAGGCTTGTGCTGTGTTAATATTATATATCACGGTTCAATTGTCTCCCTTATCTGTACTTATATTATTTGCATATTCAATTCGAGCTCGCCAACTTATTATTAATTAAATATTGTATACTTAATTAAGAGTTCTGCTCCATAAAGCATGATGTTTAAATTAATTTATCAGATTTATTGCAGGATTATGGCAGAATAATGTTTTCAACACTGTCACAAATTAGAACAGTTATAAAAATAATAATATCAGGAGGCGGACTCTACAGTCATTTGTTCTCATTGTAGTCAGGCGGAGAGATTAATTAAACAAATTAACGCTATGCACTTGTTTAACAATCGATACAATGTTGCTCTATAGTCTATAGCAGAGGTGGCGAACCTTTCGATGTCTACGTGCCATTGTTTTTCAAAAAAAAAAAAATTTAATGCAACCATGACGTGCCGACAAGCAGCCAAAGAAATTTAGTTGTCAAAAACATGAATCAAACATAGATGAAAAGAATAATTTCGATAATACACCGAGCGTCATGAAACCTTTTGGTATATATTATTTGGTATCTAATAGTCAATTTTTTTCGACATCTAGCATATTTTTAATTACTTTGATTTTGCAACTCAATTAACGGTGTGTCCATAATAATCTGTCGCATGCTATAGGTTTGCCACCCCTGGTCTATAGCTATCGGCTAAAGACAAAAACGCTGAAACACGTATTTCTTTATTTCTTACCTAAAGCCTCAATATGAATTTTTATATCCCTAACTTGAGAATAATAATGGATTCCTCATACAAAATTTCATCCCCTATTTCACCCTCTTCAGGGTTTTTTTTGGGACAAAAGGTAGCCCATGCCCTTTCTCAGGATGCGATCTATCTCCTTGCCAAATTTTATCGAAATTTGTTCAGCGGCTTAGGCGTGAAAAGGTAACAGATAGACAGACGGACAGAGTTTCTTTCGCATTTATAATATTAGTACATATTATATGGATTGTTTGTTTGTAACTTTTTTCACCGAAAAATAATTTCGACATAAAATTTGTTACGGCATCGCGAATCTCGCGTAATGCGACAAATTTGCTGCCTCACAATGCGCATTTATTTTTATACGTTTATTTAGGATATACGAACCATAAAAAGTTTATGAATGAATTTGTAAGCAAAAAATTTTACATCAATCCACACATGTGCAAACAAAAACACATACATAAATAATATATTTATATATCCACGAATATGTTTGTGTGTGTGTGTGGTAACAAGTTCATTAATTAAAATAAAAAATAAACTGGCTTTTTTATCTGAAAAATAATAAGCAAAAAATGACCATATAGGTATACTATATTTATATTTACAGCTGTTTTGTAATGAATGTTAAACAGTGTTTGTCAATTTGGTTGTTTGTCATCTCTACAAGCTGACCCCTTTTTCAAGTAATCTGAGGACACTACCTAAGTTTGAAAAAGAGGTTCGTGGATACACGACGGAAGTTATGCTTCTTACGCATTTTATATTAATGTTTAAAATTAACGTAAAACAATTTAAAACTTTTTTATATCAATTAGAAATATAAAAAATTCACAATTATTTGAAGTTTTTTTTTTATTTATTAGATAAATATTTGTATCACTCAATCGCTCGCTCATTTTTTCGCAGTTCACTGCCTGTCCCGAGGCCTACGTGAAGAAGCATATAACCTGGCTCTGCTGTCACAAAAATTTAGAAAGAAATCTTGCCTCTGAAGACGTGCGAATTCCATATTCATTATTTTTATATAAATGTATCTAAAAACACTACACCGACAATTGTATTTTAAATTGAAAATTATAAATGATACTTTCACCAGTTTTCATGTTAGAACTTTGAACTGTGGAGGAGAAGGGGATAAAAATTTGTGAGTCGCTTTAGTTGGCCGCATTTTTTGGAGCATGAGGTTGCACCATACTCCACTGTACTAAATATCCTTGAGACAAACAGATCTATTTGATTTCCGGTAAATGTTATGAAATACCGATAGCGGTCCCGTGGACCACCGGTCGATACCCCCTCTGAATACTGTTTACCAGCATATGTGCATTTTTTTTTATATAAATACATAGAACACAATAAAACCGCTTGGTCACCTTGGCAATGGATGTGATGTATACCTAGAGTTTGTATAATACAAATCTGCGGCCGTCAGGCAAAACGACGTATGTCGATCAACTTGTTATAATAATTAGACTAGTGTGACCTGTGCGAATTATTCGCACTAAATAAGTATAATAATTATCACTTTACAAAATTATTTTTTAAATATGATTGCAGATATTCAATTCGTTTCTAATTTTGCACACTGCTTGTAACGTTCTTCTTTTTGTTGTATTACAATATGAAGCTCAGATGACAGATCGCAAGAAATATTTTACTAAAATTATCATACATCGGCGCAAGTAGCAAAAGCGTTGAGCTAAGCCGTCAGATGGCATCATGCAGCATTGCTGTGACGTTGTTCAGCGTTGCTCGCTATTTCAAAATTAAAGCCGTCAGATGGCAGTATGCAGTATTGTGTCAATATGAAGGTCAGATGACAGATCGAAGTGTTGACGTTGTTTCAAAATTAAAGCCGTCAGATGGCAGACGTTGTTCAACGTTGCTGTATTTTAATTAATGTACAAAAACAAAAGCAATAATAAATTTTTTAATCGTCGATGTCAGTAGAGCAAGCAATTATCTGTAAAATGATATATAATTTATGTGGAAAAATTGTGAGGTTTTTCTAAAAAGGGAGGCAAACATCTTTAACCTTAGCGTATTAATATATATGATGATTAAGGAATTTTAAGGGCGAACAGCAGCTGTTAATCGCCCAAACAACATACACGAACCGCTCGAGCAGTGACTGTCAACCGTTCGAGCAGTCCCTGTCAATCGCTCGAGCACTCATTGAATTTAAAAAAAAACGCTGAAACACGGGTTTGTTTATTTTTAATGAAGAGTGCGTAAGTTGAATTCAATGTCTCTCATTTTAACGGTTTTTGAAATATGGCCATTTTATCAGAAACCTTTACACCCCCTTAGGATACGAATTTCAAAAAATCCCTTCTTAGCGGGTGCTTACATCATAAAAGGAACCTACTTTCCGAATGTTATAGCTCAAGCGGTTTAACCTGGGCATTGATGAATCAGTCAGTCACTCAGGAAAAAGGATTTTATAATATAGTATATAGATTAACTTATAATACGCGCCACGGATCTACAAGGTTCGGAAGTTAGTCACGAACAGCGTCGCAAAGGCACATTTTAGAGTCGTTAAGATTCCCACCACTTCCCAGCTACCTGCACGGAACGTGCGCTCGTCGGTGATTGGCCGTGATCGCTCGTTGCCTTTGTCGCTTTCCTGCTTTAAAGTACAGTCGAGTACGCTATTGTCAAGTTGTTATCGCTATGTTAGTTTTGTTGAGTTGCGAGTTTGTAGTTTTTCAACAGACTGTACAAGCGCAAGCCCGCATTCGCATCTTGACTTCCGAGCCTTTTAGATTCGTGGCGCGTATTATACGCAGTTTTGGCTTTCGGTCGAGGATATGTAATGCAGAAGCGCGTGGACCCTCGCGCGTTCAATTCACTTCAATTTACGGTAAATATTAACCGCAATAAATCAGAAAGTACGTGGACCTTCACTTGCATGGGTTCCTATCTCACACACGTACTCAATATAAGTACCACATGTGTTCGTAGTAGTATGTCTTGCGGTGCATCCAACCATGGGCGGTGGCTTTTCATTTTATCTACGGGGCTTAGTTTAAATTGACTAGTCTACAGTGTGTTCACCGAAAGTGGTAACAGTGAATAATTCGTGTATCCCACTGGATACGAAAAAAAAAAAATTAAATTGTTTTTTGTTCAACTCGAAATTTACTATCGGAAACTGCGGAGGCATATTTTTTTGTACTTCACACTCAACCGTAAGTGTACATGTTTTTTTTTTTAAATGGCGACATATATTTTTTTTACATTTTTGAAATTTCCATTTTTTTCTCTATAATTTCATAAGGTTACATAAGAAAATATTCGAGAAAAGCATTATCAATTTATTAATTAAATACGCAGTAATAATTATTTTTCATAGCACTTCACACATGTGTAAATTATTAATAATAATTATTACCTACTGTGTATTTAATTAATAAATTGATAACGTTTTTCTCGAATATTTTCTTGTGTAACCGTATGAACCTTTTATAGGAATTGATAGAGAAAAATAGCAGATTTCGAAAATGTAAAAAAAATGTACGTTGCCATAGAAAAATGCATCACTTTCGGGTGAGTTTGAAGTACAAAAAAATATACCTCTGCAGTTTCCAATAGTCTCCAGTGAACAAAAAACTATTTGTTGTGTCTAGTAGAATACATAAACGTTTTCAAATGTATTTTTCCATTGGTTGAACAGCGTGCGAGGAAACACTTTGCGTAAGAAGTAGGGACTAAAAACTTGAAAATACCTGAGCAAAATCAGTTGAAAATCGATGGTGTTGAAAATACAACCCAACTTTCCCTCAACGTTTAATATTTATTGAAACAAATTTAATTGCGGATAAAACCTAGTGTTTATAATTTAAAATTATGTGCAGATTCACTTTATACACTTATACATTTTGCGCATTATTTGCTTATAAATAAATCTTTAAATATTTTATTGTATTGTTGTGTTTATTGAAGAGAGCTTGCATCCCATGATTTTAAAGCTTTGGGGTCTCCGACCCCTCTTGCGTCGCCCATGTCATTCACAACTATTATGAATGTATCACACATGCTATTCTCTTGTTTTAATACGTTCGTCCGAATAAGTTTGGGTATAGCACACACATCCACTGTACATTATAACTTTCACGTTAACTATTTAAGGAAGTACCCTCGGTACGCAGTAAGTCAAAGAATTTCAGTCTTCTACTTGAGTAACGTAGTAAATAATTTGGCAATACCGCATGCCTTGCCATAGTTACAAGTGCTTATGTACGCAGCATAAGTCAGCACGCGGTGTCAAATTCGCATTAATTTATGAAAATGCTTTTCTTTATTCCTGTCATTTTGGATATAATAATATACGAACTATCATTTTTTTGGAATACTATGCTTTTAGCATTTACTCAATTTACGTATGTTTTTACGATATCAAAACTGCTGCAGTTTCGTAACTTACCTTTGAATGACGCGCCACAAACTATAATATTGCGGTGTAGCCATGTTTATGAATTGCTATAAAGCTCGGCTTTGTTTTAGTTATTTCTATTAACATAAGCAATCTTTATACGTTTTGGAAAAAGAAAAATGTTCATAGAATATTCGTTTATATTTCCTGAAAATTTTATCAAAATCTGTTTGTCAATTCCAACGTAATAAATGATGGAGTGCGTCAAAATCACAGATTTCCATAAGACTCCATGTTAAGTGCAGCGAAATAAAATTATCAATATCTTTTTTCAAAGTCAACCAAAAATCACAAAAATTTAACTGAGTCATTTTTGAAAAGGTTTTGACATATTTGTAAATTTTCGTAATTTTTGTGTTTGTTAATTCATTTATCGAGGGTACTTCCTTAACGCTGTGTAACCATGGCAACGAAAAACAAATCGCATACACTCAGACTCATTAAAGTTTCTAGATTGACAAAGTACCCAAATCGTCCACCATTTTGGGGCATACTATTGAATCGTAGAAGAACTTAATTCACAACCCAATCTTGGATTATTTACATTACTTTGAAAGTGTTTTGTTTAATATTTTTAAAGTGTATAGTTTGTAAACTATCTTTTGTACTATTAAGGGCAGATGGAAGAGCAAACCTACGTTTCAATTCTGCGCTTTTTGGTTTTATAACAGGTTATAGGAGCAATAAACATTACTTACTGAATTAAAATATACCTACAAAAGTTTTCGTAACTAAGAAAAAAATAATAGCAAGTTTAATAGATAAAAAAATATCGTTTACATATTCAAAAATCACAAATTATACAAATTTAAAATTGCCTAAATATTATTGTAATGTTTTTAGCTTCTACTTGCCACGCAAAGTGTCTCCTATACTGTTCACTGTTCAGCCTGTGGAAAAATACTTTTAACACAAGTTTTTTTCTGTTTGATCTATGACTGCAACAAAATGAGGATGAAGGAGAAATTGAAAATACAGAAGAAATAGAATAGATCTTTAATTATTCAATGTTACGTCACAATGACAAAGAATGCGTCAATAGAAAATACAATATCAAATGTTATGTCATAAAATCTAATACAGCAGTGAAAAAATTTGGTACGGACACTAATTCTGCCGTAAAAAGGCAAACGGCAGTAAGTGACCAACTTATGAATTTGAGTAAATCAAGATTTAGGTACTAAAAATGTATTGACCGTCCAGAATTTTAGATTATGGAAACCAAAACATGGGGGAAACATTTTTTAAAGACAATAAAATTATTGCTGCAGCACTTACTGCTGTCGTTGGTTTCAGTATGAACTTATTTTTCAACAAATGTCACTTACTGCCCTTTTCCTTTTTAGGGCAGAATTGTCTATAAGATATTTTACATTTTTTTTTTTTTTAATAATTTGTAGCTTTTGATTTTTGCAATTTCGGCATTGTCCCGACATGTCAATTAATAACATTTAGGTGCATATATCTGTAGTGTGTAGTGTTAACAACATTTGATTGTTAGTCGGACGTCGTTCATACTTTGCCAACCAACAAATTAGTGTTCCAGATCGCCGACTAGACTCAGTGCTAGCCGGAGGAGGTTCGGGTTGTCGACTCGCCAATTACAAACTTTTTTATTATTGTTCGACTTTTAATCGTCAAAATAAATTTGGATAGGTGTATAAATGTATTTCTGGTAAGACAATAATGTAGTATATACATATAGTATTATATTAATTAGTAGTAAAACAGGAAATGTACTCAAGTATTTCGAGGTTTCATGACAGAGCTTAGAGCAGCTAAATAAGTACATTAAGTATACTAATTTAATTCATTTCATTCAGTCCACGTATACACACGTGCATAATATGACTATATTACGAGTGCCTGATGGATATCGTGCCGTTATCATTGTCTTCGTAATAATTGTCTTGTCATATTAATATATACCAATTACCAACACACATGCTGGGTTGCAGAAAGGATTGTCAGAAAATTTGATTTGACAATTGTCTTAGATTGTGATCATGTACCTATGATTACAGTTTACAGTCTAATGTCGTGTTTAAACTCTCTGTCATCTATCAGGCATGTCAAACATACGGCCCGCGGGTCGCATCCGGCCCTCAAGCCATCTCAGTACGGCCCGCGACCAGAATCTATCCAATGAGGATTTTAGACACCTGACATCAATCAGCTTATCAGGTGTCTGGATCCTCAAACCCAAGATAATTTACCCTTTTTATTACCTTTATACCGCGTGATCCATTTTAATCTTACCAGGCAGATATTTGAAAACAGTGGGGTTAAAAAAAAAGTTTCCAACAAATGTTGTACGGTTGTTAGGGGGACATCGTTCAGGGGCACAATCATCCCTTCCCGAGGGGTGGGGATAAGTCGAATTTTATGACGTATTTTGATTGAGTTGGCTAAAAAATACAACTTTCGTTGGAAAATTTTTGACGTGATAACGTCTTATAAATTGATGAATCACCAATATTATAAATTGATAAAACACCGGCTGCATGTACGAGAAAGTGTAACGTAACGTTCCTAACGTTCGTAACGCGTAACGCATAACGCGTAACGTTCCGCCTGACCCTGTGCGTGCTTTTCTCGAAAACGCCCCTAACGATTTGGATGAAATTTACTGAAAAGGGATTTTGGGGGGCAAAAAATCGTTTTAGCTAGGTCTCATCTCTCGAAAAAATCGTTTTCTTACAAATTTTATCATTATAAAAATCAATTTTTTGACGTATGAAAATACTTAAATATTGTAAGTAGGTTTTGGAATTTTATATTATAAACAGTGAAGCAATTGTTTTATAAATATTATGACAGCTAATCTTTGAGACTTAAACTAAATACGAAAGAAAGTTAAAAAAAACAATTATATTATATGGTAAGTGACTTAATTAAATAAAATTAACCTAAATTTGAAGCGAAAGATGCAATATCATAAATTCGAATTATTATACAAATCTATTAATTTTGTGAAAAAATATATGCAGGCAACCCAAATTACGCTGCTGTACTACATATAGTCGATAGCAGGCATTTTCAGTAAATGCCTTTTAATTTTTTTCAATTGTATAATTTTTACTGCACTTTCGGAACTGAATAATTAAATGTTTATTTATCGACTGTTAATTGTGTTATTTGTGAGTTGTTTCTTTTGATATTTCTATTTCAGCCTACCACAATCTGTAAGCTTATTGTCGGTTTCCTGTTCGGTTTCAAGGTGTAGTAATTCTACTCTTTACCCCCATTACTGCTTCAAAGTTTCATCTACTTACTGTATGACCATATATTTTTTTATACAAATTTATATAGAAAAATAGCTGTATAAATGCAACATGAAAACGGCTGAATTTCTAATGTTTAATTCAATTTTTTGACATTAGTATTCTGTGAAATGCAACGCCTTCTAAGTTAAGTATTGGAATAACTAATTATTATTAAAACATAATACTTTGACAGTTGCAAACGTCACTTTTGACATTTCTTATCATTCCGACACCAAGGATAAGCGGATTGAAACCAAATTTTGGGAGGTTTAGGTTATGTATTACGGAATACGTTATCACGTAAAACTATCGTCCGTAAACCGACTTTACAGACAACCAATTTTTTTTCGAAAAAAATCTGTCAAGTTCCCGAGCTGTCAAAAACAAATTTTTCAAAGTTCAATGGGAAGGTAATTGAGAAAATTACAGGTGAGAAATAATAATCTCAAAAATCCCGTCTTGTTCATGAAATACTCAAGAAAAATTATTTTTTTGCTCGACGGGCAGAAAGCGTCAACTTTCGTCCCGCTGCGCTAAACAAAGTTGCCTCTTCCTGCCTACGTCGAGCAAAAAAATAGTATACACCCCTGATCTAGAACATTAGATTGTATACTCACACGAAAACAGATGAAAAGATCGCTTTTCAAACTAAATTTTGATCAAAATGCTTAGAAAAACATTGTTTCGAAGTGGAAATTGTTCAAAAAACGATGCTAAATACATGTAGGTATACCCAGTTTAAGAAAAATATCGTTTCAATCGATCAATTATTTTTCGAGCAGGATCGATTTAAATTTCTTCAATGCTTTTGATAAAATTTGTATGTTCACAATATAAGGTCATTGTCAAATCAGGTTTTTTGACAACCCTTACTGCAACCCAGCATCAGATAATACTTTTACTAGCTGTGAAGTTAAAATATAAGAAATTCGGAGAAAATGTTTGACATTTCTTAGAAAACAGCCTGTAGAAATAGATTCATAAAAATATGGGGACTCTAAAATAAATAGAGTCGTTACGCATTGTATGTATAAACTTTAAAATCATAAAGACATTTTCATTTTATGTAGGCAATTCTGCTGATGAAATGATTTTGAAATCTACATAAGGACATAAAAATTGTGAATAATTAAGACGATAGTGTACCATTATTCAGTTGATAACGATCTCTTTTCATAACTTTACGATATAGTAAATAGTGTAATTTTGACGTTGACATGTTGTGTTTTAAGTGTTTCAGCAAATTGCTTATTTTTTCAAGTATCGCTTTATCTGAATACAAGTTATTACGTCTATAATCATAAATGTTGTGAATTTTAAACGCGAGGTAATAAGCTTGTATGTAAACACACGTATTTATGTACTAGTGGCCCGGTCCGGCTTCGCCCTTATTTGTAGATTGCCTATTAAATTATTCTGCCCTAGACTTATAGAATAATAGCCGCATTTGCCCGTGACGTTGTTTTTGGAGTTTACTCCTTAAGAAACGATTTTGAGTTATAAGACCGGGTACGGAAATTTTATGAGTAGTAAAATCAATTGGTGAGGCGTTACGCTCCACCGCTTCAAGTGTGGCGTTACGCTCGTCCGCTTTAAAAGAGACACACATATATATCTGTAGGATTTAACGTGCGAAAGAATGAGATGGAATACATTACACTTGTGCGATGCTAGACTAATCTTGTATATATGTATAGAGACAAACATATATATCTATCTGTAGAATTTAACGTGCGAAAGAATGAGATGGAATACAAAAGAGACAAACATATATATCTGTACGATTTAACGTGCGAAAGAATAAGATGGAATACATTCCACAGCGTATCTAAGGAGTAAACTCCAGTCTTGCATCGGAGCTGACACACACACTTTTTTAAGGTTTTTATGATTAAATAAATTAAATTATTACTAAATTTCTTAATAGTTAATTGCAATAACAAATTTTAATTATTTTGAAAATTCTCGAGGGGCTAACCGATTTTAAAAATTTCGACGGCATTTTGTTCGGCATGTTTACGAAGATATCCTGTGTTTTCTCGACATCGGTTCAGTCTTTTTTAATTGACTTCAAAAAAGAAGTTTTTTATTTATTTTAAATTCGTCTATATAGAATACCTATACCTAATAATAACTGTGGTAATTCGTATATTGGTTATCAAATTTATGTTTGGTTAGATAAGAACAGTTTTATCATTTCGTTATATTTTACGTTGCATTATGCTTTATAGGTTTTCGCTTTCGTGTTTCCTTATTTAGTTAAAGAAATATTTTCCGTTTTTAGATACCTTATCTGTAAATGAAAATGCAAAAATAGAATACAGTAAAGCTTCTCTTGACAGACCCTTCTAAACGAGTACCTCGTTTGAAGAATAATTTTCTCAGTGTCATATTTACATAATTATAGGTACAGGTGTCCATGTGCTATCAAAATTACAAAACATGGCTTGTCTCAGTGAAAACTTGGTTTTCAGGATATTTAAACTTTTAAAACGCACATAATAGCATGTTGTGCCCATAATCTCAAAAACTAGTGTCGGACCGAAGGTCGATTTCTGGCCGTAGCCGATGTCGATTAATCGGCTATCGTCACAACCTTTGGCCGAAACCGAAGCCGAGGACTTAAAAACTTTAAGAAATTCAGTTTAAATTGGCTGCAATTGCTATACAAGGTACAATTAATAATATAAATGATTTTAAAACTTTACAATTATTGAAGGTTTTGATTACCTATATAAAATAAAAAGGTAATTTTAATCATCTCTAGAAGTCGCTATGTCCATCGCGCTCTCGCTCATTCGTAACAGTTCGTTCTATTTCGGCGCTTGTTAGAAACCTTCGGCCCATTTTAGCCGAAACCGAAGGTCTCGCCGAAGGTGGGATTTTTGCCCGAAGGTGGCCGAAGCCGAATCTTCGGTCGGACTATATATCAACAACTTACTTATTTCGTTCAATTTCCAAAATGGTATAAAACATCCAAATTATTTTTTCTAAAGGACGGATCTCGTAAATAGATCAAATATATTGGACAGTTTGTTCGCGTTAAATAAAGCTTTACTGTAATGCGAAAACTTCGCGCTTGTATCGGAAATTAAATGAAATCAATATATATAGCTTCGTGCAGGAAAATTAAATTTTATGAGCTATTAAAAGTTCAGTTTGATTTTTAAAACCAGTAGCAGTTAGATTCTGTTATGTTGTTCCATAAAAGTAAAACACCTTTTTAAAAACGAATGATTTTTTAAATGCACCATTTTTGTGATCATTTCTGAAGTTAAAATTTAATTTGACATTTTATTAAGCGCCTTAATTTACATTGAATGATTCAAATTGGAAAATGTGTTGTTCTTTTTTTTATTTGATCCTTTAAGTAATTTTTCCCTGCGTTACACTGGAAGGATTGTGTGAATCAAGTTGTACAACAAAGTTGACATTTCTTGGTAATTCTCAAACCGGAATTTCTTTTAATTCTCTGTTCATGTTTTCAAAAGTAAACGAACTTTTTGGGCGATTATTAGAATACAAAGCGATGCTTGTTAAATAATTTAGTAAATGTTGATTTGAAATTGCCATTAAAGTTAGTCGACATAACATGCTTTTAACCCTGTGAGAATTTGTACAAATATTTTTTTTTTGTGAACTTGCGTGTCAAATAGATAAAGCAAGATATTATGTGTGCGTTTAAAATTAAAAACAATTAACCATAAAACTCATAAAACATAATTTCATTGCTGAATTATACAACACGTTATGTACATGTTATTGTTCAAATCATTAATAAAATATTCTTGTCGATTCTGTAACATCTTTAAAATATTAGCCATTGATCTTCTATCTCTTGTTGCTTTGTGGACTGTGACTTGAGGAAGAGTGAGATATGAAGTGAACGGATGGAGATCAGGTCAGATTGAGGTTATGTAGTCTTACAGATTTTCGATCCCACGGTATGAGACCGAACAGTATGTGATTCTATGGAATTATTTATTTTAAATCGTTGATTTAATATTTGATAATGATTTGTGGACACGATGGCAATTGAAAGAATTGAGTTTACTGTACCTACTTGTTTCAGATTGTTCAAAAGGTCTAGTTTGTAAGAGGTCAACGACTATTAAGATTATTAAATCTCGAACGACACTAGAAATAAATTTACTAATTCACTTGTTTAGATTAGATTTTGGTCTATGAATAGCGTTGATTATATTTTGTCTAAAATATAAAATTAGCGTTCGTTCGTTTGTCGTCTGTCTGCTATTACCAATCAACCGATCATGATGAAATTTTGGTGATTTATTCGGAACCCAAAGGAATGGTGAGACTTCTGGTGAGAAAATGCGCCGAACTGTCCTAAGGGGGGTTTTTGACAGGTAAACTATGAAGGCATAAGGTAAACATTGATTTAGAAAAGCATGATAGAGGCTAACCTAGCTTCCATCATGCTTTTCTAAATCAGTTTACCTGTCAAAAACCCCCCTTAGGGCAATTCGACGCATTTTCTCACCAGAGGTCTCACCATTCCTTTGGGTTCCGAATTGTGCCCGCGCCCGCGAAGGTTCAAGCCCAAAAAAAAAATAGAAAAAAAATTAGGTGTATAAACATAGTGTTTTAAACTAGTACGGTGAAACCGAAGACTTCATTACTGTTATCGCTGTCGAGCAAGACTCCGCCCCGCGAGGCAAGACTGTAATATGGCGGAGTCATTGTTGTCCCGTGAGACAAGACTAATACGGTGATGCCCGAGGTTTCGCTACCGTTGTCGCTGCGGCGTTTCATCTCAATCGCGTACTTAGCGACTGGTATAGAATATTTCTTTGATTGTTTCGATAACAAACTCTTTAACCGAGTTGTTCTTAAAACGCATCCACTGAAGTTTTGACAAGGCGTACAAAAACTCAAATTTGATATTTGCAGAATGTGCTCTCATCACACGACCACCGTGACTCATGGCCAACTGTGTGACAATAAAATCATAAGCTTTACTGATTTACATTTTCAGAACAAAAATACGAAGGCAATAAAAATTCCACAATTTGATGTAGTGAGTCTGTGAGTGATGTCATTGATGGAGTACATAATTCACATTGTTATAGCTTGAACAGTCTTTTTCTGTAATTGAAACAGGTGATTACAAAGTGCCAACACATATTTGCGACTGGTTTACATTTAAAGTTGGGTTTGTTCTGACAAACAAAAATTCGCCGTCGATGCAATTGTGCGAGAACTTGACGTATCTTTTACTAGCCGTTACCCGCGGCTTTGCAAGCGATTGAGACGAAACACGAATGCATTCCCATTATTATGCATAGCGACTCTTTTCCTGACGTAGACCCCCCTAATAAATTTCAAAATTGATGACATTCACGTGCTCAACGTCCTGACAAACCTTGAAAATGACACCCATGTTGATTTTTAGACTATATGCCGCTTTTATCCCTCTGAAAGGGTTGTTTTTGAAAAAGCACGAAACACGTGTTTATTTATTTGTTGACAGGAGTAATCCTGCCCATTTTCGAATTGATACATCTATCTTATTTTCTCAATGCAAATTTTGAACGCCCGTTACATCCTCTTACGGGTTGAATATTCGAAAATCCGTTCTTAGCGGATCCCTACGTCGCAGTAACTATCTGTGTTCCAAATTTCAGCCCAATCCGTCCAGTGGTTTGAGCTGTGCGTTGATAGATCAGTCAGTCAGTCACGGTTTCCTTTTATATATTTAGAAGATTGGACATTGATGTGTATACTGAGAAAATTACCACTGTATCTTTTATTGGACTTTGATGTATCCAAAGAAGGTTTGGCAATAGGCAGGTTATTTTTTACCTGACTGCGGCGAAACCACCAGGAAGGGTTATGAGTTTAGCAGTCTATGTATGTATGTATTTACGGATGTTCCACCGTAGCAACTAAACTATTCATCCGATTTTGATAAATAAGGTGCCAATCGATTCGTTATTATGGCCCGGGTAATATAGGCTCAATTATTTTTGAATTCTGGAGGGGAGCAAATTGAAAACAAACAAAAAATAAGTTTAAAAAAATAATTTAAATAAAAAATAAGTTCAAAAACTAAAACCCGACTACTGAAAAGAATGAAACAAGAAAATATTCTCATCTGAGGATAGCCGTGGTCGTGTGCTATCTCATATGTTTATGAGACCCCTCTAGCGTGATGCACTTTGCCCTAGAGCTTATGATCGCTTACTACTGTTACGATTGATGTTTGGTATAATACACGCCACGAATCTAAAAGGCTCGGAAGTTAGATGCGAATGCGGGCTTGCGCTTGTACAGTCTGTTGAAAAACTACAAACTCGCAACTCAACAAAACTAAAATAACAATAGCAACTTGACAATAGCGTACTCGACTGTACTTTAAAGCAGGAAAGCGACAAGTGACAAAGGCAACGAGCGATCACGGCCAATCACCGACGAGTTCACGTTCCGTGCAGTTAGCTGGAAGGTGGTGGGAGTCACAACGGCTCTAAAATGTGCCTTTGCGGCGCTGTTTGTGACTAGCTTCCGAACCTTTTAGATCCGTGGCATATGACCATTGACCGCGGCTATGCTCAGATGAGAATATTTTCTTGTTTCATACTTTTCAGTAGTCGGGTTTTAGTTTTTGAACTTAATTTTTATTTATTAGAAATCGTATCCATCGAGACAATTATTAATAAGAATCGCAGGATTGTGGGCAAAAAGTTCTTTATTCAGTGTACGACGTTTCGTCTATAAATTTAGACTTTTTCAAGTACAATTAATGTGAAAATTTAAAACAATAATTATGAAAATAAACATTAATTACTAACCATAGCAATTAACAAAAGTTAAGGTACATAAGACAAAAACATGGCAACAAGTTTATGTATACATTTTAAACAATAAAAATAAATAAAAATATGAAAGTTAGTTCAATTTCATTACATAGTTATACTGACTACTTAAATTTTGAGTATCTGTTCTGTAATTAATAGAATTGTTTTTTCTAATAAAACACATTTCACTGATATTGCGTTTCTTCCAATTTGACTCTTTATCTAATATTTGAACTTCATCAAATAGAAATGTATGTCCAGTGTCGAAATGATGAGATGACAACGCAGTCTTATTATCACTTAATAAATTTATATTTCTACAGTCCATTCTGTGTTGGTAAATTCTATGTTTTAGTAATTGTTTTGTTTGCCCCACATAGCACTTATTACATTCACAAGGTATTTTATAAATGATATTATTCATCAGTATAGATTTGTGAGTCAGACTCTAGTATATTATATTATACACACATAATATAAATAATATTATGTATAATGTATATTGTACCTACTTGTGTACTCCATTACAATACCCACGATTTCATATAATGCTGAAGATGTATTCGTCGTCACGTCTGTGCGTTTCACATGCTACACAAGTATCATTGCTGTATACCAACTTACCAACACATTACTTACATTATTGTATGTAAACGGGAGACCCCTAGCTTTGCCTCTCAAACCTTTTACAGTCAGTTTTACACCTTCGCTACGTTTCTAGATCGATTCACAGTATGCGATGAGATCTTTTACACAAAGTCGCTGAGGGTTCCGCACTCACTTTCGCCATCCATAAATTAAGTCATACGAATTTTAGGATTTTTTTAATATCTGGCCGCCCTAGACCCGGGCCTACTGAGCCTTAGGGCAAATTCGCCACTGCCTTAATGGATGTACAAAAACTTGGCTTTGAGGAAATACTAAGTACTAAGTAAAATCGTCACTAGCTAACTATAATTAAACATGGCGGCTAGTTTGCAACTATGAATGGGGTTTGTATGGCTCCTGTTGAACAATTTGTGAATAATGATTTTGTGTGAATGAATTGCTTCTTCCCGAAGAAGACTAGAGTCTTAACGAAAATAATTAACTTCTTGTATCGTATAGTTTCATTTTAAAGATTTGTTTGTGTACATCGTGATTTACTGTACAAATCTATATAATATGATAGCTATTGGAGGTGTCTTTACAATATTAACAAAGGCATGTTGATCTATTGTCGCCTACTTATAGATATTTTTAGAGTGAAAAAGTAATGTGAAATTTTTTGCCAGCTGACGTGGGCTTTTGCAAATGGCGAACGTCGTCTCCATCTCCAATCTTTTTTTAAGTTTTATTAATACTAATAAGTAATAACCTTTTTTTAGCAACCTAACTTGAAAAAAAAGCAAGGTCTTTTTTCGTTCGTTGTGGCTGGGTGCCTGCGTTCCCGATGAATCCTGGGGTGTGGGGAAGTTGTAATTACCCCTAGTACACCCCATATCTACGCCCTTGACTTCACGTCTGTATTTGGGCCACCACATTCTATATCAAATGGTTTCAGAGAAAATCGCATATGACAGACGGACGGACGTACGGACACTGAAATGATTCCATAAAACTGATTTTTTTTCTAACTATATTCCCTATTAGTGTTACGAATCATTAAAAAAAAATCGGCATTTCACGGAAACTATCTTTGAGTGCTTTAAAACTCTTTAAAAGTTAATAAATAACTGTATTAAGATTTATTTTCAACATACTTTCGTTAAAGCGTTAAACACTCTCCTAAAATTAAAAGAAAACATTGTAGGTACTTTATAATAGTGTTTTTCTAAGTAATTCTTTTGACTGCAAGCTGTTATGCATCCAAGGTAAATCTTGGTAACAGTATTGCCAACTTGGTAGATTTTATATTTGAACCGGAAAAAAAAATTATTTTCTGACCATCTAGAAATATCGACAAATGTAAATTCCCACAGCAAACGTTTTACAATTACGCGTTTACCTAGCGCCTAGTATAGTCTATTAACTATTTTTCGCTATAGATAACGTGACCATTTATTTTTTTACTCAAAACGGGACATCGGTTTATTTACGTCAATTAGCAGGTTCTCAATAAAAAAACACATTTTTAATGTTTTTTATTCAGAAAAACTCAGATATTATTACAAATTAAAAATATGTGTCACATAAAATATCTAGTTATATTTATATTAATTATCACAGGAAATTATTTATGTCATTTGCTTATGAGAAAAGAGAAAGGTATATGCACTTATATCTATGATAAACAAATATAGAAATATCAATTGGTTGAAATACAATTGTCAAAAATATGATATAGGTAGGTACACAGTTTTTTAAATATTTACATCTTTTTATTTAACGTAAATTTACTTTTTGTAGCTAAAATAGAAACCCGCACCGCTCGCGTCCGGCGAGCTCCATAATTTTCGTGCGGTTTCGGAAAACGGGATAATTGTGCGTCCCGAAGCTTTCTTTGGGGACAACGGAACAGATAACCGAAAAAAGGGACGGTCCCGTTCAAAACGGGACGTATGGTCACGTTAGCTATAGACAACACACGGCAGAATTGATGACATAATGTCTTTCTCTATAATCGGCGTTAATTTATTGTATTTTAAGAAACGATTTTGAGTTATAAGGCCCGGTACGGAAATTTTATGATTAGTAAAATCAATTGGTGATTTGTTACGCTCCACCGCTTCACGTGTGGCATTACGCTCGTCCGCTTCAAAAGAGACAAACATGTAGGTATATAACGTGCGAAAGAATGAGATGGAATTTCATTTAAAATGCAGTATATACGTGAGTTTTATTGATATGGCAGCTATTGAAATCATTAATGCATTACAGAAAATCGTTTCACTTAAAATGCAACATAGACCGCGTGCCCAATGGAGGTTCGTATGCAACGAGTTTCTGTAATGCATGAATGATTTCCATAGCTACCATATCAATCAAACTAGAGATCAACTAGAGGTAATAAACAAAGTTTTATAGTTAATTTTTAACCGACTTCAACAAAAAGGAGGAGGTTCTATGTTCCTCTGTATATTTTTTTATTTATTTATTTTTTTTTATGTATGTTCACCGATTTCTCCGTCAATTATGGACCGATTTTCAAATTTTTTTTTTATTCGAAAGAGTGCACCTCAGAGGTGATCCCATCGGAACCAAGTCAGGATCTGATGGTGGAATCCGGAGAAATCGAGGGAAACTCTCAAATTTCAAAGAAACGCATAATGTTTTTTATGTATGTTCACCGATTTTTAGTGTTAGATTAACCACTTAATGCTCGGTTTTTTTTATCAAAAATTGAAATAAAAACTGCAGGTTATTTTATTTTTTATTTATACAGTTTACATGATTTAAAAACTGTGTAGCTCAAAAAAAGTTCGAAATAAAACACAAAAGTAAATAAAAAAAATCGAAATAAATGAATAAAAATAGATATAAATCACTAGGGTAATTCCGGGGGAGATGGCCTTACGGGAGAGATGGCCAATAGAAAAAAGTCTAACTAAGAGTAAACAAATGGCACTATTTTTAATATAGTTTGCTTCATTTCACAACAAGCAGCAAGTGTTAGTGGATTTGTGTAAAAAAAAGAAAAGAAAGTTGAGTAATTTGACTTTGATTTTTAAGACATGTTTGTTATTAATTAAGGGTTTGACATATTAAGTGGTCTTCAAGGGGTTTTAAAAGTTTTGTTATTTTTTTGTACTTTCCTTGTTAGGATAATCATTTTCACGTGTTCTAACCTCAAAATTTATTCAAAAATTTATACGCTGCTTTAATTACCTAATGTAACCATCTCATCCGGAGAATCGGGAGAGATGGCCACATTTTTTCCGGGAGAGATGGCCATAAAATGCAATTTATGGATTCAAGGCAACAGGAGTTTCTTCCCGAAATCCAGGTGCCATTCCGAAACACGCTTTTAGTATGGACATTGAGTCACTTAATGAAAGATATATCGGACATACAGACGATGGACCAACCAACACCAACAAAAGCACTGAACAAAGTATCTCAACTGCCTGTACAACTCAACAAAGTCCGCAAACGAGTCAAGGAAGCAGACATCCTCTTGACGTCTGAAGAACATATTAAAAAACTAAAAATAAAAGAAAAAGAGAAAGAAGAAAAAGAAGAGAAATCTAGAAAACCAAAGATAATCAAAAAAGAAATTAAGAACGACACATTTAAGCAAAACAAGAAACGTAAGGCTATTCGCAGTTGCGAAGAAACTCTCATGGATTTCAGTGACACCTCAGAAAGTGAAACTAAAGACAGAGAGGAAGAAAATTGAAGAGGTTGGGGTAACAACTATCATAAGAAAAAAAATAATTGAAGATTGGATTTAGTGCAGTGTTTGTATGTTCTAGCTTCATGAGAATTACAGCCAGGTCGAGAACATGTCTTCCAAGTGTGGTAATCAAAAAAGAAGGAGTTAAAAACTCTTAAGTGCAAAGGGAAAGGCAAATAAAGTACTGGCCATCTCTCCCGACCACTATGGCCATCACTCCCGGATACTCTGGGAGAGATGGCCAATTCTACTTTTTTTTCAAAGTTTAAAATTACTTGTTTTTGTTTATTTAAAAGTAATATTTCGTTAATGTTCTGTAAGAATTATAATTAAAGTTTCGTTTCCCGCAGAATTCAATATTTTATTCATCTTAGTTCCTTTACAATAGCTCCTTAAAGTTAGTAGGGTCATCTCCTCCGGAATTACCCTATAAGTTCGTAAAAAATGCAGTTTTTTTTTATTAATTTTGGAAATATAATACTTACAAAATATTTTATAATGTTTTTCAATAAGGTAAAACAGAGGAAACGATATGCGTAGTGTCTCTAGCCCGTCAAGTAGCAACTGGCGAGCACCGTTCGTTTGTTTATCGCATAAAACTCTAACAAGTCGAAACTGGCGAGCACTGCTCGGGTTGTCGCGTTGCGATACACGCGCCGCGAGCGAGCAGTGTTCGTTCAAAAGCATTAAGTGGTTAACACTAAAAAGAGAAAAATAAAATATTTTTAACAAAAAAATTGAACCGACTTCACACTAAAAAGTAAAAAATAATTGCGTATTGAAATGTTTTGGAGTCGGTGTAGTTCTCGGAATAGATTTCATTTTGGCTGACACCGACTCCAAAACATTTCAATACGCAATTATTTTTTACTTTTTAGTGTGAAGTCGGTACAATTTATTTTTGTTAAAAATATTTTTGATAGAGACGTTTTATTTTATTTATTTTTTTGTTAGAGTTGGCAACGCCGGTAACTAAGTAAGGTGACTATATAGCAACGAATTGTGGATTGAATTCCGTAACTGAATACGATTATAAATAAAGAAGGGAACACAACAACAAACTCGGACGTGCTTCTGGAGCGGATAGTTTATTTAAGTAAATAATAATAAAAAGGTGAAACGGCCTCAAAGAGCGAAGCCGAACTTCTCTTAGATCTATTGTAGTGAGGTGTTGGTGTGAGGTCGGGAATGTGTCGGCTCTGAACAAATGATCTTACTTATTCTGCCGTACTATCCGTACTGAATGTGGAACATTCAATGATTATTTTATATCTTTCTGTGTATTAATTTCTTTCGTTTATTATTCAACAAATTAACAGCCCATCGATACAGAAGAAGGCCGTAGCCAGGAATTCACTTCGAGGTGGGGGTCGAGCTCTAGACGAGAGACAATAAGTAACAACTTTATTTATGTAAAATTATAATACACCTATCCCCCGATTTACACGGTAGATACGTTCCTGAGAGAAACGTGTAAATCGAAAATTAAAAATTTTCAAGTCAAAACCGTGTAAATCGAAAAGCTTGCAGAAAATGCATAATTTTGCTATTTAACAGTTGTGATTTTTTTCAATATTTTTAGGTGTATACAGAAATAAAAATAAAATGCATTGACAGGTTAAAATATGTAATATATTACGGAAACACTGTTTTTTTATTTAATTACAATACATTAAACAGAAGAACAAAAAATAAAACCAAAGGTGTTTTATTATCCTTCATCACTGTCAGAAATTACTCTCATTCTTTTTTTCGGAGAAATACAGACACAGTGTGCGTGTGCAGCAAGTCAGCACATAAGCTCGGGATTCCCCGTGAGATGTGTACACAGCGCACATGTTCAATCACAGTAGCATTTAGTAGAGTGCGATAAAAACAAAAAAAAAACTTATTTGGAAAACCGTGTAAAAGCGAATACGTGTAAAACAAATACCGTGTAAATCGGGGGATGGGTGTATATGCTTATTATAGTATGATTTAACAAAAATAAAAAATTTAATTAAAAGGCAACCGACGCGGATTGTCACCAGAAATAAAGCGCGTGACAACGATCTCTGGACTGATCTCGACATCACGATGAACGCTCATCAAGGCTAATCCAGTCAGTCGTGACTGTCCCATGCTGTTTCTCAAAAATGTTCTTAGCCTCCTCAACGAGGAAAAAGTACGCTTTGGTGGTAGCGATACTCTGGTAGAACTTATTTTTTCAATTTTCCTCAACCAAATTAAATCTTCTTCAAACATATTATTTGGAACAAAACTACTACTAACAGCAATAATTGCTATTCGTCTTCGATGATCAACTTCTGTTATTGTTGGGAAATTGGAATCAGGTTTCAATATTATGAATTAAAAAGCAATTTTATTCTTCAATTAATTATTTCTTTATTTAAAGCGCACTAAGGAAGGCAGGGTTAACTGTATATGAATATCCGTATATTAATTTTTGTATTCATATGTAAATTATAATATTCTAACAGTTATAATCGCGTTAATGTCTATTTTTGTTGACATTCGAATAGAACCATTTACAAGTCCAATCATATGAAGCCAAAATCATCACAAAATCCAGTTCCACAGCACGCTTGGAACCTAGCAGCGAAATGAAGCAAAGAATCCAGCGGCAAAACCAACCTCGTGTGCAGTGGAATTTTTATTAGAAAAGTTTATGATGAATTCAACGTACTCTCGCCGATAATGACACACCATGTAACAAATACACTTGTTTGCTTTTGATTCAGTTATGAATTGTAATTGCCAATTGATGTACACGTTGTACAGTTTATCAAACGGAATGATTCATTGTATTACGGCGGTATATAGTTCACAATTTAAGGTATGACTGTTTTACCAATCCACAATGCAAATATTGCTTATTAATGTGAACAAATAGACGTGGAATTATCAATTATCAGCTCCACGAATCCATTATTCAATGTAACTTGTATGATAAAACATTTTTTAAAGTGTCACATTTTATTTGTTATGGCTCGATGCGATCATCGTTCCGTCGGGTTTGCCATTGCTAGTTACCACCACACCATGGATATCGAAACTTCTAGCACTGAATGTAAATTGTAACCAAGCTTTGATAGTCGCAGCACATATTTTATAATTTGGAGATGGAATCAAATCTTGTTATCCCCTCCCTTTAAATGTGATTTGGTGAAATTTTCCTGGATCCCTTCTCATATTTTGAGGTCACATAATTGATGGATGTGCCCTTATACTTATTGGAACATATTGACAGGGGCGGATGAGTCCACAGTAGTGATGTGTCCACATGACTCTTTATTGGGAGCTGGCTCCGTGCGCTCCGCTCACTAAAAAGAGTCGCTCAGAGCGAGTCGTTCAAAGGAGCGACACTGAAGACTGAAGACTGTAGAGGTGTGAACTGTCATCATACATGCTCAGGAGTCATGCAGCATTGCACAATGCATAGCACAATACACACACTCAGCTCTGAGCTCATTTTAATATAATTCTGATCTTACATTATTCGCATTTCGGATAAACTATAAAGTATAATAAAAGCTTAACAATAATAACGTTTATTGTTACAATATTATATCTTTGTCAACGACGTCAATGTGAATGGCTTAAGTCATTGTAAGCTTAGTACTATTACACTTACAGTGTGTCATTCAACATAAAATGACTAAGCAAAAATAATTCCGTACGTGCAAAATTCACTAGTGCCTCTGTGGCCTGTGCTGCGTGGGCTCTGTAAATGTGCGAATGCAACAGTACAGAAGAGCTCAGCACAAAGCAATGGCGCTCGATGTGAGTCATTCACAAAAAAGAGCGATTCGCTCCGCTCCGAGGAAGGAGTCGTTCATTATGAACGACTCGTTCAGGAGCGACACATCACTAGTCCACAGGGATTTTGGGAGTTTTCCCGGTAGGCCGATTGCCTATTTTTTTGTTTACTAAGTTATGTCCACGGTGAACACAGTTGTGTCCACGATGGACACAGTTATGTTCCCAAGCCGGAATAGTTGAGCCCATGCATCTTGATGATGAATGGTAGGACAAGTTAAACCAGGAGTTTCCACGCGAATTTTTTCCAAGTCCTGCAATGTGCAAAATATAATAATTTGATTCCGCCTCAATAGATAGCACTTCTATCTTCCGATCTTGCCGATCAGTAGGATGTATACAAATCGATGATATTCGTTCTGCAAACAACAAAGTAGGCAGTGCATTAGTGGCAATATATTATTACAAAACAGGAGATCTTCGGCGCCGCCGTGTCGTCGAATACTATCACCGTTGGTGATAAGCTAATTGAGTAACAATGACATAATTACGAATGGCCTCTGTACCTCGTTGCTCATTTTGTCACGTTCGTAATAACTAGTACACACACACACACATGCTTACAAGCAAGTAGACGTTGCTCAACTCAATTAATGTATTCGCTTATTGAATCTAACGCCCGTTAATAGCTTACACTGGAACGTCTGTCAACCATCAACGAACATTTCCTCTTTTATCTAACGCGTTTTGAAATGAGTACGTTTTTGAAATCGGAACTGTACTGGTGGTGGAATAGGTGACAGTGTTTCGACTTCAAGCAACCAAGGGCGTAGATAATGGGGGGTTAAGGGGTTAAAGATAAAAAAATAAAACTGAAAATAATACGAATACCTGGCAAAAAAATAAAATTTAGAAATATTTCTTGAAAAAAAATATTGTAAAATTGGTTTGGGAATTAATATTTTGCTTGACACCTTCCTTTGTGAGTATTCTTGTGTGATATTAATAAATCTTTTAAAAATATAGATTTTTTTGTACAACATCTTGTATTGGTGGCCTCGTTTTGTCACAATAATGCTAATGTATTTGAGTTTCTTTTATGTTATTTGATTTGTGTAATCGAAGTAAATATTTTTTATTGTTGAGTTACGCTTCTAATTATCGTATATTTGAAGAATATTTATACACTTTCGTTTACCTTGTTGCAATGTTGCGTTGTGAAATAGTTTAAAATTGTTGATTTGGACGGCATGATGGCACTATAATCATAAAATGTTTCGGAATTTCGATGAAGTGAGATTATTTGGGAAAATATCTCGGAAATAAAATAAAGAATTTTGAACAAAAACATCAATAAAAATATTGTGAGCCGTCGTGAGACGCCTGACAGATGTGAAACATTTTAAGCGAAATTCTAGTAACTAAATATCGCCTTGTAACAAATTTTTTCCCTGTCATCTAGTTGTCACCTTTAACAAATGCCAAGGTGTAATCTAACGTATACACAAAGCAAGCGTCACGCGCTGTCATGTAATGAAAAACTTATTTTTTATTTATTTTTATTCTTCGATAACAGTGTATATGATTTGCCAATTACAAGAAGTTTTTCCTACCCAACTTGGCAAGCCAGTGTAACTAAATTTCGCCCTGTTATCTAGATGTCGACTTGCTCATGTTTAATCCAACGTATAGCGTCGTCCCATAAACGTGTCGCGTCAATTACACGGTTTTACTCCCAATCAAACGTGCCATTAGAAAAAAATATATAGTATACCTCTACCTACATACAGGGTATTTTATTGCGTTATAAAGTTTTCGTTAAAAGTATTCGTCCCTGCAAATACCCCTTGCACCCTTCATCTCAAATCTTTTCTCCTCGCCTAAAAACGGTTCGCGCTCTCCCGACGCTATTTTTAAAGCTAGAGGGTTCTGATAAACGCCAAATGAAAGACAAAGAATCAGACTACAGATCCTTCAGGCGAATTTTTTGAAAAAAGATTCCTGAAAAATCTCACAACCTTTTGAAAAAATAATAAGTTACGTAATATTTCACACGTAGGCGAAACTGTTTTTCAAAAATTCGCCTGAAGGATCTGTAGTCTGATTATTTGTTTTTCATTTGGCGTTTACCAGAACCCTCTAGCTTTAAAAATAGCGTCGGGAGAGCGCGAACCGTTTTTAGGTGAGGGGAAAAGATTTGAGATGAAGGGTGCAGGGGGTATTTGCAGGGACGAATACTCTTAAACGAAAAGTAAAAGAAAACAATATAATTTTACGAATAAGTGGTTTTAATCAAAGATTTGGGTTTTAATTTGGACTAAATTAAGTGAAAAAAATTTACATAACAAAATTATAGTCTGCAGTTTATCGTTTTTTACTACGCCAGTATTTTAATTGTATATCTATCGTTGTATTTAATTCGTATCTTGGCATATAGTGGGCTCATTTTCGTTAGATAAAAAGAGTTTTTTTTTTAGTAGTTATGCGGCGTGCAGAGCTTGTTGGTGATTGCTCAATTGTTTCGCTATATTGAGGGTGGTTGTTACGCTTTATAGTGTTTCAATATAAAGCCGAGTGTACACTTGCGAGCCGAACCTATCGCGGACCGGTAGCTAACATAATTGGGACGGTGTGCCGAACGCCGAACGAGCCGCTCGCGGGGATCCATCAAGGGTCGGTTTTTTTGACGAACACACAGCGAACCTGGTGTAAGCTGGGACGGCGTCGTCGGAGGTTCGTCACTTAATCGGGTATTCGTTTAGCCGCGTATATAATTTTTCGCAAGATACTGACAAGTAGTTCGGTATTGGTTCGCTGTAAGTTTGCGAGTGGATCCAGTGTGTAACGTGACGAACCTTTCACGAGCGGTTCGCGAACAGAGTTTGGCTCGCAAATGTATATATCCGGCTTTAGAGTAAAAAATGTAAATCAAATAATAGTTCGCTATATAGATTTTACAATATGCAAATAGGTCAGTATAGAAACCGCTGGCAATTAGTCGAAAAAAATTTAATTTTACATAGATTATACTGCCGCTACTTCAATCTGACAAGCTTACACCGCGATTTCTAACTTTGGCACTAATTGTTCAATTGTTCGTTTTGATAAATCGTTCGAAACATGTCACGTTATAATAATATTAACGTTGATATTATGTTAGCGTGGCGTCAATTAAAGCCTTGATTAACGCCGTTTGATTGACAATCGTTTACTATTTACAGTCGATAAAACACCGCTTAAAGTATATAGGCATAGTTAAAATATTCAATAAATAAAATTATCGACCAATTTTTCAGACAATATATTAACAAAAAATATCAATAATACATTAACGTTTCGATCCGGATTTGGATCTTCTTCAGAACGGATCTAAAAATATAAAAAAATAATTAATAATTAGTTTTTATTTATTTTTAATGTAATTCGTAAAATATTTATATATTAAAATCTTTTACGAATTACATTAAAAATAAATAGAAACTAATTATTAATTATTTTTTTATATTTTTAGATCCGTTCTGAAGAAAATCCAAATCCGGATCGAAACGTTAATGTATTATTGATATTTTTTGTTAATATATTGTCTGAAAAATTGGTCGATAATTTTATTTATTGAAGAGTTCTAATCAGACGTCAATCAAAGATTTGAATAGTTAAAATATACTTTAACTCAGACTTAGTTGTCATGAGGGGCTAGGTTTCTAAATACCCAGTGTTATTCAAGAATTTTCATAATACGAAATCTATTACTGCTAATTTTATTACCGTATTTTTCGGATTATTATACGCACCTTTTTACATAGAAAAATGGACTCAAATTTAGGGTGCATCTTATGGTCCAAATTGGTAACATTAAAATATTTTTTTCCAAAAATCATCTTATAAATTTGAGGTGCGCGTTATAATCTGAAAAATACGTTATTTTTACGAAATTTTGTAAAATAATTCTTTTTTAAGGCTCCGTAGTCAAATTCTAAAGGATCCTCATAATATCCTCTCGTATGTCACAGCCTTACGTATAACTCCGCCATCTTTCCATCGATTCTGATGAAATTTTACAAGCAGGTGTTTCATGGGAAACGCCGCACAATTATGTGGAAAAAAATTATATAAGAAAAATCAGTGGTAGCTTTCCATACACAAAACGAAAGAAAGAACGTTGTTATTGTCACTTTCGCCATTTTTAAATGTTTGTTTACATTAAACATTTTCGACATTTTTTCGAACTTTCAATAACTAAATTTAATCTTAATGAATTTATTGTGCATACGCCAGCTTAATGGAATCTACTCTTATGTTAAAAGAGTTATGATTTGGTAACGAAATGTTTAACGTAATCGCGATTCAGAAGAAATTTGTGGTTTTTTGTCAGTGAATAAAACTTCACGTGCAAGGAACGGGACAATAACACGAAGTGTTGAGAAAAAGTGTCAATAATTTTTCAATATCATAGTCAATTTGTGGTTTTTTGTCAATGAATAAAACTTCGCGTGGAAGAAAAGGGACAATAACACGAAATATCGAAAAAAATATTGTTTGTTAATAATTTTTCATTATCACAGATAATATATTAAGTATGTAATTCAATAAAGCGGTTTTTCAATAATGATATAGACCACTTTTAACTCTTTCAGCCACGGTTTCTTAAAGATGATTTCATAAATAAAACAATTGCATTTCTAGTTAAATTAGGATATATTTATTATGAAAAAAATTAACACCTAAGCAGGGCCGGATTAACCCTGTCCGGGCCCCTAGGCAATGAATCAAGTTGATGAAGGGATGTGAGTAACTTCCAGATGATCGGCTCCAGGCATCCTGTTACTTCAATGTCTTATGTGATATTGTAATAACATGATTACTTTGACTAGATGCTGCAGCATCGCCTTACCTGACTCGTTAGCTTTATTGAAATGGTCTTAATGAATAGGTTATAGATAATTGATGATCCAGGTTTTTTGATGGGTCAGGAAAGAGAAATGAGACGTGACGTAGTTATTTTAAATTTTATCTTGTTAAATTCAATAAATTATATAATAAACAACGAAAGAAAATAATATTGTTGTTGGGAAATTTCATACAAATTTTCGTTCAATGAAAAGTTTTTTTTCTTGGTGCGTGCACGGGCCCCTAGTCGATGCGGGGCCCCTAGGCAGTTGCCTTCTCTGCCTAATGATTAATTTGGCACTGCACCTAAGGCTTTTATGGAATAAGGTCGTCGGTAAACTAACCACAAAATGTCAATAGATGGTTTGAAAATATGTTTTAAAAAATCTAGAATAGGTGGTTTGATAACTGACCACCAAACCTGAAAGATGACTAAAATTGGCGAAACAAATTCGGACCACACGTACCTGAACTACAGTGTAGACTTGATTATGGAGTGCATTAGTATATTTAAACGTATAATGTCGATAAGAATGTATGTACGTGTGTGCTTATTATGTTTACATAATAATGGATGAAAATATGGATACACTAGCATTGACTCGACTATAATAATTGTGTAATGTAATGTACTACAGTCGGCTATTAATAGCAATGACTGCATTCATAGCATTCGAGTATTTAATGACTTTTTCTTTCATAAATACACATTTTATTGATTTGTTTGCACCTACATACATAATACGTCCGTGGCAGAATATTAATTGTAGGTAGGCAATGCGGTTTCAAGTTTCATTAGTTTCGTAATTCGGTAATAGTTTAAAATTAGTTTTTGTAGTAGTCATGTCCATATTTTGTTGAATAAGAATTGGAAAATCACAGGAAAGTGGACAGGTTAAAGATAAGATAACACCTTTCTTTATAAAGCGAAACGTTATACTTTATAAAGAAAGGTGTTATCTTATCTTTAACCTGTCCACTTTCCTGTGATTTTCCAATTTTTAAAATTAGTTTGTTGGTGGGAGAGAAGTAAGGATTAATAAGCACTAACAGTAACGACTATTTTTCATACTGGAAGCTTGTTTTGTTCTTTTCTGTAACATGTAGTTGGAATTTTGGTTCTTCTAGTAATGTTTTATTTGCTTTTTGTCTTTCAAACATTCGACGTTTTCTGTCATTAAAACATATTCCTTCTGCTGTCAGTATTTGTGTAGACTTTTCTCGGTACCGGAACACATTCCGGATAGTGATGAGCAAAATCGGACTTGGTCAAAGACAAAAACCAAGACCATACTTCAGTAAGACCAAAACCGAATAAACAAGACTAAGACAAAAACCAAGACTATAGAAATATTTGAGCAAGGACAAGACTAAGACCGAATAAGGAACACCAAGACGGATACCAAGATTATCTCAGTCTTAATCTTACCAATATTAATTGTATATATGTAAATTATAGTTTATACCTATAAAAATTGATGATGATAGTATTTAGAAAAATTGTTAAAGGACGTAAGTAACAGGTTAAATGAGCAAGACCAAGACTGAATACGCAAGACCAAGACTAAATAAGTAAAGTCCAGACCCAAACCAAGACTAGAAGTATTTGAGCAATAACAAGACCAAGAGCAAATAAGCAAGACTAGGTATATCTCAGTCTTGGTCTTGTTTTGCTCATCACTAATTCCGGAAACTTAGATCCAAATCAGCGTTGCCAGTTTTTTTTTTGCCAAGTCGGGATTTTGGAACTCTTTGAGTGAAAACAGCGGGATTGTTTCGTCGAAAGCGGGACATAGTAAAAAAAAAAATTGGTTGTCTGTAAAGTCGGTTTACGGACGATAGTTTTACGTGATAACGTATTCCGTAATACATAACCTAAATTTATATAATAATTATAATAATTCGAATCTATGATATTGCATCATTCGCTTCAAATTTAGGTAAATTTTATTAAGTAGAATAATAAAACACTATAAAAAGTACACTATTATTATATAAAAAACAACTATGGCATGTATCTCTTTTGCGCATGCGCCGATTTTCCCCAAAAAATTTACAAAAATTTCTAGTAAAAATAGATAGAGTAAAAACCGTTTTAAAAACTATATTATTATTATATAAAACATCATTATAAGAGATATATTCTTTTACGCATGCGCCGATGTTCCCCAAAAACAATAGGCCACTTCATATTTGCATATCAAACAACCTCCCAAAATTTGGTTTCAATCCGCTCATCCTTGGTGTCGGAATGATAAGAAATGTCAAAAGTGACGTTTGCAACTGTCAAAGTATTATGTTCTAATAATAATTAGTTATTCCAATAGTTAACTTAGAAGGCGTTGCATTTCACAAAATACTAATGTCAAAAAATTGAATTAAACATTAGAAATGCAGCCGTTTTCATGTTAAGACAAGACATACGTTATTTTCTAATTTCCATGTACGGCAAACAAAGACGACCGACCGCGTCGCGTCATGCATTAGACAACATTGCATTTATACAGCTATTTTTCTATATAAATTTGTGCAAAAAAACTGTTTAGGCAAATTCTGTTATACGAAATCTATGTAAAATGTTCTCCTCTTTCGTTTAAGACTGGTTTCAAACCGATCTGATTTAAATTGAGCGAGAAATTAGCAAAAAGCACGCACAGGGTCAGGCGGAACGTTACGCGTTACGAACGTTAGGAACGTTACGTTACACTTTTTCGTGCATGCAGTCGGTGTTTTATCAATTTATAAGATTGGTGATTCATCAATTTATAAGACGTTATCACGTCAAAAACGTATATAATCAGAAGTTTCCAAATACCTATTTATCATTTTATTTGAATTAAAATTACGTTTACGTGACAATAGATAGCAAAAATAGCCATAGAAAATATATTTTAATAAAAATATAATATTTTAAATCAGATTTACCCTATCGTTAAATAGTTGAGTCTTATTATATAATAAAAAAAAAAAAAGAAATCAAAATCAAAAAAGTTTTATTCATTAGAAAAATATGGCGTTTCAAACAATAGTCTGTGGAGTGAGTGTTACAAATTGCAACTTACAATAAGAGAATAATTATTTATAAGAATTACTTATTCATGATATTTCTGTGAAGATTTAACTTCTTTTAAAGTTATCCCCGTGTTATCCCCGAAAAGCGGGACTGAGCCTGTCCCGCGCGGGACATTTAATTTTGATTTAAAAATCGGGACGTCCCGCCAAAATCGGGACGTCTGGCAACACTGATCCAAATATCGAAACCCGTTCGAAAATTCTCAACTATTCCCTATTTACGGTTTTCAGTTTGATATGAAACATGAATGAGATAGGTGTCTTCTTTATTTTGTCTATACACTCATGCGGTCACGATAAATTCAGCAATAGTGCAGTTATAAAAGCGATGCAGTCTGCGCTTCGCAGTTCGCCGATGCACTTCTATAATAAAACACACATACGTCGCGCACACATGCGACGAGCGCGCGCGCGCGCGGAGCACGATGCCGCAGCCGGCTCTCGAAACGGCCGCTCAATGCATTCACGCACACGCACGCATCAAATACGCTCACACACGCACGTGTGTGCGTATGCATTCATGCTCTCTGCCTTAGGGCTGTGTCATATGGTGCTCGGTAGAGATGTCGACAAACGATACGATACGAAACTACTCGTTACTCTAGAATACCCGAAGTAACGATTACCGATTTGAAAAGTAAATCGTTACTTTTACTTGAATGATTACTATTTATTATTGATTACTATTGATTATTGATTACTATTGATTATTTTATTATGCGAGTATAAGGATATTCATTGAGTTCCTGCGAACCTTAAGATTTCGGAGCACTACAAAGGAGCCGCTGATACGTATAATATAAATATGCCGCCGATATCAATAGCCCTTAGCAAAATTAATTGTGTATTATTGTATTGTTGATATTTTGATATTTCGCGGTCAGTAATCGTCTTGTGTCGATATTTATTTTATTCAGTACGTTTTTATACGCAATAATTAATTATTTGTTGGTTCAGACACTATGTACTACATTTTATGTATGTAACTTAAGTAATCAAAGTAACCAGTAGTTGAAATGATTACTTAATACCCAAGTACCTATAGTAGTAACGAATACATAAAAGTAACGATAATCGACATCACTAGTATGTAACCTAAGTAATCAAAGTAACGAGTAGTTGAAATGATTCCTTAATACCAAAATACCGAGTAGTAACGAATACTTAAAAGTAACGATAATCGACTAGTGCTCGGTGCTTGGATTTCGGAAAATAATAATAATGAGTTTAACGAGAGGCATTTGGAAAGAGTTCCGTGCGGCATAAGGATCGAAGCAAAGCAATATTGAAGTTTTTAAACTTGCATTTGTTACTGACGTTTCGTTTTGTACCATCTTCAGAGTAAAACGTACCGAGACGTCAGTAGTAAATGCAAGTTTAGAAAGTTCAGTATTGCTTTGCTTTGATCCTTATACCGCACGGAACTCTTTCCAAATACATCTCATTAACTTCAATGGATCAGAATTACTCTATTTATTAAATAGAGTAAAATTCATAAATGTGTTTAATGTCCGTCTCTCGACTTTATGTTGTAAGCCTTTTAATAAAGTTAACTTACTATAGAATAAAATTAAAAAAATTCGTGATGAACAGTTTTCTCAAGAACTGATTAATTATTTTTTTCCAAATTGATAACAACATTCATTTTGCCTGCGTAGCTAAGGAAAACTAATTTTGACAATATTCTAAAAGAGAGAGAGAGAGAGAGTTAATGTAACAATTTGCTACAATGTCATAACAAACGCCATTCGCTCTATTACTATTTTCAATCCATCACACTTGCCGTTATTTTCTACATTTTTTTAACTTCCACTTAATTAATAGCAATTGGCGAATGTAGGTATTTTATAGAACATTAGGATAAGGTAGGCAAGTTTTGAGCATAGGACGGATAATCGGCTATGGCCTTGAATAAGGAACCATCTCGATATTTATCTGGAATTATTGAGGGAAACCATGGAAAACCTCTACAAGATGGCCGATAGTGATACAGGAATGACCGTTTCTCACGACGAGAGGGGCAGCAGGAAAAAGTCTTAGCCACATCTGTCCCCGCCGGGATTCGAATCCGGATACCTTCCGAATGCGAGTCTAGTATTCTCACCGCTACGTCATCCCGCTCGGTGGATTTCGGAAAATGAATACAGTAGATTGCTTTTACGAGCCGGCACGACTTTCTAGGGAAAAAATCACATCTAGTTTGACATCGGAAACCCAAGCCTACGAAGAAGGCTAAAAAACAAACTGATATTTGTTTAAAACGGGTTAAACTTCTTGCTTAGCTTTGTATATTAAAAATCACGCATTTATTTGTGCTACAGGATTTAAACCGCTTTAAGAGTAAAAATTAAGTTTTCAATTTCTTTATTTAAATTTTAAATGATAATAATTATGGTTCATTTTAATCTTGGAAAGCAGGATTATTTTGTAATCCTCCGGCATGATTTAAGTCCCGACCGTGCCGGTCGCTGTTGAATTCTTGCCCCGCTGTTGAAACATTTATCCTTTAACGTTACAGAAACTTTCAAACAGATATAATACCCTCCACGAATCTAAAAGGCTCGGAAGTTAGATGCGACTGCGGGATTGCGCTTGTACAGTCTGTTGAAAAACGAAAATAACAATAACAACTTGACAATAGCGTACTCGACTGTACTTTAAAGCAGGAAAGCGACAAGTGACAAAGGCAACGAGCGAACACGGCCAATCACCGACGAGCGCACGTTCCGTGCAGGTAGTTGGGAGGTGGCGGGAGTCTCAACGGCTCTAAGATGTGCCTTTGAGACGCTGTTCGTGACTAACTTCCGAATCTTTTAGATCCGTGGCGCGTATTATACGTCGCCAGAAGTTTCACTTTAAAAAACGGTTCGCATTTCTTCAGCCATCCCTTAAATCGTGACCGTATAGACTGAATTGTCGTGCGCGCGCGCGCTTTACACACACACACACACACACACTGTGTTACAAACACCAATACGCGATACGTACATACATTACTTCGTGTGTACGCACGATATATAGAGAAACACACAATATGCACGCCCTCACACCGGCGCCCAGTCGTCCAGATGAACAGTGGGCGTCGTTCACAAGTGCTGATCTAACCGGCGCGGAGACATCATCCCCGGTTATGATCGCTCTCGTATTCAACATAGGGATGTCGGAAGTGCAAAAAAATATCGATGTATCAATATTTATAAAAATATCAATATCGACGTCGATATATCGAGGAAAAAATATCGATATATCGGTCAAATTTTCAAAAGATTTTGCGTTTTTAAAATAATAGTATATTTAGCTTAATTTTATTGATAGTAATTTTTATACAAAATATACATTATTTTAATGTACAAAAATCTCAATAAAAATGAAGGTATTTTTACCAGTATTTCTTTTTATTAGGCAATATAATAATTACAAAAATATCAAAAACTAAAAAGCTATCTTCTAACTAATATTTTTAAACCTATTTATTGTACTAGGCAAAGTTGGGAAGTGGGAACCAACACATAGGAGTGGCTAAATACGCAGTTACTTTTTTTCCGTTCGTACCTATCCTTTACGGTTTTGGATTCTAGTTTTTGATAAAATTTTCGATATTGGATATTTTGTATATCGATATATCGGATCAAAATATATCGGCTAAAAATATCGATGTTTTGAATTAAAAATATCGATACATCGATACTTTTTCAACATCCCTAATTCAACACGACGTAAAATTCCGTAATAATGGAATAGGGTATTTTGCACCAGGCAAGAAAAAATCTAATAATACATATTCTTGATAGATTTTGTAAAAAGCAAACGAGCGCACAGTGGGGCCAAGTACACTAATTTGTGGCAGAAACTCCAATAGCAGAAATCGATAGCAGGTAGTAAATAATACTTATAGATACTAAAGTTGAGTAGTGCGTGTACTCGCTACCACCAAGCGTCGAGCGCAAATCATGCAGTCATCCAGTTCAGATCAGTTTAATTGTTGGTTATCCTAGCGGCTATACGAGCGGAATGAAATTTGGCTATTACTTTGTGTTAACAGTGCGCCTCAGTGTTATTATATAAAAAATTGCTAATAGCATGGAGTGTTTACCCTCAGGTTGGTCTTTTGTTTCTTAATTGTTATTACGGTTTTTAGGTAAATAGGATGTTCTAATTATATAACCAAAATAAATATGTTAATTGAACTTGTTACTTGAATCTACATATATATGATTTTACTTGTCATTAGGGTAGATCATGTTCCTAATTCTAACTCTGAATCAGTCTTTGTAACTTGTATTTGTAGAATCACGAACAAAATGTTGCGCATATTTGCGCCTTTTGAAGAAAATTTCAGTGTAAAATGAGACTATGGTAGTTGTCATTTTTAATGATATTTCTTTCTTCTCTTTTAAGGATCAGGTTTTATTGGCACTAAACGCACCAAATGTCAGTAATTTGAAGAAATAGATAGCAACGAATCATTAAGTGATAATGATTCCGACGTTTCCCTATAAAGTTGCTGCATAAATCCAATACATGTAATAATTATTTTTGGCAATGTAATCATAGCATAAAATAAATATCTTTATAATGTTCGTTATACAAGTTTTATTTACCTAGAAAAACACAAAAAAATACTAAAATAATTTCTGCCAACAATTTATATATTTGGCCCCAGTGTGGAGCGTAAAGAAGTTCCACTTCAATAATTACATTTTTGCTGCATTTTATGATGACGAATAAAATTGGTTATAGGGGACCCAGTTATTTCTTGCTCCTATACTCCAGATTACAGTGGGGTCGCGTTCATTGAGCCCCCATCTAATGCGACCTCTCTTTTTAATTTGGAATCGTCGACGCAGATACCAGACGGATGGGGTGTTGAAAATAGTGAATAGTTTTGGCACGTTTTTGTATCCGATCTAATGCGAAGTATTCCACTCGAAAAAAAATCGATGAGGTTGATGTCAGTAGGTACTCTGTGATCGGTACAAAACACCCTACTGTATGTGCATTTTAAAATATTTCCAGTCCATTTCCGATTAGGATCTCTGACGGTTTTCCTCGTCCTGTTTGAGTTTAAATACACCCATATGTTGGAAACGTGTTGCACGTCAAGATCTAGTGATCTGCTGCACTTTTATATAGGAATAAACAACTTCATTTGTTTAAGAGCGTGCACTTTATCGTAGGGACAGCTTCCGTGAAGAAACAACCCAGCATGCTGATCGGTGATTACTATATTGTAATGTGGTAGCTTGTAAATTGTAATTTTATATGCTAATTGATTAGAGGGTGTGATATTAATCAACATTTGCACAAGTGTTGATGGAAGTGCATTGTATTTTTTTTTAGATAAATCTGACACAAAGTTAGTTATTAACTCTCCAGTGAGTTCATGGATTGCAGCAATGATATTATGGTATAGTCCATTTTTGCTATAGTGGTAAAATCTTTCCACTATATCGGCGACGTACCAAAAATATTCAAAGAATTTATCCCAAATCTTCTTTAAATTCACGTGTTCATGACCGGTGTTGTTTAAAATCTTCTTGGTTTCCGGGCTTATCTGCCGTGGTTAATTGATATTTCTACCTGAAGTTACGTCTACAACTGCGGTAGACGCATTATAGTACGCGCCACGGAACTAAAAGGTTCAGAAGTTAGTCACAAACAGCGTCGCAAAGGCACATTTTACCTGCACGGAACGTGCGCTCGTCGGTGATTGGCCGTGATCGCTCGTTGCCTTTGTCACTTGTCGCTTTCCTGCTTTAAAGTACAGTCGAGTACGCTATTGTCAAGTTGTTATTGCTATGTTAGTTTTGTTAAGTTGCGAGTTTGTATAGTTTTTCAACAGACTTTACAATCATAAGCCTGCATTCGCATCTAACTTCCGAGCCTTTTAGATTCGTGGCGCGTACTATACCTGTGAGCCGTCTGGATGGACACTTTTCCCGTTGCCATATCACCATTGACAATGTCTATCGCAGTTGTATAGACGAAACGTCGGGTAGAAATACCGATGAACCTCCGCCTACAAGCCCGGAACAACACCGGCCGTGAAACTCTACACCACAGAACAGTTCTGTGGTCTACGTAGACTCTACACACTTGAATAAAGAATGTTTTATTGAATATTATAGACACTCGATCTACATGGGGTCCAAAATAATAAGTCTATTTCTATTTCTAAAAAAATTAGCGTCCAATTTTATCAAATTAAATTAAACGATATCGCAAACCATCCACGAGCATTGTTGAGATTCGAACTCACGGCAGGTCGATCTAAAGACCAGCACGCTAATCGTTACACCAAACTGTCATTTTTCAGCAAATTTATATTTATCTATTATTTAGATTTAAAATTCCAAAAACAAAAATATTTAGGTACCTATATTGCTAATTCGGCCCTAGAACATGAAACCAGTGAGTGAGTGAGAGAGTTCCACTTCTACCGTCTTTTTTAATTTTTGAATAGCACAGTGCAAGCAAATGAATTAGGATAGGGGATTCGAATAAGTATAGAAATTTTGTGAATATTGCCATTTTGTAAAGTGACAGTGGTCACTTATTTTGAATTATTGAAACGGGGATAGTTTTTTATTTAAAATGTAATGACAGATTGTTGCAAGACGTCTAACCGGCCGATGACGTTATCTCTTTCAAATATAGACGCCGTATTATATATATTAATACGCTATAAGGTTAAAGATGTTTGCGTCCCTTTTTAGAAAAAACCTCACAATTTCTCCACATAAAGTATATATCATTTTACAGATAATTGCTTGCTCTACTGACATCGACTAGAAAATTTATTATTGCTTTTGTTTTTGTAAATTAATTAATTAACAGCAACGCTGAACAACGTCTGCCATCTGACGGCTTTAATTTTGAAACAACGTCAACACTTCGATCTGTCGTCTGACCTTTATTGTAATACAACAGACACAATACTGCATACTGCCATCTGACGGCTTTAATTTTGAAACAGCGAGCAACGCTGAACAACGTCACAGCAATGCTGCATGATGCCATCTGACGGCTTAGCTCAACGCTTTGGCTACTTGCGCCTCTATATTATGACAATTTTAGTAAAATATTTCATCGATCTGTCATCTGAGCTTCATATTGTAATACAATAAAAAGAAGAACGTTATAAGCAGTGTGCAAAATTAGAAACGAATTGAATACCTGCAATCATATTTAAAAAATAATTTTGTAAAGTGATAATTATTATACTTATTTAGTGCGAATAATTCGCACAGGTCACACTAGTATATTATAATATTGTTGTAATCTACGCACGAACTCAAGTGTTAAGAACGTAATTTATGCAACAATGATAAGCCATAGTACAGAAATTTAAGATAAATGAGAATTTGAATAAGTTTTTACTTATGAATAAAATTATTTACCGAGAGTTTGAAATTTATTCAGAATGCAAAAAAAATGTAACACTGCATTTTAAGTTTTATTTATTGAGATAAAACTTCTTTAGACGGGATAGGTAGGATTGATTTGGATCGAATATGGAAAAAGAGCGACGGAGGTAGGAATGAGAATAAAGAGAAAGACCACCAGGTTATTCGTCTGGAGGAATGGTTTAACTCGTCTTTTCTTTGTTTCAATAAGTAGACGGCGCTTACTTCAAAGTTAGCGTTGTTTTTACAGTCCAAGAGCTATCAGAGATTTTTGGTATCGTGAATATTTGCGTAACACTTCTTTTGTAATGTCTGAACACAAAATCGAAGACCTGGCTGAAGGATAGTTGGGATCTAGCCAAGCTGTGAATTGTTAACTTTGCGAAATTTTAATACTTACCTTCAATTTTAGTAATTAATAAAAACTTTTTAACAAAAAAATTAAACCGCCGAAAAACTGAAAAGCAAAAAATAATAAATCTTTTTATTTAACTAAGTTCTATTTAAGTAGTTGGTTAAAAATAAAAAATAAATAAGTCAGATCATTCAGTCGGGTCTAAATGTCTACCACGCGGTTACAAAACTGTCTATTATACGTGAGTGCGAGTAAGACACTACGAGTAGGTTAAGGTGTGTAAGAGAGAGCGTATATCGACATAATATATCGCACCGCACACACTTCAACTCAGCCCATATACGCTCTCTATCACACACTTCGAACCACCCGTAGCGTCTTATCAGCACTTACGTGTATCAGACAGTTTTGTAACCGCCTGGCAGACATTTAGACCCGACGAAATGATCTGGTTTATTTATTTTTTATTTTATTAAAAACTAAATTCGAAAGTATTTAAATTTTTAAATGTCTCGAAGACTTTTTTTTGTTAATGAAATTTCGTAATGTTAAAAATTCACAGCTTGGATAGGTCCCACTACCCTTCAGCCAGGTCTTCGATTTCGTGTTCAGACATTGCAAAAGAAGAAATTTTCACGCTACCTCAAATACCAACCCAAAAATGTTTGATATCTCCCCTACTATATTAGGATTTAGTGAATCAAGCATTAATCTATGATCTGAGCCCAGGTGGACTTCCACTCATTTGTGATTGCACTAATTTCTATAAGTCTTTCACTAAAACACGCGAGTTTAAAGGTGGCACTTCACATGGCTATTTGTGTTCGCTATTGGGTGTTTGTTGTATTTGGCAAAATATATGACGTTCAAGACAAACATGCAAATAGAGGCAAATACGACCATCCACATATGGCAGTCAAATAGCAAACACACAAACATTTGGCAGCAGAAAGCAAAGTTCAAAATTCCAGGAATTTTAGCACTGTTTCATTGTCCCAATTCATTTTCAATAGTAAATTGTTCCAGTTCTCGCTCACAGCACAGACACAAAAATACTGCACGTCCGTACAGGTTCACGGCGCGTGCGCTTCTGAATATGGGCATTGTGTGAACGGTTTATTTTCGTATTTGCCTATTTGACTCCTTTGATGTTCCTCGAAAAACAGACAAGCGCACGGTAACGCGTATTTGGTATTGGCCTTATTTGTCAAATAGGCAAATAAGGCCAACACTTTGTCAAATAGACTGTCCACACATGATAATTGTTTGCCAAATATGCCAAATACAAATAGCCATGTGAAGTGCCGGAATAATAATAAATTACCTATGCAGTAATATTTGTGCTTTATTAGAGTATTCTGTTAGTTATGGTTTTACTGTACTTCAAAATGTCTTAAAAAGATTTCGACGCCTTCAGAGCTAATTGCGCAATTCTGTTTGAACTAAGCTCAGTTATTAACCGTAATTTCACTGTACTTCGTTCAATAAAACACCTGTGTTAAAAAAGAGTCGAAGAATTTGCGATAAGTTGCGCAATATCATTGGGCTGGTACACTGACCTGTTTATAAAAATATTTATTGACGTCATATTTTGTTTTCTCTCCATACGTAAAATTCAATCTGCATATCATTATGCGATAATTATGAATTCCAATTACATTATTGTGAATTGTTGCTATCAGAAACGAGCAGGTGTTTACCGACAATGGTTTTTCTTAAATATTAAATGTGTTTGGTATATCAGTGTAGTGTAATAACTGGACGTTCTACACTGAAAAGTGTGCGTTAACTTTTCCAAAAGTGTTGGTACACTAGGCATCTGTCACGTGATTTACACTATACTACGTTCCCCTGCTCGAGAGTCGGAGCTGCTATAGTATTTACACTTTTAGTAAATACTAAATAGGTCAGTGTATTTGATACTCAACCCAAAATAGTGTCAAAAATACAATTATTTGGAATTTTGTACATATCATTTCTTTCTGTAAACGCTGATTACATCATTGAGCGTCTATAATCCACAATATCGCTCACTCTCTCTCTCTGTCTGTATGATTTCTTTCTTTCGCGATAACTTCTGTAATTATTAACTTGTCCTGTGTGTATGTATGTATGCGTCGAAATCTTTCAAATTAATTTTCGCACACTTCCGGACGTCTGAATAATTTGAAATTTTGCACACGTATTAAAAATCCATGACAATACAATAATTAAAGGTTTTTTTTTAGTTTTTTTAAACTCTTACTCTTTGGTATCAATCGGACCTGTTTTTTTGGATATACGTTAGAACAATATCGTCCAAGAATCGTATGATTTATTATGACTTTCTAAAAAAAATATTAAAAGTTCTAAAATATGATTTTGGAATATTTTTATATATAAACTTAAGGAAAAGCGTGTGTCATCGATATTCTGTAAAATAATAAAAATGTTATTCATCGTCTTTAGTACGACGTGGCTGTTGCATTGCTGTTATTTTAATTATGTTTATTTATTCTTAATTTCTTCATAAACTTATTAATTCATAATATAATTAACACCTCTGTTCTCATCGTCAGAGCTGCAATTGTCGCAATAAAAATAATATTATTATTCGTTATTTCTGTGAAGAGATACAAGTTTGATTGTTTCCTTTGCAAGTTATAGACTGTCTTGTAATACTTTAAATCAGGCTTTCTAAAACTTATTTTGTCGCGAAAGTACGCTGTGCGATTTTCCGAAGAATATGCAAGGACTTTTGCTATGGTACCGGTTTTGTTACATTATTTTTATAAATGGTAACTGTGGTAACACCATCGAGAAATTAAGCACTTATGCTGAGTTGCGCAAAACGTCAAAAAATTTGGTTTGGCAATGATCTTAGATTGATCATATAATTTACAATTTTCATTAATTCGGGAGCAATTCTAATGTCGTATTTAAATATACCAACAAATGCTTGATCTACATAGAAAAAGATCGCTTTTTATCAAGCTAAATTTTGCTCAAAAAGCGTTGAAAAGTTTCGTTTCGAAGTGAAAATTATTATATACAAAATAGTATGCTAAATACATATAGGTATACACACTGTAAAAGAAAATCGTTTCAGTCAATGAATTATTTTTAGAGCAGAATCGATTTAAAATTCTGCAATGCTTTTCTTATGGAGAAAAACGTGATGGTCACAATCTATTAGGATCATTGTCAAATCAGATTTTTTGACAATCTATTCGGCAAGCCAGCATTACGTAAACCAAATTTTTTAAATCTTTGATTAACGTCTGATTGCTCTTAAAAAAAAGTGTTTTAGTAACATGCAGCGATATCTTATAGAATTAACTCAAAGCTATTAATTCAGAAACAAACAAAAAAAACCGCTTTAGTACCAAGTAGCGACATTTGTTAGAATTCGCTCAAGTTATTAGTTCAGAAGCAAAGCTCAAAGCTATTGCTTCAGACGTCGGGCCGCAAACGTAACACATTTTGCAGAATTATATGTATCGCACCCGGGTGAAACCGGTACGGACCGCTAGTAATTATATAATTTATTAATATATTGTCTGAAAAATTTGTCGATAATTATATTAATATTTTTTAATATTTAATGATCGTATTTTTAGCGAAGATTCAGTCGAGTTTCATAAAAAAAAAACATTTGTAATTAACACGTCCAATTAATCGTTCACGCCTACAATAAGTTCTGACGTTTGTGTTAAGTAATTGAAGTTAAAAAGTGAACGACTCTCTCGAACTCACCTTTTTACTTGTCTGGTCGACTGCAAGGTAACATTCGTACAGTTCCGTTGTGAATCGGCACCTTTCTCGTGCTCACTCATTGCCGGCAGTGCAGGTTTTACAACACCAGTCGCAAGTAGGCTTTGGCGAGAGTAGGGACGCGTTATGCGAACGTCCAACGATAAAAATAATTACATCGCGTTAATAATATGTGTTAAAACTGATATTAATTGACTTTTAATTAATTAATAAATCAAACGAAATTATGTTCGATCAATTTTATTGTCGCGTATCGATTTATCGCGTTTGTCTGTGTGTTTAACGTTGCATATTGCTTTTTTCTATATCGTGTTTTTATAAAGTTCATGAAGCGTTGAAGATTGTAATTAAAGAATTAATTATTCTTTAAGTTCATCAAATAGAAAAGGTTAATAAACTGTCGAAATAAAATAGTTACATATTATTCGATGATTTTTTTTATATTGACGAGTACTGTTCCAAAGTAGGATTGGTATATTTTTACAGCTTTCTGACGAAGTAATTTCTGTAGTGATATTACATGATATATGTATAATTACGCAATTTAATAAAGTGAATAGCTTATTATTATACACTTTAATTGTGAGGTCGTCGAATTATTTTAATTTTTCACTAAAAGTGATGTGACAAATTCTATAGTCAAAAAAAAACTAACAGTGAAATTGGACTTGTAAAGTCAGACAAACTAAATAAAAAACATGACTTGATTTCTTTGATAGCATAAACGCAGTATTAAAATGGGTCATGCAGAAAATATACGTTCGTTTAATGCTAGACATTTTTTGAAAAGTGCTGTATAACTCTCTAACTTTGTATAACTGTTTTTTTAAACTCGTATAGTGTGTAACTCCCATGAGAAAATAGTGTGAAGTTATGTGACTTGTGACATTAAATTGTCGGTGTTTTGTTTTATCGTTATTTAAAACTCCATTCCAGTGGTCCGTTTGGTTGACATGATGGACACTGATAGAGGCGTCCGGACGGCGGTAATAGAGACGGCGCCGACACAAGATAGAACAGAAGAACTCCAGTGTTTCGCGGCCGTTCCTGCTGCGATCCTGGACAGCAACCCGGAATTCCGGCTTCAGACGGCTACCGCACACATCGCCCGGAATATAAGATGTTTGTGTATCGGCGTATTGGCGACGCCGTTTTATCGGTTTTTAGCAAGATTTTCCGGTGAGTGCACTTTTATGATCAACTTTCTTTCTCTTGATAATTTTAAGTTTGCGGTTTTACGTACATGCAAATGTGTGTCTACACTTAGTATTATTTTAATTTAGTAGAAATTGTTCTGCCCGTATATAAAAAGTAAATTTTTAACAAATAATAAAAATTCTACAAAATATTTTCTCTCTCTCGACGATTATGTCTGTAGTTCTGAATATGGACTGATTGTCCGAAATAATCACAGAACAATAACCTTTACTGTTCTGTGGAAATAATCGTCGAGAGAGCAAATATTTTGTAGAATTTTCAAGTGTGTTTTTATTATTTCTTATTAATCATGTTTTACCAAATGCCAAGTGAAAAATCAGTGCAAATTGTCTGAAGTACAAAATGCAATATGATTTACTAGCTGTTTGGTTCGACATTGCCCGGACACAAGTCGGAATGAACCCAAGTTAGATTGAAACAAAATTTATATCTGTCGCCGGGATATTGTCAAATCCGTGATATTATAATTTCACTTAGTGAAATTATAATATCACGAATCTTTGTCAATCGTTATATTGTAAATTCACTAGTGAAATTACAAAATCACGGATTTGACAATATCCCGGCGACATATCGATATCAATTAAAAAACCGATATAAAATTCATAAGTTTCTAAAATGTTCTGATGTTTCATTCTCTCGTAAAAATCCCGTACACCTAAAATCGCTCGTTCTTTTTTGTCATATGTTATAATTAGGTATTCAAAAAGTGGAAGAATTTTTCAAATCGAATCAATGCCTCTCGAGTTTGAATATATCACGTAGATGCAGCCTTCCTTTTTTGACGTTTGAAGAAATTTTACTTAGTAAAAAAATCTGAGTAGGTACCTATAAAATTAATTTAAGTTCTTTAAGCAAAGAAAAATTGTTTTAGGTACCTATATATTTTAAATCATTGGGGATATAGATGCAAACAAACTTTTTCAAGGAAGTTAATAATCATTTTCAAAATAGAGGATTATCAATTTTTTACGTTTTATTATCCCAGGATTTGCATTTCTTTCAATTTATGTTAACTGATTGGAAAGAATTTTTTCCATATACCTAGTTTTGGAATGTAAGGAAATTTGTTTTATTGTGGAAGGATAACTGATGAAAGCGACTGCTTTTGAGTCAGATTAATAAAAACAAGTCTAGATTTGATTGTCCTGATGTTTAAATCTAAAATTGATATTTTTAGGGTTCCATACCTCAAAAGAAAAAAAAGGAACCCTTATAGGATCACTTCGTTGTCCGTCTGTCTGTAAAGACTCTTTTTCTCAGGAACGCGTGGAAGTATCAAGTTGAAATTAGATTGTATGGTTAAGCTATTTTATTTCGACGGAGCTTTTGCAGAAAGAGATTTTTGTTGTCAGTATAATTTCGTTTTTTTATTTTTGGTATATATTTATCGTAACATGATCGCCATATTTTTTACTTGCGTGTTTGTAATTTGTAAATTAAAAATGGAACGTTTCTATTTATCTTTGAAAAAAAACTACAGTAAAAAATGTACGGTAACCATCTCAATTTCGCTTAAGTAAAAAGAAACACACTTTCGTTGACCAGTCTGCTCATATTTAATTCTTTTTGTATCATTTTACACAAAAATATTAACTGGTAGGATTTGAAACTCACTGTCATAATACGCGTTCTTTTCAACAGAACTTCTCCTCCAGAAGTGTATTAACAGTCTCCAGATGTTTAAAAATGAACGCAGAGAAAAAACATTTAAATCGTGAAACACTTTTTATATATTTATTTTTATTGCTAAAGCAGTGCTCCCGACCTTATTTTTTTTAGCACTCGCTAAAATTTTGTTTAGTCTATTCGTTAGTTTTGTACATATCACTGCATACATAGCTTAATTCTGTATCTATTAGAAATACCATAATGTTTATAGTTATCTATATACTAATATTATAAAGAGGCAAAGTTTGTAAGTTTGGATGTAGGAAGTATTAACCATCAAAACTACTCATATCACAAATTTTTTAACCAATATTTAGAATGAACCTTCCGGATGGACATAGGCTATATATTATCGCGTTAAAATAAAATGCTTTTCGTGAAGACCAATTTTGTAAATTCGACGAAAAACGGTAGCAATCTACAAATTCAGACGAAGCCGGACCCGCTAGTCTATAATATTATGATCATATTTAATCAATTGAAGTGAATTACAATCCCTAGATTATCACTTCAAAGGTGTAAAATGTTTTCTTAAGATTTTAACTTCCATTTTTTTTTTCGACTTAATTTAACACATATACGATATTACGATAATGTTAATATAGTTAGAGATTAATAATATTGCCGAGCAAATGCTCCAACTTTCGTGAATATACAGTACAATAATTTGTATGTACCTATCTCCAAAACTACCGAACCGATTTCCAGTTAAGTTACAGTGGAGAACCATCGAAATCGGTTGATTATTTTTTTTATTCAAACAGGTTAAGTCGTTTTCTTCTAGTTAAGTAAACTTTAGAAAAAAAGAACCGCCTTAAAAATAATTACAGATAAATAATTAAATTTTCAGATCGACGCCAAATTCATTATTAAAACTTTTTATATACATTTATTGGCGTCGATCTGCAAATAGTTATTTTTCTTTATATTTATTTTTATAAGACGGTTCAATTTCTTTAAGGTTCTATTTAATTAATTTGGTGCCGATCTCAAAATTTAGTTATTTTTCTCTTTTTAGTGGATTTTTTGAAGGCAATTCTATTTTTTTTTTAAATTTTCATGTCTTCAGTGCTGGATTAACCAATAAGCAAAATAAGCAACTGCTTAGGGCATCACGTTTAAGGGGCACCAAAAATTACGTGATCTACTGATACAAAACTGTCTTCAGAAGTACAGAAATTAAAAATAAATAATAATTTATCTTTGAAAATGAAAGCGTAATGTTTTTTTTAACTTTACATTTTTTAAACTTTTTTTCAATTAACTGTATAAAAATGCCTAAGGACCGATTTTAGAGACAGTCAAATTTTCAATGAGAGCATGAATTGTAAAATTTAGTTTTTTCCCTAAAATTCTATACTTTTTAACTTTTTTCTATCGATTTGAAATTTTTTTTTATTAACTTAACATGACAGAGACATAATATTAGAATTTTTTAGCTTGTTGTTAGAAATGAGTGCCCATTGGAAAGAAATGCTTAGGGCATCAAGAAGTCTTAATCGGGCACTGCATTTCTCTATTTATTTTTTGACGTGATAACGTCTTATAAATTGATGAATCACCAATCTTATAAATTGATAAAACACCGGCTGCATGCACGAAAAAGTGTAACGTTCGTAACGCGTAACGTTCCGCCTGACCCTGTGCGTGCTTTTTGCTAATTTTTCGCTCAATTTAAATCAGATCGGTTTGAAACTAGTCTTAAACGAAAGAGGAGAACATTTTACATAGATTTCGTATAACAGAATTTGCCTAAACAGTTTTTTTATACAAATTTATATAGAAAAATAGCTGTATAAATGCAATGTTGTTTAATGCATGGCGCGACGCGGTCGGTCGTCTTTGTTTGTACATGGAAATTAGAAAATAACGTATGTCTTGTCTTAACATGAAAACGGCTGCATTTCTAATGTTTAATTCAATTTTTTGACATTAGTATTTTGTGAAATGCAACGCCTTCTAAGTTAAGTATTGGAATAACTAATTATTATTAGAACATAATACTTTGACAGTTGCAAACGTCACTTTTGACATTTCTTATCATTCCGACACCAATGATAAGCGGATTGAAACCAAATTTTGGGAGGTTTAGGTTATGTATTACGGAATACGTTATCACGTAAAACTATCGTCCGTAAACCGACTTTACAGACAACCAATTTTTTTTTAATCTTTGAAAAGTTTTGTTGCAGGCAACTTTTTGATAAAATATCGGTTAGCTTATTTTGTCTTTCATTTCAATGGAATAATCGCTATTACTAACAAATATTGATTCTTTTATCAATATAAATTTGTGCGCATACAAGGAAAGCGTAGGTAAAAATTATTTATAATATAAAATACTACGTTTTCTACGTACCTACTGCTGGAACGTTATAATCGTCATAATACACAGTATTGTGCCAATTTCGTATTTGGCGTAGTTTTTTTTTATATTTTTCAAAACTGCTATAGCAGCGATCCGCCATTAGTGGCCCGAGAGTCAAATCCGATCCCCGAGAGACATCTGTAATTGGGTAAAATGATAGAAATAGGACTTATAACGCATTTTTTGATACGATTACGCGGCTCACCAAAAAATAAACCATCAATTGCTGCACTATAATTTATGCAACCGTATGAAAGCCAAATTGAAATCGGTCTGTCGGTTTTTAAAAAATTGCGAATTTCTTCGAAATTTTGGAAATAGATTTTTAGTAGATTTTTGAAATTTTAAATGGAATCATTTCGATAAAATCGCACAGTTTGTTCGAAAAGTGGATTTTGAATAATTTTTTTTATACTCGTTTTCTTTTGCCATTTTTGCGATATATGAAAGCGTTTTATAATCAGCTGTATTTATATTGTTGATTATGTTGTTAAATACTGCATGCATGTTTTAACATTACTTTTTCTTTTTGATGATACTTTTTTAAGCAATATTTAATGACACTTTAAGTACTTTGATGTTTATTTACGAGAAACACGTCAGTTTAATAAGACTTTATCAGGTTTTTACTACCTAATTAAAAATTAATGACGTTTTACATGAATGTCTAATTAAGTTATGACTTATACTAAAAGTGGTTTTATTTTTAATCTTATCAGTTAAATTGTAAAGGGTTGGAGAACCCCTTCGGTGAAACTTGTACAACGCTATTTTATAATCGGACAAGTGCGAGCACAATTCTTGCGCCGGGAGTTCCGCGCTATCCTTCTAAGTTTCGGAAGATTGTAGCCTTACTTAGTCCAGGGAAAATCGAGGGTTACACATGGGTCAATATGTGGAGGACAACGTGTTGGACCATTCGTTACGAAACACTAAAAATATCAAAATTAACGAATTTCCGTTCAAAATCGACTTTGCAATTTTGTCTCTGTTATACTCTCAAAATTTGTACCTACAATAAAAATATTTTTTGCCAATCCCTCTGTAAAATAGCTACGAAATGACGAACTTAACACTCGTGCTGTAAAGTTGCGTAAAGTACAATAAACGTAGCCGTACTACCATTTTAATAGTAAATCACAGTCTAACCGCATGCGAATTAAACGCAGCGTGCAATCAGAAGTGATCTTGCTCAAAATTGAACTGTCGAAAATTTTGAAAATTAAGTGAAAGCTATTTTATAGAAGATTATGTATAATTTCGTGCTTGATTATTTTATGGCTTGTGTGACTTCTCAAACTCGTTGGCGCTCGTTTTACCACAGTGTCACACTGCGTCGTAAAATAATAATTCACACACTAGAATCAGAACTTACTGTTTATTATTTCTGTCTTATGCAATATGCAATTCATCTTTTTAACCTTGTTTCTTTCTATAATTATGTAACAGATAGTACATACATATAGTAAACTGCACCCCACAATGCACCTTGGTAATGTTATAGGTACGTTCATCGGTAGGACTGGCATATAGGGCGCTGGGAGTGGGGCAGTTGTGAGGCTTCCGATTTGTTTGCAGCTCGCGCCTTGCACAATCTGTTCTGTTCGTTTACAAGCAATCAATAAATTCTTTGAGGCCAAAACTTGCATACACAGAAAAATACAGACAGTTAAACGTTTTGGTCGTCTCCCGGCCCGGTTTCACCCGGGTGCGATAGATATATTTAGTGTTATATTGGAAAATTCTGCAAAATGTATTTCGTTTGCCAGTCGGCGCGTCGGCCCGCAAACTAATTTCCAAAGCAGTTAGTTCAGACGCTGCGACTATAAAAATCTGCAAATAGACGAATTCACGAACGTTCCGTTGCTATTTTTTTTTCTACGAATTTGTATTTAGAGTGTGCTTTTGAACGACAACCGTTTTGAGATTTTTGATGCGAGCATTCGACATTAAAATGTCGCAAAATATTATGTAACGCTTTCAACTGTTTCGAAACAATTGACCGTCAAACCGATGTTGTTTTTTTTCTGTCCGTCGGTGTATGCGCACGTATTGTACACTGCAAACTGTAGTCAGGATCGGCTTAAGGAATTTTTATTTTCAATTTTTATACTGTTCTATCAAAACGTCGGTCCCAGAATATTTTTACATCATTATTGAGTTAATCCTGTTGCAGCCACTTAGCAGATCTATTTTTACAATATTCGACTGGAAAAAAAATAATGCTCTAGTGTCATTAGGGTTGCCACCTCGGATCTAGATATTGTCCGGAGATTTCATACATTTGCTCTTTTTTTTGAATATTTTGACGTTTACCCAAAAATACGACCGATGGCGTTAGTGTAAACGTCAAAAAAAGTTTCACAAAAGAGTAATATTTTGTCCTAACCCAATTGCACACAAAACTTCCACTAACTTTAATGTTTTACAACTATACACTTTACAAAAGGTTAGAATTAGTAGAATTAGAATAAAAATAGGGGCCACTGGAGTGCACTGCGACCTTAAGATCACACAAAAGGTTTATAAACAACACAAATAAATTCACAAGAGCAAACTGTAGATATAATAACCCCCGTTTATAGGTTAGGTATTATGCTCTATGTGGCGGCCATTATTATTTTATCAGGTGCATAAATATTTATACCCTCGAAGTAAGACAGAATAGATTTATACTTGCAGTAAACACAATTATGTTTGGTGAATATTGAATTTATGCTATTTATTCGAAGGAATAACTACTTACGTTCGGGGAATATATGACCATTAAAGAAATGTAAAAAAACAATTCAAAAAATATCTGCAAAACCCCTTCGCCTGGAGAAATTTGCGTTAGACCGACGACCCGGAAATCGTCTCCAAGGCCCGGACAGGTGGCAACCTTAAGAGACAATTTAAATTTTCTGCAACCCAACATTATTACCTTATCTCCCCATGTTAATCTAATCTGAGATAGCCCCATTTTTTTCTAGAGTCGGTTCTGTTTTTGCTCTGCTTCAGAATAATTATCGTGCCGTGGCCTGCCCGCTTTGAGTACTTGCGGAGTCGACCACGCGCGCCGTTTCGAAACAAGGCTTCTATTCATGTAAGCACACGTAGCTGATGTGGGCTGTCGTTGTGCGATGCTATCAACTGAAATCATTTTGTAATTAAAGCAATTTCCTAGAAAATACAAACAAAATTGTCACACTGCGTAATGTGTTGTACAATTCATATATTATTTGTTTACCACGGTTCGTTTGTGTTATAAACAGAACTTTGACGAATATAAAAAAAAAATGGAAAATATAATTTAGGTTGCATTTAAGGACGTAGTCCTATGTTCAGGCTCGTTTTCAACCGTTATTTCAGAATTTTTTTTTAATAACAAAATAATGTACGATGTTTTCAATTTTGTTACATGTTTTTACTGACATCGTAAACTAAGAAAAAACAATTTTTTTTGCTTAATTTTACGCCATTTTATAATTGTTTTTTTAACCTAAAGTAGACAACTTTAAGTGGAGGTAGGTGGGTTGCGCGGGTGATAACATCACTTGGAGTCAACTGAATTATAAAAATTAAATTGGTTATTGTTTCGTAGGCTTGTGACTATCCCGTACTAGAAATAAACATTTTTATTGATAAATAACAAAATGGCGGGTTTTAGAAAAAAAAAACAACGAGAAAATCGTGATTTTTTCGTTGAAAATCGGTTAAAAAAAATAGAAATAATTTTTATAATTAAGTAATTCTAGTACCGGACGGAGCTATTGTTGTGTAGAATACCCTGTACAAAACTGAAAGCAATCGGTTGTATACAATTGTTTCAATCACCCGCTCCGCTTAGAAAAACGTAGTTTTGAGAAAAACGCGTTTAAAGTTTTAATTTCAGATTTCTTACAAAAAAATAAAAATTAATATTTACACTAATCAGCTATGCCTGGTGTATAGTAAACCTTCCGTTTCTTCAAAGGCATCATTTTCTGCTAATTTGTTTGCTCTACTCTGCGAGAGTATAAGGGTAACGTGATAACAATTGAGAGGTAAGAGCAGGTAAGAGTCGAACCGTTACTGCTCTCGACTATATCCTATAGCTTTGTAAATATTTAATATTTCGGTCTAAAATTTTTACAGTATTTTCTCAACATATTATACTTACTAAAAATGTAAAAAAAATAAATTCGTTTTTTCAAAACCCGAACACCAGACTCACAAGGTTTGGTAAAGTACTGCAACCGTCCACCATTTTGGGGCTTGTGATTTAATTAGAAAAAATAATAGCAAGTTCTAAAGTAAATGAGAGATAATCATTTTCAAATTCAAAAATACCCTAATTTTAATAGTGTGAATGTTTGTTATTTTTTAAATTGCAACCTGTCGCAATTGATACTGGGAATATGTGAGACTTAAAATCATTTTGTCAGTTTGCCATCTTGGGTCGAATTTCATTGTTACAAATTATACACACTAAGTGATTGATAGTGAGTAATTGGTGAATGTTATTGAAAAGAAATGTTAGTTGATGAGAATATTTCACTGCAGTTCTTTTATTATTTTGTTTCAATAAATTATTTGCATACAAATTAAAATTCAGTTTTTTTGATCACCCGAAGAAGTATAACTTTTAACGCGCATACTTTAAGTACAGCGATTCCTAAAGTGTGTTACGCGGAACCCAACGTCTCCGCCGAAAAATCACCATGGCTGGTAAATCGTTGGATTAACTATTTTTGGCTGTTAAATAATTTCAGTTATAATACTCGTCACGAATCTAAAAGGCTCGGAAGTTAGATGCGAATGTGGGCTTGCGCTTGTACAGTCTGTTGAAAAACTACAAACTTTCAACTCAACAAAACTAAAGTAACAATAACAATTTGACAATAGCGTACTCGACTGTACTTGAAAGCAGGAAAGCGACAAGTGACAAAGGCAACGAGCGATCACTGCCAATCACCGACGAGCGCACGTTCCGACTTCCGTTCAGGTAGCTGAGAGGTGGTGGGAGTCTTAACGGCCTAAAATGTGCCTTTGCGACACTGTTTGTGACTAACAACATAACAAACATTCTTTTCCCATGTAAATTTCCTGGATGACCACTGCGTTAGTACACGCACCCACTTTTTTGTATTCTGAAATGAAGTTAGATCGATTCAAAAACCTCCCCGAAAGATGACGATTCCCAAAGCGCACTGGATTACTCATTGTAAAGTAAATGAACTGTACACGTGACGTGTTTGTGTCACTTATTATAGCGACTTATTTACAGTATTTATGCGAGGAAATAACTCATTTATACCTACTTAAGATCAAAGTAGGCGAGGAATTACTTAAACCATACACTTATAACGCAGATAAGGAACCAACCGCACACTGTGCGTTGTTTTTGGTTCAACTGTTTTTGTTACACTAAAGCCGCACTTACACCGATTAAGTTTTTTAATCTTTACAAAGTTTAATGATCGTGCAAAAATTCGATTATTAGGTTTTTTAAGTTCCTGGATCCCCAAACAGTCGTTTTAAAATAATGTCTGTGTGTGGTCCAAACCACTGAACCGATTTTGTTTAGATGCGTGTTCAGAACAGTAACGCATTTAGACGAAAACGAACCTAGTGGAAAAAGTGGTCCCCTAAAAACTTAAAAAAACTGAATAATACACTCTCCGAAGTGTTGAATTTTGTCGCGTCGCGCTGCTCTTGTAAGAATTGCTGCATTTAAAACATTATAATTATGGAAAGCGGTGTTTTGTCACGTCACCATGTGAGAATGGGTCTTAATCAGAGTTTAGTGTTCCGTACAAACGAAACACATGGAATCACTTCGTTGTCCTATCCATCCGTCTGTCACAGGCGATTTTCTCTGAAACTATGTGACGTAATGATTTGAAGTTATGCACAGAGATAGAGTGTGGTGACCCAATCACAGGCGTGAAATGTAAAAAAGTCGAATTTTGATTCTGGGGGGTAATTTCAGGAGGTTGAATGGGAAATGAAAAAAACAGATTTTTCAAGGAAATCGTGTAGGGTTTCAAACGAATCCAACAATATATTTCTTGTATTTTTATTTCTTTTTTTAAATTTATGAATACGTTTCCATTATTTTTGTATTCTAATCCGTTTTCTTAGGTGTATAAAATTTAAATAAAAAAAAATATATATTGTTATCGTGAAAAATGATACAGCATATCAAATAATATAAATCTGGGTAAAATAACAATGCGAAACTACCGAAAACAATAATCTGTTTCAATTCAAACACCGTTCGGACATAATTGAAATAGTTGTTTGATTCGTATCTCTGTATTTTCATTCTCGTGGGTTTGCCACCCCGCTGTGTCGGGAATACGTTTTGATTATCTCAAGATTATAATAGAGTTAAAGTTGACGCCTTGGATACCTTAATATAAAAACATAACCATAAATCACACAAATATTGTATATAATATCTGACTGGGCCTTTACATATTAAGCTTTCTTATTGTTAAGTGAGACTCGCACAAGAAGTTATCAGTTTTACCGACATTATAGTCAATTTAATGTAAAAGCAGACTTTGGCTGGTATTAAACTTAGAAGAGACCAGGGCGTGGTTTATGTATAGAGTTTGTAATGCATTTATTTTTTGACAAGTTGCAGTGACATTGTGTTTATAACGAGCGATTAGCGAGCATTACGATATACATGCTACATTTTTTGCACGTACCTCCTATAAAATGACTGATTTTCACATCATAATAAGTATAATATTTTTGATAGTCCACGTTCGGACTGATTGGTAGCTATGTGTGGAATATTCAGCGCCCACTTTGCTTGTCTGTCGCTCACATGGATTTAAATGGCAACTAACAACAGTTTTGGGATTGGTTAAAATCGGATTATTTAATTCTTAAATATTACCCAATCTCAAAATATTGACCCTTTAAAATAATTCTTGATCGCTAAGTCTCGAACTATATCCCAGTATGTAGGCTTTCACGGCCGGTGTTGTTCCAAATTTTGATTTTCGTAATTGTAGACCGTGGTCCACTAGTGTTTCTACCTGACGTTTCGTCGTGTATATCGGTGACTGGTGTGTCTAAGCGTGAGTGTAGTTTTCTACTCGGTCGTTATTCGTACTTCCCACTACGACCAAACAGAAAACACACTCGCACTTAGAAACACTTACCTGTGAATCGCCAAGGATGACACTTCGCCCGCTTCCACATCGCCTTTGATAATGTCTACCGTCAGATAGAAATATCAATTGACCACGGAAACCAAGATTTGATATATCCTTGTTTGCCCGTATGCAAAACGCTATTTTCGCTAATTTGTCACTCCCCTCTTCTTTCCGTTGATGACCTCAGTTGTTAAACGTCTATAATCTACACCTCCCTCCCGCTTTTTGTCGTAGCGTAATATGTGTGGATAGTTCATCAGTGTAATAATAAAACGAACGTTGTTGTTATAACGCGAATTATTTAAGTGGTCTCGCAAGATCGTCGACCTAATAATTCGAGTGTGTATTGAACTTGCATTTATATTTCCATATACAGTACAGTTATAAAAGAAAGTAATTCCCGTAAATTAAAGTGTTTTATATTAAATAAAACAAGGTGTCTCTAACCCCTTCTTCCTCCAGTGTACTTATGCATAAGTAATATTGTGTAGTCAGATAGCTTCGTGTAAAAATTTTACGCTCATTTAACAGAAAGTATACATAGTTGGAATTTATTATTATAAAAGCATATGTACACTACTTAACTAGACTTACGAGGGACGATCAACAGTGTTTCATTTATACAAGTTTTTTATTATTCTCTAACGTTGTTTCGAATTATCTGTAATCTGTACTCATCTACCTAATATATAAAATTCTTCGTATGTTTGAACGTATTTAACTTAAAATCAATTTGACGGAATTTGATGAAACTATTTTTTGAAATGTTAATTATGCTTTAAAAAGTGCTTTAGGCTATGTTTTATGTAATTTTTTAAATTAATTATTGAGTTAATAAGTTGATTAAAATTTTATGGGCTTCCCATCAGCATTATTATTAATAGAGGCAAACTCTTCAATGCTTACACTGTAACTTTTTGGAGCATTTAGTATAATATACAGTAAACTACTAGATATGAGATATTGACATAACGATTCCTCCTCTTTTCGGGCTCCATTCGAATTTCACATTCAATATTCTACTAAGCTACTTAACTGGTAATGAATTTTATATATAATTTTTTGACCATATCGTGTATAAATTGCACATATTTTGATAGGGTCGTTAACATTGGTACTAACTACAATACAAAATTCCCCCGTTTGCTTCACCCAATTTATCAACTCATTCATTTTCACTTTATCTCTAAATTTATCACTGATGCACATGTCTATAGTTCTGAAATTGTAGGTAGTGACTAATATTTGTTGTTTCACGAATAAGCGGCACAGTTTCCATTCACTGCAAATCTAAGAACCAGTATTATTCGCATTGCTTTATTGTTTGCCGCTCCATTCATCTTGTTAAGAAACTAAGTCTTAATCACTGCCTAAAATTTACGAACCGAACTATATATTCTTACCTTACCCTTGATGAACATTTTTTACACCGTTCATGATCGTTATTGTGTTTGAGGTTAAAAAGCTAAATATCGCTTATTGTTGCATTTGTGATTTTTTTTTTTGCAGATTTCTATACAATTTTTTTTATTGTAGGTATTTTTCCAGAACATTGAGTGAAAACGTTTCATCTCTGATCTTTAGGTAATTGTATAGCTTTAAACGCTACTGACCTTAGTTGTCAAGAGTCTGTAATCTGCAATATAATATTTATTATGAATTTAAATTGCAGCAAGACTGCTTACTTTCCAGCGGTTGTGTGGCTCACCAAATATTTTATTATGAAAAAAAATTGGTTGTCTGTAAAGTCGGTTTACGGACGATAGTTTTACGTGATAACGTATTCCGCTCAGGCAGAATGTGACACATTTCGGAACGTTACACTTTTTCGTGCATGCAGCCTGTGTTTCATCAATTTATAAGACGTTATCACGTCAAAAAGCATTGTAATATTTTTAGGACCCTTCCTACGAACGTTTTCTCAAAAACTTTTAAATAATCTTTCGGAAACTAATATTGCATTTATTATAGAACTATACTATAGAAACTTTGAAAAAAAAATTTCTCTTATAGTTCTTGAACATTTTTAACCAGTCAGTGATATTTTATTTTTTTTTATATATTAAGTTGTCGGTCCGTCATTGTTGCACAGCCTACATAAAACAAAATACACAAACGAAACAAGAGAGACTCACATCGAGCGTTATATAATCTGAGGTCAAAACGCAAAATCGCGTATGGCGAAGTTTTTCAATATTGTCGGGTTTTTAAATAAAATACCTACCAGTTCATGATGATGATTAGTTCCAAATCCCCTAGAGGAATTTAAACAATCTTTTAAATAGTTTTACACGCGAAGACTTTTTATAAAATTAATGTTTTCTTTTCTTTGTGTGAGAAGCCAAGTATCTTTGTAGATCTTTTGATAACAAACAATTATGTATTATTATTACTCTATTTTGAGTTAACTCTTGTTTGAAAGTTGTAAATTGTAATTTTAAATCGCGTTTCAAAACTATTTATTTACCCTTTATTGAGTAGTTTGCGGGTCACAGATTAATTTTTTCCATCGGCATCGCGATATCTTCCTGTCATCGAATTGTACATTGATGAATGATTTACGTTTGTACCTACTATCTAAGTAATAATAATAATGCGTTTAACGTCCGTTTCTCGACTTTATGTCACAACAGACGCCATTCGCACCATTACTATTTTCCATCTATCACACTTCCCGTTATTTTCTAAATTTTTAAATTTCAACTTAATTAATTGCAATGGACGAATGAAGGAATTTTGAGGGAATTAAGATAAGGCAAATTTTGTGTATAGGAGTTTGACAGGTAATCGGCCATGGCTTGAAATATGGAATCATCTCGATATTTATCTGGAATTATTGAGGGAAACCATGGAGAACCTCAACAAGATGGCCGGTACAGGAATTACAATTTCTCGGTGAGAGGCTCTACTGTCTAAGTATATGTGACTAGAGATAGTTTTTCTGGCTCATCGAACTTAACTGAACGACTCTATCCGTAATTGATATTATTTTACCACTTGAGGACTTTTGCCTTTTGGTCGCAGATAACTTATTTACATTTCTATTTGGGATGGCGATGTTATTGCACTATCCCCACAGTCAGCCTCTTTAGATATATTCTAAATGAAGATAGCAGCAGACAAGAAAAACTCCTCATATTAAATTTGACGGTCCATTTTCTGCCTTTATTATTCTGTATTTTTCTTCGTTGGATGTATCAGCTAAGTGCTTTGGCGTCGGTTTTCGTCCATGAATACTTTTTGTCGATATATTACGTAGGCTTCTGTCTTTTTGAACAGCAATCTCAATTATCATTTCAAATTTGATGCGATAGCTTTTGCTTGGAATAATTTATAAAGGCAAAGTAATCTCGAAGATCTGTTGAGACGATACAGTACTATCCTATACTAAGAAGGAACGTCAGTTTATTTGTTTGTGTGGGCTAAACTCACAAACCAACTTTGCAACGTAAGTCGACGAGAAAACGGTAGCAATTTACAAATTCAGGCGATGCCTAACCGGACCGCTCTGAAAAATAAAATGGAATCTATGTTCTATGAATCGATAGTACAAAACCAAGGGCGTAGATACGAATACCTAACTAAAAAATAAAATTTAGAAATACAGGATGACATATTATGGGAAACGGACGTTTTTCAAATGAATGTATAATCAGTTGTTTTCGCTGAAAAAAATAATTTGTTTTAAAAAACGACAGATCAATACCTACCATTTGATTTAATATAGGTAGTTAGGTATGAAAAATTATATCATTCAGGTGGCGGCCATTCTCTTGAATGCACACTTCAAGTCTGTGCCGAAAGTTATCCATAACTTTCGCTAACAGCTCTCGTTCAACCAAATGCACCTCTTCTTTAATGGCATCTTTTAACTCCATTTCCTGTTAATCTGAAACGTTTAATCCATCGCAGGATTGTATTACGGCTTGGAATTGCGCCATTCCGACCGATATTAAAATAGTCGGGTAGAATTAGCTGATTCGTGTCCTAAAAAACGTGCAATTGCGAACGCCGATTTTAAATTTTTTTTTGTTAGATAATACGAATATAAGTAACATATTAAGTTTAAACGCCAATCGGAGCACCGCACGATGGTTAAAAAAAATGAAAAAATCGTCCATATCACTTTTTGGCGATTTACGGGAAAACTATGCATTTGACAAATTAAGTGTAGGGAAATAAAAAATGCGCAATAAAAAGACGAATCGAATGAGTTTTTGTGAGCTCCGATCGGTCCAGTAGTTTTTTAGTAAATTGCAAAAAACCGCTTTTTTGGGCCATTTTTTCGAAATTCCATAACTTCCGTTCTATTAAATATGAAGACTTGAAACTTTAATAGAATATGTGTTTTATAAGCTTCAATATGCATACAAAATTTCAGCAAGATCGATGTTATACTTTTTGAGAAACTTTGAAAAAACCGAAAAAAGGCCCTTCCGAAAAGGGTCCCTGAAAAAGTTTTCGGCCAGCGTAGACCAATTTTTCAAACGTGCTTTTGTTCATCGAGAGTTGCTCTACAACATCCTGCAATGCCCTACCATTACACCTAGCGAAAGTGCGAAAAAAATTGATTTTAAAAAAGGGAGCTGGAAATGCGGCTATATGGCAAATTCTGCAAATTTTTGACTGAAAATTTTTTTTTGCTTTCTTTGCGTTTTAAAGCGAAAATGGCAATAATAATAATGATATCATTATATATTTACGTACAATTGTGCATATGTGTTGCATGGATACAAATAACAGCATTAATTAGACATTATTTTTGAAAATCTGTTTATTAAAAAAATAAGTTCGCGGAAGCTCCCTTTTTTAAAATCAATTTTTTTCGCACTTTCGCTAGGTGTAATGGTACGGCATTGCAGGATGTTGTAGAGCAACTCTCGATGAACAAAAGCACGTTTGAAAAATTGGTCTACGCTGGCCCAAAACTTTTTCAGGGACCCTTTTCGGAAGGGCCTTTTTTCGGTTTTTTCAAAGTTTCTCAAAAAGTATAACATCGATCTTGCTGAAATTTTGTATGCATATTGAAGCTTATAAAACACATATTCTATTAAAGTTTCAAGTCGTCATATTTAATAGAACGGAAGTTATGGAATTTCGAAAAAATGGCCCAAAAAAGCGGTTTTTTGCAATTTACTAAAAAACTACTGGACCGATCGGAGCTCACAAAAACTCATTCGATTCGTCTTTTTATTGCGCATTTTTTATTTCCCTACACTTAATTTGTCAAATGCATAGTTTTCCCGTAAATCGCCAAAAAGTGATATGGACGATTTTTGCCATTTTTTTTAACCATCGTGCGGTGCTCCGATTGGCGTTTAAACTTAATATGTTACTTATATTCGTATTATCTAACAAAAAAAAATTTAAAATCGACGTTCGCAATTGTATGTGACGGATTTGCTAATTCTGCGCGACTAAAATGGCGACGAAAGATCCGCTGTGTTGCAATAACAGACTTACCATTTCGAACGAACGTATCGTACGCGAACACTCGCTGCTGTATCGTCCACTGCTCCATTTTATCTAAAACGGTAGGTCACTTCGAAGCGAACGTTCTAAACCGCAACAATTTTCCACCACTGACAGCTGTGTACTAGCCATTCTAAAAACGTCCGTTTCCCACATGTCACCCTGTACTTTCTGAAAAAATTTTTGTAAAATTAGTTTGGGAATTAATATTTTGCTTGACACCTTCCTTAGTGAGAGTATTGTTGTGCATGATATTAATGAAACTAAAAAAAAGGTTTTTTTTTGCTTTACGCCTTTGGACATTGATGGCTTAAAACACCGACCAATCACCATCGATGGGTCAAACATTAACCGTCGATGCTCATTATGTATGTACTTTAAAATTTCATATTGGGATGCAATATGAAAGAGACAAAAACTTGGTGGTTTGGAAAGTGTCTTGCGAAGCTTCCAGTCGAATCGAATGAGATGAGAAGGCAGGCGCAGGTATGCGATGCCGTGGGTGGCGGTTAGCGACATAGCTCTAGGTTGTTGCTGAGATTCCATCTCGCATTGTGTGTGTGTGTGTGTGTGATGCTGTCATGTCATCGATGTATGTATTATATCTGCATATAATATGCATCTTCGAACGGCCTAGCCCAAGGACTCCTGAGGTTTTCATACAAGGTCGCTGATACAAATCGATCAGTGCTAAAGACATAGTTCAATAATAATGTCATTTGATGAACATATGTAATCAGTTTTTTATCATCGTGTTGCCTATAGTATCCATATTTATAATTTCGTCGAGTGGTACTCGAGACTAGATTAAAATTTAAAAAAAAATATTAAACCATCAAAAATATTAATAATTTCGAATCAAAATATCTGTTCGAACACATGAATAATAACAATAAATGACAATATATTTTGTACTAGCGGTCCTGCCCGGTTTCACCCGGGTGCAAAAGAACGAATGGGAGGAGAGGGACATGAGTACGCACATTCATCTTAGTGTACCGAGATGAATATTGTGTTCAAATTTCATGATGATCTGAGTTACCGTTCAAAAGTTTTTGTCGGACGGACAAATTTTGAGCTACATTTTGCAACATTTTCCATTGATGCTCTGCTCCTATTGGTCGTAGCGTGATATGATATAGCATATAGGCTTCCTCCATAAATGGGCTATCCACCAAAAAAAAATTTTTTTTAATTCGAACCAGTAGTTCTTGAGATTAGCGCGTTCAACCAAACAAACAAACAAACTCTTCAGCTTTATATATTAGTATAGATGAACCTTTAGGATGAACATAGGCTATGGCGTTAAAATAATAGCGCTTTTTGTGGAGACGTAAGTCGACGAAAAAACGGCACCAGTCTACAAATTCGCGCAAAAACAAACCAAACCACCAGTAACGAATATAAAAACTTTTTAACAAAAAAATTAAACCGCCGAAAAACTGAAAAGCAAAAAATAATAAATCTTTTTATTTAACTAAGTTCTATTTAAGTAGTTGAACGTCTGTGACAATCTAGTATATCTAAGTAATTTTGAGTCGGCGTCAACAATCCTTCGCCGGAAATCTCTGAGAGTTCACGAGAGTTCTCTAATTTGATTTGGTTATTTCTTTTAGTGATCTTTGTTCATTGGTTGTTTGACGCCGACTCAAAATTACTTAGATATACTAGATTGTCACAGATCGTTCAACTACTTAAATAGAACTTAGTTAAATAAAAAGATTTATTATTTTTTGCTTTTCAGTTTTTCGGCGGTTTAATTTTTTTGTTAAAAAGTTTTTATTTTATAATTTTTTGTGGCTATATAATTTATAATTGTAATACACAACTCAGCATGAAAATCTGTGAGTGAACAATAAATCACCCCTATTTTCCCACCCTTAGGGTAGGAATTTTTTTTCCAAATTTATATGAGACCAACCTCGAGGTATACCCTATCCAATAAAAAAATAATTATCAAAATCGGACTACTCTGTAAAAAGTTATGTGTGGTCATACATAATCAGTGAGTAAACAATCAATCATCCCCTGTTTTCCTACCCTTAGGGTTGGAATTTTTTTACCAAATTTATATGGGACCAACTTCGGGGTATACCCTTTCAAACAGAAAAATAATTATCAAAATCGGACTACTCTGTAAAAAGTTATGTGTGGTCATACATTACAATCAGTGAGTGAACAATCAATCATCCCCTGTTTTCCTACCCTTAGGGTTGGAATTTTTTTACCAAATTTATATGGGACCAACTTCGGGGTATACCCTTTCAAACAAAAAAATATTTATCAAAATCGGACTACTCTGTAAAAAGTTATGCGTGGTCATACATAAAAAAAAAAAAAAAAAAAAAAAAAAAAAAAAAAAAAAAAAAAAAAAAAAAAAAATATACGCGTCGACTTGAGAACCTCCTCCGTTTTTGTTTTTCGTCGGTTAAAAATACAAGTAGATAACCGATATCTAAACTATTCTATATGATTATTCTAAATTGACTTTTTTTTGCAATAATTAATTAGCAAGTTTGCGAACATGCCTGGGTGGCAAATAGAAGAATCATCGTGTAAATATTTGCGGTGTATGGGTTTTGAGAGAGTTATAAATAGACTCATCAGATTAATCACCTGTTTGTTTGTGTGTTTTGTGCGATGATGGGGGTCAGTCTTTCGGTCGTCCCATCTCGCACATCAAGCAATGAGATATGGGGCCAGTCGGTCGGCCGATGTCGATTCATCTGTCCAGCAGCTTGACTGATTACATTTGTCACACTCAGCCTCCATGGACGTTTGTAACTGCTAGTACAGGTGAAACTGTTTCAACCTACAATTTACGATGGTCTTGATTGACGCTAGATTGCGGAATGCATATACTTTTATTCTATAGGTACTGAGCATAGGAATAAAATCTCAATCGAACCATTAGGGTGTTTTTTTTTAAAAAGCCGTAAGCACTGGCGTATCCAGGAGGGCAAAACATGCACGGGGGACCCGGTTTAAGAAATTTCTAATTTGCCCCCTCCGGGACCAAAAGCTGCGTACGCCCATGTTAACGTCATAGAAAAAAACAAAGTTTTGAAACAGAGATACTTTATTCAGATTGAATGCAAGTACATCAACAAATCCTCATCGGAGAAATCAGGGAATTACAGCGAAGAAAGAGACGCAGATATATTTTCTATACGCTTTGTTGCTTTCACTCACCGCACATTGAGTAGATAGACAATGATTTATATAGTAAATTATTAAATATATGGCGGAATGCAATGTTGGAAAATCTAATCTGACAATGACCTTAAGAGTATTCGTCCCTGCAAACACCCCCTGCACCCTTCATCTCAAATCTTTTCCCCTCGCCTAAAAACGGTTCGCGCTCTCCCGACGCTATTTTTAAAGCTAGAGGGTTCTGGTAAACGCCAAATGAAAGACAAAGAATCAGACTACAGATCCTTCAGGCGAATTTTTTGAAAAACAGTTTCGCCTACGTGTGAAATATTACGTAACTTATTATTTTTTTCAAAAGGTTGTAAGTTTTTTCAGGAATTTTTTTTTCAAAAAATTTGCCTGAAGGATCTGTAGTCTGATTCTTTGTCTTTCATTTGGCGTTTACTAGAACCCCCTAGCTTTAAAAATAGTGTCGGGAGAGCGCGAACCGTTTTTAGGCGAGGGGAAAAGATTTGAGATGAAGGGTGCAGGGGGTGTTTGCAGGGACGAATACTGTTAAGGCCGCTACATTCGAACAGTCTAATGTCAAATTATTGACAAAGCTCTTGTTAGTTAACTTGCAGATAACATTTCTATCAAAAGTAGGCTATGACATGATAGGGGAACACTGTAAAAACTGATTTCGGCTCGATTATTTGGTAACAATGTTTGATCGAGTTTGGAACGAGTTTTTAGAATAGTCCAAATAAAATTATTTTTCAGTCAATTTACTGGAATGTGCAGTGTATTTTGCATTCAGACTCGTCATTGACATAATACCTACCTCCCTATGGCATAAACTAGGTATTGTACGATCGTTATTTCGTGACGAAGGTATTGCAGCGAATTTTCCCGCGAGAAACATACAAACTTTTCCTTTTTAGAGTTCCGTACCCGAAGGCTGCCAAGAGAACACAGAGTGTGTATTTCTATTGCCGCTATAACAATAAATAATGAAAAACCATTTTTTTTATACACAACACATTCTATACTATACATTAGATATGAGCGCCGCGCCGGCGCGCTGTCGCCGCCGACGATTTCCGTCCGCCGCCGCCGCCGTGAAAATGTAACGGCGCGCCGAGCGAAAAGGCATATGTTTAAACGATCAGAAAATGTTGAAAACATATTTTTAAAGACTACTTTATATTTTTTTATGACTTAAAGAAACATCTTTGTTTTCTCTAAGATTTATTTTCTTGTTAATTGTTATTAGAACTTTATGACAACGTTGATTTTTTTCTGCCAATCGAAGTGCCAAAAATATTTTAGCTCTAGGCTAGAAACCATTTCCTTATAAAAATAATTTGTGTTAAATAAATAATAATTCTGATTGTTAAACTACATGTTTTGTTTTATTGTGTCCTGCCCATCATTAAAAAATGCTCCTAAGGTCATGCCGCCGACTACGCCGCCGCCGCCGACCTCAAAAAGTCGGCGCGCCGCCGCCGCTCCTTTACCCATCGGCGCTCATATCTACTATACATACACAAACCGCAACAACGTACAACGCACGTACACAATAACAGTTCTAATACAAAACAAGTGTTCGCTAACGGTGCGCTTATACAGCAGTGTACTCGAACATTTATTAAAATACAATTATGAGAACTCTCGCATACAGCACGGTACGACCGCTAGGCTATCATATATAGGCACGGTATTACAGTACAGCTCGGGTAGTCCATCTGAACTCATTGCAATTATACACTTAGTTGGTAAACTGATTGCGACCTTTGTCGATGTGTGGGGACAAAAGTTTTCCAACGGCAAAGCGAGAAAAATCTTCGAGACGAACATTTACATATACCTACAAGTTTGTACGGAACCTTCGGTGCGCGAGTCCAACTTGCACTTGGCCTCTTTTTTAAGTAAAGGGGTTCTAAATTTAGAAAAAAAACACCTCACATAAAATTAATGGACGTCCTCTAAACCAATGTTTTCAAATTGGTGATCTAAATCAACTTGAAATTGCCACAAAATAACGTCTCTGCTATATAGAACGGTGCCTATCATAAACAGACGCCGCAATCCTCCATAATATGTTTTATTCATTTTATTATTATTGCACTATTATTTGTTTTTCTATGAACACGTTGCAGGAAATGTTTTTACATTTTTCTGTTATCGCATGCACTGTTTTTTTCCTCTACATTTCATATATTATCTTTACTTCTTTTTTATTGGAAAATTTGTAGGTATAACCATTGTGCTGTTTTTCCAGTTTTCTTTCAAGTTTTTGTTTGATTGTCATTTATGTCGAAAGAAATATTAGTATTATTTTTACGCAGACAATAAATCTAAATAATAAAAGAAATAAGAAAAATGTTTAATACGAGTATACCACGTTTTTAAAACGAACTAAAAAGTATAAAATAATTTCTTTCCAGACAGATTTTTAACTTGTAGGATTTGAAACGTAAAACGTGAGGATCATTATTCGTTTTATCTCATAAATAATAGATTTTTTCATTGATAGCTATTCTATACTTCTTATATAACTGTCGCATGCGCCCCACGTTTTTCGTTTCAAATCCTACAAAGTAAAAATATATCAGCTGTACGTTTTAAAAACGAGGTATATTAAATTTTTTTTAATTTCTTTTATTATTTTCTTCTTTTTAGTATTTTCTTGTATTGTCCTGTAATTCTCAGTTATGTTAAAAATTTCAAGTCTCTATCTCATCAGGAAGCTAGTTTAAAATCAACTACAAAGTTCCACCCGGACAGACATACAAGAAAGTGAGTTAATAAAAACGTGGTAAAATACGCTGAATCGTGTGTTATAAAAACACATTTGCAACAGCTAAAATGAACAAAAGTTTAAAAAATACACACTAGTATTGTCCTCAAATTAATTTTCGGTTTCGGCCGAAACTGACACAGAAACCGAAATTCGGTTTCGGTTGTAAAAACTATAGGTCAGACACTAGTACTTTTTGACCTAAAATAATACCATTCCTATTGAAATGTGCAGTTGGAAAGAAAAAAATTGCAAAGTAATTTTTTTAATTACAGACAAGTTGTTGAAAATCTGTAAAAACATTTAAAGTTTTAATTAATGATTGTAATTAGTCAATTAATGTATGCATTTGACTTCCTCGTGCGGCTTCAGTTTTGTTATTTCGCATTGTCTTTCAAGTTTCCATGAACTCTGATGAAGTACCAAAACTTTGACAGTTTAATTAGATTTGAATACACAAACAAATGCCAGTAGAAATGCAGATTGGGTTTCATTAGCGCGTCAAGTGTATAATTGGACAGTTAAATGAATCATTATTTTCAAGTCGGCGCATCTATCATCTTTCTTCGCTCTAATTATGAATATTTGTTGAAATTGGATTCGAAGAGAAATCTCTGTTTGCAAATACGACTGATCTCTTGTACTTTTTTTTTCGATAAATCGATTAAACATTTCTAGCCCCTATAAAATAGCTGTCTATTAATTCTGTGGATTATAGACGCTCAACAGCTGAGGTCATCAGCGTCTATGTGTCAGTCGGCATACGCAAACCGATTGGTACGAGCTCGGGTTCATGGGAGCGGTAATTCCCCAAAAAAAACTTTAGAATGCAAACTACATTCCAATATTTCCCCTGAGGGGACAAATTTGGTTCTTCAATTCTAAAACTCACATTATAATAATAATGCCAAGTATTTCATATATACACACACCGTGACAGATTGTCGGACTGTGTCGATAAAACAGTTTGCTGTCGAATGCTGTTTTATCCACTTGAATCAATATATAAAGCTGAAGAGTTTGTTTGTTTGGTTGGTTGGACGCGCTAATCTCAGGAACTACCGGTTCGAATTGAAATTTTTTTTTATTGGATAGCCCATTTATCGAGGAAGGCTATGGGCTATATAATATCACGCTACGATCAATAGGAGCGGAGCATCAATCAAAAAATGCAACTCAAAATTTGTCCGTGACTCCGTCCGACAAAAACTTTTGAACGATAACTCCGATCATCATGAATTTTGGACACAACATTCATCTCTGTAAACTAAGATGAATGTGCGTACTCATGACCCTTCCCATTCGTTCTTTTGCACCCGGGTGAAACCGGGCGTGACCGCTAGTCGTTGATAAATTTGTTTACTGGTGACGCTTTGGGCAGATTTGATTGAAATCTATCACGTGTTTATAAATAATTTGATTACTAAGGCAAGCCAATACTCTCTCGCAGCTGATAATATATAAAATCCACGAATTGTTAGTTCCAGAGATAATTGCGATTTATAATTATTTCGTAGTTAAAAAGCTTGTTTCTGAATGTGCCAAGGACATGTCATTCATGGTTAATATTTAATTTTATGCATCACAATGTACCCGTGTAATATGTACCTGTATTATAATTTTAGATTGTCAGTGACTGATGTTTTATCATAAATAAAGTTTTACATAAATTACACAAATTATTTTTCTTCCTGTTTGTTTTTAGTTAAATGTTTGGTACCTGCAGAAAAAAAACATCTACATATAGTATTATACGCCTTCTCATATTATATGCTGAATTGCGTACATATTATGTAGTGTAGTGAATTTTATGAGTCATGCATTTTTTAATTGTTTATATTTTTTATTCATGAATAACTGTTCTTTATTGTCTTCTTTTCGCGTTTTAATTTGAACTAATTACTTTATTTTAGTTGAAGAATTCTTACGTACTTACACCGTGTCAACTTGCTGTTATTTTTTTTATGTAACACGTGTTTTATAGATATTTTGAAAAAGCATTTCCTTATGACGCTATAATATTTCGATGAAATTTTAAACATTCTATTCTATTCTTACACTTGTGTATTATAATATTCATTTACTGATTCATAAGTAGGTACATGATTAAATACTAGGTATACAATTAAGTTAAAACTAATCAAAATTGGAAATATATAGAACGCGCCACGAATCTAAAACGCTCGGAATGCGGGCTTGCGCTTGTACAGTCTGTTGAAAAACTACAAACTCGCATCTCAACAAAACTAAAGTAACAATGACAACTTGACAATAGCGTACTCGATTGTACTTTAAATGCAGGAAAGCGACAAGTGACAATTAGGCAACGAGCGATCACGGCCAATCACCGACGAGCGCACGTTCCGTGAAGGTAGCTGGGAGGTGGTGAGTGTCTCAACGGCTCTAAAATGTGCCTTTGCGACGCTGTTTGTGACTAACTTCCGAACCTTTTAGATACGTGGTGCGTATTATATTTAGGGGTGAACATTTAGTAAAAACATGTATATTATATACTTGAATAACTTGCACACACGTGGAGTCTTAATAATTATAAACTTCAATTTTTTTTAATTAAAGTTAAACTTCTTTAGCGACATATATGTTTACAATTTTCTGTGACGTTAAAGGGGAAACGATTCGACAGCAGGAAGTAACCTTGAACGCGAGAAAGGAAGGGGTAATTAATTGTATACATTTACCTACACATGCGGCATTGATTTATTTAATATTTTTGCTTGACTCTTATAATACTGTATAACTGTCAAAGTACTATATAATAAAAAAATTAGTGCTGATATAAAAAAAAATATGTACACTGTTTATATATTGTTTACATATACAGATTTGCATGCCTATTTTTTTAAATACATAATATTTAAATGTGTATATGTCGTTGAGTGTCTGCGCATGCGTCATTACAGCTGTAGTAAAGAATTTCGAAAGAAGTTTCACTTCCTCCATCGACATACGTTGAAGCTCACCTGTTTTTTTTTTACATAACTGTTCTATCCCTTTGAATAATTACACACTTTTCTAAAATCTTAAAAAGAAACCAGTAATTTTTAAATCTTTAAAAAAAGAAATAGCATGTGGTTGTCAGTTTATTCTTTCAATTAAATTCAGATGCAATTCTTGTTAATTAAACCAATATAAACATAAAATGGTTCCCTCGTGTTTCATGTCTGTCAAAGATAAGATAGTCGCTATAATGGTATTGTTTATTTCCTCAAAACACATTACCAACATTAGATAGTTGATGTCTTCAGTTGATTCTTACATTAAAATAAAGCATAACCTGTCCGTTTCTATGTGAATGATGGGTACGTATTTTTATTGCTTTAGTTTTTTGTTATTTCATTGAGAAATGTCGCGTGTGTAATTTCATTAACAATATTCTGTATTTGTGAGGTCCAAGTTTTATTGCTCTTTTTTTTTTTTGGTTGTGTCGACGACTATAAGATACAGAAGCAATGAATATTATAAAGTTACTAATGGCACGCCATCGCACAACATAATAGAATGCTGGTTCACAATAACTTACTGGTTTGCTAACGGTCGACTTTCCTTCAAAAACAACACGAACCACAAACTATTGCAACAAAAACTTTTTAACAAAAAAATTAAACCGCCGAAAAACTGAAAAGCAAAAAATAATAAATCTTTTTATTTAACTAAGTTCTATCTAAGTAGTTGAACGTATGTGACAGTCTAGTATATCTAAGTAATTTTGAGTCGGCGTCAACAATCCTTCGCCGAAAATCTCTGAGCGTTCACGAAGTTAATGTCAGCGACAGAGCAACCCGAACGGGCACACACTGAGGGCACACGTCTTTGCGAGTGGTCGTGTGGAGAGCGCATGTTTGGAATGTTAATGTTTATCGCTGGAGATTTCACGTATCATTGTTAATTTGATTTGTTTATTTCTTTTAGTGATCTTTGTTCATTGATTGTTTGACGCCGACTCAAAATTACTTAGATATACTAGACTGTCACATACGTTCAACTACTTAAATAGAACTTAGTTAAATAAAAAGATTTATTATTTTTTGCTTTTCAGTTTTTCGGCGGTTTAATTTTTTTGTTAAAAAGTTTTTATTTTATAATTTTTTGTGGCTATAGGTATAATTTATAATTGTAATACACAACTCAGCATGAAAATCTGTGAGTGAACAATAAATCACCCCTATTTTCCCATCCTTAGGGTAGGATTTTTTTTCCAAATTTATATGAGACCAACCTCCAGGTATACCCTATCCAATAAAAAAATAATTATCAAAATCGGACTACTCTGTAAAAAGTTATGCGTAGTCATACATTACAATCTGTGAGTGAACAATCAATAATCCCGTTTTCCTACCCTTAGGGTTGAAATTTTTTTTCCAAATTTATATGGGACTAACTTCGGGGTATACCCTTTCCAATAAAAAGAGAATTATCAAAATTGGACTACTCGGTAAAAAGTTATGTGTGGTCATACATTACAATCAGTGAGTGAACAATCAATTATCCCCTGTTTTCCTACCCTTAGGGTTGGAATTTTTTTACCAAATTTATATGGGACCAACTTCGGGGTATACCCTTTCAAACAAAAAAAAAATTATCAAAATCGGACTGCTCTGTAAAAAGTTATGCGTGGTCATACATAAATAAAAAAAAAAAAAAAAATAAAAAAAAAAAAAAAAATATACGCGTCGACTTGAGAACCTCCTCCGTTTTTGTTTTTCGTCGGTTAAAAACTGACAAAACTGTTCTTTGTTGGTGGTTAAAAATATTACAAAAAGAAACGTTAAAAAAACAAACTAAAAGAATTTCTCTATAATAATGCAAAAATGAAATAATAAAATAAATAAGAAAAATCAAACAAATTCTAAAACATCAATAATAACACTAAACTATTATGTAGGCACACAGAATATTTATATCTCCCAGATGTCTATTTACCTTGTAACGGCTATTTATGTCGTTCGTGCACTGTTCATAGTCACTGACACTGACTGACTGCCCTCCTTCCACGCTGGCGCTGTTTATATAAGTTCTTCAGCCGCGTTCCGGAACATTTTTCGGCACTCTTCTGAGCGGTTCCGACAACAATACGAGCATTGTTGTCTACGCGGCTCTGACAACAATTCTGTACGACCATCGGCTTGCATAATGTGTTTTTACTATCTATAAAAAAATTTAACGGTAGTGTATGACAACATTACCTACACATAAATATGGGACTGCTAATGCTGTACCTATACACCAATTTTATATTGCATTTTTATAGTCATTATTTTTCGTAAAAAAAAAGGTTAATGTCTTGATAAGTTGCACGAGACGAACGGTTTTTTTGAATTCTTATATACAAAACATATAATTTATATATGCAACCCTTTGAGATTTCACTTTCTGTGGGACAGCATAATAATTTAGTAGTATATACAAGAAATATCGGATTGAAGTTGTAATGTCGTGTCGCTAAATTACTATTAACCGATTGAATCTCCTTCTTAAAATAGTTCAAGAGGTCGTGACTCATGGTCAAAATAAGATCTGTCTGTTTTTATTTTCACAAATTATACTACTTATTTATAAAGAGGTAAAGTTTGTAAGTTTGGATGTAGGAGGTAATCTCGGAAACGACATATAGGCATTATTTTATCGCGTTACAATAAAAGCGCTTTTCGTGAAGACCAATTTTGCAACGTAAGTCGACGAAAAAACGGTGGCAATTTACTTTAAGCGGACTGGACCGCTAGTATTCAATAATTTATCAATGTACCACATTTCGGCTTTTACAAAATGTTTTGAAGTGCTCCGACGCTATAGGTATGTCTACCGCTGACACTCTGCTAATCTCTAAATGTTTACAATTTTTGGTCACGATCTTTTAGACTTCAAGTACAGAATTTTCATTTTGGATTAGATTATAGGTTTCGCCTAGATGCAGTCGATTTCAATTAACAAAGTTTCATCATACCTACATATTGCTGAATTCGTGCTTAAGTTTTTATTTGATACCCTACCCTTGAATTTATTTTCCATTCCTCTAGAACAGGGGCGGGCAAATCTTTTGTTTGTCTGGCCACATTGCTGATGAAAATATGACCGTGGGCCAAAAATTCGGAGACAAAAAAAAGTCCTTTCATTTCCGCAAGAAAAATTTTGAAAAGCAAAAAAAAAAGATTCTTCCATTTCCGCAATGAAAAGGTCTTTTTTCGTCTGTTGCGGCCCTTGCACGAAATTAGCCAAATTATATTGGCTAACTATTTTCGCTCTTATATTTACAAAATGCTTCGCGGGCCGGACAAAAGTCTACCGCGGGCCGCCATTTGCCCAGGCCTTCTCTAAAATCAAAATTCAGCTTTTTTTTCTTCATGTCTGTATTTGGGTCATCACACTCTGCCGAGTTTCAAATTGTTACGTCGAATAGTTTCAGAGAAAATCGCCTGCGACAAACAGATTTCGGACACCGGAAGTCATTCTATATAGCTCTGCTCCAACCTCTCTGAGAACGGTAACAGAACCGTCACAGTCATGCGCAGCAGCTAAAACAAAACTGTGTGTATCGGTTTTGATACACGCTACTGCGCACGATTGTCACGGTTCTGTTATCGCTTTCAGAGAGGTTGGAACAGAGCTTTTGTGTTTCGTTTTGCACGGAACACTAAAAGAAAATTAAGATGAAGGAAGGTTTTGGTTGAGGATCATAAAATAAGCTTTACCAGTGTTTCGCTAGTGGCCAACGTTTCGAAAAATTTATTTTCATCTTCAGGGCCTATGAACATGTATAATGAAAATAAATTTTTCGAAACGTTGGCCACTAGCGAAACACTGGCAAAGCTTATTTTATGATCCTCAACCAAAACCTTCCTTCATCTTAATATTCTATTGGATCAACACTACTTTAACTAAAAGAAAACTCTATTATATCGCTATATGCGTGTATAATTTGTTGTTCGTGGATTTAATCCGATTTGCTTCCGAGCGAAGCCTGGCCGGCCAGTTTTAATCGTTCGGCATAATTTAAATAAATGTAGTAATAATTTTCGTCCATGCTGTTCTTTTTCGCGTTTCGGTAATAAATCTGCCAGAACGATTCTTTGAACATAATTCGTTGTTTAAACGCCTCCGCAACCGCAGACAAATGAAACTTGTAGGTAAGAAGGCACGAGGTTGCTCGAGGAGATGAGATCTAGTTAGCGTGTTGATTTTCGACTGTTCTTTAATAACAAATGAGAAGAGGTCCGGGCGTGCTGTGAATGTTCCTTAGTCATCTTACATTAGGATCCATCCACCGCGTTTTGTATATTATATTATGCCGAGTTCAGTCGATATTGTACGGTATATTATATTATTGTACATTTTAATACAGAAAGAGAGACGGAGAAAGAGAGAGAGAGAGAGCTCACGGTCGCGGCGTACAACGGGCACTACCAGACTCTTGAGGCGTGTGAAAAGGCCACACAGACCGTTCGGTTGGTGTCATGAGATCTCTCTCGGTGTCTGTGTTTTCTGTTCTATCCTATATAACATATAGCTTTCGGATCCATCCCGGCTACTCTGCCATACCGAATGTACGATTTTACGTCTTGGTTAATCCAAAATTAAATATCACAACGGCCGTAACACCAGATCAAAAAATATTTTTAACAAAAAAATTGAACCGACTTCAAAAAAGGCACTAAAAAGTAAAAAATAATTGCGTATTGAAATGTTTTGGAGTCGGTGTAGTTCTTGGAATAGATTTCATTTTGGCTGACACCGACTCCAAAACATTTCAATACGCAATTATTTTTTACTTTTTAGTGCCTTTTTTGAAGTCGGTTCAATTTTTTTGTTAAAAATATTTTATTTTTCTCTTTTTAGTGTTAATCTAACACTAAAAATCGGTGAACAGACATAAAAAACATTATGCATGCCTTTGAAATTTGAGGATTTCCCTCGATTTCTCCGGGATCCACCATCAGAACCTGACTTGGTTCCGATGGGACCACCTCGGAAGTGCACTCTTTCGAATAAAAAAAAAAATTGAAAATCGGTCCATAATTGACGGAGAAATCGGTGAACATACATAAAAAAAAATATATACAGACGAACACAGAACCTCCTCCTTTTTGTTGAAGTCGGTTAAAAACGCAGTTGAGACTACCATCTCACAGATTATCTCGGTATAGCAAAAATATGTATTGCAACTGTATTCGCTTGTATAATAAGTTGCCTTTAAATCTGAAAAAGGAAAACAATATTTCTAGATTGAAAAAACAATTAGTCATTTCTTATTGAAAACGCCTTTTATACCGTAAATGAATTTATGACCTCTAATTAATTGTATTTGTAATTATTTTAATGTGTTTATTTTAATTGTATAATTGACAAATCCTCCTGCTGTATGCATGATCAAAATAAAAAAGGATAATATATTTATTATTATTATTATTAGTAGCAGTGCCGTTCTTTCGACGATTCCTCTATTATAGTACGCGCCACGAATCTAAAAGGCTCGGAAGTTAGATGCGAATGCAGGTTTGCGCTTGTACAGTCTGTTGAAAAACCTACAAACTCGCAACTCAACAAAACTAACATAGCAATAACATTTTGACAATAGCGTACTGGACTGTACTTTAAAGCAGGAAAGCGACAAGTGACAAAGGCAACGAGCGATCACGGCCAATCACCGACGAACGCACGTTCCGTGCAGGTAGCTGGGAGGTGGTGGGAGTGTATCAACGACTCTAAAATGTGACTTTTCGAAACTTTTAGATCCGTGGCGCGTACTATACAAACCAACAACTATTTCTCAGATTCTAATCCGAAAACTAGTGGCTCCTCTTCCATCCCGAATGTATAATTACGTCTTCTTTACTCTAAAATATCACAACGGTCGCAGAAGTAGTCAGCGTGAAATAGTGCCGTGGTTTGGACGACTCCTCTACATTACAATCATAGAGATATTAGACTAGAGTACGCGAGTGAGCCGTGAAAGTGTCTGCAATTCAGACATCTCTATGGTAACTAATGATACAAAACAATTCTGATTTGAGTAAACAAATATCTGGCTTTCTGCAACGTTCTCTCTCTCTCAACTGAGGACATTTTCAGTTATGGCAAGCATACGAACTAGCGAACTCTAGTTACTTATATCTCTATGATTACAATCCATCAGCTATTTCTCAGATTCTAATCCGAGAATCAGTTGAATTTGGTAGTAAAAAATGATCTCGGCAAATTTCAAATCGAAGCCGCAAAAGGCATTTTACCTTTAGTTTCATTAGCTGTAAAACACTAAGCTTAATAAAATGTGGCTTCTTACTTCAAAACTTCAAAAACACATTTTTTAAACTATACTTCAAAAAATTCTCTGAAAAGTGTGACCGTGTTGAAAACAGTCATAAATACATTTTTTTCAGTGAGTTTACCTCTGAAAATATCTCGGAATTGACGAGCAACCGTTTGGTTTGTCAATTTATGATTTTTAATACGAAGGAGAATGTTTTTTTTTGTCTATAATTATCCCATTTGTAATAAAAAGATTTTTGACTATACATATAAATAAATAATTTTATTTATATGAAAATTGTATACTGAACCGTTACCCATTTTATTTAGGGTTTAGATAATGGGCCGGCATTTTTCACGCCCAGGGCGGCACTTAGAGTAAATCCGGCCCTCTGCGCAATATAAGTGTCATCACAGCTAAAATCGATATGAGCATCTCAATGAATTACGATTGAATTTCGACCAGTAGGTACCGCTAGTACTTATTATTTAATATGGATCAAGTGTTCGTTTAGATCGGTTTTCTTTAGCAGACTGTATAGTTTATATAAATTTGTAGGTGTATCCAGTATATTACCTACCTGTAATATAAACCATTGAGCCAAAGGAGAATTAAATTCTATATTCACTTGTCTGTGTGCCATTGTACAAACATATGTGTTGTCTAACCTAACTAATATACATACGTGTATATTTACATCAGTGCGTATTTAACTGTCAAATATAGTATAGCGGCGTAGCAAGAGATGGGCGTGTAGGTAAGGAGGCGCCATCGTGAGTCATCGCTTCGAAATACGTCTAAAGGCCGCTGCACACGAGGCTGGATTTGCCGCTAGATTCCTTGCTAGATTTGACTACTAGTTTTCTAGAGCTGGTTTTCTTACTCGCTTCACACGGAGACGTCTTTTAAAGTTTGTTTTGGGGATAGGTCTGGCGCGCGAGCAGTGACAAAGCAAAACGTGTCTGTCGTCTGAGCAGAATGACGCCATGTTGGTTTGTGGGCGTTTGTGCATGCGTCGCCCACGTGACAAGATACTGCTTCCTGATTGGTTTTTGCTCAGAACAAGCAGATACCTAGCAAGAAAAATAGCCCTTGTTCCAATTTTAAAATCCAATCTTGATAGCTGATAACACTCGCACAGAATATTCGAAATTTGATTGTGTTCGACCGGTCTTCTGTGATGAAGCCACGCACTACAATTTTAAAAGTACATTACCAGTAATTAACATGTTATTTTGTACCACGCCAAGGTAATTTATTAAACAGTTGTGTGTGTACTACTGTAAAAAAAATAACAGAAACAGAACAATATTATAGTACGTGTTACGAAGCTATTGTGTTTAAGATGAGCCTCACTGACAACTGAACTACGCCAGGAGACTTCAACGTTAGAATAAGTACGTAGATTCAACACTTATCACTCATTGTCAGCTGAGATCGCCGCCGTGTTTTCGTTTTACTTTTAAACGTATCTCGAAATAGTAGTTTATGTATCTAGACTGTATACTGCAATATTTTATGTACGAGCTGTGACATGGAAAAACGAGAGTCAAAGAGTATAGACATTCACGCGAGCCATATTAAAGCATTATACATTCCCGATATATTGCTGATACTCACTTCATTACAATAATATATCTGACAGCTGTCATGTTCTCTGTGTGCGGCCATATTGCATTTCATTTGGGTTGTTTGCGTAAATTACGCCTGCTTTGTGTCGCATTATTTTCATTGATACAACGTTACTTTGTAGCTCAGTTAGCCTACAGGCTACAATATAAGTAATTATAATTGGGTATAAATTCACTGCATTTGAATTTTGATGCATAGTCATAGAAAATCGTAAAAAACAAAATTCTAAATTAAAATAGAGGATTTTTTTTACGTTTTCCCCCAAAAAAATTTCGCGAGGTAGTTCTGTACTACTCAATTTTAAATCTAGTTTTAAAAATATCATTTGGATCAACTAAAGCTACATCTCCGTTTAGTGGCATTCTTAAATCTAGATTTTAAGCTTAAAGTTATATCAGAAACCGACCAACCGAACAGTCTGTAATGAATTCCTACATCAAATTCTCACATAATCGGACCTATGTAATTTTAGCGATTGGTGGAACTGACGGCCAGAACAAACGCCATAGCAACCAACAATGTCGTTCATCATTCCGTAGGTATATACGAACACAAGAATTTTTCATGGCATGCTAAAAGTATTGATTTAATTTTAATTATACGTACGTAAGTTTATTATAGGTACAAAGGCGATTGAACTTTAAAATTAATTCAGAAAGAGGATTAAATATGTCAGATAGTAAGGAAATTAATGCAGTACCTCACATATCGTTGCATGCATTTAACTAATTCTGGAAGGTTTCACTTGTGGCGTGTTTTTCATTTGTTCACAAATAATACGTATATCAGCCAATGAATTTATTATCGTAACTGACTCATTGACCCACAACTATCCGATGTTATTTCACCTTAAAACACAAGTACTTTTAATCAAAGCGGTGCCAAACTTTCCAAATTTTTTCAAGCTATAAAATTGAATATCTTACGCGGGACCCGTATTTTCGTTTGTCTACAAAAGAGCACGATTTTGTAATTCAACATTAACTTACAGTAGATCTGATAAGATATAATCTAAAACAAAGTCCTTCCGTCGCGTCTGTCTGTCTGAACGCGATAAACTCAAAAACTACTGAACGGATTTTCATACGGTTTTCACCAATAGAAAGAGCAATAAACGAGGAAAGTTTCTGTATATAATTTGTAAATATTTTGTATGGTTTTGACAAAAAAAAAAACTGTTTTCGTACTCTTACATGGCTAACGCTGGCCAAATCTTTAGAGATACATCAAAACAATGTACTTTGATAGTTCTGCTGTGTAGATGGGAAGATCAATATAATATTTCCAGAACAGTTTTGCACCCGGATGAAACCGGGACGGGCCGCTAGTTGAAAATAAATTTGTCTAATATTGCGTTGTAACGTTAAACCACATTAAACAGCAGAAAGAAAGTGTCTAATACAATCTTCAACCAAGTACGAATAATGTAAATTAAGGCCGCTGCACACGAGACTGGAAATACTGCTTGGACTTCTGCTGGCAAAATTAGAACAGGGGCTATTTTTCTTGATTGGTCCTCTGCTTGTAAGAACCAATCAGGAAATGATCTCCATCCGCAAAACAAGCTTGAAAAGATGCCTCGTGTGAAGCGAGCACATAAAAGCAATTAAGAAACCCAACGCTGGAAAACTAGTAGTCAAATCTAACAAGGAATCTAGCGACAAAACCAGTTTCGTGTGCAGTAAAATAGATCAGCATCGGGTTATATTTACAAGCCCTCTATAAATATTACAGATTTCATTCAGTTTACGTTCTTCTATTAAAGAGCAAAGCTTATTAATAATGTAATTTCGTTTAAATCACGAGAGAAGATCATATCTGGTTAAAAAGAGGTATGTGGTTTCTCTGAAGTTGTTTTTCATAATAGCTGATAAAATGTAAGAATGTGATATACAAGTGTAGTTAGTACTACATTGTTACTAATAATATGCAGATGAAGGAATTGCACTTTCGATTTTCATATGTTCTGTTTTTAATATGTGCCAAATACGATTGTGTTTTGTTAACAAACGATATTGTTTTGATGAGGAAACGTCTTTAAAAAAATTTATCACTTACTTTCTCTTGTCTGAATTCTTGATTGGTTTCTACAATGTTTTAAAAAATGTTCTCAAACGATTCCTGGGATATTGAAACGTGAAAATCTTTTAAAATCCCGAAGAAAAAAAATATTCGGACTGATTCCGAATTCACGGCAGTGAGATTTGTCTGAAAACAAACGGACTGTCCAGGTGAAACACCTGTCCACTCTGATTACTGAATATACTTGTCTATCGTGTTAGAGATGAGAATTGAAAAATTAACTTTTCCGAAATCTTTCGAAAGAGAGATTTGAGCCTCTTCTCAGAAATAACCAGCTGTATTATGCTTTCCTTGGAGCAGTTACTTAACTTTTCAGTATAGTTTTTTTTTTTAAAGAACGCATGTACCGTTCTCTGCAAGTAACAGATGTACCATACATATCAATATTTTGGTCTGAATGTATTATCCGATCAACCAAAGAAAGTCTACCTAAAGAATGTGCATTGGATCCTTTATTTAGGGAAAACGGCACGAAAACATGCCGCTTTCCCTAAATAATGGGCCCTGCGCACACTGTTTCGGTAGACTTTCTTTGGTTGATCGGTATAGCTTAATTGGCCAATAAAACAAAGATGATTTGACCCTAAACATTTCCACAAAATCGCAGAAGGATGAGGGAACATTTATATAAGTATGATATACACAATCTCTCAAAATTGCATCTTCGTGCGATGACTGGAACTTGTTAAAAAAAACGTTAGAAAACTGTGTTTCATCAGTTTTTTGCTTGTATCTTATCAAAGTTCAATATTGTTACCATGGAAAAGTTCTTCTAATTTTAGAATTAGATGGAAACTTCTATAAAAAATGCTCATATCACATTTGTGACATTCCAGTAATCCGGACATATTATGTGAATCGTAACCTAAGGCGTGTTTTATGCAATATCCAGCTGTGTCAATGTAGGGTTGTTGCTTTAAGCGAAGTGCCAGTTGACCAGTTGTGTGAGATTTTATGTGAATTTGAATGCTCGAATCGTAAAATATTAAATGAAAAATTATTTTCTCTCCGCGAGGACACCCTTCTCCGTCGATCTGTGTTCGCAGAATTCTAGCAGTTCCCTTCCGCACAGACGTTCTTAGGTTGGACACACGGTAGAGTTGAAGGCATGAACTGGACACCTCACAAACCAGCAGACAGGTGTTTAGTGTTCGTACGCACAAATACGTATCTCTAGAGGTCGTTCAATAACGAAACGTTACGTAATCTTCCGTAATTGTGAGCATAGACTGTAGGTACACAGAAATACAATTATCTATCTGTGATTTATTTCTGCGAGATTTTCAGGTATTTTTTGTAAATATTTGGACGAGTGAATGCGTTTGTATAAATTTTGTTTGAAAACGCTCCACCTCTTTTTGATAGTACTTGATACGTGATCAATTTATTGGTACACTATCGGCCCGTCCGGGTGCAAAACTGTTCTGCAAATATTAAATTGACCTTTCCATCTACACAGCTGAACTATCAAACTATATTGTTTTGATTTGGCCAGCGTTAGCCATGTAAGCATACGAAAATAGTTTTTTTTTTAAACCGTCATTGTTCAACCATTTTGTACAAAACCTTCCTCGTTTATCACTTTTTTTATTAGTGAAAACCATTTGAAAATCCGTTCGGTAGTTTTTGAGTTTATCGCGGTTAGACAGACAGACGCGACGCAGGGACTTTGTTTTATACTTATATACTTATTAGTGATGTGCCGGATACCCGTATCCGCGGATATCCGAGGGAGAAGAAAGATCCGTATCCGTTAGTTTTTGGCGGATCTTTTACCTTATTAATTTTCAATTCATAGGTGAAATTTTAGGTATATATATATAAGTGATTAGGTAATAATGAAAAACTGTTAAATTCCATTCAGACTATTTTTTTATTTTTTAAAATCGTATTTGGCACCTTTATATTGCAAACATTTATCGTAGTGAGTACCATACCAATAGTACATAACTCAAAGGTACTAAAAAACTAGATTGTCTCTTTCCAAAGATTGATGTGTAATATCATCGATCTTTGGAAAGAGACAATCTGTTATGAGAGTCAACTCTTAAAGAGGTCAATAACTATATTTCCCATAACAGATAGTCTCTTTCCAAAGGTCGATGTGCAATATTTACCGCCGCGTACTCTAAGAAAGTTAAGATCCGTGTCCGTATCCGCGGAACTTGAAACCAAATATCCGTATTCAGATCCGTATCCGCGGATATACATTTTTAACGATCCGACACATCACTAGTACTTATCGATAGATAAACTTACTAACCGCTATTGAAATATTATGATAGGGTTTCTCTCAAATCCGTGTTAAAATGGGTTGAAGAAGTCGCGAAAAAACTAGGTAAATACATCGCTATCTGTCAGTTGTTTCACATTGCGAGAGCGATTGTAAATTATGGCCGCTAAACAGCTGAGGTCGTCTAGAACACATTGCAACTGCCGTAAAAAAATTAGAGTGGATTTATAAAACTAAGAAAAGACACATTTAAATCAAAATATATGTGCCAAATATAAGTTTAATGGACAGCTGTATTTACTAAGGTTTCGCTGAAATCTTTTAAGCCATACCAAGTTTATATTTGGACCATATTATTCTGTTAGTTTTTGGGATTTGAAATGCGACTTAAAGCGTAAACGGAAGTTGAAAATTTAATAATTTATAAATACTTGTTGAGAATCATTTTTAGACTGTCATGGATTATTTTTAGCATCGAGATACAGAAATATTTTTAGAATCGCAATTCGCAATACCTACTTATGCATATTTCTGTGGGAATTTTGCAATATGTCGTATGCACTTAGCAAGGTACTTTATACTTGGCGTTTAGTAATGATCTCAGTTGTCGGTCGTCTATAATCTTAAATAATCTAGCATGCATTTTGATACGCACGATAAATTAAGCTGTTTGTTGGATCCAAAATGATTTGGCCCAAAGCATTCGATTATGGTGTGACTCATTCTTGGAAATCATTCCCTTTAATAGTTCAAGTTTAATAAATAATTCTCACACATTTTCTGGTATTTATGGAAACGATTAAAGATTTTTGATCATAAACATGTGTTCCTTGTGCAACATGCATTCCACTAGAGATTTAAAATTATTAACAACTGGCCGCCCGTCCCGGTTTCATCTGGGTGCAAAACTGTTCTGGAAATATTACATTGATCTTCCCATTTACACAGCAAAACTATCGAAGGTCAGTTGTTCTGATGCATCTCTAAAGATTTGGCCACCGTTAGCCATGTAAGCGTACCAAAACAGTTTTTAATTTTTGACAAAACACCGTCATAGTTCAGCCATTTTGAAAAAAACATTTACAAATTATATATACAGAAACCTTCCTCGTTTATCGCTCTTTCTGTTAGTAAAAACCTTATGAAACTCCGTTTGGTAGTTTTTGAGTTTACCGTGTTCAGACACAGACCCGGCGGAGGGACTTTGCTTTATATAATACTAGCGGCCCCGCCCTGTTTCACCCGGGTGCAAAAGAACGAATGGGGGAGGGAGTATGCACGTTCATCTTAGTTTACGGATATAAATATTGTGTCCAAATTTTATGATGATCGGATTTACTGTTCAAAAGTTTTTGTCGGACGGACAAATTTTGAGTTATATATTTTGCAACATTTTTCATTGATGCTCCACTCCTATTGATCGTAGCGTGATATTAGATAGCCTTAAGCATTCCTCGATAAATGGACTATTCAACAGAAAAAGAATTTTTCAATTCGAACCAGTAGTTCCTGATATTAGCTCGTTCAACCAAACAAACAAACTCTTCAGCTTTATATATTAGTATAGATATTATAGGTGGACAATATTTGACACAAAATGTAATTCCTCATTTCTTCTTCAGATGCATCGTTTCTTCTGCATTTTTTTTTTACCAAAACTTAGGTATACTCTTAGAACCAATTCATATTTTCAGTTTATTTTTGACGTGATAACGTCTTATAAATTGATGAAATACCAGCTGCACGCACGAAAAAGTGTAACGTTCCTAACGTTCCGCCTGACCCTGTGCGTGCAAGCGAGAGCGCAGTATGCTTCGGCCCAAGTTTGACAGCTACTAAAATTTAGGTTATGTATTACGGAATACGTTATCACGTAAAACTATCGTCCGTAAACCGACTTTACAGACAACCAATTTTTTTCGTTGACAATTCAATAATGAATATCTACTTTTCACCAGTTTTGCTATTATAGGGAAATTCTAAGTCTTGAAAACGCCATATTGTATTCAACCCCCGTGAATTAACGGTCTCACACTTTCTGACACACCTCGTCCAAGATGTTCTCGTATAGGCAGTGTCGACGATTGCATCAACCTGTGTGCATTATGCATAATCATAGCTTATCAGACTAATATAAAATATCTTCTCTGCGCTCATTGGAAATTCTGCAGAAAAACACAATTAAATCATGGCGGAACTAATATTGCATGCAGTGCAACACATTATATGGAGTTTTACATTGCAAAGAGCTGCATCTTCTCTTACGTGCTTTTAATATGGAAATTGATACTGATAAAGTAAATACAGCAGATGTTTAAATTGTTGAAAATTACACACAATACATTATAAAGAAACTGAAGTTGTTAATTAGAAGATGAGTTTTATTGAAAGTAATATTATTGTCGCGTGAGAGATTTTAAATCAGTGAGCGGGCCGTGCCCTGAAACCGTCTCAATACGACCCGCGACCAGAATCTAATCATCAATGTGGTGGTACGGGAGCGGGATCGTTACAGGACCTAATTATATGGCGGATTATGTTGGTATTTGCTCTTGAATCTATACGAATTACGCGACGCCCCAGGACATATGGGGAAGAGCATTCCTATTTGATTCAATTACTTTCAGCAGTAAAACATTCTTATTCTTTATTCATCTTAGTTAAAGAGAAATTCACTTCGAGGAAACTCAGAGTATTTTACAGTTCTTCAAAATTTCGTTACTATAGCGTCAGTATTCTTGATTCGAACGTGAATAGTACGTAGTTTGAAAGCAATGTTAATCAGAGTGTATCCAGTGTACCATACTTACTCGCGTGTGCATTACGTGCATTTAGTGAATACACGCACAACAAGCCGGTAGTCCACTGCGCAAGTGAATCTGTTCTGTAACCGATTCAAACGAAATTCGTCATCGTAGTACTTTTCAGTTAATTAGGAAACGAAAAATGACAAAAAGGGTAGACGGACTACTGTTGCGTTTTAAATCTAATTTTTTTACAGATTGTCTAAAATTGTCCTAAACCTTTTTCAACTAAAGTTATGATTAATGTTACACCTATATTTTATCATGTTTGAAAGGACCCCGCACGGAACATATGGGAATTGGCCCTCGGTTAAAATCTTCCATACTCGGGGATATTATCCAAAAATCGACGCTGATCAAAAGTCTCCATGGGCACGAAGTCCGGAAATGCGATAAAAAAAAAATATATATATATATATATATCTATATATATGTATATATATATATTTTTTTTTTTTGGAGGAAGTGGAAAAACCTTCATATGATATATATACATATGTATATACTGTATATGATATATCTGTGTGATGTAGATATATGTCTATAATAGAATATCACAAGGAGACGGGTGCATTTGCTCATTTTCCCTATTTTGATTGCAATAAAAGTATACTTTTATTGCAATCAAAATAATAATAACTCCCCGGGATCGCATTTCCGGACTTCGTGCCCATGGAGACTTTTGATCAGCGTCGATTTTTGGATAATATCCCCGAGTATGGAAGATTTTAACCGAGGGCCGATTCCCATATGTTCCGTGCGGGGTCCTTTCCTGAGCGATAAGTTCAGATCCCCTTGAGCACAAAAACTGGAGTCTGGCATTTCGTACCCGGGATGACCCCCGCCTGGCAAAGTGTTGAACATGTCAAAGTTCGTAGCTCCCTTAAAATATTTCATCAAGGCTGATTTTTTCAAAACTAGCAGTAGCAACAATTCGGTGTTTCTATATAGTTTCACGCCTGTACTAGGATTGACAAAATCAGCCTTGATGAAATATTTTGAGGGAGCTACGAATTTTGACATGTTCAACCCTTTGCCAGACTGGGGTCGTCCCAGATACGAAATGCCAGACTTTAGTTTTTGTGCTCAAGGGCACCTGAACTTATCGCTCAGGAAATTTCAAATATGATAAAATATATGTTAAGTGACACATCCAGTTTGATATCTTTGATCGGGTTGTCCCGGGTTGTCTACTGCCAGACTGTGCTTTTTACGTTCAGGATAGCGCCCTTAATGCACTCAGGTTTGAGGAAATAAGTAAAATCGTCACTAGATCCTTACCTATAGGGAATAATGTGCGCTGTTCAAAATTATGAAATTTTTGTCTCCCTGTCGATTATTCACCCCCCCCCAAAGTTACCAGTGCCTATAACTCAAAAGGCAAAACTTCAAAATGCGTGGAAAGTTTTGCGCGGACACGCTATATTGTGCACTTTTTTAATAATGTTTATATGCGCTTGCCTCCGTCTAGAGATTTTATCGTGCACTTCGACAGAAAACTCATACGGGAATCGTTGAGCTGACATTAAAGCCTGACCATTTATTTATTAAATTTATGTTCTACAGCCGCAAGCACTAAAATCTTTCGACAACTGAAAATATTACACGCATTGAACTTTGGAATTTTGTTTTGGGAAAACTTTATTTGTGTTTAATATTTCTCCTCTTTTATGCGACCGTATAAATTTTTACATTTATTAAATTCGTTACATGCTGCCGTTAATTTGAGAGCGTGTATATTTTTAAAATGTTAATAGTATTAAAATTAGATCATAGGTGCATCAGACTGTAGGAGATTGAACCGTTTTTAAAATGAATTAATATAATGGAAAAACTTTTAACAATTTGACGTTTTGTTACAATATTGAAAAACTTTTCTGTCACGTATGTCTGGTAAGCTGATCCAGAAACGAAAAATTGGTCGTCTTTCCATGTCTGTGCGGAAGTTTTTTTTTCAAAATCACTATCCCACGTTCTTAAATTCGACGTTTGTTGATAGAACTTTTACCATTACAACCCACAAATTGGGAATGGTACTAGTATACGTCAAAAATTTTACAATATCTTTTCGTTTTGAGACCCCCCAATCCAAAATTTTTTGGAAAAACTCTGTACGCCTGTTTGTGAGCACGACACAGGTCAAACGGATGAGCGGATTGAAACCAAATTTTGGGAGGATGTTTGATATGTATAAATATGAAGAGCCCTATTGTTTTTGGGGAAAATCGACATCGCGCAAAAGAGATATGCTAAAACGTTGTTTTTTATATAATAATGGTATACTTGTCATAACGGCTTATTATTCTATTTATTTTTTCAAGAAAGTTTCGTTAAAAATATTTTTTTCTAAACCTTATAGTTTCGGAAATATTTTGAAAATAAAAAAAAATCGGCTGTTCTTTTATTTTGTAGATCTGTCAGAAACTAGTTAAGCATGCTTTGATTAATTTTTACATGACGTGAAACATATTATGTAGGTAATCATGGCAACGAACAGCAAATATAATATAGAAAACTAGCCATTACCCGCGTCACCTCACGCGATCTCAGAAATTATACTATATCAATTAATGTCAACATTCTGAAGTTGCAATGGTCCCGTCGCCCAATTGGTTAGAATTTTTTAATTAATTCAGTCTGAATCCACTGTCTTTATAATCGTTTCATCGATAATCTGCTGATGTCTATCACACTAAATCATAACCCTGTTGAAAGCAATTTGTTCGTTGATAATATAGAACTCTAACTTTTGATTGAGTTTGCGTGGTTCCTGCATACAAATAGGTACACAATTATTGTGAAGCATTAATGTGTGAATGCTCGTCCCCAGCAATCAATAGTTCGCGATATCTCTGCTTTGATTTTTCCATTAGCTATATCTGTTTACATGAATCTATTTTATTTAATATTTTTTATGATTGACATTGATATCAATTTGATTAATAATGTTGATTTATAGCAGTTTTTTTCTTGAAAAAATGCATCATTCCACTTATATGGATACTGGGTGTTTTTTAACACTTTTTACATTTTTCATTAAAAAATAACGGGTTGAATAAAAAAACAGTTCGAACGAGAGTTGTTCAAAATCGGTTGGACACAATAGGTACCCATCCCCACCACCTCATCTCTTAGCAGTGAGAGGGGGTTTTTTAAATGGGAACCCCCATTTTTTATGGCCGGATATTGCTTTTTGTGAAAAAAAAACATTTTTTGTCTGAACTTTTCTTCAATTCGTAGTTTTTACCAAAACGTTCATTAAAAAAAATCATTATTATAGCGATGTGAAAAAAACTACAATTTAAAAAAATTTAAAAAAAAATCCCCCGTATATACCTATTAGTGATGTGATGAATATTGAATGTTCGCATATTTTTTGATGCGAATATTTTGCGGATCTTATCTAACATCAGAAAAAATGATGTTTTTTAAAATTATTAGCATTTTTATTAGAAAGGTGTTTTTCTTACTCCTTTTTTATTAAAATATAGTTTTTTCGCTAAAGTAACCTTGCAAATTATATCAGCCTTTACTTAATAATCAACCTAGTACCCAGAACCATTCCAAACGGAATATTCGCAATCGCAGTCGCGAATGTCTTAAAATTGACATTCGCTGCATCACTAATATCTACCTATATAATTTAAATAATTAATTAGTTCAATTAAAGTATTATTTATTTATTTATATATAGATGATTTAACAGTTTTGACAATAAACCCGTTTACAAGGTGTTTACAGACCTGGAAAATCCAGGGAAATAATGAGATCTATCGTTTTTGCATAATGTCACAACTCGTACATAATAACTGCACGTTCTAGATTACATTAAATTGGTATTAGTGTTCCATAATCTTTGTATGATTGTTACGTCCTAACTTTAACGTTTTTCTTTCTTTGTTGCAGGTAGAAGACGGAAAAATGAACCAAAATCGAAGCAAAGTTGTTGTTCCTCTAATATTAATAATAATAAAAATAATATAATAATAACCAATGAACCTATTTCAACTATTTCTAATCCTACTACAACTACAAAAGTCACATCTTCCTTTCATACTAATAGTAATAATTATAATAAAACTAATTTATTATCAACGTTTCGACATTCATCGCATTGTCCGTCATCACTAGAATCTTTACCGTCGCCGGCAACACTGTCGTCGTCAACGTGTTCTTCTGTTTTATCTTCTACGTCATCTACTACTACCACCACCAACACATCGTCGCAACCGACGACGTCAGTGATATCGAGATCTTCGTCGTCGTCGTCGTCGTTATCACCGTCAACGTTACTACATCACCTGTTACCACTTCCTCCAACGTGGCTGTGGCTCGCGCTGTTAGCGTCCACACTTCTGTCCATAGCCGGTAAGTCAGTTAACTATTTTTTTATCATTATTACGTATTTCTTCTATAAGTGTACGTTATCTTTTCACATTTTTGATGACGGATATAAAATTGACATGTTTGTACACATTTGATAAAGAAACGTGATAACTTTTTATAACCTTGATTGCTCGGTATCACATTGTCTATTTCTTCTATAACCCACTGTAATATGCAAACTGTAAATTCGATTATATAACGCGAGTAATACGGGCTAAATTGGCGTTTGCGCAAACCCGCGAGTAAAAACTATTAATAATAGAAATAGTCCAAGTGTGTAGGCTTTCACGGCCGGTGTTGATCTAAATCTTCTTGGTTTCCGGGCTTGTTTGCCGTGGTCCATTGGTATTTCTACCCGACGTTTCGTCTACTATTGCGGTAGACATTATCAAAGGCGATGTGGTAGCGAGCGAAGTGTCCTTACCTGTGAGCTGCCTAGAAGGACACTTCGCCCGCGATGTGATAATGTCTACCGCAGTTGTAGACGAAACGTCAGGTAGAAATACCAATGGACCACGGCATACAAGCTTGGAAACCATGAAGATTTGGATTGAGATTTCTACACTAACTTTAAAAGTATATATACATTTTTTTTGGCGATCATTCGATTATTGAAGTCATTCGATTATTAATGTCTCGATTATTGAAATATCTCGATTATTCCCATCATTACTCACTTTTAAATGAATATTGACTGTAACTCTTAGAAATATTGGTATTTTTCAAGCTAGCAAGGAAATTCCGCTCACAAAAATATCGCGTTACGTTTTCTGAGAATCAAATATTTAGTTTTATGCATCTGTAACGTGTAAATTTCTTAAAACAAAATCGTTTTTGACGATGTCGCCTTGTTTGTTTCATTCAACAGTAAAACTGAAATATCTGGCAGTTTCGCGTTACTTTAGAGGCGCCATTTTGAAAGCAATCGTTTTGTAAATAAATTTAAAACACAAAGTAGATATGTCATGCGCAGTGTTACTAAGCGTTTACTTATAACGTGCAAATTGGCATTTTTGTTTTAAAATATATGCGCCATGTCGTCTTATAAGAAGTCAGAAACCCGGAATCGTCCGCCATCATATAATAATATTCAACATTTACGTAGATGGGATTTATGACATTGCGGCTGACAGACAGTGCTCATTTGTTTGGCATATTTGGTCAGAAGCACTTAATATCATGCGCAAAGACGTGGACTCGTGTTCTTATATGACTTGCCTATTTTTATTAAATTGCGTTGTTCTCCGCAGAAATAATTCGCGGCCAATTCTCGGTTGCAAAAAGATTTTTAAAAGTGTTTACTCGGAGACAAAAAAAAACTTCGTTAATTGGGCGAAAATTTTGTTATTTTACGCTTTTTACTGACCCTTTCTTGAAGAAGGTTCAATTTTTTTTAAGTTTTTATTTTAAATTTTTTAATGGGCTTTTCTAATAAATAAAATTATCGACCAATTTTTGAGACAATATATTAACAAATTATATATAATTATAATTTAATAAATTAACGTTTCGATCCGGATTTGGACCTTGCTCCGGGCTTTTTTAGTGTGTAATGAAACCGAAGAGCTACGTCCACGGCGATAATTACAACTTTTTCTTTGATTTTTGTTAATTTTACAAAAAGTTGCTGAACCGATTTTGCTAAAATTTATATGGAACCAACTTCGAGACATACTCTATTGAATAAAAAAAGAATTATCGAAATTGGTTCTCAGCCGGCAAAGATATCGACAGACAGTATAATTTTAAACAAGTTACATTTGACACGTTTATACAATTTTCAGTAAAAATCAGTCGTTTTTTTCAAAAAAAATAGTAATTTTAATACCCGTTGATGACGTTTTTTATTTTAATTTATTTTTTACATAACAACAATAAGTACCTACTGAGAAAACAGACAGAATTGATTCTCCGAAGATGGCATAAAGTTTGCCGAAACGTCAGACAATAAAATGCAATAAAAAAACCTTTAGTATTTGCTTAGTTCATTGATCCTATGCCACCAGGATTCATCCTTTAATCTTCCAAAAAAAAAAAATACAATCGAATAGAGAAACTCCTTTTTTTGAAGTCGGTTAAAAACGGGGAATAACAAATGTGATAATGTCTATGACTATAGATTATAACTAAACTAAATTAATTTTGGGATAATTTTCTAGTGAAACCACGCATTTGTTATAAATTATCTTGCTTGTTCTGTTCGCGCAATATTTACAATTTAAAAGGGGTGTATCCTCATTTCTCAGCGACATTTGTCAAATATCTAGTTACAGTGTAAACAAGAAATGTGTACACATTATTTAATATCAGTGATCGATTTGCGCAAAACTGTAATTTTAGAACAAAATGAATGACAAATAACCGATAAGCGCATACGTTTCGTTACGTCATTAAAATTCCGAGAAGTAAATTTCGCCGTTCCGAATTTACACCAAGTCGGCCGGATTCTAGTGACGTGTGAGGTGAACGAACCCCTTTGAAAATCTCCCAACGATTCCTACATTCTAGAGCCATGCTAGAGAGAACACAAGAAGTTGTGTTGTCATTTATTTTTCCCCTTGTGCAGATGGACTGAATACGTTTAAAGCTATAGGAAAGTGGACATGTATGCCGTGTCGGCACGGTCTGGAACTATCGTCAGATAGATTGCAGATTATAGACGCTTAGCAATGGATATCTCATGCTGACTTGCAGAAAGTATCGCCAAAAAATTTATGACAATAGCCTTATGCATGCAGGAGAGAAGTTTAATGTCGTTATGAGAATCTCTATTATGTACTCACACAAAAACGAATGACCTACATTAAAAAAAGTCGCTTTTTAAGCTAAATTTTGATCATAATCCGTAGAAAAATGTTGTTTCCAAGTGGAAATTGTACATAAAAATATGTTAGATATCGTCGGTCTAATTTTAAAACCCCGTAAGTCAATTTTGCTTATTTTTTACGAGGTTTTACAGAAGTGTAGGTACTAAAATCCTAAAGCACTATAGCCTAAAATCATAATTTCATAAAATTTTGACTTACGAGGTTTTAAAATTAGACCGACGATATATAGATGTATACACAGTTTTTTTTTTTTTAATGTAAAATATACACTGTACTATACTCCTTGCTCTGTTTGTTGAATATTTTGACGTTCACCCAAAAATCCGACCGATGGAGTTAGTGTAAACCTTAAAAAAAAGTTTCACAAAATAATAATGTTTTATCCTAACCCATGAATTGCACACAAAACTTCCACTAACTTTAATGTTTTACATCTGTACACTTCACAAAAGGTTAATAAACAAAACGACACATAAATAAATTCACAAGAGCACTGTAGATATAATACACCACGTTTAAAGGTTAGGTATTATGATTTATGTGGCGGCCATTATTATTTTATCAGGCGAATAAATATTTATATCTTGGAAGCAAGACAGAATAGATTCAATAAATAAAATTATTGACCAATTTTTCAGACAATATATTAACAAAATATATAATTAATGTATTAATTATATATTTTGTTAATATATTGTCTGAAAAATTGAAGAGTTCTAATCAGACGTTAATCAAAGATTTGAAGACAGAATAGATTTATACCTGCAGTAAACATAATTATGCTTGGTGAATTGAATTATAGCTATTTATTCGGAGGAATAAGTTACCTGAAGAACAAACGGACCGAATAAATAACTACTTACGTCGGTGAATATGGCCATTTAAGATACAGACTCTGCATACAAAACAGATTATATTATGAAAAAGTCGAATAAAAATTTGATACAGTGCTCTGTAAAGATGCAAATTAAACTAAATGTTCACTTATGTAGATACTTTCGTCTTCTAGACGTCTGAAACTCGGTGTCTGATTTTTCAAAGTAAAATTTGAATTGGGCCGAGAATAGTTCGGAGGCGTGCGCGCATATATATATTTATGGACAGCGTGCGTGACTGTTCTTTAATTGTGGTTCCTACTATGTCGAAAATTCAGTAGGGTAGAAATTCGCCATGCCTTATACCTATACTTTTCCTCCACATAAGTTTTCCTTTCTTTTTCATGCTCCAATGATTTATCGTGAAAATTCGACGCTGTTAGTTTTTAAGTCGAATTTATTTACACAAATCAACTCTGGCAGAGGAAGAAATAAATTTTCTAGCTAAAGACGTACACAAACGAAAAAAAAGACATTTCAGTTGAATGAATTATTTTGTCGGGAATAAGATGTATTTTCGCGGGTTTGATATATTGCTGAACTAAAATAGATATTTTATTTAAATTATATAGCTTATCTATAACAGCTATATTGCATATTATTTATTGCTTTACTTTTCGTGAAAACAGCAAGTTTCAGTGCGTGCGTCATTGCCGTTGTGTTTTTTTATGAGCAAGGAGCTTGTCAGGCCTAAAATCGGTTGATTTTCAGTAAACATGGAAAATTCTAAATAAATTAAATCAAGAATATTTTATTAGAAATTGACATATTTTGACAAGTTTATTTACAGTAGTGTAGAAATTATTAGAGACATCGACAAACATTCGTTTAATTTCTGCGTAATTAAGTTAATATCTAAAATAATTATCAATCTCGACGGATATATGGACAATAATATCAAATATTTCAGTGAAATTTATGCGATATTTAGACGATATTGTCACAAAATTGCGTATTTTTGTCAAAACCAACGATCCAATTGGCACCAAAATCAGTATATGTTTGTAAGAGTCCCTTCAAACATTTCTTTAAAAAAATATTTAAAGTTTAAGTATTTTAAACGAAAGCACCGACAAACACACACACGGAAAATTTATACAGGCTGTATCACAGGAAACCGTACATAGGGAAAAGTACACAGTACAAATTAGTTAAGATCAGAGATTGCTTTGCCGTCTATTCAGAGGTCGTTACCATGGTAACAAATCCATATAGCTGTTCATTTGACAGTTTAGTAATGTTAGACAGAGTGAGAGAAAGTTTTTATAACCGATTAAGCCACTGCTTAATTAAAAATGGAGGTTTATTTAAATATTTGCTTTATTTTTTTATATTAACTGTTTGTTTCATTTAATTGTTAATTAAAAAAATATTTTCTCAATAAAAAATTGTTTCATTTAATATTAAAGGATAATTTTAACTGATTTTTCTAATTATTCATTATTAGCTATTATTGTTATTAAATAATGGTTAGTCAGCGCTACCATAGTACCCATTCTCATAATATGTGGCCAAAGTAATCGTTGATTATTTGCACAATGGAGCTTTCCCTATGTACGGTTGTCTGTGATACACCCTGTATATTTATAGCGGTCTATCACGGTTTCACCCGAGTGATATAGATACAATTCTGCAAAAGTATTTTGTTTGCGGCCCGGCGTCTGAACTAATAGCTTTGAGCAAATTCTATCAGATTTGCTCCTGAACTAATAGCTTAGAGCGAATTCTGACAAATGTCGCTACTTAGTACTAAAACAGTTTTTTTTTTGTTGGCTTCACAAGTTATTAAGACAATTTTTTTGAGACAACATCGTAATTTTGTTCAAAATATTTTATAAAAACTATCCTATAGCGTAAGTTGCATCAAGCAAAACACATTCACAAAATTATAATATTACGCCCATATTATCACGTATGGAATTAATTAAGTTAATCAACGTTTTTGGCTAACCCTGGCTGAGTTTTTCAACGCTGTTATTTTGAACAGACGTAAGTTTTTTTTGCATATAATTCGGTTTGAACTCGATACGAAATTTTATCCAGACGAAAGAAGTGAAAAGCATTATATTTGTCTATAGTTGAGCTCTATTGATGATAGACGATAAACAATTCGGGAACAAGTCAGTGCTTGTAATCCAGACGTCTGACGCTTGTTCACGGAATGACATCATCCCGAATCCCGACGACCTATAATGACGTGTCCTCTCTCTGTTCCGCTACACTCTCGACGCGAGGGATGCCCGGGACTGTCTCGCTTGCACACTTTCACCGAATGTTTTCTCCTGTGTGTCTGTTGGTCATTTGCCAATTCGTCTGCATACTGGCTGGTAACCATTAAAATAATAGCTATGCATGGCTCGACACTCTTCACTTGTTTAATGGAGGAAAAGTTGCACCCACGGCCGTTCCTAGAAGGACGTATAGACAGACTTATTGTCGCTTTGTTCAAATTTATTGTTTACTTTTATAAATAACTTGATCTGGATATATTTCACAATATTGCAGTGCTAATTCATTGCGAAATAATATTACTCTTAAGATCCCGATTTGGCTCGATCATCACCATAGAGATATTAGACTAGAGTACGCGAGTGAGCCGTGAAAGTGTCTGCAATTCAGAGAGAGAGAATTAAGTTCCTTATCTCCATGGTAACTAATGATACAAAACAATGCTGACTTGAGTAAACATATATCTGGTTTTCTGGACTCGCTGCAGCGTTCTCTCTCTCAACTGAGGACACTTTCACTTATGGCAAGCATATGAACTAGCTAAGTCTAGTTACTTATATTTCTATGATCTTCACCCATCGAGTTTTCTAATGAAATTTGATTTTTGATAATATCATGTATTAATAAAGAAAAATTGATTAGATTGCCATTCAATTTCCTGGCAAAGCTATTTATGCGTTGCCATGGTTGCCTACACATAATATGTTCCACGTGTTCGCAATAAAATTATCTACATTTTCATAACATGACAATATAGAAAACCTTATAACTGCAAAATACTATTTCGAAAGTGCCTGTCTACCTGGTTTTATGCCAGGAATCAAAATGTCGACCAAAATTTTACTTTCGATTGGTAATAATTAATTTATCTGAAAACTCGATAACTACCTACATTTCAGAAACAAAATTAACAACTTTAATTTTTTATCAAAAATAGCTGTGCCAAGAAAATTAAATGGCAACCAAATCAATTTTTCTTTATTTATGCATTATATTATGAAAAATCAAATTTCATTAGAAAACTCGATGGGTGAAGATTGAGCCAAATGGGAATCTTGTACTATATGATGTCGTCCGACGTATCAAAAGAGAACAATTTTGAACAGTTCATATTACTCTTCATGTACGTTGAATTTCAGAAGACGCAACATAAGCGAGTTTTATTACAAGCTTTTATTTTAGTTTCTCTTGTCCTGGTGTCTATCTGTCTGTCTGAAATGAAATCTTGTAAGTGAAATTTGACCCACTTCCCGGTTTCCGATTGAGCTAAAATTTTGCATACGTATGCGGTTCCGATGACAATACAATATTACAATAACTAACTCGTTTCCCGAAGGGGATACTCGGTCATTGGCGTTGCGAATTAATGTGACGTTTTTGCGCAACCTACTACGTCAGTTTATGTAAATCTTCGGACATAGATTTTATAAAAAGCTCAATAATTTCGAAAACATTAAACTAAATGAAAATATTAGTGCTCTTTTTTATTGTCAATATCTACTTTTAAATCAAGGTCCTAAATATTCAGGTCACATAATATTTAGACTTATCTAAATATGTTGTTTTTTTGATATTTTATTGTCAACCAACGATTCATTCACGCCTTCTACAAAAGAAGTAGTCGGTGTATATTTAAATCTGCGAAATGATTAGCATTTTGTGTAGTTTTAGTGTATAACTAAATAGGAGAGCGTGTCCCAGCTTGGGAGTACATTGGGAGTCTGGTGTTCGTGGGAATTGTAACTGCCGGCAGTCATGAAACGGCACTCATGCAGATTTATGACTGTGTGTTTTAATTAAGCGATCGATCGTGGAACTTGTTTTAAGTACATTATATAATTTGTGTATAATGTGATTTTAATTATGAAACGCTAACAAGCAACGACTGCTCAAACAAACGCAACATCTTTTTGCAATGTCACGATTCAAAATTGGCAACTTTTAACTAAATAAAAGGAGTAACAACATTTTGTACGCATCAATAAACTGGTTACATAAATCGTTTTTTCAGTCAAATGGTTTTTGGAGACTCCGATATCATTTTAACTTTTTAACTACGATTTAGGGTTCCGTACCCAAAGGGTGCCTAACGGGACCCTCTGCTGCAGTCTGTCTGTCAGTGGGCTGTATCTCAAGAACCGTAATAGGTAGAGAGTTGATTTTTCACAGAGTGTGTATTTCTATTGCCGATATAACAACAAATGATAACGGTGCGTTTATACAGCAGTATATACTCGAACATTTATTAAAATACAATTATGAGAACTCTCGCATACAGCACGGTACGACCGCTAGGCAATCAGATATTACCACCGTATGCATAATACAGTTCGGGTAGTCCATCTGAACTCATTGCAATTATACACTAATTTTGTTGTGATATTTGTTTAAGATTAAAAACTGACAGAGCTATCCGACGTCCTTTTAAACTGTCTGTAATTATTTTCCCGTACCCATTCTCCACATATGTGTAACTTTTGTCTATGAATGTGAGGAGAGACTCCCTGTGAAGATTCTGGAATGCGCCTGGCACAATAAATACGTCTTAGGGAACTGTGCTGAATGTCGCCATCTTTTCTTTCCCTCTCTTCTTCGATCTGTCTGGAATAGTGATGTAACGAATATTCGCATTTTTTTTGACACTCGCATTCGCATAATATTAATATCAAAAATAAATCGCGTTTAAAAAAAATGTGAAAACAAAATTAAATCAGACATAAAATTTTGTTTTTTTAACATTTTCATTAGAAAAATAAGTTTTTCCGTTAAGATAACCTTGCAATTCTGTCTTTTATCAGCCTTTATTTTAACGGTAGGTAATAAAGCTTTAGAGTTAGTTAATCAACCTAGTACCCCCAACGAAGGCTTTTCGTTGGAAGTCAACCTTAGGACTGAGACAATCGAAGAAATTTATCTCGTACAATACCAAAAGGACTAAAGAACTCCTTATGCAAAGTATAGAACTGAGAATACTGACAGAACTCCTTACAGGCCACTGCCCTCTATGAGATACCATCTTTCAAAAATGGGTAAAGCCCAAGATGATCACTGTCGCTTCTGTAAAGAAGCAAAAGAAACTGGCGAACACATCCAATGTTCTCTCCAAAAGGCTGCTATATCTTAACAGGCCCTTTCCAAAGCCTGAGGACATATGGAGAGCCGCCCCCAGTAAGGTAATAAGGTTCAGAAAAAGCATTCTACCAGACTGGGAATAATACTATTAGGGGATGCACAAAAGATCTTTTAGGTCGCAGTGTTTGTGAGATATCAAGTGTCTTATCAACCCAAATAAATTTAAATCTAAATCTAGTACCCCCAACCGCTATAAATGTGGACCTTGGACAAATGACGCCAGATTCGAATACTGAATATTCGCGTTCGCGAATGTCTAAAAATTGACATTCGTTACATCACCAGTTAGATATTTACACGAATGTCCTGTTTTATCGATCTAGAAGCTTTTTTTCGTCATCCTCGTTCGCTTCTTTCAGAGATAAATTACAAACTCAGTTTACTGAACAATTCTTGAAGTTATGAGGACGTTTTAAAACTTTTCCTTCTAGGAAAATTGTATGTTATAAACGAGAATGTTAAAATTCCCATTTGAAGGAGACAAAATGGAGTTCATAAACGAAATGAAAGACTATACAAACGCCACCTAGAACCCCGCGTGTAGACAAGTTGGAAGTCTATTTCTGCGTTTCCGATTCTCATTTTACTTTTCCTGCGTATTGAAACACTTTTTTGTGCCCGGCCTCCTCAGTTATAATGTACTTTTTTCATTCGTTGGTGTTTTTTATGTCACTTTTAAGAACGATTCAAACTATGTTATGATAAATGAAACACTTTTAGTGCTATTATTATAGTTACAAAGGTATTTGCAAGCACATTAAGAATGTATGTATTAATTTGTAAATTATAAATAGTTTAATTTATTTTTATATCCTGTTTCCTATTAGTAAATCATACTACACTAGAAACGCAATAAACCGTACCTCGTTTAACCGAAATCTTCTCTAAACCGAAGAAAATTCCTTATAAAACCAAATATGATTTTCTTGCGTGATACTACAAATAAATATTCTGTAACTCGAAGCTCAAGGTTCGGAAAGTCCATTGGAATTTGACATAAAACGATACGAATCTGGTGACTGAGATATAAACCATAAGCACGTTACAGTTTACATACTGTTAGTATTACTATATACAGTAGAACTTCAATAAGTCGAACCTCGATAACTCGGAAACCTCCAAGACTCGAAAAAATGTTTTGTTCCCTACCCTTCAAGCCCCAAAATCTCCATTACTCGAAATTTCAACCCTCTATAAGACGAAATAATCAATGAGTCCCTACAAGTCATTTCGGTACATATTTTCCATCCATAACTCAAAAAAATAAATTGGACCTCTGTATCTCGAACATAGCAACTCAAAAATAGTTAGAATGAATCTTAACCTCGACAAGTCAAACACTTCCTTACAAAATCCGTCCAAGTCGAAAACTCGAATTTTTTGGCATCTCTCTTGAAGTTCGACTTACAGAGGTTCTACTATATTAAAAGAGAAAATGGCGGATTCGACATTGCATTTGGCCTAAATTCCGCTCATATTATGTAAAATCTGAATATATGGATGTAAGCGACACTTTTGCACTCTTCGTTACACAATGTTAAAATTCCGTAGCTCCAAGTTATAAAAGCCGCAATCACCCGAAATCTCAGTAAGTCGAATTTTTCAGCTTTTTGCTGGAAAGAATGCAGTTATAACGGGGCCTCCGCATATAATTTTTTTTTTTACATATTTTTCGACAATTTTGTTTGGCACTCGAACTTTTGTCTCTCTCCCTATAGAAAACAGTTGAATCGATTTTGATAAAAAATGTACACGGTTTTGGTGATGACAGCATTTGCTTGAAATTTGGCAATAAAACGAGAGAATTTTCGAAAAAAAACCCGAATTTAACTCGACAAAAGTCGCGGAAAAGTATATTAAAATATTTCGAAAAATGTCTAAAATCAAATCTGTAGTTCACATGTCAGATTTACATATAAAACCATTTATAAAAGTATCTAGATTCCAGACGTTCCATCGTAGATATCTATAGCGTGCCACAAATCGTCCCCCACTGTTATAGATTGTTTTATTCTACCGTCCAGTCATTATGCAAATCGGTCTTTAAGTAGGTACGTGTCTAAATATTATAGCTAGATTAAAATGTACAGCCTTTTTGTATTTCTTTTGCTGCATGTTTTTTATGTATCTACTTCTTTTATTATGCCTTGTATCAACCAAACGGGAAACCTTTTGTATCAAAAGATTATGCATAACTACTTCCCCATTTTTAAGAGGACGTCGAAATTCAAAACTGCTACTGTCGTATTCAAAGATTACATATATTTGTTTTTTTTTTTATTGGGCAGGGGAAACAGGGACACGGCCCCAGACGGGAAGGAGTCCCCAGAAAGATCGAAAAATTCGCATTATATTTCAAAAAAAACCTTCTCTCCTTCCTAGTATGGGCCTAACAAAATAGTAACTAAAAAAAAACAACAAAATACACATAAATTTAAAAACTGTTAGTAGAAATCAGTGGTAATATTATCAGGTGAAATGCCTTAACTAAATATTGCAATATTAGCGCGTCACGTTCACAAGCCCGGATAGCTCAGTCGGTAGAGCGTAAGACTCTTAATGCCAGGGTCTAGAGTTCAAGCCCCACGTCGGCGAATATATTTTTATTTTTTTTTATTTTCTACATTGCTTTCTTCTAAGGCTTACATTTCAATTTTTTAAAATTTAATTACGACTAATTAATATTAAATAAATCTAATTAATAGCTCATTTGAAAACTGTTACAACTACAGGTACCTATATAAAACTAATTTTCCTACAGTGTTTTCAATTAAATATTTATTATATTAAACGAAATTTATTACTTAAAAAAGTATAAATACTGCTTTTTAACGACAAAAACTTTTGAACGGTAACTCCGATCATTATGAAGTTTGGACACAACATTCATCTCGGTAAACTAAGATGAATGTGCGTACTCATGTCCCTTCCTTCCACATTCGTTCTTTTGCACTCGGGTGAAACCGGGCGGGACCGCTAGTATATAATCCATCAATGTTTGAACAGATTTACAGTGTACTGTGTGGTGTATAGAAATAACCCTTGGATGAGAATTGAATAACCCTCAGTACCTAAAACCTGGTTGGTTTATGTTTACTTGTGGTTTGTGACAGTTCCACAGTTTCATTGAATCCGTATAAAATAAAAGAAAAACCCTTGCTTTTAATGCACGGCCTAGTATAGTGTCATAATTTGTATAAAGCGTGTGTTAAATATAGCAATCTATGTGATTGGTATGGCGTTATCTGCGTTCCGCTATGCTGTTTCTGTGTTTATGACTGTCTTGGATTGCGGTTTTAGAGGATACGAAATGGACTATGGGATTATCTCTGTGTGGTTTTTCCTCAATCCTTTGAGAGTGATACTTATCTGATGTAAGTATTACGACTATCATCAAGAAAAATGCTTTTAAAATTAACGTGGTAGCTTTTGTTTCTAGAATGTCCTATACTAACCTAAAAAAGCATATTTTCGTGTCTCCTTATTTCTAGTTACAGTACGCGCCACGGATCTAAAAGGTTCGGAAGTTAGTCACAAACAGCGTCGCAAAGGCACATTTTAGAGCCGTTGAGACTCCCACCACCTCCCAGCTACCTGCATGGAACGTGCGCTCGTCGGTGATTGGCCGTGATCGCTCGTTGCCTTTGTCACTTGTCGCTTTCCTGCTTTAAAGTACAGTCGAATACGCTATTGTCAAGTTGTTATTGTTATTTTAGTTTGTAGTTTTTCAACAGACTGTACAAGCGCAAGCCCGCATTCGCATCTAACTTCAGAGCCTTTTAGATTCGTGGCGCCTATTTATAATTCTTTTTTAGTTTTATTGTGGAAATATCTGTTATCCTACAACGCCAAAAAGCTGTAACAAACAATATAGTCTGTCAAACGTTTTTTGAAGCGCAACTTAAAAATTATTTTGTAATGTCTGAACTCAGAATCGAAGACCTGCCTGGAGGGTAGTGGAAGCTAGTCAAATTTGAATTTTTAACGAAAGTCTTATTTGCAAAAAAAAAACGCATTTTGAAATTTTAATACCTTCAAATTTAGTATTTATTGAAATAAGATTATTTAGTCGGGTAGATTGAAGTGTGAGTGACAGCGTATATAGGCTGAGTTGAAGCGTGCTGCGACTCTCGCAAGGCTATCTTTCTCACACTTCAATCCACCCGTAACGTAGTACTCGCACTCGTATAATATACCTACATTTCAACCTATACAGAGAAGTTTAGCTGTACTTATTGGTCAATAAAACATTGAAAGAAACATTTTAGGACCATTATTAAGGTCACAATATTATTACGTATTGAATTTCATAAAGAATTAATTTGTAGGACAACTGTGATAAAGATCAGATTTTAGTAACAATTGAGGTATTGATTCGAAGGTGAAATATTATATTATTGAGTTATTATTTTAATCAGTGATCTAATGAATGCATTATGATACTTTCATAATTACGCCTAATGTGAATGGATATTTATAACAATGAACATCTATATATAAATTAGCGGCTCGGTTCGGCTTCGCTCGAATTTGTAGCTTGTCGCCGTTTTTTCGTCGATTGCGTTGCAAAATTGGTCTCCACGAAAAGCGCTTTTATTTAAACGCGATAATATATAGCGTATGTCCATCCTGAAGGTCCATTCTAAATATTGGTGAAAAATATTTTGAAATCGAATGAGTAGTTTACCTCCTATATCCAAACTTACAAACTTTATAGCTCTTTATAATATTATAGCGGTCCGTCCCGGTTTTCACCTGGGTGCGATAGATCTAATTCTGCAAAATATATTTCGATTGCGTCCCGGCGTTTGAACTAATAGCTTTGGGCAAGTTCTAACAGATGTCGCTATTTGGTACTAAAACAGGAGATCGGCTCCCTTTTCCGTGGTGTTGGGTGAGAGGTCACACATATAGACGCCTGATCAATTGATAATTGATAAGTTATCGACCACATTATAACAATCGCACTTTCTGTTTTCACTGGGTTAAATACATAAAAAATTGCCGTTATATTGCCATCCTGCAACTCTATTGCGCATCTGTGGATGAAACTAAAAATTAAGAAATAGAGGTTGGTGATAGAACGGAGAAAATTTAGGGTTATAAGTATTTTTAATGGCAAATCATAAAAACTAAACAACAAAATTTATGTCCAAAAAATAAAAAAAAAAATTCTGGAGAGGGCCCCCTTAACATCTAGGGGTATAAAAAATAGCCTACGACCTATTCTCAGTTCTACCAAGTATACACAAAAAAATGGCAACGAATAGCAAATATAATATTGAATACTAGCTATTACCCGCGTCACCTCACGCAATATCAAAAATTTTATTTTCTTTATTATACTATATCAAATGTCAACATTTTGAAGTTAGAATGGTCCCGTCGCCCAATTATTGGCTGGAATTTTTTTAAATAGTGTAGATACTGATTATGTAAATCACGTCAGGATTTTTTTTTCAATAATATTAAAGTATGTTTTGACTGCATGTCACGTTGAAATTAATATCGTCAGTTTTGAGAAAACTCGCACGCCTCTGTTGACATCCACAAATGTTGGCAGTTGCAGCGTTGGTGATTTTTTGGTATAGCGCAATTAGTATATCATAGCGCATTTATTATCTGTCTAGACACAAGGCGAAATGATTTACGCACGATTTGTTTTTTTGAAAATTTAACTCTCCACTGAACACGTGTATTATAATAGTCCGTTTTCCGATTTTTCGTTGCAAACGAAAAATAAAAGATATACGAGCATCGTGAAAGTGTTTTGGTTTTATCCCTTTTACAATTTTAATTTTTAAACATACACCTGAGATAAATTAAGAAACACTTCGCAAGACCGACATTAAAGATATTAAATCAGTAAATGGCTGCACAATGGTGACAGAAATCAAATTTGCAAAATAATACTTCCACTGACTTAGTTAGCTCCTCATAAACACATACATACGTTACACAACTCAAACACATGTACATTTACACGTTAAACACGAAATACAGCTGAATCCTTCCCCTCAACACTCGCTCTAGTGAGGGGAAGTATCCTTTATACACATTTTTTGTATACCTCAATTTGTGTAATAAAAGGAGATTTAAATAACAAATTTTTTTGTGTCACTATAGAATAAATGATAATTCAGCCGCCGCGATAGTGTAAGATCCCGACAATGACATTGTTCAGATATAGGTAATAGGTACATTTTTCGTAATATTATAACAAACTATAGCTATTTATTTGCGTATTAAATACAGAAAGAAATAAGAAAGTAGGGTTATAAATTTCTTAACCCTACTTTAGTATGTCGTAAAGAAACTGTTAAGTTGTGAAAATTATAGTATTAAATAAGTACCTAAGTATTTGACTTTTTAACAATGGGTGTTTCATAATATTATAACAAACTATAGCTATTTTTTTTGTGTATTAAATACACAAATTAATAGCTATTTAAGAAAGTAGGGTTATAAATTTTATAACCCTACTTTCTTATTTCGTAAAGAAACTGTTAAATTGTGAAAATTATAGAATTAAATATTAAGTACCTAAGTATTTGACTTTTTAACAATGGGTGTTTCATAATATTATAACAAACTATAGCTATTTTTTGTGTATTAAATACACAAATAAATAGCTATTTAAGAAAGTAGGGTTATAAATTTTATAACCCTACTTTCTTATTTCGTAAAGAAACTGTTAAGTTGTGAAAATTATAGTATTAAATATTAAGTACCTAAGTATTTGACTTTTTAACAATAGGTGTTTCATAATATTATAACAAACTATAGCTATTTTTTGTGTATTAAATACACAAATAAATAGCTATTTAAGAAAGTAGGGTTATAAATTTTATAACCCTACTTTCTGATTTCGTAAAGAAACTGTTAAGTTGTGAAAATTATAGTATTAAATAAGTACCTATAGGTATTTATTTTTCGAGGAAAATTTTCTACTCGGTTTAAATTTTATCTCAGGGAAAGTTTCTCTTGTGTTAAATTTGAAAAATCGCGAACCGAGGATGTTCAATTTTATAACGCAAAAATCTGGACGTCTGGCAACGCTGTTGCATGTTTACCTGTTCGCATAGAGGGACATATGCGTCGCGACGTGTCGATCTAAGCCTCCGATGGAAGACATAACACAAGAGTCCATTGCACTTGGAGAGGCCGGCGTCGCGCGTCGAGATGAGAGATGCATTGGCACAAGAGAACACCATGTGCATTGTAATAATGACTGGCCAGTGCAGTCGAGTAACGGTCTCGGCCGTTCGGTCGGTCTAGACAGACGCGCGTTCCGACCTTGCACCGCGGCGTCGCGACAACCGTTCCGAACAGAAATAGACGCCGTCGTCCGACGCCGCTATACGTACACTACCGGAAGTGATATTACCCATAGTAATTCACGCGACAACGCCTGTGTACAATGCTTCTATTATTTTAATGCGCCTACTGAGCAAATTTTGCTAAATGTTCCTTGTGACCATGACATCTGACGGCAACATTTGAAATTAGAGGAACCGGGCTCACCTTTGACGAATATATTAATTATTAAAATGAAATATGAACGGTTATTTACAAATTTTAATTTAATAATACAGTTGAAAACATGTCCCAAATCAATTTTACCTACGTTTTTAGTTCTTTCTTCTCACGCAGAGTGTCTCCTACGGTAATACAGAAAATACGTTTGACAACGTTTAACCTCAAATTAATAAAGTTTTTTTCTGATTGCTCTATGATCGCCACTAGGTGAGGATGGAGGAGAAGTTGAAAATACAGAAGTCAATTAGTCCCGATAGATCGAAATTACTTCTACTGTAGGCTCATTTTCAGTAATAAAATCGAGCAAGTGGTGTGCTTACCAAATTTTTTAAAGGCGCTTTTAATCGAATTTCGAGTTTAATATTAAGTTAATATAGTAATTATATAGAATTACTAGCAGTCCGTCCCGGTTTCACCCGGGTGCGATAGATATAATTCTGCAAAATGTATTTCGTTTGCGGCCCGGCGTTTGAACTAATAGCTTTGAGCAAATTCTACCAGATTTGCTTCTGAACTATTAGCTTTGAGCGATTTATAACAGATGTTGCTACTTGGTTACAAAAACAGTTTTTTTGTTTACTTCTGAACTAATATCAGATGTCGTTACATGTTACTAAAACAGTTTTTTTAAGTAAACGCTGTACTTTTATACAAAATATTTAATAAAAACTATCCTATATAGCGTAAGTTGCACCAAGCAAGACACACTTACAAAATTTCATTAAAATCGGCTCAGTGGTTTCGAAGATTAGCGCGGCCAAAATTGTGACACGAGAATTTTCTATAATCCCATAGTTGGACATTTTTTTATCGAATGTAGAAAACTGAATTTATGATAATTTTCAACGCATTCCGTTGTTGTAGCAAGACACTTTGAGAGCAAATTATAATTCAAATAAAACATTTTCAGCCGTTTATGGTCTTGATTATGACACAAAATAGATCCCACATAATTCGTAACAACTGGGAACTACATAATAAGTATAGATATTATTTTATAAGCGTCATGCATTACGAACTTATCTAATTATATTTGATGAAAAGAAAGTGTTTCTAGAAAGTTAGTTGTCCGTCACATAAATACACATAATATGTAGATGTCTGCAAAATCGGTCCGTAATACGAGGTGAAATGCAAAAAATAAAAACGAAAGAAATAGGTACTGATCATTCAAATAATTTAAATCAATTTATAAAGTTCCAATAATCCTGCTATGTATTTACTTAAAGTAGTTTTCCACAAGCAATTGTTAAGATTTTTATTTTCAATAATAATTATTGAATTAAATTATAACCTTGAATGGTAAAAGTTCATGAATTTTTCATCAATTTTACTGTTAATGTTTCAAATTTAGACATATTTAAAAAAAAATGATATCTAGTCATCTTCAAAATACAGCAACTCTCTCTGTCTTAGGTTCATCATAATTTTGTAAGTGGGAAATCTTATTTTAAATTAGTTTTGGGGACGTCCATTAAATCCGTGGGGGAGGGGTCCGGCAAAATCTCATTTAAAGGGTGGGGGGAGCGCAATGGAAATATAATGTCAACTTTTTAATTCAGAGAATATACATTATCATAATAGATATAACATTAAAAAATTATAGGGTACATCTCACGTGAGGGGAACACACGGCAAGCGCTAACACACATTTTTGCACTGTCATCTATGGAAATTCTAGGAACTAAATTAAATGTAACGACGTACCGTGAACAGCGTCGTGCATCACGGCATTTGGACGATTTTACTCCCTTGCAAACGCGCCAGTAAATCCACTTGTTGGTGAATCTGGATTTTTTAAATATGTGATTGAGTCCTTATAAAATGCGAGTAGAAGCTAATTGTAGGGCTTATAGTACTTCAGTGATTCTTACAAGGGAAAATCGTTTTTAGGAGAGTCTATGCACCAGTAATAAAATGCCAAATATGAAAATTTTTAAATAGTACCTCGTAGATAGAGTGTGCGCGGATCCTACTGGTCCCCAGACAGAACACTTGTACTCTCTGGGGGTCGTCGTCTCGTACAACGCTTTATACACTGTTCAGCCACGTTCAACAATAACACCCAATAATAGCATCTAGCCGACCCGATCCGACGGTCTCGCACTAGGACACCGGCCGTTCTTTGTTGACTTGCAAAATAGTCCCACCATTTATCTGACACCACACTAATTGCATAGCGATCAATTCTATAAGCAATCATTTGAAAGCATGAAGATAAGGTTTTCTTTTAATAGCGTGCTGTTCTACCATTTATTTAAACTTGACATTGTGGTCTTTGACAAAGGCAAGTCGGAATAATCTAGATTTTGTCCACATGCGGTATCTAACCCTCGGACATTATTTGTCGTATTGTCAGATCATACGGTATATTTCGTAAGACTAAATATAGGGTGACCGTATTCATCTCGGAAGAAGAAACTATGACTGATTTGGAATCACTTGGGGGTCGTAAATGCTTCATTTTTATGATAATGACACTTCTGTGAAGAGTTTTTATTTTATTTTATTGTAAATTTTAACATACAACATAACATCTAACAGTACATTTCGTGGTTTTTGGATTTAGGTTGGTCAATTTGTAAGCTATCAGATCATAAAAAAATTCAGGCCAAAAAGTGAGAATATGTTTTTGTTTTTTAATCCGAAATTCGAGTTTTTGTAAAAAGAAAAACGCAGTAGATTTTCTCAAAAATGACGCATTTCCGGCCCCCAAGTGATAGAGGTTAAATCATTCAAAATTACTCAATCGACTATTGCAACCCTTCTCCGATTTTCTTCGATTTCATTTCAACGCGCAACTTTGTAGAAAATCGACTCAACTCACAACCGTTCCTTTTTTTCGTGATTAGTTTGCCGGGTTCCGTCAACGAAAAGTTTTTACGTACTAACAACATTATGCACACTTTCATAATGTGCATGTTAGGAGTTTACGATGCGTATCGGTCGCTTGTACGTACGTACAATAATATGGACGTAGCTACTCATACTTAATAAAAATGAATAATGCAAGAGATTCATACCAATGCACATATGTGTACAATATACGCTAGAATATGATGTCGAATCGACATGGGCACTCACGACATGCTTGCATTTGTACAGGGTGTTAATAGAGAGTTCCTGAGAAACGTCTAGAATAATAGATCAATTATATTTTGGAACGAAGCTCCTTACGAGACGATAGAGAAATGAGGAATGAGGGCTAAGCGAAAAATTTCAGCCAATTGGGCGACGAGACCATTCCAACTTCAAAAATGTTGACATTTGATTATAATAAAGAAAATAAAATTTCTGATATCGCGTGAGGTGACGCGGGTAATGGCTAGTATTCAATATGATATTAGCTATTCGTTTCCATGGTTACCTACATAATATGTTCCACGTCATGTAAAAATTAATCAAAGCATGCCTAACTAGTTTATTTCTGACAGATCCATAAAACAAAAGAGCGGCTGATTTTTTTTTTATTTTCAAAATATTTCCGAAGCTATAAAATTTAGAGAAAAAAAGGATAACAAAACTTTCTTAAAAAAATAAATAGAATAATAAGCCGTTATAAAAAGTATACCATTACTATATAAAAAACACCGTTTTAGTATATAATATCTCTTCTTCGCATGCGCCGATTTTCCCCAAAAACAATAGAGCTCTTCATATTTGCATACCAAACATCCTCCCAAAATTTGGTTTCAATCCGCTCATCCGTTTGACCTGTATCGTGTTCGCAGACAAACAGTCAAACAGATTAACAGACGCACAGAGTTTTTCCAAAAATATGTTTTTTGGATTCGGGGGACCTCAAAACGGAAAGATATTGTAAAATTTTTGAGAAGTGATTTTTGACCTAAACTAGTACCATTCCCCATTTGTGGATTGGAATAGTAAAAGTACAAGATTTCGACCATCATGTTATAAATTAATGTGCAGTAACAAGCATGCATGTTGAGTTATTGGCATATAGAAGCGGGGCTAAATGGTCCAGGAGTGAAAATTGAAGATGTAATTTTTTATTTCAATTAAAGCAAAGTCGTTGGTTGGAATGTTTTTTTTTTTAATATTTCAGATATACCTAAATCAAAATATAAACTAGTTAATACAACTCATACCTACTCGAGAGAATTCACATATCTTACTCCAAAGTCACCCCACACTTTGGTCACATCTTTTGAACCGCTCTGTATTACACAGGATATTTCGTAAACTTCGTAGATACCACAAAATTATCAGACCACGAGACCAACCTTGCGAGGTTGGTTATTAATTAAGAGTCGTTAGCAGCATTAAGAAGTTCCATAAAAATGTTAATTTTATACAAGAATAAATAAATCTGATCAACCGTAATAAGCATAATAATTGTTAGTCGATTTTATCATTTTCAATTTTACGTATGCACCTACGTTGGGTGGCGACTATACAACGGTCTAGTAGATTATAGACGCTCGACAACAGAAGTCATAAGCGTCTATGATACCGCAAGTAGTTATAATAGCGCCACGAGTCGCGTGCGACATATCTGATTACAACAATTCTACGCTACGCTCTCAACTCGACAAGATGGCTCGCTTTATGCTAATGTTAAGAAGTTATTGCATCAGAACACTCTCTGCGATTCATAGAACTTTTATAACTGGAATGACGATCACGCTGGGCCGCTGTTAAGGTGCTACCAACTCTATAGATCTAGATCTAAATCTTCCCGAAACGGCATGTCGAAGTAGTTCACGCATGCTAACGGAGGACTCAATACTTTTCTCGCACGTGTTGAGCTGCACCTTACATTGGATCCGTATTTCTTCCCATCCGATGTTGGACGACATCGGAAGAAAAGTAAACACCAAGACAGTAATGTAGGTGCTCGATACGATATCTAGAGACATAAATCTTCCCGAAACGATATGCCGAATTAGTTGACGCATGCTAACGGAGGACTCAATACTTTTCTCGCACACGTTGAGCTGCACCTTACATTGGATCCGTATTTCTTCCCATCCGATGTTGGACGACATCGGAAGAAAAGTAAACACCAAGACGATAATGTAGGTGCCCGATACGATAATAAACGAGGACGGCCGTTAACGTACCGATCAAACGTGTTTATTTCCAATCCGATATCTCATTCCAGATAGATAGATTGTTGATGAGGTCATCAGCGTCAATGTATATACAGTGTAACCTCTTTATAACGAATCTCAAGGGACCGAGCATTGTTTTTCGTTGTATGGAGGGAAGATAGAAAAATAACCAAAATTCACCTAATTAATTTATTCCAAACGCATATAGTCTGTTAACTTTGCCTGACGTTTTTTTTAAAATTTGTTTTGTATTTAATTAAGTGTCTTATGCATGTCTTGGGATGTGGTGGAATCATCTTCATTAAACAATAGGAATTTTTCGATAAGTTTGGCGACGTCAAGTGCTTGTTGATCTCATCCCCACGGCACATAATGGCGTAGAGCTCTTGATTGATCTTGAATTTATCTGGACAATTTCGTATATAGGTTGTCAAGTTTAAAAAAAAATCCATCAGATCTGATTTCTTTAAATTGATGCATCCATGCCTTTGTACGTCATTAAGGACAACGTTCTTCTCCAGCAGAAGCCAATACAACAAAACAATCGTCGTCAGATTCAATCATGATACCACCACAACATAACTGCAACTGCTTCCCTACCGGGATCAGTGAAGGCATTTCAATGTAGATGCAGCCTTGACAACATCTCGACCTGTGGGAAGGAATAGGCAATTTCTATTCCATACTATAGAAGTTCTGTGAATTCTACTTAATATAGCATACTTCTTGTATAATATAGATTACCTACATGCGATAGATTAAATACTACGTGTATAATAAAAACCATTGAATATTCAAATGTTCGCTGGATGAATCGGTGGCGTGTTTGATTTTGATCACTATTGGATGATTAATCTTGAGCGTTCGTTGTACACTTTACCAGCGACTCGCGCGCTCTATAGGAACCAAAATCAGACGACTTACTGTATGTGTTACCATTTGAAACTTAAGCGTAATGAATAGTGTATGCCTTTGGACCAGATCATGAATGCTTCACGAAGTCATTTTTAAGTTCTCAGAGGTTTCCTTGCGTGGCGGCCAGCTTGGCATCAAGCATTATAATATGAATATTGCTCTACGTTTGCAGTTTTAGTGGCAATAAACCGTTAAATGTTTAACTGCGTCATTGCTTTTTATAACGGCATAGGACTACAGAGTAACATGTATGAATTCGAAATGGCGCATTGGCCGTTTTCTATAAACAACATTTCATCATCATCATCATCATCATCCCATCTGACACCTTAAAGAATGTTCAATGGTTAATCTGATGGGCAATCCGGGATAACGCATTGGTCTATATATTTCTCCTATTTTCATCATTTAATCCGGTTTCTTAAGGAAAGTTCAATGGTTAATTTGATGGAAAATCCGGGATAGCGTATTATCATCACATCTCATCCGGCACCTTAAAAAAAGTTCAGTGGTTAATTTGATGGAAAATCGGGGATAGAGCATTGATTAACTATAGACAGCGACATATCTACTATTATCATCATTCCATCCGACACCGTAAAAAAAGTTCAATGATTAATTTGATGGAAAATCCGGGATAGCGTATCATGATCACATCTTATCTGGCACCTTAAAAAAAGTTCAGTGGTTAATTTGATGGAAAATCCGGGATAGCGCATTGATTTTCTATATAAACAACGACATTCCTACTATTATCAACACTTCCCATCTAGCTTCTTTAGGAAAATTAAATTCTTAATTGGATGGAAAATCCGGGATAGCGCATTGGTCATTGTCTATAAACAGCGACATTTCTACTATTGTCATCATCCCTACTCCGTCTTTAGGAATATTCAGTTGTTATTTTGATAGGGTTCTGAGCACTTCATCTTAATTTACGTTCCGAACGGGATCTGTTTTTCATAAATTACGTTTTTCTTCTACAGAAAACTAAAGAAAACATTAATCGCCGTTCAACATGAGAGTATAGTTCGACCTTCATTCATGTCCGCGTTGTGTTTTCCTTTACTCAGTTGAATTACTTATATGTGGGCTGAAGAATTATCCGCATACATATATTCCGAACATATAATGTATATGCATGCCTGTATGTGTGTATCCCACGCTCAGTCTTGCTCGTGTGAAACCGTATTGCTCGACAGTCTCCGGATTTAAGTATCTACCAACTGTGTAATAACGTAAAATGTGTTTTCCGCAGAATTTCATCTCAACAGTTCCGGGACTGATTAAAGCCACCAACTTGTACAGGGCCTGTACCAAATCATCTTTTTCATTTATCATTATATTAATTACAAATGATACACTTTTGTCTGTAAGAGCCGATGTACAGATGTTTACTTTTTGTGTCGCGAGTGTGCGATTAAGTAGTTTGTAGAGTGTCAGCTATGCCATCGCTGAAATAAACAACTGGCGTATCACGAAAACGCGATTGTCGAATACAGTTTTGATAAACCTAGATCGGACGGTTGCTAAATCGAGCGATCGAACTAGAAATTTCGAGAAATTTTCAAGTCGCGATGCTGCTGCTAAGTCGCACGTTTTCGTTACAAAAAGTAGCATCTGTGCGCCGAGGGTTTATCAGGTATTTTTTATGATGCCTGAACACTATTTTTAAAATGTGTGTTGGTTTGACTGGACTGTTTTTAATGAAACTTTGTATGCCATGTAAACTACTGTGACGTCATTTTTGTAGTATACAAACAAGTGCAACTAAGGCTCGGTATATTGTTTTGCGCGAGACTTGTTTAGTGTTTCCTCACGTGTGTGTTTATAAAGATTATAGAGGTATGTGTTTACTGCAAGTGTGACGTCACACTTCAAACCATCATAACGGGTAGCTTTAACAGATCACGAAAATTACAATTTAAATTTGAAATAATTAATCAACCTCGTGTTTTTGTGAATGTAAACCGATACTTTCTTATTTCTTATTCGACAAATTATCGAATTTACCTACATAATTTACCCATAGGTATAATATGCGTGTTTACTGCAAGTTTGACGTCACACTTCAAACCGATACTTTCTTATTCGACAAATTACCGAATTCGCATAATTTACCCATTTATTTTTATTCTAATAATTGTATTTTGTGCGCGTCGCGTATCGCCAAAGCAATACATTGTTTATGTGAATACAAGAGGCAAGAGCTGCAGTATTGTGCTGACAATCAACAATATAATCATTTGGATTATTGTATTTTGCAGTTTAAAAAACGCGCGTGTGTATAGTAAATAAACGGCAGGACGGCGCATACGGCACGCGGCGCTTTGTAAGCTCGTTTGTTACTAGCTTAATATATAAAGTAACAAGCAACGACAGACGCTTCTAATTAAAACAGTACCCTTGTTATCGATTTGCCATTTTCCTCGAAACCGAGCGGATATTCTAAGAAAATTGCGTATTGTGCTGCAACACAATGTTGAACTCTTAACATGCGCGTTGACTCTAAAGGCACGAGAAAATGGATATTAGAATTTTATTGTTTATATTGTAATAAATAAACTACCTACTTAATTACATAGTACAGTGACTATAAAAATTATTTCGACGGTTTATCACTTGAACAGACTGTAACGGTATGAAATATTTTTTCTGTCTATTGATATTTATGAAAAATAATTTTTCAAGTGAAACTTCTTTTGCCGCGGAGTAAAATCGATATAATATGAGCTTAAAAGTGTAACGAAACGTTGCAATTTACGTATACCGTATACTATAAAAATCGACTGCGTTACGCTATAGTGTGTGAGAGGTACAGCGGCTGCCTCTTACGCAAGAAATCGTAGGTTTGAATCCGGCGGTCGGAATTTGATTGTTTTTAACTGTATTAATTTAATTAAATTCTCGGAACCGAATGATATTAATTATTATCAATGAACCAGCATCTGATTGGTCGGTTTGAAACTCAACCCAGCAGAACGACCTGCATTCAGGTAGTTTTGTGCATTCTAGCTAAGCATCTGTGGATGTGAAACACTAGTAGTATAATTTAAGTTTTAAAGATCAGTTTTTTGATGTGAAACATCTACTGGCGCGTTCGGATGGGAGTAAAAACGTGCCGTGACGCTCGATGCTGTTCATGACACGTGTTTCGGTTCATTTAGTTACTATAGAATTTCGTTAGATGACAGCACGAAAATGTGTGTTAGCGCTTGCTGTGTGTGCATGCGTTGGATTATAACATGGCGTTTGTTGATGGCAACAACTAACTTGAACTCATTAGCTACAAGAATAGTCGTTTAAGTGGCGCAGCTTGTAACTTGAAGTTGCATTTGGCAAGCTTAAATTTATGTTTCACATCTGCCAGGCTTCCAACGACGGCCCCTCTTTTTTACACGTTTTATATTAACTTCACTTGTAAGTTTGTATGTATGTATGTAAGTATGTATGTTTGTAACTTTCATTTGGACTACAGCAAGTGGTTTATATAGCGGTATAATATGCCAGCACAGTAAGTACACTGGCAGCCGTGCGGTCTAAGGCACGGGTCTTCGCTCACGTCAACTCTCGGCATCACGGGTCGTGGGTTCTAATCCCGTCCACGCCGAAAAAAAAATTGTTTTTTTTTCGGCAAATTTTTGACAATAAATCGAACTAAAAAGTGGAAAATAAATATAGTTAAAAAAATTAAAAAACACGCTTTATATCAAACTAAAAAGTGAAAAATAAATATAGGTAGTTAAAAAAAAACTAAAAAACACGCTTTATATCGAACTAATAAGTAAAAAATATTTTTTTTTAAATAAGCTTAAAAAGCGTGGGACGCTCGATGTACGAAAATGTGGAACAAAGCGCCCCACGCCTTTTAAGCTTATTTCAAAAAAAATATTTTTTACTTTTTAGTTCGATATAAAGCGTGTTTTTTAGTTTTTTTTTAATTATATTTATTTCATCGAAGGCACATCTACGCAGGCACGAAATGCAAAGTCGAAACTGTCTAAAGACTCGTTGTAAAATGTTTATTAACAAATTATAAAATTTATAAACAACAAACCACGCACACCATAAATGAATGAAGTAACATTTAATGCGCGAAAATGGGATGGAGTTATGGTGTCGTGTCGGCGAGACAAGGACGACGACCATATCGATAGACATAGTTGTAGGTCATAGGTGCAGTTCGTTACATATGAGGTTTATAAATAGGTGGGTGGCACTGGATTGAAAGAGAGAAAATAATAATACGAGCGAACGGATGCTGCGTGGTGTTTTCACTTTTTTTTTTGTTTTATACATGATACGTTCGAAAGAGAAATTTCATTCAGTCAACTCAATGTCTGATATTTCATTCATAAAATACAGGTTTATAGATTTGTGCGTTGTTGGTTTTTAGTATCGGCAAAATAGATTTATGCAAGTTTTATGTTTGCGACGCCATTTTTGGTGTCGCATGTAATTATTTTAAAAGTCAGTACAACCGTTTTTAACAAACTGTAAGAAAGAAGCTTTTTTAATGTAGGTATAGCTCTATATAGGTACCTATATGTATATCAAATTCCCGTGTCACAATTTTGGCCACGCTAATCTCTGAAACCACTCAACCAATTTTAATGCAATTTTGTAAATGTCTTGCGTGGTGCAACTTACGCTATAGGATAGTTTTTATTAAACATTTTGTGAAAAATTACGGTGTTTTCTCAAAAAAAACTGTTTTAGTAACATGTAACGTCATCTGATAGAATTTACTCAAAGCTATTAGTTCATTAGTAAACAAAAAAAAACCTGTTTTAGTACCAAGTAGCGACATCTGTTAGAATTCTCTCAAAGCTATTAGTTCAGAAGCAAATCTGGTAGAATTCGTTCAAAGCTATTGGTTCAGATGCCAGGTCGCAAACGAGATACATTTTGCAGAATTATATCTATCGCACCCGGATGAAACCGGGCCGAGCCGCTAGTTAATTAATATAATAAATATTTGTGAACCGATTGTGATGATTCTATTTCTGTTTGATAGGGCGTAAAGCTCTATATAGCGACACTCAAGGGATTGTGCACTTTGTGGCGTTATTGAGAGTTGCCGTTAAACGGAGAGAAGAAATAATCCATTAATATTTTTTACTATAATAATATGTGTTTACTCATAATATTTAAAATTTATCACTGACCAACAAACCATTCAACAATCACAAATTACAGCTGAGCTAAACATATGAAAGATAATTCCAACAAACGAAATAACGAATTTCGTAGAATCTTCGGTACGCATGATGCCGACAACAAAGCAACAAAATAACAAACAAGTACTGTTTATTGCTTAATGATGGCGTTTTGTTGTCGTTATTTAGAGTGGGTGTGTCGCCATTTAGAGTGTATCATTGCATGAGCAACAAGGTAAACCAACTAGAGTTAAGTAATTTCGACGTTTTAAGGAGTTTGTCGTTATATCGAGTGACGTTAAATGGAGTTTACACTGCATTAAGAAAGAGGGCGGTTAATAACGTGCAAACTATATGTATTGCAAAGCCACTAAAAATAAAAAAAAAATAAATAATTTGAACCTTTTTAAAAAACAGGCACTAAGAGCGCAAAAAAATAAAGTTTTGATGTTCGGCGCCAATTTAAAAGCCTTTCGCAATGCTGTAAGTGTTACGTGTACAATTACACATAAATTCATAAACACTTTATTCCGGTATCATAAATTAGTGTAGCGTATTACTAAAGCCCACTTGAAGTTGACCAATGACGCGATTCCTGTTTTAGCATCAAATGCAATATCAAATTTAATTTCAAGGCAGTGCCTACCATTTAATTCAATTTTCACATTTTAAATAAATCGCTTTACGATTTGAAGTAGGTTTTTATTGGTAATTGATTCATAACAATATTGCGATTATTCTGAAATCAGTTGATTCCAAGGATAAAACACTTGCTGCTTGCTTACTTCAAATTTGTTTACATATAAATCAATTAATTCACGCAATTTTACTAAAATTAAATATGATCTAACGCATATTTACTTTTATGGTTCTGGAATTCAACTATGTATTTGCATAATAAATGAAATTAGACATGACAAAATAACAGTTACAATAAAACTCATGTATTCTCTTTAATCCAGTCATAAGACTAGTAAAAAAGTATGCATTTTATTATTTTTTGATGAATTATAATAAAACGATATTTTTCATAACAGTAAACAGGCAATTTAAACACATAACGAAACGACCCGTTGATGTTTTCTGTGTCACGAACTGTATTAGTGATGTAACGAATATTCGCATATTTCTTGACATTCGCATTTGGAAAATTAATGCGAATATTTTGCGAAAATATCAGACAAGAATCATATTAAAAATAAGATGTAATAAAAATAAGACAAAAAATATTAATTTCTTACCATTGTTATTAACCAAGTTTTTAACTAAACCTTGCAATTATATCTTTTATCAGCCTTAAGATTACGTAATAAAGCTTAAGACATAGTATTAATAACAGGGCCGGATTAATCCTGTCCGGGCCTCTAGGCAATGCAATCAGGTCTTTTCAAGTTGATGAAGGGATGTGAGTAACTTCCAGATGATAGGCTCCAGGCATCCTGTTGCTGCAATGTCTTATGTGATATTGTAACAACATGATTACTTTGACTAGATGCTGCAGCATCGCCTTACCTGACTCGTTAGCTTTATTGAAATGGTCTTAATGAATAGGTTATAGATAATTGATGATCCAGGTTTTTTGATGGGTCAGGAAAGAGAAATGAGACGTGACGTACTTATTTTAAATTTTATCTTGTTAAATACAATAAATTACAATAAACAACGATAATATAGTTGTTGAGAAATTTCATACAAATTTTCAAATAAAATTTTCGTTCAATGAAAAATTTTTTTCTTGATGCGTGCACGGGCCCGTAGTCGATGCGGGGCCCCTAGACAGTTGCCTACTTTGCCTAATGATTAATCCGGCACTGATTAATAATCAACCGAGTACCCAGAACCATTACAAATGTGTGCGTGCGACTGGACAAAAAACATCAGATTTCAAAAACTGATTATTTGCATTCACAAATATTGGCGGCCGATAAAAATTGGCATTCGTTACATCGCTAAACTGTATATTCAAAATTTCCATCAATAACATTAACTCGATGTTGTGTGTGATTGATTGATGCAAAGGCAAACGCCGTGCAGTATTGTTGAGCAAATCGCGTGGGCAACGGTAACCGTCTAATGGTGCTCTACACTTACTTAGTTTTTTAATGGCAACGTCGAGAAACGCTTGTCTTTAACGTTAGTCGTAATTTTTAAGTGTCGAGTTCTAATTAGAATATCCTGTATCACCATACATTATGACGTGTTACACACATTGTTTGTCACATTCCAAATGATTATACATTGCTAAAAATTTGTCGCAAGCTGTTCGTTTTTCGAACTAAAGGCGCTATTGGCAGTGCCGGATTAATCATTAGGCAGAGTAGGCAACTGCCTAGGGGCCCCGCATCGACTAGGGGCCCGTGCACGCACCAAGAAAATTTTATTTGAAAATTTGTATGAAATTTCCCAACAACTATATTATTTTCTTTTGTTGTTTATTGTTATTTAACAAGATAAAATTTAAAATAACAACGTCACGTCTCATTTCTCTTTCCTGACCCATCAAAAAACCTGGATCATCAATTATCTATAACCTATTCATTAAGACCATTTCAATAAAGCTAACGAGTCAGGTAAGGCGATTCTGCAGCATCTAATCAAAGTAATCATGTTGTTACAATATCACATAAGACATTGAAGTAACAGGATGCTTGGAGCCGATCATCTGGAAGTTCCTAATCCCTTCATCAACTTGAAAAGACCTGATTGCATTGCCTAGGGCCCCGGACAGGGTTAAACCGGCCCTGGCTATTGGCTGTGACCAATGTTAAAATTAACAGCGCTGTTAAATTTCTATCACGTTTTTTCGACTCGCCTAAAATTTTATTTAGTTCAAATTTTCACAGCATAGTAACAGTAATTCCGTACGTGTTGAATATTATTCTAACATAAACGGAGTGAGTTCAACGATCACTGTAAATATATCGACAAATTGTTTATAAAATCACCGATCAATAAGTATTGAAAATCGATAAACCAGCATATACAAAGGAGATGTGTTTATTAACAATAATCACCAATCAGAATAAGATTAGAATGTTAGATGAATCAGTCGTTGTTTAAGATTTGTCATTGTAGTCGCCCTGATCTGGTAGGGTACGTTGCACGCGATTGTTGGATTGTTGACTTCGCGTGAGGTGACGCGGGTAATGGCTACTATTCAATATGATATTTGCTATTCGTTACCATGGTCACATAACATAATATGTTCCACGTCATGTAAAAATTAATCATAGCATGCTTAACTATTTTATTTCTGACAGATCTACAAAACAAAAGACAGCTGATTTTTTTTATTTTCAAAATATTTTCGGAACAACAAAGTTTAAAAAAAAAAATTTAACGACACTTTTTTGAAGTAATAAATAGAATAATAAGCCGTTATGAAAAGTATACTATTATTATATAAAAACACCGTTATAACATATATCTCTATTGCGCGTGTGCCGATTTTCTCCAAAAACAATAGAGCTCTTCATATTTGCATACTAAACATACTCCCAAAATATGGTTTCAATCCGCTCATCCGTTTGACCTGTATCGTGTTCACAGACTAACCGACTAACAAACGCACAGAGTTTTTCCAAAAATATGTAATTTTGGATTCGGGGGACTTCAAAACGAAAAGATATTGTAAAATTTTTGAAAAGTGATTTTTGACCTAAACTAGTACCTACCATTCCCCACTTGTGGGTAGGAACGGTAATATACTACTAAAACATTGATTTAATAAATTCTTACCGAAAATATTAAGTTATATCTAAACGGAAAAGCGAAGTAAAAAAATGTTCAATAATTCATTCAGCTGAAAACAAAATTTACTCACCCGGTTAAACTAATTATATAGCTACGGTAATAATTAATTAATCTATACGTGACGCAAATGAACCTAGCTGACTGACGTTTTCTTATTTAATATAATCAATACAGTAGGTTTTATTTTTAGTTCAGAAAATTCGAAAATGGAAAATTCTGTTATCATAGTACTTTTTTGATTTGGCGATCGAGCTCTAATGCTTTTTTTGACATGTGAATCACATTAATGATTCAGTGTTTAATTTTTCTCTACTAATTAACTGTCTGAAGTGAAAACCGCTATTTCATAGGAGATACGTGCAAAAAAATACCACATACCGTTTTTTTCGGACTATAAGATGCAACTAAAATTTAGAACATGATTATTAGAAAAATATATTTTAATGTTACTTTCGGATAATAATTTTTATTTATTGTTAACATAACTCGTACTAGCCAATATTCAGTTCATCTTTACCCTCGGTACTGTCACTCGTCTCGTAGCGTGCCATATTTTTCGGACTATAAGACGTACCTTAAATTTAGAGACGATTTATTGAAAAAAATATTTTAGTATTACCTTCGAACCATAAGACGCACATAAAATTTGAGTTCTTTTTTTACGTACATAGGTGCGTCTTATAGTCCGAAAAATACGGTATATATGTCACCGTAAAATTGTAAATATCGTTAGATTGTAATCTGTCTCGCGAGATTGTGAACTGTCGAAAGATTGTGAACCTCAACGTACTGCTTACAATTTAATGTATTATTATTACGTTGAGGTTCACAATCTTTCGACAGTTCACAATCTCGCGAGACAGATTACAACCTAACGGTATTTACAATTTTACGGTGACATATATATGTATCATTTCTCGTTTGTTAAAACTCGCTAGCGTTCGTTTTAAACATCGTCGTAGTATAACCCGTTACGGCAAGGATATAATCTACTATTTCGATATAGTTAAATTGCAAAATATCATATCGTTGTTTGGACGGATGTGTCTAACGTTTGTTTAAAAGAAAATATTATTATTGTTTTGATTATTATTATTAACAATAATAATATTAAATGTATTTATAAGGTATGCGATGTATAATAAAATACTACGTAACAGAGTTGTGGGCGCTTGCATTGTGAACGTGCATGGGCGATGTTTGGTTGCACAACATGGAATTATCTAATTCTCACCTTAGTTAAAACCAACATAACAAACACATACACACACACACACACACACAGAGTATTTTTATAGACACAATCGCACTTCTTGTGTGTGTGTACCTCCTACTAGGGTGATTCAAAAAATTGGTTGTCTGTAAAGTCGGTTTACGGACGATAGTTTTACGTGATAACGTATTCCGCTCGAGTATCATATTTAATAATACATAACCTAAATTTTAGTAGCTGTCAAACTTGGGCTTATACTGCGCTCTCGCTTGCACGCACAGGGTCAGGCGGAACGTGACACATGGCGGAACTTTACACTTTTTCGTGCATGCAGCCGGTGTTTCATCAATTTATAAGACGTTATCACGTCAAAAATAAATATTATTTTGTTCTTTTTGCTCTTACCCTCTCAAATGTTTCTATTTAGGACTTGTTTAAATCTCTCAATAGTTATTGAATCGTTAACTGTTATTGAACCAATAAGGACAGTTGGTATTCATGACGCAGAATTGTCAAATATATAACTATGACGCGTTAAGATTTGTGTCCTTATTGTAAACTGTAAATTGTTCAGTGGATAATAGGTAATATATGAAATATCTCTAAATAGGTAATTATTCTTTTTCACGCTGATGAAAACAAAACAATAATCAAATCTTTTTTAACATCTGATTATATTGTATAATAAATAAGATTTCTGACTAGTTTTTCAGATAATCTTTATTAAATTGGAAATTAAATTTTAAACATGTTGACCATGAATATATTAAGGTTATTTGTAAAAAAATCTTGGATTAACGTCTGATTAGAACTCTTCAATAAATAAAATTGGTCGATAATTTTATTTATTGATTAATTACAAGTAACTTAAAAAAAACATTTTTTTATTTAAATGGGAAACTAAAATTAAAATAGCGACCTCTTAGAGTTGAGCTAAAGAAAAAAATATTTTTTTGAATCATCCTAGTGTGTACAAACAATGTAATAAAACCATATGATATGACCGTATTAGATTCACAACTCTTGTATGCAAATGTGCTTCAATATATCTATATTTTAGTAGCTGTTGTTGTGCAGGGCTTTCAACGAAGCAAATCAACCACAAGATACAATTCAAAACTATCTAACATTATAGTTAAAGCAAAAACAGCCAATCAACTGTTGTTTAGATGTCGTTTCCGTAGCAACCCTATTACATTTTAGCTAATAGTCGCAAGCAGCTGTCATTCTTGTTTTTACGTATAACCTCAAAGCTTCTTGCTTGGAATTTTTTTTTTGTAATTAATTAATTAATGTATTTAAAAGCGGGCTTACGACTGAGATATGAAGAAAAATAGTATACACCATACTGGTCGAAAGTGTGATAATAGCCCCCGCGCCATGATGCCCTCGGCCTTGTGGTGTAATATACTATTATTCAACACGCGTGAGTAATATATAATTTCGGGGCCCTACTAAATTCGGGAGAAATAATAAATTACTTCATGTTGACGCGTAGAGTGCTAATAATGAGCCGAAACTGTACGATAATGTATTACTGCATAGTTTCTGGACCAATAGGAACGCGGTAGCGAGCCGAAACTGTACGGTAATGAATTATAACTGCATAGTTTCTGGACCAATAGGAACGCGGTAGCGATTTGTATTTATGAAAACAGCATCTCAATTCAGCGAATGTCAGGGCCATCTTGTTTGCATCGAGGGCGGTGGGTACGTCAATCAATGAAATGATTCATTATTTTTCCCTCTTTTATCAGAGCCCCGATTACATATTACTCGTGCTAGTTGAATAAAGTATTATGTGCGACCATTGAGCGAAGGAGAATACTTCACTCGCGTGCTCATGAATCTTCTTCTTCTCTCACTAATCGCACAATATACTATTTTTCTCTACGCTCGTGATAGCCCTGTTTAATTAGCATAAAATCCACAGCAGAGACGTGATGTCATCCGATGTACAAACACAGACATCGAATATTTTGTTGTGTTCGAACAGCTGACTTCATTTATGTGTACCGGTTTTAGTAAAAGGAAATACGATTCGCCAAAAACATTAAAACACATACGCGGTCGAGATTCGTGTAAGTGGTTATAAGTTGGTCGCGCCCAACATTTCGTTGTCGGGACTTGTGCGCTTACTATAAGCTGGATAAATATCGCTCGTCCCCCGCGTTTAAACGGCTCCGCCGTCGCTTTGTTATCCGCTTTAATGCGAGTTTTTCGTTAATTTTTGTCAACTGTTTCTTAAAAAGATATAACCTTGAGTGCTCAACTGTCAACATTTATTGTTTGTGATACAAGCACAATAAATAAAAAAAAACTCGGGTCGCAGTGCGAAACCCTGCCGACAATATATAGTGTATTTGCTAATACAGGCAGTGTGGCTTTATTTTCTGAACTTAACTCTTTTGTTTTTAGACAAAATAAATAATTTGACTCCTTAATACATCCCTTAAAATAATATTTTTTTTCTTAATTTAAATATTACTATCAATTTACCAAATTAAATCCACCTTTCACTAAGTAAATCCATATCTATACAAACTAATGTTTTTTTCCTAAAGGTTTTTTTTTTTTCAATCTGTCTCAGATCGGTTTTTTTCGCTCACAAATCACAATTTTTTTTTCACTCCTCTAAATTCAATTTTTGATTGATGATACGGAACCCTCGGCGCGTGAGCTTAATTTTTAAAGTGAAACTTCTTTAACGGCGTATCTGTTCGTAATATTCTGTAACGTTAAAGGGGAAATGATTCAACGGCGGGGAAATAAAAGAGAAACCTTGGTAACGCAAAATGAAGAAGTTTCACTTCTTCGGAGTTGAGGTTATGTTGTGGGTGAGGCTCACACGTTTTTTCAGAGTAATTTGTGGGAACTTACGTCTATAAATAAAGTACTTGAATCAGAATTATGTAAAATGGGTGTGACCGTGTGACGCAGAAATGTAACTCTTACTTGGCGTTAGAAGTGACTGACTTTTGTAGGGCCAACTCTCTGTAAGCGACAAGCACTGGACGTTGATAACCTCAACTGTTGAGCGTCTATAATCTACAACAAGCACTTGTAAAACGGAGAGTATGTCGTAGTGTCCGAACGAACTTTCGGTTTCGGCCTAGTTTCGACAAAAAAACTGGTTTCGGCTTAGTTTCGGTTTCGGCTACCATCCGATCGAAACAAAAACTATACATTCGGGAGGTTTCGCGCTGAAATCAGACATGTTCGGTGCAGCTGCGAACGACGAAGTGTCTTTTATGCCTCCGCGCTCCGCGTTAGTTTTTTTCGGGACAGTCCCGCATTGAAGCCTGGCGCTTGTTGATATCTATACTAATATATAAAGGTGAAGAGTTTGTTTGTTTGTTTGGTTGAACGCGCTAATCTCAGGAACTACTGGTTCAAATTGAAAATTATTTTTTTTTTGGATAGCCCATTTATCGAGGAAGGCTATAGGCTATATAATATTACACTATAGGACCAATAGGAGCGGAGCATCAATATAACAAAATGTAACTCATTTGTCCGTCCGACAAAAACTTTTGAGCGATAACTCTGATCATTCTGAAATTTGGACACAACAATCATCTCGGTAAACGAAGATGAACGTGCTTACTCATGCCCCTCCCCATTTATCTTTTGCATCCGGGTGAAACCGGACGGGACCGCTAGTTTGTTATAAGAAGTGAGTTAATTAAAAAAAGTATATTGATTTGTGTTTTTTGGAATAAGGGGGGTAATTATATGATATGATTAGTTAAAGTAATAGTGCTGGATGATTAATATGTGATTTAAAAATAAAAAAAAATAAGGTCTGATTATGATAATGTTTACTTTATTATTCCCACGAAAACATGAAATTTCGGTTTTGGGCCGAAACTGAGAATGAAGTTGAAATTCGGTTTCGGACGGAGACTAGAGTATGTCGATATCGAAAAGCTAGATCTCCGTTGCACATGACGTCAACATTATCGTGGCAATACCTATAAATGCAACTATTTGCGGAGTAAACAAATTAATAATTTCGCGTTCTTTTATGGAAGTAGCTCGGTGCGATCTATTTCCCACCATGTGACGTCACGTTACATTGAAATTTTGGGTGTCTTACACTATTTTCTAAGCCTACTATGAGTGTACAGATAAGCTTTTAATATTGTATTTTTGCATTGGCCGTTTTTAAATTATAATTGATAAGATAAATAGCGCATATTATTTGATATGGATTTGTATAAATATATGACGATTACATAATTTTTATTAGTATAAAATACGCCGGGAAGATAGATTGATATTGTAGACGCTCGACAATAGAGGTCATAAGCGTCTTATACACCCGGGGAATTCATGTGTTGATCGTAAATGTGCTGGTTTTATAAAATCGTGCTCTTATGTTGTACAGTATCAGTGTTGATCGGTGAGTTTAAAAAGATTTTAAAGTTGATATAATTTTTTTTTGCAACTAACTTTTTAATCCTGATTTTATATAGATATTTTATAAAAGTTGTTGAATCAAAACTCGCAACCTGTTTACCTCAATTTCGATATCCCTCATATCGTCATCGAAAGAAAAATTTTCGATATTTTCTCGAAAACCAACCGATAGATTTTACTGATTTTGTGTTTCCAATTTGAGATTTTGAAATCAGAATAAGTAGAGGAGAAGAGATGTACTTTTGGTGAGCTGGTTTTTATGAATTTAAATAAAACCACATGAAATGGTACTTGGATTTCAATATCTTATTTTGATCCCAAGTGACCATTTATATAAAAAACGTGTTGTTCAAACATTCTTATTTCTATTTTAGTTTTTGAAAAAAATTAAAAAATGTTTCCTTAGCTCAACCGATCATTATACTCAACCATTGAAGACATCAAATTTTTTCGGACTTACAAGTCATACTAACGAAATATGTTTTATATTTTTTTGTGTTTTGTAAATAAACAATTTTCTGAAACATAATTGCTCCATAATTTAGCAAGTACGATATTACGATTTTGAACACCAGGAATCAGGATACATTTGTGAATCGCGGAAGTTTTGAGGACAATTTTCTAATTTTTTAATCAACTGCCAGGCTTGTCCAATGTGTATATCTCTAATTTATTAATGTGTTGAAAATTCAAAAGTTCTGTGGTTCAGCTATTCTAAAAGTCTGACATTATTTTGTAATTGGTTACATTTTAGCATATATTTAATAATTTACTATATGAAGCAGTGTCTATCTACTCAATGTGCGGTGAGCGAAGGCAACAAAGCGTATCGAAAATATATCTACGTCTCTTTCTTCGATGTAATTCCCTGATTTTTCCGATGATAGGATTGGTTGATGTACTTGCATTCAATCTGAATAAAGTACCTATGTCTGTTTCAAAAACTTTGACTTTTTCTATGACGTTAACATGGGCACCCTAAGGGTTTGATTGCGATTTTATTCCTATGCTCAGTATAGAATAAAAGTACATGCATTTTAGCGATGATTTTTTGTTGGTATACTTGTTTATATTAGTAGCAATACAATTGCTATTTAAATTTCCTTATGTACTATATTAATTTTTTATTGCAAAAATAATATTGACGTATGTATTAATAAAAACAAATATAAACTTCGGACTTGCTATAGATAATAATAATAGTATGTATGCGGGATATCGCTATAATACCTTCGAAATAAAAAATTGGTACTGTGTTTTTCTGGTCGACTCATTCAATCAGTAAATGAGATATACATAATAATAATAATGCGTTTAACGTCCGTTTCTCTACTTTATGTCATAACAGACGCCACCCGCACTATTACTATTTTCCATCTATCACATTTCCCGTTATTTTCTACATTTTTAAACTTCCTCTTAATTTATAGCAATGACCGAACGGAGGAATTTTAGGACATTAGAATAAGGTAGGCAAATTTTGAGCATAGGAGTTTGACAGGTAGTCGGCTATGGTCTTGAATAAGGAACCATCTCGATATTTATCTGGAACTATTAAGAGAAACCATGGAAAACCTAAACAAGATGGCCGGTACAGGAATTACCGTTTCTCGGCTAGAGGCAGCAGGAAAAAGTCCCAGCCACATCTGCCCCGTCGGGATTCGAACCCGGTACCTCCCGAATACCAGTCTAGTGCTCTCACCGCTTCGCTGCCCCGCTCGATCAGTAAATGAGATATAATCAAGACGTAACTAAAACGAGTGGATAAACGTCGAGGGCGCTAGTAGTCTTCGGACGACCGGTTGATGCATTCGGGATCGATGCTCATGCCAGACCCGGCTAGACGTCTGTGAATATGAGACGAATGAGTTTGAGAACGTTTTGTGTCCTTCCCGAAGATTAACTCTCATCATCATAACCACGGGCCCTTGGTTTCAAATATTTCTAGCTGAACTTGAGTTTTAGAAATTATATATTTTACAGTTATTGCGTACCTGTAGTTATGTGTTAACATATTTATTTACTGCGGTAAAAACCGATATTGTTTGATTTTCAAACTAATTTGAAGTGACAAATTTTATGTTCATTTTATCTTTAAAATGTGTAATGCTTTTTGTTATCAGTTGACAGAAAATAAAGCAGACGCCAGCGCGGCGTTAGTAGACATGTGTCAATATAGGCCTCTTCAAGGTGTAAAAATATCATTGTTTACACACACATTTTTTATTTCGGTGTTTTTTAATAGGATTTAATTATTTAAATTTGTACTATTACGTTAGAACTACGTGAATTCAAAAGAATATTCGTTAATCTGAGCTTTATTTTTTTGTTACCCTAGGATCCATTATCTTTCAACAATGTTTACTGCTTTAAGATACGCGTTATTGGGAAAAATGTACCAGGCATTTTAAGTTTGGTTGCCATTCGCTAGAATACCAATACAAACAGACAAAAATTCTAGAAATCATGGTCTCTCCCGTAATTACAGACTGGATCCCGTTCAATTATATATATTTGCTTTGCATAACTTATTTTATAGTCAAGGCCCCCATACACCTCGTTCTTTTTTGGCAGTTTTAACCGCCGGGTAAAACTGTACGGTTAAACACGAACAACGGCCATCCCCATACACCTCGTTCTTTTATGGCAGTTTTAACCGCACGGGTAAAACTGTACGGTTAATTAAACACGAACAACGGCCATATCCACACAGAGGCGTTGTTTCGTTCAGTTTTTCTGAAGTCGTGGCATCATTAATACGATCTGCTTTGATGGATCCTACGACAACGATAGCAGTTGCAGCCGCAGTGGCTATAAAATTAAAATTTTCAAAAAGAAAACGTTCAAAATGGACTAAAGAATGGTTACTTAAACGCAGGCAATTTTCACACGTAAATCTTCTAAATGAATTACGACTAGAACCAGGAGATTGGTTTAATTTTCGATACAATTGTATGAATTGAACGAGCTGAAACTTGAACCTGGGGATTGGTTCAATTACCTGAGAATGGACGAACATACTTATTTTGAGTTATTATTAAAATATAAATCAATACTTAAACTATTTACAATCATTTAATTAATATGACTTATTTGCTGTACGTCGCACCACTGAATCAACACGTCGATTTTTATCGGAAAGCGCCACACATTACGATTTGAAACGACAACCAGCAAACACGTCGTGTTTAAAATCAAGACTCGGCAGATATAAAAACTGCCGTGTTTCATCGACAGTTTTTGCCCATACACTTCGGTTTTGACCGACGTGTTTTATCGTGACGATGAAAACTGCCAAAAAAGAACGAGGTGTATGGGGGCCTTAAGATCCGGTATTAGAAATAAATACCCTCATCTGTTATTTGATGATGGCAAATATTATATGTTAGATAATATGTACATTGATAAATGGCACATGGGTTGCCTAGCTAAATCGCGTATCGATGCTGTTAAATTAAATAAATTATGGTAATTGACTCTTTGTTAATTATAAAAATCGAGCTTGAAATGAGAGAATATGTTACAAGGAATTGGAATATATCATTGATTCTATACATAAATATATAGAACATCCACATAAACATACCTTGTAAATAGAGGTGTTCTCTGTGTATTTTGAGTTTATCTGTTTTGTGAACATTTTATTTGTGTCATATTCTCTCATCTTAGGTTCGATTTTTATCATTAACAAATCGGGGAAGTTGATTCAAAAAAGTTAATTAGAATTTATTTAATTTAACAGCATCGGTACGCGATTTAGCTAGGCAACCCATACGTGATTTATCAATGTATTTATTATCTAACATATACCTAATCTTTGTCATCATCAAATAACAGAACAGTATGTAAACACGTAAGGTGCACATAGGGAAATTAACATTAGGAAAAAATGACTGGATCAGAGTGATCCTTGAAATCTTGTTTTTCAATTTGACAGACAATAATTCTTTTGCAAAATGAATGTGTATACTACCGAAGAAAATATTCAAATGATTACTACATAATCGGACTTTTTTTATTAATGGGACATTAAATTCCCAAAAATACTTAAATATGGTGCGAATCAAATATCTTCGCCTATTCGTGTTGAACCTAAAGACATTGTGTCACTGATTTACCAACGCGCATACGTCATACCAGTCAGATGGAGTTGTTTTTTTGTTTTATTTTTGTACAAAAAAATTAAAATAATGATTTATAAGAGCTTTTTATTATTAAAAAAGCCAAGTAAAATAAAAATAAATCAAAATAAAATAGAAATCCTCAAAATTACCACGATAATTTAGAAATAACAATTAATGCAGTCATGGCTAACTCTGATCCCAGTATTTTTTCCCAATGCTAATTTCTCTATGTGCACCTTACGTGTTTACATACTGTATTTCTAATACCGGATCTCGAACTATTACAATTAAATCATATTTATCTAAGTGTGTAGGCTTTCACGGTCAGTGTTGTTCCAAATACTCTTGGTTTGCGGGCTTGCAGGCCGTGGTCTATTGGTATTTCTACCAATGTACCACATCTTACAAACCCGAAAACCAGGAAAAATAGATTTATATGAGACAACCTTTAAATAGACAATAAAATTCTGTAGACTAAACGCGTGTTTATGAAATATTTATTCAGAACAATGTTTCCTTTTCAATATACAAGTGCATTAAACTTTATTGTAGACGCCTAAATATAAAAATTGCTGACATTGTGTTACAAACGGCGTCTGACCCAATTGCACAGAAAAAAAATACATTTCGTCTATTTTTAAATAACCATAACATTAATTGCAGAGAGTGTCTATATTTAAAGCACTGTCGTCTTGTTATGTATTCAACTTTTAAAAAAGAACAGATATATTTTGTAAGGCGATTGAATTAAATTGGTGTTATTTTTAGTTGTTTTTTTTTATTATAGCGGATGCCATAAAATAAATTGAATTTATATTGGAATTGTGGAGAGAGTAAAGAATCAGCGCGAACAACCTTCGCATAGAACGGGAACCATAGTTATCGACTGTGATTAGAGATGAGATATTTCGAACAAAAATAATCGAACTTTTTCAATATCTCGAGATATCGCAAGGTTATTCAAAATGATTTTTATACCTACGAGTTACCATTTATTAGAGCTGTAAAAGTAACGAGAAATTGTGTACCCGTATGTATTCGTTACTTAAAGGACCAGTACCCGTTACTTTCGTATCGTTACGTTACTCGTTACTTTACATTCGACATACAATCGTGTGCTAACAGCATCAAGCATGTACCATCGCATCGAGGCGCGTCGCATACGTGATACGGTATGACTTCGTTCGTATAACGTATAACCGCATCAAACGAGTCGAACTGACATGGATACCACAAATGCGAGTAACGAAATGAATTTGTAAGTAACGATTCGTTACTTCGAGTCAGACGATGTACCCGTTACTCAGTGACGAATACATATATTCGGTTTGTTACAGCTCTACCATTTATAACACAATCTCCAGTAGTAAATTATTGTACTACGATCTTTCTTTACTCTTTGAAACACTGCATGTAACTGTCTCTCTCAGATTGCATTTCACAGTATTGAATACGATTCCTTACGTCTTTTATCTGCGTCTGTTTTATGAAGCACCGCATACAGGTGCCTCTCTCAAGTTTCATAATCGAAAATTAAAACAAAATTTATTCGCTATTATATCGAATGCATAGACAGATCGAATGAATTGTGTTATCACCGCATAGTATTTAACCACTGAAGGATATTAATGCATTACACAGTATTGAATACGATTACTTATGTCTTTTATCTGCTTCTGTTCTATGAAACACTGTAGGTATTTATGTAAGTGACTCTTTCGAAATTGACAATCGAAACCGAGAGCATAATTCATTCGACAGTTTCACGCATAGTGCCAGCTATTATTATGAAACATCATGCAAAAGACTCATTCAATTGTCGAATAGCGCGACCTCTCGATTATTAAAATAATTCGATTATTCCCAAGTCTAGTTGATTGAAGTGAATGTGAAAGAATAGTCGGTATAAATAGTGTAGACAAGCGCCAGGGACGGGCGAACTTTTGGCATCGGAAAGCTGTCACTTTCTGGCTTGCCAAGTTCGTTAAAAATACAGTAGGCACGCGTAGTAAAAAAAGGGTGTGTGTGTAAGCTTGGGAGGGAGGGGTTCATCAAACTGCACATTGAATACTTCGAAACACGAGAAAATTTAATATAGGTACGAAAATGCCGCGTCGAATGTTGTAAAAAGCGTCGGGTTTCCCATCCCTGATTTAACAGTTTTTGTCTGTACGTTGTATATTTTTGCGTCTCTATGATCTTCGGTCTGAGGCCAATCACATCCTAGCCGACATTCAGGAGTGTTTTGTTTCGAAATCCACGTACGCTGCGAACAAATCAAATATACTTATACGCTGGATATAACGCGTTTTATTCATGCGCGTATTCACTGAACTCTATTGAAGATAGAAGTTACTAATCTTGGAACAAATTTATTCGTTAGAATAAAATTCACTTTCAATGCACCAAGCAAAATATCACGTAGAAAAGTTAGTTAATGAATAAATATACACTGCACTATACTCCTTGCTCTTTTTGTTGAATATTTTGACGTTCACCCAAAAATCCGACCGATGGCGTTAGTATAAACGTCAAAAAAAAACGTTTCACAAAATTATAATATTTTATCCAAACCTAATTGTACGCACAACTTCCACTAACTTAATGTTTTACAACTATACACTTCACAAAAGGTTAATAAACAACACATAAATAAATTCACAATAGCAAACTCAAAGCTATTAGTTCAGTAGGAAACAAAAAAAATTCCAAGTAGCGACATCTGTTAGAATTTGCTCAAAGCTTTTAGTTCAGAAGCAAATCTGGAAGAATTTGCTCAAAGCTACTAGTTCAGATGCCGGGCCGCAAACGAAATACATTTTGCATAATTATATCTATCCCACTCGGGCGAAACCGGTACGGACTTCTAGATATCAGTCGTACACAACTTACCAAGAATGAATTACGAAAACTCGGTCATTGGACCATTTAACAAGGAATCTGTCATTGTTTTTTATGCATGCTCGAGAGTTCATGCTAACACCGTTATTTAGTTCTCAGCAAACCTTATAATTAATAATTATATATTTTGTATATCATATTATATATGCATAATCTGAAAATAAGCGCTTGTAAATTACACCGGTTTTGCTAGGAAATACAGAAAAGTATTGCTCAAACCTTTGTTTCATTTTCATCATTCAACTTATGCCCATATTCACCAAACACTATATAAAAGATAGAAGCTACTAATCTTGGAACAAATTTATCCGTTAGAATAAAATTTACTTCCAATTCACTAAGCAAATTATCAGGTAGAAAAGTTAGTCAAAGAATAAATATACACTGCACTATACTCCTTGCTCTTTTTGTTGAATATCTTGACGCTCACCCAAAAATCCGACCGATGGAGTAAATATTAAAAAAAGCTTCACAAAATAATAATGTTGTATCCTAACCCAGTTGCACACATAACTTCCACTAACTTTAATGTTTTACAACTATACACTTCACAGGAAGGTTAATAAACAACACATTAAATAAATTCACAAGAGCAAACTGTAGATATAATACTCTACGTTTATAGGTTAGGTATTATGATCTATGTGGCGGCCATTATTATTTTATCAACGAATAAATATGAAATACCCTGGAAGTATGGCAGAATAGATTTATACCTGCAGTAAACATAATTATGTTTGGTGAATTGAATTATCGCTAATTATTCGGAGGAATAGCTACCTGCAGAACAAATGAACCGAATAAATAACTACTTACGTTCGGTGAATATGGCCAATAATAAAATAAATATAATTTTTAATATTTCGTCGTTGGTTCTGTAATACCTTTTATGTGCAAAAAGTAAATAATAATAATAATTCTTTATTATCCATGACAAAATATTTGTGTGGAATCGTCAAAATACATAATTATTTACAAATATTTGCAGGAAAGGCCAAAAAGTGGTTATTTCAATAATGGATAATAAGAAACTAGCAATTTCAGAAGTATATTTCTCATTCAAACTTATCTTCACTATACGTGTTTAATTAAGACGAAGTATTTTCTTAAAAAAAAATATTTAACGTTAATTTCGGATTTATTGGCACATGGGAGGAATTATTTGATTGGGAGTTTTACAATATAGTAAATTAAAGTATTTTAATTCAGTTTTTGCACACTGGAGGTATTACTAGTGTATAGAGCTCCGTTTCCTGAATCTTTTCATCTAAAAAACGTAAAATCTGCCAACTATATGTACATAAGGGCTATTACAGAACCAACGACGATTTGTTGGTCTCACTTATATTTACATACCTGTGATGTAGGTAGCTGTTGTGTCTTTATGACGTGGCAAAAACAGCTGATCGTCGTGGGCACCTACGTGAATTGAAGTTAGAACGACGAACGCGACGATAATATTTTGTGTTTAGTTTTAGCCTTGTACCAACAGATGCGTAAAGCTCCTAAACATTTCTCCCAATGTTAACTTTAGTTGTCTCGATTCAAAATTGTACTGTGTCTAAAATATCGTCAGAATACGCCAGATGTGAGATCTCGAAGTATACTCAGGCTTCCACTCCGATTTTTTGTGTTTGTGACAGTTGACGTGCAATCCGATTTTGGAATGAATATAATATGTAAAATAATGCTTGACCCTTTCCCAGTTGACCTTGAATGTCTACTGTGGAGTTAGTTTAAGTACGGCACTGCGTAAAGTGAACGATAGTGGGCATAGTTGAAGATCTCACGTACACATTAGCTCCAATCCAACCTCTACGAACGGTAACAGTCATGCGCCGTAACAAAGCAGTTTGTATCGGTTTTGGAACACTTTTTTGCTACTGCGTATGACTGTGACGGTTCTGTTACCGTTCGCAGAGAGGTTGGAACAGAGCTTATTACTTTAAAATCTCGCACATACTTTGATTGAACTAATAATTACTATTGTGACCTGTGCGAATTATTCGCACTAAATAAGTATAGTAATAATTATCACTTTACAAAATTATTTTTTAAATACGATTGCAGGTATTCAATTCGTTTCTAATTTTGCACACTGCTTATAACGTTCTTCTTTTTGTTGTATTACAATATGAAGCTCAGATGACAGATCGAAGAAATATTTTACTAAAATTGTCATATAGAGGCGCAAGTAGCAAAAGCGTTGAGCTAAGCCGTCAGGTGGCATCATGCAGCATTGCTGTGACGTTGTTCAGCTGTTTTTTAATTAATTTACAAAAACAAAAGCAATAATAAATTTTTTAGTTGTCGATGTCAGTAGAGCAAGCAATTATATTTATCTGTAAAATGATATATAATTTATGTGGAGAAATTGTGAGGTTTTTTCTAAAAAGGGAGGCAAACATCTTTAACCTTAGCGTATTAATATATATAAGATGAGAAATGATTCAATTGGTTCCCTCCACCTTTATACTCTGCACCGATACGCCCCGCGACTCCTAATCGGGAAAGGGTTAAGCCAAATCTTGTGCACAATGACCAGTTAAAAAAACTTATTTTTGGAAGTGGTTAGTTCTGAATCGGCACGATGTGTATAACTTAGGAATACCTATGTTAATTTATAAACTTCGTCTAGCTAGTTAACTATTTCCAACTGGCTGATTATTATATATCATCTTTTCGACCGTTGAAAAGAGTGTTTTGTGGGACGATGCTAGGTTTGAACTTGGCTTTCGCCAAGGACGTCGGTGAAGAATTTGTTTTGATTTAGCGAAAAATGCGGATCTATTTTAAGTGTATAACATTTTTTTAAATGTCTCAAACTTTTCTTTTAATTTGATTATTAAATATTTAAGGAGGTTGATGCGTTACAGTCCCAATCAAAAGTAAGTCGAATTCTAAATGGGAACTTTTCCTTAATAAATTTTTACAAAAGGTTATAAGTCGGATGATACCAATAAATTATTGTCATAAAGGCATAATTAAATCATTTTTTTTAATATTAATTGATTATTTCAGTATTTTACTTAATGGACTAACTTTTGAATTTTTTCTGCAGTTAGGTTAGAAAAAATAAATTTACGTAAATATCTGTATTTTACATATTTTTTGCAGTAAATAATTAAAAAAAGAAATTAGAAGTAATAAAAATTAAAATTAAATCATTAAAAAGTTGAAAATTCAGTTAAAATTGTTAAAATTGTCAAGAATAAAAGCCCATAATCGAAAAGTGCTAAGGTTTAATATTTTTGGAAAAAATATTAAAATATGCGTAAGACATCTATGCTTTACATATAGTTAGTTTTCGGAACTGCTGATATTATTTGGTTATTTGCAAAAAATTAAAATGTACCGTTTGCATGCTAGGTTGACTTATTTTCCATAAGACTACATGTAAAAGTTTTTTTTATTTTTAACTTTATAAATCTCCTAATGATTTTGGATTTTTTACAGAAAATTTTGTCATAAAAAAATCTAAGTATCAAAAAAACTTTATTTCAGATTTTTTTCATTATCTTCGTAAAACGGCCTTAATTTTCATTTTTCTTATGTGTTCTTATGAATTAGTTCACGTTTTTTTTATTTGTGAGCCGACAGCTGCTCTCGAAAAAAATGATTGATTTTAACGAAATTTTGCAGTTGTAAACAAGAAGTATACTTTAATCTATACTAATATATATAAAGCTGAAGAGTTTGTTTGTTTGTTTGGTTGAACGCGATAATCTCAGGAACTACTGGTTCGAATTGAAATTTTTTTTTTGTTGGATAGCCCATTTATCGAGGAAGGCTATAGGCTACATAATATCACGCTACGACCAATAGGAGCGGAGCATCAATGAAAAATGTAACCCAAAATTTGTCCGTCCGACAAAAACGTTTAAACTCCGATCATCATGAAATTTGGACACAACATTCATCTCGATAAACTAAGATGAATGTGCGTACTTGTCCCTCCCCCCATTCTTTCTTTTGCACCCGGGTGAAACCGGGCGGGACCGATAGTGAACTATATACATAGAATGACTTCAACACAAAACAATGTTGTAAAGTGTAAATATCAACAGTAGGTACTGCGCGATTTTATTCGTACTTGCATATTATTAATTCTATAAAACTTGTGTTAAAGTATAATCGAGCTGATTAAAATAAATAGGTATACTTATATACGTAATTTTATATTGATGATAAGTAACTAAGTACTACCAACAGGGTATCATTAACGCAATATTATAAACTGTTGACATAATAGGAATTCATATATTATGTAGACCGCGTATAAGATTTATTAACCACTTTCCCGATTACGAACCAGGAAACCTATGAGCATGGAGATGGAGGAACAATTGAGAGGTAAGAGCAGTTAAGAGTCTTACCGTAAGACCGTTGCTGCTCTCGACTATATGCTATAGCTTTGTAAATATTTAATATTTCGGTCTAAAATTTTTACAGTATTTTCTCAATATATTATACTTACTAAAAATGTAAAAAAAATAATTTCGTTTTTCAAAACCCGAACACCAGACTACGTCCTTAATTTGGTCATGTCAGTTTTTTCGCATTTTTTCAAAGTGAGAGAGAGAGAGAGACTAATTCTCCATATGTACATCTCGTTGCTAATAATTGCTTTGATTTGTTTGTTAATATTAAACTGCTTTGCCTACATTCGATATCTCAATGATATATTAATGCCCAAGCAAACATGTTGAGATAGCCTAACAGCCAACGAATAGACATAATTATTATTATAATGCGTATACAGACAAAAATTGTTTATACTGCATGTCATCAAATATTTTAAACACGCTGATATGGATTGCAAAAAAGTGCATCGATTGTTGCACATTGTTGCACCGTTTCTCGCAGATGCACTTGTCGCGATAAAATTGACCAGATGTTCAGCTTTTTTTACATTCCTTGCAATGCCAACAATGTCTGCGTGCACAGAACTTCTGTGTTTAAATTTCGACGGATCGCATTTCAATTTTTTTTTAATTACAGTACAAAGAAAACATTGCAGGATGTCGAATTTTTGATAATTTCTAGTGTTCCCGTGCAAACGAAACACTTACGGGAATCACATCGGTGCCCGTCCGTTTTAGGCAATTTTCTCTGAAACTATTTGACGTATTTTTTTTTCTTCATACCTCGATCGAAAGTACATACTTTCGGCAGCGAGTGTAAGGCAGAAAGTCTAACATTTACGCATTGGTGGGATTACACACACTGGCGATGCGGGAACTACGTACGTTCGGGCGGCAGTAAAGAAAAAATACACTATCAACTGTTGTTTAGATGTCGTTTCCATAGCAACCCTATTACATTTTAGCTAATAGTCGCGAACAGCTGTCATTCGTGTTTTACGAATAACCTCAAATCTGCTTGCTTGGAATTTATCTGTTTTTTTGTGTGTAATTAATAAGTAACTATTTTTTTATGTAATTAATAAGCGTACTTCCGACCGAGGTATGAAGAAAAAAATAGTATACACCACACTGGCCGAAAGTTTGATATTCTTGCACTGCGCTTCATGACGCCCTGTTACTAGTGTTACCATCTATAAAGCTAATAAACTAGGACAAGAAGATCAAAAAAACCGGATTTTTGAGCTCAAAATCCGGACATAATTGCCAAGCAAAATTATTATTTTACTGATGGAAATAATTAATACCTTAATAATACAGAAATAGTATAGATGAATTTTTTTAACCATATTTAATTTAATGTACAAGATTCAAGTAATACGGAATTTTACAAGCTTTCATTTAATTTTATCTCTATTCTCTTTGGTAATGAAATTAAAGAGGCGTATAAAAATTAGAAAAACCAAAAAAATAACTCAATTTTCTTTATTATAAGCAAAAATAAATCTTTTCGAATTAGAGAACCAAAATTCTGCTATCATATCTCTTGATAAAAAAAGATTTATCTGGTCAAATTACAATCCGGACTGTAAACAAAACCCCGCTCGGACGCCCTTAAAAAGAGGACAAATCCGGGGAAATACGGACGGATGGCAACCCTACCCCCAAAACAAGACAAGACATATATGATTGCACCCTAATCGCGCGATTGCGGTTTTCGTTCTATCCGCGGCACATGTAATTTATATTATGTATATGGTATATGATGTATGCACCGTTTGTAGTTCAGTGGTGCAATAACCCGAGGAAAGAAAGACTTCTTCGTCGGCTAGTCAGTCCAGTCTTAACACCGATGGTGCATCATCCACCGCCTCTCCCTGCTTCACCTTCTTCTGCCGTGCAGACATTACGGTACCCGCATTGCATCGTCTTGTTAACGACAACGGATAACGACCCGATTTTTATGACGGGCCGACGCGCAGTGTTCAATAGGTTAGTGTGGGTGTTTGTTAACGCGACGGGCATGTAACCGTTGCAACAAAACTCAACGGATACCTGCGACGGCGGTCGGTCCGATGCAGTGGACGACGTAATGTCAAAAAAGTTTGTTGACGACGACAGATGTGCACGCACGTTTTCACCTATACCTACCTACCTACCTTGTGCTGCTCATTGTGAATATGGAGTTTAAAATTGATATTGATATGGATTTATTAATTAGCCAGTGTTGGGACAAAATTTTAGAAAATTACAAAAATAAACAAGCAAGACATAACGTACTTGCACTTCTTCGCCCTTCAAGTATAGAACTGATATCGATAACTACGGACGCGCTCACGTATATTAGCAGATCGTGTACAAAGGTAACCATTTCGCGTCGGCCCGTTACCCGTTGACTAAAACTTAACAAGAGCCCTAAAGCAGTGTCGCCAACACTGAATTTTCCCCCCCTGAAGAGTAACCTCAAAAGCCCCTAAATTGAAGACAGTACCCCACTAACCTGAAATTTGCTAAAATGTATAAAAACCGGGAAAATAGGGTCTTTATCCTGTACAATATGTTTATTTTTATTGCGTTTACAGTTAATAAGACGAATATGCAATAACTAACATTTTGAGCCCTGAAGAAGTCTCAAATAGCAGACGAAACGTCCCATTTTCCCGTTATTAACAGTGTTGGTCTATTCTCAGAGAATACTGGGACTTTTCCCGATGGGTCGCCTGTCCTCCGTGGGCCGGTCCAGTTAGGTTCGAATTTTTTTCTTCTTATATAGTTACATGGTCTCGTAGAGGCGTTTGACAATTTTCCCGGTAATTTTTTAGGTCCCAGACCAACCCTGGTTATTTATATTATATTTAAAAGTGAAAATCAAGTTTTAAATTCAAAAGCAGTAAAATCATGTGATGATAATTTTTAATTACTCAGGAAAATAGAAAAGTAGTTTGGTTAGGAAGTAGTTTAACATAAAAAAATTGCCAATTAATTAACAAAATCGTTTTGTGTCAAGAACAAAATAATATAACATAATAGTTAACTGTAATAGCATTTTGATTGTTCGATCAGTTATTTCAAATATGCAAAGTATTAAAATGGTATCGTAAATGAAGGCCTTGTAATAGTTTCAACATCTCCCAGTTAAATGCAATATTGTCTGTAACCGGATTTTGTGCATTTTAAGTAGGTAAATACACATCAATGAATGTGATAATTTATTCGTCGGGTTTTGAATCAAGTTAAATAAATAGCAAAATATATAAATAAAATAATGAAGGGACTGTCTGTAATTTTCTTATCATGCGCCCCGCACGATAAGAAAATTACAGACAGTCCCTTGACAATCCTTGACAAGCCCCTTGTCAAGGATTGCGTAGACGTAAAAATGTTAACAAATTTGTATCGCCATCACGATTAAACTGATTTTGAAGAACCACGGAAATAAATAATGATTATTATTATTATCATTTTGATTAAAAAAATATCCATAAGGGGACGTCCATAAATTACGTGAAACATTTTTTAGGATTTTCAAGGTTTTTCCGTGCGGGTAGCGTAGTGGTGAGAGCACTAGACTTGCATTTGGGAGGTACCGGGTTCGAACCCCGCGGCGGAGGCAGATGTGGCTGGGAGTATTTCCTACGGCCTCTTGCCAAGAAACGGCCGTCTTGTCGAGGTTTTCCATGATTTTTCTCAATAATACCAGATAAATATCGAGATGGTTCCTTATTCAAGCCATGGCCGACTACCTGTCAAACTCCTATGCTTAAAACTTGCCTATCTTATCCTAATTTCCTAAAAACAATTCCTTAGTTCTCCCATTGCAATTGCAAGTTGAAGCTCAGTAGAATATAACGGGAAGTATGGTAGATGGAAAATAGTAATGGTGCGAATGGCGTCTCTTATGACACAATGTCGAGAAACGGACGTTAAAGGCATTATTATTTTCAAGTTTTTAGTCAGCCAATACGTTTGACAACTTTAAATTAATAACGGATTTTTTTCTGATTGGTTTATGACTGCCATGAAGCGAAGTTGAAAGAGAAATTGAAAATACGCAACTCGATTAGTCCCGACAAGTTGAAAATACACGAGTTCTACTGTTGTGACCAATTAACACTGTACTACTAACGAACTCTTGATCCTTCGCATAATTTTAAGGAACATTCCGCTTGTCTCCCGATCTGAGTAATATAATCTATTGTCTATTCGACTGGTGTGACCGCATTTACCGGCCCCCGTTTCGCGTTTACAAACAACGCAATTCACAACAAAACATGTTTCGACATGTTTGATCAGAGGTGACCCTGTATATATCGGAGTGGACACACCGGTGCTTGACCATTGTTGATCGCAACAGTGCGAGAGAGTGAGAAAGACAAAAGACGGTGTTGGTCATTCATGGCAAACAACACACACGTGCACACATCTGTCCATGCATTAACACTACTAGGCCAGTCATTTTATGAATGAATCTGTGAATGGACACACCGGCCTCTGCTGCTGCTGCTGCTTGGTGGTGTATGCGTTATCTCTCCTCAAATGCATTGTGTGTGATTTACGCTACTTCTGTAGTATGTAGTAGAAAATGTCGTATTGAACCGGCTTTTTTAAAGACTTTAAATTTGCAAAGTTGTATATAAATATTTATCTTTAGGGTGAAGGCTATGGAGAGTAGGTATTTCAAAAGAATGTCTCTCTTATTGACTTCCTACAGCCTTGACTCGTTACATCGTCTCTTTTCAACTTTAGCTCGCGTGTTTTCGAGTTTTGATTTGAAACAGCTAGTGGCGCGTTTTGTTGGGAGTAGGGTTGCCAGGCCCTAAAATACAAAAGCCGGCCTCGGCGCTGTATTAGGCCGGACATTTTTGCCCTATAAGCCGGACATATTTTTTTAAAAGCCAAACATATACCTTTTTAAAGTCGTACACATATAAATAAAAAAAACTTTATTAGGTTCCTATTAAAGTTGTTTTTTTAATTATTATTTAAATAGTGAATCACAGTTTTGTTACAAAATTAACAACATTCAACAAACAGTCCTACCTAGGGTTGCCAGGTCGCCAAACTAAATAGCCGGACAGACCAGCCAGTTTGGCCGGACATTTGGGTAAAAAGGCCGGACAGCCTACATTATTGAGAATTTTGTCTCAGTATTAATAGGTACGACAAAGAAATTGTATGTAAAATCAAGCTTTTTTGATTATTACCATGAATATTGTTAAATTCTAATGAAATATAAATAACGTCAAATGCCAAATCAGTTCAAGTACTTTATTACTAATCAGTCAAAGTCATCAGTCAAAATTAAATTTTACATAGACATTTATCAACATTTTAAATTCTTATGAAAGGCAATTGCACAAATAAATCTTATGTATACCTGCTATTACTTCCCAAAACAAAATAAAAAAACAATCTAAACAAAACAAAACTTTCTTTTTTTGTTTGCAAAATGTAAAAAGCCTAACAAAAGCCGGACACCGTTTATTTTGGCCGGACACGCAATCAAAAAGCCTAACTATGTCCGGCTTTATCCGGACGCCTGGCAACGCTAGTCCTACCTATCATCATTTGCATTTATACCTATGATATTTTAGAAATGAAAAATGTTCAGTCTTCTGTAGACTATTAGTAGATAAGCATACAAACCTAGCTCTCTTTTAACAAAATAAAAAAACTAAAAGTTTTCGTTAACAAAATTAAAAATATATTCATTCTTTTGGATAAAAGCAAATAGATCTTTATTAAAAAATAACAATTTCAAAATCTTGAAAAATATCAAAAAGTCTGTAATTAAAAGTATACAGACCAAAAGCTGGAAAGGCCGGACATGTCCGGGTAAAGTCGGGCACCTGGTAACCCTAGCTGCAACGCCGATTGAGTCGCATAACGTTAATACGCGATAAATTTATTAATATACAAAGATGACCATATTTTCAAGGTTGAAGCTGGATGATTGTGATTTGTTTGTTTCTTTAGCAATTTTTGCGACAACTGACTGATGCCGCCAGACGAATTCGTTCTGTATCATTCAAAATGTGACCGCTAGACGTGATTTTGTTTATACTTTTTGTTTATATTTTGACAGATGGCGATTATGTCATTCGCGAACATGTAACTCGTTGCACTCGAGGTCAAAATATTAATACTGCATTGTGACAGCTTCCGAGTTGCATCAGAATTATTCCAAATAAACAGTGACTTTATTTTTTCAATGATTTTTAGACACACCAATCAATGCTATATTGTTAACTGTGAAAAACGTGCCGAATGTTATGTTTCGCGCACTGTTAAAATAACTGTGAGTTCACTTTTTATCCAGACTGGTGAACAGAAACAATTTTTAATTTGAACATTATGAAAAGTAATGACATTCCTGTCTAATATTAAAAAACGTATTTGCGTTCTTTATTAATTAATTTTTATCAGTTGAGTGTTTTATACATTTTGGGAGAATTTTACTGAATTAACGCTTCCGATTTTGGCGTTTCCGGGGACTTTTTTGTAACGGGATGGTGTCGATGCGATGGCGGTTTTTTTTAGCGCATTGAAACGAGGAAGACGTTTCGGAGGGAGTTCCTTAAAAAAAACGACAACGGGGTGGTTTTTGCGTTTTAAAATTCACCAAAATCGAAAACGTCAATTCAGTAAACTGTTACCTAGTTTTTGACTGTTGATCTATACCTGATATTACAAAAAGGTAAAGTTTGTAAGTTTGGACTAATACTTTAAATTTAGATTAAGCAAATTCCTAGTCCGGCGCTAGGTCACTAGGTGCCGTTCGGGGTTACGGGACTTCCCCCTATAGGAATGAACCGAGTTTCGTTAAACAAGTTTTCAATATCCGCAGATACAAAGTGTAAACGGACAGACACAAAAAATTCTGAACCGAGTATTTTTACGAAATCCGAAAAACTCGCTTAAAAACGAAATTTCGGACATATGCATCCCGTGCGAATTTTAATTATTGGTACGATTATAAAATATTTTATATGAAACTGTAAATTCCGGTGTCTCCTTTTTGCCTATTCTAATAATAGAAATGTTAGTCATCGTCGCCATCATTATAATCGTGTAGACACCTAGACAGAGAGATATTGCTGCATCCGCTTACCTTCATGTAACTCAATACAACAATAAACCGCGGAATGTGACGAGAATTGTCAGACATTGTTGCGAACGATTCGTTCTTTTTAAATTAAAACATCTCCATTCAACTAGAAACACGTTATTAACAGCCCCGGCCGGATTCGTCAGGATTTGTAAATTGCACATTAACCCCTTCGGACCTGAATTTTATATTTTTGAAACACAAAATATTTTTTAGGGTGTAATAAAGGTATATGCAATGAAAAACTAAATTTAAAATTTACAGAATTTTGGAAAATTCAATGCTCATTGAAATGGATAACAGGTCAAAAAAAATATTTTTACGATAATCAATAGCCGTTTAATTACTAATTAATTAGTAAAGTTAACACCATAAAATTAAAATAAATATCCGCACAAGAAAAATAAATTACCTACATCATGAAAATACGTAAGTTATATTAAGTAATATATAATCAGAATGTACACTTTTACCAGCTTTGCGTGAATCCATGAGTTCGGTCAACACCTGACTCGATATTTCGCCTACCCAAATAGTATTTCTTTATTTTGTTTGGCGTATCTACATCTCAAATAAGCCCCAAGCGTAATGAAATGTTTATATTTGATATTTCATTACGCTGACTTATATCACACGCGCCTGAATAGTCTATTGAAAGGACAGAAGAGGTTAAAGGTTAAAGATAGATACATTATCCTGTCGCGACTGTTTTGTTTAATATATTGGCATATTTAACCGGCATTGCTCGAGAATAACAGCCAATCCCGAATATTTTAATATATAGTCGTATTTATCGGGCATTGCTCGGCAATAAACAGTCCATCCCAAATATTTTATCTCGATATTCGTGGAAGTCAAAAGAAGTCTCCAGTGTGAAGTCAGAAGTCGAATGACTTGAAAGGTCCACCAGTCTGTCTTCTTCACACGCATAACAGAAAGGCGGTATAAGAGGGAATACCATCTTGACACGTAATGATTTTATATCTAGGTTGTTGTATAGAAGTATATACCATTAAAAATTAAACTAACTTTGCGATAAACCAGTGAAATAAAACATAGTCTATAGTACTTCTGGAATCATAAGAAAGGTTTCAAAAAGGTTTCATCAACGTCGTGCCAATCGTTTTTAAGTTAAATCCGTTCAAACACACACACATACGAACAATTTTATAAATTAGTACCTATAGACTGTTCCATTTCCCAATCAAAGATCTGTACCTTGGATTGGAATAATTTGCTCAACAATATCCGACTTTGGTTGATATTATCCACAACAGAAAAGAATAACCAGGTCATGGAATACAGTTTCGTAGGTACCTATACTTGAAATTATTTTAATTTTTTGTGAAAAAAAAAGAAATTTCCTAATTATAATAAAATGGTTCCAGATATCATGCGGCGTTCCCTATTTATTCATACCCTTTGAAATCGAATTTTTGTTTAAAAAATATGATTTTTTAAAAATGTTTCTTCAACAAGCCATAACTCCCTAACTTACCCGAATCAAACGTTATTGATATAACTTTTTTTTGATTAAAATGTCGTACGGAATACATTCCTGAAGTTTCCTCGCGGGCCACCGGAGTTCCAAATATACCGAGGAATGTATTATTACCTATTATAATATTGTCACAAGAAATAAAGAAAAGAAATCAATTATTGTGTCAAGTGAAAACGAATTCTCAGTATGTCTGGCTTTTACGAGACGATGATGCTATCGGTCAAAGATGCCAAAGAATCGAATCGCTGTGTGACTTCAGCTCAGTAGCTGCCTGGTGCAGTTATTGAGCCTATATAGAGAGAGGTACCCCCGCAGCCGTACTACGGTGGTCGGATAGTCACGCTGGCGCTTTCTGTGTTGTAGCCGACACCGCCACTGTACTCCGCGTTTTTTTCCTCTCTTTTTCTTTGTGTGTGTTGGTTTATAATACGTCACTTCCCGTTCCGGCAACCACTATATTACCGACTGCTTTATTATTTATTTTATTTTATTATTTACTGTTCACTCGCAATATACAACGTCTAGAGATTCTCGTTTATTCATTGTAGATTGTAGACGCTCGACAACTAAGGTTTGTTAGCGTCAAATTGATTCAAATGATGTATAACTACCTACATATGAATGTTTATGACAATTATCGAAATAAAAAAAAAATAAAAATAATAATGGTATACGGACCGCCACAATCGAACCAACGACCTTTAGGTTACGAGGCAACCATTCTAACTCGCCGCTGCACACGAAGCTGGATTTGATTACTATCGTTTTTAGCGCTGGTTTTCTTGATTGCTCTTATGAGCTCGCTTCACACGAGACGTCTTTTCAAGCTTGTTTTGTAGGTAGGTTCTGTGCGTGCGCAGTGATGGAAAGGTAACAAAAGTGGACGTTTATTGTCTCTGAACAGAACACACACACCATGGCACAGTGTTTGTCCATGTCGTCCACGTGACAAGATACTGTCTCCTGATTGGTTCTTACTCAGAGCAAGCGAAGGGTCAAGCAAGAAAAATAGCTCGTGTTCTAAATTTAAAATCCATCTTGTGAGCTAGCAGATGAGCCCGCAGTGACGTCATTTCCAGCCTTCAATATACCTGCGTTGTGTGAAGCCATCACGAAAACCAACTCTTGGAAACTAGCAGTCAAATCTAGCGGCAAAACCAGTCTCGGTGCAGCGACCTTGATGTAATTAACCGTATTTAAAAATGTGTAGAATAGGACAGTTTCATTCATAATACTGGAAAGTCATTGATTTATTAAAAAAAAGAACTTAACAGCTAATATTACCTATACTTGAAATAAAACTTCTTTTACGTGGAACTGAAAAAGATAGTCATAGTATTTTGTTCTTAGAATTCGTTTTAGGTAACCGTTAGCTTGGTAAATACATAAATTAAATTGAGTGTGGAATATTCGAGGAAAAAATAAACGCAGGCGTCAAAAGTTAGATAAACGTTTAAATTTATTTCCGTACATTTTTTCTTTCTTAATCCGTTTTCCATAGTAGTATAAGAAACTTCTTTACAACTTGCTGGTTTTGTAATTAATATATTACATTTCATTTCATATTAATTAATCCGTTTTGTTGCTTCCTTCTTTATAAAGTTGAAAGCGAAATCACAGTTTTGAAATTTATTTTTTTTTTAACTGAAAACAAATTAGCTTTTATTGCTCGTCAATTCTTCCAGATCTTAAAACTGCGGGAAGTATCAATCGAAGTTCAATTTATTAAAATTGAAAATATGAATTGATACTAGCTAAATATCTATACCTGCTGGTGGTGTCCTTAAAAAAAGAACAAATCCAAAAGTATAATGGCAGAAATTAAAACTTGAAGTGAAAATGAATTCTTAATGAGGAATTTCCAGATAACATTTACTAGGAAAGATAAAGAAACGTTTTTCTTCAAAAAAGAATTTGCTCCTTTCTTTTTACTATCAGTACAAACAAACGATAAAGAAATACTAACCACAATTTTTTCCGTTGTTTGGCGGAAGAATCCAGAATAAAAACGCAATTACTGTAGTAAATTCCATATTTATTAGCTGAAGTTATATTATTTCCTAAGTTTTAAACATATCAAATAGCCTCCCAAAAATGTGTTTCAATTCGCTCATCCATTTGACCTGTATCGTGTTCACATACAAACACGCATAGACTTTTTCCAAAAATATGTTTTTTAACTCGGGAGACCCCAAACGAAAACATATTGTAAAATTTTGAAAAGTGTTTGACCATTCCCCACTTGTGGAGTTGGAAAGGTAAAAAACTCTGATGATATATGAGTTGTAGTGTCATCAAATAAGCCAAAGCTGAATTTGTAACAATATATTCTACTATAGAAAACAAACAGGCTGATTCTAAGAATAATTGATTGATTGAAAAATTCAGAACAACTATTGGGATTTGACAAAAACGATACCACATCTGCTGACGGAAATTTAAACCATAAACACAATACATAATTACATGCTGTTAATATTACTATACCTACAGTCAAACTTGAGTCAGGAGAAAATTATGTGAGGAACAGAAACCTCTATATAAGAGAAAGGCGTTTTTCACTCATGGACCTCTATAACTGAGACTACTACTTGCCTGCACCTCTATAAGTGATAGTCCAACGTATTAATAGTTCCACGAAATTTAAGAATGAGTCATAAATAGCTGAACTAACTAGCATAGTTTTCGTATCGTTTTTATGGACCTCTATATAAGTGAGAAAAGCCCTCTATAAGCTGGAAAGTCGGGTTAGTGAAAAACCTCCATAAGCGAAAAAGAGATCGCGGTCCCTTGAACTCTTGCTTATCCAGGTTCGACTGTATATGAAAAATGGCGGATTCTACATTACTTCCGCTCACATGCTGAATCCCAATATTAAATTTCGCATTTATTTGTCAATAATTTGAAGAAATCGAAAGTACGTATTCTTTCCCCGTACACAATGCCTTAACTATAATGTATTGGAATTCTTGTTAGCGGCCTTTAACTGTACTTACCTCTGTGCGGACATGGTAATAATGGGTGTTGGTCACCTTTAGGTCATTCCAATGTTTCTCTCTCGTTTACAACAAATACCTGATCCCGACTGCGTTATTTCCGCTTTCCATACAGACAAGACAGGTGGTCTCTGGTTGTCTCTCTGTGTATTATATGTGGACGGTGTATACCGCTGCTGTATCATACCATACCTACTTATTTCATCCGTAACACGTATTTCTAGGCACACAAGACAAAACCGCGTATGCAGTCTAGAATTTTTAACAATGTTCACTACATCTCTAGATGGATTTTATTAAACTGTTTTCTCTTTGCCAGGATGACTATTTTCTAGAAAAGTAGAAAACGTCAAAGAATTTTATTGGTCAAGGAATTTTGTTGAAAGTGCGAGTCGAAGCCGCGCACTGAGGGTTGCGTACAAATTTTGTGAACTTCATGTCATACAAAATCTTTGCTGGTGATGTGCCGGATCGTTAAAAATGTATATCCGCGGATCATTAGTGTCAGGAAATATTGTTCTGAAGAAAAGTGGCCATCTTATTTAATATTGTTCCAAAAAAGTCCATCTCTGAGACCTGAGTACGTTCTAAAGGACCATGCTCTCTGGGAAACAAAAAATAAATCGGGGTAAATCGTCAAGGTTAGCGATCTATACAGCTCGGCATTTCGTACCGTGGACAACCTCCGACTGGCAAAGCGATGAACATGTCAAAATTCGTAGCTCCCTCAAAATATTTCATCAACGCTGATTTTTTCAAATCTGACACTAACAACAATTCGGTATTTCTATAGTTTCATGCCTCGATGAAATATTTTGAAGGAGCTACGAATTTTGACATGTTCAACCCTTTGCCAGACGGGGGTTGTCCCGGGTACGAAAGTTTTTGTGCTCAAGGGCACCTGAAGTTTCAAACATGATAAAATATATTAAGTGATACCTCCAGTTTTTGACATCTTTGACCGTATCCACCCACGCATTGTCCCCCGTCTCAACTGCCAGACTTGCGGTTTTTACGTTCAGTGTAGTGCCATTAATGCAGCGTTTTCCAAACAGGGGGGCGCGGAGTAGTCTAAAGGGAGCCGCGAAAATTAGTCACAGTGAACAATTTTCCAAATTACTGCTAAAGTTTTCTATGTAAAAAATGAGAGAATAATAGACAAGCACATCCATCTCATTAAAAACAATAATAAAATATCGTTTTCCATTAGTTTGTATGAATAAATTTTATAAGAGTAAAAATGTTTGTGTTTTTATTTTATGAAATCTTCAGGGGGGGCGCCAAATGATTAAATATTTTTAAGGGAGGCGTAGTAACATCAAGTTTGGAAACCGCTGCATTAATGAATGTACAAAAACTCGGGTATGAGGAAATACTATAAGTAAAATCGTCACTAACTCTCTACTAAAAAAGACATACGCCGTTTTGGTTCATGGCCATAGATGAATCGGTGAGTGACTCACCCGTTCACCGGCTACTGATAGAGTGACACTGACCGTGCTTTGTTAATTCTATTATTTTTATTGTGTTAGATAGGTAAATTGATTTTTTACTTTAGAGATTATAAAATAACATTTTAATCAAATCATGTATGTTTATATCTCCAAATATGGAGTGGACAATAACACGTTTTTTTAAGTGAGATAAAATTTATTTCTTAATTTAATGTTCACATCTTATTTTGAAAACGTTAAAATATAAAAAATATAGGTATTCATTTGTTTAACTAATACACGACCACATAAAAAATTCTGAAGAGAAATTCTCTTTGGCTTAAGGTTTATAAGCGAGGAACTTTTTCTCTTCGGGATTTCAAATTAAGCTACGTCATAGGCTCCATCTATAAAACAATTGTAGCAATTTCACATATCAGCACATATGTTTGCAACATGCATATTTTATATTTTACTGATAATTGATTTGTTTCTAATATATTTTTTATTTTGTTACAGGTGAGTTGTTTTCTCCAGTCTATTTAATTGTAAGTATTAAATTATAAGGAACAAAAAAACAATCGTTTTTTGTACAAATACGTACAGGTAAATAAATAAGAAACAATATTTTAAGTTCCACGCCTGTGGTACTTTTATTATCGAGGCTGAATTTTAACTTTGAAACCGTCGTTTGGCTTTAATATTAAATCAGCTTTCAATTTAACGTCTTCTATTTTGTAATCGCACACAAAACGATATTTTCGTAAAACAGTTGCTTGTAGACTTTTTATAGACATCATCCCGTACTTTAAACCTGAAATCAAACAAAATATATTATAGTGAGAGATCACTCACGCCTGGCAGACGTGAAATATAAGCGAAATTCTAGTGACTAAATATGTGTCGCCCAGTAACTAAATTTCACCCTGCAGCTAAATTTTTCTGTCATCTACTAAATTTCGCCTTATCAACTAACGAAAAATATCGCCCTGCAACTAAATTTTGCCCTGTCATCTAGCTGTCGCTCCCAAATAAAATGTCGTCCCGGAAAAGTCTCGCCCCAATTGCACGGTTTTACTCCCAACCAAAAGCGCCATTAGATGTTTTACATCAATAATAGTATATTGTGCGACTAGTGAGAGAAGGAGAAGATCCCATGAGCGTGAAAATTGCCACACGAGCGTAGCGAGTGCGGTAACACGCAAGTGGAATATTCTGCTTCGATCAATGGTCGCACATAATACTTTATTCAACTAGCACGAGTAATATGTAATCGCGGCCCTAATAAAAGAGGGAAAAATAATAAATCGCTTCATTGATTGACGTACCCACCGCCCTCGATGCACACAAGATGGCCCTGACTTCCACTGAATTGCGATGCTGTTTTCATATATATGTCGCCGGGATATTGTCAAACCCGTGATATTATAATTTCACTTAGTGAAATTATAATATCACGAATCTTTGTCAATCGTGATATTGTAATTTCACTAGTGAAATTACAAAATCACGGATTTGACAATATCCCGGCGACATATACAAATCGCTACCGCGTTCCTATTGGTCCAGAAACTATGCAGTAATAATTCATTATCATACAGTTTCGGCTCATTATTAGCACTCCACGCGTCAACATGAAGTAATTTATTATTTATCTCGAATTTAGCAGGGCCCCGAAAATTATATATTACTCACGCGTGTTGAATAAATAAAATTATCGACCAATTTTTCAGACAAACATATTAAAAAAAATAATAATTAATTTTTTTTTCAATTTTTGATAATTCAAAACTTAAAGCGATTTTTTTTTAAAAACCAATTAGAAACTAATTATTAATCAATTTTTATATTTTTTAGATCAGTTCTGAAGAAGATCCAAATCCGGACCGAAACGTTAATGTAATAATTATTATTTTTTGTTGATATATTTTGTCGATAATTTTATTTATTGAAGAGTTCTAATCAGACGTCAATCAAAGATTTGTTTTACATCAAACTATTAAGTATAATAATGCATGTTTAAAAAAATAATACGTATATTACCAATACAATTCCTTGGCCCGCCGCTGAAAGGAATATAGCTGTAGGGATGTCTCTTGGCAACTTCTTCGGGTAAGAAGCGATCAGGATCGAACTTGAGCGGATTTTTCCAAACGTTCGGGTCGCGATGAGTGTGCATTATGACCAGGACGCAGGAACATCCCGCCGGAAGTGTATGCTTGCCTTGAAGAAATGATTATTAATCTTTCGAGAAGTAAAATCGATTCCGGAAATGTTTGAGACATGTCGAAAACAATGTAATATAAATTTTATAATTAATGTAATACCTAATGGTAATTCTTCTGTGACGGCCCTAACAATTGCAGGACCAACTGGAAATAGGCGCATCGTTTCTTTCACGACTCGCTCCAAATATTTCAATTTTGGTAAATCTTCAGCCGTAACTGGTCTGTCCGAGTTGCCAAATACGTCCATCAGTTCTTCGTATACTTTATCCTGCAAACATTTATCAATTACTATAGTGGCCTGGTTTGGCTTCGCCTGAATTTGTTGATTGCCACTGTTTTTCTGGCCGATTCCATTTTTACCCATAGAGTTGATACCTAACCTTTTTTTAAATCATTGCCAAATTGAGGTGATATCTTAATAACCAATAAACTTTAAAGCTGTTCTGATTATTATATATTAGATATCGTGTCCATCGAGATAATTATAAAGAAAAATCGCAGGATTGTGGACAAAAAGTTATTTATTTAGTGTACGTCGTTTCGTCTATAAATTTAGACTTTTTCAAGTACAAATGTGAAAATTTAAAACAATAATTGCTAATTTTCATACTTATTGTTTTAAATTTTCACATTTATACTTGAAAAAGTCTAAATCTATAGACGAAACGTCGTACACTAAATCAATAACTTTTTGTCCACAATCCTGCGATGTTTCTTATGTTCTGATTATATTATTTAATATTAGAGACTCGGTCCGGATTCGCCCGAATTTGTAGATTGCCACCGTTTTTCGTTGACGTGCAAAATTGGTTTCCACGAAAAGCGTTTTTATTTTAACGCAACAATTTATAGCCTATGTCCATCCTCAAGGTCCATTCTAAATATTGGTTAAAAAAAATTTTGAAATTGGATGTGTACTTTCAAAGATTACCTCCTTAATCCAAACTTACAAACATAGATATTGTTTGTTCAGGAAGTTATTCTTGAAAACAATGCTGGATTTAGAGGTCTGAAGGCCTCGGGGCAACAAAGGAGTGGAGGCCCCCTGGCCTAATCGGAGTGAACAAATATAAATCGATGATTTCTGTTAATATTTAATATAATCATGTCTGTACAAAGTACTGTAGGTAAAGGTAAACGCGAAAAAAAATATCAAAGGAAAAGTTGTTTACCAGTCTGAATTTGAATTTTTTTTCCGAAATCTCTATTGTGGGGGCCCTTCTTTTGTGGAGACCCCGGGGCTGTAGCCCCGGTTGCCCTTCCACCAATCCGGCCCTGCTTAAAAATATTTATTACTATACTTACTTGGATATCTTGATGCATTCCTAATGCCATGAACATGAAACTGTTTACAGTAGCTGTTGTATCGTTGCCCTGGAATAGAAAACAGATAGATATTGTAGATTATAGACGCTCGACAATCGAAAAAATCAAAAGCTTAAATAATAAGTGACTATCTATCGCCATTAAAATTAATTCCCCGGTGGTGACTACTGCTATTTTTTAAATGATATTTATTTTTGATTTTAAAATAAAATTCGATATTTTACAATGTTTATTGTTAGAAGATTAAAGGATGAATCCTGGTAGCATAGGATCTGTGAACTAAGCAAATACTAAAGATTTTTTTATTGTATTTTATTGTCTGACGTTTCAGACAATAAAATGAAATAAAAAAACCTTCAGTATTTGCTTAGTTCATCGATCCTATGCCACCAGGATTCATCCTTTAATCTTCTAACATTTAAACAGGATCATCATCACTCTAAATTATTAGAGTTATTTTTCACAATGTTAATTGTGTTATCAGTTTAAAATTAACAGCACTTTTTGTTGTATTAAAAAACCGCAATAAAATCGGTTCACCCGTTGAAGAGTTGTAATGTCACAAACGCGTAAACATATAACCTAAAATAAAAACCTTCTTTTTGGGTCGAGGGTTAAAAATTCGCTAAATTAAAATGAATTGAAAAAACAATGTAGACATAAGTCTTGCGAAAAATTTGACGTGAATAGTTTTGTCTTGTGACTACAGATGGTATTTCTGTATTATTTCCTTCAAAAATTAAGAATGAACCTGCAAGTTAAATATTTTCTTAGATCATTATTCAATTGGAAGTGCATTTAAACTAGAGCTGTGTAATCAATTTAATAAAATATTCATAGGTTAATTATTGCGAACTGTATATAATTAAGTTAACCAAGTTATTTAATTACAGCCACGGAGTAAATCAATTATTAAACTTTTAATTAGTATAAAGCGCAAAATTGTGACATTTCGTACTTCTCGTAACTCTATAATTATTTATAAATTTTTCATACGCAAACGATTAGGGCTTGAAGAAAAGCCGATAGTGTTGTTTATATGGCGTTTCTTGAAGTGGTGCCGATTTGAGTGTGTTAATTCGCACGCATCGTGATGAAACATACGTCGTTCTGTTCATTTTAATGTGAGGAAGTGCACAATGTATGTTTCATCACGATGTGTACGAATTGGCACAGTAAAAATCGGTTCAGAAGAAATCTATAAATTGACAAAAGAACCTCAATAACGTTCAAATTAAAAAAATTAATGAATTATGGTCAAATATCAACCACTTGGCGACCACTAGTAATAAATTGAAGCTCTAGGCTTAGTTGTTGGTAACCTTAGAAAAAATGAAGGAAATGTAAATAACAGAATTGTGTGAAAACAGTTAATTGCTTTAATAGTAAATCAGTTGAAATAATCTGTAACGAAATACGTAATGACTTGAATAGTAAGACGTAGCAGGAGCATACACCTTAAGAAGAAAAACACAGCAGGATACGAAAACATCGATATTCGCAGGAATGTAATTAATACTTTCTCGTTACGTGTTTTCGATCTTTTCCGTTATTTTAAAAATATTGAACCATTATTAAAATCAGTTTGTTTAATCTATACTTACGGCTATCATCATAGTGTCGACTTCTTCGCGTAATTCTTCATCTGTGAAATTTGCTCCCGCTTCCGATAACTCTAGCAGTAGATCCAAGAAGTTTTTTCTTTTTGAAATCCAGTATTCTGTAAGAGTTTCGTGAAGGTTTTATATTCGAAATCAAAAACGATTTTTTCTTCATACTTCGATCGAAAGTACGTACTTTCGTCCCTTATAGCAGGGACGAAAGTTTGACATTTACTCCCTGTTATTTATTATATTAAATGACAGCGGTAACCCTAGTTACGAGTATAAATACGCATGAGAATTTTTTTCCTCCCGCCGTTCTCACTGGGAGTAAATGTCAATCTTTCGTCCCTGCTGACGAAAGTACGTACTTTCGAGCGGATATCAAGAAAAATCGTATACACCACACGGGCCTTAAAAGTCCGAGGGCATCATGACGCGCAGGGCCGAAAATTCAACTTTCGGCCCTTGTGATGTAATATACTATTACTTTAGTTCTTACACGCACCGTCATCCTCGTACATTTCCGACTGCGGTTTGCTTTTGTTTTCTTCTTCTCGTTCCCAGCGTATTTGCTTCTTTCTTTTCACGACGGCGTCAGTAAACTTTTGACAAATATTGACACATTGTTTCTGTTCGGCTTCGAGTCCGCTTAATTTAAATATGGTGTCGCTGTGGTACCAAATTTGAAACATATGTTTGAATAAAATTTCCAGTTGTCTACAAAATAACGAAAAGGTGATCATTCGATAATAAAAATGATAAGTTTGTTGCGTCTTAAGGTAGTACGAGCACCAAGGCAATTTTAAATAAAAGGGATTTTTTTTTATATGAAGCTGGACTAAGTCTAAACCAATTCTGAAAATTTTAGGGGGTTTGCCCGATTATTTAAATAAATAAATGACTTTAAAAGTAGGCATATTTAACATTGGCTTTATGGTAAAACGGTAGATGGATGATATGTTTTCATTGATTTCTCCAAAACTAGTCGGTGGAAATTAAAAAAATACTATTTAAATTAAAGTTAAAACCTTAATAAATTATTGAAAACAAAAAAAACCCGCTGTGCCCGACTAATTAAAAAGATTTTAAAGATTTAAATTAGTCGGGCAAAACGGGTTTTTTTTTTTTGTTTTCAATAATTTATTAAAGTTTTAACTTTAATTTAAATAGTTTTATTTTTAATTTCCACCTACTAGTTTTGGAGAAATCAATAATAACATATCATCCATCTACCGAAATATAAGAAAAAAAATCAAGTCTTTTGTTTAAAGTTGCTTTGGTGCTCGTACTACCTTAATAAGTAGAAATAACGAAACAAGCGTATTAATAATAATGTACATAATAAACGGACAAAAGGCACGATTCAACTTTAAGTTGATCTTCCACCTAGCCCAGTTACATGACAAATTTTTTTTTACAAGAAAATACTAAAAAAGATTACAATAACAGTTGTTCTGTCAGTAGTTTGTTATAAATAAATTTTGAAAAATTGTACTTATTATAATTTTTAACATGAGCAGACAGATCATTCCACATATTGGATGCAACGTATTGAAAATTCTTTTATCTATAGCTAGTGGCCAGATCCGGCTTAGCCCGAATTTATAGATTGTCACCGTGTTTTCGTCGACTTACGTTGTAAAATTCGTCTCCACAAAAAGCGATTTTATTTAACACGATAATATATAGCCTATTGAAGGAGATTTATTTGGTTGAGGAACAATTGAAACATAAGCTTTACCAGAGTATAGCTTGTAACCGACGTTTCGAAAAATATATTTTCATCTTCAGGGCCTCTATGCAAGTTAAGATGGTAAATTGTTCAAATTATTGTAATATACATGATCATTTAAATGATGTATTTCAACAGTTTTTTTTTAAATTTAAAAATATTATAAAACAGTTTTTTTAGATAAAGTTCTGTTCAATGTGAAAATAAATATTAAACACTGGCAAAGCTTATTTTTCAATTCTTCCTCAACCAAATAAATCTTCTTCAATACATATTTTTGGAACAAAACTTCTACTAACTGTATAGCCTATGTTCATTCTGAAAGTCCATTCTAAATATTGGTGAAAAAAATTTGAAATTGAATGAGTAGTTTCGGAAATTACCCTCCGCATACACACAAACTTATAATATTAGTAGAGATTATTATTATTAAAAGTTTTTGTGCATTCATAGATAAAGAATCAAGTTATTTATAACAGAGATAAAACTTTAACAACCTAAGATTTTGTTTAAAAGAGAAATTAAGATAAAGTGTAAATATTTTTCGTGTGGTTTTTGGCATTTGATGAAACGTTATAAATTAGCAACTGTGAATATTAGATTTGAAAATTTTACCTTTCTACAGCCTTTGTGTAAGGTAGCTCGACTTTTTGAGCGTTGACTTTCACACCCATGACGGTTTCTGAAAAATCGTAAATTTTGTTTTTATTTTTTCCCGTTTAAAAACGTTTTGAATCAGGTCATAATTTTGGTTCAAATTTTGAGGGCTGTATTACGCAATTTATGCATTAAATTATTTAGACCTACGAGTTTATTTGCTTGAAGTCCAGAGTATAGGTACTTATGAGTGATTTATGGATGGACTTTAATGTCATTTTGCATTGTTACTTGTTACAACCTTCATCTTGTAATTTAAACGATAAATTTTATAAGATATACATCAAAGTACTTTGAACTTACTCGCTTTTTTTACAAAAATGTGACATTACCTTCATTTTTTAATCTAAACGATACATTTTAACGTACTTCCGAATTCATGTCGAGGGTATAAAGATATACAAGTCCGTAATATGCAATTATGACGTACTTGTTTTAAGAGAAGACTTGTCGTCAATGGTCTAACTAATTTTATTTTCCAAAAAATGACATTATTATAAGTTTTCAAAAGGACCCCGCACAAACCTTATGGGATTTAATTCTTAGTTGAATTGATCGAAAATGGTTTTATTTTAGTTTAAAGGTCACTAGGAAAAAATGTCGACGGGCGCATACCCTAAAAACCAATAGATTTTTAGCTACAGATATGTTTAGCGAGACTTTAGATATAGGGATATCCATTGAATTTACAATCTTAAAAAATCCTAAGCTCTAAAAGTATTTTTTCGAGTGCGCTGAATCCGAATATGACATTCTTATTTTATACAGTGTGACACCTTCCAACATTACCTAGTTTTCGACTATTTTTCTATTTCTAAAAAAAAAGCACAAAAGTTGATCATGGAACATGTTTGTGAATTTAATGGATATCCCTATATCTAAACATATTTTGATTAAAAAAACGTGTTTCTTCTACATTCACAATTCAAGTCTATAATCATTCGAAAGATTACTTTTTTTTTGTAAAGTTTTCTCGATTATGGAACTAATTTTGGACTTCGAAATTTCCCGCAATCAAGGATGGAGACCCTAGTTTACTATCTTAATTTTGCAACTTAAAGGGTACGTCTAAACTCACCACAGATAATGTCAAGAGTGCAAGGACTGAGGTATTTGAACACATCAAAGTATCCTTGATCGAGTTCCCTTCGAAGGTTGTCGACTAAGACGTCGCTCCTTTCAGCGAAGACTTCAACAAACGTGTCCAGAATCTTCTGATTAAAAGTTGGCATAATGATCTTTCTGTGTCTCCTCCATTTATTGACTGAAACCAATAACAGAATACAAATATGGTTTTAATTACCCACTTTATATGATTCTGTTGAATGCTGTCAATAATAATATATAGTTTCACTATTTCCGAATTGTCTTTATTGCTTATGACTAAACAGTGAACTACTGCATATTAATTAGGTAGAGTCTTATTTGGAGTTACCATTTCCAAAAAAAAAAATATTACGTCTTGAATCGATGATATAATTCGAGATTAATCTTTTGCGACTTTATAGACGTATCTCTGATTATGTGAGATTGAAGGAATCAACAATTTCTTAATCAATTTTGATTTTGTATTTCGTACTGACCTGGAGCAGTAAAGAGTCCGGTACCGACCCACGGTATTGCATAATCGTATAACTGATCTTTCTTTAGACTTTTTGGGCTGTTGAGAATGACTTCGAGATCTTCGGGTTTGCTGATGCCAATAAATAGTTTAGGCCCCAACCAAACTCTCAGAGGCGAGGGATACGATGTTATCAGCCTCATTATGCTGTCGAGTATGTCTGAAATTAAAAATAAAAAGCGATATAATTATGTAACTGAAAAATTCGTGTTTTAAATTTTTATTGCTATTTATATAAGAGAAAGTGTAAAAACACTGGATAGCCAATATATGAAACAAAAGTGATGTTTTTTTATTTAAAACCAAAATTAGTTCAATCTATTTGTCTTACATGACCTTATGTTGTGCGAAACAATTGTAGTAAAATAAAAAATGTTAAAGTGTAAATTTTAAATGTTGTATTTAAATTTAAAATATATACTAGTCATGCAACGAATATTTCGCCAATATTCGGATATTTTTTGACATTCGCTTTGCAAAATTTCATGCGAATATTAATCTATACTAATATATAAAGCTGAAGAGTTTGTTTGTTTGGTTGAACGCGCTAATCTCAGGAACAACTGGTACGAATTGAAAAATTGTGTTTTTGTTGGATAGTCCATTTATCGAGGAAGGCCATAGGCTATAATATAATATCACGCTATACGACCAATAGGATCGGAGCTACAACGAAAAATATTGCAAAATATAACTAAAAATTTGTTCGTCCGACAAAAACTTTTGATCGGTAACTCCGATCATCATGAAATTTGGACACAACATTCATCTCTAAACTAAGATGAACCTGCGTACTCGTGCCCCTCCCCCCCATTCGTTCCTTTGCACCCGGGTGAAACCAGGCGGGACCACTAGTATTAAATAAAACAAAAAGTATGCATTTTTTGGCATTTTTATTGGGAAAGATTTTTTTGTTACTTCGTTTTTAAAGAATAGCCTCTATTTTAGCGTTAGATAATAAAGCTTGAGACTTAGTATTAACAGTCAACCTAGTACCCAGAACTACTACAAAAGTGTGCGTGGAACCAGCTGTAAAATTTTAACCTTGGAAAAAGGCGCCAGATTTGAAAACTAAATAGTCGCAATATCTAAAAATTGACATTCGTTACAATTATTGGCCGAAATAATACTAGCTGTGTCGATGACGGAGCAGTCTACGGATTCAACATAAAAATATGACAAAACGAAGTGGAACTGCCAACTTTATGGTTCTACGCCTAATTTATTGTTCTTTTATGAAAATCGGTCAAGTGGGAACCGTTTAAACTGTGTATTTTAAATGGCGTAGATGAATCAATACTAACCTTTAGTGCTACCAGCGAAATAAAGAGCGTTGCCAATAATTGGAAAAGAAGGCGGACCTGGCAGTTTATTAGCTAAACTGTACAGTCGTCGTCTTTTCCAGTGATACTGAATAAACCACGAAACAATTGCAACCACTATTACAATCAACAACCCACCGGTCACTGCACTGAGTCTATTATTTTCGATATTGGCACTTCTGATTTTTTGTTGAGAAAGAAACGGTCTGTCCGTATCCATTTTTGCAAAAAAGTAAATGTCAAGTTCAGTTAAGTTAAAAGAGAGCCTGCCGCGCGCTGCGAGTCAAAGAGGAAACAATAAAATTCAAAAGGAATTGCTTAGCGTATTTATATATTCAGACAATCGCGCAAACGTAATAAATGAAATGATGCGGGGATTACATCGGCACATAGAATAATCATACGAAGGCTATTTGTGTCGTAGAGGAAAGACGAAGCATTTATTCAAAGGAAAGTTTGCTTCAGCCGATTGTAAAATGAAATAATTTTATTGATATGACATAAGTTATAAGGAGTATTGTTTAGGTTTTTAATTGCTATTTTTGGGTGTAGATTTTTTTTTTAGTGTTTTTAAGCGAAAAATTACACGAAGTAGCTACGTGTATCATGGAGGAAACACAAAGAATTAGTCAAGGAAAAGTTTGTTTCAATAGGTTATAAAATACTTTTATGGATGTTATATAATTAGGAGAATTACCTACTATAGTTAGAGCTGACGCGCAAAAAAACCATGTCGTCCCAACTTTCTGCCGCCTGGTACATAAGCCATTTAAGTAATTTAGAGCATTTTTTCTTATATGATATATGGGCGGAATCTGTACCGATTTTAAGGTAAGGGGGATGAAAAATGTCAAAGATGGCGAAAAAATGGTTAAAATTTTAAAAAAATCTCCCGCTATGTTTTTAGGTTCAATTAGAGCCAAATGACCAGGAAATACCAGCGGCAGAAATTTTTGATCACTTGCACCCTCCCCAGAGAAAGTAGATTTATGAACATAAATCCACTTCTTAGCTCCAAAACTGTTTTAAACGATTTTATTTAACTTGACGTTCCGTGTATTAATTTGTCTCAAGTCTTGCGGCCGATTTTTCACTCAATTCCCGTTATCCGATTGACTTGAAATTTTGCACACATGTGTAGTTCCGATGACAATACAATAGTTTGATATCTAGTTGGCCGGCCCGGTTTCGTCCGGGTGCAGTTCACACTTTTAATAAAATACACTAAGAAAAAATGACTGAAAACGGCTGTTTATTTTTGCTCTTCTTAAGTAGATTAAATGCATTCTCTCTGTTTGAAGACTGCAGTTGTCTCTATGTTTTTATAGGTTCCAAGCTGTTCATATGAAAAGTTTAAAACTTTAAAGTTGGCTTTATTGTACAATAGATAGTGTACTACAAACTAGAAAATAATTGTGGGTCAACAAACTGGGGTTTTTGATCAGACTAAAATTAAATAATGGGACGAATTTGGTATAAAAATTGGAAGTCACGCCAGGCTTTCGATTGTCTTCTTCGACCTTAATATTACCAAATGCGCCCCACGATTATATTTTAGTCTGATTAAAACCCCAGATTGGTGATACATAATTATTTTCTATAATTTTTAGTGCACTATCTATTGTAAAATAAAATCGTTTAACTTCAAAAGTCTTTTTTTACCTATTTTTTAAATATTATTTTTAAAGGTAATCTTTTTTGCTTTGGCGTTTTAAAACAATAATATTAAAATATACAAGAAACATATAAATATACCGGTTATTGTCTAAGAAATCTCAACTTTTTATAAATTAAAATCACTTCATCAATATTGCGTATTTATAGACGGCCTACTTGAACAACGTTTGGATCTTAAATGACATTTTTGAAGCAAATACTTGTTTTTTTTTGTAGGTGAACAGTAAGTTACGCTTTTGTTTAATAATAATCAATTCCTATAAAAGGAAATACTTCATTCGGTATAAACAATACAAAGGTCGAACGAGCGATTTTCATACGATCTTAGATTTTTTTATTTTCCCTCCTTTATCAATAATGCAGGAACTTTAAACAAAAGAATATACCTATGGTGTGATTTATGCTTGTGAAACAAATATTAATGCTGTGCAAAAAAAGATTTTTATTGTTTCAATAATTTAAAGCATTTCTTGGCACTGATCAGACGCTTTCCATTCAGGACACGTACTTTAATTGAAGGTTAAAAGAATTTTCCCGTGTCCGGAAATTTCCAGGAAGTTCATTCGCGTTTTCATTGTAATTTTTTTTTGACTACTTTGCATTTCGTGTGTCGTTCGAAAAAGTTGCGATAAATTTTTGGAATGAGTGATTTTTCCTCCAAGCACTGACAGTTTTAAACATGGCAAGGTTAGTTACCATTATTTGTAATATAGATACTTGCATTTTATCTTTGCATTATACAATATTTATTATTGCGTTCGCGATGTCATGTTGTGCATTCGTGAATAAATAATTAGATGTCATTTATTCAATACATTTCACTTTCTGCGACTAGGGCTTCGCACGCGACGAACTTTTTGATTGTATCGTCTCGCTCACGTCTTAAAATTTTATATTTTTGAAAACTTTTGCGTATTTTTATTCTGCCTCTTAATTGTAGACACGAATTAAAAAAATATATACATTCCATCATTTTTTTCAAAAATCGACAATAGGCACGATGACAGATTTTGAAATCCCGTTTTATAATGTACTCTACTATTTCCGGAAAAAAAATATTATTTCAGCAATAAATGTGCATTTTAACACAAATTATTGCATTTTATCTTTTTATTTTGAATTAAGCGCGAAAACGCTTGTAACGTCACGCCTAAGTGACAACGGACATTACATGTTGTATTTATGGGTGTAGAGCTGTGGTGCAGAGGTATTTCAGAGATAGGTTTATATAATATATAAGTAGGTACTTTTATATTATTAAAAATCTTATAAATCTCAATGTTTATATTAAAACTGGATCATTTTTAGCAGCCTTTTCTAACATATATTTTTCTCTAAAACCATTTTTTCTTTGATTCTTTTATACTGTCATCATGCCGATTGAAAAATATATCACCGTTTTTACGAAGTAACGAGACACATGTGGTTATCATATATCAAATATTGATGTTTCGTAAAGTGAGCTCTTCACGATAAAACCCTTTAATTTCCTGTATATCTGATTAAAATATTCGGTATTTAATTTAAACGACCCACCCACAGTGTTTTCTCGGTCATTCACAAGAGATATATTTATGGTCTATTCATCATTATTTTAAACAAGTCTACCAAACTGCAAACGTTTGCTCCACAACAGGCCCGTTTTTTTATGGTGTGGTTGTATGCAGACCTTCTTTACTTGGACCACTGCTGCGTACAATTTGTGCCTTTACAGGTGCCTTGCGAACAATTAAACAGCTTAAGAACACATTATCTGTTTTCGGACGAAGTCAAAGTGTAAACTAACTAACTGAAAATTCCGTTCTTCATACTGATTTGACGCCATCTTCATAAAACATATTTCATCAATTTGAAAATATTGTCCCTCCATAAAGGATTGAGGCAATGTTGTTGCAAACAACTTATATAGCTAGTTGGACCCTGTTTGTTATTTTCAAATTTCCAAACGTTTAATTTAGTTATTAACCGCCACGCGAGTGAAAAAACAGCGACAACAGTAACGGAGCCTTCGGCTTCACCGTATTATAATCTTTCGCCACGTTGCTGCGCCCTGCTCGCCAACGACAACTAGTGGAGGCTTCGGCTCCACCGTATTGCAGTACCACTGTAAAACTCCTGGTTCAAGATCTCATGCTTCTAGAGTCTAGACCCACCGGTTTAGAGACTCTATATTGTCAGTCAGTCAGTTTTAAAGTTAAGTAGATGTGTGTGAGCGATTATCTCAGAAACCATTGAACCGATTTGAATAAAACTGACCATATTATTGTTTAAAATTATATAGGTATAGAAAGAAACTTACACTAATGTCATCATTCGAATTTTTTCGGACGACTCGAAAATTTAAAAAATTCAAAGACACTAAATGGTTGGTGTAAAAGCAAATCCACAAATGTATTTAATATTTCACAAGTTCAGCGCATGTGCAGTTTCATCAAAGTCTATATTTTTTTTTTTGTTGTTAAACAATTTTGAAGGATTAGTTTCTTGGAATCTTGTGAACAAGAATTTCGCGAGAAAACAAAAACTCCAATAACGTGGCATATTACTGTTACTCGATGTTTCGTACCTGTTAATTAATACAGTATTTATGTTCAATATGTCAAGAGGTTAAATTTCAAATCGACTTTTGCAAAATTGCTAATTTATGTAATAAGTTTCAAGAAACGGTACCAGACGTTTATAATCGGTGCACGATATTTCCTGGAATTTATTACTAGATACTGGTAAATTGGTTCTAGTGGCATATTTATTTCGCAAAACTGTTTAAACTTTGTTGAAGAGAAAATTTTTTATATTTGTACTATAGCAGCACGATCCGGCTTCACCCGGATTTGTAGTAAGTATGCTGTCGCGACTTTTTTTTGTTGAATATAGTCGTATTTACTCGACGTTGCCCGGGAACAACAACCTCCTATTATATTCGTGGAATCAAAAAAAATCCCCGACTAGAACTGCTTGTACAATGTCGTGTGAAGTCAGAAATCGAATTCCAACAAATGTCGCTACTTGGTACTAAAACAGTTATTTTTGTTTGCTTCTGAACTAATAGCTTTGAGTAAATTCTATCACATATCGTTACATGCTACTAAAACAATTTTTTGAAAAAACACCGTAATTTTGTATAAAATATTTAAAACTATCCTATAGCGTAAGTTGTACCAAGCAAGACACATGTACAAAATTTCAAAAAAATCGGTTCAGTAGTTTCGGTAAGTAACGCGGCCAAAATTGTGACAAGAAAATTTTATATATTATATAGGTAGACTAGCGGCCCGGTTCGGCTTCGCTCGAATTTGTAGATTTCCACCGTTGCAAAGTTGGTCTTCACGAAAAGCGTTTTTATTTTAACGCGATAATATATATATATTCGAGCACTCCGGCTGCGCCGTCGTGCTCGGCAGCTCGATACCTTAACCTCAGCAACACGTGGTGGTTATGCTATTGAATTGTAGCTTATATGAAACGTTGCGCCATCTATTGAATATTCACTCAATCCAGTCAACAGGTATCGCAATCTGTTAGAATCCTTTGGAGCTGAGCACTCCGGCTGCGCGGTCGTGCTCGATACCTTAACCTCAGCAACACGTGGTGGTTATTTGCGCCATCTATTGAATATTCACTCAATCCAGTCAACAGATAATTATGACTGTCAAGGAATAGACAAATAATTTGCAATAAAATAATATTGCGACTATAAATTGAAATGTAAGCTATCCTATCTTTCAAGTTGGGTCGAATTGCACACGGTGTGCAAATCAAATTTAAAATCGGTTCAGTAGTTTAGGAGTTCATCGCGGACAAACATGTGACACGTAATTTTTATATATAAAGATATAAGTAAATAAAGTAATATATAAGATTAGTTTATTTAAAATCGATTTAGAAGTTTCTCAGAAATTCGTGAGATATAATAGCTGCTAGTGCAGAACCCTCTACAAGCGAAGATTCGAGTTGCTACTTTTTTTTGTACTGCGCATCTTAATTTAAAATTGAGATTGCAATCAGTCACGAAGAAAAATGACCGCAGAAATAATTCGATAATATCAATCCTTGACTTTTGCTCGATAACAATAATCAAGAAAAGTGACTAATCGCCGTGCCTTGGATCTGCACTCGCAGACAACGACCGGCATCGGTTCTTTGATCCTCGTCATTATCGGTCAGTGTGTCAGAAGGAGGGCTGCGGGGGAGATGATTACCTGCAGGCCGTGTTATAAACGAGATCAGCGGGCGCAAAATGAAAAAGACAACATGTTAAACCGCAACAATAAGAGGCCGCAGCGAGCGCAAAACAACTGACAGCCGGCACTCTTGTTTGTTTTATAACAAGTGTGTAATTATTAACCTAAAGCTGTCTTCACACGAGAACGCCTCCCGCGCGCTGCCCGTTCACGTCGGCCACCGACGACGTGCACTGTATACTCAACTGAATACAATAGTGGACAAAGTCTGGTTGTAAATATTTCGGTTCTCACAAAGATTAGTTTAATTCTTTTGACAAGTTTTAAAGAAAAAATTGAATGAAAACTATTTTTTGACAAGCAGTTTTGTTGTTAACAAAGTTTCTGACGTCCTGTTTGTAATTTTAATTATTTCGTAGTTTGATTTTCTATTGAACATTAAAGGTTTTTAAATAAAATTGACATTTTATTCAAAACAATAATCATGAACAGTTATTTTACAAATAGACCAGTGAAGTTTAGCTTTTGACAAGGACAAAATTAATAACAGAAAACGAATGGTGAGGAAGGGAAGAAACTGCCGTCAGAAATACCGAAACCAAAAATTCAAATGCGTAAAAGGCCGGAGGGCTGTGGGGGGGGGGCGCGTTTTAGAGGTCAAACTCGGTTTTTCGTTATTTCCGACGAAAGTTGACCTCCAATCGAAAAATGTTGTATGGCAATGTTGTAGGTATTAAAAGGATCTACAACTTTTATGAATATAATTTTTTCACATATCCTTAAAGATTCAGATAAATATCGAAAAAACCGTGATTTTCGTTTTTAATTTTTATCTCCTGCAAAAATGATTTTTTTTCATGAAATTTTCAGGCGACTTACCTTTCTATGTACTAAATAAGCTGTAATTTTTTCGAATAAAGAAATTAATTTGCCAAAAAATCGAAAAATTACCCCTAACTTCAACCTAAAAAAGTAGTGTAAAAATTTCAGATTTTAAAAAATCGTAGTTTGGGGTTTTCTTCGTTAAAATATCTACTTTCAGATGGTGTATTACATTTGTTATTGTAACATTGAATTCCCGTTTTATGAATGATTTTAACTGTAATTTTCATATAATATAATTGGGCTTTTGAATGAAATTTTTTTTTGTCATAAATGGAAAGATCGTATATAAGTTTTATAACAAAACTATTTTTCTTTTTTTTATTTTCGTTATAATTCAAAAGTTATATCAAATTAAAAATAAATTTTTGTACCCAGTTCCGAGAACGCGCCGACATTTCCCGAACATAATGTGACGTCATAATGTTTTAGTCAATACACATGTAGAAGCCATTGATAGTATACTGCGTATATACATTTTACCATTATGACGTCACAACTGTCAAAAACAATTTTAGTGCGTTTGCAGTCACGTGATTTTTTTAAATATTTTATCAATTTTAAATTGCTTATAATTAATTTAAAAAAAGTTTTTTGAAAGTTTTTCGCATCGATTATCAATATTATTTATAATAAAGTTTTAAAATACAATAAAAAAATCGATAATTATTTTTTTTTCAAAATCCTAATTCTGTCTCTTTTTGTAAGCGACCATGTTTGGACGCTGTAAGATAGTTTAGGAAGTAGTATAGATTTTAAATTAAAACTGTAGGTTATTGGCGCTATTTCCAGTAGAAAAAACATTTCTTCCACACTTGTACAAACTCTATATAATATGATTCACCCACTCCAACCTCATCTAGTTTATCGTGTCTCATCGTAATGATGATCCTCGATTCTCGAAGACTGATTTTTCACTGTATAGCCTAAACATTTGAAGGCGGCATAAAGACGATTTGTTAAAGGCAGTAACATAGCACATTATCTATAGTGGCACATATAAATAATTGGTTTTAACAACAGATGACTGAGTGTGTGGCCCTTGAAGGTCATTCAGATCGGCGCATTTCGTGTCACAATTACACTTTTGTGCAAATTGGTTTTTTTTTTACCTCTATACAATCGGGAAAATACGTTTATATAATCTCAAATCGTTTTTTTAATTCTTAAAATTAGTGTTTGAACTTAAGGTACATCGGTTTTAATTTCTATATTAAGAGTCGTGTATGTTATTAACTTGAAAACTGTTGAACCGATTTTGGTGAAGCCTGCTTTTTAAAGACTCGGTATACACAGTTAAACATTTACAATTTTTTCACTTACTTTGTAAATAATCAAATTGATGATAGTCGGTTTAGGTTTGTTGAGAGTATCGGTTCCACGCCCTGGATTACGATCAACTAACGTTTATGATTTACCCACGGTTCAAACAGATTCGCCCGTTCAACACATGTGCAATTTATATAATTTATACGCTAAAAAATACAATATTGACTCTTTTAGTGATACTTATCGTCAGATTAAATAAAAAATTAATGTATGTCTATAAGATTCTAATGTATTGTTTTACTTATTTTTATTCTTTTTTATTATTTTTCTGTTGTCTGTACTATTTTTATTTTACCTGTTATTGGTCTGTTGGTAATTGAATAAATAATAATAATAATAATACGGCAGTGCCCCCTGATTTGATCACATTCCGTTTTATTCAGTACTATTTTTTTTTTGCGCGAAAGTATAGATTTTTTTTAAAGAAACGACTTGATTCTAAAAATAAATGACGTGCTGCGAGAAATATTATTTTTGTTTTCCTCTTTGTATATATTTTTAAAGAAAGTTCGATCGATATAACGCTTATAAATACGATAAAAATGCAGAATCGCCAGATAACACGTGAAAGGCTATTTAGCGTTCATGTATTGTGAAGATAACAGTTTAAACAGGATATAGGCATTGCGGAAGTGTCCGTATGTTCTTTGGTGGAATTAAAGCTGGATTCAAACAATACGCCCGAACGCATAAAAAAGCGGACAAGTGCGAGTTAGGCTCGCACGCGAAGGTTGCCGTACCGTCAATCATATATATTGTTTTGTTTGGAATTAATAGTTCAAGAGTCACTGAACTTTTTGGAAGATGATTTAAGCACGGAAAGTGACATATACTTACTTTATAATGTAGTTTAATCAGTGCAAACAACAAAAATGACATTTTCCGTCACGAAGTCCAGTCGTTTTTAGGGGTAATCAAGCCCTAAATATGCGCTAGGGTTGAAAAAGTGAACTCATTTTGGCAAGGCGGAGTTTTTCACAGTTTCAAATACACCTTTTCTAAACTGTATTTTTAAAAGGCTGAACAAAATTCCGGTCGGAACACCCCGGCAGACTTCTTTGAACATCTCTTATTTTGTTCTGCCTTTTTAGATACAGTTTAGAAAAGATGTATTTAAAACACTGTGAAAATCTCCGCCTTGACAAAATGCATATTTAGGAGTTGATTACCCCTAAAAACGACTGGACTTGGTGACGCGAAATATTATTTTTACACCGATTAAACTGCATTATAAAGTGTCGCTTCCACGCCTAAATCGTCTCCAAAAAGTTCATAGTTTTTTATTTATAATAACCGCAACAAATTCCGATAGCAAAAGCATAGCTATCGTATAGTCAATTTGATAAAAAAATGTTGCGGAATAATTCCACATAGAATTAGAAAAATTGTCTTCGCGTCAAAAGTTTTAACCCTCTTCAAAAGATCGTTTCAAAAAACATTTGAAGCTTTGATAAAATTTATAAATAACATAAAATGTGCACAACTAATAATTATTAGTATACGAACTGTTTTTATGCTTTTTATTTTCGCCATCTCTTTTTATTTTAAGTTTTATCAAAAATGGCGAACACGTTTTTTTGAACTAATTGGCACATTAAATCCAATAGCTTTTAAACTTTAAAGCGTTATTTTTTATCTGTTAATATTTCTTCAATTATTTTCAAACAGGAGCGCGTTGTGCTACCCTGTTATTAATCTCAAGATTTATTTCTATAATTATATCAAAAAAATATGTGAGCTGGCGTGTTTTTTTTTACATGAACAATTAATGTATAATTGACCGATTTAGCATAGTTTTAAATATAAAGTTTGTCATTATTTCAATACATTGCGTTTTATACTTTTTAATCAAAGCGTTTAAAAATACGCTGACCTAACATGACCTGCAATGGCGAAAATATTTAAAAAAATATACATCGAACTCACGCAAAACAAAACTAGCCGATAACAATCTTCACAGTGCGAATTACCTAAGTCTTGACAGCTGATATATGGGAAGTTGTAAAACTTACAGTACCTATTTTAAACCAATCACTTTTATCTGTGGAACAAAGCTATTTAAATAATTAAAGAGTGTTTCAGACAAAGTGACATTTATATCTTCATAAGTGTTTATAGAACGGTTCGTGCTAAAAAAAACACAACCCTCCGATTCCATGTACCTACACCTACCTTATTGCCTTGTAGACAAAATGGCTTACTGAGAATTTTTCTATATACCTACTTTCGAGGAATAACCACGGACCTGACAGTATTAGGTTTGGTCTAAGCAGCCAGAGAACGATAACAGAACCGTCACAGTCCTGATACTGCGCAATACTGACATGCGCAGTAGCTCGAAAATTGATATAAACAGTTCGTTTTAGCTACTGCGCAAGACGATGACGGTTCTGTTACCGTCTCGTGGCTGCTTGGCCTATTATTTTTAACTTCCCGCTTTAAAAAAAAAAAAATTTTTTTTTTTCAAAAATCGGGAAGTTATTGGTTTCACCCCGATTTTCGAAAATCGAGTTTTCGCCAGATCTCGACGTTTTGAGGTCCTAGGAAGCTATTAAAACTATTTTGGCGATGATGTCCGTAGGGCTGTATGTGTGTGTGTGTGTGGGGGTGGGTGTGTGTGTGTGTGTGTATGTATGTATGTAAACCTTTTATATCTTTTGAACGGAGTGTCCGACTGAAACGCGGTTTGCGGCATCTGACGTGATCTTGGTGAACTTAGACTTCCTGAAAATTTGAAACGATTCGGCCCAAAAAATTTTGAGAAATCTTAAAAAAACAAGTTTCAAAAATTTTTAAAAATTTGTTTTTGTAAAATATTTTCTAAACTACTAAACCGATTAATTCCAAAATCTAATCAGCTCTTCTCCTTAACAAACTGCGTCGATTTCCGCAAACCGCATCAAAATCGGTTCATTTGTTCACGAGATACCGTGAACGAAAAAATCGTAAAAAAGTGTTTTTTTAAAATGATTCTTAAAATTGTTATCAGATCGATTTTTTTGTAATAAATTACTTTCTTAGGCTAAAAAAACTGCGTCGATCGCCGCAAACCAGATCAAAATTGGTTCATTTGTTCATGAGATAACGTGAACGAAAAATTAGGAGAAAAGTAATTTTTTATAATTACTCGTAAAATTCTTATCAAATCGATTTTTTTGTAATAATTTACTTTCTTAGGTTAAAAAAACTGCGTCGATCGCCGCAAACCAGATCAAAATTGGTTCATTTGTTCATGAGATAACGTGAACGAAAAATTAGGAAAAAAGTAATTTTTTATAAATACTCGTAAAATTCTTATCAAATCGATTTTTTTGTAATAATTTACTTTCTTAGGTTAAAAAAACTGCGTCGATCGACGCAAACCGCATCAAAATCGGCTCATTTGTTCACGAGATATCGTGAACGAAGTAAAAAAGTGTTTTTTTTAAATTGCTCGTAAAATTCCTATGAGATCGATTTTTCTGTAATAAATTACTTTTTTAGGATAAAAAATTGAGTCGACTGCCGCAAATCGCATCAAAATCGGTTCATTTGTTGATGAGATAGGTATAGTGAACGAAAATTTCGTAACAAAGTGTTTTTTTTTTGAGCTCGAAGAGCTAAAAAATAAACTTCTTGCTAAATTTTATATATTTTTGAGCGTTTTGAACTCGGAAATAGCGGGAAGTTACAGGGATGGCCTGCAGGGTCAAACTTCTTTTCAAATTTTTTTTTTAAGCATTCGATGAAGTGAAGAATTTGGAAACCTATTTTAAGAATAATCGAAGTTATTTACATTATTGTATAAGGAAACACTTCTGAACGCTTTTTTAGGTATGCTTTGACTGTTTGCTTTCGGCTTCGACACGCGGTTTAATGAAATGAACTCAATTCGTACGTGTATGTTCGGTTGCTCATTTTGGACTTCTCCGTGAATTTACGATCAAACCCGATTTTTACACAAGCATCAGTTCAAAAAATAGCGTTCCGAATAATTGTTTCATTATATAGATGACCAGTAATTGCTCGTGTTCCACTTCTGTGAAGAATTTTATTTTATTTTTTTTTATTTATTGTATTTTTTAACACACAACGTAAAATCTAACAGTAAATTTCGTGGCTTTTAGCTTTAGGAAGGTTGACCAATTAGTAAACCACCAGATCATGGAAAAATTCAGGCCAAAAAGTGAGAATAATTTTTTTTTTTTAATTTTTAACTTCCAAAATTCGGATTTTTGTAAAAAGAAAACCAAAGTAGATTTTCTCGAAAATGACGCATTTCCGACCCCCGAGTGATAGAGGTAAAATCATTCCAAATTAGTCAAATGGGAAGACTTTTTAAATAATGTATATTTATAAATCTGACGTAAGCCACTTTGTTGTGTGGTCGGAGATCTGTTGGTAGTGGTAGTGGCGGCACCGTACAGCTTATCTGACCATCGTCCAGAAATAAACCTTCATTAATCTGAATCAGTGACAAATTCGGAAGACTGTAATGGGTTCAGATAAGCTTCGCGACGTTAAACGCTACACAGAGCTCATAAAAATGTCGGACGGAATGCTCTTCGTTTGAAAAAACTTTTGATGGGGGTGACGGTCGTTAATTGTTTTGATGGTATCGTTTTTGTGTATAGAGAAATGTATTTTTGCACACGAGGCTGGTTTTGCCGCTACAGTCACTGCTGGGACTTGCGTTTGACGGCGCGCTGGCTACTGCGGAGTCGCGTGCGTGGTCACAAGATGGGTTTCAAAATCAGAACCGGGGCTATTTTTCGTGCTTGTTTGTTTGCTCATTTTGAACAAGAACCTATCAGGAAACAGTATCTTGTCACGTGGGCGATATGGACAAACATGACGTCATAGTATTCTGCTCAGAGACAATAAACGTCCATTTTTGTTAGCATTCGAACTGTCACTGCGCGCTCACCAAACCCAACTACAAAGCAAGCTTCAATGTGCGCACTGTGTGAAGCGAACACAAATCCCAGCGCCACAGCACATTTGAAACCTAGCAGCAAAATCTAGCGGCTAAACCAGCCTCGTGTACAGCGGCCCTAAGATCGTTGTCAAATCAGATTTTACCATTCCAACCCACAAGTGGGGAATGGTACTTATTAGTTTAGGTCAAAAATCACTTTTCAAAAATTTTACAATACCTTTCCGTTTTGAGGTCCCCCGAATCCAAAAAACATATTTTTGAAAAAACTCTGTGCGTCTGTTAGTCTGTGAACAGGATACAGGTCAAACGGATGAGCGGATTGAAACCAAATTTTGGGAGGATGTTTGGTATATGCAAATATGAAGAGCCCTATTGTTTTTGGGGAAAATCGGCGCATGTGCAGAAGAGATATACCTATGCTATAACGATGTTTTTTATATAATAATGGTATACTTTTCATAACGGCTTATTATTCTATTTATTTTTGTTTGCATCTTGTCAAAATTCAATATTGTTCTTCTAACTTTCGAATTTGTGTACACTATTGGAATAAATGTTTTCTCGCTGCTCAGATTCTCTTTCTAAATTTACGCGTACGCCACTGAACGACGAAAGCGCCATATAATTGTGTCGTGTATAGTTATTTTTATGAAGTCGATTAAGTATGAAGTGTAATTTCAGATCTGATTTAAGAGTTAAAATTAGAGGTGTGTTACGGCCGGGTTGTGCGGCGTTTTTTTTTTTAACTGTGCGACATAAAACATAAACACACGAGCCCAGCAGAAGACGCAATTTACTGTCGATAATAATTGAGACGATTCATTATGCCTGTCTGTCCATCTAGGGATGAGTTAAGTATACTCAAGAATATATTCTTGTCGCAACGTAAATACTAATTTTTATTGACTGGACGAGGGAAACGAGTAATGTACCAATTTAAGGAGGGCACCGCTCAAAAAAAATTTTTTTTTTTTGCTTAATTTTATGTAGAATAAGCCTACAAAATTTCAAAACGATATTCGTGACGATAATACTTAGGATATTAATTTGATCATTACAAAGTTCACTATGAAACCTAATTTATTGTTTTTAAACGTGTTTTTCTCAAAACATCATTTTCGAAGTTTGTAGGCGTAATATCTCAAAAACTATTAAAAAATTTGGGCTGTTTTTCCCAGATATAAAAAATAACTTTTATTCGTAGTTGAACGTATTTGTTTGGTAAATTATTATTATAAATTTTATTTATAAATGTTTATAGTTGAACATTTTATGCGAAAAATGATTTTTTTTTTCAAACTTCAAATTAAATACCTTTTTTCAATTTTTTATGTATTTTATAGGTTTAACTACGAACTATGAATGTTATTAACAAGTTTGAATGAATGTTCCAGGTTCACTCTAAGGGCTGTAATTACGCCCACAAATAAAAATATGTTCTATAAGGCATAATTCATTAAAATTATCTTTAAAAAATAGTCTAAAAATAAAATTATATGTGTTTCAGATCTATTAAAAATATAAATGTTTGAAATAACCGTTTTTTGAGCTATTACACTAGGTACCCCCCTTAAGCCTGTTTTGTGTGTCAGTTACATAATTATGTTCTGCAACCTGAAAATTTTAAAGAACCTAAAAGGAGCATTTAACCCGAAACAATAATATATACCGTTAAACTTCGTTTTTAACAATTTACCATGAATGTTAATGTTATATAATATTATAATATTAATTTTATTATATGTAAAGTTTCGAGAGATTAATAAACAACACAAATAAATTCACAAGAGCAACTGTAGATATAATACTCCGCGTTTATAGGTTCGGCATTATTTTATCAGGCAAATAAATATTTATACTCTGGAAGTAAGACAAAATAGATTTATACCTGCAGTAAACATAATTATGATTGGTAAATTGAATTATCGCTATTTATTCGGAGGAACAGCTACCTGAAGAACAAATGAACCGAATAAATAACTTCTTACGTTCGATGAATATGGCTATTAATCGCGCGTTCGCGATACGAAAAATAGCGGTTATTCTTCAGTGGTAACTGCATATATCTATTACTTAACTATATGAATCATTGCCTATCTACTCAACGTGCGGTGAGTGAACGCAACAAAGCGTATCGAAAATATATCTGCGTCTCTTTCTTCGATGTAATTCCCTGATTTCTCCGATGATAGGATTGGTTGATGTACTTGCATTCAATCTGAATAAAGTATCTCTGTTTCAAAAACTTTGTCCTTTTCTATGACGTTAACATGGGCGTATCCAGATTTTGGCGCAGGAAAGGGCAAATTAGAAATTTCTTATGCCGGGTCCCCCGTGCTTGTTTTGTCCTTCTGGATACGCCAGTGCTTACGGCGTAAAAAAAGACAGAAGTATATGTTTGCACCCTAATAGCTCGACTGCGATTTTATTCCTATGCTCAAGTATAGAATAAAAGTATATGGGTAACTGTGTCAACTTCTGAATATTTCCAACCCTCGTGACGTAAGGAAGATCGGACAGCAGTGTCGAGTCGGGTCGATCGCTGATAACATCGATCTGTCTCTAAGACAGAGCTGACCGACATGTCGCTGAGTCTGGTCGCAAGAATAACGTAAACAGGTCCCATGGCTTGGTTTCTTTTTTTTATATATATGACTTCGTAATTAATGTGGAATTTATAAATAACGAAGTGTGAAATTCACACAGGATTGCGACGAAAATAACAGATTTGTTAAAAAAAAATATGAAGGTCATCAATAGCTAGGGTTATTTGGACCTAGACTCTGGACCCAAAAAATCGTAGTGTGAAGTTGGGATTGACTGGACTATTCAGATGATGAAAGACTTACCAATTCAGACTTTGAAGTCTAGGACAAGGGGTCGACAACCTTTTGAGACGAAAGAGCCAAAAGTTACAATTTACAAAATTTCCCAGTTTTTAAAGAGCCACTAAACATATTCGTTTCAATATTATAGTATTTGCTTATATAGGTATAATATATATATCCGAGGGCGACACGTCGCGACGGGGGCGGTGCGGGTAAGACGCGAGTGGAAATGGCTGACATGATGCTCAATCATGGATCGATTGGACGATTTTTAAGGGTTCATATAATAAAATAATTATGTTTTGCGTATGGAACTGGAGAGCCACAACTTTACATCAAAACAGCCGCATGCGACTCGCGAGCCGCAGGTTGCCGACCCCTGGTTTTTAACTTTTGAAAATAAAAAAAAATGAGCTGTTCTATTGTTTTGTAGATCTGTCAGAAATAAACTAGTTAAGCATTCTTTGATTAATTTGTACATGACGTGGAACATATTATTATGTAGGTAACCACGGCAACAAATAACAAAATCATATTGAATAATAGCCATTACCCGCGTCACATCACGCGATAACAGAAATTTTATTCTCTTTATTATACTATATCAAATGTCAACATTTTGAAGTTGGAATGGTTCCGTCGCTCAATTGGCTGGAATTTTTTTTTAACCCTAGAATACTATCGTTATTAGAAGATCGCTCAATACTATCGACACGTAAAATTTACGTATAATCAAAATAAGCAATGATATTTATAATAGTATTTATTAATAATAATTAATTTTTATCATAAAAAACTAAAAAAAATGCAAAAATAATTAAAATTAACAATAACTCTTAGTAAAAATAGCAGCTACAAACTTGTTTTAATAACAACTAGGGCATATTTTAACTTGGTGCTCGCCACATATTGGTTTTTGCATTTTGAACAGTATGTTGTAGTCATTCTCTTGTTAGCGGTAGGGCATTTATGGCAATATTTTCTAGGACCTTTTTTATTATTATTGTTGTCTTCTTCTCGAGCTTCTTCTATCTCACTTGTTTTTCCCAGAATATTCTCAATAATTTTAAAAAACGCACATAGTACCTACACCTTTCTGAGTGTGATGTAGATGCAACTGGATCTTCAGAAACAGTAGGTGTCATTCTTGCCCGCTTATAAGCAATGGAGGTTTACTGAACTTTTTCGGTTCCCAAACTTTTCTCAAACATATTTCTAAGGTTTCTTCTGAGTCGTCTTCTTCGGGCAAATAATCTGGGTCGCATAAACTATCGTCAGATTCACTGTCTGTAAAGTTTTGTTCTATCTCAACATTATCTTCTACTTCACTATCACCACTTTCATATAAAAGTTGTTCAATTTCGGCATCTGTTAGTCCTTTTCTACTCATTTTCATACTATAAAATTCCCGCACAATACTATCGAAACGTCAGACTTACGTATTAAAAATTATCTCTTAATACTATCGACACGTAAATTTGACGTACAGAGTTTTAAATTATGGTACAACATGAACACTTCCACTTGTAACACTGTACTAAACTGTGCAGAACGTTTATAATATATCTTAAAGAGGGCACTGCTAGAGGGTGGAAAGGGAATTTTAAAGGATAGGGTTGCTGCAGGGGAGTTTTTGAAAAAATACGTAATTTTTACGTATGATAGTATTCTAGGGTTAATGTGGAGAAGAATATGAATGTAAGTCCATTAGACGTAGTTTTGTAGAATTACTTTGTTCATGACATGCTTTAATTTATGAAGATATGATTTTAATTTGACAAATTATTTGATAATTTTTTTTGGAATGGGTCGTGGCTACGTGGACTGGATTGTTTGGTGAGCAAAGAAAGTGACAGCGCTGGCGTGGCAAGGCTGCACCTAATGCCGATCCACACGTCGATATGGAGGCGTTAAATTATCTCAAAATGAACTCTGTTTAGTCAGAGAACACGACATGGTCTGTTTGAAGACCTCCACAAACTCAAACTATGTAATAGGGATGGGTATATTTCGGGGGCGATTCATGATAATTTTTAGTCAGTGTGATTTTTGAAGTAAAACTTCTTTACGCACGCTTGACTTGGGGAGTAAGCTGGTGAATGCGTGACGAGAGATTTACGGAAGTGTGATCTGGCGAAGCGAACGGAAGTTGAGAGGGAGATATAAGTTAGTGAATATATAAAGAGGATGACAAATACTGCACTGGCTAGTGGCGCCATCAGATGGCCGAAACAAATATTCAATTCAATTCAATTTTTATTTCATTCCTTGGTCAAAATATACAATACAATACATACATCACAGGTTATTATAGGTACAATTGTTGAAAATAGAATAAATAAAATAAATAAATGAGCAAAACAACACTAAAATTAAAAAAGATGACAATAAATATAAAAAATAACAATAAACTTCACTTCTCTGGCTAGTAGCGCCATCAGGTGACCGACTCAACTACTTCATTGGCTAGTGTCGCCATCAGGTGGCCGAAAATATAAGCAGTACTAATAATAGAATGACACATACTTTATTTGCCAGTGGCGCTATCGAATGACAGAAAAAAGTTTTGTAAACCTACTTAACTTCCAGAGCTAAATAGTATTTCATTAAGATTTACGCTGCACAAGAGGGTGTTTTTTCCGCTGGAATTACTCCTGTGACTTGTGTTGGCGGTCATATTATAAGATGGATTTCAAAATTAGAACCGAGATTATTTTTCTTGCTTGTTTATCTGCTTGTTTTGAGAAAGAACCTATCAGGAAACAGTATTTTGTCACTTGGGCGACATGGAAAAACACCCATAAACATAAATAACAATAAACATAAATAACAATAAATGTTCACTATTGTTAACATTATTACTACGCGTGCACCAAGCCCCAGCTTCAATACACGAATCGTGTGAAGCGAACGCACAAAAGCCATTACGAAACCCAGCGCCACAGCATGCTTGAAACCTAGCAGCCAAATCTAGCAAGGAATCTAGCGTCAAAATTGTGGCTCTTAATCTGCAGAAATTATCTCCCCAGGGGAGGTGCAAAGGCACTGAAAATGTGAGATATCTTTTAATTACGTTACTTATGTGTTATTTTAGGAAAAATACGGGAGATATATTATTATGTGAGAGCAAAAAGGTTAAGGATTCGAACTGCAAATTGAGATGTTAAGAAGAGAGTAATGTTTTTTTGTCGCATCCCTACCCTAGTTGCATTCCAACAGAGATACCTGGTCACTGATACAGGTTTAAATAAAGATATTTGTCACCAATAACCAAATATAGCAACTTGTCCACCCTATTATCTACGTATTAAAGCTATCTAAATTATACTTTAATATTGAAAAACGACTCTTTTCCCACGACTAGATCTTATTTAATTATTGTTAATATTATGATAATTTTATTGCATTTATTCAGCAGACATTTGGACATCGTAGAATGTATAAATTAATAATAAACTGCACGCGATATGATAATAATTAATTGATTGCTACCGTAGACTGGGTCACCTGAATGAAATATCGGGTGCAATGTTTCGCGTGGGGACTTATTATTTTATTTAAATAGGTCTGTGTACTACCGGCATCGTGTTTGCATAATAGCCCAGAGATGGCGACCAAGAATTGCAGGAATTTTCTAGAGACTAATATTTTGAGATTATAGCTAGTATTTCGGGCGTAAAATAAAATATACAGGATGTTCGGTAAGTGCCGCACGAGATTAATAGGTTGGATAGAGAATAATACTTATTCTGAGACGAAAAGTTCTTTACCATTTTTTTCACCCGACGTACAGGTAATGAGCAATTTATTAAAGTAAGTAGCCAATCAGATGCGCGCTATAGCAGTTAGGAGAGGAGAGAGAGAGAGAGACTTTAATAAACTGCTCATTACTAGTATGCGGGGTGAAAAAATGATAAAGGACTTTTTGTCTCAGAATTTTATTTTTTATCCAACCTATTAATCCGTGCGGTACTTACCGGACACCTCTATACTAAAGTCAGCTTCCTTAAAAAAATGTAAAAAAAACTTGTTTTGTAAAAGCTGAATTTTGGTACAATGTTAAAAATAATTTATGGAAAAAAAGCCATACCTCATTGACCGCTGCCTTGCTGATTTACAGTATCTAAATTCTAAACACTACCTAACCTCAAAATATTAATCTTTAGAAAATTCTTACAATTTTTGGCCGCGATGTCTTGGCCTAAATATTTCAAGAAAATAACCTCTCTTCGGTTATCTTATGATTTTTAGTCGATCGTCAACAGTTTTCAATTGACTGCGGTTTTTGATGTGAAACATCTAATGGCGCGGTTGGTTGGGAGTAAAACCGTGCAATTGGGGCGACACTTTTATGGAACGACGATTTATGAAAGGACGTTTTATGGGGGGACGTTACGTTTTTCAGTTACCAGTATACCGTTAGATGACAGCGCGTAACGCTTGCTGTGTTCAATTGTGGCTTTTGTTGACCGGGACATCTAACTGAGATTTATTAGTTACTAGAATAGTCACTTAGGTGGCGTTGCTAGTAACTTAAAGTTGCAACGTCCGTAGGGCTTTAGGAAGTGTCCGTGAGTGTCCATAGGGCTTTGTAACTGAAAGTTGCATTTGGCAAGCTTAAATTTACGTTTCACATCTGCCAAGCGTCTCAAGACGGCTTCCTAATTATTAAAACAGTTAAAACGAAACATCTAATAAATACTTTAATTTTTTATCTCATGTGATAGTCCAGTAAATAAGCCGGAAAATCTGGAAAAGTGGTGGAAAAGCTCCGATTTCAAAAATTCTTTTTTTCCTCGATTCCTTAGACCCTCACTTGATTACAGACCTCGGATTCGTAATCAGCGACCTCAAAAACCCCCGAGAGACGATTTTTAAGACATTTTTATTTTTCAAAAATTTTTTTCCACTGTTTCACTGGCGGGTGTTTTTGAGAGGGTTAAAACCACCCTACTTTTTTCAATTTTCGGAGTTAGGCGGAGGTTAGTGGTTATGAATGTTCCTGAGGGTCTAAGGACTCAAGAAAAAAAAGAATTTTTGAAATCGGAGCTGTTCCACCACTTTTCCAGATTGTATAGTATTTCCCGGCTTATTTACTGGACTATGAGTTTCTTTTGAGGAACGATGTTAAAAAAAATGTTGCCGAAAAGTAACAAAAATTCTTTGACAAAATGATTTTTGTAAAAGGATCTAATTTATAGTCGCCCAAGAGTCAAGACTGATAAATGTATTCACACTTCAACTTCTGTTTTATCGAGATCCGTCTGTATGTCTGTATTTGTTTATGAGAAACTGTTAGTTTGCAGCTTAACGTAAGTCAGCTTGTTAGAGGTTAGAAACAAAGCAATAATTATTAATCCATCCTAAAGTGAATTCTGAATTTAACGCTCGGTGTGGGAGGTACCTGTAAAGTGTAATGACAACGCGGTATACTTTTATATTATGCTAGGTAAAATATTGGTTATAGCTATAGTCGATGTGTTTTCAAATGGTTCTATTTTTGTATTTATTTTTTAAGGCCACCAAATAACTGTGGCTCTTTGAACCCAGCAGCAATTCATATTTTCAGTTTATTTTATTTTTGTGACGAAAAAAAGCTCGTTCGAAAATATTTTAAAGTTTTATTTTTTTTTTTTTGGTTCTTTAATTTTAGAAAATAATAGCGCTCCCGGTTTCACCCGGTTGCGATTGATATAATTCTGTATTTCGTTTGCGACCCAGCGTCTGAACTAATGTATCTTTGAGCAAATTCTACCTGTTTTGCTTCTGAACTAATTGCTCGCGAGCCGCAGGATGCCGACCGCTGGCTTATGCCCATCCTGAAGGTCCATTCTAAATATTGATGAAAAAATGTTGAAATCGGATGAGTAGTTTCGGAGATTACCTCCTACATCCAAACTTTACCTCTTTATAATATTAGTATATCTAGAATCTAGATATTAATTTGTGATCATCAACGGTCAGAACAGTCTTAAAGTTGATTGGTTATAATGACTTCAAACCAAAATTGTTTATTACTCGACATTATTTTAGGATGGACTGCAGAAGGCAAACTAAAAGAGACGTTAGACGAGCAAACTATGTAAGAATACAATATTTAAAAAGCTATCTAAACTTCAGAAATAGTATCATTTGATAAATCTATACTAATACCTGTATAAAGCTGAAGAGATTGTTTGTTTGTATGTCAGGAATTATTGGTTCGAATTGAAAAGTTTTTTTTTGTTGGATAGGCCATTTATCGAGGAAGGCTATAGGCTACATAATATCACACTACGACCAATAGGAGCGGAGCATCAATGAAAAATGTTGCAAATTATAACTCAAAATTTGTTCGTCCGACAAAAACTTTTGAATGGTAACTCCGATCATCATGAAATTTGAACACATCGGTAATCGAAGATGAACGTGCGTACTCACGTCCCTCCCCCCATTCGTTCTTTTGCATCCGGGTGAAATCTTGTGATCTTTAAAACGCATGACCCGGTTATTAACAAGACGAGTAATATTAAAGCGTGTGGTCGGAAGTGTCTAAATTAAAAATTTCAACCGCCTGCAGACGCGAACTGGCATTAAAATGAAGGATCAGTCCAGGCATCTCGATGCACGACCGATTGCGATCGCATTGACTATATCAGTGCGTGCAACAGTGCAGTTCTTTTTAAGGCCTACCACATCATCATCAGTTGTGCTACTTACCTACCGCCGTGCTGATCTCTCAACAGTTGACTGTTGAGCTGAGACCGACATAGAGCATTAAGATCTCCTCGTCTGTCTTTATTGACGTTTGTTTCACTTTCATATATATAATCATAATAATGTTATTATTAGACACAGTAATAATTACGGGAGATACTAATTGGGTCGGGATGCTTTTGAGCGGATCGTTCGCTTTGTGTGTAGCGACGCACTTTTGTTTTAACCAAACGTCCTTGAAAGAATCTGCGAATTCAAACAAAAAAAAATTGTAGTATATTTGGAATTATATATACGAGAACAGTCTAACTTAGTCTTATATTTATACTAGCCGTTACCCGCGGCTTAGCGCAAGATTGATACGAAACACGGATGCGCTCCTATTATTTGGCATATAGCTATAACTCCTTTCTCGACGTAGAACGGATTTTATACAAATCCTATCCAAAACGGATTGTTCACGTACCATGACATACTCTCTCTTCACATTCCACATCCACCCACTTAACAATTACCTACTCACTCCCGTAGTATATGGATGGTAGGTGAAAAATCCGGTTTGGATAGGATGCATATACCTATACAATCCGTTCTCGGTAGGCGTCTACGTAGAAAAAGGAGTAATTATGCTAAATTTCAAGTCAATTGGGTATAGTTTTGGAGTACTAGTGACGAGCTAGTCAGTCAGTGAATTGTATTTCGCTTATCTAGCTATATATATTATATAAAGTAAAGTCTCTCTGCCGCGTTTGTATGTCTGTCTGTACGCGATAAACTCAAAAAATACCGAACGGATTTTCATACAGTTTTCACTATTAGATAAAGAGCGATAAACAAGAAAGGTTTCTGTATATAATTTGTAAATATTTTGTACAAAATGGCTGAACTATGGTTTTGTTAAATAAAAAACTGTTTTCGTACTCTTACATGGCTAACGATGGCCAAATCTTTAGAGATACATCAAAACAATGTACTTTGATAGTTCTGCTGTGTAGATGGGAAGGTCAATGTAATATTTCCAGAACAGTTTTGCATCCGGGTGAAACCGGGCCGGGCCGCTAGTATATGTATAGATTTGGGACCAAATTGAATTAATAGTTAGTCCAAGAGCTCGTGGTTAAAATTGCAAAAATATTTTCAGATTAGTTAATCGTGTAAAAAATTATACTATACAGCCAACAAGCCGAAGCAGTTGGGACATCTGACGGAGAGGGGCTTTAAAACATGTAAAAAAAACTATTTTTTTCCAAAATCTAAAATTTGGTACAGGGTTACTTTAATGAATATACTTAATTTATGAAAAAAAAAACAAGTCAGATCTCATTTTAATGGAGGTCGAAGTTGGGAAAACTCTTAAACAAATAATACAGCCTTATAATATGGGAAGTCTTCCGTAAGTTTGTTATTCACAGTGGATTTTGTCTTCTAACAACTTTAAAGTTCAAAAAATTGCATTCGTTTGAACAGAAAAAACTTAGGGAAAAGTTACCAGATAATGAAACCGAAGCTGTTGAAAATTGTTCACTTGGAGATATTAACGATCGATCAGAAGACGAACCTTCACTGCAAGCCATGCATAAAAGTTTTTTAATGCAATCTGTGTCCGAAATTCGTTGCGTTCACGATAAAACAACAGCTATTGACTATTTTGCATTTATGATAGGCAAAAAATATATAGATATTACCTATGAAGGAAAAAATTAAAATACAAATGCTTTAACCACAGTATCATGACGATTTTAAAAATGTTTACAACATTGTTTTTTTTTTATAAAGACCACACACACACACATTAGTAGTTCTTATGTTATTCGCGCATGCGCGCGTGTAACATAATATCTATCTGTGATAGGTGTTCGATTGGCTATTGTCATATCCTCTCATCAAGACAACTGAACACCGTTCAACTCGCTTCTGCCGTAAACAATAATAACAAGTGAAGAGCGTGCACATCCCATTGGATGTGTGATATCGATTACTCTATAATGAAAGAGATCAAATGTCGCTTGTCGTTTGTTTGTTGTGACAGATCATTGATACGACACGAGACAGTCTCGTGCGACGTGCAGCCGTGTCGTATCGCTAAACAGATGACAGTCGTCGGTGGTCCTCGTTCGAACTGAACGTACTCGATCGAGTGTATGTCCACTTATCGATATTTATGTTCTAATATTAGCGGCCCGGCCCGGTTTTAACCGGGTGCGATAGATATATTATGTTGTGTTGTCGAAAAATTTTGCAAAATGCATTTCATTAAGAAACTACTAAGTATATACAGCGCCGAAATGTCTAAACTAATAGCTTTGAGTGGATTTCGCTAGGATGGCAGTGCCCGCTAGCTCATACTGCTTTTTCCGTTCGGTGTGCTACAATGACGCGCCCACCGATACCTACTTCATGTCGCTGCATGATACGGATACAATTTTTCTTGGCAAAACACCGTTATTTTGTACAAAATTTTTACAAATTATATATACAAAAACCTTCCTCGTTTATCGCTCTTTCTATTAGTGAAAACCATATGAAAATCCGGTGGTAGTATTTGAGTTTATTGCGTTCAGACAAACATATACCTACACAGACGCGGCGGAGGCACTTTATTTTATATAATTATATTCGTTTGCGGACCGGCGTCTGAACTAATAGCTTTGAGAAAATTCTACCAGATTTGCTTCTGAACTAATAGCTTTGAGCTAATTCGAACAGATGTCGCTACGTGGTACTGAAACAGTTTTTTGGTTTCCTTCTGAACTGATAGCTTTGAGTAAATTCTATCAGATGTCGTTACATGTCACTAAAACATTTTTTTTAAGAAAACATCGTAATTTTGTACAAAATATTTAATAAAAACTATCCTATAGCGTAAGTTGCATCAAGCAAGACACATTTACAAAATTTCATGAAAATCGGTTCAGTGGTTTGAGAGATTAGCGCGGCGAAAATTGTGACATTAGAATTGTAAGTATTATATAGATTATAGATTAATAAAAATGTGAAAACTGACATTGTACTCACTATTTTTAGTTGTTTCGTCTTAGATAATAATTTTCTGAACAGTAGTATACTTTCCTTGTTGTCGTCACACTGTCATCATTAAGTGTGTCTCTCTCTAACTCGAATTTTTAATGCGCAATTTCTGTCAATCAATAATAATCACTGTCAACCAAAGCTGTGTGACTAAAGAATGAGTGATATTTTTATTTACACGATATTTTAAATAGAGCGATAATTGATTAATTAATTACTCGATCGCAATTTGCTGTATTATTTAAATCTTTGATTAACGTCTGATTACTCTTCAATAAAATTGGTCGATAAATTAATTATTACTATACTATTATTAGCTATCAATTTTCGATTATTTCAACAAAATATTTTGACACTTCGGCACACGATAGCGACTATCGTTTTAGCAAAATAGATAGAGATATATAAGTTTTTAATGTCGAACAATGTTAACACTTTGACGGACACTTAAAAATTCAGTTTTGTTCCAATTTTGACACTATAGTTTTTGATATTATGTTTGAAATTGAATTATACTTTTATAAGTTGTTATGTTGTGACAATATTGCCTTAGTAGATATTTGTACGGTGACACAAAGCACACAGGGTATGTATTCTACCCTGGAAAATAGACTGCTTCACCCGTCTGGCTATAAAACGTTCCGTAGTATACGACGGCTTCAGCCGTCGTGTCAAACTTTTGAAGTTTTGTTTATGACGGTCTAAGCCGGTTTGTCCGTCATAGTGTTAAAAACAAAACTTAAAAGAAACGATATTTTTTAATTTTGAATTACAAGATTGCAGTTAAAATAGTTTATTTTATGTCAGTTTTTATTAGATTTTAAATGATTTTCAATGTCAGAATGCAAACTTGATCGTTCAATTTGACAAGAGTTATATCGTTTTGAAATACACAACTGTCTACGTGATATAAATTAAACGATAATTGTTTTGAGGGCAGGTCACAGTAGCGGCGCGGTGGCCGAGTTGAGGGCCGGACGATTTTTAGTCTGTTACATGTGCCAGATACACACTATCGCCTATTTTAAAGGCCGCCGCATACGAGACTTGTTTTGCCGCTAGATTTGACTGCCAGTTTTCAAGCGTTGGTTTTCTTGATGGCTTTTATGTGTTCGCTTTACACGATGCACGCATTGACGCTTTGCTTTGTAGATGGGTTTGGTGCGCGCGCAGTGATAGTTCGAATGTTAACAAAAGTGGACGTTTATTGTCTCTGAACATAACACATACAGTTTGTGAGCGTTTGCACAAATCGCCCACGTGACAAGATACTGGTTCCTGATTGGTTCTTGCTCAGACAAGCAAAGGACCAAGCAAGAAAAATAGCCCTTGTTATAATTTTAATATCCATCTTGTGAGCTAGCAGATGAGTTCGCAGTGACGTCATTTCTAGCCTCCTAGCCAGCCTACCGGCCAGCAGTGTTTCTAGCGGCAAAACCAGCCTCGTGTGGAGCAGCCTTAATGCTTTGGTCTTTTGGTCTCTGTATAGGCAAATAGTTTAAATACCGAGCTGCACACGAGGCTGGTTTTGTCGCTAGGACTTGCGCTGGTTACCGCGCTTGGTGCAAAGATGGAAATGACGTCACTGCGGGCTTGCGTGCGTGGTTACGTGCCGGATTTCAAAATTAGAACCGGAGCTATTTTTCGCGCTAGTTACTCTACTTGTTTTTGAGCAAGAACCAATCGGAAAACAGTATCTTGTCACGTGAGCGACACGAGCAAACGCCCACAAACAAACGTGGCATCCTAGTGTGCGTTCTCTTCAGAGACAATAAACAGTCACTTTTGTTAACATTGGATCTGTCACAGCGCCCGCACCAATTCCACTTACAAAACCAGCTTAAGAACACGCATCGTGTGAAGCGAAAGCATCAAAGCCATCACGAAATCCAGTGCCACTGCACGCTTGAAACCCAGCACCTGATAATATGGAATCGTATCGTGTGTAATCGACACAATACAATGCACTTAATGCTCGTATAAGGCATCATCTGCCCTGTGGCAACGGGCCATCTACACTCCGGGGTTGTATAGAAGGCCCTTAGGAACACACGGTTCTGGAATGTTTCCGAACTATCGCAATATACAACTGAATTACTCCTACTTAAATAGGATTGCAACGATATATCGGTCGATCGATATTATCGATAATATCGATATATGTACATTCCAGATATGATATTATCGATATAATGGCATAAAAATATCGGAGAGCATGAAAATATCAATATTTATATCAATACCCAGGTATTCGTAATATTTTCAGTTTTATTTTTTATTATTATGATCCCATATCTACGCCCTTGCATGAATCAAGTTAAGCTTTTAAGTTCGTTCCAAGCAGCCAGCGAACTGTTTCGAAACCGTCGCCCGCATGCGTAGTAGATAAGACGAAGCTGTTAGTGGCGATTTTAGAACACGTTTTACCTACTGCGCATGCGGGTGACGGTTTCGAAACCGTTCGCTGGCTGCTTGGAACGAACCTTTTAAATAGCGGTTAGAAACTTTCGTGTAGACAGGCCTTTATGGATAATTCAGACATGGCTGACAGCGATTTTGACAGTTGTGAAACAACTTTTGAAGTACCTAATATTTTCTCAAAATTGCACGTACAAGTTTTGTCTATTTTTTACGTTATCTAAAAAAGTCAAACTTTCGAATAACCAGTTTTTTGAAAATTTTTATCCGGAGCTAATTTAGTTTATTTTATTTTTATGTAATACACTTCCGGTGAGTCGTCTCATTTTTAATAAGTAATTACCGTATTTTTCGCCTTTATGGATAATTCAGACATGGCTGACAGCGATTTTGACAGTTGTGAAACAACTTTTGAAGTACCTAATATTTTCTCAAAATTGCACGTACAAGTTTTGTCTATTTTTTACGTTATCTAAAAAAGTCAAACTTTCGAATAACCAGTTTTTTGAAAATTTTTATCCGGAGCTAATTTAGTTTATTTTATTTTTATGTAATACACTTCCGGTGAGTCGTCTCATTTTTAATAAGTAATTACCGTATTTTTCGGACTATAAGACGTACCTCAAATTTATAGACGATTTATTGAAAATAATATTTTAATGTTACCTTCGGACCATAAGACGCACCCAAAATTTGAGTCCATTTTTCTATGTAAAATAGTCCGAAAAATACAGTACGTGAAAACTTGACGTGCATAATTTTTAATGGATAAATTTAGTTTTAAAAGTATGAATAGTTAACATATTAAAATTTCAAATCGCTCCATACATCGAACGACCTTAAAACGCGAAATTAAGTTTGGTCGTACGACAGTTTCGAGTCGGACTATAGACGCGCGTTGCCCATACATGGACAGGTGATATTGCTTCTGATATTCAATACGGTGTTGTAACGAAATTAAAAAGTTCGCTACCCAGACTATACACTTATTTATTATAATATCCTTATAATACATAATGTGCGCCGATGCTGTACAGAGGCGATCGAAAAATATATTTTCATTGGTCCGTTATATTTTAAAATAGCCGAGCAAGACAGCTTCAATTTTTTGCAACTTTCAGTCGCTAACGAATCTCTGATTTTGATTCTAATCGATAAATGATATGACTGTAAGTTTTTTTTTATTTTTGGGGTGAACTGTTACTTAATCAAAAAGTACAGGAAAAGATATATATTCTACTAGTGGTCCATCCCGGTTTCACCCGAATGCGATAGATATAATTCTGCTAAATGTATTTCGTTTGCGGCCCAGTGTCTAAACCAATAGCTTTGAGCAAATTCTACCAGATTTGCTTCTGAACTAATTGCTTTGAGCGAATTCTAACATATGTCGCCACTTAGTACTAAAACAGTTTTTTCATAATAAACCGTAATTTTGCACAAAATACTTAATAAAAAGTATCCTCTAGCGTAAGTTGCACCAAGCAACACACATTTACAAAATTTCATTAAAATCGGTTCAGTGGTTTCGGAGATTAGCCCGGCCAAAATTGAAACTGTGTAAGTTTTATCAATAAATTGGTCGTTTTTGAATTAAAACGGAACAAACTGACAGTATTTTATTCTGTCATGAAAATACACAGTTCAAAATTCTACCAGATTTGTTTCTGAACTAATAGCTTTGAGCGAATTCTATCAGATGTCGCTATTTGGTTCCTTTTGTTTGCTTTTGAACTAGTAGCTTTGAATAAATTCTATGAGATGTCGCTAAATGTTACTAAAACAGTTTATTTTCACAAAACACCGTAATTTTGTACAAAATATTTAATAAAAAACTATCCTATAGTCTAAGTTGGACCAAGCTAGACACATTTACAAAATTTCATTAAAATCGGTTCACTAGTTTCAAAGATTAGCGCGAAAGAACATCGTGACACGAGATACCATTTTATATACGTTTTTTAGGTCTATATCTCTGAATACTAAGTGATTGCGGATTATGCGGACAAAATTTAAAAAAAAAATGGTTGTCTGTAAAGTCGGTTTACGGACGATAGTTTTACGTGATAACGTCATAAAGAAACATTGAAATGCGTACAAGCCGACGCTTGGGCCGGTCGTGCCTCTCTATCGCTTATACCACGCTCTCGCTTGCACGCTCAGGCTCAGGCGGAACGTGACACTTTTTCGTGCGTGCAGCCGGTGTTTCATCAATTTATAAGACGTTATCACGTCAAAAATAAATCAAATGTCTTGCTACGTTCTTATACGGGGATGTTCAAGCATTTAAGACGCGTCCTGTTTGTTTAAAAAAGATCGCCTAAGCTTTATAAACCGCCAAGTTGGTAGATATGTGCCATACGGTTTGCGTGACGCGACGCCAGTTTATATGAGTTGGTAGCCTTGTATATAAGTGTGCGTGTGTGTTTTTTTTTTCCCTGTAAAATTCACTTATAGTGTTAGTGTTTGTATGTTTAGATGAAGTGGCAGAGACCTTTTTTTTATACTTCATTTATCACAGCTGTTACCTTTTTTGCTACTTTTTTCTACATTGTTTTGAAACTATAAAAAAGTATAAATAATTTCGCGGTCTGGTGTTGAAATTGCATGCTGAACACAAAAAATATATTTACGTTTTAATTACTATTTATTATATTCTTGCAGTCCGGCCCGGTTTCATCCGGGTGCGATAGATATAATTCTGCAAAATGTATTTCGTTAGCGGCCCGGCGTTCGAACTAATAGCTAATTCTACCAGATTTGCTTCGGAACTAATAACATTGAGTGCATTCTATCAGATGTCACTACTTGATACTTAAACAGTTTTTTGTTTGCTTCTGAACTAATAGCTTTTAGCAAATTTTATCAGATGTCGTTACATGTTACTAAAATAGTTTTTTTTTACAAGAAACCGTAATTTTGTACAAAATTATTAAATAAAAACTACCCTATATAGCATAAGTTGCACCAAGCAAGACACATTTACAAAATTTCATTAAAATCGGTACCTACTGTGGTTTCGGATATAAGCGTGGACGAACATACGAGATTTATATATACCTAGGACAACCTTTGGAGACGGAGAGCCAAAACTTACAATTTACAAAATTTCCCAGTTTTTAAAGGGCCACTAAACATTTTCGTTTCAGTATTATAGCATTTGCTTATATAGGTATAATATATGTATATATCCGACGACGACATGTCGCGATGGGGGCGGTGCGGATGAGACGCGAGTGGAAATGGCTGAGAGATAGACATGGTACTCAATCATGGATCGATTGGACGATTTTTAAGGGTTTATAATAATCAAATAATTATTTTTTGCGTATGGAACCGGAGAGCCGCAACTTTACATCAAAAGAGCCGCAGGTTGCCGACCCCTGACCTATAGGATATAGAATAGAATTACTTCAAAGTATAGACGAGGAAGTTAAATCTATTCTTTTAAAATTAAAGCACTGAAAACAAGTCGAAATATACAAATCTCTTTTCACGACCCCCTATAAAAAAGCAGCTTTTCATGCCTGTGTGGCGGTAGTAAAATGACCCTTTTCCTCACTAGTGCATAAAGTAAAACAAAAGTAATGCGACTTTACCAATCCGATAGTATATCTCTGCCAGTTGCCACTTTAATCCTATAATGAGCAGCAGTGATACCATTATATAGACGAACTGTCGAAAATATTACAAACATACTTATTATGATGTGAAAATCAGCACGTGCAAAAAATGTAGTACGTATCTCGATCGCAATACTTTTACGACTCGTGTGACTGTTGAAATTCGCTAATCGCTCGTTATTAACACAACTCGTCAAAAAATAATGCATTACGAAACTAAATACTTAAAATATCTACTATTTTAATTGAAATATAGGTATGTTAAGAATTAGAGAAGTTCACTTTTCGAGATGTCTACATTTTTTCTTTTTGTTTTGAATTAATTCTAAATTAATCAGTTCTGTTTTGAAAACAGTTTAAACTATTGCAGCATATATTATTATTTTAAAATATTATAAAGCATTGGTTAAACATTAATTGGATTTTAAGTTATGACCAAAATAACTATCGGCGTTTAAAATAACAACACCTCGAGGCGAAACGCTTACATCGATCCAACCGATTGAACAAATGCTCGGATCAAGGACAGACCCGACGAATTGTTTGGTCGAATGCAAGGCTCTGTTTTACCTATCGAATTCCAGTGAAGGTAATCGCCGTTAAAATCGAATTTTTAGATTACAGAAAGCGATAGGGGTCTGAGTTAGCGCCATGTTTGTTGGTGCGGCGATGTTTAGACTTATTTATGATACACTTTTTACGTTTTAAACATTTTCGTCTACAACGCCAAACCACATGGAAGTCGAGAGTTTTGTGTCGAAAAGTCGATTCAAATTCAAGATATGCGCCTCTATATGATTTATTTTATTCATTAATGCGTGTTTAAAAAAATGTTCGGCATTCGTGAGATTTCCGTAGCGGCAGGTCTTGTTTTTTTTCTGCAAATTTATTACCAGTTTTTTTTTGCGAATTTATTACCAGATAAACAAATAATCGGAATAAAAACAAGTTCAAATAGCGCGGTTTGGTAAAACGTTAAAATCTAATATATAAAGCTAGCCAGTCCAGATTTGTAAATTGCCTATTAAAGATGTGGCGACATTTGCGTTAAATATAGCTGTTTTACCAGTTATTGTTCGGGAGGCCCCGGTTATGATAGCATAATGAGGCCATCCTAAATATTTTATCTCGCTATTAGTGAAAGTAATAATAATAATAATCGCAATCGAACTATCAGGGTGCAAACATATACTTCTGTCTTTTTTACGCCGTAAGCACTGGCGTATCCAGAAGGGCAAAACAAGCACGGGGGATCCGGCTTAAGAAATATCTAATTTGCTCCCTTCTGAGTCAAAAGGTGGGTACGCCCATGTTAACGTCATAGAAAAAGACAAAGTTTTTGAAACAGAGATACTTTATTCAGATTGAATGCAAGTACATCAACCAATCCTATCATCGGACAAATCAGGGAATTACATCGAAGAAAGAGACCGCAGATATATTTTCGATACGCTTTGTTGCGTTCACTCACCGCACATTGAGTAGATAGGCAATGATTCAGATAGTTAATTAATAGATATATGAGAACACGAATAAACGGATGTCCTCGATCTGCATCGGGTCGGTTCAACATTATGACCTATCATAACGCGATAGAAAAAACAAACAGCTAAATGGATAAAAGATTACTGAAAGGTTCGAATAAAGAATAATATTTTTTAGTTTTGAACCGGGTCCTTACTTTTCCTTGACCTGTCCCATCGTCTCGTTCCCGACGGCGTCCAATTTAGATTATTCTGTTTTTGGGGGAATCCTTTCTGGAGACATTTTGCGATGAGAAATATCAAAACGAATACCGTTTTCGTGTCGGCTTTGTGTGTTTAGTTGAGGGAATATATTTTAGTTTTGAACCGGGTTCTTACTTTTCCTTGACCTGTCCCATCGTCTCGTTACCGACGGCGTCCAATTTAGATTATTCTGTTTTTGGGGGAATCCTTTCTGGAAACATTTTGCGATGAGAAATATCAAAACGAATAACTTTTTCGTGTCGGCTTTGTGTGTTTAGTTGAGGGCTTTGGATTATTGTGATGATGTTGTTTGTCCATTATGTCGTGTCAGTAATACGAGATGACGCCAGAGATTTGTATCTGGTCGTATCAATTTGTTTTTCAAATTGAATGTGAAATTACCTTCATTCGTCCTGTAACTGTATACATCCTCCACGAATACATAGATAAAAGCCAGCACAATACATATGTAATAATGGACGAAGGTACGTCATGTATTTTACACATTTGTGTACAAATAAATCAGATAAGATCTCCTAGCCTCCACACATCGGTGCGCTGACCGACACGCTGGGTCGGGGAGTATATAGAGAACTGCATTCAGTGGTGGCCTTGTGTATATAGTCGCGGAAAAGACCCGTACTGTTACAATGTTGTGCTGCATTATACGGAAAGAATGTCCCTTTAAGATACGCGGTCAGTGTTCCGCAATCCGCACTGTCATGGAACCGGTGTAGCGTAGTGGTCAGAGCACTAGACTCGCATTCGGGAGGTACCTGGTTCGAATCCGGCCGGGGGAAGATGTGGCTGGGACTTTTTCCTGCTGTCTCTCGCCGAGAAACGGTATAATTCCTGTATCGGCCATCTTGTTGAGGTTACGCATTTGCCTGCATATTATACACGATGTACCGAGTGGGTAGGCGTAGTAGTGAGAGCACTAGACTCGCATTCAGGAGGTACCGGGTTCGAATCCGGCCGGGGGAAGATGTGACTGGGACTTTTTCCTAGGCTGTCTCTCGCCGAGAAACGGTAATTCCTGTACCGACAATTTTGTTGAGGTTTTCCACGGTTTCCCTCAATGATTCCAGATAAACATCGAGATGGTTCCTTATATTCAAGGCCATGGCCGATTACCTGTCAAACCCTGTGCTCATAATTTGCCTACCTTGTCCTAATGTCCTAAAAATTCCTTCATTCGCCCATTGCTATTAGATAGTGAAGTTGAAAAATGTAGGAAATAACGGGAAGTGTGATAGATGGAAAATAGCAATGTTGCGAATGTCGTCTGTTATGACATAAAGTCGAGAAACGGACGCATTATTATTATTATTAGGTATGTTTCAAGCAGCCAGCAAACGGTAACGAACCCGTCACCCGCATGCGCAGTAGTAAAAACGTGTTTCAAAATCGCCTCAAATACTGCGCATAAGACGTTGGTTATATATTTTATCATCGGCCTGTATTTTTTGGCTGCTTGACAACCACTGATTTTAAGCGAACCAAAAGCCATACCGCAAAAATAATTTGGTTGTCCGTGTTATTGTGTAGATCAGGACATCAAATAGGATTAAAATATTCGGACAGGACAGTTCTTTTCATACACATATCAATGGAATGCTATGAGGACAGATGTCCTTCTTCATATCTGAACCCACACAGACGTTTGCATGCTTTGAAAATACAGGTCGATCCACAAATAATTGATGTTTTTTTTTAAGTAGATCACGTAAAAGACATGATCATGTTTTAATTAGTTCACTATTATTTTATTTTTAAATGGGTCTAAAGAATCGCTATTAGTGTTTAAAATACCTGAAGTAGATAACAAAGATAGTCTTGGATAGATTTAGAGAAAAATTTTGTACGTGGTTTTTCTATAATTTGTAAAAGAATGAAAGACAGACAATATTTTTATTACTTACAAAGCCAAATGATATGTTTGTATTTGATGTTTATCACGATTTTTATTTATTTATTTCATTTTCACATTTTAATTTACATATAGTAAGTTGTACATGAAAATGCCAGGCCTATGTTGGTAGGGTTATCCTGTCCAACTTAGCTAGGGCTAGGATTGTCAATTAACTAGGACAAGAGGCTCAAAAAACCGGATATTTGAACTCAAATCCCGGACATAATAATATTGCCAAGGAAAATTCTTATTTTACTGATGAAATTTAAACAATACCTTAATAATACTGAAAAATAGTATAGATGATTTTTTTTACCATATTTGGTGCAACTAAACGTACAAAATTAAAGTAATATATGTAATTTTGCAAGCTTTCATTTAATTAAGTATATCTCTGTTCTCTTTGGTAACTATTAAAGAGCCGTATAAAGACAAACAATAACTACTTCTTTATTCCAATAAGCAAAAATAAATCTTTTCGAATTAAAGAAACAAAATTTTAGTATCGTCTCTTGATAAGAAAATATTTATGGAGTCAAATTAAAACCCAGACTGTAAACAAAACCCCGCCCGGACTCTTCTCGGACGCCCTTAAAAAGAGGACAAATCCGGGGAAATCCGGACGGATGGCAACCCTAGCTAGAGCAACAATATAAAATTGTTACGACTATTAATGTAAATTGTGGTAGGTCTATATTATAGACCTACCACAATTTACATTAATAGTCGTAACAATTTTATATTATATTTTATATATTATATCTATCGATTTGTCATTATAGACTCTATAATGACAAATCGATAAATAAATAGGTGTTGAAACGCCTTAGTATAATACGCGCCACGGATCTAAAAGGTTCGGAAATTAGTCGCAAACAGCGTCGCAAAGGCACATTTTAGAGCCGTTGAGGCTCTCACCATCTCCCAACTACCTGCACGGAACGTGCGCTCGTCGGTGATTGGCCGTGATCGCTCGTTGCTTTTGTCACTTGTCGCTTTCCTGCTTTAAAGTACAGTCGAGTACGCTATTGTCAAGTTGTTATTGTTATTTTAGTTTTGCTGAGTTGCGAGTTTGTAGTTTTTCAACAGACTGTACAAGCGCAAGCCCGCATTCGCATCTAACTTCCGAGCCTTTTAGATTCGTGGCGCGTATTATAACTTTCATATGAACGAAAGCAAATTGGGCTTTTGAATGAAATTTTTTTTGTCATAAATGGAAAGATCGTATATAAGTTTTATAACAAAACTATTTTTCTTTTTTTTTATTTTCGTTATAATTCAAAAGTTATATCAAATTAAAAATAAATTTTTGTACCCAGTTCCGAGAACGCGCCGACATTTCCCGAACATAATGTGACGTCATAATGTTTTAGTCAATACACATGTAGAAGCCATTGATAGTATACTGCGTATATATGTCACCGGGATATTGTCAAACCCGTGATATTATAATTTCACTTAGTGAAATTACAATATCACGACTCTTTGTCAATCGTGATATTGTAATTTCACTAGTGAAATTACAATATCACGGATTTGACAATATCCCGGTGACATATACATTTTACCATTATGACGTCACAACTGTCAAAAACAATTTTAGTGCGTTTGCAGTCACGTGATTTTTTTTAATATTTTATCAATTTTAAATTGCTTATAATTAATTTAAAAAAAGTTTTTTGAAAGTTTTTCGCATCGATTATCAATATTATTTATAATAAAGTTTTAAAATACAATAAAAAAATCGATAATTATTTTTTTTTCAAAAGCCTAATTGGTATCTATATTCACATTCTATAATATTGATACGATGCTGATTTATGAAGTTCATCAAAATTATCATACAACTTTTTCTAAATTGTTTTAACAGTAATAATTGTCTTCTTTTGACTTGCACTATCAACCATTTAAAACTAAAATAAGTAGATCGAAAACACCCTGTATGTTATAGGTGCCTGTATAAAACATAAAATAGGTTTAAAATTAAAAAGGTTGATTTTGCACGGTTGTTTATTGGGTCCTTATGGCAGTTTGCCCCGGACCGACCACTCACCAGATGGGGCACACTCCGCGCATTGTATTACCAATTTAATGATACACATTAGGGCAACCATAAAGTTTCCTGTTACACAAAAACTATTATAATAATAAAGAAATTATTATATTATAATATTTCAGTGTTAAATTATCTTTTATATACTACGTAGAAAATAGAATTTGTATTTATATACACACACACGACTACAAAAAATTAGATTAGAGACATCGAAAATGGTATCGACTTATGATACGACTTTAGAGTGGGTACTTTAATATGACCCGTGCGGCGTATTGAATAGCGCCATAAAATATAGATAGAAATACAACAGATTTTACTTGAGCGGTTAGGAATCATATTATTCTAATGGCATATGTACCTAATACTCCTATATTGCTAGTACGGAGTAGACTCGTTCAGCAAAACATCGCGGTGCAGAGAGATATCGCTATCTCAACTGTCTCTGGACTTCGTCCACTTTGCGCACGCGTCAAAAATGAATATTGACCAGTAGGAAGTATTCATTTTCACGCGTTGTCAAAAATGAATGTTTCGTTGTCAACAGTCGTGTAAAAACATTAGCCGCCGAAATAGAAGCATGCGCAGAAGTGGCGCAGTACATTGGTGGAGCTTCTTTGATTGCCGGACTTCAGCCCGTTGATTGGAAACTGGCAATATAGGAGTATTATATACATGATTCTAAGTAGTTAACCTAAACTATAAAGAGTGTAATTTATAAAAACACGTGAAAATATTCGTAATTTAAATAACGCCAACTAATGGCAATAAGAAAAACGTTTATTTTCAAAATTAAATTTCAATAATAATCTGGAAATCATTTAATTGTTAACAAATTAAATAATTTAATTGTTTATTTTTTTAAAAACTTAAATCATTTCTATTGTTTAAAATTTTGAAAAAAATAAAAGTTTAAATTTATTTATTTATTTTTATTTATTTATTCTTCATTCCTTTACATATATAAACATTTTTATTCAATTACAAAAACGTTAAGAATTTTACCACCCAACTTGGCAAGCCAGTGCTAGGGTGGGAGTTCAGCTACTACTTGATCGGACATTAAAAAAACACAAAAATATTAAAGTTATAATCTTAGAGAATGTAATTTAGTTCTTTTAATTATTATAATTATACCGTAGTTTTCAGTAAAATTAATGTATTCTGTCTTTAATATTTATGCGTATAAATTCGAATTATAATTACCTATATTTTTGTTCGAGTTATAAACCAATGAATTGCAGTGTATTACAAACATGAATCTTTCACCGATTCAGGTACCTATAGGAGTACATAATATATAATGTTATGCATTTAATAGTTATATTCAGTGAAAATCGAACATATTTGCTATTTATATATAACTAACACAAACTAATGATGGGAATGACGATAATAAACATATTTATCCCCGGGATAAATGTGTTTATTCCAGCCGGGTGGTCAAACACAATTGGCATATTTTCCACCCCGATCGCCCGGCATTTAGCTGTCAACGACCATAACCTATTTACTAATCGCATTGTGCAGATCTTTTTAGGTACAGTCGAACCTCAATTTTACACAAAAGGAGTGTCTTAAATTTTTCTTATCTATAATATTTTTGTCTGCGAAAATGTTTAACCGCCTAGGAAAGTTCAGTCCAAATGAGAAACAATTTTTTCAAATAAGAAAACTAAGATAATAGAAATGGATAGATATTCGAAATTATTATAGTATTACGATGTCGTGGAAAACGTTGGCGAAGTTTTAGCGATAAACCAGTGCTATTTAAAATTTGATAGGCCAGTAAAATGACTCAATTTTCACTAATTCGAAAATTGAAGAACTTTTCCATGGTTACAATATTACCTACAAGCAAAAAACTGATGAAAGCGTTCTTCAACACTTTTTAAGCGCTTTTTTACAATTTCCAGTCATTGCACGAAGGTGAAATTTTGACAGATTGTGTACCATATACTTATATAAATGTTCCCTCAAACTTGCACTGTTTTGCGATTTTGTGTAAATGTTTAGGGTCAAATCATCTTCATTTTACTGGCCTATTGACGCGTGCATTAAAGTAAATTTTTAACTACCCTCAATGTTCCAAATTCCGATCGTAGTGTCAATAATCGAGGTTCAACTGTACACTATTTTTAGTATAATATATCTGCTACCTAGGGTTTTGCAGTTTGACAAGGGATTTGAAAGAGCGACATGTTTGCTAAATAGTTCATAAATGCTGAGAAACGATGGTAAAAAACAAGATTACTCGCATGTAAATATAGTTAATATTTGACTTTGAATTTTATAAACTTTTTTTTCCTGCGGCTTCACTCGCGTAAGTGTCCAATTCACTTCCATTAATAGCAGTTTTGACAGAAACCCTGTCGAAAGCCGAGGGCGGAGCGTGTTGGATCAGTGTTTCAAGTTTCATGGAAATCGATCCAGCCATGTTGACAACAATTTTGGAAATGTACTCTCCTGATGGCTGATTTCTGGATAATTTGTATGTATGATACGTATCACCGTAACTAGTGCCTGGCAACCGGGTAATTCGGTATTTTTTGAGTTTATCGCGTTCAAACAGACAAACGCGGCGGGGAGACTTTGTTTTATATGTAACATACTAGCAGTCCCGCCCGGTTTCACCCGGGTGCAAAAGAACGAATGAGGGGGAGTGACACGAGTACGCACATTCATCTTAGTTTACCGAGATGAATGTTGTGTCCAAATTTCATGATGATCGGAGTTACCGTTCAAAAGTTTTTGTCGGACGGACAAATTTTGAGTTATATTTTGCGACATTTTTCATTGATGCTCCGCTCCTCTTGGTCGCAGCGTGATATTATATAGCATACAGCCTTCCTCGATAAATGGACTATCCAGCAAAAAAAAATTCAATTCGAACCAGTAGTTCCTGAGATTAGCGCGTTCTACCAAACAAACAAACAAACTCTTCAGCTATAAATATTAATAGATATAGACAATAGGTTTGTTCCAAGCAGTCAGAGAACGGTATCGCTCGATACAAACAGTTTAGTTTTAGCTACTGCGCAAGACGCGGACGGCTCTGTTGCCGTTCTCTGGTCGCTTGAAACAAACCTATACGTTTGAGAACGTATGTTGCATTGCATTAATTACTAATTGCGTATAACCCTGTGATGATAATGCAGATTTTCAGCCAATTAATCAGACCTAACCGTTACACTTCAGACTTATTAGTTCAGCTCGTGTGCATCATGAATTTAAAATCAAAACATTTGCACATTGTAAGTGCACTCTTCATATCGGAAAAAGGTCAAACAACGCAGTAAACCTGCATTTTGTGTGAAGAAAAATGGGTACCTGTACTTGCGTACGCGAGTTAGAAGTTATACTTCTTTGGCGTGATTAAAATAATGAATGCAAATCTTAAAATCAAAATATTTAACATGTCTTCGGCGTATTATTTAGCGAGCAACGCCATTCTGTTCATTTTGATCTTTTTTTTTGATCTCTCATCACTTTTAATGCGTCAAAAGACTATTTATCAGTTAATTTCATATATTTAATAATTTACTAGGTATATGACATATATCTATTAATTAACTATATGAATCATTGTCTATCTACTCAATGTGCGGCGAGTGAATCGAAAATATATCTGCGTCTCTTTCTTCGTCCTTCGATGTAATTCCCTGATTTCTCCGATGATAGGATTGGTTGATGCACTTGCATTCAATTTGAATAAAGTATCTCTGTTTCAAAAACTTTGTCTTTTTCTAAGATGTTAACAGCTTTTGGCCCAAGAGAGGGCAAATTACAAATTTCGTAAGCCGGGTCCCCCGTGCTTGTTTACCCCTCCTGAATACGCCAGTGTTTACGGCTTAAAAAAAGACAGAAGTATATGTTTGCACCATAATGGTTCGATTGGGATTTTATTCCTATACTCAGTATAGAATAAAAAGTATATAGTTAATTCGATGTTTTCGCATTCGCGTAGCAAGAGGGGGGGGGGGCAGTTGGCCTGGCCTACCCTACAATATTAACTGTTTACGTACAAATAACAAGATAAATCTATAATATATTTTCTTTGTCGTGAAATTTCTCCACAAAGTCGTGTTGATCGATTTCGCTTCTATGAACAGTTCTCAAATTATGTGTAAGTGGCAGCTGGTATAATGGTAGGTAGAGTTGAAAATTTGGCCCTCTCTAGGATAAAATCGTTGCTACGCTTATGTGTTTTCGTCATATTTTTTCAGTTAAATCTTGATTTTAACGCTATTGTTTTTTTCGAGAAAGTTTTATTTCTATGCCAGAATAAAATCTGTAGTTTTTCCTTTGGATGCAACCAAGTTACTAAAATATAACATTAAAAAAAAAAACGAACGCATGGGGTATAACGCCAAATACACGGCGTTGTTTACGGACAGAGACACCTAATTAAATGGTTTAATTGCCGGGCTGTCGGTACTGTAAAGTGTCACACATTGCTCCACCTAATTATAGCTACCACAAAGATTCATATCTTCTTCTGGTAAAAATACTTTCTTCTTTTTTTAATACGAAGTTTGGGCCGTCAGATAATGCGACCGATTTTTATAAGATTGAAGAAACCATTTACTTATGGCATGTATTTAACGCGGCGACAAATTAATCTGAATTAAGAATTATAAAAAAATTAAAGGGGGTAGCAAAAATAATATGTTGGCAGCATACTTTTTTTTATTCTATACTGAGCATAGGAATAAAATCGCAATCGAACTATTAGGGTGCAAACATATACTTCTGTTTTTTTTACGCCGTAAGCACTGGCGTATCCAGGAGGGCAAAACAATCACGGTGGACCCGGCTTAAGAAATCTCTAATTTGCCCCATCCTGGGCCAAAAAGCTGGGTACGCTCATGTTAACGTCATAGAAAAAGATAAAGTTTTTGAAACAGATACTTTATTCAGATTGAATGCAAGTAGGTACATTAACCAATCCTATCATCGGAGAAATTAGGGGATTACATCGAAGAAAGAGACGCAGATATATTTTCGATACGCTTTGTTGCGTTCACTCACCGCACATTGAGTAGATAGACAATGATTCATATAGTTAATTAATAGATATATGATTGTCAGCTGCTGAGGAGGATAGTATTATGTAAAAAGTAGCAGCTTAATCAGTTGTAAGCTTTTTTTTTTAATATTGGCTTCGAGTTTTTGTTTTGGTAACTGAATTTATTGTTAAGCGGAAACTTGACGGCGCATTAAAAATAGAAAATGGGCATTCCTAAATTATACAATTGAAATTCGGTCGTATCTTTGAAGTAATAATCAAATAATAAACAAAGAAACAACATTCAGAACCGTAGTATAAAAACGCCATCGCATCGACACGACCCCGTAATTGTTTATTAAAGAACTCACTCCAAACGCCCTCCCCCCTTTTCATTGCGCAAAGAAACGTCATCGCGTCGACACGACCCCGTAATTGTTTTTTAAAGAACTACCCCCTAACGCCTTCCACTTTTCACTGCGCAGAAAAACGCCATCGCATCGACTTGTTTAGGTTCGATTTTTTATTTATATTGATTTCTGTGAAGAGTAGGCAAGTACTTCAGCAATTAAAGGGTACATTTTTATACTGTTACGACATAAACAAACGGAATATACATAGAGCGGGTATTACAAAATGAAAATATGCATAATGTGTTGATTACGTCATATTATATACTAAATCAGAGATCTTGTCGATTCAGTATCTGTTAATAATTGATAGACGACACTTCGATTTCTATTGTGCAGTGTTAATTGTACGTATTTGTACGTATTGATTGATTTATACATATTGTGATTTGATTCGTTTAAAAATTAACGAAGTCGTGATATTATGTGCAAAATAAAATTTCGAAAAGGTATTGTATTTTTTGTCTCACATTTTTCAGATTTATTTTTTTTTCCCAGTTGATTCTAGTTTCTGATGATATTAAAATGTTAAATAATGAGAAATATGTTTTAAAATAAAATTAAAATTAGACACCTGGGACACAAAACGATATTTATTCACCAAACATATTTAATGGTCAACATTTCGGCAAAATTTATGCCTTCCCCTGCAGGACCTTAAAAATTAGCAAATCGTAAAGATTGCAAAACTAAATAAATTGTAAAATATTGTTTTAATTTAGTTTTGTATCCCGTACTTTTTTAATAAAATTGAATTCACGATTTGATTTAAAATTTGCAGAAAATTTTTATGTTATATAATATGACTAATGGGAAAATCGTAAACTCGCATATTTTATCATGAAAGTATGTGAATTTCAAAAGAAAGAAACTCTAAATTATATGAAATGGACAATACAGTGTTCCGGGAGGAATCTGCCAAACTTAAGATGTGTATTCCTTAGGCTATTTTAAGCAAAATTCGACGTGATCGGCCGTCTTAAACGATCACTGTGATCTGATAAGAGGTAACTACGTTCCAATGTAACGTATGTTGTTCCATGTCACCGCAATCACGACAATCACTCCAACCGAGTGGCCGACGTACGTCCGACCGAGTGTTTGCTCGGTCGAGATCGTGAGAATGTCAGGATAATTTTTCACTGTGATTTTTGTTTAAGGACGTAGTCCTATGTTCAGGCTCGTTTTCAACCGTTATTTCAGAATTTTTTTATAATATCAAAATAATGTACGATGTTTTCAATTTTGTTACATGTTTTTACTGACATCGTAAACTAAGAAAAAAAATTTTTTTTTGCTTAATTTTACGCCATTTTATAATTGTTTTTTTAACCTAAAGTAGACAACTTTAAATGGAGGTGGGTGGGTAGCGCGGGTGATAACGTCACTTAGAGTCATCTGAATTATAAAAATTAAATTGGTTATTGTTTCGTAGGCTTGCGGCTCTATCCCGTACTAGAAATAAACATTTTTATTGATAAATAACAAAATGGCGGGTTTTAGAAAAAAAACAACGAGAAAATCGTGATTTTTTCGTTGAAAATCGGTTAAAAAAAATCGAAATAATTTTTATAATTAAGTAATTCTAGTACCGGACGGAGCTATTGTTGTGTAGAATACCCTGTGCAAAACTGAAAGCAATCGGTTGTATACAATTGTTTCAATCACCCGCGCCGCTTAGAAAAACGTAGTTTTGAGAAAAACGCGTTTAAAGTTTTAATTTCAGATTTCTTACAATAAAATAAAAATGAATATTTACACTAATCAGCTACGCCTGGTGTATAGTAAACCTTCCGTTTCTTCAAAGGCATCATTTTCTGCTAATTTGTTTGCTCTACTCTGCGAGAGTATAAGGGTAACGTGATAACAATTGAGGTAAATGTCTTACCGTAAGACCGTTGCTGCTCTCGACTATATGCTGTAGCTTTGTAAATATTTAATATTTCGGTCTAAAATTTTTACAGTATTTTCTCAATATATTATACTTACTAAAAATGTAAAAAAAATAAATTCGTTTTTTCAAAACCCGAACACCAGACTACGTCCTTAACTGGAACAACAGTCACTGTGATCACGTATAGTAACGACTTTTTTGTGGCTACGGCGCAGGCTGGCGCGCTATCGTCCCGCAAAAAATAGGCCTGTGTAAATCCGATCTAAATTGATCGACGCAAAGCTGCAATAACATTAACGCGTATTGTTTTACGTGTGAGAAGTTAAAAAGCCAAGACGGAAATCGAATGTTTTACCCTTTTATTTTCGATGAAGAACATTTTCATCAAAGTATATAGTTTGTTTTGTTGTTTCTTTTGTAATTTAAATGTCAACGGAAATTGCAAAATTCAAATAGCATTTTGTGTTGGAATGTTGCCCTTTAATTTAGCCACATCGTGAAAACGAAATTGCGGCCGAATTTAATATATTCGTACAAAGAATAATATCCATATTATTGAATTATTTTTACATTTTTTAATATCTACTTATTATTATTAAAATATCATATTATGTAATGTCAGGCAATTGAAATATTTCATTTGTAAATAATTTCTAGAAACAGCAGATACATAATTTATAATTGTTAGGGAATCCGTACCTTAAAAGAAAAAAAGGAACCCTTATAGGATCACTTTGTTGTCAGTCTGTCTGTCAAGACTCTTGAAAATCAAAATCTATAGGGTACTTCCCATGGACCTAAAATCATGAAATTTGGCAAGAAGCAATGTCTTATACACAAATAAAGGGAAAAATTCGAAAACCGTAAATTTGTAGTTACATCACAAAAAAAAATGTTTTTAAACCCCAACAACGTGCTACCCACTTACGCAATAACAGCTCTTAGTAATGCAGTGTAAGCAACAATTTAAAAAGAGCAACGGGGAATGAGTGGTAGGAATTAGGATTATTGATTGATTGATTTTATTTTTTATTTTCCAGATGCATGTTCATCGCGCGCTACGCCAAAGCCGCGTCCACCGGCCCCGACGGCGAGGCCCAACGTCACATTCCACACGTACACCTGTCCGCCGGCGTACGCGGCCTGGTATTGTCTTAACGGTGCCACTTGTTTCACGGTCAAAATCGGCGACGAACTTCTCTATAACTGCGAGTAAGTATATGAAATCTCTTCTCTTCTACATCTTCTCTATCTCTAAATAGTAGAAAACAAAGTCGCTATCCACGTCTGTTGGCTTATTTCTTCTAAACTACACAATGCATTTTGATGCGATTTTAGAGAATGTTTTCCGGAACATTTATACATTCATATTAAAGGACCCCGCACAAACCTTATGGGATTTGGTTTTCGGTTGAATTGATCGAAAAAGGTTTTATTTTATAGTGTAACGGTCACTAAGAAAAAGTGTCCATGGGCGCATAACCTAAAAACCAATAGATTTTTAGCTACAGATATGTTTAGCGATTTTTTAGGTATAGGGATATCCATTGAATCAGGGCCCTCGTAAGGCCTCACGCCGCCCGCGTGCGGATTCATAATTGACGCCCCTTATTGGGGATAAACTCACTAGACGATATGTCAAATTGAAAAACGTTAAAAATCCTAAATAACTAATACTGTAAGTGCTTAATAGAAACTTTGTTTCGTTGTCTTTTTGCAAATACTTCTTCATAGAATCAGACATTTTGTTTTTTTCTTCTTGCCTAATTTTCTTAAACTGCCGAAATTGTGCACCCGAATGTTTTTTTCTTTTATTACTTTCCTGAAATGCAACAATGCTTCACTTCACATCGTCATTACAAAACGATTTGGACAGGTAAAAATACTAATATGATAATTAATTTTTGAAAACAAATAAAAATGTGAAAAATGTAACAGTGAAAGATACTTTACAAATGATAGGCTAAAAGTATAAAAACGAGTCAAATTTTTAATCAGGACAAAAGCGGGATGAAATAATTTTTAAGCAAAAATGATTTTAAAAAAGTCGAGCACAAAAACGAAACACAATCATTGAAACATGGAGCTAAATTTGATTCTGAAATATATTCAATTAAAATGAAACACATTAAACAGTGAATTTTGAAAATTCACTCCGTACAAAGTGAACTTCAAAAATTCTCTCTTCACGTTAAAAAAATCACTCCGCGGAGTAAACTGTTCTCTACAAAAACAGTTTACTCCGTGCGATTTTTTTACAGCGTTCTTCTCCTGTCGTACTTATGAATGAGAGAAAAATTTAGTTTCACCGCTGAGCTGAGAGAATTCATTAAGTCAAAATAATCATTAGTTTATCAATTAGTAAAAACTAAAAAGTATTTGTTTATTGAAAAATACTTTACTTCACTCGCACTCTTGCAGGAATCGACAGGAAAATTCAAGATAAAAACATACGCAGGAGTCTCTCGATAGGGGCGCCCTGTCTACGCGCTGATGTGAACTAACTATCGAATCGAAAATTGCGCGCAAAATATTTCGAATTCGAATTTCATTAAAAAATAAATAACTACTCTTAAGAGTTTTCACGCAGGCTTTGAGTATGCAAATAAAATTGATATAATATCAGTTATATATTTTTTCTATACAGTACAAAAAACATAACACAACTAGGCCATTTGCCGCCCCTTGAATGTGCCGCCCGCGTGCGTCGCACACATCGCACTATAGGGCGCGAGGGCCCTGCATTGAATTCACAAACATGTTCCATGTTCAACTTTTGCGTTTTTGACGTGATAACGTCTTATAAATTGATGAAACACCGACTGCACGCACGAAAAAGTGTCACGTTCCGCCTGAGCCTGAGCGTGCAAGCAAGCGCGCGGTATAAGCGATAGAGAGGCACGATCGGCCCAAGCGTCGGCTTGAACGCATTTCTCTCTCTTCTCGCGTGACGTCAGAGAGTTCATCAATGTTTCTTTATGACGTTATCACGTAAAACTATCGTCCGTAAACCGACTTTACAGACAACCAATTTTTTTTTTCAGAAGTAGAAAAATAGTCGAAAACTAGGTAATGTTGGAAGGTGTATAAAATAATAATGTCATAATATTTGGATTGAGCGCACTCGAAAACATATTTCTAGAGCTTAGGATTTTTTAAGATTGTGAATTCAATAAATATCCCTATATCTAAAATCTCGCTAAACATATCTCAAGTTAAAAATCTATTGGTTTTTAGTCTATGCGCCTGTGGACACTTTTTCTTAGTGATCTTTAAACTATAAAATAAAACAATTTTCGATCATTTAACCGAGAACCAAATCCCATAAGGTTTGTGCGGAGTCCTTTACTTGAAACATTTTTCACATAGTTGGAAATAGATACGCAATTTTCAATTAGCAGTTTTGTAAACGTCTAAGTATGAGCAATTTGCAGGTGTTTTTAAGAAAGACACAGGTATTTTGTCCGGTCGTGTGAACCAAGCTGCACGTGACGGATCCTCGTTTTGAGCGATTAGTTCTCTAGATTTACGACTTACTTAATGCCGAATGTATAACAATGACATTTCTACGTGAATTTTTGAATGCACTCTTTAAGACGCGTACTGCAGGTAAATAATACGGTAATATATCTTTGTTAATAATAAACTGTTAAATGTTTATTTATGCAAATTGACTTGTTTTTTTTTAAGATGTCAGTTTTATGATCTCTCCGCAGCAATGGATGCAATACTGACTTCTCTATAATTTCAATAAAATGCGATACATTTTTTTATTCACCTGCAGTACGACCAAGTGAAAAAAACTGGTCCAAGTACAAAAGTCTACTAAAATTTTATTTTTTGACTAACGGCCATGCGTTCCAGTGGCTCCGACTGGTTTGCGGGTGTTGCTGTTATGTTCAACAGATGGCGCTCCCGTTGCCATAAAATATTTAGTATAGCGTATGTTGCTTTAACGTCCGACAGATGGCGTTGTATTCAACAAATAGCACTCCCGTTGCCGTAAAATATTTAGTATAGCGTGTGTTGTTTTAACGTGGCTTTGCTTTTCAAAAAAAGCATGTTTACATCTGTCACAAGTATATAATAACACGCGCGTATTCGAATGTTACGCTGTGTCAAAATTTCAAAGCAATCGGTGAAGAATTTTCGGTGATTTAAGATTTTGAATAAACGAACATTAATTTTTGTGTAGGTATATAGATAAAATTGGCTACATTAATAAGCAGTAAATTCGGAGTAAAATGACACCTAAAATCATTTCATTCTGATTTGAATTTGAAATAAGTTCAAAAATAATTTTTGAAATATTTATGTAAACCCCGCTCGGCAAAAAACGTTTTTGCTCGTGTCGAGTCGTGACGTCATCATTTAGATTAGGTATATAGTTATTACGTCTATCCATTATCTGTTTCAAATTTTTAATAATTTAATTTTGTTTCAGATGTGCAGATGGTTTCATGGGACCTCGATGTGAATATAAGGACTTAGATGGATCTTATTTACGTAAGTATTTTTTATTATTTGCCATTTTGTCAAGGTTATAAAATGCAGAGGTGATCTCATTCTGTATTGTAGTGGGGGAGATGACGTCATTCAGTGGACTGTCATTTGATATAAATATGAACGGTCTTCTGGCGACGTCATTTATTAATAAGGTGACCTGTCTATCTGATGACCTAGACTTAAAAGTAAATAGTGGTGTGTGACATGGAAAATTGAAAATTAAGCATTGTACCTTTTTATACCAAGATCCCAGACTCGCCAGACCTACGTCATTTCAGTACTGCTAAGATTTTATCAGTAAATGTACAATATTTAGTTAAAAATGTATGCCAATTTGCTAGCGTGAAAGCAGGGGCCTTATAGAAATAACAGATTCTAAAGGTACATAAAACACGTGCTTACCTACGTACGCAATGGTGTTATGCATGCATATGAGTGCGAGTGAGAGCATTAGATGATTATTTTTTAGACAACTTCATGAAATTTAGGTTTTTTATTTGTTTTTTGGCTCATGCTCTCCTCCTATCGACTGTTCAACCATTCCAATAATTTTTAAGATCCTGAAGAAGGCAATAATTGCTTGCCTAAATGTTGACTATTAAATGAAGTGCTATTAAATAAAAATTGTTTTAAAATTTAGCCTTGTATCCCGTTAACTTCATCATACCATAATACCAAGGTGTCTTATTTTATTTTATAATAATTTTGAGTACGATGAACTCATCGAGAATTTTCTTTCGACAGCATCTCAACGACGGTACATGCTCGAGACTGCAAGCATAGCGGGCGGTGCAACAATAGCCGTATTCCTGGTGTTCATTGTGTGCATTGCGGCGTACATCAGAGTACAGCGGAGGGCGAAGGCGCGTATCGCGATGGGCGCAGCTCCGGCGAGCGGCGACTGTGTCGACTCGCCTGTGACGTACGCACGAGCCGCACCGAGAAGGGTGTTCGGGAATCCACCTTGGAGAGGAACGAGAGATATGTACACCGTGCCCATGGAAAACCTATCCGTTACTACCGCCGAAAATCCTCGGGTAAGTTAGAACAAAGTACGTAGAGAATTTTCTTTAACGGGACGTGTCTCGAGTGTTTTCAAAATAATTAAGAGGTTTGATTCCCGTAAATTGATAATATTTATTTTGAATGGCGTAATCGTTAGTCCCGAAAAATCTCGCTGCATGTAAGACTATAGCGAGTGCTGTAGCTGAATTCATCGGCGCCCGTGGCAAGATTTTGATTTCGTGGCCGACAATTTTGTTTTTTTTAGAGATGTAACGAATATTCGTGTATTTTTTGAGTTTTGCATTCGCAAAATTCATGCGAACAAAATAATAATTCATCATTTTTATTAGAAAAGTTTTTTTCTTACAATTTTAACCTTAAAAAGTACCAACGACTTATGGGCTATGTGCACGGAGGCGGAGTTACAAATTTTTCGATGCGAGCGTTTGTGGTGAGCACTAGGGGAAACTTCGAACTCCAATTTTCCATATGTCAGTGAGCAATGTTTATTAAAAGTAAAAGTAGTTATAATTTTATAAAGTTTTTTAATTACAAAGAAAACATAGGAAAACTAAGCGATCTGGAAATGCGCGTTGTGTTCCGGGCTGTTGCGCTGATGGCGATTTAAGTAAAATAAAGACCATCGGCGCCCTGATTTGACGTTCCGCTGTCAGTGTAAACAAATTAACATCAGTTTTCCTTATTACATTTTTTTTTTGAGACATCACGGCCAACTAAAGTTTTTGACTTATCACCATAGAAACCTGTCGCGATTTCCATAAAAAGTGAGTTCAATAATTCTCTATTACCCACTAGCGGCGCTAATAGGCTTCGTGCACACAGCCTATAGACATATTTTTTTTGACGTGATAACGTCTTATAAATTGATGAAACACCGGCTGCACGCACGAAAAAGTGTCACGTTCCGCCTGAGCCTGAGCGTGCAAGCGAGAGCGCGGTATAAGCGATAGAGAGGCACGATCGGCCCAAGCGTCGGCTTGTACGCATTTCTCTCTCTTCTCGCGTGACGTCAGAGAGTTCATCAATGTTTCTTTATGACGTTATCACGTAAAACTATCGTCCGTAAACCGACTTTACAGAAAACCAATTTTTTTGAAAATATTTCTTAGTTGTATGTTAATTGATCTCTTTTTTTTCTTTTGATTCAGGAATGTGTAACAACGCAGTCCGGTATACATTGGAATGAACAACAAGCGGCATCACAGCAAGTGCCTTCGAGTGCACCACCATAGCCTACTGTTAAATAATTGTTTTAAATGTAAATTTACACTTTTTTAGTGATTATAGTTCTAGTTAGTCAGTACCCAAAAGTAGTGAGTAATATATCGGACGTCGGCATTCATTTTATCATGCATCGAAGCATTCGATCGTATGTTAAGTTCGCAAAAATTCTATATGTCTTAAATTCTCTCTCTCTCGTTTTCAAATAATTTTTCTCTTCAACTATAATCACTGAAATAAAATATAACTTGTTGTTCCATTTCATGAGAAATAATAATTGTACGAAATTGTCTTACAATTTCCTTATTTATTATAAATTTAACTGCAAAAATCACATACTGATTTTGTCCTTCTGTAACAAAATTGTTTTGTTATGAGTCTAAAAAACAGTTGAAAAGCGTTGCCTGGATAACAACAAATTGTTTGCATTAATGTAATTTTACATTAGTCATTGTACATTGTTGTCGCTATAGTATGACTTTAAAAAAAAGTATTTTGCCAGGTATAATAATATAATAAAATAATGGACACCCCCTTTAAAATTATTAATGAAACAAGGTTGTGTGATTCAGTGCATTAAATTAAATGTAACATATTAATTAAAAATGATAATAATTTTCAAGTCTGATGAATGAACTCAAAGTCTGAAAATAAAAAAGTATACAGTCCATAGCTGATATGTATTTAAAAATTTAATATATTATTTATTGATTATAAATATTTCAAATAAAAAATGTGGAAAATTAAAATAAACTTCGCTTAAAAATGTGTCAGAACTAAAAATTCGTTTTTCCAATTGTCAAAGAGACACTTGTGTTTGGAAAAAAATTATAAAATTTGTTTTTTTAAAAAAAGTGCAAAAATTATATAAATATTTGAAATTAAAATAAAATTTTTATGGTTTTAAAATTAAAAAAAAATAATAATAATTGATATGAGATATCCTTCAGGCGAGTTTTAAAATTCAAATATTTAAGAATGTATTTTTTGTCAAATGTTGAATATTGTAAATATTTTTTTCTTGTGAATTTTTTTGAATAGCTGTTGAACATTTTTATATATTATACATTTCTTTTTTCATTTTATACCTCAGTTGTATAGTTAATTGTTGAACAAGCCTATCAGTCTACATTCCCCATATAAATTATAAATTTATTTTTCGTCAAATATACTTAAATTTAATAAAATAGACACTTGTTAAAAATAAGATTAGTACCTATGTTATTATAAAGCGATCACGATAATTTATTGTGTTTTATAAACTGCCAGTAAGTTCATAATACTTAAATAGTTCCACACATTTATTGTATGTATTTATTATTTTTTGAGGAAAAGTAAATTTATAACCAAAATAGTTTAAAGAAGAAAAAAAATCTCTAGTTGCACAAGATTAGTGCACGTGACACAGTACTAAGCAATTCAAAATCACTCAGGTTACAGAAATTTTATAAAATTGTTAATTTTTAACACTTTATCACGCTCATAAAATTTTCGAGTCAAATTTTTCATTAAATTAAAACGTTGTATAAATTTGTAAATAATTAGTTAATAGTTAAAAAAAAAAGTTAATACTTTAAAATAATGTGAATTCCATATAAAGAGCTTTTAAAAACTTGTAATTTGCGCAGAAAAATAAGTGTTTTCCGCAGAATGTTTGTAAAAAAATTATTTAAAATTATCTATTAAAAATATTAAAAAATTGCAGCTAAAATATATTAAAAGTAGTTATTTTATTCTAAATTTATGTTGATGTAGTTTCAATTTATTAAAAATCGAATTGTTAATAATCTGGTAACTAAATATTTACAAGAATAATTAGACATGATAATAATAAACTAAAATGCTATTAATCTAAAATTGTAATTAATATCTTGGTTCCTAACTTATTAGTAATATTATTATAAGATGTAAAAATTTTTTTATTTGTAGTATTGTATTATTTTACACAATCAAAATCTAGAGTCAGTGTATAAAAATATCAGTATCGTTACTCATTCGGGGCCGTTTCTAAGAACGATTTCTCCGACGCTAAAGAAAGTGACATTTCTACTATCGCAACGGCCCCGATACTATTATTATGTTTGTATTGCAGCGATTACTATGAATTTGTAATTGTTATAATGCAATCGATAATAATCGTTATAGTGTTTTTTCAAACATCATTGCTGTCGTTGCTTCCTTCTCGTTCTGTGACCTATAATCTGTAAGTTCAGGAATCGGGTGTACTTTATTTTCTAAATTCTAAATTTTATTTTGCAAGTAATGGCGGCAATTATATTTGAAAAAACTGAAAGAAAATATTATTAAAAAACCAAAGGTCATTTTTAGTTTAAACCTTTGCACATGCATTCATTCGAAACCGATAGATAAAATGTACCTCTTCGGTGAGTTTCGACTTCAAAAATATAATATCAGATGGCGTCAATTGAATGCTATGTGTGTGCAAGTACAGAGCAGATTGAAGTATTATGAAATATTATTTAATTAATTTATAATATTATCATACAGTTTGTGGAAGAATAACTTTCTAAAATTCAAACAGTACATAATTTGTGCAGCTTTTTAGACAATATGTATCTTTATTAAATTAAAATCTGTGATACTAAAAAAATAAATATTAATGTCCATCAAAGGTCAATCATTATCAATAATAATTAACGATTGTTAGACGCGAGTTGACTAATGATTCCACAGCTGTATTTTTAATAGGGTGTTTTATTTTGTTTTTCAAATAATAATAATTCCTAGACCAAATGCAATGTAAATAAATTTTCTTCATCCTATGAAATGTTGTTACATTAGAAATTATTGTTAGGGATTAATATAAAAAAAAAATAATAATATTGGTTGTTTTATTTATTTTTATTTCTCCCAAATTTTCCAGTGGCCCTCTGTGCACAAATCAGATTTCATATCCTTCCAAAGCCTAAACCAGGGGTGTCAGGCTGATTTTTCTAAAGGGCCATTTATAAGATTTAAAATGTGTTAGCCAGCCAGATTCTAAATTCAAAACTAAAACACATACTAGAGTAAAATCTTTATTTATTTAGTTTAAGGATCCAGACACCTGAAGTTTCTTGTTTTTGATAAGCTCATTGATGCCAGGTGTCTAAAATCCGCACTGGATATATTCTGGTCGCGGGCCGTATTTAGATGGCTTGAGGATCAGATGTGGCCCACAGGTCATACCTTTGACATCACTGGTCTAAACCAATAAAGATCTTGACCAAAAAAAAAGCAAGCACTCCGGGAGTGCCGGCAGAAGTGAAAACTTGAATATTACCTCTACTCTCCATCTGTCTTACGAATTTTCGATCAGGTCACGTGTCCTGACGCAAGTTTAACATTTTTTACCCATTACAAAAAAAGTGTACAACGCCGCTAAAGAAGTTTTCACTTCAAAAAGAAGTGGCAAAATGTGACATGGCAAAAAATACTTATCGCCGCAATGAAAAATACGATATTCTACACCTATCTACAATTTTCATTTAATAATGTTTGCTTCGCTTCCCCAGTAGGTACACTCAGTTCGCCTGTCCCTTCAGTCAGCTCCCACAACAGATGTCGATGTATTTTTACTCCTAGAATGGCGTTCAATGACCACCCAAGGGTCTGTTGAAAAAATAGACACCATTCGAAACTATTTCGAAATTAAAACCAGATTTAATAGGTCATGATCGTAAACTTGCGCTTATTTTTGGATTTCGTCATTTTTAAAATGGTAGGCTGTCTACGTCTTTCAGAAACAGAAGACGAATGTTTGGATTTTGTCACAATTCAACACTTTTTCTGTAAGTCTTCGTTATTTTTTTAATAATGTCAGAGAACCTCTCGGATCCAATTCAAATTCGGTAGGCTTATAGAAAATGATGCCAAAGTCACCGTACTCTTCTGTTGCACTGTATCACTTACCGTTTCGAAGATAGACTCGTTTGAAGTGCTTTTTTAGAAAGTCTGGAATACGTATCGGATACATTTAAAATTCGGTGTACTGATAGAAAACGACACGCTGAATTCAACTAGCGCACCTGGAGGGCTGTATCTAATACCGTTTCGGAAATACAGACGTTCGATTGTAGCTTCAGTGCTTAAACACATTTCAAATGCCCACCGAACCAAAAGTTGAGCTTATTTTTTGATTCGGAGTGTCATTTAGTGTTAGTATAAGCTGTCTGGAGCAGAAAAGCGAGTCATTGGAAAATGAAAATCGACTAAAAACAAGATTTTTCCCATAGTATAGCCTTAGTTATTTTGTGATTTTTTTAAGAAGATTTTGGACAATCTCTTGGATCCGATTCAAATTCGGTAGGCTTATGTAAAATGACACGCTGAAGTCAGTAAGCCCCTCCGTTGCTTCGTATCACTTACCGTTTTGAAGATAAACCCGTTTGAAGTGCTTCTCTGGAAAGTCTGGAATACGCATTGGATACATTTCAAATTCGGTGTACAGATAGAGAACGACACGCTGATTTCAACGAGCGCACCTGGAACGCTGTATCTAATACCGTTTCGGAAATACAGACGTTCGAATGTAGCTTCAGTGCTTAAACACATTTCAAATGCCCACCGAACCAAAAGTTGAGCTTATTTTTTGATTCGGAGTGTCATTTAGTGTTAGCATAAGCTGTCTGGACCAGAAAAGCGAGTCATTGGAAAATGTCGAAAATCGACTAAAAACGAGATTTTTCCCATAGTATAGCCTTAGTTATTTTGTGATTTTTTTAAGACGATTTTGGACAATCTCTCGGATCCGATTCAAATTCGGCAGGCTTATGTAAAATGACACGCTGAAGTCAGTAAGCCCCTCCGTTGCTTCGTATCACTTACCGTTTTGAAGATAGACTCATTCGAAGTGCCTCTCTGGAAAGTCTGGAATACGTATCGGATACATTTAAAATTCGGTGTACTGATAGAAAACGACACGCTGAATTCAATGAGCGCATCCGGAGGTCTGAATCTAATACCGTTTCCGAGATATAGACGTTTTATTGTTTCTTCTACATTGAAATTCACTATTAAAGCCCACAGGACCTAAAGTTGAGCTTATATTTTCATTTGGAGTGTCATTTCCTGTTAGTTTAAGCCGTCTGGACACAAAAAGTGAGTTATTAGAAAATGTCGAAAATCGACTAAAAACGAGATTTTTCCCATAGTATAGCCTTAGTTATTTTGTGATTTTTTTAAGAAGATTTTGGACAATCTCTTGGATCCGATTCAAATTCGGTAGGCTTATGTAAAATGACACGCTGAAGTCAGTAAGCCCCTCCGTTGCTTCGTATCACTTACCGTTTTGAAGATAGACCCGTTTGAAGTGCTTCTCTGGAAAGTCTGGAATACGCATTGGATACATTTCAAATTCGGTGTATTGATAGAAAACGACGCGCTGAATTCAACGAGCGCACCCGGAGGTCTGTATCTAATACCGTTTCGGAGATAGAGACGTTCAAATGTAACTTCGATGTTTAAACACACTTCAAATGGCCACATTTTTTTATTCGGGGTGTCATTTCCTGTTAGTATACTATATAATCCGTGTGGACCGAAAAAGCGAATTTAATGAAACACAATAGCAACAACAGTAGTGGCTGTGCGTTGTCCGTCATAAGTCAGTGTTAAAGTAGATTAGCCCTCTAAGGAGATAAAAATTTTCAAAAATCCTTTCTGAGTGCTCACTTACGCCATATAGGGGACTGTGCAAAATTGCATGCTTATAGATCCATCGGTTTAGACTGTGCGTTGTACGGTCAGTCAATGTTCGAGTTTTAACCAAGTAGATTAGCCCCCTTAGGGAATGAATTTTCAAAAATCATTTTCGAGTACACAGCTGCGTTAAATAAGGAACCTCTGTGCAAAATTTCATGCATTTAAACCCATCGGTTTAGGCAGTCCGTTGTCTGTTAGCCTTTAGACGGTTTATTAAGAAAAAGTGAAAAAAGACACATTTTATGCAAATTTCTAATTAAATCAGAAATTTGCTATCCAGCTCCCAGAAGCAGTTAGGAGGTATTTATAGCGAATAAAGCAAGACGTCAGACTGTTATATAATTAATTATATTTTTTAAATTTTAACCCCTTCCACAGTCAGGGCCGGACTAATCCATTTTGGTCTTTTTGAAAAATAGTTGAAAAAAAGTAAATTCAAATATTTCTTTTTTTTAGCGTATAAAAAGAATTCTAAACATCGGAAAAATTAGTTTTTAATAAGGTAAAAGATAACAACACATTTTCTTTAGATTTTTGAATAACTATATAAAAAGCCACACATTTTTATTTATTTGTTTATTATACACAGTTGTCCAACAGTAAAGTAAACTATCTTGTTTACAAATCTGTTCAAAATAGACAGTTTGACCGGGTCCTTCTAAAAACCGGGCCCTATAGACATATGTCTCATTTGTCTATACAATAATTCGGCCCTGCCCACAGTATTGCCATACCTATTATTACCTATTGCATAATAGTTTTAAAATTTGACATTGGCAAAGTTTAAACAAGCATGTATAATAATAGTTAATTTGGTACCAAAACAGTTTTTTTTTTTTGTATTTTTGTAGATATTTAAAATTGAGATAAAAACATAAAAATATATCACATCAGTGTTAAATCTATTCAATTTAAATAGATATTATGCATGCATATTAAGCTTGATAAAGAAACAAAAGAGGAATTCATTTTTCAGCTTTTCAAGTCTAAAATATATCAAAACTGTAAAATTACATACATGACCTCTTGATTTAAGACTGCTGTATACGCAGCATTCGATATTACGCAATCTTTAAAAATTTGTCAGACAATAATATAAACACAAAAGTATCAGGCGAACAGCTAAATAATAATTTTATACATAAACTAGCTGTTACCAGCGACTTCGTCCGCGTGGAACCAGTGGCGTAGCTACATAGGGGCTAGGCGGGGCAGTGCCCCGGGGCCCTCAAGCTCAGGGGGCCCTCGAATCCTTAGCAGAAAGTCTCGATCGAACTGAACTTTTGAAAATTTCTCCCATTTTCAAAATAAATATGACAGGTTGCAACCTGACTTTAATCATGGCAACTCAGTTGAGAGAAAGTCGAAAGTTATACCTAGGGAAATCCCCTAAAATCTTTCTGTGGGTTGGCAGTGTTGTCAATTTGATGGATAGCGATATGTGCGTTTTATTATTCATCGATACGCGTTTTATTGTGAATTCGAGTCAAGATTTTTTTTTGAGAACGGTTAAAAAATTAATGCTGTATCAGGAGTAAGTAAGCTAATGTCAATAAACTTTTTGGTACTGGTCAATAAAGTGGTTCAATTTTATTTGATTTTACCACATTATTTGAGTCACTATCAATAGAAATATTTTGTCCAGAAATGCTTGCAGAAGGCTGACTAAAAAACTTGTCAATTTGGGGCAATTTTTGTTTACTATCTTCTCTTTCTTGGCGTTGTTTGCGTTTAAATGCACCACTGGGTTTCTTCTTTTTGTCCATAATTTTAGTTGATGTCCGTTACGTCAATAAATCGTGTCAAATCTATAGATTTCGGCTAATCATTGTATAACGCGAAATATCGTGAAGAAAATGCCGGGAATCCCCAACGACGTCTTGTAGCGTATCATTACGTTTCTCCTTCCTTTTACTTTTAACGTCGTCTTGAATCTTTTCTATTTCGTTTTATTACCCAAATCTACACCAAGTATTAATTGTAATTTATGTTGTTACTGCTTAATATTTTTATTACCTGCCCTGCAGTGCACAAAAAATAGCTGATCATATCAATAAGAGCTTTATCATCGATGATAAAGTAGCTTAGCATTTTTAAAGTATTTGTATATTTAATATTTTTACTTGATAAAACCTAACCAGTTTAGATAGCAGTGGGGCCCCATTTTTTGATTTGCCCCAGGGCCCTTGGTTACTTAGCTACGCCACTGCGTGGAACGTATGTTTGTAAGCTTGGTGCCTTGGTATATTTGAATGTATTCTATTTGCAGTCAGAACTTTTAGATTTAACATTTCCGTTTGGATATACTTTTGTTTTGTTTTGCAGAATTGCCCCAAACACCTGTTAATAATCTCAAGATTGAAGTACAATGTTTTTTTCTCTATAATAATAAAGAAAGTTCTCTGTCAAAGTCATAGGGGCTCCATTGTCATCCTCAAGGCCTCCAATAGGTTTAAGACCGCCCTGGATGTTAGAGTTTTAACTAAGTACATTAACCCCCTTAGGGGATGCAATTTCAAAATCTTTTCTTAGTGCTCCCTTACTTCTGAGCAAAATTTCATGCTTCTAGAGATCCATCGGTTTAGGCTGTGCGTTGTACATCAGGACAGTGTAGAGTTTTAACTAAGTAGATTAACCTCTTAGGGGATGCATTTCCAAAAATCCTTTTTTAGTGCACACCTATTTTATCTAAGGAACTCATGTGCAAAATTTCATGTTTCTAGATCCACCGGGCTAGGCTGTGCGTTTGTCTGTCGCCTTAAGGACTTTTTTATTAAGAAAAATATAGTGAAAAAAAAGTGAGTTAATTTCAAACCAAAGCCTGAAATCAGAAATTTGGTATCCGGATTCCAGAACTATCAAAGAGGTATTTATTGCGAATAAAACAGAGACGATATAAAATTTATTACATAAAGATGCGCACATAGGCTTACATAGGCGTACGCACGGGGGTAATTAAACTCGGCACTTGTAAATTTTTTTAATGTGTGTATCGTCAAGAGATGTGCGTTTTAAAACGTAAATAGTTTCAATAACTATGTATTGGCGCAAATAACCGAAATACGGTATTCGGTTCTACGATAACTATGTATTGGGCGATTAAATGGGTATACATTGTAGAACGTTTAGTTACACTGTGTTGTTTTCTGAGAAGTTTAATACATATATCTATTTTAAACAAACTTATTTTGATTTTGGTACAATCATAACATAACAAATCACCATAACGATTTTTGCTTACGCAACAATAGATAATATATTATAATATGCATAATAACTAACAATGTTGACTAGCTAATTGGTACAATGAACGTTATTGTTGGCACATGGCACGTGTATTATTTGTGTTCGGCACACTTGATTCTTGAATAAAATATGAAAATATTTTGATTTCTTTTTTAAATCTACAAAATGCACCTCTTGTACTTGTATTAAGTAGTTGACAAATACATTTTTTTTTTGTATTTGCATTGTATTCGCAACAATGAGTGAGTCAAAAATATAACACCAATCAGTAACTATTTGTTATAAATGATATCGCTACCAAAACGGCAAAACCACTTCTAGACTCGTGTATCGCCAATACATAGTTATTAAAATAAATAGTTTCAAAAACCGTTATCGAGTACTGATAACTAGGTAGTTACGTTTTGTTATTGGAAAAACGCGTACCGACCCATCTCTAGTATCGTCATATTATATACTGATGAATTCGTGTTTAAGTAAGTTTTCATTTGACTCCCTGCACGTTACCCTTGAAAATATTTTTTTATTAGAATGAAAAACAAGGTTATGCAAAGAACGGAATAAGGCCGCTGCACACGAGGCTAGAAACGCTGCTAGATTTGTCTACTAGTTTTCTAGTGCTGGTTTTTTTGATTGCTGTTAAGTGCTCGCTTCACACTGACTACTTTCCATGGTTGATTTGTGGATAGATCTGGCGCGCAGTGACAGTTCGAATATAAACACAGAGCAAGACGTGTCTGTTGTCTGACTCTGAGCAGAATGACGCCATGCTGGTTTGTGGGTGTTTGTTCAAGTGCCCACGTGACAAGATACTCCTGATTGGTTCTTGCTCATACCTAGCAGCAGATCTAGCAGAGAAAATAGTCCCTCTTCTAATTTTAAAACATATCTTCTGAGCTAGCAAGGCAGCCGCAGTGACGTCATTTCCAGCTTCGTACCCAGCCTACCGTCTAGCAGAACTCCTAGCAGCATTTCTAGCCTTGTGTGCAGCGGCCTTTGGTTATACTTTTTTGCTGCTGTCACTAATCATGAGTGCCGGCAGAAGGTTGTAAGGGGGTGCACTTGCACCCCCTTGTCAGGAAAGAAAATACATAGAAAAAAAATATTTTTTTTTAATTAAGTTATTGTTTGAATAAAAATAAAATAAAAATGATATGTTGTATAGAAGTTTCACTTCGTACGTGTGCACACTAATACGTGCACATTTTTTTTCTACATAATAGATATACATTAGTTAATTAGTTAATAATATAATGTGTAGATGCAGACTCACCCCCTTGAAAGTAATCCTTGCGGCGCCTATGTAATTAATTGTATTTTTGAGAGGCGTTTCCAAATGACATTCAATAAAATAGTACAAAATTCTTTATATACCGGATGTTTTCATACCTTTCTACCGCTGTCTTGTGTTAAATGTAGGTACATTGTACTCGAATACGTATCGTTGTATATGCAATTTTTCTTTTTTCTTTCAGTTTAGTATTTAAGGGCTATATTGTATCTTTTGTAGGAAATGAATGCGTAGACTATTGTATCTAAATAAATTTGTAATGTATCTTCTGAATATGTTTATAAATTATATATTGTTTGATGTTGATGTGACACTAATTTTTACAAACATGACAGATCTGTGCTCCACCAAGATGATCGTTTGACTGCTTTGGAATTCGGACGTAGGTATAATCATCATCGCCCTATCAGTCATCACCAGGATCCAGTTCCATGAAGTCATATATTTAATAATTTACTATATAAATCATTGTCTATCTACTCAATGTGCGGTGAGCGAAGGCAGCAAGACGTATCAAAAATATATCTGCGTCTCTTTCTTTGATGTAATTCTCTGATTTCTCCGATGATATGATTGGTTGATGGACTTGCATTCAATCTGAATAAAGTATCTCTGTTTCAAAAACTTTGTCTTTTTCTGTGACGTTAACATGGGCGTACCTAGCTTTTGGCCTAGGAGGGAGCAAATTAGAAATTTCTTAAGCCGGGTCTCCCGTTCTTTATTTGCCCTCCTGGATACGCCAGTGCTTACGGCGTAGAAAAAGACAGAAATATATGTTTGCACCCTAATGGTTCCATTGCGATTTTAATCCTATGCTCAGTATAGAATAAAAGTATATGCATGAAGTACATGATGCCATGTAAACTACAGGACCTCGCCTTGTCCACGCAACGACCGAAAATTTTCTCGAAAATATGTTCGTGAACTTATATTTTCTTTATAATTGTAATTTGTATCTCACGATCACGTGTTACTTTTCAAGAAGTAAAATAACACCGTGTGATTGTTTTATAAACTTTTCAAAGAGAAATATAATTAATTTGCTTGTTAATAATATAGCTATAAAGCATTTTATAACGAAAATATAGGTTCAATTATGTATAATTGTGAGATACAACTTTGTAATTACAAACATTAAATTATATTGTGTAAGTATTATTGGATTTACTTTTACATTTATTTTTGCAAAAGTAATGAAGTTGTTTCTTTATACGTTTACAAACTGTACTGATTTTTAGTTGTTTTAAAATTTAAATAAACATAATTATCTGAAAAGTAACACTTTCTCTAAAACACTCTGTATATCGCTGTTCGGGAATTATATAAAAACGTAACTTTCAGGCGGTGCCTTAATTAAACAGTATGGGGGAAAACAGGGTAATTGAGAACATCTAACTTAAAACACTAAAATAATAAAAGAAAGTCATAAATATAATAAACTTTTACTGAAACAGTAACATTGTTAATCTACCTACATAATAACAATAATAACAAGACTCTTCGTAATCAACTATATAATGAAAATATGAAAGAAAATAAACAACACAGTCATTCCTATTTACCCGATACCGTGTGGGGTATTTGAAATCAGTCCGCGGGGGAAATAGGAACAATATGAAGTAATTAGGAACGACGTAATTAAATCTTTATGAATATTTTAATTAGTTTGTTTGGCATAAATCACACACGTAACCCTTGCTAGACTAGTCGGTGGTACATTTGTCATGTGCCCAGTTGTTACAAATGATGCACAAGATCCTCTCTTCTCTAGGTGGGGGTTCATATTTTTCGCTGCAGATTGTACACTATTACAGTAATTCTGAGGTTAGAACATTTTGATAGGATCAACCAATTAATAGGGGTAATGAGGGACGTTTCTATATACCCCTCTTACACTGTTCCTAATTACCCGAAGTAGGAAATTGAAATAAAAATGAACGTTACTCGCTAGTGTAGGCTTTGGTGAACTTGAAACTACGCGGAGTCTATAATCAGATATAGTACATGCAAAATAGTAACGAAATATGACGTCTTTGAACTCAAAAAGATGATGTTTGCATCGATATTGCACACGAGTACAACAAAAATTGTAGCACAAGTACAAAATATATCGTCTGACACTGTGGCAGCACTCTCAATTTTATGGACGCACTGACTGGCGCTTGTGTGGGGCGGTGTAGTGCGGGGAGAGATATTTGATGTTTCCAATTACTTATCGTTCTCGATTACCCCACTTTCCCCTATAGTATTCCAGTTTTACAAATTGGAAATACCTCTTAAATGGTTCTGGGATCCTGCTCCTATTTTGTTAATTATGTCTATTGTCCAAATGCGGCTTAAAATTAAAAAAAAACAACACAACGTCGAATACCTCTTATAAGGTTATGGGGGCTGAATAACAAATTCTTGATTGAAATCAACATAACACGCTATTGAACAAAACAGACTAAAAATCTCCTGTGCCTGATGTTTACCCAACAGGACTGCCGCCAGTCAGCGCATACAATATGCACGAAGAACTTTTAGCTTTCTCCTGGAATGTCTGGAATACTTTTCGGATACTTTTCAAATTCGGGAATCTTATGATACTCTGAATTCAATAAATTAATCCGTTTGTCTGTAACTTAATTACTGTTTCGAAGATAGAGCCATTCCAGATTTTTTTCTGTATATAGGGCCGTCTTTAACCTATTGGAGGTGCTGGATACATTAGGATAATGGGGTATGACCTTGAGAGAGCACTATTTTTTTTAGAGAGAAAAAAAATTGTGCTTCAATCTTGAGATTATTGACAGGTGTTTGGGGCAATTCTGCAAAACAAAACAAAAATATATCCAAACGGAAAAGTTAAGCTTAGGTTCTGACTGCAACTAGTATACATTCAAATATACTAAGCTTACAGACATAAATTCCACGCGGACGAAGTCGCGGATAAGTGATAACAGCTAGTTTATGTATTATTTAGCTGTGCACCTGATACTTTTGTGTTTATATTATTGACTGACGAATTTTTAGAGATTGCGTAATGTCGAATACTGTGTTACTGCAGTCCTAAATTAAAAGATCATTGTCTGTAGTTTTGAAATATTGACTTGAAAAGCTGAAACATTAATTCCTCTTTTGTTTCCTTATCAAGCTCATAAACATCTATAATACTCGTATCTATGTAAATTATGTAGATTTAACACTGAAGCGATATATTTTGATGTTTTTATCTAAACTTTAAATTTTTAATGTCTACAAAAATACAAAAAAAAATGTTTTGGTACCAAATTTATTTTTTGTATATAAGTACTTTAGAGCTTAGTGTTTATATTTGGCAGCGAATTTTGAAAGAATAATACTGTATACAGCAGTCTTAATTCAAAAAGACGTATTTGTAATTTCGCAGTTTTGAAATATGTATTTAGACTTGAAAAGTTAAAACATTAATTCCTCTTTTATTTCCTTGTCAAGTGTAAAAATCTTGTATTTATAACGATCTTAGACAAAATCTATCAATTATTGCCTGTTCAATGAAAAATCCATGAGGTTTAGAAACAGAAAATAAAAAAGTTTTAGAGACACTGCATTGTCATTAAAGACGGAAATATTTGGTGTGAGTATAAAAACTATTACGCAACTATGTTTTGTCTTGTTCTATTCGCTAAAAATACCTCTTAACTGATTCTGGGTGCCGGATAGCAAATTTCTGATATTTACGTTTTATCGAAATTATTACTTTACTTGTAAAATTATGTACTTTCACTTTATTTCTTTATAAAAAAAGTCCTTCTAAAGGCTAACGCCTAACAGACAACCGGTGGGTCTAAATGCATGAAATTTTGCACAGGGGCTCCTTATATAATGTAGGTGAGCACTAAGAAAAGATTTTTGAAAATTCATCCCCTAAGGGGGTTAATCTACTTAGGTCTTAGTTAAAACTTTAACACTGGACTGACGTAAAACGTACAGCCTAAGCCGATAGATTTAGAAGCATGGAATTTTGCACAGAAGTTCCCATAAGACGTAGGTGAGCGCTAAGGAAGGATTTTTGAAAATTCATCCCCTTACTTTAACACCAACTGACTGACTGATAACGTAAAAAGCAAGTAGGTATTGTAGTCGGTCATTATTCGAAATAAATATGCTTTTCGGTACCTAATAAATATCGGTTATCGTTTGGTGATCTGGTAGGAATTAGGGGGCCCCTGTCGATCGCGGGCCGTTGGCACGTGCCCAGTGAGAAAGAGGGGCGTGGATGGGATAACATATTGTAATGTAATGACAATGGAGGTCAAGCGTCTTGTAGACCTTATTTTTCTATTTAAAACTAAAATTTAGGAAATTGCAAAGTTCAAAACAAAAATTTGTGATTGTGAACCGACGGCTATCTTAGCGCAGCTATTGGTTTAGTCCAATAGTCCAACTGGTATTCTAGGACCTGGGCCGTAGAGATATTTTATAGATTGTAGACGTACTACAAGCTAAGGTAGAGTGGTATCCACAATCTACAAGATATTGAAAGCTAGTTGAATACAAATTTTGTAATTGTGAAAAAATAACTTTTTCGTTTTTTGTTACAGACACTTCGATCGTACTGAAGCGACCATTAAATGGGCGACCCCCAATCCCTATTGTTGAAACTTCTGTGCATCAAGTTGATTAGGTATCTTCTACATTTAAAAAAAACTGTTATTTTATTTATGTATTTTATGTTTGTACTAAATAATTGTAAGGAAAAAGGATTGTGAAAAAATAAACACAAATTTACTAAAAAAAATATTTTTATTTATAAAACACTCGTTCCAGTCCGCCTCCGCTTGAATTTGTAGATTGCGCCATTGTTGTTTCGTCGCCTTACGTCGCAAAATTGGTCTCCACGAAAAGCACTTTTATTATAACGCGATAATTTATAGCCTATATGTACATCCTGAACAGCGTTGCCAGTTTTTTTTTTTTGCCAAGTCGGGATTTTGGAACTCTTTGAGTGAAAACAGCGGGATTCTTTCGTCGAAAGCGGGACATAGTAAAAAAACGTATATAATCAGAAGTTTTCAAATACCTTTTTATCTTTTTATTTGAATTAAAATTACGTTTACGTGACAATATATAGCAAAAATAGCCATAGAAAATGTATTTTAATAAGAATATAATGTTTTAAATCAGATTTACCCTATTGTTAAATAGTTGAGTCTTATTCGTCTTCAGAATACAATAAAAAAAAAACAAATCAAAATAAAAAAAGTTTTATTCATTAGAAAAATATGGCGTTTCAAACAATAGTCTGTGGAGTGAGTGTTACAAATTGCAACTTAAGAGAATAATTATTTATAAGAATTACTTATTCATGATATTTCTGTGAAGATTTAACTTCTTTTAAAGTTATCCCCGAGTTATCCCCGAAAAGCGGGACTGAGCCTGTCCCGCGCGGGACATTTAATTTTGATTTAAAAATCGGGACGTCTGGCAACGCTGACCCTGAAGGTCCATTCTAAATATATCGATTAAAAAAATCGGATGAGTAGTTACAGAGATTACCCTCTGCAGAAACACAAACTCACAAATTCGCACCCTCTCTTTATAATATTAGTATAGACTAGTGGGCAGTGGCCCGGTCCGGCTTCACCCGAATTTGTAGATTGCCACCGTTTTTTCGTCGACTTACGTTGCAAAATTGACCTCCACGAAAAAAGATTTTATTTTAACGCGATAATATATAGCCTATGTTCATCCTGAAGGTCCATTCTAAATACAGTGTAAACTCTTTATAACGTCCTTCGTTATAACGAAAAACTCCCTATAACGTCGAAATTTTTACGATTTTTTTGAGTTTTTGAAAATGTTAAAAAACGAGATTTATTGCATAGGTAATTTGTGTTTTTTTTAACAATTTTGGATAATCTTTCGAATCCGATTCAAATTTGGTAGGCTAGTCACTGGACCCCTCCGTTGCACTGTATCACTTACCGTTTCGAAGATAGACCCCTTTGAAGTGCTTTTCTGGGAACTCTGGAATTATGGAATAGGTATCGGATACATTTCAAATTCGGTGTACTGATAGAAAACGACACGCTGAATTAAATGAGCGCACTCATAGGTCTGTATCTATTATCTAATACCGTTTCAAAGATAAGTTATTAAAAAATAAAAAAAGAAAATTACACTAGCGACATCGAACGGAATTTCTTCAAAAGTATCAGCTTAGACTTCTGCGTTTTCATAGTTTTGTTTGTAGAGCTGCATAATTGTCAATAAAATTCCAATTTTATTCTCAGGAAAGCCTAGAACTAGAATATGTATGTACTACTTTTTATATTCCATATAAGTATGATAGAATACGATACTCTAAATATATACTCCCTTCTTTTTCCATGCGTAGAAATTATTCTTGTTGTGATTATTCTAGTTTAGAGAATGAGTAAGATATTTTGGTAGCGGGAATTCCTACTTTTTAATGGTGACATCTGGATAGAATCTGTCAGTTTTCAGTTCTTTATATATATTTTAGATAATTTTCCTGAACATTTATGTCTTTACATATTAATACTTATGTTCCATTGTATTTTATATTTGTTTAGTATTTGAAAAATATAAAAATCTGTAATGGCTACGCAGATTTCGAATGGTAAGTGTTAATCAAAGTCAATTGTTTTGTGTATATTGTTGTCCTATATTTTAATAAAATTCATTTACACGCGGCTTCGTTCGCGTTAGCGTCGTTTGTGAGAGAAATCGTACCCTAGTCGAATAAAATATATATATATTCTCACTATGTTAAGTTCGGATATTAATTAGTAGATTCGAGTTTCATCAAAATTGGTCCAGCGGTTCTCGAATCTCGAGAAATAGTGGCACAAGAGACAGATAATTTTTATATAAAAAAATATCCCTAAGAAAAATTGCTGGAAAAAGTTCCCATTATGGTTTTGTGTATTAGTACGATAATTACAATTAATAATTAATTTCAGGTACATCACTCAATGGGAACATTGACAAAAGTAAAGAATGGCAAATGGAAATTTTAATGGAAAAATTGCGATCGAAATCGAGTCAATTCAAGTCGTTTACCGAAACATCGAAAGCAATTCGAATGAGTATACTTGTAAGTTCAACTGTCTGTTAAAAAAAAAAATTGGTTGTCTGTAAAGTCGGTTTACGGACGATAGTTTTACGTGATAACGTATTCCGTAATACATAACCTAAATTCTACATATAATAATTCGAATCTATGATATTGCATCTTTCGCTTCAAATTTAGGTTAATTTTATGTATTAAAATACTCACCACCTATAATAATAATTGTTTTTTTTTTTAACTTTCTTTTTTTCGTATTTATTTTAAGTCTCAAAGATTAATTGTCATAATATTTTGAAAACAATTGTTACACTGTTTATATAAAATTCCAAAACCTACTTACAATATTTAAGTATTTTGATACGTCAAAAAATTGATTTTTATAATGATAAAATTTGTATGAAAACGATTTTTTCGAGAGACGAGACCTAGCTAAAACGATTTTTTGCCCCCCAAAATCCCTTTTCAGTAAATTTCATCCAAATCGTTAGGGCCGTTTTCGAGAAAAGCACGCACAGGGTCAGGCGGAACGTTAGGAACGTTACACTTTTTCGTGCATGCAGCCGGTGTTTCATCAATTTATAAGATTGGTGATTCATCAATTTATAAGACGTTATCACGTCAAAAGTATTGAATAGAAAACTTAAAAATTGATGTTTGTAGGATAAGAGGTATGCGTTAGATAGCGTTGAAAAGAGTCAACATCAAAAATGTTTAGATGCTCTGCAACACTGCATAAAGGTTACTTCACTGCAGAGCATGGTAGAACGATTGGAGAGCTTAACAAGGCAGCTAGGGTAAGTATCAATATTTTTAAAATAGTCAAGTGTCTGCAAAAAATTCTATGTACGTATATAATTTGTAGATTAAAATTTATGGTCGGTCCATCGGGTGAAGAAAGAAGAGAGCTATTTATTTCGTCAGACATGTTTTATTTAGAAGTAGTTTTAGAAGCTGGTGGTACTGTGAGAGATGTTAAGGTCCATCATGAAGGAAAGACAGAGCAACAAAGTTGTGCCGAACTAGTAAACTGCCTTACGAGACAAGACTTTGCTGATTTTACCGTTCAGCTAGAAGGTATTTGTTCATTTTTAACTTCCCGCTGTTGAAACTTAAAAAAAAGAGAAGTTATTGGTTTCGGTCCGATTTTTGAAAATCGAATTTTCGAGTCTCAATGTTTTGGAGTCCTAGGGAGTTATTCGGACTATTTTTGGATGTTGTATGTAACAAATTTTTTGTCGTTTTATATCTTTGGAGCAAATCAATCGATTGAGATCGAGTTTGCGGCATTCGAAAGGGTTTATTGAGACTTAGATCTGATTAGATTTTGAAGTCAATTGGTAAAGCAGTTTGAATTCACAACTATTTTTTAATAACCTTCCTTAATGTATTTTAAATACAATAGTATCGATTTATTGTAATGAGTTTAACACATAGCGGGAAGTTTTAGGGTTGTCTCACAGGTCGATCGCTTTCCACATTTTCGTGCAAAAAGTAAGATGTAATATGAATGAATTTTTTACAGGTCTGGCTTCTATCTATCAGCTGAATGCCGAGAAAAAAGTTAAATGCAAAGCATTTAGTGCTTTACAATCTTTAGAAACCGATCTAAGTACTTTAGCTCAATTACAAACTTTCATGAAAGAACCGTTTAATCTTTTGCACAAGTCACCTGTTGGAATTCTAGAAAAAAGAAAAGGCGGTAAGTTTCATTTTTATATTATTTGTGATTTCTTTCTCGAGTTAAAAAAGAAAAACTGCTAGCTTCTGTAGACACCCTGAAATTAAAAAAAAAACTCCGGGTTGCACTCCGGGAGTGCCGGCAGAAGTGAAAACTTGAATATTAACGTCTTAATTTTTTGCATTTAGAATCATTGTTTATTTATTGGCAACACTTCCTGACGCGTCAGACTTGACGCGAGTTTAACATTTTTTACCCATTACAAAAAAAGTGTACAACGCCGCTAAAGAAGTTTTCACTTCAATAAGTTGCTTTATAAAATATCTTACCTGAATATGATTTTACAATCCTGGTTAGGTGCTGCGAACAACTGGAATTCGCTGACATTTACCTGAATTGGATTTATGAAATATTGTTTTTTTAGGTCATCCGATGAAATTAACATATTTAGTATCGCCATACGAACTGTTAGATCCTGTCCGGGGAAAAGCTGAACAGTTGACAGTAGAACGTGTCATTTCACGTAAATTAGGGCATAGCGCAACTGTATGCATTGAGGGATCAACTGCACATAAATTGCCTTTAACTCCAATTATATCAGTAAATCGAAGTATTAATGCTAACAAGTAAGTAGTGTCGTTGATTTATTTACGGTAGACTTTTAACAAATGAATAACGCCTGACTCTTCTGTACTTCAAAAAAGCTTTGTAAGTTGGTGTACGTATAAGTTTTACTTTCAATCACCAAAAACAACTGTCGTCTGAAATTTAAAACGTCAAATTGTTAGTTTTGGATAAAAAACGAACATTTTTAAACAAAAATAGTTTAACTTTGGTGCATACCAGGAGAGATCAGCACTTATGTGCAGTCAAACAAACAAACTTAATTATTTGGCTGGGGATATCTTCAGTAATTTGAGTTATTATAAATAAGATTTTATTAAATGTTATTTGATACATTATTAGGTATATAATAAACTAGCGGTCCCGTCCGGTTTCACCCGGGTGTAAAAGAACGAATGGGGAAGGGAGGAACATGAGTACATACATTCATCTTAGTTTACCGAGATGAATGTTGTGTCCAAATTTCATGATGATCGGAGTTACCGTTCAAAAGTTTTTGTCGATAAAAAGCAGTATTTATACTTTTTTAAACTAATAATTTTTTTTAATTATATAATAAAATTAAAATAAATTTAAATGTCAGCCTTAGAAGAAAGCAATGTAGAAATTAAAAAAAAAAAAATAAAAATATATTCGCCCAACGTATGGCTTGAACCCACGACCCTGATATTGACAGTCGTGTGCTCTACCGATTGAGCTAGTCGGCGTTGTATTCTGACAACGCTAATGCTAGGTATATTTAGTTGGTGCATTTCACCTGAATAGAAGCTTATTTTTGAGATACATTTTGCAACATTTTTCATTAATGCTCCGCTCCTAATGGTCGTAGCCTGATTTTATATAGCCTATAGCCTTCCTCGATAAATGGGCTATCCAACAAAAAAAAATTTTTCAATTTGAACCAGTAGTTCCTGAGATTAGCGCGTTTAAACAAACAAACAAACTCTTCAGCTTTATATATTAGTATAGATTCGTTTGTTAGTTATATGTGGTTGGCTCTTTTGTTTTTCCTAACGATATATTTTTTGAAATTACACTTCTTTTGATGAGAGCGAATTTTTACGATGTGCGCGTACACTGTAACAAAAATTAACACGATGAAAGTTGCTCGCTGAAATAGGTTATCGACAGAATAGAGGCAGAAACAATCATTGACTTACACTATAATTGACATGGCTTCGCCATATATCGTTGTAGTAGTTTTTCGGCGAGGAGGATAGAGTATGGTAGATACCGTGTGTAGTTTATAACTTTTAAAAATCTCACGTCCTCTTTTCGCTTGGAAGTAAATATTATGCTTCAAATCTAGGTTTATTAATGACATTTTTAAATCTAGATTTACAGCTGAAAGTCGTATCAGAAACGTATAATTATTGTGTGTCCATTTGTTTTTTCAGTACCCCGTCGTACGCGACGTTAACCGCTCAAAATAGTGCCGTTGTGCCGGCATGTTTCAGTTTGAAATTATCAAAACCCATGCCGCTTTGTTCGCTATTAGCCAAGCGCATTCAAGGCTTAACTCAGCTGGAGTGCGGTGAAAATGGACCGACGCATCCTTTACTCAGTCTGGTTACGCAACACGTGTCGGATGGCCAACTCGATTGCGCCAACAATAGAGGATTGTTCGTTGTAAGTAGCGGTTCCAAGCGAATTTTACTAATTGACGCAAAGCACTGAAATGTAACGAAATCTTGTTTTCAGACACTTCCCGATCAGCATCACTGTTATTTTCTAACCGAAGGCCGAGGTTTGAATGCCGTTTTAGTAAACGGAATACCGTTTACCCATCCGGCTCATGTTCCATCAATTCTTGCTCTTCTAAGACAACAGGCTCTGTTTAACACCGTTCTTTCAAGCTGTATACGACCCAACAGTAAACAAGGTAATGGCAATTTATATTATTTTGTATACAGATTTATTTTTCTATCGCCTGTTACGACCCCAGTGATCTGTCAGTGGTTTAACGTTTTCTCCTGTGACCTATCACTGAGATCATTAGGGTTCTTTTGATCTGAATGACTAGGTGATGGTAGGAAAGGCTTCGATGATAATAATTTAGAAATAAATTATTAAAATAAATCGATACATTTATTAACGAAATTGTGATCAAATAATCAACTGATAATAATAATAAAAAAGAACAACATTAGAAAAAAGAAAACAAATCAAAGAATTGATTATTATACCCAATAATAATATGTTTATTAAATATTAAATGTGGTTAGCTTAAAATAGTCTAATTTTGGACTTACCCTTTTTATTATACTTCAGTATGACAACACAAAAAAAAAAACACTTATTGAGATAAAAATTCAAAGGTAAAAATACTTTCACTAATTTAACCCGTGTGATGAATCTTGCTTCTCTGCCTTTTGTGTTGTAACGCGGGCGTGTAATTTTTCCTATATATATGATAGGTGTCCCTTCCTCTTTGCCCTAAATTTTGTGTAGCGCGTGTGGATGACGTGTCGTATTCCCGAGAATCTGCATCATCCAAATATTGTTCAGCAGATTTTTGTATATAATTAATGAATATTTACTTTACGTGATTTTAAGTTGGTGTTTATTTAAACGTCAATAAATTATTAAATTTATTACTTCCTTACGTGGCCCTCATGTGATGTCATACTGCGCATTAGAATTGGCCTATTTAACACGCCAGATGGCGCCACTAACAAGTTGTAATTTTTTTTAGATTTGGAAAACATGATAATGTTTGAGATAACCGCACTATCGTGGCAGCAGTTATCGGTTTCGCTCGAGCATCCGATCGAAGAAAGCATGGCCACTGCCGAGATAGATCTGAGCGATATTTCGAACGTTACTTGTAAAATATTTGGTCCCGGCAGCAATGCCGAAGTGTGTGAAATAACTTCAGAACTTGCCACCAAAGTTCTACAAAGGTCACTTTCCATACCTATAACAATGAGATCTGTTATAAAAGCCTGGGAACAACTGAGCAGACGAAAACCTTGCTACAATGGAAATGAAAATTTTAGTTTGCCCCTCGGTTCAGACGATCCGGGGGGCCATAACGGTACAAACGGAACTCATCCTTTGACTGATTTTAGTAGTCTCGAGTCGAAAATCAAAAGGGAACATAACAGCAACGATGGGAACTCGGACGGAAGTATGAATTTGTCTCATTCGACTCATCAAAGCGGTACCGGTACTTTTTTAAACGATTCGATGGTGGGTGGGTTTACGACATTTGATAATCGAGAAAGCAATTCAGTTTTATCGACAATGGAGCTTAGTAATTTGTTATCGGCACCTACATCGTTGACGGCAGACAAAGGTTCCAAAAAACACAAGCGGAAAGCTGGCGACGAAATGTGGAAAAGTCCAAAACGCAAACCGGGCGACGATACGGAAATGATTTTAGAAAGCTCCAGCAGCGACTCCACTTCAATGAGTACTCCGTCTCATGACGCTACTTCGGATTTGGGCATCGCTACTCCGACGTCTGTGTTGGGGTTTCATTCAGATTTGGAGTTGTCGGGTCTAGATCCAACTGAACTGATTGGGCCGGACAAAGTGTCTTCGGAATATGAAGGTTCCGGCGACGGAGACGATTTAGAAGAAATTTTGTCGGGTACAAATAATTCTCGACCCGAAACTAAATCGCGTAACAAAGCGCGCGAAAGCTCCGACGATAATAAAACCATGGTTCCGCCTTCTGTCAGCATAACGCCAATTACGGCTAATACGACCACGTCGTCGCAAAGTTTTAATTCGGTTTTGACGGGCATGGGTCTGGAACGACGACCGGGAATTGAAATTATACCTATCACGGCAACGAGCAGTGCAACTTTGCCTAGTTCAATAACCATAACGCCAATTACGGCATCCCAGAGCAAAGCGTTAGCCGAAGAACGGAACAGGGAAAGAAAGTCGAGTAAAAATCGTTCGGAAGAAAAATTGCGCTTGGAGAAGAAACGCAAGCGAAATCACGACAAGGAGTCGTCGATGCGTCCACCTGGAAAATTGCCAGTCAAACAGGACCCTTTAACCAAACCCGTATCGGTCAGTATTAAGCCTACAGATATAAGCTCGTTGACGGGTTTATCGTCCTCATCGACTTCGAGTATGCTACGAAAGTGTACTCCGTCTCCTACTCATGGCCGAGGAGTGAGTATTAGTAAACAAAGTAGTCCGAGTAGTTCGGGCAAACAGTCTTCGAGTAGCAAGTCGAGTAGTAGTTCACATCACAGCATTAAACATTCGATTTCGAGTAGTCCAAAACACGGCGCGCAAGGCGTTGCCAGTCCTAAACACAGTGCATCACCTAAACATCAGACTTCGAGTAGTACGGGTAAACCGAGTATGTCGACGTTGAAATCGGCGACTAATTCGCCGTCGAGTAAAACCGGAGATTCGTTAAAAATAAAATCGTTAAGTAAGGATTCGAGCCGGGACAGGGATAAAAAAGTGTCGTCTTCGAGTAATAGCGCGCAACAGAACGAGCAGTCTTCACCGACCGGGTTAGATTTGAGTAAGTCGGGTGCTCAAGGACAGGTGCGTAATCGAAAAGGATCGTTGTCGGCCGTTATAGATAAACTGAAGTCGGCTCAACACTGCGGCTCGGACATCGATGTCGGAAACAGCAGTGGGAAATCGAGCAGTAGTAGTAGCGGCCGCACAAGTTCACCAAAAGTCGATGTTAAAAGTATTAGTAGCAAATCGAGCGAGACAAAAAACTCAGAATATATGGTTAAACCGAGTTCAGATAGTATGAAGATAATTATTAATAAAACTAGAACTAAAGAATCATCGAAATCGTCTACCTCGAGTGGCAGCAGTTCGAGCGTAAGTAAAACGCCGGCGGGGAGCGGTTCGCCGAAAACGCATACGGGACTTAAACCGGGAGTTAATAGCGGACCCGCATCGAAAAAACCACAGCAAGCCGGCCAGAAATTACAGTCCAGTTCGGTTTCGAGCAGTTCTTCGACGAGTAATGCGTACATGAAGAACAGCGGAAGCACGGGTAGCGGATCGGGGAATAAAGTGTCTTCGTCGTTAAATAAAGGTGCGTCTGTAAGTATCTCTAAATCTTCGACAACGAAATCGAGCAGCTCGATCGAACGGTCGAGAGACGGGAGACCGCGTTCGATCAGTAGCAAAGCCGAGAAATCAATATTTGGATCCGTGAAGGCAGAAAGGCGTTCCAGTCCGACTACGAACATAGACGGAGATAGCGATCGCTCATTTAAGTTATTACCGCAGCAGCAGTCGTACACGCCGATTATGGTCGAAGGATTAATCAAACAACAGCTCGATACGAAATTTCAGATTCCTAAATTGTCGGCACGAACGTCGGTTTCTAGTAGCGACGGTGATAAAAAATTAGGAAAAGTGAATTCACCACTTCCCGACTCATCGAATATTAATAACGTCAATCCGAAAATGAACGATTTGATTTCAAAAAACGACATAGCTTCGAAATATCCAATCGCTTTGCTCACATCAAATAAAATGTTCGATGGCAGTGTAGATAAGACCGTTAGAAATAATTTGATCAACACGACTACGAGCAGCGTAACGACAATATTGCCTACGACCGTGTCGAATAATCCTATATCGCTTACGACTAGCTCCGGTTCGAATGTAAATTCTCAACACATATCACTGGACCACGACTCTAAAACTAGTAAAAGTGAAACTTTGACAGTTAACAGTTCGCTTTCAAAAGAAGAAGCCACCGCTAAACTGTTTTCTACCTGTCAGTCGTCTTATTCTTCGATTAATTCTAATAGTGAATCGGTTAGTTTATCGGTAAAATCTCACGACAGTTGTGCAAATGGCAAATTTGCAACGCCGCAACCCAAACTAGACGATTTAAAAAAGACTTCCTCGATGACCGAGTTGGCAATGAAGGTGACGACGACGACGTCTCAAGATGTAGCCGAAATGCTTTTAGATTTTTCTACGACGAAATCGGTAGCCGAAAGATCGATGGGCATGTTACCTCCGAGCCATCGCGGTACGCCTCCTTTGACGACTTCGTCACCTTCCGTATCGGTTCACATAGTCAAATCACCGGTGCCGTCGCCTTTAGTTCAGGCGTCGCCGCATTCCGGTTCGCCTTGTATCACCGACGATGAACTTATGGACGAAGCCTTGGTCGGAATGGGTAAATGAAATTTTGTTTGTTTAGCGCAATCGAAACAATCAATAGCTGAATTTCTTTAAAGCATTTAAAGTTGTATTATATTAGTTTTCTCAGGGAGTTGAAAACACGATTGAAAATTATCACGTAACGAATGATAAATTTCATTAAAATGTCAGTCATACCGCAAAATCGTTGTGATTCCGCGCAATTGTTTGAAGTAGTATAATTGAGATTTCGTAAACGCATTGTTTGTTTGAATTAGTCAATTAGATGAGCTTTATAATTTTATGACACAACACCGCGCATGAACTTCACTCGAATAATTGTTTACGGTATGTTAACGTTACGAGTGTCACTCAAATGTTTCGCAGCATCACTAACGAAATCGATATTCAGTTGGTTCTAGGTATTTCAAAATATAAAAGTTACCAACAAACGTATCTGATATGTGTGCATTTTAATGGGATTTTACTCTATTCAGATTAAAAAAATCGCTTTTTTTATCGATGGGTGAAACAATAATATGTATATATTAGTGATTTGTTTTTTAAAATTGATTGCGAGGGACAACATTTTCAGAGTAATAATTCGTGAGTATTTTTTTATACAAATATGAAATACATATTGGTGGTTTGGCTATGTGCTTAAATTTATAATAAGCAGTCTACAAGCAGATTTCTTCCAGTATAGAGTATAAAAAACAAATCGAAAATATCAACATTTGTTGCAATACATTATTAACGATAAACATTAATTTGAAACGGCATTTTAAATCACGCGAATAGATTTATAATACAGTGTCACTGTTTTGTTTGTTTGTGCAAGCAAGACCGTTTCCCATACCGAATATCTGCTTTACTGACCCGCATCTCTGATCGACGGTAAAGTCGAGAACTACATGCGTATATTTTTAATAATATATTTGAAGTGGAAGCTCGTTTGCCATTTGTATAAAAATTGGTGGCAAGATCGGTTGCAACTTATAAACTAATATTTATTTTTTAAACGATTTAAGGAATTACAAGTGGAACAAAATCGGAATTTTTTATAGAAATAAAACGAACGTATTATATCGAAGCACAATTTGAAATTGATAGATAATCCGTGTTTAGTTGAATGTAGTTTTCGAAATTTCGTCAAATTACTAAAAACAAGTGATTAACGGCTGAATTACCTTAAAGAGTTATATTTTTTGTGCGATGTAAGGTTCCATACCGAGAGAATTTAGTATTATAATATAAAGATATAAGAGTTAACTTAAAAAGCTGATATTTTATATAGTAAATGCACTATAATATCGTTTGTAGATTGTACAATTTTTTTGTAACATTACGCCATATTTTTCATATTACGTTATTTAATTATCTGGTGGAATGTAAAGTAGTATTGTTTAGAGAAGACAGCAGTGTCATACATTCGCAGAAACAAGTTTAGTGCCGGGTGAGTCCATAAGTTTGTTCCAAACAGCCGCGAACGCTAACAGAACCGTACACAGTCTTGTCACTGCGCAAGACTATCTTGCGCAGTAATCGATTTTTGAGCTAGTGCGCAGGACAGTCTTGCGCAGTGACAATACTGTGTACGGTTCTGTTACCGTTCGCGGCTGCTTGGAACAAACCGCATATTTAAAGGGGTCGCACGTGACACACAACAGACTTGACACGCGTCTTCCGTGCCAGATCGGCCATCTTCCCGGTGTCTTCTCTCAACAATACTACTTTACGAAGTATTTATATTTATAAAGCAATACGTTATCGTATTGTATTGCGGAATATATTATGAAAATAGATAACGGTTTTGTGTTTAAAGTGATATTTAATTACGTATTTAAATTTTTCAACATAAAATTTTCGAATTTTGAATAGATAATGAAATAATAATTTCCAGGTGTATATAATCTGGACGGCAGAAAATCGATAGAAAGAATAATAGCGATATCGGTTTGTCTTCGAATTTTCCAACTTCAGTTATTTTTTATGAAAAATGTAAAAACAATTCATAAGTTCACACTAAAAATTATAAAGTGATGACACTTTTAAACTTAAAGACAATTTGTATAAAGTTTTAATATTAAGACAAATACATATGATAATTATTTATTAAGAATGTCTTTCAATAATAAAATTGATCACTATTAAAAAAGAAATGTGTATTTAATATAATTACTGTCAATAAAATAATTGAGAAAAAAAAGTTATTTTCATATTTTTTTAATTAGTGGTACAAAAACGACCAGCCCCGGATCTAGGATTTTTTCGAACCGGGGCAGAAACTTGATATTGGCGCCCCCTCTCTCCAGCATTTGAAATAAATTACTTAAAAAACCCCACAAATATATAATGGTTAGCATTTTTTGTGAACGGGAAACTGTCAGAAAACAAGCAGATTGAGTAAATCGGAAAAAGGACAGATTGGGTGGGATTTTCAACCATATTCTATTATGATTTTGGCGCCCCCTGAAACTACCGCCCGGAGCGGGTGCCCCGGTTTGCTCCCCCCTAGATCCGGGGCTGAAAACGACCACTAGATTGCGTCGTCGTTGCATGCAATGCTTTGAAGGTTTTAATATGGAGCAAATTGAAGTAGTTTTGGAAGCTCAATTTTGGCTTTAAAGATTAAAAAATAATTTTTACCAATGTGCATTATGTTTTTCTGCGACAATTTTTAAAAAATCTGTATGACTTGCATATAAATTCAATTCGCTAGAAACGTCTACCCATCTTACATTAGCAGCGTCGTCTCCTGCATGCAATTTGAATTTTCCGACAGACTCATCGGTCGGATCGTGAAAATTACACGCTACCGTTTCCATCCATGCGTTATCCGTATTCCTAGGATCGTCGACATAGCCACGATATATTTCCTGACCGTTTGAAAAGAGATTGTTAACTAAACTTTCCATTTCGGATTTTTTGTTTTCAGTGGCTTCTAAAGAATTAAATGCTTCTTCAAGAAACTCTCTCTTTAGCGTAGCGCTTACGTGCTCTCCAAGATCAACCATTCCACCCGGTATTGCCCATTCTTTACAATCTTTACGCTGGATCGCACAGAATTGTAAAATTGGTCTACGAAAGTATAAAAACTTTTGTTGTACACAAAACGTAATAATAAAGAACGTCATGTGTTTTATTCATATTTGTTTATACATTTTGTGACGAGAAAAGATCAACATAAAAAGTCCTTTTTGATTACTATGCATTAAAATTTTAGTTATTTGTGCGCTTTTATTATACCAAAATTTTGTTTCGATCCGATCAGTCGTTTGACTTTTATCGTATTCACAGATAAACAGACTTATTCCTTAAAACGAAAATATTGTAAAATTTTGACCTAAATTAGTACCATTCCTCACTTGTAGAGTAGAAATGGTAAAAACTGAAAAATATATAAATATAGGTGGAATATGCAATAATAATTAAGAAAAATTTAAGCGCCGATCACTAGATTCAAACCAACAACCTTTTGCGTACGAGGCAACTGCTTTACCGTGCAGCCACCTTAGCTAAATGCTGTAGGACATGCTATAGGACATACCTTCATTAATCGATTTTATTCTACCATATCAAAAGACGTCTTATTTAAAAAATCCAATAAAAGTCGGACAGAAAGTAGTCTAAGATTTGTATTAACCTTAATATGTTTACTAAATGTGAAGAAATTATACCTAGAAGAAGTCTGATTCAATATTTGAGTGCCGTTTTCGTTTCGCTTCCATTTAGTTACAATAGGATCAGCAGCATGATTTGGTCCCCATCGACCCAAAACTCCTCTACCTGCGAGTCCTGTTCGACCACGAGGATTTAAAGGATAACCGTTCACGATTTTATACGTTGCAGTGTAACTTACTCGATTTACATTGTTATCAATCACATTCCATTTTGGTTTAAAATTTGGATCACCTTAAAATGAATAAAAAAAAACCTCATCTGTTATACAACAGAACTTAGGACTTCAAAAAACTTAAAAACATTTCAAATACCAATATCGGGATCTGCCCAAGGTGCTCTTTTAAGAACGTCTGCATTGTAAATATTGGGTTTATACTCAGGCCAGGGATTCTCCCAAGATACTAACTTGTCGACAACTTGTAGTCTTGATATTTTACTGAAAGGATATAAAGCCGTTCTACACTTAGTATGCATCATTTGTAAAAAAACTGTTAAAAATGAAAACAAAATTGCAAATTTTGACGTTTGATACATCTGTTTACATCAGTTTCCTGTTACTGTAAGAAGTTACGAACCATTACGAAGTCTGCAGGAAGATACCATCTATATGTGAAGCGCTAATACCTACCTAGTTATGTTGGCAGTTGGGTTCGTAACTTCGTTGAAATGTTAGTGTACCCTGACATCTTTCAGAAAGTGTTTTAAATATTATAGGCCCCACTCACGATCAAACTTCATGCCACAGTTCAGTGTTCAAACTTATAGTTCAGTGAAGCATGATAATGTGTGGGACAAATAAACACTGAAACCAACACTGAAGTCAAGCATGAACTCATCAAATGAATCTTGATTTTTGAACGACTTCAGTGTTCAGTGTTCAAGTAAACTGCTGTGTGTGTGTGGGTGTTTTTCAGTTCAGTTTTTGGAGTTCTGTGTTTTGTACAACCAGAAGCCAAAAATCTCAATGCTGCTGCCTTTCTTGTGCAGAAATAGATTTTCGCATATTTGTGTCCTGGTTCTTAATAAATAGAGTAACTAATTCCAGTAAATAATTGTAAGTTAATTCATCCATTCGTAAATAATTATTGCAATCAAGCGGCTCAAGATGTAATTCATTAATCAAATAAACATGACTTCTTGAATCACGCATTTTTAACCAATTTTTCACCCATATTCTTCTTTTTTTTCTTATTTCTCTGTTTTAAATACAATCCCATAGCTATGAACAGCCAATCCTCACCATTTAAATTACTCATTTAGTTCTTATTAATAAACTATACTCTATACTATAATATTATAGTGTGTATATAATATAATATATCTTATGTATCTATACTCGACGAGTGTATGCCAACAACTGAACCAAACTGAACACAAAAAATTAAAAAAACTGAGCAGTTTGCATGAACTGTGTGTGGTGCCAGTCAGCCTTTCGATTAATCGGTCCAACTTCACTGAACACTGAACTGTGGCATGAAGTTTAATCGTGAGTGGGGCCTATTAGGCTAGTATCCATAATGAAGAATAGCAAAACTAGTTCCACGAATTTACTGTAGAGCTCCGTCACTAGATGAACCCAACCCGTATTGAGCTTTGATTCACAAAACACACAGTCGTCGTGCTTTGAAGTTTGATTCGAGTTCATCCACTAGTTAGTACACTTGTAACTCGAGAACCACTAATCCGATTTAGAAGCATTTTTAAATTAATCTTTTTTAGCGACGTATCTGTTTAAAATTTTCTGTGACGTTAAAGGGGAAATTATTGAATGGCGAAGAAAATTTAAGAGAAACCTTGATTACGCAAAATGGATAATGCATCAATAAAACAGATTCGTGACTCTAAAGAAGTTTCACTTCCCCCGTGAGTTTATGTGGGTGAGGCTCACGCGTTTTTAAAGTGAAACTTCTTTAGCGACGTAGATATCTGTTGGAAATATAAGAGAAACCTTGGTAACGTACATTGGACAGCGCACCAATGAAACTAAAGAAGTTTCACTTCCTTCGTGATTAGGATTAGGTACATGTTTCTAAAGTGAAATTTCTTTAGCGACGTAGATATCTGTTGGAAATATAAGAGAAACCTTGGTAACGTACAATGGACAGCGTATCAATGAAACTAAAGAAGTTTCACTTCCTTCGTGAATAGGTTTAGGTACATGTTTTTAAAGTGAAACTTCTTTAGCGACGTAGATATCTGTTGGAAATATAAGAGAAACCTTGGTAACGTACATTGGACAGCGCATCAATGAAACTAAAGAAGTTTCACTTCCTTCGTAATTAGGTTTAGGTACATGTTTTTAAAGTGAAACTTCTTTAGCGACGTATCTGTTTGAAATTTTCTGTAACGTTAAAGGGGAAATTAATCAACGGCGCGGGGAAATTATAAGAGAAACCTCGGTAACGTAAATAATTAAGAAGTTTCACTTTCGCAAATTCACGTTGAGCTTAAATGTGGGTGAGGGTCACACGTTTATTTAATGTATAGGTACATTGCCCGACCAGATTTTAGTCTATACTAGCTGATCGGCCCGGATTCGCTCGAGTACAAATCTAATTGAATAAAATGGACATAAATGTGCATGAATAACGGTCTGCTTTCACTATTTTGATCAAACGTAGCGCCAACGAAAACATTTTTTGTCGCAGCCTGTATGTACACAGCGAAAATTTAATAAAATTTAAATTAATCAGTAAAACAAATAAACGTTATCCAGTTTAGCTGACTTTAAATTGTTAAAGACAACATTCATTGACTTACTTAAATGTAATTTGCTAATAGATGTCTTCTAACTAACTTCGCCTCCGTTATTCCTTCTTCACTTTATCGTTTACATAATCGTGTTTCCTAGTCGACGGCAAAATCTCACTATTTATCGATAAGCAAAAATGTAAATATTTGTTAACAAACACCAAATTAACGTAATAATTATGAAATACTGCCATTATTAAAAAAATATTAAAAGCAACAGATCATTCTTAAAATTTTAGTATACAATAGTTGAACCACGTTCCACAAAACTTTTTGAGCGATAGACTTTCAAGGTTATAAAGTATCACTTAGGTAACACTATAATCAAAGTTCGTAAATTCTCTCAAGAGATATGGCTAAGAGCTGGCTACGGAGAAAATGGGCGACTCGGTGCAGAGCTGAAAATTTGCAGAATAATAGGAGATAGTACAATTAAGTAGGGAAAAAATTGCCAGAAGGCTAGGCGGAAGATAAAGAGCCGCCAGAAGGCGCTAATGTTGCGAAAAATCAGTGCACTTCTGGCAATTTCTATACTTATTCTGTAATTCAAAACTGGATTATATTATAATCCAGTTTTGAATTACAGAATAAGTATAGAAACTGGATTATATTATAATTTATAATCCAGTTTTGAATTACAGAATAAGTATAGAAATTGCCAGAAGTGCACTGATTTTTCGTAACATTAGCGCCTTCTGGCGGCTCTTTATCTTCCGCCTAGCCTTCTGGCAATTTTTTCCCTACTTAATTGTACTATCTCCTATTATTCTGCAAATTTTCAGCTCTGCACCGAGTCGCCCATTTTCCCCGTAGCTAGCTCTCTGTCTAATAGCAGCCTTCATATTTTCCAAAAGAAGGTTTTTTTGTTTTTTATTCAAAAATGTATCTACAATTTACAACAAATCTAAACTCATTTATAGTATGTAATTGTGTTCCTTTGACAGTGCTTTGAAGATGAGGGTGGATCCCTCGAAACGTTAGTAAATAAATGCAAATATCATATTAGTAATTGCGTTTCTTATCTGGATTCTGCCACTGAAGAGTTTGCCTTCAAAACATTAAATAACTAAAAATTTTCATGAAATTGAACCAATCTATAACGGATTCAATGTTTCATCTTGGTTTTTGAACAAAAGGATAAACCCGAGTCGGTGAATAAGATAACTAGTACGCGTAAAATTCTTCAACAATTGTTGTTGGCGTCCGCAGATACGACGTATAACTGTAGCCGGAAGTACAGTATGGAAGGAAGCAAACGTCAAGTGAAAGGAAATATCTTTTGAATGCGACTCGAGCTGAAGAGCTCTTTCATTTTAGTAACAACGGTGTTCTACGGAATTAAATAGCCCTGGTTCACAATGACTTGCGTTTTCCAATCGTCAGTCGCCTTTGTGCGCACCGAGGGTTCCGTACAAACTTGTAGGTATGTAAATAGATCTTCTATTACGGGAATCGAGTCTCAAAGATTTTTCCCGCTTAGCCGTTGGAAAACTGTTGCCACCATACATCGACAAAGGTCGCGGCCAGTTGGCCAACTAAGCGTGTAATTGCAATGAGTTCGATGGACTACTGAACTGATTGCGTGGCTATATCTGATAATCTTAGTCGTCGTACCGTGTTGTATGCGAGAGTTCTCATATTGTGCTGTATAAACGTACCGGTATCTCGAACGCTTGTTTTGTTTTTTTACTTGATCCGTTGTGCGCAAGTTGTCGCGTCTGTAGTGGGGCTATTAGAAAGTGGGATAGGGCAAGCCACCTCCCTTTCACAGCTTAGTTCCATGCACAAAACACAGTGTTTTGTGGTTCCATGTGCAAACTGACGCTGCAACTGACGCGTACCCATTCAGGAACATGGGCATGAGACTCAGAGTATAATAAGTGAGACTGCACCGTGGTGTTTAAGTCTTTTTCCCGATCTTTGCGAGCAATGTAGAGGGTATTAAATATATGGGTAAACCTATGTCCATGAAACGGATAACTGCAAGTCAGAAAGTTAACAAAGCTGTATGTTATTGTGAATCTGGGACGACTATACTTGTACCTGTGCGGCAACCGGATTATATTCCGGAGTCTAAGTCCGGTCTGACTGCACATCGTTTCCGGATGTTAAGGCGGGTAGTCTTGAGTTCAACGGGTGAACTCATGTTGTCTCGGTTCGTTTTGGTAATAATCTTGTCAAATAATTTATGTACCTGTGGCTTAACCATTATGAACAGTGCATGTACTTTTCTTTCAAGTGTCGGGTAATTTACGTTTGCGTTAAATATTTAACGCCAAATGCCATGGCACCAAAAAACAAATCATACAATCTGTCTAAAGTCCAAGATCCCAGACCCGCAAGACCCACATCATTTCAGTACTGCCAAGATTTTATCAGTAAATGTACAATATTTAGTTAAGAACGTTGTTAGCTTGAAAGCGGAGGCCCTTTAGAGATAACAGATTCTAAAGGTACATAAAACACGTGCTTACCTACGTATGCAATTGTATTATGCATGCATATGAGTGTGAGTGAGAGCATTAGATGATTTTTTTTTGATAGCTTCATGAAATGCAGGTTATGGAGCTTCTCTCTCTTAAACTCTTGGACTACTCTCTCTCTCTGTGTGTGTGTAAACAAATAAAAAATCTACATTTCATGAAGCTGTCAAAAAAAATCATCTAATACTCTCACTCACACTCATGCATGCATAATACCATTGCGTACGTAGGTAAGCACGTGTTTTATGTAAGTACCTTTAGAGTTTAGAACCTGTTATCTCTAAAAGACCCCCGCTTTCAAGCTAACAAATTGGCATATGTTTTTAACTAAATATTGTATATTTAGGTACTGATAAAATTTTAGCAGTACTGAAATAACGTAGGTCTGGCGAGTCTGGGATCTTGGTATAAAGGTTAAGTCTGTACCAAGTGTGTTATTAATGAAGCTATTGGTTTCGGTTCAATGGGTATGTTTGCAAAATGTTTTATGTAGATTACGTAGGACAGAAAAATAATTGAGCATCGGTTTTTTGAGTTATTTTAATGGAACGAATACATAAGTTGCAGATAGTATCACTACACTAGCTGCTACCCGCACGCGATTATAGTACCACTTAAAAAAACAATGTTTATACACTTTGACAGTTTTGTCAGTAGTCTTTGCGTGCTATAGGTATATTACGTGCGAATTTTTGAAATCATCCCCAATTTTACCCTCTCGACGGACAATTTTGTAAAAAAACTGAAGCACTCGTAATTCTTTATTTTTTACCAAAAGCCAAAATATGAATTTTCATATTCCTAACTTGAGAAATGATCGGTTCTCCTTTCAGAGTTGTTTTTATAGACCAACAGTAGCCTATGTTCTTCCTCAGGATGTAATCTATCTCCTTGCCTATCGAAATATGTTTAGCGGTTTACGCGTATAACAAACAAACAAACAACAAACAAACTCATTCGCATTTATAATATTAGTTTAGGATATGTACAGTCTTAAAGTTAACATAATATTTATTAATTTATTGTTTTGAGTTGATTTTTTCTCCGTCGACATATGATCATTTCCACAGCCCAAGGCACAGCACACAGCATTGAAACACCGGTCATCAGGTTAATAATTAAAATATCATTCTTGCACATTTCAGCTACGACGCCGGTCATCGTACCCAATATCAAGCCCAACAGTCCACTGATGACCATGTATAAACCGTAGGTAGCCGGGAATCTATCTGCACCGTATTCCTCGGCAAATACTAAAGCCAGTGGAGTTTGAATCCAGCTTCTTAAGAAACCCATGGCGCCAACACATATAGCAACCATGTAGAAATCATCCTGATATGCAAAAACTGAAAGAATAAAGTCATGTTTGTTTTTCGAATAACTTTGACACCACGTGTATTCCAAGTCATACAATTTTTTCTTTCAATCTTTGTGAGAATGTTCCATGAATTTGAACGATGACACATTGAGTTTACGCATTTCTAATTCTTTGTGTACAAAGAATACTGAGGTTAAAATTTCTGCCCGAAAAGTTGGACTGTTGGCTTTATTACATCTAGAAAACCCTACTCCAGCAAAATAATGTTATTGGGAGGAAATTTATGTAGTGCTATACAATGAAAATGAGACCTATATCTTATTTATACGGAGTCACAAAAATTTTTAATCATCACTTTAGTCCATCGACTATAGATAAATTTAAGAAACTGCCAAAAAATTGTAGTAGTGACTAATGCTGAGATCCTGATGCGACTATCAAAGATAAAAGTTCTTTTGAGTTGAAATTTACTGTGGTTTGGTAATTCAGTGTTAAAAGTAGTTTTAGCGTTGAAAGTTGTACCAGAAACCGAGTGTAAGTAGAAAGTGTAGTCGTTGGCAAACTCTGAGTTGGCTCTGAACTGCTCACGTAAGTGTTGACAACACACAAATCTTCGGACACAACTGCGAATTTGTTGGTCAAATTCTCGAGCTGTTTGAACCTGGTTCTAGCAAGGCTCCGAGAACTATATACTATTACTAAGTGACGAAAGCCATAACAGCTAAACTGCAAATCTTCATAATCAAATGTCTCAGAGCAACCCTCAAGGTGAAGTGGTACGAACACGTCTCAAACAACGAACTTTGGAAACGTGCATATCTTGAACAAATCTGTATAACTATAAAACGTAGGAAATGGAATTGGATACGCTACGAAAGACAGATGACGACATAGCGAAGGGAGCCTTGGACTGGAACCCACAGGGATATCGAAAAAGAGGAAGACCAAAAATATACTGGAGAAGAACTGTTCGTGAAGAAGTTATAAAACAAGGAACTACCTGGCTTCAAGTCAAAAATGGCAAAAGATAGGACTAGATTCAACATTTTCGTAGAGGCCCTATGCCCCACTTAGGAGTTAAAGGAATTTATTATTATTATTATTATTGTAAGTTCAAACAGTAGGAAAAGTTCTAGAAACACTCAGGTGTGTTCGAAGAGTTTTCTGTTGCCAACAGACGCTTTGGAAGGGTGTAGGCTTTCACGAACAGCGTTGTTCCAAATCTTCTTGGTTTCCGAGCTTGTAGGTCGTGGAATAATGGTATCGTTTCGTCTTGGCAGCTCATAGGTAAGTGTGTTTTCCCTTTATTTGTGTCAAGCTTGAGTGTGTTCTCTGGTCGGTCATACTACGACCGAGCAGAAAACACACTCACACCGCCTTTGATAATGTTTACCGCAGTTGTAGACGAAAAGTCATGGACCAAGACCAAGAAGATTTGAGACGTTTTGGGAGCTCTGAGCTTACCAATATAATTGCATTTATTGCATCGATGAAGAAGTTTCTCAACTGATAATCACGTGGGAAGTGAAATAAAACTTACTTGTTCTAAAGATAACCGTTATAGCCGTTCCTGCAAAAACGTAATGTCTGCTTTTAACGGTGGCGCACATTGCTGACAACATCAAGAATATTCTGGAAGACAAGTCTGCAATGGCAGCGACTGTTAAACACAATGCTATTTCTTTGGAGGTGAATGCTCGATGGAAGAGTATGAACGGAGTGAGGTTCACTATTGTGATGTCCGAAAGGAAACTGAATGCACAGCCTAGGCTGATGTTGACGTACACAGGATCGGTCAGTAAAGTCAGATCCATCGATTCCACAATGGAATTACTGAAAAAAAATATGTATAGTTACTTTATTATGGAGAACAAATCTACTAAGAATTATTCACGTGAATAAACGCGTAATTTTCTCATTTAAAGAAGTTGTTTGCATTACATATAAAAAAATAGTAAGTAAAAATCTTTGATTAACGTCTGAATAGAACTCGTCAAATAAATAAAATTGTCGACCAATTTTTATTGACAAAAATAAAAAAATAACAAATCAATATAACACAAGATGACGTTTCGATCCGGATTTGGATCTTTTTATATTGATTTGTTATTTATTTTTTGTCAATATATTGGTCTGAGAAAAATTGGTCGACAATTTTATTTATTTGAATAGTAAGTAAAGACAGGGCCCGATCCAGACAGGGCCGTAACGTGGATTTTGTGAGCCCTGGGCAAGACCTTCAAATTGGGCCCTCCTCAATAAAAAAAATTGAGAAAAAATTTCCCATGGTTATAGTTTCTGTTCTTTCACTTTTTTAAAGTTTAGTAGGTATATCACTTAATAAATAAACACAAAATAAGGAATCTTTAAATTGGTCCTGTCCATATTTTTTGTAATTTTTTTTTATTTTATATTTATGAAGAAAAACGAATTAAAAATTTATTTAAATTGCATTCTTCTTGCTTTTTTCTCCGCAAACTCATCAATTATATTATTAAAATCTATTTCTTGCACTATGTTAGATTCAATTGATATAATAGACAGGTTCGACAAACGCTGTTGTGAGAGCGACGATCTTAAATAGTTTTTAATTAACTTCAGTTTACTAAAACTTCTCTCGTAAGAAGCGGTGGTGACTGGTAGGGTTAGAAATATTCTTAAAGCAACAACGATGTTTTGGTACGATTAGACTAATTCGAAATCATGTATACCGATGAAGCAGATGACATCGATGACAGTTAAGTTAGTTTAATCCAAGATTAATTTTTAATCTTGTTTTATAATACCGGGCCTAAGTATTGAGAATTAAATAAATATGTTTTTTTTTAAATAAAAATTCTAATAGCATATTCTGGCTTTTTTGGGCCCCGTCTATTTGAGCCACCAGTGGTGTTACTTATATATGTGATTTGTAATATTCATTAAAATACGAATGAAAATAATTGAGATAATTTTTATCGGGATCTTCTTGGGTCCCTCCGGGGCCCCCCTGTGCCCTGGGCCCTGGGCAAGTGCCCCTATTGCCCCTGCCTAGTTACGGCCCTGGATCCAGATATTTCACCGCTCCGAGCAAAATAATATTTGCCGTCTTTTACCCATGCGTTGTTCCATATTCCACATTTTATTTTTGTAATCTACTAAAATATGATGTGAAATTTCAGTGATGTCAATATAATAATATATTCTAACAACTTTTGTGTAGGGTGTTTTTTTTTTTGTTTAACCATCTTTAAAATTTTCGCCGCCGACGCCGCGCCGTCCTCAATTTTACCGCCCCGGGAAATTGCCCGGTTACCCCCCCCCCTAGATCTGGCCCTGAGTAAAGAACAAGCGATCCAAAAATTAGTTGTTAACAATTTTGTAGACAACGTCTACAGTGGCTAAAGGATCTAGAAAAACGCAATTACAGATATTAAATTTGCATTTATTGACTAACATTTCGAATGATTTACCTTCATCCTTAGACGCCATTTGTACTCTGAGGATGAAGGTAAATACTTCGAAACGTTAGTCAATAAATGCAAATTTAATATCTGTAATTGCGTTTTTCTGGATCCTTTGGTCATGTTGTCTACAAAATTGTTAACATACAAAACAATATGTGTTTCATAACAACAATAGCAAACTATTGCTACACATTTGTATTTATGTAATTAAAATTTAAAATAATTGGCATAACATAGGTAATTAATTAACCGTAATTAACGTGTTTTTCCGATGTTTAAATATAAAAACAATACAGAAAATCTATACTACATTTAACTCTACCAGACAATAAGGAAAATTTTCACCTTTGATTTTCACTTAAAAGTAACTCTTGTTTGATTGAAGGAAAAAATGTAAAAATAAGCTCTCGGAGTATGTGAAATATAGTTGCAAATAAGCTTTATTATGAAAATAATTGATTGTTCGGATGTCTAGTAGAGTAAGTGATAACTCATCCGCTGCGATAGTGGAAGTGTCGGGTTTGACAATGATATTGAAAACAAAATTATCTAATATAGCATAGTGAAACTGTAACAATGTGTGTTTCATAACAACAATAGCAAACTCATGCTATATATTTATATATTTTTTAATATCTAGAATGTCTCGATTATGATATTGATATCGGGTTTGAATCCCAGAGAGAAAAAACATGTAACGAATGCCACAAAACTTAAAAAATGGGTAAGTATTGAAGGAATTAATTCTCTTTTGAGATATTACTGTTGAACGACGTGTAAGAAATCGAAATGATCAATTTAAATTTAATCAATGCATAGTTTAATCCGTCTTTTATGTTAAGATGTTTGAGTGAAACTACGTTAAGAGAACTTCTAGAAAATTGTTAACACAAAACATTGATTACTACGATTGATGAACAAGTTTTGTTAAGAAAATAAAACATTTTTAGTTAGTGCTATGATCAAAACGTGTGCAGGTTTCGTGGTAGGTATTTTCAAGTTTAGATTAAATAAATATGAATTTCTTTTTAGGTTAAATGGCACACTTTTAAACTTAATTAAACAACAAAAATCCGGTTTTAAATTTTTCTTAAAAATTTAGAGAGCTTTAAAATGCTTCTAGAGAGTAAAATTAGAGAGGACTTTCAATTCGTAAACTACAAAGTAGGTACGAGAAATGTTTTGGCAGAATTTATTTTTCTCTCCAAGAATGACTATTATTTGAAGGAAATTTATTTTGATTGAGGAACAATTGAAAAAAAAAACTTTACCAGTGTAACACTTGTGGCCAACGTTTCGAAAAAATATATTTTCATTCTCAGGGCCTATGAACATGTATAATAAATGAACATTAACTCAGCAAAAAGTTTTTGATATATGTTTCATAGTTTGAATAAAAATAATAATATTGATTACAAATATCTTTGATTTAAATTTAGTAATTCCCGCCAGTGCCATTTTAACCCATAATAAACCCTCGTCTTTATTATTGGTAGAATAAGTTGCAGCGTTGACAAATTTGTTAATGTAAATTGTAGTTGCGTCCAATTTATACAGATATTTAGTCCAAAAAATGTTAAATATAAATTATTTAAATGGTCAATAAATTTAATTTTTTTTATGTGTAAATAAAAAGGTTTTTTTAATCTATTACAGTTATTTTTATAAAAAAATCTTTATTTAAACATAAGCAAAAATAGGTTTAAAGACAAATCGTGTACTGATTCTCTATAATCTATATCTACCGTGTTAAATTTCTATTTTTCAAGTATTAATATTTCAAAAACTAAGCGGTCAAAAATTTTCAAAAAATTAATTTAGTTTACATACACTATAATAATTATGATTGTATGGAAAAAAATTTATTGAAAAATCTTTATTTTTTTTCATGCGCTAACCTCCTTAAAACTGAAAATTGTTATAAAATAACTGTAAAACTATAGTAACAAACACTGAACTGACAGAACGTGCCATGTGACGTAACACAAGACCCGCGAAAAATGGCGGCGTTCAAACAAGTCGAATTTTATCGATGTTTTAAAATTTGATTTAATAATTAGTTTGAACATTTCCAAGAGTGTTTATATTTTTTATGGTGTTATAATGATGTAAAAAGTGAATTAAAAATATAAAAAAAAATGCATGCATATACCCTATTGAAAAATCACAGGAAATTGGACAGGTTAAAGATGAGATAACACCTTTTTAAGTATACCTAATGTACTTTTTAAATAAAGGTGTTATCTCATCTTTAACCTGTTCACTTTCCTGTGATTTTTCAATTCTTATTCAACAATGGACATGACTACGACAAACAATATTTTATGTCCATAGGGTCTGAGGATGAAAATATATTTTTCAAAACGTTGCCACAAGTGATACACTTGTAAAACTTCTTTTTCAATTTATTGTTCCTCAACCAAAATAAATTTCCTTGAAACGTATAATTTGCAACAAAACTAATGGATTATTGTATTAAAATCTTTACCGAAATATACCTTTTTCTTAAAAAAAGTAAATATCGTCTGCTGACGTCTATTGATAACGTGACGTATTTTTAAAATTTACTAGCGCTTGGAACAACGGCCTTATTTATAGATACATATTATATGAATAAAAAATTATGTTATCTTATGTTAAATTCCAAACAAAATATTTATACCAAAATCCCTTTTTCTTATCGGTGTTAGTCGTAATATCAGGCAGAGACGACCAGTTCGGTATATTAGAGAGAGATCGGTTGAAGTTCTTTAAATTGTTTATCTTTTCATTTTCTAACGATTCAACATCACATACGTTTCCATTTTCAGGTAGTAATTTCTCAATTTCACTGGACTTTCTTTCCTTTATAACTTCCATTAATTCTTGAGAACCACCTCTCGATAATGCTCCAGATATTTTACGCGGTTCTAAAAATCAACACTCTACAATCAGTCAACTGAATAAAGTTAAATTTAAGTGTTACGTTAAAGCTATCTATTTTTTTAGCCTAGATACCTCCTAAATCAAATTTATGTAAATACTAGCGGTCCCTCCCGGTTTCACCCGGATACGATAGATATATTTTGTGTTATCGGAAAATCTGGCAAAATGTAATGAAAAAGACTGCAGCGCAGAAATGTCGGAACTAATAGCTGTGAGCAACTTCTACCAGACTTGCTTCTGAACTAATAGCTTTTAGCAAACTCTCTCAGATGTCACGATGTGTTATTAAAATAGTTTGTTTTTTTTTGACAAAACACCGTAATTTTGTTGAAAATATTTAATAAAAACTATCCTCTAGTCTAATTTGGACCAAGCAAGACACGTTTACAAAATTTCACTACAAACGGTTCAGTGGTTTCGGAGATTAGCGTGGACAAACATCGTAGCACGAGACTTTTATAAAGATAAAGATATGCTGGAGCACCGGAAAGAAGAAGTGTCCAGGGCCGTAACTAGAACCTCGGGGACCCCGGGGCAAGAAGTAAAATTAGGCCCCCTACGAAGAATTTAAAAAGTGCTTTTTTTTCAATGGGTTCTTTTTTCCACACAATTTTAGAGGTAATTTGTGGAAGGGCTCTAAAAAGTAAAAAACGAGCGTGGACATCTACGAACCCCTAAAAAGTAGGCAACGAAAAGCGGCCTTATTGTCGGTACGGCCCTGCTCGTGGCTATGAAAAAAAAACGGTCAAGTGCGAGCCGAACTCATATAAAGAGGGTTCCGTACCATTCCGTTTTTTGTGAGAACTTTAAGACTAAGATTTTTGTTTGGTTTTTCCTCTTAACTATTTTATTCGCTATTCTTTTCAAAATTTTAGATTTTGTAGATTCCAGACCATAGAGACATAAGTAACTAGAGTTCGCTAGTTCGTATGCTTGCCATAAGTGAAAGTGTCCTCAGTTGAGAGAGAGAACGCTGCAGAAAACCCAGAAAACCAGATATTTGTTTACTCAAATCAGCATTGTTTTGTATCATTAGTTACCATAGAGATAAGGAACTTTTCTCTCTCTGAATTGCAGACACTTTCACGGCTCACTCGCGTATTCTAGTCTAATATCTCTATGGTTTAGACTGAGCCTCACCTTAAAATTGTAATTATGTATTTATTGCAGTGCAGGGATTTTTCTCTTTTCGACATGGCGTCTAAATTTTATAAAAGTCGAAAGAGAAGTTCATAAATAGCACGACGACAAAACTTACCTTCTGTATGAATTATTTCATCCAATATCAATGGCTTATTGTTGTCCACTTGGTCTGGCTTCTTTCTCTTAACCATATGTCGTTCCACAGGTTGCATTATAACACAACCCAACAGACAGTGTAAGTTAATTGCTGCGATTATTGCAACGGTTCCTCGGAATCCGTATTCCTCGAGACACAACTCGATCAACATCGGGAAACAAATGACTATCATGCCGATACCTGTCTGTGTGATACCGTTTATCATCGGTCTCCTTTCGACAAAATAATTGTTCAACGATGCGAACGTTACTGGCGTAATAAGGCCGAAACCAATTCCTGAAACCAGCGTTTTTTTTAAATTCCAACTCAATATCTAGTTTTTATCCGACTATGGTATGCAGCGTTGCCAGTTTTTTTTTTTTGCCAAGTCGGGATTTTGGAACGCTTTGAGTGAAAACAGCGGGATTCTTTCGTCGAAAGCGGGACATAGTAAAAAAAAAAACGTATATAATCAGAAGTTTTCAAATACCTATTTATCTTTTTATTTGAATTAAAATTACGTTTACGTGACAATAGATAGCAAAAATAGCCATAGAAAATGTATTTTAATAAAAATATAATATTTTAAATCAGATTTACCCTATTGTTAAATAGTTGAGTCTTATTCGTCTTCAGAATAAAAATAAAAAAACAGAAATCAAAACCAAAAAAGTTTTATTCATTAGAAAAATATGGCGTTTCAAACAATAGTCTGTGGAGTGAGTTACAATTAATTGCAACTTACAATAAGAGAATAATTATTTATAAGAATTACTTATTCATGATATTTCTGTGAAGATTTAACTTCTTTTAAAGTTATCCCCGAGTTATCCCCGAAAAGCGGGACTGAGCCTGTCCCGCGCGGGACATTTAATTTTGATTTAAAAATCGGGACGTCTGGCAACGCTGCTGGTATGTGATACTTGAGTAGGTGTGCCATGCAGGGATGCGGGAAATAGGAGACACTCTCCAGAGTGTTCAAGGTCACCGAAATGAAACTCACACGAATAGGAAAATGTCATTGTACAGTACTATGTAATATGGCTAGGATTGGCGGAGGTCATTTATTGAAGTCAATAAAACAAGGATGGCGTAGGAAGGCAAATGAAAAAAAAAATACGTGTGGCACTCGGGGACTGCCGCGGTAAAGCTATTGCATATTCTTTTTAGGTCTTTAAGTTTTTCTTCTCTATAAAACGAAAATAGCTAGGTATAAATAATAAGGTATAAATAGTGTAATTACACACCAAAACAATTATTCATTCAAAAAATTTGAACAAAAAGAACGATATTAAGAGTATGATCATAGAATTTCGCGCGATGTACATTTATATAGATATAATATCATATATACTTTCTCTGCACATAACCTAAATAATTTAGGTTATTTTTATAGCAGTATTATATATAAATTCATTTATACACAAATAAAGATAGAATCAGTTATGAGCAGTTATGCAGTTATGAGCACACAAACACCGTGCCGAAGTCTGCCGAACTGAAACGACGTTAGACGATGTACGGCTGTCAACGCCGCACCGCTGTGCCGGTCGGAGTGGGGGGTGTTAGGTTTTATTCGTTACGGAATGGGTGTTAGGTTTTTTTTCGTTACGGAATTTCTTGATTCGGTCGCCGCGCTCAAAGCCCGCTATAGAAGCTATGCAATAGCTTAAAAATCCATATGTAAGACAAAAGCACAGGAAGGCAACACAAAATTGGCTTCAGAAACGGTTACCCCCTTTCTGGAACTTTCTCAAGACTTGTGGGCGAAGCTAAAAGGAATGGTTATGAATTTTGCAGTATGTTCGTTAAGTGATTTTCATAATCGAGGTGTCATTCGATTTGTGTTAATTACGTGAGTGCTCTCGGCTAAAAAAATAGTTTTTGTGTAAAAAATCCTGGTATGAAATTTTTTTTCTGGCCAAATCGAAAGAATAATTTGATAAGATTTCAAAAATATATACTTTTAAAGTAGTCGGGTTTAAGTTCTTTTAAGTTTAATTTTATTGTACCTTGAAGTATGCCATTTGCTATGGCAAGTTCGGTTATTGAATCAACGAAAATTGTCAAAACACTTCCGGTGAAAAATAATAACGCCCCTGTAACACCGACTTGTCTCAACGAAAACATTGTTGTTAGTTTATTTGTCAACAAACCTAGAAGAATAGCAATTATGTAATAATGCATCAATACTTTTCTTAAAATTCTGTATCTTAATATCTTACCCATCAAAGCGCACGTTGTTCCAAAAATGCAAAAAATTAATGTTGAAATACTAGTTTCGTCCCCTCTCTCTTTTAAAAAATTACTGAAAACTAATCCGAAAGCTTGCCAAGGACCTACTATACATCCCTGAAAAATATTTTGTTTTTGAAATGATTTATTTTCGGGCAGTGAAAAATAATGAAAAATCTAGTTAGAGACAGGATTCCGCACAATGCTTATGGGATTTGGTTTTCGGTTAAATTGATCGAAAATGGTTTTATTTTATTATTTAAACAACACTAAAAAAAGTGTCTATGGACGCATAGCCTAAAAACCAATAGATTTTTAGCTACAGATATCTTTAGCTAGATTTTAGATATAGGGATATCCATTGAATTTACAAACATGTACCATGTTCAATTTTTGTGCTTTTTTTAGAAATAGAAGAATAGTCGAAATCTAGCTAATGTTGGAAGGCGTCACCCTGTATAAAATAATAATGTCATATTCGGATTCAGCATACTCGAAAAAATATTTCTAGAGCTTAGGATTTTTTAAGATTGTGGATTCAATGGATAATCCCTATATATATCAACAATCTTGCTAAACATATATGTAGCTAAAAATCTATTGGTTTTTAGGCTACGCGCCCACGGACACTTTTTCTTAGTGACCTTTAAACTGTAAAATAAAACTATTTTCGATCAATTTAACCGAGAACCAAATTCCATAAGGTTTGTGCGGGATCCTTTGGAAATATTCATCTACGGTGTTCTTTTATTGTAAGTAGCTATATATTTTAAAGTTTTCATTTCTTTAATACGAAATGAAGACATTTTTTATTCATTCACCTATAGGTCACGCTATTGATGAATGAATGAATAACTGAAAATTAAAGACGCTCGACAACAGCTGACGTCATAATACATTTCATAAGCGTCTATATTCAACTGTATAAAAATTTAATTATTTTATGTCAATCGCAACTGAAGATGTATGTAGTTAATATAAAAGACTATATCTCCTTCAGAATCTTTGAAAAAAATTACTGTGGCATATATTAGAACTGTCGACATTAAAAAAAATAGATTACCTATTTTTTGTCACCAAAATTAATAGATTACTTTTTTGTTACCAAAAAATCCGCAATCATTATTCAGGTGTTCATATTAGATTAGATTGTAAATATGGACGCCCGAAAGCTGGGGTCAACACCATCTTAATTGTTCATATTAATTTACATAAATGTTAATGCGAAAACATTAAAAATTAAAATCTACTGCATTTTAATATTCCAAAGTTTTACTGTTGATTTTTAAATATAATTATAATTATTTTCATTGAGATTGTAAATTATAAGCTGATCAATAAAGAACCTTGCACAAACCTTCTGAGATTTAGTTTTCGGTTAAATTGAACTAAAATGACATTATTTTTTAGTTTAAAGGTCACTAAGAAAAAGTGTCCATGGGCGCATAGCCTAGAAACCAATAGATTTTTAGCTGCAGATATGTGTAGCGAGATTTTAAATATAGGGATATGTTTTCGAGTGCGCTAAATCCGAATAATATGTCATTAGTATTTTATGCAGGCTGACATCTTCCATAATTACTTAATTTTCGACTATTTTTCTATTTCTAAAAAAAAGCACAGAAGTTGAACATGGAATGTGTTTGTGAATTCAATTGATTTAAACAATAAAATAAAACCATTCTCGATCAATTTAACCGAGAATCAAATCCCATAAGGTTTGTGCGGGATCCTTTGGTAAATTTTGTTTGGATTGATTTCGAATAGTAAAAACAAAAACACGTGAAAATTCTACAAAATATTTTCTCTTCTCAACGATCGTTTCGGACATTAAGTCCGTCATCAGGAGTACAGACTAGTCTGTACTCCTGATGATGAACTTAATGTCCGAAATAATCGTTGAGAAGAGAAAATTAGAATTTTCACGTGTTTTTTGTTTTAAATATTTGTTATTGATCATGTTCTACCAAGTGCCGAGGGAAAAATGAGTGCAAATTGAATTGATTTCGTTTCAAAATACATTTTCAAACACAAAATTTAAACCTAGAACATCGGTTTATTTTTCTATATTTTAAAAAATTCACACCGACAGGAAAATCATAAAATAATACCTACAAAAACTAAACACATCGCCGCTGCTATCATGTAGCCCCATCCGCCTTCCGGCGGCACAAGATCGTTTTTTGAGACCGTCATCTTTCGATCGACCACTTGTCTTCAGATCTAATTTTGCGTCTTTACGGCCACTTTATTTAATCATTATTTTACGCTATTCGAAATTCACCGGCAAGAATATGAAACTGAATGAACCCAACGACTTAAGAAACTATTGTGTGAGCGTATTTACTAATGTGATTTGTAATTTCTTATCACACGTTTTATTTACTTAAAAATTAAAACTGACAACTTTAATTAGGAATAATAAACTGCCGTGTTTGGCATTCAAAATTTCGTTCGTGCAGCACAGGAGCATATTTAATACACGACTGTGACAGAATTTTCTGTCACGGATGTAAAAGTGAGGTCACGCGAACGCTTAAAAACTATATCTGAGACGCTATTTGACTCTTACTTTTTGACGTGATATAACGTCTTATAAATTGATGAAACACCGGCTGCACGCACGAAAAAGTGTCACGTTCCGCCTGAGCCTGAGCGTGCAAGCGAGAGCGCGGTATATAAGCAATAGAGAGGCACGATCGGCCCAAGCGTCGGCTTGTACGCATTTCTCTCTCTTCTCGCGTGACGTCAGAGAGTTCATCAATGTTTCTTTATGACGTTATCACGTAAAACTATCGTCCGTAAACCGACTTTACAGACAACCAATTTTTGTCTTAAAATGTTCACATCGTAGTATTAGTCCACAGGAATTTTTATTTCGCTTAAATGTAACCGTTTTACATGATAAAACAGCACTAAACATTTTAAATAAAAAGTTGGCGCGAGAATCATATATTTAATACCCTCTATATTGCTAGCAAAGATCGGGAGAAAGACTTAAACACTACGGTGCAAACATATATACGTCTGTCTCACTTATTATACTCTGAGTCCCCTGCTCTTGCCCGTAAATGGATGCGCGTCAGTTTGCACCTGTGAAAGGGAGGTGGCTTGCTCTATTCCACTTACTAATTGCCCCACTACAGCGGCGACACCTGCGCACAACGGGTCAAGTAAAAAGAAGGAGATAGAAACAGTCATTTGTTGTCTCACTTCATGGGCCGTGCTTCCACTTACGACCACTAGCAATATAGAAGTTATTAAATATATTATGGCGAGAACACGAACCGCCATGTTTATTTAATATGGCGTCGTTATTGTAGTATACAAACAAGTGCCAAATAAGGATCGGTATCGTTTACACGAAGTTCGCTTAGTGTGTACTCACGTTTGTGTGTTTACTACAAGTCTGACGTCACACTTCAAACCATCGTGGCAGGCAGCGTGTTTTGACATGTTACAAAATTTCAATTTAAAAATTGAAATAATAGATCAACCCCGTGTTTTTGTGAATTACAAACCGATAATTTCTAATGAAATAGTTATTTCTGCAAATTATATTTTAGGTATTTCAAATGAAATATGGCCGTTAATTAACAAACTCGATTCAATTGCATAAGTATTTAAAATACTAAACAAACTGATAAAATTCCAGTGAAACACGAAGCTAGTTTTGCCGCTAGATTTCATGCTAGGTTTCAAGCTTGCTGTGGCGCTGACTTTCGTTAAGGCTTTTACGTGTTCGCTTCACACGATGCGTGTATTGAAGCTTGCTTTGTGAACGCGTTTGTAGCGCGCGTAGTGATAGTTCGAATATTAACAAAAGTGAACGTTTATTGTTTCTGAACAGAACACACGCCATGTTTGTTTTTGAGCGTTTGTTCACGTCGCCCACGTTTCCTGTTTGGTTCTTGTTCAAAACAAGCAGACAAACAAGCATGAAAAATAGCTCTGATTTTGATTTTGAAATTCATATTGTGACCACGCACGTGAGCCTGCAGTGACGTCATTTCCATCCTCGTAGCCAGTGCGCCAACCAGCATAAGTCCTAGCAGTGATTCTAGCGGCAAAACTAGCCTCGTGTGCAGCGGCCTTTTATCGAAATGTCAAATAATATGCTGATTGAAATAGTTCTGGTTAGATGAAAACAGTAGTCTAATTTTAAATAAAGTAAATATAATTTTATCTTCAGATATAGTAAATAATTGCGATACCAAAGAATTGTCTTAACATTTTTTCATCTAATAATAAACAGGTAAATACCCAATGCTACACGAGAAGAAGTCAGCTTTCAAACAGTAAAATATTTTTTTCAAATCGGTTCAGTAGCTCCTGATACTATCCGCGACAAACATATACAAACTTTTCCTTTCTATAAAGGCCGCTGCACACGAGACTGGATTTTCCGCCAGATTCCTTGCTAGATTTGACTACTTATAGTTTTCTAGCGCTGGTTTCCTTGATTGCTTTTATGTGCTCGCTTCACACGAGACGTCGTTTCAAGCTAGTTTTGTAGGTAGGTTCGGTGCGCGCGCAGTGATAATTAGAACGGTAACAAAAGTAGATGTATTTATTTGTTGTACGTTTGTCCGTGTTGTCCACGTGATAAGATACTGGTTCCTGATTGGTTCTTGCTCAGAGCAAGTAGAGGACCTAGCACGAAAATAGCCCCTGTTCTAATTTTAAAGTCAATTTTGTGAGCCAGCAGGCGAGCCCGCAGTGACGTCATTTTAAGTCTCGTAGCCAGAAGAAGTCCCAACACACTGCAAATCAGAAGTGTGTTAATTTGACACGCCACAGCGTGTTATTTTTTGTAGTCGTTTTAAACACACAAACAGGGGTGTTAATTTCATTACACTTACGCGTGCTTCAATCTGTTTGACCTGTATCGTGTTCACAGACTAACAGACGCACAGAGTTTTTCCAAAAATATGTTTCTTTTGGATTCGGGCGACCTCAAAACGAAAATATATTGTAAAGTTTTGAAAAGTGATTTTTGACCTAAACTAGTAATATATTCCCCACTTGTGGGTTGGAAGGGTAAAAGTAGTATTAGTTATTTAATAAATTTCTTTCATCTTAAAAATAAAAAAAATGAATTGTTTATTTTTCAAATAGTATATTTATGCTGACTTGAACACGTGTTACTTCAAGTTTCTCCATTCTAAAGCCACACCTAAGAGTGTAAAATAAACTTACACGTGTTATTTCAACACACCTATCTATGTATATGTAGTACCTAATTGTGTTATTCTCGTGCTGTGTCACCAAATGTGTTTTGATTCTAAGACACATAACTGTGTTAGTATTGCATATTACACGTGTCGATGTAACACGTCGTGTACTAAAATCATATTTTTTTAACATGGTAAAAAGAATAAACACGCTTATACGCGTTGAAATAACACAGTTTGCAACACGCCTAGATTTGCAGTGCAGTGTTTCTAGCCTCGTGTGCAGCGGTCTTAACATACTTTGCGATTAACTTTCAATTATTGTTTCAATATCCTGAGAGAAAAATATCTGCTCGAAACCGACAAAAGTAAACAACAGTAGGAACACAAACCTCAGAGTTAATTAACTAACGAACTTGAGACAATAAAGTGAATTAAATGTTATTACATCTTTACTTTGTCGGACATTAATTGAGTTTCTCTTCACTATAATTATCCAGCAGATTTCCTTCCTCTGATTAATAGTGGTTCTAATTTAAAAAGGTTGATTGTGTGATATTTTATCAGACAAATACCAATGCGATCTTTTCAATCGAGAATGAAAAACTTTCCGTTTAACGAAACTTACTGATGTAAGCTGCAATTAATATTACAAATTTCGTCTCTATTTAAGGCTATAACGTTGTTTTTTCTCATATTTTTACACGACGGGGAACATATTATGTAGGTAACCATGGCAACGAATAGCAAATATTATATTGAATACTAGCCATTACCCGCGTCACCTCACGCGATATCAGAAATTTTATTTTCTTTATTATAATCAAATGTCGACATTTTTGAAGTTGGAATGGTCCCGTCGCCCAATTGGCTGGATTTTTTTTGAATATTTTGACGTTCATCCAAAAATCCGACCGATCGATGGCGTTAGTGTAAACGTCAAAAAAAAGTTTCACAATATAATAATGTTTTATCCTAACCCAATTGCACACAAAACTTCCACTAACTTTATAATGCATTACAACTATGCACTTCACAAAAGGTTAATAAACAACATTTCATGTTCAGCGATTACATTTTTTTTTTCAAGTTCTATTGTTATACGCTCACTGATTTGTCAAGTTGAAAGCAAACCACGATGAAGATAATTTGTATAAATCTTTTTTTTATAGATAAAGAAGTGTGACTGTCTTTCATGTCCAGCGATTAAAAAAATATTTTTTTTCAAGCTCTATTGTTTACGCTCATTGATTTGTCAAGTTGAAAGCAAACCACGATGAAGATAATTTGTATAAATCTCTTTTTATAGATAAAGAAGTGTGACTGTCTTTCATGTTCAGCATTTAAAAAATATTTTTGCACGACTCCCTAGAAAAAATTGCTGCTTTTCATTTCTGTATAGCGGTTATAAAAAGATCCTTTTTCACACTAATGCGTACAGTAAAACAAAAGTATAATTCGATTTTACTAATCCAATTAATTTTTTAATAATAATTATACTGAATATGTGTTTTTCAGTGCAACAACATAAACACAATATCGCCTTAACTGGTTATAAAAATTTCAATAACTAGTGTGACCTGTGCGAATTATTCGCACTAAATAAGTATAATAATCATCACTTTACAAAATTATTTTTTAAATATGATTGCAGGTATTCAATTCGTTTCTAATTTTGCACACTGCTTATAACGAACGTTCTTCTTTTTGTTGTATTACAATATGAAGCTCAGATGACAGATCGAAGAAATATTTTACTAAAATTGTCATATAGAGGCGCAAGTAGCAAAAGCGTTGAGCTAAGCCGTCAGATGGCATCATGCAGCATTGCTGTGACGTTGTTCAGCTTTGCTCGCTGTTTCAAAATTAAAGCCGTCAGGTGGCAGTATGCAGTATTGTGTCTGTTGTATTACAATATGAAGGTCAGATGACAGATCGAAGTGTTGACGTTGTTTAAAAATTAAAGCCGTCAGATGGCAGACGTTGTTCAGCGTTGCTGTATTTTAATAAATTTACAAAAACAAAAGCAATAACAAATTTTTTAGTTGTCGATGTCAGTAGAGCAAGCAATTATCTGTAAAATGATATATAAATAATTTATGTGGAGAAATTGTGAGGTTTTTTCTAAAAAGGGAGGCAAACATCTTTAACCTTAGCGTATTAATATATACGATTACAGTTATTTGATAAATGCTCATTTGACACAATGTTAAAAGAGCATGAAAAATTCCGGGCGGTAAACGGTGCCGCCGTCACGCACACAAGCTACTTATTATTTGGTTACGATGAGGTGTTAAAATTGGCATTTACGCGAGTGAATTTGCAGACAAAATCAACGCACAAACGATGAAAACCACAAGAGAAAAGCTCGCACTTTGTATATTAAGACGCCTAATATATACTTTTGAGCGAACATGTGGTGAGAGCGCTTAGTCAGCTTAGTACTCTTAAAACAGGTATTAATATTAAACCTTTGAATATTGCACAGACTATACATACGAGAAGATACTATAGGAGTCCGCACAAATCTTATGAAATTTGGTTCTCGGTTAAATTGATCGAAAATGATTTTATTTTATAGTTTAAAGGTCGCTAAGAAAAAGTGTAAATGGGCGCGAACTAATAGATTTTTAGCTACAGATATGTTTAGCGAGATTTTAGATATAGGGATATCCATTGAATTCACAAACATGTACCATGTTCAAATGTGCTTTTTTTTAGAAATAGAAAAATAGTCGAAAACTAGTGTTGGCAGGTGTCACCCTGTATAAAATAATAATTTCATATTCGGATTCAGCGTATTTGAAAACATATTTCTAGAGCTTAGGATTTTTTAAGATTGTGAATTCACTGGATATTCCTATATTTCAAATCTCGCTAAACATATCTGTAGCTAAAAATCTATTGGTTTTCAGGCTGTGCACCCATGGACACTTTTTCTTAGTGACTTTTAAACTATAAAATAAAACCATTTTCGTTCAAGTCAACCGAGAGCTAAATCCCATAAGGTTTGTGCGGGGTCCTTTTCTTTGAGCGGCGCTCAAAAGAAATTGTACAGTCCTATAATTAAATAATTTAAACTGACTGACTGACAGAGAGTGCACAGCATAAACCGGTGGGCCTAGATTAGTGGTTTCCAAACTTATCTGACCTACCGCCCAGAAAAAATATTACTCAGCGCCTCCTGGAAATTATTTTTTTAAATTTTAATAGAAATTAAACCCAAAGATATATTTATTAATGTTTCTACCTTTTTCGTAAGATATAGTAAAGAAGGGTGTAAATTAGAAACATTGCAGTTTGAAATTATGAAACTATTTATTGAACTCATTCATCATCCCCAAATGCACCTGTGGCAATCACTGCCCCCCTGGATCGCTGCAGCATCCACCAGGGGGCGGTAGCGCTCATTTTGGGAATCACTGGTCTAGATACATGAAATTTTGCATAGAAGTTCCTTATATAACGTAGTTAAGGCTAGATTTGGTTTGGTTATCAAAGTGAAAATTGGAAATTCGAAAATCACAAATAGGCACTCCTATTTCACTTATCTGTTTTGATGTACTGATAAGTGGCTGATGACCTTAGATGTTGAGCGTCTATAACCTACAATCTATGCTGGTAAGAACGTTTTGTGAGCCCTCAAACTTGTACTTACCCAAAAAGTATTGTAACAGCGGAGTTCAATGATCGTTTCACGGAAGCGGCATTCTGTGATTTTTTTTCTACGCAGTCGCCATATTCTGAAAATAATAAAACCAAAAATAAAATAAAATGACAAACTCAGTTTCCACTAATCATAAATTAGAAGAACTTTTCCATGCTTACAATATTAAATTTTGACCAAATACAAGCAAAAAACTGATGAAACACAGATTTTTTTAAAATGTTTTTTAAGAAGTTCCAATCTTTCTTTTTTTTCCTTGACATTTTTGTATACCTAACGGTCAACACGAATAAAAATTATTTCTATTTCTATTATCGCTCGCAGGTGCAATTTTGACAGATTGTGTATCATACTTATATATAAATGTTCCCTCAAATTTGCACCCTTTTACGATTGAATTTTTACAAGATACAAACAAAAAACTGAAGAAACACAGTTTTTTTAAACTCCTTTTTAATGTTTTTTAAGAAGTACCAGTCATCGCTTGCAGGTGCAATTTTGACAGATTGTGTATCATACTTATATAAATGTTCCCTCAAATTTGCAACCTTTTACGATTGAATTTTGACAAGATACAAACAAAAAACTGATGAAACACAGTTTTAACTCTTTTTTAACAAGTTCCAGTCATCGCCCGAAGGTGTCGTTTTGACAGATTGTGTATCATAAACGCCCCCTCAAATTGGCACCCTTTTGCGATTTTATGGAAATGTTTAGAGTCAAATTCATTTTACTGGCCTAAAATGAACTGTCGCGTCTTATAAGTCTTGAATTACTTGCAAACTCCATTTTTTAAAATGAACTTGTTCATTCTAAAGCTATAGCTTAACATTTCCACAAATATGACATCTTTAAAGATGATTCCTTTGATAAATACATTCTGTGAAAAAAAGTACAATGCAATGAATGAATACAAATATACAGAGTGTCCCAAAAATACGACCGAGGATTTTGATGCTTATTTTTTTTTAATTGTACCTACTTTCTAACATCACACTGTATTTAATACGTATGTGTGTAAATATATATTCTATCAAGGGCGTAGATAGAAGGGAGGCAAAGAGGGTAACTACCCCCCCAGGACCATAATAATATAAAACTGAAAATAATACGAATACCTGGCTAAAAAAAAATATTTAGAAATAGGTACTTCTTGAAAAATAAATTGTAAAATTGGTTTGGGAATTAATATATTGCTTGACACCTTCCTTCGTGAATATTCTTGTGTGATAAGTACCTAATAATAAAACACAAAAAAATATTTATTTTTTTGCTTTAATCCCCCCCGCCAGTAAAAAATTTCTACGCCCTTGTATTCTCTTCTACTTATTATTTAGTCAGTTTGTCGCTATAAAAACAAGATATAGACTTCTTAATCTATGTACCAAAATACATACTTTAATATTATAAACAGGTAAAGTTTGTAAATTTGGATGTAGGAGGTAATCTCCAAAGCTAACCATACGATTACAATTTTTTTTTACCAATATTTAGAATGAACCTTCAGGATGGACTTAGGCTATATATTATCGCGTTAAAATAAAAGCGCTTTTCGTGGAAACCAATTTTGTTAAAACGGTGGCAATCTACAAATTCGGGCGAAGCCGAACCGGGCCGCCAGCTATTAATGTTTTAATAGAATAGGGCGATTCATATGTAAATTTGAAAGGAATATAAAATATGTAAACAATTTCAATCAATAAAAGATACATTAATTTCCTTTACCCTTTACATTTATATTCTAAATTGTAAGTATACATATTATACTATACAATATGTAAACACGTAAGGTGCACATAGGGAAATTAGCATTGGGAAAAAATACTTGGATCAGAGTTAGCCATGACTGCATTAATTGTTATTTCTATTGAATTATCATGGTAATCTTGAGGATTGCTATTTTATTTTGATTTATTATTATTTTACTTGGCTTTTTTAGTAATAAAAAGCTCTTATAAATCATTATTTTAATTTTTTTGTACAAAAATAAAACAAAAAAACAACTCCATCTCTATGGAAATATTTCATTCAAAAATTGCCTGACTAGTATGACGTATGCGCGTTGGTAAATCAGTGACCCAAATGTCTTTAGGTTCAACACGAATAGGCGGAGATATTTGATCTCGCACCATATTTAAGTATTTTTGGGAATTTAATGTTCCATTGATAAAAAAAGTCCGATTATGTTGTAATCATTTGAATATTTTCTTCGGTAGTATACACATTCATTTTGCAAAAGAATATTATCTGTCAAATTGAAAAACAAGATTTCAAGGCTCACTCTGATCCAGTCATTTTTTCCCAATGTTAATTTCCCTATGTGTCCCTTACGTGTTTACATACTGTATAAAATATAAGCGCTTTTCGTGTAGACAAATTTTGCAAAGTCAGTCGACGAAAAAACGGTGGCAATTTACAAATTCGGGTGAAGCCGGACCGGGCCGCTAATCAGAAAATAAAATTGGTCGTTCAGTAAATAAAAGAACAATCTGTATCAAGTTTACTAAAAAGTTCAATAAATGAACCGTCTGTGTAAGTCCAAGGATAGCATCCACGTTTGTCCTGGGTGCAGCAGTTGTCCCGGAGGATTACTTACGTAAGTTAATTACACTGATTGTAAAGTACAGTTATGGATAGATTACAATGTCTTCCAGTGGTTGCGCTATGATTTTACGCGAGGGGTAATAATAAAACACCTATTTATATATTTACCTAGAACGAATTTTTGTCTATTTGTACCGGCATGACTAGAGTATACTACAAAACTGTTTTTAATTGATACACTACTGATTGTGTTTAGAGTAACTATAATTTTATGTTGTTCCCTCATTTTAATATCTATAGAGAGATGTAAGTTATATACTACTAGCGGTCCCGTCTAGTTTCACCCGGGTGCAAAAGAACGAATAGGGAAGGGAGGGACATGAGTACGCACATTCATCTTAGTTTACCGAGATGAATGTTGGGTCCAAATTTTTTGCAGTTTTCGGCAGTTCCCTGCTTTATTACTTATTTTAAACTCAAACCTCCATTTTTGATGAAAATATTTTTTTTAAGTAATAATTATTTCTTTTAAATCAATAATTACTGTATAATTAATAAAATATAGTAAATATTTAATCGAAAACATTGTAGGAAAATTATTTTTATATATAGGTACTGTAATAGTTTTCAAATGAGCTATTATTTAGATTTATTTAATTTTAATTAGTCGTAAATAAAACTAAAATAAATTTAAATGATAGCCTTAGAAAAAGGCAATGTATAAAATAAAAAAAAAAACATTAAAAACATATTTGTCCAAGGTGGGACTCGACCCACGACCCTGATATTAAGAGTCGCGCGCTCTACCGACTGAGCTAACCGAGGTTCGGGATATTTTTCGGGATAGTCTGTTAGGGCATTTCACCTGAATATAAGTATATGGTGAAAAATGTTGACTGACATTTTTCATTGATTTTCCGCTTCTATTAGTCGTAACGTGATATTATATAGCCTATAGCCTTCCTCGATAAATGGGCTATCCAACAAAAAAAAATTCAATTCAAACCAGTAGTTCTTGAGATTAGCGCGTTCAAACAAACAAACTCTTCTGCTTTATAATATATTAGTATAGATTCATTATACTCATTGTGTTTACATTGAAAATTAAAAGAAATTCTATAGACATTTTCAAAAAAAATACAGCTAGGTGTAACATGTATGGGGTTTGACATATTATTTAATGTCTAATCCGCCATTTTTTATATACATACAGTAATACTAACAGCGTGTAAAATGTAATGTGTTTATGGTTTAAATTTCTATCACCAGATGTCGTATCGTTTCATGTAAAATCCCAATACAATTTGTCAAGTGATAGTCAATTTAAAGAACAATTGTTATTGCATAAAAGTGTGATTTATTTGAATATTTATATAACAAAATACTAGTTGTATTCGATCACGCGTTGCAGTGGCTCAGTCTGGTTTGAGTGTGTTGCTGTAACGTTCAACAGATAGCGCTCCCGTTGCCGTAAAATATTTAGTATAGCGTGCGTTGCTTTAACGTCTAACAGATGACGCTATTAAAAAAAACATGTTTTCACTTGACACAGATGTGACATAATAAAAACACGCATGTATTCGAGTGCAACGTTGTGTCAAAAATTTCAAAGCAATCGATGATGAACTTTCGGAGATTAAAGATGTTGAACAAACGAACATTTATATTTTTATTTATAAGATGAAGAATAAGTTATCAATAATGCTCTCTGTACAGACACCACTGACCTGACAGGATTTACTATGAAATGGTTTTTCTCTAGCCAACCTCATTAAACCTCAACTTCAAGAGATGATAAATTTTTAGTAAAAAGATTAAGGTCAAAAGTATGACTGTTTAGTTCTTCATACGTTTTCTTTAAAGTAATAAAACATTTGAACAAGTTTTAATAATTGGTTGACAGTGGATATATTATTTAAAAAAAGTTCCAGTCAATTGAGTGACGGGACCATTCCAACAATGTTGACATTTGAAATAATATAATATTGAAAATAAAGTTTTTGTCATCGCGTGCGGTGTCGCGGGTAACGGCTAGTATTAAATATAATTATATTTGCTATTCATTTGCATGGTTACCTAACCTACATGTTTCACGTCATGTAAAAATTTATCAAAGCATGCTTAAATAATTTCTTGCTGACAGATCTACAGAACAAAGACCAGCTGATTTTTTTATTTTCCAAATATTTCCGAATCTACAAAGTTTAGAAAACAAATTTTTCTTAAAAAAATAAATACAATAATAAACCGTTATGAAAAGTATACCATCATTACATAAAAAAATAACCAAATCTTTGATTAACGTCTGATTAGAACTCTTCAATAAATAAAATTATCGACCAATTTTTCAGACAATATATTAACCAAAAAATATATATAATTAATAAATTAACGTTTCAATCCGGATTTGGATCTTCTTCAGAACTGATCTAAAAAATATAAAAAATAATTAATATTTAAATTTTAAAGATTTTATAAAAAGCTAATTAGAAGTTAAATATTAATTATTTTTTATATTTTTTAGATCAGTTCTGAAGAAGGTCCAAATCTGAATTGAAACGTTAATGTATTAATTATATATTTTTTGTTAATATATTGTCTGCAAAATTGGTCGATAATTTTATTTAATAAAAAAATAACGTTACAGCATATATCTCTCTTGCGTATGCGCCGATTTTCCCCAAAAACAATAGGGCTCTTCATAATTGCATATCAAATATTCTCCTAAAATTTGGTTTCAATCCACTCATCTGTTTGACCTGTATCGTGTATACAAACAGACGCACAGACTTTTTCCAAAATCATGTTTTTTGGATTCTGGGGACCTCTAAACGAAAAAATAATGAAAAATTTGGACCTAAATTAGTACCATTCCTCATTTATGGTGTTGGAATGGTAAAAATGTGTGGACAAAAAATGAATCATACTATTTATTTGCAACCGAGTCGTCAACTTGCAAAAAAATAATTTTAAAAGTAAAATTTGTTCAGCATAATTAATTCGTTTGCCAAAACATATTTCCATTATTATTGACTAGCGATGTGCGCAACATGTTTCAATAAATTTTCTGTTAGATAAACAATTTACGGTTTGCAAGAAATTAATAATGGCTATAAAACAATGATTATCATAATGTGCAGAACAATATGTTCCAGGAAAAGAGCTACCATTTTTAACCGATTTCAAAAAAAGGAGCAATTCGACGCGTATGTATTGTGATCCCAAACATCTAATGCCGTGTTTGGTTGGTAGTAAAATCGTGCAAGTAGGACGTGAATATGTTTCCATTGACGCATCGCTTTTCACGGGATGTGTTACGTTTCATTTTTGCTTGCTGTGTGTATGCGTTGGACAGCTGTGCATTAGTGCTTGTTGTGTGTGTGTGTTGGAGAGGTGAACATGGCGTTTGTCGATACGTCTTATTAGATTTTCGTTAGACGATAGGGCGGCGAAATTTAACTACTAGAATTTCGCTTAAATTTATGTTTCACATCTTATCGAAAATTAAAAATTTCAGGGAAGAAAATATTTTAATTGCTAGGTAAGCAAGTCAGACATAGTTATTTTATAGCGACATATTAATTATGCCAAAAAATAAAGATTTCGAAAATGTAAAAAAAGTATGTATCCATTTGAAAAAAAAATGCATGTACATTTCCGATTGTGTTTGAAGTACAAAAAAATATACTCCAGCAGTTTCCAATACTAAATTTTGAGTTGAATCTCTATACATTGATATAAAATTTTTGTAAGGTTACATAAGAAAATATTCGAGAAAAAGGTGATTGATATATTAGGTTAACAGACAGTTCTTGTTTATTATTAATACTTGCACATGTTTGGAGTACTATAAAAAATAATTATTAGGTACTGTGTGTTTAGTTAATAAACTGATAACGCTTTTCTTGAATATTTTCTTATCTAACTTTATGACAATTTTATATGAATACAAATATATGTTGCCATTTGAAAAAAAAATGTATGTGTACCTCCGGTTGAGTTCGAAGTATAAAAAAATATACTCCAGCAGTTTCCGATAAATTTTTCGAGTTGAATACAAAACTATGAAAAATTGGTATAAAAACTTTGATAAGAAAATTATTCAAATCTTTAATTAACGTCTGAATAGAAATAAATAAAATTGTCGATCAATATATAGTCTGAAAAAATTGGTCGACAATTTTATTTATTTGAAAAGAATTATTCCCTGTTGCTATTATCGGTGAACACACTGTATTTAATAATTAAAAAAAATAAGGCATAAAGATAACGTCCCTACCACAAGTGCTGCCTCTCGTGGTTAATCGGAGGCACTGCTCTCTCATGAAAAAGGTTCATTAGTAGAATGCGAAAACAGACGATGGTTGTTTTTTAGGTTCTCGACTTTTACAGTAACATATGCATTATAATAATGTTTTCACGCAAAGTGGACTGAATATTCACCTACTGCAAAGAGATGGCCGACGCGACGTCATATTGATATATTTGTTCAGCAATTGAAATGAACATAATTTTGCTTTTATGTGCGGCATACGGTTCCACCTGCTTACTTAAAAGCTTGCATGTGTGATAAGCACAGTTTTATAGGCAATTCAAATAAAGCTCGATTTGATATTTATTCATTTTTCTGTAACTTATCGAATTTCATTTTAATTGTGATAAGTCAAAATAAAAATTTCTAGTCAAACTTTTTTCAAGATTTCAAAATTCAGTAAATAAAAATAAAAATCTTCTATCAACTAAATAGGTACTGTTTTTACAATATCTGATATTACCATTCAAACCCACAAGTGGGGAATGGTATTAGTTTAGGTCAAAGATCACTTTTCAAAAATTTTACAATATCTTCCGTTTTGAGGTCTTCCGAATCCAAAAAACATATTTTTGGAAAAACTCTGTGCGTCTGTTAGTCTGTTTGTCTGTGAACACGATACAGGTCAAACGGATGAGCGGATTGAAACCAAATTTTGGGAGGTTGTTTAATATGCAAATATAAAGAGCCCTATTGCTTTTGGGGAAAATCGGCGCATGCGCAGAAGAGATATTTGCTATAACGGTGTTTTTTATATAATAATGGTATACTTTTCATAACGGCTTATTAATTTATTTATTTTTTCAAGAAAGTTTCGTTACAAAAAATTTTTTTCTTAACTTTATAGTTTCGGAAATATTTTGAAAATAAAAAAAATCAGCCGCTCTTTTGTTTTATGTATCTGTCAGAAATAAACTAGTTCGGCATGTTTCAATTAATTTTTGCATGACGTGGAACATAATATTATGTAGGTAACCATGGCAACGAATAGTAAATATCATATTGATTACTAGCCATTACCCGCGTCACCTCACGCGATATCAGAAATTTTATTTTCTTTATTATAATCAAATGTCAACATTTTTGAAGTTGGAATAGTCCCGTCGCCCAATTGGCTGGATTTTTTTTAAATATCAAAAAGAACTTCTTTAAAAACAATATATGGTTTTGCCGCTAGATTCCTTGCTTATATTTGGCTGCTAGGTTTCAAGCATGCTGTGGCGCTGTATTTCGTGATGGCATAAATGTGTATTCGCTTCACTGCACGATGCGTGTTTGGAAGCTGGCTTTGTAGATGGGTTTGATGCGCGCGCAGTAACAGTTCGAATGTTAACAAAAATGAGCGTGCATTGTCTCTGAACAGAACGCAATGACGCCATGTTTGTTTGTGGGCGTTTGCCCATGTCGCTTACGTGACAAGATACTGTTTTCTGCAGATAAGTTCTTGATCAGAGCCAGCAGAGAAACAAGCACGAAAAATAGTCCCGGTTCTAATTTTAAAATCTGTAACCACGCGCGAGAGTCCGCAGTGTCGCCATTTCCATTCTCTCAGTCTGCACAAGTCCTAGCAGTGATTCCAGCTGCAAAACCAGCCTCGTGTGCAGTGACCTTAATATAGCCAGTGTGCAGGATAATAAAATATAACTGTCTGTTATATAAAAATAAACCTTGATATGATGTTATGCAACAAAAACTCTTCATATGCTAACGTTTATTAATTATTAATATAGTACTTAACGCAAAACCCATTAAGAGAAATTATCAGAGAAGGGATTTGTTTGAATATATTTATAATTAACGTACAATTATTATGTTATACTACTCTGAAATGTGTTGGTAACAAAGTGTGTCAGCTTTATTTTTTGGTTTTGTTCCAGTTTTAATTATTTAACTGACATATGAATTATATATTTAAAACAGATTACTATGTTTAATTCTATATCTATCTATGGGCTATGTGTAAGGAGGCGGAGTTACAAATTTTGTAATGCGAGCGTTTGTGGTGGGCACTAGGGGAAACTTCAAGCTCAAATTTTCCGTATGTCAATGAGCAATGTTTATTAAAAGTGAAAAAAGTTATAATTTTACGAAGCTTTTTAATTACAAAGAAAACATGGGAAAACTAAGCGATTTGGAAATGCTTGCTGTGTTCCGGGCTGTTGCGCTGGTGGCGATTTAAGTAAAATAAAGACCATTGGCGCCTTAATTTGACGTTCCGCTGTCAGTGTAAACAAATTAACATCAATTTTCCTTATTGCACATACCGCTAAACTAGCGGTATGTGCTTTATTATCGCTTTGTGCGTCAGAGCTGACTTTCGTTCATATAAGAAGTTATATTTAAGTTAATTTCACACGAAATCCATTCAAATTGAAGCTTTTTGAAAAGAGGAGATTCTAATCTATAAAATAGAACCATTTTTAAATCAATTTGAGTTCATAAATACTATTAAAATTGTAATTGAAAATCACAAACAGCAGTTGTCGGTTGGTCTGTACGTATGTACGTACGTACGTCACGACTCTACAGATCGCAATTTTGGTCGGATTGCCTTGGGTTATATTTTATTCACTTTGTTTACTATCAGACCAGAACCCTATTTAAATTCACTAAAATGTGTTCAGTAGTTTAATTTTTATAAACAGTTTTATTTTTTATTATTTTTGACAGCTAATATAGTTTAAAAACAATATAATAATCGCTGTGAAAATATAGTGTAATCCATAAAACAAGTGCTACACTTGTATACCGTGATAACACCACTGGACGTATTAGGCAGCCGTGGCGTAATGGTTATGCCGTTGGATTCCCAAGGGCAAGGTCCTGGGTTCGATTCCTTACGGTATCATTGACTTTTTTCTTTTTTTTTTCTTTTTATTTTGTTTTATTTTATTCCACTTGATATTAATTATATATTATATTATGTATAGTTCTTAATTTTTTTTATTTTTGCAAACTTAAAAAAAAATATTTTTTCAATTTTTAATTATTTATTTCTTTAAATTTTTAAATCTTTTTAAATTTATTAAAAATATTTTTTAATTGTTATTTTTTTATCATACAGTGGAAAACTTGCGGGATGTGCACTTTTGGTTTTGCCAACTATTACATTTTTTTTTGACACATCATGGCCATCTAAAGTTTTTGACATATCACTATAGAAACATGTCGCGATTTCCATAAAAGTGAGTTCAATAATTCTCTATTACCCACTAACGGCGCTAGTAGGCTTCGTACACACAGCCTACATAAAATTCGCGTGTCACAATTTTGGCCGCGCTAATTTCCAAAACCACTGAACCGATTTTAATGAAATTTTATAAATGTGTCTTGCTTGGTGCAACTTACGCTACAGGATAATTTTTAATAAATATACAAAATTACGGTGTTTTTCTCAGAAAAAAACGGTTTTAGTAACATGTAGCGACGCCGACATTTGATAAATTTACTCAAAGATATTAGTTGAGAAGCAAACAAAAAAGACTGTTTAAGTACTAATTAGCGACATCTGTTAGAATTTGCTCAAAGCTATTAGTTCAGAAGCAAATCTTGTAGAATTTGCTTAAAGCTATTAGTTCAGACGTCGGGCCGCAAACGAAATACATTTTGCAGAATAATATCTATCGCACCCGGGTGAAACCGGGACGGACCGCTAGTAATGTAATAAAATAAGACTCCTTACAATAACTAGTATAGTGTACAAATCTAAATAAAAAACAATATTTATTCACTAAACATATTTATTGGTCAATGTTTCGGCATGAATTTTTGTCTTCCTCACGACTTTTACTAGTTTCTTGAGACAAAAAAATTATGCCGAAACATTGACTATTAAATATATTTATTCAACACGCGTGAGTAATATATAATTTCGGGGCCCTGCTAAATTCGGGCGAAATAATTAATTACTTTATGACGCCTAGAGTGCGAATAATGAGCCGAAACTGTACGGTAATATATTACTGCACAGTTTCTGGACCAATAGGAACGCTGTAGCGATTTTTATATATGAAAACAGCATCGCAATTCAGCGAAAGTCAGGGCCATCTTGTGTGCATCGAGGGCGGTGGGTACGTCAATCAATGAAGTGATTTATTATTTCTCCCTCTTTTATCAGGGCCCCGATTACATTTTATTACTCGTGCTAGTTGAATAAAGTATTATGTGCGACTATTGATCGAAGGAGAATATTCCACTCACGCGTTAACGCACTCGCTACGCTCGTGCGGCAAATTTCACGTTCATGGAATCTTCTCCTTTTCTCACTAGTCGCACAATATACTATTATTAAACAAATATTGTTTTTAATTCAGCTTTGTATTCTGTACTTATCATAAATATAATGATGTTTAACAATCTACTATTATTTAATAACAGTATAATTCTACAAAAAAAATAACAAGCCCCTTAAAATAAAAATAGTTCAGAGATAAAATTAAGACTTTATACAATGAGTGTGTTATCTTTGCTTGCACAACCTGAGTGATTGATTTATTGTTATAATGTTTTTCTTACATCAGAAGGCTTGTTAAGCTACGCCCACTGTGAATAAAATATTTAATTAATTATTTTTTTAAAGTATATTGTTAGGTTTACAATTTTTTTAAAGGTATACTGTAAATCAGAAGTTCCCAAACTTTTTTGTCTCGTAGACCACTTGTCATGTTTTTCGGGTTTGGGTAGACCCCCTGCTTATCTGGTATTGATTTTTTGCAAATTCATTAATTTCAAACAACCGTATAGTGTTACTCACTTTGAACGATTTAAATTTATAACGGTAGTGAAATGTAGTGTGAAATGTTTAGTTTTATACATTTATTAATTAGATTCAAATTAAACGTATCAAATTAAAATTTACTTTCTGTTACATAAAATAACTAAGCAAAAAATAAATGCTTTTAGTGTAAGGGACGAACCTGATGCTTTAATAATAAATTTTCAACATTTGGCATCAATTTAGTTAGATTTAATCTTAAATCTCTTCGGTTAAAGATGCCCAGTTTATTTCTTTTTTTGTTAGGAGATTCACTATCGTTGACCCCCCATTTTTATTTCATGGACCCCAAATTTTTTTCCCGCTGACATGGACTCCTTGCAAGTTGTCGTCGACCTCTGGGGGTCGATATAGACCACTTTGGGAATCACTGCTGTAAATAAACAAATATCAAACTTTCGGCCCTTGTGGTGTAATATAGTATTAATTCAAAAATTAAAACGTTGTCGGGAACTAAGCAGGAACGAGCCGCTTGTAACGTTTTAACAATCGTCTGTTTCAGTTTAGAATCAATCTAGGAGTATGAAATGCTAATATTTCGATTTGCATTTTGTAACACTGTACGTAGGCAGGTTCAATCGCTTTGTCCTTTTGCCTCGATTTCAGCCATGCACTTTGTCACTACAATAGAAATGATTTTTTTCTTTGACCATGCGTTTTCTTTGTACGTGTACATATATTTGAACCTTTGTTATTTTATTTTGCATACGTGTCTATAGAATGAAAACCGATACAGAATTGGATGTGGTTTCAATCGTATCGGTCATATTGATTTCCGGTTAAAGTTATTAACTTATTATGCAAATCGGTTAAGTAAAAAAAATAAAAAAGACGGGTTGCACTCCGGGAGTACCGGCCGAAGTGAAAACCTATATGTATTTAAACTAAATTTCGCTAGTAGCAATATAAGTTACATGCAGTGCAAAAAATTATAAGCTATAAGCTTTGACAAAACATTAAGAGATGTCGCTATGCATCCAGGTTTCGTAAAACTACACATTTATAAAATTACATGCAGCCAGTCACTACAAATTTTTTAAATTTGTAGTTTTACGAAACCTGAGTACATGGCGACATCTCTTAAGGTTTTGTTAAAGCTTATACCTTATAATTTTTTGCACTGCATGTAACTTATATTGCTACTGACATCTAGCGAATTTTAGTATATGTACTGCCGAAGCAAGTACGGTAGACTGTCTCAACAACTCGTCAGGGTCACGTGACCCTGACGCCTGACGCGTCAGATCTGACGCGAGTTTAACAGTTTTTAACCATTACAAAAAAAGTGTACAACGCCGCTAAAGAAGTTTTCACTTCAAAAAACAATGTTTACAGGGTCCGGCAATTGATTTTCAGAACAAAGCTGTCGTTTAGTGATGTGTCGCTCCTGAGCGAGTCGTTCATGATGAACGGCTCCTTTCTCGGAGCGGAGCGAGTCGCTCTTTTTTTTTGTGAATGACTCACTCTGAGCGCCATTGCTCTGTGCTGAGCTGTTCTGTACTGTTGCATTCGCGCATTTACAGAGCGCACACAGCACAGGCCACAAAGGCACTAGTGAATTTTGCACGTACGGAGTTATTTTTGCTGAGTCATTTAATGTTGAATGACACACTGTAAGTGTAATAGTACTAAGCTTACAGTGACTTAAACCATTCACATTGACGTCGTTGACAAAGATATAATATTATTATTGTTAAGCTTTTATTATACTTTATAGTTTATCCGAAATGTGAATAATATAAGATCATAAGCATATAAAAAACGAGCTCAGAACTGAGTGTGTGTATTGTGCTGTGCAATGCTACGTGACTCTTGAGCAGTGAGCATGTAGGATGACAGTTCACACCTCTGCAGTCTGCACACTTGTGTAGTGCGTACTGTCTAGTGTCACTCCTTTGAACGACTCGCTCTGAGAGACTATTTTTAGTGAGCGGAGCGCACTGAGCCAGCTCCCAATAAAGAGTCATATGGACCCATCACTATTGTTGTTGTTGAATTGAAGTGTTTCTATCCGATTTGTACTATTGGCCGGTTGCAGAGTATAGAGTTGGGACAACTGAATCGATCGCAACGTTAGCTGTGGACTAAATGAGCAATAAATCATGCAATTGGTTATAGAGCAGGGGTGGCGAACTTTTCTACATCTACGTATCAATTTTTTTTTTTAATTTTAATGTGGCCATGACGTTCCAACAAGCAGCCAAAGAAATTTAGTTGTCAAAAAAATAAATCAAACAAATTAAAAGAATAATTTCGATAAAACACTGAGCGTCACGAAACTTTTTCGTATTTTTTATGTTGATAGGTAGGTAGTCATTTTTTTCGACATCTAGCATATTTTTAATTATATCGATTTTGCACCTCAATTAATGCCGTGATTCCCAAAATAATCTGTCGCGTGCCATAGGTTCGTCACCCCTGTTATAAAGTACATAAAATATTTGTAAAAAAACATTTTAAAAACAAATCTTTAATGAATAGTACTAAAAAGTAATTTTTTTTATGATTTCGGTTCATAATTAATACAGTCTGGGTTGTGAGAATACCTGATTATAGGTAGACAGTGACTTTAGACTGTGATCATATATCACATTTTAATATTTATGTAGGAATAGTCTAATGGCGTCAAACTCTTTGTAATGTAGAAGATTAGAATGTACTCACAGAAATTAATTTGTGTAAATGTGCAGGGAAATGAAAGTGGATAAAATGGATATTTTTTCAATAGATTTTTCGACTAGACTCGACTTAAAATTCTACAATGTCTTCCTTATGGAGAAATAATAATAATAATAATAATGCGTTTAAAGTCCGTTTCTCGACTTTATGTCATATAACAGACGCCATTCGCACCATTACTATTTTTTTTTTACCACACTTCCCGTTACTTTCTACAATTTTAAATTTGCAACTTAATTAATAGCAATGGGCGAATGAAGGAACTTTTAGGAAATTAAGGATAAGGTAGGCAAATTTTGAGCATAGGAGTCTGGCAGGTAATCGGCCATGGCCTTGAATAAGGAACCCTCTCGATATTTATCTGGAATTATTGAGGGAAACCATGGAAAACCTTAACAATATGGCAGGTACAGGAATTGCCGTTTCTCGGCGAGAGGCAGTAGATAAAAAGTCCTAGTCACACCTGTCCCCGCCGGGATTCGAACCCGGTACCTCCCGCATGCGAGTCTAGTGCTCTCATCGCTATACGTCACCCCGCTCGGTCCTTATGGTGAAATATAGGTATATGTGATCAATTTAAAGTCGTTTTTCTGACAATGTTTTCTGCAACCCAGCGAGAGTAATCAAAGTGTTGTTTCAATGAAGAGATTTTTTACAAAAAAAAATATTTTTTTGAGTTACATATTCTAAGTTTTGTAAAAGAATTCAAGTATAATTGAATTATTGTAATACAACTTCCGTTTCTGATAATTCTTATCGTTTCGGTATAAAAATATAAAACGAGATATTCATAAGAAAGAATCATTTACTTCGTTAAAAGCATTTCCACTTCTCAAATATATGTATTTATTTGAATATTAAAATTACTCAAAGAAAAAGTTTAAAGGTTTTTTATATATAGAGGGTTGAAATGCTAATAATATGGAAATATTGAACCGTTTGCTAAGAAGAAAGAGTTAAAGATTTAAATATATATTACAATAATTTTTTTTAATACTGAAAGGACCCCGTACAAACCTTATGAGAGTTGGTTGTCGGTTAAATTGATCGAAAGTGATTTTATTTTATAGTTTAAAGGTCACTAAGAAAAAGTGTCCATGGGGCGCGTAACCTAAAAACCAATAGATTTTTAGCTACAGATATGTTTAGCGAGATTTTAGATATAGATTGAATTCACAAACATGTTCCATGTTCAACTTTTGTGCTTTTTTTAGAAATAAAAAAATAGTCGAAAACTAGGTAATGTTGGAAGGTGTCACCCTGTATAAAATAATAATGCCATATTCGGATTCAGCGCACTCAAAAACATATTTCTAGAGCTTAGGATTTTTTAAGATTGTAAACATATCAGTATAGCTAAAAATCTGTTAGTTTTTAGGCTATGCGCCCATGGACACTTTTTATTAGTGACCTTCAAACTAACCATTTTTTTATCAATTTAACCGAGAACCAAATTCCATAAGGTGCGAGGTTCTTTGGTTCAAAAATGCCCATAGCAACACATTTTAATGATCGACTTTTTTGAATTACAAACACAAAATATATTTTGAAAGTACAAAATAAAGCAGCTAATTACAAAAATAAACGCCAATAGCGTATGTGCCATACGACAAATACGCTAATAAAAGTTGTAGAGCCTGCAAATAAAAAAATAACACTTGTTTCAAGGTCCGTTTGAATTTTTAAGCGAAATTGTTCTGCAAATACAAAGCATAAAATGTTTAAAAATTAGAAAATAAATTATTCACTACATTGTTATCGCGACGAAAACAGCGATTCGTTTCTTATCAAGATTTATTTTGTGCTTTTGCACGCACATTAAATTTCATTCAATTGTGTGCAGCTTGTTAAATCCTTCAAAAATAGTATAAATTTAAGTGGCTAGTAACGGGATTTGGTGACTAATTATATTACACACCTTTCAATAAATGTCAACGAACAAGAAAATTAATTATTTATTGAAATTATTAGATCCTATACATTTATCAGATGTAAATTTGGAAAATTTCTTATAGTCAACTAGCTAAAAATAAAAAAATTACAGCCAATTGGGCGACGGGACCATTCCAACTTCAAAAATGTTGACATTTGATTATACCTAATAAAGAAAATAAAAGTTCTGATATCGTGTGTGGTGACGCGGGTAATGACTAGTATTCAATATGATATTTGCTATTCGTTGCCATGGTTACCTACATAATAATGCTCCACGCCATGTAAAAATTAATCTAAGCATGCCGAACTAGTTTATTTCTGACAGATCCATAAAACAAAAAAGCTGTTTATTTTTTTTTATTTTCAAAATATTTCCGAAACTATAAAGTTTAGAAAAAAAATGTTTTAACGAAACTTTCTTGACAAAATAAATAGAATAATAAGCCGTTATAAAAAGTATACCATTATTATATAAAATATAATATATTTTACATACAGGGTGAGTCAGACCACCCGTATCAGTCGTTTTTTTCGAAAACGGTTAGTCGTAGAGAGTTGTGTCAAAAATCTGTATTATAAAAGCGCTAATGAAGAATCGAATGGTGATATTTTTTCCCCCCGGAAAGGTCGGCTTCCCTGTTAGTTTGCTCCGAAATGTTCAGAACTCCGGAATGTTAAATGGCACGATAGGTCGAAAGTGGAATTGTTGAAAAGATCTTTAAAAAATAAGCAAGTTTTGTAGGACATTTTTTTTTGTTACTGCCACCCCTGTTAAGTAATATTCGTTTGAAATTATTAAATTAACATGTAAGAATAACAAACTTAATTTTAAAAGTTGGCATTTAAAATCTAGTTACCTAATTAAACAATGTCACAAATGTTCAAACTGTCTTCAATTTACTTCTAAACACTGCAGAGCTCTTCTAGATATGTTATGAGTACCTGGAAGTATTTTCCGACAAAAAAAAAACAATTGCAATTATTGAAAACTTACTGTGACATTGTTTAATTAGATAACTAGATTTTAAATGCCGACTTTTTTGTTATTCTGACATCGTAATTTAATAATTTCAAACGAATATTACTTAACAGGAGTGGCCGTAACAAAAAAAAAATGTCCTACAAAACTTGCTTATTTTTTAAAGATATTTTCAACAATACCACTTTCGACCTATCGTGCCATTTAACATTCCGGAGTTCTGAGCATTCCGGAGCAAACTAACAGGGAAGCCGACCTTTCCGGCGGGAAAAAATATCACCATTCGATTCTTCATTAGGGCTTTTATAATACAGATTTTTGAGACAACTCTCTACGACTAACGGTTTTCGAAAAAAACGACTGATACGGGTGGTCTGACTCACCGTGTATATTAAATGTTTTATTTAAATGTGCCATTATCATTGAAACCTCGGAAAATATTACATACTAGCAGATATTATAGTTAACTAAATTTCTAAATCGATTTCGATAAAAGTTGTCAATAAAATAAATTCATTACGTAGCCTATATGACTGGTACTTACTACATGGTATGAGGCCTAGGGCGACTAAGACTGCAAAAGAAGTTTCACTTATAGATCGCGTGTCTAACAACTTCATAGAATTTTGTTGCTCTGTGTATAATGCAACATAAAAGTAAAAAGCAATTATTTGTTGCAAGTAAAGTGATGGAAGGAAATTCCCTAGCTAGATGACGACAGGACGGGGCAGCCACCGACGCAAAGAAAAAATTAAATAAAAATACGAATATATTTTGCTTAAACCATAATTACAAAATATATACAGTGTGTCCCAAAAAGTTTTATACAAATGGAGAAAAAGTTTATCTTACATTTCACAAAAAAACATATTCTTTACAAAAAAAATGGTTGTCTGTAAAGTCGGTTTACGGACGATAGTTTTACGTGATAACGTATTCCGTAATACATAACCTAAACCTCCCAAAATTTGGTTTCAATCCGCTTATCCTTGGTGTCGGAATGATAAGAAATGTCAAAAGTGACGTTTGCAACTTACAAAGTATTATGTTCTAATAATAATTAGTTATTCCAATACTTAACTTAGAAGGCCTTGCATTTCACAATATACTAATGTCAAAAAATTGAATGCATTTATACAGCTATTTTTCTATATAAATTTGTATAAAATATTTTTCTATATAAATTTGTATAAAAAAACTGTTTAGGCAAATTCTGTTATACGAAATCTATGTAAAATGTTCTCCTCTTTCGTTTAAGACTGGTTTCAAACCGATCTGATTTAAATTGAGCGAGAAATTAGCAAAAAGCGTCAGGCGGAACGTTACGCGTTATGCGTTACGCGTTACACTTTTTCGTACATGCAGCCGGTGTTTTATCAATTTATAATATTGGTGATTCATCAATTTATAAGACGTTATCACGTCAAAATCTCTGCATGACTTGTAGATCCATATAATATTAAGTACATTGGCTAGAATACAGAGAAAATAAAAATCATGGTTTATATTATTAATTAGATTATTTATTGAATAAAAGAATAAGACATAATAAACAATTGACAACCTCCATATCAATTTATCAGCAATGAATAATACGCAACTAATAAATTTTATTGAGAACATGTAAAATTACTTAAATTCTACGGAACTTCAACGTATTCACCGTCCCTTTCTAAACAGGTGACTGTTCATTGAAAAAAATTCGTTTATGACATTTCTAATCACATCTGGAGTTAAAGCTTCACATGTTCCGCGAATGATTCTTTCAAGATGATCAAAACGTAAAATGGCCTCTTAAGGTATACCTTTTCTTTTAAGTAGTCCCACAAAAAAGAGTCTAGGGGGGTAATGTCCGGCGACCTTGGAGGCCAAAAAACTCCATGTACCTCCCGATCACCAATGTTTTAAAAAAATTGTAGGTACTTATTAATTATGGATCTACAAGTCATGCAGATATTTTTATCAAGATTTTTTTTTGTGAAATGTAAGATAAACTTTTTCTCCATTTGTATAAAACTTTTTGGGACACACTGTATACATTATACAATCTATGTTTTTGAAAGATGAAATAGCACAACTATAGCGATCTTGCTTTAATAATACAGATTTCAAAATGAGACAACTGTACACGCAAATTTCTATTTATTTTGCGTGGGAAATAAGCGTTTTTAATACTTAAAGTGAAAATCTACAGGATATCTCCATTCTTGTTTTGAAATTTCCACACACTTATACAGGGTGTTCCACATGCTCTATGACAAACTTTGACAGATGGTAGGCTGCTAGAGTTTAAACATATTTTTTTTAATAAACATGTGTCCGATTCGTTTTTGTTTAGAAGTTACAAGCATTTAACCTTTATTAACAATTAACAATAAAAATTTAATTTAAATGATAATCACAACACTTAAGACTATAAAAATTGTTCGAAATGTCCACCCTCAGCTTGAATGCAAGCCTCACATTGACGAACTAAAGATTCGGTCACTCGAAGAATGAGATTTGGATCATTTCTTATTTGGCTAGCTGCATCTTGAATTCGTTCAAGTAACTGCTGATGGGTAGCGATTTCAACATGGTAGACCAGCTGCTTCATGTGTCCCCATAAATAAAAATCCAGAGGATTCAGATCGGGTGAACGAAATATCTAATAAATAATTAAAATGACACTAATAATAATTATTGTCATAACAACCGATATTTCTATTTATCAGCCTACGTTTTTGATTCTTTAAATGCTTGTAACTTATAAACAAAAACGAATCGGACCCATGTTTATTAAAAAAAATATGTTTAAAATCAAGTGACCTACCATCTGTCAAAGTTTGTCATAGAGCTTGTAGAACGTATGTGTATTTTCAAAACAATAAATTGTTTATGAAAAAAAGTGTGCGTATAAGCTTTACGCGCGTTTGAAGTAAAACATGTGAACACTATTGTGTTTACATTTTTTTTACATGTATGTAAGATTCAGATAAATAAACAGACAACAATGATAAAAACTAAAAATTCGTCGTATAGATATCTTTAAAACTATAGAATAGGCATGATGACAGTATAAAAGAATCAAAGAATAAATAGTTTAAGAGAAAAATATATGCTAAAAAATTTTTACAAAATGACCCAGTGTTAATATAAACATTAAGCGATTAAAAAGGTTTTTAATAAAATAAAAGTATAAAATACTGCAATGGGCCATGTTGACTGAAACGCCGAATGACGTCACGCCTTCTTAAATCAAAGAGAATATAAACACTTGAAGTAAATAATCACCGTGTCGCTTAAGTTTTTGTTGCGATCATTCACTTCTGCATCATTTAATTAGTTGATTTGATGTTTATTCGTTTTTTGTGATATTTTATAACACTTATGTCGTAGATTATTTTTGAGGTTAGTTAACTTGCAACTAAAGAAAACTTTTTTTCCACTAAGTCCCTAGTTTTAAGAAAATACTTAATATAAATCATATCATTAGACATTAAGTAAATTTACATACCATTCTAAGAAATACCTCTGAACCACAGTTCTACACCCATAAATACAATATCTAATGTCAGCTGTCACTAAGGCGTGACGTCACAAGCGTTTTCGCGATCACTTCAAAATAGAAAGAAGAAAATGCAATAATTTGCGTTAAAATTTGATTTATTGCTGAAATAATGTTTTTTTTTTTAAATAGAACACGTGTACCTACATTATAGAATGGGATTTCAAAATCTGTCATCATGCAGCTCTTATAAACTAAGTTACGATTTTATTTATTTGTATCAATTGAACTAACCTACTGAATAATTCAATAAATAAAAACAACTCTCGCACTATGGGAACTTTGTTATCCGCCGCTATAAAGGAGTATTATTATTATTATTATTATTAATGAATTTTGTAGGCCAAGCAAAAGTCACTCTATTTTTGCATCGGCAATTTACGAAATTCACAAAACGCGTCTTACTCCAATAAATTTTCTAAAACACCCATTTTTACGATATTTAGCTAAAGGTCAAGTGGCAAAGAAAATAATTATATTTTGTAAGATATTGGCTAATAAAACGTTCAATAAAGATCCGGTTTTCTTTTTGCCCATTAACTCATCTCAATCGCACGTATGAAGGGGGTTGAGATACAGAAAAAAAGTTAACATTCTACCGATAACCAGAGATAACATCCTCCGCAATGAATAGTGGGTCGACGCGCCGATTGGTCGCTCGCGACGTGACGTAACGCATCGCGACGCTACTATTGGACGCCCGGCGTCGTATTAAATGTGGCGGTGTGCTTGAACAAACGGTCAGTATTGTCCATGAGTCTGCACCACTCGCATATCACGCACGAACGAATTCATCGCTCGCGTTCGAAATTTGTCACGACGACAATTTTTATTTCGTTAATCATTTTGCGATAATTTCTGTTTGGAAAAATTATTTACATTCTCTACGCTGTGAGTTCGGTTTTATTAGCGACTGACAACATTGCAGAACTGTTCAAGAATTCATTTACTCAAAGACACACTCAAAGGTAAGAATTTTTTAATATATTTTAAAATCTAAGTGAAATAATGTTACATGTCGACCCTATTTAAAACCAAACTATAACCAAACTACACAAGAAACGAAAGTTATTTTTTTATTACAAAAGTATTTAAAAAAACCCGTCAAATTGGTAACCTCTTCCCTTTTTTAAGTCGGTTAAAAATTCAGAATTATAGATAATAAAAAGGGTTGTCATATACACATTTAAGAACTTTCAAATTAATTGTAAATTATAGGACGCTCAACGTCTGAGTTCATCAGCGTCTATTATTAACTTTTAAGGAGTTAATATGTTACGTCAGTGTTTTTAATTATTGAATATGAAAAAAACATTTGGATTATTTTTTTATAATACCTGCCAACCAGTGACTAAATGTATTAAAAAAGCGACTGATTATAAAATATCTAAAAGTGAATTTGAATACAGATATATCGTAAGACTAACAATTTTTTTTGTAAGGTTTACATTTTTTTTAAATCCTTATAAATTGATAGCGCTTACAAATTATTTAATATTTAAGATTCTAGCATTTTTAATAAATTTTACTGATATAATATAATAACGGAACAATTGGAACCTTATTCTGTGCAATATATTTATTTATGTTGCCAACGTTTCGGCTGTAACTTAAGATTTCTTCAGGGCTCTATAATCGACAAATTAAAAACTTTCTTAAATTTTTTATTTGTCTAATAAATGATTAATCATGTATTATATTTGTCAGTTATGGAGCCCTAAAGAAGTCTTAAGTTATAGACGAAACGTTGACAACATAAATAAATATATTGTACAGAATAAGGTTCCAATTTTCCAGTTATTATATTATCAAAATCAAACAAGAGGAACGATAACAACATAAAATATGAAGTTAATGAATTACTTTTAAATATTGAGTAGAGTCGACAGTGTTCGACGCAACGCTGTACAGAGATTTTAAATAAATAAAAAAAATATTCCAATTACCTAAATTATATTATTATTAATCTTAATACTAAATATTATGCAAAAGTAACACTTAGGTATTTGAATAAATGCAAATGCCCGAAACGCGTTGTCGCAATCTATTTCATTCCTTGTGTGGCGTATTACGCGAAATTCTGAACATTTATTAGAACCACAACTTTACAAACTTAAATAGATCAGTTGACTTCGCAACGAACAAGGAAACTGTCACCGAAAAGTTGAGAAAATTAATTAATGTCAACGGGGAAAATAAAACCAATAATTATTTGAAGATCAGTGTGCATTATTTTAAGCCTGCTCCAGACCAAAAATTTATTCGTTTGTACAAAATTTTGAAACAAATATACCTAGTTATTGAAATATTGATAAAAAGAATTGGCTAGCATTTTATATTTTCACTATCAATTGTAAATATTAAATTAAAAATAAATTTATCAAAAAAAAAAAAAAAAACAATTAAATGTGGAAGAAACGATGAATTAATTTCCACTTATCTTTTTCAATTAGCATTAAAATCTCCGTTGGGGAAAAATAAATTTAATCAGTATATTAGCTTCATTTGAATTTATTAGTAATATCGAATGTATACTATACAGGGTGTAAAATTAAGTGACTAAGGACTGGAAATTGTCGAATATGACTTAATTCCGCTTTTTTAATGTTATATAATTTATCATGAAGAAAAATAATTTACCTTAGTCAGTCAGAATCTGATAATAACTTCCAAGAGAGACAAATTTATTTTTAAATAAATCACGGACTTTTTGGTATATTTGACTATAACTCTATATGTTTATTTATTTATGTCTATTTTTAATAGCCATTTCCAGGAGTGGATCTACATAGGGACTAATAGGGCTTAAGCTCATGGGCTCCCAAGTGTCAAGAGCTCACAAAAATTAAATATCATATCAGATTTTTAATGTCCATATCGTGTAATAATAAAAATGATAATAAGATTTTGGACAATTACTAGTTAACAAATGTTTATTTACAATGAAACGTTCCTGAATTAGTAAATAAACATTTGTTAACTAGTAATTGTCCAAAATCTCATTATCAGTTTTATTATTGCCTAAATATCATGTTTTCAATACTTTTGACGTGTTAACGTCTTATAAATTGATGAATCACCAATATTATAAATTGATAAAACACCGGCTGCATGTACGAAAAAGTGTAACGTAACGTTCCTAACGTTCGTAACGCGTAACGCATAACGCATAACGCATAACGCGTAACGTTCCGCCTGACCCTGTGCGTGCTTTTTGCTAATTTCTCGCTCAATTTAAATCAGATCGGTTTGAAACCAGTCTTAAACGAAAGAGGAGAACATTTTACATAGATTTCGTATAACAGAATTTGCCTAAACAGTTTTTTTATACAAATTTATATAGAAACATATTTTATACAAATTTATATAGAAAAATAGCTGTATAAATGCATTGTTGTCTATTGCATGGCGCGCGCGCGACGCGGTCGGTCGTCTTTGTTTGCCGTACATGGAAATTAGAAAATAACGTATGTCTTGTCTTAACATGAAAACGGCTGCATTTCTAATGTTTATTTTTTGACATTAGTATTTTGTGAAATGCAAAGCCTTCTAAGTTAACTATTGGAATAACTAATTATTATTAGAACATAATACTTTGTAAGTTGCAAACGTCACTTTTGACATTTCTTATCATTCCGACACCAAGGATAAGCGGATTGAAACCAAATTTTGGGAGGTTTAGGTTATGTATTACGGAATACGTTATCACGTAAAACTATCGTCCGTAAACCGACTTTACAGACAACCAATTTTTTTTTAATTAAACAATAAGCACTTATCGTGTAGTAAAAAATAGTTAATATTAATGATTATTATTATCATTGCTGAATTTGGATATTATTTTGGGTGAATTTTGACATACACAATTTTTAGGTGAATTCTCACATTTTTTTGGTATATTTTTTAAAACATTTTTGATGAATTTTGTCATTTTTTCCGGTGAATTTTGATAATTTGAGTGAATTTATAGTACCTATTATTTGTTTGATCAAGTCAACAAATTTCAACTCTGACTTTAATGTTATTAAAAATTAATTTTGAACGAAAAAACGATTCTTAATAAAAAAAAAAATGAGGCCTCGTTGGACTCCACTAAGCTTTAGGCCTATAAAAAACTTGATGCGTCCCTGGCAATTTCATTTTCTACACTTATCAAGTTGTTATTTATTTATTGCTTCGATAAATTCTGGAGATGAATTTTTTGGTTAATAATACGTTAACCACTTTATTCTGGCGTTCTTAAACTTCAAGTTAGTATAGTTTTCATAAAAATTCAGTGTCGGTAAAAATTTTACATTTACCTAAAAAAATACCACAAAAATGTTAATAAAAACAAAAAAACTGCTAACACGTTTCAATGTCTTTTTAAATACAGACATAAAAAAAGTTTTCCGGTAGCTTTTTCTTTGCAAAAACACCAGGTCTATTATTTCGTGCCCCATGTGCCACTGGATCGGTTTTGCGAAATCTATTTACTTATTAAATAATGTATTAGTATGTTGTATCTCACGAACGCAAAAGGAGTTTTAGTGTTACAATATGAATTTTTCTACGGAAAATAAGGAAAATTTCTACCACAATTTCAACCATTATTTTATTGCTATAAATATAAGTATTATAATTATTCCGTACACAATAGATATACTTTTAGTGAAAATTTTTTATTTTAAAAAAATTCACGTTTCGACAATATCGTTATTATTATCAGGTAAAACATGATGATGATAACGATGTTGTCGAAACATTTTAATTTTTTTCAGTAAAAAATTTATACTAAAAATAAATCTCGTGTAGGTACGGAATAATTATAATATATCCAAGTTTGTAGGCTTTCACGGCGATTACATCGCCTTTGATAATGTCTACCGCAGTTGTAGACGAAACGTCAGGTAGAAATACCAATGGGCCACGGTATACAAGCCCGGAAACCAAGAAGATTTGAATTATATTTATGCTTACGTATATCCACAAAAAGTAAGAGAAGGATCTTGATTTCAACATTATTTTGTTGTTTAAAAAATATTTCTTTTTCAAATTGTACACATAATTTGTTGTTGAAAAAATAGCCAAAATTATTTAGTCAGGTACCATTTTTTTTATTTGATTTTTTTCAAAATCAATTACGTTTCACCTGTCGGAATGAAAAGTGCCCGAACAATATGGAGGAAGTTTGAGGCACGCGCACAAAACATTTTCAACTATGAAAAGAACAATTGGGTTTTTGAATGAAATTTTTTTTTGTCATAAATGGAAAGATCGTATATAAGTTTTATAACAAAACTATTTTTCTTTTTTTATTTTCGTTATAATTCAAAAGTTATATCAAATTAAAAATAAATTTTTGTACCCAGTTCCGAGAACGCGCCGACATTTCCCGAACATAATGTGACGTCATAATGTTTTAGTCAATAGTAATACACATGTAGAAGCCATTGATAGTATACTGCGTATATACATTTTACCATTATGACGTCACAACTGTCAAAAACAATTTTAGTGCGTTTGCAGTAACGTGATTTTTTTAAATATTTTATCAATTTTAAATTGCTTATAATAATTAATTTAAAAAAAGTTTTTTGAAAGTTTTTCGCATCGATTATCAATATTATTTATAATAAAGTTTTAAAATACAATAAAAAAATCGATAATTATTTTTTTTTCAAAAGGCTAATTGGCGCTTTGTGTTGTTTTTCACCGCACACTCGATGTAATATTATTATATCAGTCCCATATGTATCCTCGGTATAATGTGATGAAACATTGAGCAAAACAAACTAACCATTAACATTCATGTGAAAGCTCTCTGCTTGAGTTTCTGACACTTCGCATAGTATTCTCTTACAGTAACTAATAAGTCAGTATAATTCAAAACCGCAGCGCCAACCGAACCGGAGTTAATCCACTTTAAAATCATATACAGTCGTCTCCTTCATATCGCATCAAATGTGCAATTTCGAATCAAGGCCATCGGTAGATCGCTGAGTTCGTAACAACAGACGATCTACTAAAATGACTTAGGGTACGTGCACCACGGAGCTGTGATACTAGATGATAGCAGTGATGATAGCTTAGAGAGTGAATTACAAGCGCTGATGCGATTGTAGAATAATTTCAATAGCCTGTCCATTAATTCAAGATGTCGAGTAGTAGCGACGATGATTATTTCGCTTCTGCAGCGACAAAATGGTTTATTTTAAATAGGCAAACTAAATTTTTGTCTAGACAATACCACGTTCACCCTATAAATAAGAACCGATCTACGCTTGGTGAATATCATCACCTCTTTAATGAATTAAGAAATTATCCACAGCGTTTTTTTGAATATATGAGAATGGAGCAAGTCACGTTTGATTATATTTTGGAAAAAATAAAGCCAAGGCTTGTAAAACTCGCGGGGCACAATGTGCAGTCAGCTTGCAGCGCGCAGAAGAATGGTAAATACCATTCTTTAAAACACAGCGATTATAACAATTCGCATACTCGATGTACTCTCTGCTTGGTTGTGCACGCTTTCATATGAATATGCGATAAAATTCTATCAGCGCTGTAAAGCTATCAGCTATCATCACTGCTATCATCTAGTATCACAGCTCCGTGGTGCACGTACCCTTACAGGAATTCATATATAGATATTATTTTAGCTTTTCATTTTTACTAGAGCTGTAAAAGTAACGAGAAACTGTGTATCCGTTTGTATTCGTTACTTAAAGAGCCAGTACCCGTTACTTTCGTATCGTTACGTTACTCGTTACTTTTCATACGACATACAATCGTGTACTAACAGCATCAAGCATGTACCATCGCATCGAGGCGCGTCGCATACGTGATACGGTATGACTTCGTTCGTATAACGTATAACCACATCAAACGAGTAGAGCTGACATGGATATGACAAATGCGAGTAACGAAATGAATTTGTAAGTAACGATTCGTTACTTCGAGTCAGACGATGTATCCGTTACTCAATAACGAATACATACGGTTTGTTACAGCTTTAATTTTTACACCGAGAGATGGCGTTGCTGTTATTTTTATCAACATAGTACCAAGGGGTGGCAAATATTTATCTATACTAATATTATGAAGAGAGGAATGAGAATTTTGTTTGTGCGTTTGTGTGTATGCGGAGGATAATCTCCGGAACCACTGCACCTATTTAAAAAATTCTTTCAGCACTATTTAGGATGGACATAAGCGATATATTATCGCGGGGTGAGATACAGTTAGATTTTTCAAAAATTCGTTTTTATTTTTTTTGCATTTTATTGAAGTATTATGTTTCGAAAATAATCTCTGAAAATTGCAAGTCAATCCGACGAATAATTTTCGAGATATCATACAATTACTGAAGGGGTCTATGACCCCCATGGCAGGAAGCTTCCACGTCGGCAGAAGTTCTATTGTATGGCCCAGGAATTGATGATTCGATTTAAGTAATTATTTAATTAGTATTTGTATACATAAATCAAGTGTTAAATTGGGAAACACTTTCATAAATTTTCAGAAATTTATAACTCAAAAACTATAAACTTTAGGAAATATAATACCGTATCTATATTGAAATACTAATGTGTTTTTCTCGGAACTATGAAAACCTGAAAAATCAAATCGGTAACAACTATAATTCAAAAATCACTCGATGGATTTTGATGAAATTTTTACACCTTATTAATACCATTACGAGTCCTTGATCGCAGGATTTTCAATTTTGTTCAAAATTTCGATTTTTTTTTAATAATAAACTAATAATAAAAATCCGGGAATAAAGTGTCAAAAGCCGCCATTTTGTTAGTTTTCAAAAAAAATGATCCAGTCAGATTTTCTACAGATTGTCACCGCGAAGCGTTACTTGCGGAAGGGGGGGTCGTCAAAGATGGCGATTTTTTTATAAAAAAATAATATTTTTTGTAGGTAATCAGTTTTATAAAATAAACTTAATTATTATGAAAAAAAAATATTAAAAATACCGGGCCGTTAGATGTGCATATTGAGGATTTCAATAGTCCAGATCACGCCCTGGTATAAATAAATATATTTGACGCAATGTCGGAATTAGTTAAGTTTTAAAAAAATCTTATTGACTATTCCCGTAACTACTTCTTAAAAAAATATTTAAGACGCACCGTTACTTAAAATCAGTTCAATTATTTATAATTTACATATATAAACGTTTCATTCAAAAAATTGGATTTTAATGACGTTATTGATGATTTCATTTTAAAAAAATATCCAGCGTTAAACAACGTTTGCACTCAATACACAATAGGTATATGTCCAATAAAAATTAAAAGTTCGATAACTAGACCTATATTATAAAGATTGTAACAAACCACGCCGCCACTGGTGTACTCTGGTAGTCATGTAGAGAAACAGAGGCAAGATGGCAGCAGAGCGAATGAACTAGGAAGTAGTGTTCATGTTAAAAAAATTAAATTTATAAATGTGTTGAATTAAATAATATTCATCAAGTAAATAAAATTGTCGACCAATTTTTCTCAGACCATACGATATATTGACAAAAATGATAAAAATACAAATCAATATAACACAAGATGACGTTTCGATCCGGATTTGGATCTTCTTCAGAAATATCTAAAAAATATAAAAATTAATTAGTATTAAGTAATAGATTTCACGCAGGATTGAAACTTTGAATGATTCAAAAAATTTTATTTACTTGAAGAGTTCTATTCAGACGTTAATCAAAGATTTGAAATAATATTCATGTTACAAACTTACGTTAATAAATATGTTGAATAAAATAATAATAATAATTGTTACAAGATTACTTCTAATTTTATCATTTATACCGCTCACCAGATCACAGTGTATCTATATTTTAATGTGAAAAAATTGTTTCAAAAACAAAAAATAAATACATCATATTATCTATAAACTTGACAAGCATTTGTGTTTTCTTCGAATCAACCCCCCTCCCCCCATATGAACAAATAGGAATTGGCTGAAGATCGGTAGTGTTTTGTTTCAAATTGTTAAAAATTTAAAACAAAAAACGTCAATAGACCATATCGATCTTCTGCCAATTCATATTTTGACATATTTCTGTGATATACAAAAATTAAGAAATAAAAATAACAGCAGTAAAATGATTTATATTGAATAGATTTCCCGATGAAATAATTTTTGAAAAAAAAAATAGTAAATATGAATTAACACACAAACATACGACCTAAACACATAACAACTCTTTTTTGTGGTAGTTACTATTATATTTCGAATTTTTCTTTTTTGACGTGATAACGTCTTATAAATTGATGAAACACCAGCTGCACGCACGAAAAAATGTAACGTTCCTAACGTTCCGCCTGACCCTGTGCGTGCAAGCGAGAGCGCAGTATGCTTCGGCCCAAGTTTGACAGCTACTTAAATTTAGGTTATGTATTACGGAATACGTTATCACGTAAAACTATCGTCCGTAAACCGACATTACAGACAACCAATTTTCTTTTATTTCTGATTTATGTACCTACATTTTTGTAATATTAAATATTTACAATAATTTTTCGCATATTTACACACAATACATATTTATTAATTATTAATTTTAAATCTAATTTATTGTGTTTGCTAAAATTTGTGTGTATTTTTACAAAACGGAAGTAATAACTGTATGCCGAATTAAAAAAATGCTAGTACTGATGGTTTGTTTATTTTGGTAAAATATCAAGAAAAGTTTAATTAATTTTAAATAAATGCCACAGGCAGCTGTCTACTGTTTAACTGCAGAGAAAGGAATTCTGAGAGAAAAAAATATATTAGTTCATCTAGCATTAGTATTAATAACAATGTTTTGTTTTGTGTTTAAAATTAAAAATCTGATGCATCTATTTCCGAATTGGATGTATATATTTTACGGCTAGAACCCGAAGTGCGGCTACATCTAGTTTTAGCCAGTTAGAACTAGGTTTAGCCACTTCCTCTTGGTTAAATCTAGTATTAATTTTGCCGTTAATAAAATTTTTGTATCAGAAAATAATAACACATTTTTATTTATTATTACACTAATTACTAATCATCCTTATATTTTTTAGCCTAATTGTTATTCTGAAGAAGATCCGAATTCGGATTGAATGTTAATTAATTGAATTATAATTATATAATTAATGCCAATAAATAACTACCATTTGTCATTTTATTTTAAATTTAAATTAACTGAATGTCTCCATAATAAATTATTAAAAAATTACATATTATAAATGAAATACATAATATTACCAATGCTAAGTTATTCTTTAAGGTATTTATCATTTTTATTAATGTAATTTATTATATGTATATGTATTTATTGTATTTTAATTTATATTATGTATTTTTTGTAGATCCTGAGGAAGTTTTAATATATAAAACGAAACGTTGCGATTAAAAATATAGCTTAACAGCATATATCTTTATTGATCTATTTATCCTCTGAAAAATAATATTATAAAATTAATAGATCTGAAACACATATAAAATAAATTATATAATTTGTTAATATATTGTCTGAAAAATTGGTCGATAATTTTATTTATTGAAGAGCAATCAGACGTTAATCAAAGATTTGGTTATTGAGCTTCTTTAATCGATTTTACTTGTGTTAATTCGTACACATCGTGATAAAACGTGTATTGTGCACTTCCCTTTAACGATGAGAGCAGTGTATATTTTCTCACAAATAATCGAGACACGGGCCTTGGAAGTCATGTCTGGGATACCCTGTATTGCAATTGAGTTTGAAAATGGCATAATGCAGTAAAAATTCACAAGTGAATGACTAAATTATATTCAAGAAAAGTACATTAAAATACAAATATTTTAAATGTTTTATTTGTATTTAATGAAATGTTTCTACGATAACATAACATATTTATAAAAAAAACATATTCTGTAGCTCAAAATGGAAATTTTAACCTGTATTGTGTTTTCATGAATTTTAAGATAGTTGTTTTGATTTAAAAGTTCCTGAATTTCTCTCTTACTGTTTTATTTTGTTTACACAAGATAAACTACCATCTTGTATGCTTTATCGCACGGATAGTTTTAACAGCAAAAGAATCTTAATTGAAATATTTACTATTTGACGTCAAAATGAACATTTTCACCTGTATTGTGTTTTTGGGAATAAATTTTGAATTCATATTGTGATTTTATTTTTTAGTTGTTTATAAGTAGGTACGACGTAAATCTTTTATGCTTTATAAAGGACCTCATCGATGGTTTTAAAAGCAAAAGTATAGCTTAATGTTATTAAAAATTAATAAAGCAGTAAACTCTGAGGAATGTAGTAAAAAAGGTTAACATTTCGACATTTTTTAGTACAAGTAAATTGACTAGGATGAAAGGTTTTCTAAAGATTCAAGATCTTTTTTAATTTGTTACATTTGTTACACAATCAAGTATAATAAAAATATTTGTACTTTAAAAATCTATATTTTTTTGACAAATCGGTAAAAAAAACAGTCTTTTCAAAAAATTTAAAATTTTTGAATTTACAATGCATTCGTTTTTAAGAACCGTTTTCGTGATATTCTGGATTGTACTCGTTTTCTTTATAATATTATGTGGTGTACCTACTTCCAGCATGTTAATTATGCACATTTTTTGTTTTTTCGTTTTACTGACAGTAAAAAAACTTGCGATCGCTCGGCCAATTATATGAAATACTAGCGCTCCCGCCCGGTTTCACCCTGGTGCAAAAGAACGAATGGGGGAGGGACATGAGTACGCACGTTCATCTTAGTTTACCGAGATGAATGTTGTGTCCAAATTTCATGATGATTGGAGTTATCGATCAAAAGTTCTTGTTGGACGGACAAATTTTGAGTTACATTTTTCATTGATGCTCCGCTCCTATTGGTCGTAGCGTGATATTATATAGCCTATAGTCTTCCTCGAAAGATGGACTATCCAACAAAAAAATAAAAATTTAATTCGAACCAGTAGTTTCTGAGATTAGCGCGTTCAACCAAACAAACAAACTTTTCAGCTATTAGTATAAATAGAAAATAGGTACAAAAAATATAAAGAGAAAAAAGTGATGAAAACTGAAAATTCACTCTAAAAATCTTTAAAAATGTTGTATCCGAACGCCGATTAACCGAATCGCCAATTATCCGAATCGGTCCTAAGCGTAATATAAAAAATTAAAACCAAGTAATTTTTCAATAAAAACAAGTTTTGTGGGAACGCAAGAAAAATGCGAGTGACAATTGCCGTGTAGACGCTACAATGGTATCAGCACACGTCGAAGTTGGAACTCGCTGGAGTCCAGATATATTTAACTTAATAAAGTTTATTCTATGTGTGACAATTCGTTTTTCTTTTTTACCAGTCTATGTCCGATTATCCGAATTTTCGGTTATCCGAATCGACCCCGGTCCCAATTAATTCGGATAATCGGCGTTCTACTGTATATGTAAAATATATTATAAAGAAACTCTTCACCTATATATTAGTATAAGAATAAGATAATGGACTTTCAAAATCAATTATTTAATTGACGACGTAAATACAAAATTACTTTTGTGTAAACCAAACTTTACTTAGCTGGAAACATTAGTAAATTTGTTTTCTCGCATAATATAATATTTTTGAAGAAATCCACCCTTTGGCTGTGCTTAAAATATATAGGTAATTTAATTTACACCATACTTTAATTTCGCGCGTAATGTGAAAGTTTATTATAGACATATACAGGTACAGTTCGCAGTATTTAATATCTGTAAATTTATTTCTATCACTGTAAAATGCCAAAATATCTATATATAGGATGAGTCAGACCACCCGTACCGTTAGTTTTTTTCGAAAACGATTAGTCGTAGAGAGTTGTGTCAAAAATCTGCATTATAAAAGCCCTAATGAAGAATCGAATGGTGATATTTTTTTCCCCGGAAAGGTCGGCTTCCCTATTAGTTTGCTCCAGAATGTTCAGAACTCCGGAATATTAAATGGCACGATAGGTCGAAAGTGGTATTGTTGAAAAGATCTTTAAAATATAAGCAAGTTTTGTAGGACATTTTTTTTTATTACTGCCACCCCTGTTAAGTAATATTCGTTTGAAATTATTAAATTAACATGTCATGATAACGAACTTAATTTTAAAAGTTGGCATTTAAAATCTAGTTCCCTAATTAAACAATAATAAATGTCACAATAAATTTTCAATTATTGCAATTTTTTTTGTCGGAAAATATTTAGGGGTACCCATAGCATATCTAGAAGAGCTCATCAGTGTTTAGAAGTAAATGAAAAACAGTTTAAACATTTATGGCATTGTTTAATAACTAGATTTTAAATGCCGACTTTTAAAATTAAGTTCGTCATTATGACATGTTAATTTAATAATTTCAAACGAATATTACTTTACAGGGGTGGCAGTAACAAAAAAAAATGTCCTACAAAACTTGCTTATTTTTTAAAGATCTTTTCAATAATACCACTTTCGACCTATCCGGCCATTTAATATTCCGGAGTTCTGAACATTCTGGAGCAAACTAATAGGGAAGCCGACCTTTCCGGGGAAAAACAATATCACCATTTGATTTTTCATTAGGGCTTTTATAATGCAGATTTTTGACACAACTCTCTACGACTAACCGTTTTCGAAAAAAACGAACGGTACGGGTGGTCTGACTCATCCTGTATAACTCATCCTGTATAACTTATCCTAATGTCTTTTTCCTTCATTTGTCCATTGCTATTAATCAGTTGAAGTTGAAAAACTGTAGAAAATAACGGGAAGTGTGATAGATGGAAAATAGTAATGGTGCGAATGGCGGCTGTTATGATCTGAAGTCGAGAAACGGACGTTAAACGTATTATTATTATTATTATTTTAACCTCTTAAAATTTTAATGCAAAACGTCCACTGCGGAAAGATGATAAAAAAATCTTAAAAAAATACGTAATCATTCGACCAAAGCTAGAACATGTAGGTACTATGCTTCAAAACTGTGTCATTTGCCAATAAAAAATTGTCACCGTTATAACCATTATAAATCTGTGCGAACAATAATAGTCCCATAAAAAAGGTGTCGTATACTAAAACTGATATTAAAAATTACAACACTTGTTTCTAAGTACCGTTGCATTACGAATCCAGCAACATTAATCATCCGTCAATTCTTTCATACAGCTGGTCAGTTGAAACAAATGACCGGAGGCTTGAAATTAACACGCAATTATTAATTACTCTTCTTTTTCTATTCTTTAAAAATATGTCACAGTGAAAGGGTTTTTGTAGATTGCGACCGCTGTGAAGGTCACAAATATTACATTTTTAACATAGATTAACGAGCATATTACGAACTAAAGTTTAGACTTTCTTTTTTTATTTTTAAGGAGGTTGATGCGTTACAGTCCCAATCAAAAGTAAGTCGAATTCTAAATCGGAACTTTTTCAGAATAAATTTTTACAAAAGGTTATAAGTCGATGATACCAATTAATTATTGTCATAAAGGCATAAATAAATCATTTTTTTTATTATTAATGAATTATTTTAGTATTTTACTTAACGGACTAACTTTTGAATTTTTTGTAAAAGTTAGGTTAGGAAAAATAAATATATGTAAATATCTGTATTTTATATATTTTTTGCAGTAAATAAGTAAAAAAAGAAATTAGAAGTAGTGAAAACTAAAATTAAATCATTAAAAAGTTGAAAATTCAGTTAAAATTGTCAAGAATAAAAGTCCATAATCAAAAATTGCTAAGGTTTAATAATTTTTTTTTATTGATAAAATGTCTCCTAATTAAATTGGAAAAAAATTTAAAATATTTGTAAGACATCGATGCTTTACCCAGTTAGACTGTTTTCGGAACTGCTAACATTATTTGGTTATTTTCAAAAAATTAAAATGTACAGTTTGCATGCTAGGTTGACATATTTTCCATAAGACTACATGTTAAAGTATTTTAATTTTTAACTTTATAAATCTCCTAATGATTTTAGATTTTTTACAGAAAATTTTGTCATAAAAAATCTATTAAAAAAACTTTATTTCCGATTTTTTTCATTATCTTCGTTTAACGCCTCAACCTCCTTAAAAGACAGTAGGTATAGAATCTTTGTACTGTTGTTGGTTCATGTCCTATCATTCGAGACAAGCAATTATATCTTTTATCAGCCTTCACTTTAACGTTAGGATATAAAGCTTTAGGGAGTTTAAACTTTGTATTAAAATGATCAACATAGTACCCAGAACTACTACAAATGTGTGCGTGTGCCTTGCGGGGTTAATCAGCTGTCAAATTTTTTTCCTCCGCCGTGTCTGTCTGTGTAATTATTCCGTTTGTAATAAAAAGATTTTTGACTATAAACGAACCATTTTATTTATTTAAAAATTGTATACCGATCATCTATCCCATTTTATGTAGGATTTATGTAATGGGCCGGCATTTTTCACGATGCCCCAGGGCGGCAGTTAGGGTAAAGCTGGCCCTGAATATTTCCATTCACGACATTCGTTACATCGCTACTAGAAAGCACGGTCTCGTAGTAACCTCATTCCTGTATCAAAATAGAAATGCTTAGCAAGAATTAAGGCATACACGCTAAATATTAAATATGCACTTTATTTAAAACTAAACTTTATTGACAGCAAAACGTTTTTAAATGCTTTATAGTTGTCTTTTAGTCTATTAACTTTACTTAACTTTGTAAAGTATTTTTCGTACAAAATGTGGTGGAGGAACGGGTCGATATGGTGGAAGTACGGGACGAAGCGTAAGAAATGCCTGTAGTTAATAATTTATTCTAGATCAGGGGTGGAAAACCTTTCTACACCTACGTGCCAATTTTTTTTTAATGTTTAATGTAGCCATGGTGTGCCGACAAGCAACCTAAAAAAATTAGTTGTCAAAAAACTGAATCAACCATAGTTAAAAATAATAATTTTGAAAATACATTGAGTGCCATATGAAACTTTTTCGTATTTCTTATTTGGTGATAGTCAATTGTTTTCGACATCTAGCATATTTTTAATTATTTCGATTTTGCACCTCAATCAAGAATAATCTGTCGTGTGCCATAGGTTTGCCACCCCTGTTATAGATTATAGCCGATCGACATCTAAGGTTATTAGCGTTTATAAGTGGACGCATGAATATAATGTGTAATTTATAACGCTTAAATAAACGTAGCTAAAAGCATTTTTGAAAAGTGTTTTATTAACTACTATTACCTTAAACTTGAAATGCTAGCTTTTATAATAATAATTTGTCTTATTGTGGTACTACACAACGATTCGCATTTTCTAATTAATAATTAATTTTATTTTGAGCTTCAAAAATAATTTCGTTTTTTTTGTCAAATGTGAAGATAATATATATAATGGTGATTTTTAATTTAATTCTAATTAACAAAAGGACAAAAAGGTCGTCCTGCCAATCAAAATATGATTATTTTGAACAGCTCATATAATTCTTCATACATAAATAACGCAAACCAATTTTTTGTTTTTATATCCTTCCTCTTAACAATTGCAAGTGCAAATTTTTCAATGGAATTTTAATTACAAACAAGAAAAAAAATCGGGCCGCAGAGCCAAACTCTGTCGACATAATATAGTATATTTGCTAATATAGATATTGTAATTTTATGGTGAATAAAAAATTTAACACCATAATACAGCCCTTAAATATAATATTTTTTGTCTTAATATCAATATACGATATAGATTTTATCAATACAATACCTTTTAACCTAATAATTGGATCACCTCTTTAAATATATCCATTACTACAATGTCGTGGAAGAACGGGTTTCTTGTGGTGGAAGTGCGGGACGAATTGTTCAAATTATCAGACTAAAAGACAATTATAGAGCGTTTATAATCGTTTTTCAGTTTGATAATTGGAACACCTATGTAAATCATATTTTTATTCCTTACACATAAACAGATAGTGTAAACCAATTTTTCCGTTCTCATATACTTTCTCTTTGCAAACAAGAATTAAAGAAATGCATGTATTACAAGCCATATGACGACGTAGAGGACAGTCACACTTCATTATCTATGGAAAGAAATGATCTAGTCAACCAATCACAGACTGAATATTTATTATATCATTTCAGTAACGTCATATATATTTAAAATTCCATTGAAAAATTCACACTTTTGGAAATTTCTTTTTATTATTGAAAAAGCTTCTGAAAAATTATTTCCTAATCAATATCTAACAAAAAAAATTAATATCCGGCGTGGGACGCCTGGCAAATGTGAAAGTAAAATTCTAGTAACTAAATTTTGCCTTGTAACTAAATTTCGCCTCGTCAACTAAAGAAATTCCAGTGACTAAATACGTGTCAAGTATACTATAGTCGCACACGCAGTACACAGCTGACACAGCGAAACAACGAGTGTACAGTATATGCGCGCACACACACATAGCGGTGGCGTTGAAGGGGCGTGATGCCGTTTCCGTCACGGCATGGTTTCGCTGCCAAACGCGCCAATAGGTGATTCACATCAATAAAAAAGATGTCGGACGACTCCATTAATTGTGGAGCCTTCATTTAAATAGAACGAACACATAGTCGCACACGCAGTACACAGCTGACACAGCGAAACAACGAGTGTACAGTATAAGCGCGCGCGCACACACATAGCGGTGGCGTAGAAGGGGCATGATAGAGTGTGATGCCGTTTCCGTCACGGCATGGTTTCGCTGCCAAACGCGCCAAAAGATGTCGGACGACTCCATTAAATGTGGAGCCTTCATTTAAATAGAACGACAACATAGTCGCACACGCAGTACACAGCTGACACAGAGAAACAACGAGTGTACAGTATAAGCGCGCGCGCACACACATAGCGGTGACGTAGAAGGGGCATGATAGAGCGTGATGCCGTTTACGTCACGGCATGGTTTCGCTGCCAAACGCGCCACAAGATATCGGATGACTCCATTAAACGTGGAGCCTTCATTTAAATAGAACGAATACAATATGATTTGATTGTTATGCGACAATCTTACGGTATAAAATGAACAATTGAAGTTGCTGTAATAGGACTTGTTCTAGAATCTACAGAATCGTGAAGTTGTAACGGTGTACTTGAAACTTATATTATAATCGCAACCGGTGCCTACACATTCCTTATCAATGCTCAATGTGGCAGCGTAATAAAGCCGGAGGCTAATCTTTTACATTCACAAATTATATACCGCCTAAGAAACAATCGTAAAGTTAGGATAAAGTCATTCATAGCGTTAAACCGATGCTGAAAGGAACTACGTGCCACTTTGATCACTAAATAATGAGATACCATGACCATATTACATTAGCAAAATTGTCTTGTTTATATAATGAAAAACAAGTGTTTTCATATAATATACAGTGTAACCTCTTTTATTATTATTATTTTATTATTGTTATTTATTTTACAGTACCTACTTGAAAAAGTCTAAGTATAAAGACGAAACGTCGGTAATAAATAAATCTATATCTCATAAATTTTTGTCCACATACCTGCGATTTTTTCACTGGACTATAAAAAAAATATTTTTTTTTTGTTGAAAATATTACAATTTTGTGATGGTTAATTTATAAAGTGGAAAAAATGGGCCAGGCTCCTCAGTTGATTTTTTCTTTGTGTTTTTCTTGTATCTCTATTTTCTGTTATAACTACAGTGTAACCTCTTTTTAACGTCCTTCGTTATAACGAAAACTCTCTATAACGTAGAATTTTTACAATTTTGGTTGGTTTACCTTAAAACCGTTACATTAATACCCTCTTTATAGCCCAACAGTCATTCTATATTACGAGGAAATATGTTCATATTTAGGCGTCAGCAAATATTTACAGACGTAAAGAGGACCATTCTGAACCATCACCATCTATTCAACAAGCACTTGATGCCGCCAAACTTATCGAAAAATTCCAATTGCTTAATGAAGATGATTCCACCACATCCCAAGATATGCATAAAATACTTAATAAAACACAAAACAAATATTGGCATAGCAAAAAACGTCAGGCAAAGTTAACAGACTATGTGTGCTCGGAATAAATTAATTAGGTGAAATTTGATTATTTTTCTTTTCCACCTTCCATATAACGAAAACTTTTTATAACGGGAAAAAAACGCTCGGTCCCTTGAGATACGTTATAAAGAGGTTACACTGTATTAATTATAAAACTAAGGTAAGAATAAACAGAAGTAGAACTGACATATTTGTAAAATAGGCAGTAATTGAGGACTACCTACCGAAAGAAGTGAAAACTTAAAAGTTAAAACTATAAAATAACAGTTATTAACGTAGTCAGTTTAACTTTACTTATATACATATACAAAGCACTAATGTTACAATCTTACAATAATGACAATTACAGTCAAGATAGGTAAAAAACTTTACGTAGATACGATATTATCCAAGGGAGAGGGGTCACCTTTGTTTTTAAAAAGGGAACCCCCCATTTTTTTTTGTTGGATATTTTTTTCGTCTAAACTTTTCTTCAATTCGGGTCGTAGCTATTTTCCCAAAATGCTCATTAAAAAAATCATTATTAGCAATATGCGAAAAATCTACAAGCTAAATTAAAAAAATTTTGATAAAAGATGTTCATTTTCACATAAAAAAATCGACAATAGAAAAACGTCCAGTGTTTTTCAAAAAACACCGATAAAAAACGTCCAAAGTTTTTAAAAAAACAGTCCTGTATATGTGACTGTTTCCTACTAGAAATCATAGCCACAAACCCAATCGTGTTTATTTCATTTTAACACGTTAAGTTACGGAGATACAAATTTTTAAATTTTAATACCTGCTTCCGTCAATTCGCTATATGTGAAACATTAAAGTAGCGACATCTAGCATCATTGACCGGCGAACTCACTGCCACTTTGATACATTATATCAAATGGGATAACTTGTAAAAATTATTAAATTTTGTAATTCTCATTTATATTAAATATATATTTTTATATATCACACTATATTTTTTTTTTTTTTAAATTATTGTGAATATACAATAATTGAGGTTATAATACTTACTTCTGCTTTCTCATGATGGAAATCCATTTTTCTCTTTCGATTAACTTATGGTTATATTTTGAGAAACAATAGAAGCTAACATCACTATTTTTTATGTATTATTACAATTAATAATGGAGAATTTACAAATTGTGATTTTTGTCTTTGATTTTATATCAGTACATCAGCCGTAAAAATGCCAGATTTCGCCGCTAAGCGCGCACGGTCGTTCAGCGTCTCCCTTCCAAGCAGCTGCACGTAGCGAATAGAATCAAGGTGCGTTGGCGGCAGATATATAAATTAAGCTGCTTATGTGCGCAGAACTCGTAATGAGATAGATAATGTATTAAATATACGTAACTGGTCCTGAGTAATAATATCTCAATATTAAATCTTACCATTTATTTCTGACATAACAATATTAAAAATCAACATTATTTAATTCTTGTTTATCTCAGCTGTTATATTCCGTTTTGTTTTATTTGCACAAATAAGTATATAAATAAAATAAATAAACACGGTACATTGACTATAGGCACTTTTGTGTGCATTCAAATGCGTACAAAATCTTTTTTTCCTCAAATTGCTGTTCGAAATAACAGTGGGTAGGTAATTTAATTGATCAAACAAAATATTATATCAATCAATATATATATGTTACATATAAACGTATTAATCCGTGTAGAATGCGAAATAAACAATGAACGTGTACTGAGTGGGTATATTGTCCCTAGATTTATTCACGCAGTGGTTCTCAAACTTTTTTGGTGACGGAACCCTTTTGGAAAGCGAAATACTTGACGGAACCCTACAATAAAACAAAAATCTCTTTATGTGCATTCTTTATTAATAAGCATAATACGAGTACAATGTAACAGTTATACTTATATTAATATTATTATAATCCGAAATAAAAATAGAAATACAAATTGACAGTGCAAACAATTCTCGACTTTATGTTTTGTTCATAACTATAGCGCCTAATCTCAGAGGCGGCTTCTATAATAGGGACTGCGCGCACACAAGTAGATACCTATCGGCGGCGGCATAGTACAATAATTGTACTGTGGTGGCGACTAAGTTCGGCTGCGCTCATGATAACACCGCCTCAAACAGACAGAGAGGTGTTTTTAATATTTTTCTAAATTCTTGCAGAGCCCCCACAGGGGTTTCGCGGAACCCTAGGGTTCCGCGGAGCACACTTTGAGTATGGCTTATTTTATAGTGTTTTATAACTTTATCCGTAATATATATAATTTTATTGTTTTTAGTTTATATGTCGACTGTTATTCATGACAGATAATTTATTTAAAATAGCTACCTCTGTCATTATTGTAGGTCGTAAAACTGTTTACGTTTCGATAGTTTTAAATAACGAACGCATCAGTGCTGTGGTTCGTATGTTGGTTTCGTTTGGTTCGTTGCGTTTCTTTTATAGATACATTAATTGTTGAATCGTCAACTAGTTGATTCTAAAAAAAGAGACAGTCGATTTCGTGACTAATGCATACATGAAGTACAAGGAACGCTAGACAGGGCCGTTGCAACTTCAAATTAACTTGCGACTAAGTTGCATTTCGTTGTTCAGGGGCGGATGGGCTCAACTATTCCGGTCAGGGAACATAACTGTGTCCACCGTGAGCATAACTGTATCCAACCTGGACAATTACTGTGTCTACCGTGGACATAACTGTATCCAACCTGAACACAGCTGTGTCCACCGTGAACATAAGTGTGTCCAACCTGGAGACAACTATGTCCACTGTATACATACATATTATATTTAGCATCGATTTCGTACAGGTTCTGGTTCGAAATAACATTTGTCTACGCATTTTGATCAAAATTTAGCTTGAAAAGCGGTCTTTTTCTATGTAGAACAATCATTTGTTTTTGCGTGAGTACAATCTAATGTTCTAGAATCTAGAACATTAGATTAGATTAATTCAAACTCCCTGTAATCTAGTATCTAGATTACAGGGAGTTTGAATTTCTAGGTTTGAATACGACATTAGGCTGCTCCTGCTGTACGACAACTGTAATAGGGTATTTTGCACCATGTAAGAAAAAAATCTAATAATACACATTCTTGATAGATTTTGTAAAAAGCAAACGAGAAATGTTGATTTCTATTCATAATAATGCATTATAAAATTTATGATTTAAGTTTAAGAATTGTATTTTTTAATCTGTTCTTCAAAAGTCAAAAACACTGTGACGTCACTTCGTCTGTAAACTAGATACGTTTATCTTGTGTTGTGTGTTATTTTGAAGTTGTTTCAAGTTATTATCACGTTTATACACTTCTATCCCGTATTTTATTGATTTAATATTATGGCAGCCGGTTTCGTAAAACCAGAAAGTACCTACCAAGGATAAATGCATTTAATAAATAAATAAAGTTTTACTAACTTGCATACGGACTTACACTGGTAACGTAATAATTCAATAAATAAAATTATCGACCAATTTTTCAGACAAATATATTAACAAAAAAATATAATTAATACATTAACGTTAATGTATTAATTATATTTTTTGTTAATATATTGTCTGAAAAATTGGACGATAATTTTATTTATTGAAGTGTTCTAATCAGACGTTAATCAAAGATTTGAATAACGTAATAATCATAGCAATCTTAAATATTTTAAATTGTAAAGTGTTGCTATGGTTACTGTGCACTATTGTTATTATTTACAATCATAATCACGTCACGAGTGAACATTCATAACGATAAATTAAAAAGGGGTTTTTATGGCACTATTCGGTTATAAAATATTATTATAAAAATTGTAGTGCTTCTTTATTTAAACCACTTTTCAAAAAACGGTGTAAATACCTATTGTCAGTTGTCATCCGGTGTGAACGAATATTTACGTAATTTATTTTCCCCACTGGTGCTATGAAAATCAGTGTTTGTACAAATTTTAGATGTAAATCCGAGAGCTACGGTGTCTACAACATTCACAGAAATAATTTAGAATACGTTTTAAAAAAAAATCTACACCAATAAGAAATATTACTAGAAAAGCGCGGCATATGTATAAAAATAATTAGCGTTTGCGTTCCAATAGTTAGAAATTTAAAAAAATTGGAGGAGGAGAAAAAATTTGACACAAAAAAATTGGTTGTCTGTAAAGTCGGTTTACGGACGATAGTTTTACGTGATAACGTCATAAAGAAACATTGATGAACTCTCTGACGTCACGCGAGAAGAGAGAGAAATGCGTACAAGCCGACGCTTGGGCCGATCGTGCCTCTCTATCGCTTATACCGCGCTCTCGCTTGCACGCTCAGGCTCAGGCGGAACGTGACACTTTTTCGTGCGTGCAGCCGGTGTTTCATCAATTTATAAGACGTCAAAAAAAGGTGCGTCAGTTCGTGGACACACGACGGAAGTTATGCTATTTACGTATTTTGTATTAATGTTTAAAATGTACAATAACACAAAAAAACAACAAAATTATTACATTTTTAATTTATTAATAAGAAATATAAAAAAAATTAACTATTAAATTTAAAACTTTTTAATCATAAAAAAAGACAATTCTGGCGCTGCCGGGAGTCGAAATAGCCACTTATATTTGCACCAACTTTGATGCCCTTATTTTGTTCCGCAGTGTAGACACACACCTCGTCTTAAGTGAGATTACAAACTGAATTATTTATTCCTCGTTTCACACGAGAATTAGGTTTACGTTGCACTGTTATTAACGACCAGAAGAAAAAATAATTTACTCACTTTGTAATATTTCGAAATTTTATGCGCAGTACTTATTTTTAACTAGCGTCCCGCCTCGGTTTAACACGGGTGCAAAACTGTTCTTTTTTGTATACCTACTAGTGATGTGCCGGATATCCGTATCCGTATCCGCGGATATCCGAGGGAGAAGAAAGATCCGTATCCGTTAGTTTTTTGGCGGATTTTTTACGAATCTTTTACCTTATTAATTTTCAATAGATGAAATTTTATTATATATAGGTGATTAGGTAATAATGAAAAACTGTTAAATTCCATTCAGATTATTTTTTATTTTTTAAAATCGTATTTGGCACCTTTATATTGCAAACATTTATCGTAGTGAGTACCATACCAATAGTACATAACTCAAAGGTACTAAAAAACTATCTTTATAATGAGATATTGCACATCGATCTTTGGAAAGAGACAATCTGTTATGAGAGTTAACTCTTAAAGAGGTCAATAACTTTTCCCATAACAGATAGTTTCTTTCCAAAGGTCGATGTGCAATATTTACCGCCGCGTACTCTGAGAAAGTTAAGATCCGTATCCGTATCCGCGGATCTTGAAACCAAATATCCGTATTCAGATCCGTATCCGCGGATATACATTTTTAACGATCCGGCACATCACTATTACCTACACATATATACTATATAGTATAACGAAAATTGTTCGGCCAGCGAGCTCAGGGGCGCTATGTCGTAGGCAATAGGACAAGATCTTCAAGAACACTTTAAACCAAAAAATCAACAACTTCTTTACCCAGTCAGGGCCACAATTTCTAACTAAACAACACAACAACAGGCCATAGCTTGTAATAAAAAACCCAACCACCTACCACATGACACAAAGGACAATACAACTACTTAAAAAGCAGTATCGGATGACAAAATTGGAAGATACAAAAAATCGTACGTGTCTTACCGACAAGTAATGTAATGGGCGCCAGGACACTTCGACCGCACGAAGGGAACCTCAACTGGTCCAAATTGAGACACACGGTTATTTGGCTTCCGATCAAAAACATATTTGAAAAGTTAAATCCCAACACAACAAAAGATAAGAAAATACCAACGACTGACAAATAAATAAAACAAATAAAACCAGACAATCACGAGATCCAACAACAGCTATGCGCCAGAATAGCGGCAACGTAATAGCACAACAGCGTCAAATAACAAATCTAATACTTAAAAAGAAATTAAAAACTAACTGACCATCCTATCAATGGAAAATGATAGCTAGTTACGACAACAAGCTCCTATTCCAGCATTCAACAATCAACAACAATCCTAATCCCAAATTCTAATCCAACAAATCCTAGCCTCAATGTCTAATCATCAATTTCAATCCTTCCGTACACGCTAATCCTGCAGTCGCCAAAATCAAACATCCATCCGCTGTCGTCTAACGTGATGTTCGAACTTAGACGGTCAATCAGTCTCTCCCTCTCAAAAATACACGGTCACTGGCCTATTCTCTGCCCATACGACGCAATGTAATTTTTGTTCTTTTTCCCACTCCTTGAACTGTATCTTGTTGTGTTTAATTCCAGCAATCGATCAAAAACTTGATACGTATTTGAAAAACCTTGTCCGTCAATCATACAATGCATTTATTCTCAGTTTGAATATTTTATGCATAGGCTCGAATTTTATTTTTAAATATATATTAGATATCGTGTGCATCGAGATAATTAATAAGAAAAATCGCAGGACAAAAAGTTATTTATTTAGTGTACGACGTTTCGTCTATAGATTTAGACTTTTTCAAGTACAAATGTGAAAATTTAAAACAATAATTATGAAAATAAACATTAATTACTGACCATAGCAATTAACAAAAGTTAATAATAATTAATGTTTATTTTCATAATTATTGTTTTAAATTTTCACATTTGTACTTGAAAAAGTCTAAATCTATAGATGAAACGTCGTAAACTAAATAAATAACTTTTTGTCCACAATCCTGCGATTTTTCTTATTAATTATTAATTTTTTAATTTGGGAGCCACCAATTCTGAACAGTTATAATAGATAGATATATTTTGTTAGAAGATTAAGAAGGAAGAATCCTGGTGGCATAGGATCGATGAAAAAAGCAAATACTGAAGATTTTTATTGCATTTTTATTATCTGACGTTTCGGCACACTTTATGCCATCTTCGGAGAATCTAAAAGATTTAATATATAAAAAAGTTCAAGTTATTGTTGTTACATTTGTTATTGTTAATGTTATTGATCTTAAAGTTGTTATTGTTAAATTATTGTTGTTAAAAATTAAAGTTAAAATTTGGAAGTACTTCCAAATTTTAACTTTAATTTAATTGAACAGGATCATCATCTCTATAAATTATTAGAGTTTTCTTTCACAGATATATTTTGTGTTATCGGACAATTCTGCAAATTGTATTACATTAATGACGTGTCTATGAAAACGACTACAGCGCAGAAATGTCTGATACACTAGTGGCCCGGTTCGGCTTTGCCTTAATTTGTAGATTGTCACCTTTTTAGGTCGACTTACATTGCAAAATTGGTCTCCACGGAAAGCGCTTTTATTTTAACGCAATAATATATACCCTATGTCTATCCTGAAGGTCAATTCTAACTATTGGTGAAACACATTTTGAAATCGGATGAGTAGTTTCGGAGATTGCCTTCTACATCCAAACCTACAAACTTTACCTCTTTACAATATTAGTATACAAGACAGTAGCTAGGATTTCAATTCTGGGGAAGTCGAGCTCTGGACCATAGACAATTTTATTTGAAAATAAGCATAGATATATTATAATTTTACATAAATATAAATTTAATTAAAAGGTAGTCGAAAAGATTTCGATGAAAGAGTTTAATCAAATCTTTGATTAACGTCATAGAACTCTTCAAAAATTGGTCAATAATTTTATTTATTTGAAAGAGTTTAATGATTCAATTAATTTATTAACAATGCATTACATTTCAATTTTACTCGTTCCGAAAAATGTGGAATCCAATTATTGTATCACAGATCCGGAAAAAAAGAGTCGAAAATAATAAAAAGTATATAAAACAGTAAGGTATTTCGGGAGAGGTTTGAGCCCCCAAAACACTCCCCCTGCCTACGGCCTTGTTAGTATACATTACAAAACCGTGCTGAATATGTACACACTACCACACGGATATACCTACGCGATCTGAACTGTTATCTTTAATCGCAAAAATATTGAAATTAAAATACAGATATCAATATTGAGGCTCAAAAACACGGGTAAAAATAGTTTAAAGCCTGAATTTACTTTTACCATTTCAGCCCACAAGTGGGGAATGGTACTAGTTTAGGTCAAAATCACTTTTCAAAAATTTTACAATATTTATCCGTTTTGAAATCCAAAAAACATATTTTTGGAAAAACGTCTGTTAGTCTGTGAACACGATACAGGTCAAACGGATGAACGGATTGAAACCAAATTTTGGGAAGATGGTTTGTATGCAAATATGAAGAGCCCTATTGTTTCTGGGGAAAATCGGCGCATGCGCAGAAGAGATATATGCTATAACGGTGTTTTTATATAATAATGGTATACTTTTCATAACGGCTTATTATTCTATTTATTTTTTCAAGAAAGTTTCATTAAAATATTTTTTTTCTAAACTTTATAGTTTCGGAAATATTTTGAAAATAAAAAAAAATCAGCTGCTCTTTTGTTTTATGGATCTGTCAGAAATAAACTAGTTAGACATGCTTTGATTAATTTTTACATGACGTGGAACATATTCTGTAGGTAACCATGGCAACGAATAGCAAATGTCATATTGAATACTAGCCATTACCCGCGTCACCCCACGCGATATCAGAAATTTTCTTTTCTTTATTATAATCAAATGTCAACATTTTTGAAGTTGGAATGGTTCCGTCGCCCAATTGGCTGGAATTTTTTTCTTGTTTCCATTATTTAGATATACAAATTTACAGACTATTATGCCACCTGAATTTCTTGCCAGTGCTGATACAAAATATGACGCCTGGACGCGTGTATAAATCCGATATTTAATTAGCTTTGAATTATACAGGAAATGCATCATTTGTTTTTTATTTGAATAGACAGTTTTTTTTCTATAGAACCATTTTATCAGACTTCCGGAAAACTCTCTTAATATTATTATTTTTCAAGTTTTGAAACGAATAAAGCATTTTTTTACTCTAAAAAATAGACAACAATATGAAATACTTGTTTAAGGTAGTTCACTAGTGAAACGGGTTTCTTAGAATATTAATAAAATTGAAGTATAGTGCCTTATATTTAATTTAAAAAAATTAAATGTTTTCATCGTCTGTAAAACGAGATATTAACAATCAAAATGTGCAAACGAATGCATTGTAAATTCAAAAATTATACATTTTTTGAAAAAAACTCAATCGGTTTACCGATTTGTTAAAAGAATATAGATTTTTAAAATAAAAATATTTTTATTGTATTTGTGTAGGAGTGTATATCTGTATACTAAAGTTTAGATGTGTTAGGTACAGTCTCTTACAAAAATGCACGGGAATCTCTAACTGTTGGTACTTACTATTACGCTATACTTTTGTCTACGACTGTCGCGAGTGAACTACCTTAAAAATTTAGAAAACAATATTTGTTTCATAACATCAAGGGTCATTCTAGACACAGACGTTTGCATTCTAATGCAGTTCATGAATTTAAATAAGTTGAACTGGAAACATTTATATTCAGCTAAAAACGATATGTTAAGTTATTACGACTGTTTATTTAATCATAATAAAATGCACAATACATAAACAACATTAATATAGATTGTAAAATGACTGCATATTAATATTTGTACAAAAATAATGTATAATGAACAAAACGATGGATATAATGATAACTAGGGGATCTGATTACATGGAGTGATATTAAATTCAGTGAAATATTTTTTTTTGTTTTGACGAAGCATACCGGAGGAAGCCGAGGTTATCTCTTTGTGCGTGTCCCTTTATTTTTTATACTTCGACCAGTTTAGTAAAATTAACAGGTAGAAAAAGAGCCCCCCGCAGCGCCCCGGTACTTTACTCATTTGAATTTTTGGTTTCTGTATTTCTGACGGCAGTTTTTTCCCCTCCTCATACTTCGTTTTTTGCTATTAATTTTGTCCCTCTTTCACTTGATTTTGGGCTAACTGCACTGGTCTAATACTGAATACTGAATACTGCATACAATATTTAATTTTTCAATCGTATTATAATAATTTATCGCTTCGTTTTACGTTTCGTCCAACGCGCAATACAAAATTAATACAAAATTCATAACTTTGAAAATATCAGATTTACAAAAAAAGTTATTTATTGTTGAAAAGTAATCAAATGAAATTTAAAAAAAATGTCCAAATGACAATAGTTTTTATTTTAAATTCATTAATGTTTTGTGTAAATTGGTTGAAATATGACGATGATAGAAAATGTCGGCAAAAATCAAACTGACATGGGATCTTTCATCGAAAACGCTGCCTAATCCCTTTGAGATATAACAAAACAATGTATGGTGGAATGGTTCCTCTTTTATAGGACTACAGAAAAGTCCGCGATGGCATATGTCTATCTTTTAAGGATAGCTTACTATACCAATTTTAATGTTAAGCGTTTTTCGTGGATATCAATTTTGCAAAGTAAGTCCACGAAAAAACGGTAGCAATCTACGAATTCGAGCGAAGCCGGACCAAACCGCTAGTCATATATAAATACGGGAAGTAAAGAAGTTGTGGTACCGATATAGGAGAAATACAAATTACATTCGAATTTCGACCACTAGTATTAATTAATTTAGTCTCAAACGCTATAATTGTTCGTAGCTCAGTTTTTCGCATGTTGCGTCTATCTTTACGGTTCACAAGATCGCAGACTCGATACCAACTTCATGAGTATGAAATAATATTAAAATTATTAAATTTCAATTTGCCCGTTATAAGTGGGCTTTAAATATTATTATCGCCCGGCTCATCACGTCTGAAGTTGGCCATTTTACGACTTACCTTTTAAGTCCGCTGCACACGAGGCTTGATTTGCCGCTAGGTTCTTTGTTAGACGTCACTACTAGTTTTCAAGCGCTGGTTTTCTTATTTACTATTATGTGCTCGCTTCACACGAGACGTCTTTACAAGCTTGCCCTGCAGGTAGATTCGGTGCGCGCGCAGTGATAGAACGGTAACAATAGTGCATGTTTATTGTCTCTGAACAGAACACAAACTATGGCCTTGTGTTTGTTTGTGGGCGTTTGTTCAAGCCGCCCACGTGATAAGATACTGCCTCCTGATTGGTTCTTGCTCACACCTAGCAGCGGATCTAGCGAGGAAAAAAGCCCCTGTTCTACTTTTAAAACCTATCTTGTGATCTAGTAGGCGAGCCCGCCGTGACGTCATTTCTAGCTTCGTACCCAGCTTACGGGCTAGCAGAAATCCAAGCAGCGTTTCAAGCCTCGTGTGCAGCGGCCTTTAATCACAAATTTGCAACCATTGAATGATATGGTCCATGAAAAAAATTAATCTATATACTGTGTGTTTCAATTTCCTATTAATTTTATTGTCAGTGTTGTTTTTTCAAATATTTAATCTGCACATTGAGCACTGTTTTAATTTCCTATAAAATAGCTGTTATGTTTGTTTCAACATTTATCAACCATTCACCGAAAATTTCAAAATGTTTTCACAGAAATAACTTTTTTAATTAACGATTTTTTACGCGTTGTGTGTTACAGACAAATTAAAGTAAACATGCCAAATAAAAATTGTCAAGTTTGCTTATTAAATTATTTTGAACGATTTCATATTATATTATTACCGCGATGTTTTTATGTGACAACTGACCATTTTTTTATTGAATATTGTTTTAAAATTTGTAAGTTTAAAGGTTAATTTTTTTATTATCGGCATAAAATATCTCACGCGTCATTTCAAAACCGATCGGACGAGAGCCGCCAGGCAGTTGTTTATTTAGTTTATTTTAGTTTTGTCAGTGCAAATAATACCTACCACAAAATATTTTTATTAGATACTGTAGGATGAATAAAACTTAAACAATGTAGTTATGAACACGAAAATTAAAAAAAATACTAAGTGTATTTTCATTTCATGACTTTCGGAGAAATTTAGACGGGAGAATTTTTATTTGTTTATTTGTACCAACATTACCTAAAAACGGCTTGAACGATTCTAATTCCAAATAAGTAGATTAGATTAGATTAATAATTAATGTGACCTAAAAAATCTTTTGTGAATCCCCTAAGAGTTTTATTCCCAGTCGGGTAGAATGCTTTTTATGAACCTTATTACCTTACTGGAAGCTGCTCTTCATATATGTCCTCAGAATTTGGAAAAAGCCTTTTGGAGAACAGTGATTCACATTCGCATAGGATGTGATCCGCAGTTTCTTTTGCTTCTTTACAGAAGCGACAGTTATCATCCTAAACCAGGGATCGGCGACCTTTTGAGACGGAAGAGCCAAAAGTTACGGTTTACAAAAGTTCCCAGTTTTTTAAGAGCCACTAAACATTTTCGTTTCAGTATTATAGTATTTGCTAATATAGGTATAATATATATATCCGAGGACGACACGTCGCGACGGGGGCGATGCGGGTGAGACGCGAGTGGAAATGGCTGAGATGTAGACATGGTACTCAATCATGGATCGATTGGATGATTTTTAAGGGTTTATATTATATAATAAAATAAGTAATTATTTTTTGCGTATGGAACTGGAGAGCCTAACTTTACATCAAAAGAGCCGCAGGTTGCCGACCCCTGTCCTAAGCTTTACACCCATTTTAGAGGAAGGTATCTCAGATGGCAGTGGCTTGTAAGAAGTCCTGTCAGTATTTTCAGTTCTGCTTTACTGAGCATAAGGAGTTCTTTAGTCATTTTAGTGTTGTGCGAGATAAATCTCTTCCAAATAAGTATTTATCCGTTCACATGAACTGGCGCCGCGGAAAAAAGTCAAGTTAAATTACACTTTCAGAGATCGGATATCTCTCAGGTGCATAAGGTCATCCCACACCAAAATTTGACAATTGTGAACGTAAACTAATATCTAATTTTTCGTTGTAAATAGCCTTTAAAAACAAGAATTAATGAAATATATATTAATTTTAAACGTTGATCATAAACGGCCGTATGATGACGTAAAAGACAGCCACACTTCTTTATTTCTGGAAAGAGATGTATATAAATTATCTTCCTCGCGGTTAGCTTTTAATATGTCAGATCAATGGGCGTAATACAGTAAATCTTGTCAGGTTTTACCTGTCATTTATATAGCGGCATAATTTGATGTTCAAAATTTCATTGAAAAATACACACACTTGATTTTTTTTCGTTTTGAAGCCGCCTGAGTTCAAAAAAACATGTTTTTTGGAAAAATTCTGTTCGTCTATTTGTTTGTGAACAATTTTAAGAGGATGTTTGATATGCAAATATGATGAAGAAGCCTATTGTTTTTGGGGAAAATCGGCGTATGCGCAAAAGAGATATATGCTATAATGTTGTTTTTATGTTACAATGATAAGTTTTTTAATAACGATTTATTATTTTAATTATATTATTAAGCTTAGACAACTTTTTTGTCCCCGCCCCTAGGTCCGGCCATCCAACCAACGAAAATAGTGTATGGACTACGTGTAAGCAAATGCGTTAATGAAGTAAAATCGTCTTGATTTATTGAAAATAATTTCACTGAATGAAAACGAGGGATGTGAATTTATTCTGCTTGCGGAACAAACAACGCGTCGGTGTTTGTAATACAGTTCATTAAGTACTCTAGTAATTCATCCGCGTGTGAAAAATTGCAGGGTAAGCTCTATGTATGTCGATGCAAAATAGATCGATAAATAATACACCGTTTGCCTCAGACAAAGTTCAGCATACTATATCTCATGTATTTTAATGAAGAACTGACAGATACTTCTACCTTCAGCTGTTTACAGGTGATGTGTAAAAAGCTTCTCAAAAAATTTATCTTTTCACTAAATGAATATTGAAAGCTTATTGATTAATTTGTTGAAATTATAAAAAAAATTCCAGCCAATTGGGCGACGGAATCATTCCAACTTCAAAAATATTGGTATTTGACATACCTATTGTTTATCTACATATTATCTCTATATATATAAAATTCTCGTGTCACAGTTTTCGTTGCCATACTCCTCCGAAATGGCTTGACCGATTTTGATGAAATTTTTTGTGCTTATCCGGTATCTATGAGAATCGGCCAACATCTATTTTTCATCCCCCTAAATGTTAGGGGTAGTCCACCCCTAAATTTTTTTTCTTCCTTCCCCATTCGTTCTTTTGCACCGGGCACGACGGCGCAGCCGGAGTGCTCGACATACACACATATACGTCCATGTATATTTTAAAATAAATAAAATAGATAGATAGATGTTCCAATTAAATTGTTTTATTATTTCACTTTATACGTAGCGAAGCACGTACAGGGCCGCTAGTTATATATAAAATTCTCGTGTCACAATTTTGACCACGCTAATCTCCGAAACCACTGAACCTATTTTAATGATATTTTGTAAATTTGCCTTGCTTGGTGCAACCTACGCAGTAGGATAGTTTTTATTAAATATTTTGTACAAAATTACGATGTTTTCTCAAAAAAACTGTTTTAGTAACATGTGACGACATCTAATAGAATTTATTCACAGCTATTAGTTCAGAAGCAAACAAAAAAAAAACTGTTTTAGTAGTTAGTACCAAGTAGCGACATCTGACAAAATTCGTTCAAAGCTATTAGTTCAGACGCCGGGCCGCAAACGAAATACATTTTGCAGAATTTTGTGAAACTGGGACGAACCGCTAGTAAAAAATAAAATTTATGTTAAGGCGTGCGGTGACGCGAGTAGCAGCTAGTATTAAATATTATGATATTTGCTATTCTTTCGCATTGTTATCTGTATAATATGTTATCACGTCATGTAAAAATTAATCAAATCATTCTGAGCTAATTTCTTTCTGACAGATCTACAGAACAAAACAAGAGCTGATTTTTTTTATTTTCAAAATATTTCCAAAACTATATAAAGTTTGTACCATTTTATTACAACAAATTATTTGCATGCAATTTTAAATTAGTTTTTAAGCATGCCAAAGAAGTATAACTTCTTAGATAAATAAGTAGGTACGCACCCACATTTTTTAAATTTTTGGTAAATTTTAAAAATTTGAAAAATCGCGCAAATATTAAATTCTTTAATACATTTCTGAAATTGAAAATGTTTATTGAGAAAATTACTCTTTTTTTCATTTAGAAATTATGAGCGATTTTTTTTAACGTCGATGTAAAGTTTAAACTGTGTACAAGACCGTTGCTTGATAAACTGATTAATTATTAAAAAAAAAATCCGCGAGCAAGGGCTTGTAAAAATAAATTTTATATAAAACGATCGAATCGATTGCTAATTAAACGCAAATATGTACATGAAATTTTTTTTTCAACCAGTTTCAATACTGTAAAAGTTTCAGTAGTGGAAAAAAATATAATTTACTCACCCAATTTTCAGCAGGTAGATGATTTTCAACTTCATCTTTAATTCACACAGTCCATCTTATTTTAGAAATGGCATTCCTGAAAAGAAAAATTTCAAATTAATACCAATAGATTTTGAAAATTATTGTTTTTGGACACCCACTCTATAAAATAGCTGTTTTTTATGCCTGTATAGCGGACGTGAAATGATACGTTTTACACTAGTGCTGTAAAGTTGTGTAAAACATAGTCGTACTACATTTTAGTAGATCATAATCTAACCGCATGAAAATACATGGCAGTCTACAATTACAAGCGAATTTGTTCAAAATTTGGATGTCAACATTTCTGAAAATTAATTTCTTGTACCTAAAAAATAGGCAAAAAAAGCTTTTATTGTACAATCGATGATGTACTAAAAACTAGAAAATAATTTTGAGTCACAATAGGGGGTTTTGACTAAACTAAAATAAAATCGTGGCGAGCATTTATAGTTACATTGTGGTCGAAGAACACAGCCGAAAGTTAAATATGATTTCCAATCTCAAACAAATGAAAGTTTAACTACATATTATGTATGCAAAATTTCAACTCAATCGGATAACGGGAAGTAGTTGAAAAATTTGTAAGATTTGTATTTAAACAAATATACGGGGTCAAGCTAAATAAAACAGTTTAAAAATAGAGATGAATTATTTAAAGGAAATGGATAACTAAAAATTAATATTTCTAAAGAAAGGAAGACATAAAACATGAGACCTCACGACAGAAATATATTTTGCAATATAGGTTTGACGTAGTGTCACATTAAGTTAAATTGTCAGAGCATTGTTTGCCTCAGAATTATGTAACTTTTTACGAGCCATAACTTATTTAGGAATGTAAATGCTTAAATATTTTACGGTTAGACGACGTCGAGGAACTTTTTCCTATCCGAAACACTGCTGTCTAATTATGCAGGTACAAAACTGAATTTAAATATTTGACGTACACACGGAAATTGCGTTGATTTTTGTTATTATTAACAGAACTCTTACTTTTTACAAAAAAAAAAGAAAATGTTTATGGATGTGTAAAGTTATGATTCAACCCTTTTGGACTATATTTTTTTAAGTTATAATTGCACGGGGTCTAACCAAAAAAAAACAATTCATTTTTTATGAGCTTGTGTAATATTTTATAACAAAGAAAAAACATGTTGATCTTTTTACACACTTTTGATTGATTGTAGAATATGAATGTTACAATTTCGATGCTTCAATGATTGATTATTTCACAGATGTGAAAGGTTTACAGAAATATCTACACGTGTCATTACATAAAGAATATTAAAACACAATGGCTTTTGTAAATTACATTATTAAAATAAATCCATAACCAAGTATTGCCTCTTGTTAACGACCCGATTTTTATGACGGGCGACGGGCCGACGCGCTGTGTTCAATAGGTTAGTGCGGGTGTTTGTTAACGCGACGGGCATGTAACCGTTGCAACAAAACTCAACGGATACCCGCACGTCGCCTCTCGGCGCGACGGCGGTCAGTCGGATGCAGTGGACCACGTCATTTCATAGAAGTCTGTTGACGACGACAAATGTGCGCGCACGTATTTACCTATACCTACCTACCTTGTGCTGCTCATTGTGGATATGGAGTTTAAAATTGATATCGATATGGTCTTTCTTTAAATCCTCCATGAGAGTATGGAATACTCCATAAGACTCTCTTTCTAATAAAATAGGATGAACCCATAACTTCCTCCTTTTTTCGTAGCTACTGTATAAATAGTAGGTAGGCTAGAATAAGCTTTTTCTTTGCACTCGAATGTATTTGCACTTCTTTGCCCTTCGAGTATAGAACTGATATCGATAACAACGGACGCGCTCTCGTTATATTATCGGATCGTGTACAAAGGTAACCGTTTCGCGTCGGCCCGTTACCCGTTGACTAAAATGGTCGTTAACAAGAGCCTTATGACAACCGGACGGAACAGAATTCATTAACGATTTAAGAATAATAACGAGAGCTTTAAGTAGCTCAGTTTTTCTGTTGATCTTAGGCCACCTTGTTCAACTCGTTGCTCCACTTCAGTAGCAATGGGAAATTATTCAGCTATATTTTAATGTTAATAAAAGCTTGTAAACATTTTTTGAACATATAATATTAAACAATAAACAGGAACTACGACTAAAATGTGGCTTGTTTATTTAATGCTCGTATAACGCTTTTAATCCAAGTTCCTGTTATTAATTATGCAATTATTATGAATGTGAATCAACAATATATTACCATTCCAACACCACAAGAATGGTATTAATTTAGGTCAAAATTCACTTTTCAAAATTTTACAATATATTTTCGTTTTGAGGTTCCCCGAATCCAAAAAATATGTTTTTGGAAAAAATGATTTTTTTTAAATAAATCAAGAGATGCGAGAATTTTTTACGGAATGTGTATTTAAGATAATTTTCGACAATTAGTAGCGTATAAAAAATTATAATAAGAACAATTTTTCAAAATTTATTTATAATAAACTACTGACAGAACAACTGTTACTGTAATCTTTTTTAGTATATTTTTTTTTATTTTGTAAAAATTTTGTCATGTAACTGGGCTAGGTGGAAGATCAACTTAAAGTTGAACCGTGCCTTTTGTACGTTTTATTATGTACAATAAAAAATTTATTATTATTATTATTATTATTATTATTTAGTACATGATTGAAAATCATTCGTTTTTTTTTAAACATAGATAGAAGTAAATGTTTCAAAACAAAGCAAACGATTAATAAAAAAAATAACTTATTGAAATCGGTTCAGCCACTTTTAAATTATGCGAAAATAAAAGAAAATAGAAAAAATTGGTTGTCTGTAAAGTCGGTTTACGGACGATAGTTTTACGTGATAACGTATTCCGCTCGAATATCATATTTAATAATAGGTACATAACCTAAACTTTAGTAGCTGTCAAACTATATTTTTACCGACTCTCTATCGCTTATACTGCGCTCTCGCTTGCACGCACAGGGTCAGGCGGAACGTGACACTTTTCTCGGAACGTTACACTTTTTCGTGCATGCAGCCGGTGTTTCATCAATTTATAAGACGTTATCACGTCAAAAAAGATTTTGTTGATTTACAATGCTCTGTATACAGCAAACAAAACTTGACTTGCAAAAAAAAAAAAAAGAATCGGCGAATGTTACAGAACGTTCTGATTATCGCCGCTTTGGGATTATGGAGCCACCTGTCCAAGCCATTTCTCTGATAGACGGTGACACAAATCACTTCAATTCTCTACCACTAGCGTGTGCTCTCTTAACTTTGTATCTTGGTAATTAAACGAACAAAGACAACACGACAGTTAAAGCAGTAGGTATTTAAGTTAAAGAATACCATTGCGGCGGCACTTTACACTGACACGATATTTGTTTTAAAAGACATCCCAGGAACTTTTAAGCTCACAAACTCAAAGAATAATATTTTATGTTTAAGATTTTAAATCATATTACTCTAAGCGGACTACGACATAAACATAAAACGTTTCATTAAATAGAGGAGCAATATTAAAATAAATTTGACTTTAGATACATGAAGCTTTTTACAAATTATTTAAATTTTTTATAATATAAAATTTGAAGAAATGATACAAGTTTTCGGTTAAAATATTTTTAAAAGAACTTTTTGAAGTAAAACTTCTTTAGGCACGCTTGACTTGGGGAGTAAGCTGGTAAATGCCTGACGAAATCGTTTACGGAAGTGCATCATTGGACGAGGCGAACGGTGCGTGATCGTTTGAGGCGAACGGTAGTTGAGAGGGAGATATAAGTTAGTGAAGAAAGTAAAAGAGAGAGAGAGTTATGTTTCGTATATTGGAAGTTGAGAGGGATATATAAGTGCGACAAAGACAGAGCACTAATCGAAATTCTTTTTTTTTTGACAACTATTTCACGTTTAAAATGAAAACAATTGTTTTTTATATCAAAAATACATTTCATCGAATTTTGCTGCATTTTGTAACGGGAAATAATGTAGGTTAGATAGCTTTGAAACTTTGACACAACGCTGCAATCGAACACTCGCGTGTTTTTATATAGGTACCTACCGGCGGTCCGTCCCGGTTTCACTCCGGTGCAAAAGAACGAATGGGGGGAGGGGGGGAACATGAGTACGCACGTTCATCTTAGTTTATCGAGATGAATGTTGTGTCCAAAATTCATGATGATCGGAGTTACCGTTCAAAGGTTTTTGTCGAACGGACAAATTTTGAGTTTTAAATAATATATAGACATCACACCTGTGACGTTGGACGTTAAAGCAATACACGCTATACTAAATATTTTACGGCAATGGGAGCGCCATGTGTTGAACGTAACAGCAACACACGCAAACCAGATTGAATCACAGCAACGCGTCGCTGAGTACAGCTAGTCTATACAATAAATAAAAAATAATACAAAAAAATGAAGCCTAATGCCAATAGCTATTACAAAATAAAGTTAATGAAATACATCATTTTCATATGCCCAAAACTTGGTTCTTTGTTGGCAATAAATTAAAAGATAGTCTTAGACTATAAACGTAATAATTTTATTTATTTGCCAACGTTTCGACTTGAATGAAGTCTTTTTCAAGGCTCCAAATTGTCTATTACACTTTAGTCATTTTGTGTAAACTGTAATAGATAATTTAGAGCCCTAAAAAAGACTTCATTTAAGTCGAAACGTTGGCAAATAAATACAATTATTACACGTTTACAGTCCAAATTAATATAAACGGACATAGCATCAAATTTGATTCTTTATATTTTTAAACGCTTTTTATTTAGCTTGACTCCGTATATTTCGTGCCCCCCACGATTTTATTTTAGTTTTATCAAAGCCCCCTCTGGTAACTCGAACTTATTTTCTAGTTTGTAGTACATTATCGATTGTACAATAAAAGCGTTTAACTTAAAAGTTTTTTTACCTCTTTTTATTCATATTCGTACAGGAGATTCTAATTTTATAATCGAACGACGAAACATTATTATAAATTGTAAATTTTAGAAACGATAATAAATCATATCTGGTCTGGAGGTTAATAATTTGCCTTTGAAAAATTACAGACAATGTTGGATCGCTCATATTATCTAGATCGAACGTTAAGTATGTACTATTTAACGCGGATGCATAAATTATTAATGTGTAAACAGCACAGCGCGTCGCGACGCCGTGAAAAATAAATGTACAACAACCGCTTAATATTTAAGATCCTCCGCTTTATCAATGTATAGTCAGGTTGAACGCTAAACGAACGCCAATTAGCCGCGTAATAAATTGTCGTCCCTGAATGATAATCAGGAAAAATATTTCACTTTTCGATACAGGTGCAGGGTATTTGTGGTGGAAGTAAAGTAGCACTGTTTTGAATAATGTTGGGACTTGGCGAACAAATGAACTTCCGATACCGTTGTTTGTGAAGCATAGATTATAGACGCTCGAAAGTTGAGATCATTGACTCGTGTATTAACATTTTCAAAATCATTCGTTCTTATCTCAGTGGTGGTGCGAGTACTAGTTGGGTTTTTAATTTGTCTTGAAAAGAAAAAAAGGAGAACACAAGATTGAAGTTGTCGTTTCTCCACATGTAGGCAGCCATTGTCGTCCGGCTTATCGAGTTCTTGATTGGTTCTCTTTTATATCGTGAAGCTGCTTACTATAAAATAATGAACTGAAAATATGAATTGGTGTAGGTACAAATAACCGCGGACCTACTCTATTTTAATTATTTTTTAAATTCAAGTTTAGATAGAAAGACTTTCTGAAACGCCGGTAGTTTATAAAACTTATCAAAATGTTTTTCTCTATGTAATACAACATTCATAAAAAATATAGAATATATTTACTTTTTACCACAACAGTTTTATTAGCGGATATACATTTCGGGAGCTATGCTCTCATCTTTAGCAAACACTAAACATTAAATTTTGAAGACCGGTCAAATCTAGCGTAGCTAAGCATATCTTAGAAACCAACCATGACATTAACATAAATAACTATAATAAACAGCATTGAAGAGCTTTGAAAGTATATACATAGCCAAGAGTGACTCACATAAACTTTTAAATTCAGATAATGGCATTATACCTTATTCAGCATTATTCGACCTTTCAAAACCTTAGTTTGTTAGTTTTTTTGTTTTTTCGTTTTGTTGTTTTTTCGTTTTGTTGTTTCTTTTGTTTTTACAGATTTCTCATCGACACGGACATTTGTGTTGTTGACAGATTGTCAAGTTACTTTGGATTTCCATTTTGTTACCTGTTCTTCCGGAAGTCTTTTGATTAGTTATAGTACCTAGTTTTATTTTTGTTTTATACCTGTAATTGTTATATTAAGTTAAGATTTTTGTTTAGTAATTTAGTTTAGTGTTTGCTGAAGATAAGAGCATAGCTCCCTATATGTACATCCGCTAATAAAATTGTTGTGGTGAGAAGTAACTATTCTATATTTTTAACCGACTTCAACAAAAAGGAGGAGGTTCTGTGTTCGTCTGTATATTTTTTTTTATCTATGTTCACCGATTTCTCCGTCAATTATGGACCGATTTTCAAATATTTTTTTTTATTCGGAAGAGTGCACCTCAGAGGTGGTCCCATCGGAACCAAGTCAGGATCTGATGGTGGAATTCGGAGAAATCGAGGGAAACTCTCAAGTTGCAAAGAAACGCATAATATTTTTTATGTATTTTCACCGATTTTTAGTGTTAGATTAACACTAAAAAGAGAAAAATAAAATATTTTTAACAAAAAAATTGAACCGACTTCACACTAAAAAGTAAAAAATAATTGCGTATTGAAATGTTTTGGAGTCGGTGTAGCTCTCGGAATAGATTTCATTTTGGCTGACACCGACTCCAAAACATTTCAATACGCAATTATTTTTTACTTTTTAGTGTGAAGTCGGTTCAATTTTTTTGTTAAAAATATTTTTTTATGTTTGTTTCAATCACAGTGCTCTTAATATTTGTATATTTGTAATAAAACATATTTAAAACTCGATCAATATTTCGATAATGTACTATTATAAAGATATAAAAAGTCGATTAGATGAGAACAATTTTTTTTGGTTGTAAAAAAATCATTACGAAAAAGTAAACATATGTTAAATTACAAAATAATCAGTACTCTACCTTTAAAAAGAGAGTTTAGTGATTAAAGTAAAAACGTTTTACAGTATGTATTAATATAAATTTGGGCCAATTTGAGTATTCAATATACAATATTACGCCAGGTATAATGCGTTTTTATATAATACTTATACAATTTATAGAATATAAATATAAAGGGTAAATGGAAAATTTGTTTTTTACTGATTGAAATTGTATACATATTTTATTTTCCTTTCACATGTGAATTGCAATTTTCTAGTAACACATTACTAACTAACGGCTCAGTCCGGCTTCGCCCGAATTTGTAGATTGCCACCGTTTTTTCGTCGACTTACGTTGCAAATTGGTCTCCACGAAAACGCTTTTTTTTAACGCGATCATGTATATTGTATAGCCTATGTCTATGCTGAAAGTGCATTATAAATCTTGGTGAAAAAAATTGAAATCGGATGAGTAGTTTTGAAGATTACCTCCTACATCCAAACTTTATCTATTAATAATATTAGTATAGATAATTAGGTATTTACTAGAAAAAAGAAGGCATTGACTATATTATTGATTTAGTAAATTTCATAAATTTAAAAAACTTACGATAATTTTTAATAAATATTTCGTAGAAAATTGCGATGTTTTCTCAAAAAACTGTTTTAGTAACATGTAACGACATCTGATAGAATTTACTCAAATCTATTAGTTCAGAAGCACAAAAAACTGTTTTAGTACCAAGTAGCGACATCTGTTAGAATTCGTTCAAAGCTATTAGTTCAGAAGCAAATCTGGTAGAATTTGCTCAAAGCTATTAGTTCAGAAGCAAATCTGGTAGAATTTGCTCAAAGCTAATATTTCAGACGCGCCGGGCCGCAACCGAAATACATTTTGCAGAATTATATCTATCGTACCCGGATGCAACCGGGACGGAACGCTAGTATAATTAATAATAATAATAATAATAATAATAAGCTTTTATTTTAAGAAACTGTAAAGTACAGTATTAAAAATGTGAGGTGAATGAACATTACAGTAAATATTCATTTAAATTATAAAAAGCGTTTTCCAGCAAATACATTTTCAAAGAATTTCTGAAATGTTTTACATCTGTAGCTAATTTTATATGTGCAGGCAGTTTATTAAAAATAGTCACCCCTAGATGGGCTGGGGATCTTTTGCTCAAATTTAAGCGACTATAAGAAACTCTTAGAGTGTTTTTTTGGCATGTATTAATGTTGTGAATATCAGAACCTAGTTGATATTTATCTTTATTTGTAAAAGTGTATAAAGCGAATTCAAAAATGTAAGATGATGTTAAAGTAAATATTTTGAATTTTTTGAAGAGTTCCTTATAGGAGCTATACATGTCTATAATAAAATTATAGATATAATAGACGAAATAATAATGCATACGATAATCAGATTAAAATATCCAATATAAAATTGATAACAGTGAAACAGTCTAACGACGTCAGTGATTGTGAATCGTCCAATTGGTGAGTTCCTCACATGTTGTGTGTCTGATTGATCTTCTGAGCTCAGTCAGGTCATGTACAGTTTTCATTAGCTATACGTGGGCAACGAATTAGCTACATACCTAGTAACTACATAGCACACAATACAAAAGATACCGACCTTACGTATGAAGGAAAACAAACGCACACTGACCTGGAAGAAAAGTGAGCTACTGTGAGTGAAAATCTTCGATGCTCAGTTGCAGAAAGCATTGTCAGAAAATCTGATTTGACAACGGCCTTAGATTGTGATTTTAAAACGATCCTGCTCGAAAAATAATTGATCGATTGAAACAAGATTTTTTTTAAACTGTGTATAGGTATAATGTATACTAGTGTGACCTGTGCGAATTATTCGCACTAAATAAGTATAATAATTATCACTTTACAAAATTATTTTTTAAATATGATTGCAGGTATTCAATTCGTTTCTAATTTTGCACACTGCTTATAACGTTCTTCTTTTTGTTGTATTACAATATAAAGCTCAGATGACAGATCGAAGAAATATTTTACAAAAATTGTCATATAGAGGCGCAAGTAGCAAAAGCGTTGAGCTAAGCCGTCACATGGCATCATGCAGCATTGCTGTGACGTTGTTCAGCGTTGCTCGCTGTTTCAAAATTAAAGCCGTCAGATAGAAGTATGCAGTATTGTGTCCGTTGTATTACAATATGAAGGTCAGATGACAGATTGAAGTGTTGACGTTGTTTCAAAATTAAAGCCATCAGATGGCAGACGTTGTTCAGCGTTGCTGTATTTTAATTAATTTACAAAAACAAAAGCAATAACAAATTTTTTAGTTGTGATGTCAGTAGAGCAAGCAATTATCTGTAAAATGATATATAATTTATGTGGAGAAATTGTGAGGTTTTTTCTAAAAAGGGAGGCAAACATCTTTAACCTTAGCGTATTAATATATATATGATATGATATGTATTCAACATCGTTTTTTGTACAGTTTCTACTTAAAAACAACGTTTTTCAAAGCATTTTGAACAAAATATAGCTTGAAAAGCTATCTTTTTCTATGTAGAACAACCATTTTAGTCTTGTGTGAGTACAATCTATGGGTTCTAGATGACAGGGAGTTTGAATACGACCTTAGACTGTTCCTGATGTATGGAAACCGTAATTGTATGATCACAATCTAAGGTCATTGTCAAGTCAAATTTTTTGACAATTCTTTTTTGCAACCCAGCACGACTAATGTGAGCGTTTAATCAAGGGCGTAGATAGGGGGGGATAAAGAGGGTAACTACCACCCCCCCGGGTCATAATACAAAAATAAAACTGAAAATAATACGAATACCCGGCTAAAAAATAAAATTTAGATATACTTCTTGGAACAAAAATTTGTAAAATTGGTTTGGGAATTAATATTTTGCTTGACACCTTCCTTCGTGAATATTCTTGTGTGATATTAATAAAACTTAAAAAAAATATAGATTTTTTTGTTTTTGCCTTGAATGAGGAACCATGTCGATATTTATCTGGAATTATTGAGAGAAACCATGGAAAACAAAATCTCAACACCGTTTCTCGGTGAGAGGCAGCAGGAAAAAGTCCCAGCCACATCTGCCCCCGCCGGGATTCGAACCCGGTACCTCCCGAATGCTAGTCTAGTGCTCTCCCCACTACGCTACATCGCTACTATGGTCTTTAATAGTTAAATAAAACTCTTATTCATCTGTGAACTAGGGATTTTGAATCGAAGAATTTTAACGTACGAGTATTAAAAAAATAAAAAAAAAATAAGCCATCTTATTTAAACTTCCAAGTATTTTTCTAAGCTTTGCACAAGCTATTACAGACAATTTATTTTAAACTGCTTTTAACATTAACATATTATTCATAACGAAGTTAGACGAGAAGTCTCTCGTTTATCTCATTTTATGTTTAAAAACGCAGAGATACTTCATGAAAAAGAATTGCAAAAACGGTCGAGAGCGAACTTAAATAAATGTATGAAATAAAAGTAATAGGTTACGTATTTACTGGCGAACGACCATGTATTTAATAACTTCTATATTGCTAGTAGCCGTAAGTGGAAACGTGGCCCATGAAGTGAGACAGCAAGTAGCTATTTACAATCTCTTAGGTTTTACTTGACCCGTTGTGTCGCGTCGGTAGTGGGGCGATTTGTAAGTGGAATAGAGCTTCCACAGCTTAGTTCCATGTGCAAACTGACGCGCATCCATTCACGGAAATGCGCATGAGACTCAGAGTATAATAAGTGAGACTGACGTATAAATGTCTGCACCGAAGTGTTTAAGTCTTTCTCCCGATCTTTGCTAGCAATATAGAGGGTATTAAATATATGGTGACTACTTATATTTTACGAATGTGACAATATGTTAAAACAAGAGTTAGCGAGTCATAATATCATCACGCTTGAGATATCTACAGCGTGTCCACGGAAGTTCTTTACAAATGGAATTTTTTTTATTAATTATTGGAGCCAAATTTTTTTTCTGTGGAAAAGTTCTGCTTCGTCCAAAACCTCTAAAACACCAAAGAAAATTTTTTTCGGCCTAAAGTTATACGAGGAAAATCAAAAAGTTTTATTTGTTTAAAAATAAAAATTATCTGTGATATTCAAGATTTTCGTAAAATTAGTTACATAATCAAATTTAATTCAAAATAATAACATAACTCTAACTTCTAAGTAATTATTTATTCAGAATTATAAATCAGAATTCAACATATCCTCCATCTCTCTCCATACAAAGAACGGTTCTCCTTCAAAAATCCGTCACTGAATTTCGAATCATTGTAGAAGGAATTTGATGGATTTTTTACAGGCATTTTATTTTCAATTACTTGACATTTAATACGTGCTATTCTTTTGTTTTATAAGCCTACTACGGGCGAAAATCTTGAATATCACAGATAATTTTTATTTTTAGTAAAATAAAACTTTTTGATTTCCCTCGTAAAACTTTAGGCCGAAAAAAATTTTCTTTGTTGTTTTAGAGGTTTTGGAAGAAGCAGAACTTTTCCACAGAAAAAAATTTTTGCCCCAATAATTAATAAAAAAAAATTCCATTTGTAAAGAACTTCCGTGGACACGCTGTATAGTATTTTTTGCACGTACGTCCTATAAAATAGCTGGTTTTCACTTCATTCCCAAATTTTGGACAGTTCAATTTTGATCAAAAAATTCTCGATCACTATTGATTATGTTTATTTTATTTTACGCAACTTTACAGCACTCGTGTAAATGTTTAATTTCACGACCGCTATACAGACATGAAAAGCAGGTATTTTATAGGAAGGTGTATAAAAATATGTTTTATATTAAAAAAAATGTATCAGCTTTTACTGAAAATGTTTGTGCTTTGTAAACGTGACTTTGACCGAATCATTAAGCACTCGTTTGTAACTTTAATTTTATCACGTTGCAGTGCAATAAAAGAAAGGTTAGAAATGGCCAAGCGTGTTAACATATAACTTTTCGAAAATCATTTCATGCCGATTTAAAGTAATACATTTCAAAACTGAAAAAATGCAAATTTGACTTTAAATCTTTCATCCGGATCTCTGAAAACCGCTAGGAAAATTAGTTTGGTTAAATTCAATTTTATTTTGTTTGCACACTGATATCGCAAATTGGGTTAGATGAATCGCATGAGATTTTATTATTTGATTATAATTTTGTTTTAATATTCGAAACACAGTAGTGTAAATGCTGCACACGAGGCTAGTATTGCCGCTGGAATCGTTTTGGGATTGCGTTGGCTGCCGCGCTGAGGGTTCCCGTACGTGGTCACAAAATAGATTTCAAAATATATAGATTCAAAATACTTTTCGTGCTTGTTTTGAGCAAGAAGCATCAGAAAACAGTCTCAGTCACGTAGACGACGTGGGCAAACGCCCACAAACAAACATGGCGTCATAGTGTGTGTTGTGTTCTGTTCAGAGACAATAAACGTTCACTTTTGTTAACATTCGAACTGTCACTGCGCGTGCACCAAACTCATCTACAAAACTAGTTTCAAAACACGCGTCGTCACGAAACCCAGCGTCACAGCACGTTTGAAATCTAGCAATGAATCAGGCGTCAAACCAGCCTCGTATGCAGCGACCTTAAAATTTACACTAAAGGCCGCTGCACACGAGGCTAGAAGAACTGCTGGGACTTCTGCTAGCCGGCAAGCTGGCTACGAGGCTAGAAATGACGTCATTGCGGGCTATCCTGCTAGCTCAGAAGATGGATTTTAAAATTAGAACAGGGGTTATTTTTCCTGCTTGGTCCTTTGCTTGCCACGTGGACGACATGAACAAATGCCAACAAACACTGGGCCATAGTGTGTCAGAGACAATAAACGTCCACTGTTGTTACTGCGCGCACACCGAACCTACCTACAAAACAAGCTTAAAAAGACGTCTCGTGCGAAGCAAGCACATAAAAGCGATCAATACAACCAGTGCTAGAAAACTGGTAATCAAATCTAGCAAGGAATCTAGCGGCAAATCCGGCCTCGTGTGCGGCGGCCTTAAGCTACTGTAGCTACTTCCATTAACATCAAGTTAATAGTTTTTTATTGATAGACTGACCACCATTACTTATATTGCGTATAATAATCCAGGTTATTGTTACAAAACACGAAACTGTGAAAGCATGCTTAACGCTATTAGTCTAGCACCGTAGAGTAATTACACCTGTATTTTGTTGAAATAGAAACTCGTTATATATGACTTTATAAATTATTTCTTATTTTAATAATATACTCTATGAGTCTATACAAACCAAATTTTTACCCGACTACGGTGAAGCCAAAAGGAAGGGTTATGAGTTTAGCAATCTATGTACGTATGTTTGTATTTACGGATGTTCTACCATAGCGCCTAAACTATTCATCCGATTCTGATAATTAAGGTGTCAATCGATTCGTTATTATGGCCCGGGTAACAGGCTACATTTTTGGTCCCAGAGGAGAGCAAATTGAAAACAATTAAAAATTAAGTTCAAAAATATAATTTAAATAAAAAATAAGTGTAAGAACTAAAACCCGACTAAAGTATGAAACAAGAAAATATTCTCATTTGAGGATAGCCGGGGTCGTATGTCATATCATATCATATATATAAGGTCCCTCTAGATGTATAGCGTGATGCACTTTGCCCTAGAGCTTATGATCGCATACTACTGTTAAAATGTAATGTTTTGTTAGGGTAAGTGGCATATGACCATGGCTATCCTCTGATGAGAATATTTTCTTGTTTCATACTTTTCAGTAGTCGGGTTTTAGTTTTTACACTTATTTTTTTTTATTTTTTAATATTTGAGAAAATAATAATGAAACAGACATATCATTTTTCTGCAGCAATATATTTCGTATGATGTGTTTGACAGAGACAGGTAATTTGACAGTTAAGTAATATTTTTTCAAACGTTTTTTCATTATAATTTTTATGGTTGATAGTATATTTCACCGAGATCTAGTCACAAAAAGTATGCATGTATTTCGATAATATAATGAAAAAATTCAGTGGTAATTTGTATTTTATCTATAAGTACATATTTAAAAGAAAATCCCTCCGCCGCGCCTGTCTGTCTGCCTGAACGCGATAAACTCAAAAACTACCGAACGGATTTACAAACGGATTTCACTAATAGAAAGAGCGATAAACGAGGAAGGTTTCTGTATATAATTTGTAAATATTTTGTACAAAATGGCTGAACTATGGCGGTGTTTTGTTAAAAAAAACTGTTTCCGTGCGCTTACATGGCTAACGCTGGCCAAATCTTTAGAGATGCATCAAAACAATGTACTTTGATAGTTCTGCTGTGTAGATGTGAAGGTCAATATAACATTTCCAGAACAGTTTTGCATCCAGGTAAAACCGGGACGTGTAATAAACTAGCACACGAACATGAAATATTTTTAATGATAATAATTGTCGAATGATATCTTAAAAAACATTCAATCTTTTTATTTGCATAGTTATAGCGATTTGGCTATTAATATTTATGCATGTATTTAATACGTTTGAACTGTCTTGTTTTTATTTTGTGTTGATAACTGTTTGTATTTTTATTTAAAAATCATTTCGAAATTCCATGTAGGTATGTAAGTGAATCGGAATCAAACAGAAACGACATATGACAATTTTCAATTTATTGATAGAATCGTGAATTCCTGTATTCCACTATGCCTTCCCCTCTTTGTATAAGTGGTATTTGAAGGAAACTGAAAGATCTGCGTACATCTGTTCTATAAACGCATCCCAAAATGTTTCACCGAAACAATAATATCTTCGGTGATACATTTTGGGATTAATTTATTAAACAGATGTACGCAGAAACACAGAAACTTTTTATTATTAAGTAAAGACGTCAATAATTGAATAGATTAAGCCCAACTAAAAACATAACTATGAAATATTTAAATTACGGAAAGTATTAATAAGTTCAAAAATATGAGTTTTTTGGGGCCTGTATTTCCATAACGCTTTGAAATAAAAGCTTACAATTTTTACAAGACTTTGTTGAAACAAACTTTAATAACATATTTATATATTTTCATGTTATTAACTTAATGGGAAGTAACATTATTAGGGTGGTAAACAGGTGTTAAGGCCGCTAAACACGAGGCTAGAAACGCTTCTAGATTCCTTGCTAGACTTCCTACTAGTTTTAATAATAATAATAATTTATTTCACGTAAAGAAAAAAGAAAAAATCATATACAAAAAATCGATTTGGAATTTTCAAACCCTACTTGGCTATTGCCAGTGCTAGGGTTGGAATTATTATGGACGTAAGCGAGAGTGAGTATACTATAGGTACTTAAAATTAAAGAAAAAAATTGCTTGTCTGTAAAGTCGGTTTACGGACGATAGTTTTACGTGATAACGTCATAAAGAAACATTGATGAACTCTCTGATGTCACGCGAGAAGAGAGAGAAATGCGTACAAGCCAACGCTTGGGCCGATTGTGCCTCTCTATCGCGCTCAGGCTCAGGCGGAACGTGACACTTTTTCGTGCGTGCAGCCGGTGTTTCATCAATTTATAAGACGTTATCACGTCAAAAGTAAAAAAAGAATATAATAATTATAATAGCAAGCAAATGATACGATATTTTTTTCTATTTAAGAAGTTATTGCGGTTAGTTGAGAATTAGTTTAAGATATTATAAATGACTTCAGACTCTTTTCTGTCGTATAACCACCTGAATATTTTTTTAGCGCTGGTTTTCTTGATTGCCGTCTTTTCAAGCTAGTTTTGTGAATAAATCTGGTGCGCGCGCAGTGACAGTTCAAATATAAACACAGAGCAAAACGTGTCTGTTGTCTGAGTCTGAGCAGAATGACGCTATGTTGGTTTGTGGGCGTTTTATCAAGTCGCTTACGTGACAAGCTATACTGATTCTTGATTGGTTCTTGCTCATACCTACCAGCGGACCTAGCAAGAAAAATAGCTCCTGTTCTAATTTTAAAACCGATCGTGTGAGCTAGCAGGCGAGCCAGCAGTGAAGTCATTTCCCGCTTGCTACCCAGCCTACCGACCAGCATAACTCCAAACAGTTTTTCTAGCCTCGTGTTAAATAAACACACGGCGTGTGCCACCGTTGAGGCAAGTACTTAGTTGGGCACATTACCGTGCTTAGAACGTATTTCAGAGACAGCATGCACACGTTTTGCGTGTGTTTCTGTGGCTTTGAATAGTCTAACAATAAAATAACGCAGGACGCCGATTGGGGGATGCATTCTTATACCACACGGATGATTCAGCATTGCTCTATAGAAATTTTTATTAAATTTTTTGGATGTCTTAGCGGATTCCTTATAGTATTTACAACACATGTTAAATGTTAATCTATGGTCCATATGTCTGAATAATAGAAATTTATTTTTTTTATATAATACAATAGATACGACTGTTATTTGATATAGGGTGCTCGTATTCCTTTCGGGAGAAGAAACTAAGACTAATTTGGAATTTTTTACCTCTATCACTTGAAGGTGCGATACATAATATAATTCTGTAAAATGTCTTTAGTTTGCGGCACGGCGTCTGAACTAACAGCTTTGAGCAAATTCAATCAGATGTCGCCACTTGGTACTAAAACAGTTTTTTTTTTGTTTGCTTCTGAACTAATAACTTTGAGCAAATTCTAACAGATATCGCTACATGTTACTAAAACATCAATATGTCAAGTATAACTTCAACTTACTAAAATGTTTTAGCGAAAATTTGACGTATAAACTCACATTTGCTGGAATATTATGTAAATACACAAGTACCTAGTATGGATAGTTACATTCAGGTGTTAACCATGTAGTTATTATAATATATGTGAATACATTAGTATGCATTGAGTATTCAATATATCGTAGGTAAGTTTCACTGTAGAAATTCAGATTTTCCCGCGACGATTTTTCGATTGCTGTAACACGTCACACACTTTGGACACTTAATGGTTTCACAAAAAAATTGTGAAGTTGGTTAAATAAATATTATTTCTTATCGACATTGTCACCTTTTACGTCAAACATCAATCAAACGACTACCTAAAAAATAAAATATGTCTGTCTCTGCAGCGGAGGTTGTATGACCTTGACAAGGTCGCAGAAAAGAAAAATTAGTTAGTTGTCAGATTATTACTCTGTAAGAAATAGACAGAAAAAACATGTACCTATGTGTTCTGTGTACAATAAAGAAACAAAAAGAAAAAAAATGCAGTATTCAGAATAAACATAAAAGAAAATTATGTAAGAATAAGAATAGCCATGCAACTTATGAAGTGATAGAAAGAGTATTTGATATGCTCTTTTTAAAATTAAAATAAGACATATTGAATATGTCAATATCATCATTTTTTATAGTGCATTATAAAGCTTAGTAATCCTGTTCATAGGTGAATTAATCCCGTAGTTAGAAGACATAAAGTCAATGCTGAAAAGATTATGCGTTCTAAAATTGAAAGAGGGAACATGTACATTATCTATCTCTTTCTAGAAGTATGAGATCAGTGTACAAGGAATATAACGAACGCGAATTGACATTAATGACGTAAGACGGTAATTTTTAAAATTTATATGTCCATAAATATCTGATGTCTTAAAATAAAATAAACGTCGTTGTGTTTATGGCTATGTTTTCTAATAGGAAACAGTCATATATCAATGACATTATTTATTGAAGTGAATTTTTTTAAGGCGCGCTAGGGGGGAAAATTGGATCAGACGAAAATTGAAACATTTCACCTTCTCCGGCAGTTGAGAGGAGTGAGAGAATCGTTTTTACTCTCTCTCTCTCTCTGTCAAAGCGTCATATGCAGTCTACACGCATGCGCAGTGCATAGATACTGTATGTATACGTGGCATTTTCTCTAGCCACGCTAACAAATGCCACTTAACCGTTTCCTAGTTCTGAAATAATAAAAATCGTCAACGGATGCTAGAACCTAAGAAGTTTCGCTTCTAACGGATACATTTTTTAACAGCCTCGTGATCAAAACAAAAAGTTCATTAAATTTGAAAAAAATATATATTGTGTGATATTTAAATACAACACCCTGTATTTTGAAATGATTACGCAAATGTGTTATGCTATGTAACTTATTTTTACACGCTTTATATTAACTTCACTTGTAAGTTTGTATGTATGTATGTTTGTTTGTAACTTTCGTTTGGACTACAGCAAGTGGTTTATTACTGTAGTATAATATGCCAGCACTGTAACTACAGTGGCTAGCCGTGCGGTCTAAGGCACGGGTCTTCGCTGACGTCAACTCTCGGAATCACGGGTCGTGGGTTCTATTCCCGTCCACGCCGAAAAAAAATTGTTGTTTTTCGGCAAATTTTTGACAATAAATCGAACTAAAAAGTGGAAAATAAATATAGTTTTAAAAAAACTAAAAAACACGCTTTATATCGAACTAAAAAGTAAAAAATATTTTTTTTTAAAATAAGCTAACAATAATGAATAAAAAATACAAGTATTATTGTGAAAAAAGCGTGGGGCGCTCGATGTAAGAATATGTGGAACAAAGCGCCCCACGCTTTTTTCACAATAATACTTGTATTTTAAAAAAAAATATTTTTTACTTTTTAGTTCGATATAAAGCGTGTTTTTTAGTTTTTTTTAAACTATATTTATAATCTATAAAATGAAATTACTTCTTTCAATTAATCAATAAACCTTTTGTAATTTCTGTAAGTAAAGAGCTTAAATAAAATAATTTAAAATCAATTCGTTATTAATTTTCGATTAAAAATAAAACGCACAAATATTATATATATTGTATGTTTTAGTGTTGTAATGGAACACCTATAGTATTATTGTATTTCTTAGATTGGCACCTATTTTTAGTATATAGGGCGGTGCATATTGTCGACCTATTGTGGTGGCACTTGTCATTGACTGTTGAGGAAAAGTACTAAAGTTGTTCTTCTTTTTCACTCCTTTTCTATTATCACCTCTCTACTTTTCATCTGTTATAAAAGCTTAGTGAGTTTGTTGACAGATCAATAATGGAAAATGTTTATACAGACATTTTTTAAAATTGTCGCTTTTTTAGAAATAAATACCAATCTTCTTGCTGTGTATGTCTTTTTTTCTTTTCATTTTCGGCACGACTTGAAAAAGATTTTCCATGTTATTTATGTGGAAAGTTTTGATACAGTTAATAAAAAATAAATCATAGGGGCTTTGAGGATTTTGTTTCGATTGGTTTGACGTATTATTTCAGATATTGCGAGTGGATTTATTTTAATAGAACATACTGTAGAACACTGTTTTACCATTCCAACCCACAGACTACAGAGGAATAGTAGGTACTAGTTTAGGTTAAGAAATCACTTTTCTAAATTTTACAATATCTTTTCGTTTTGAGGTCCCCGAATTAAAAAAACATATTTTTGGAAAAACTTTGTGCGTCTGTTAGTTTGTGAGCACGATACAGGTCAGACGGATGAACGTATTGAAACCAAACTTTGGGAGGATGTTTGGTATGCAAATATGAAGCGTCCTATCGTTTTTGGGAAAAATCGGCGCATGCCCAGAGGAGATACATGCTATAACGGTGTTTTTTATATAATAATAGTATACTTTTCATAACGGCTTATTATTCGATTGGTTTTTTCAAGGACGTTTTGTTAAAATATTTTTTTTCTAAAGTTTATAGTTTTAAAAGTATTTTTTCGTGGCTGAAAAATTTCTATTTGTGATACATATTTTTAGGCCTGTCTTAGAAAATGTATAAAAAAATACTGATAAAGCTTAAGGTGGCGAACCTTTGCTGACCTTGCCTGTACATTTAAACGAGTACCTATCTTAATTATGCTAATCAATATAATATATTAAAAACACGTTATACAAAATGTTTTCAATGGTTTTAACTAATGATTATATCATTACAATGAGAAACGGTTATTAAAATTTTATGTTCGGATCTATTGGAACTTAAATCCTTTGAGGATAGAACCTGACCAGACATTATAAATATTGTGTCGGTGAAATGTATTAAAATATTAAAAAGTGGCCATACATAATTATTTTCACATAGAGGTCATTTTTCTCGCGGGAGAAAAGACATTAGCGTGTCTGAAAACATTTTAATCCGTGGAAAATTATCTCACTAGCTCACGAGGTGGTGATCAAAAATCGCAAGAATTTTGTAACCTTTCAATTTGACGATTTTTGAGATATGAATTTTTGTCAAAAATTTTACACCTCTTTTTGAGCATTACGAAAAATTTCTTCCTATTGCGCGCCTACGTCATGAAAGGGACCTATTATTCAAGATTCTAGTTTCAGCGGTTTGGCAAATGTAATTGTAGGTACTGCGTTTAGTGTCAGTTCTTTATCGGTTTGTCGCTTAGTGACGTCATACACGAAAGAAACTAAAATACGTACCATCAGTGGTTATACCTTATAGCAGTGATGTCAAAGATACGGCCCGCGGGCCGCATCCGGCCCTCAAGCCATCTCAATACGGCCCACGACCAGAAACTATCCAATGAGGATTTTAGACGGCGTTCGATTCTACTACGTATTTTTAAAATTGCTGGATCCTCAAGCTTAAGATCATTTACCCTTTTTATTACCTTTATATGAAAATTAATTTAAACTAAATAAATAAAGATTTTAAATCGATATATGTATTTGTTTTTAATTTAGAGTCTGGCTCGCTAACACACCCTAAAACTTATAAATGGCCCTTTAGAAAAATCAGTCTGACACACCTGCCTTATAGTGATAGTAATCATGACTAAAACGGAAATAATAAAGTTTACAAAAATCTTCCAATTTTAACCACTACCTCTTGGACTATTACTATCAGATAAGCTGCGAAAACGGACTGTTTTAGTTAAAATGTAACATTTTGTATGCGACAAAAGTGTAACCATGTAGGTAATGTGTCTCACTAGCATACCGGCACGTTTGCTCGAAATACGGTGGTGTGTTTTAACTCTCGAGAGGAAACCTACAAACAGAATAACAAATTGCCTTTCCAGTAGCTTCTGTTTGAATAAGAAATAACTCTTTATTATTCGTTTTATCAACTTATGCCAAAAAAATGTATCGCGCTTTAATGCTCGGCTGCAGAAAGGATTGTCAAAAAATCTGATTTGACAATGACCTTAGAGCAGGGGTCGGCAGCCTGCGGCTCTTTTGATGTAAAGTTGCGGCTCTTCAGTTCCATACGCAAAAAATAATTATTTTATTATATAAACCCTTAAAAATCGTCCAATAGATCCGTGATTGAGTACCATGTCTATCTCTCAGCTATTTCCACTCGCGTCTCACCCGCACCGCCTCCGTCGTGACGTGTCGTCCTCGGATATATACATTATACCTATATAAGCAAATACTATAATACTGAAACGAAAATGTTTAGTGGCTCTTTAAAAACTGGGAAATTTTGTAAATTGTAACTTTTAGCTCTTCCGTCTCAAAAGGTTGCCGACCCCTGCCTTAGAGAGATCATATATTAGTTTCCATATATCAGTATCAGTGTAATGCCCTATTCAAACTCTCTGTCATGTAGAACATTAGATTGTACTCATATAAAAACAAATTATTGTTCTACATAGAAAAAGACCGCTTTTCAAGCTAAACTTTTATCAAAATGCATAGAAAAACGTTGTTTCGAAGTGGAAAGTATACAAAAAACGATGTTAAATACATGTACACATAGTTTTAGAAGAATATCGTTTCAGTCGATCAATTAATTATTTTTCAAGCAGGATCGATTTAAAAATTTACAATGCTTTTCACATGGAGAAATTATGTCCACAATCTAAGTTCATTGTCAAATCAAATTTTTTGACAATCTTTTCTGCAACCCAGCATAAATATTTCAATAAAAATGATTCAAAATTCCCAATAAATGGTGTGTACTTTATATCTACATAGTCCTAAATTCTTGTTATTATTGTATTAGCCCGAATATAACGCGATATTTTCAACCATTTATTTTCCGTTAAAATTGGCTCGCGCTAAATTCGGGGTTTAAGTAATGAAATGTAATATAAACAAGGGCATTCTCCTACAGAGACTGAAAGCGTGAATGAAAATACTAACGATACCGAAGTGACATCAATGTGTTCTCATTCGGAAAACAGTTCAGATTCTGAATAAACATTTCAATTTTTTGTTGTTACTTACGTAATATTAATTTTGTTTTACACTACTTAATTATATGTATTGACACATCGTGGAGAAGAACTGTTCGTGAAGAAGTTATGGAACAGGGAACTACCTGGCTTCAAGTAAAAAAAAAAATTGGTTGTCTGTAAAGTCGGTTTACGGACGATAGTTTTACGTGATAACGTATTCCGTAATACATAACCTAAACCTCCCAAAATTTGGTTTCTATCCGCTTATCCTTGGTGTCGGAATGATAAGAAATGTCAAAAGTGACGTTTGCAACTGTCAAAGTATTATGTTCTAATAATAATTAGTTATTCCAATACTTAACTTAGAAGGCGTTGCATTTCACAAAATACTAATGTCAAAAAATTGAATTAAACATTAGAAATGCAGCCGTTTTCATGTTAAGACAAGACATACGTTATTTTCTAATTTCCATGTACGGCAAACAAAGACGACCGACCGCGTCGCGCCATGCATTAGACAACATTGCATTTATACAGCTATTTTTCTATATAAATTTGTATAAAAAAACTGTTTAGGCAAATTATGTTATACGAAATCTATGTAAAATGTTCTCCTCTTTCGTTTAAGACTGGTTTCAAACCGATCTGATTTAAATTGAGCGAGAAATTAGCAAAAAGCACGCACAGGGTCAAGCGGAATGTTACGCGTTACGAACGTTACACTTTTTCGTGCATGCAGCCGGTGTTTTATCAATTTATAAGATTGGTGATTCATCAATTTATAAGACGTTATCACGTCAATATGGCAAAAGATAGGACTAGATTTAAAATTTTTTTAGAGGCCCTATGCTCCACTTAGAAGTTAAAGGAATTTATTATTATATTATTAATTATATTGACATGAATGTAACCTGTGTTATTACCTTTTGGGAGTATTATTTTTTTTCTAAATATCTTTATGAAAATTTCGGAGTCGCGTTAAATTCGGGGTCGCGTTATATTCGGGCTAATACGGTAAATATTCGATCGAATCGTGTCTATAGGTCAAAAAGTGTGTATTTATTTTTAGATACATGTTTAATGGCCTTACATGTCGAACGTCTATAGTCTACGATAAACCATCGACCTAAACTTACAGGTTAAATGGATGTTTCTTAGATTTTTTTTTTGAATTTAATAGTAAATACTGTTCATTTTAAAAAACTCAATTTTCAAAATAGCCTGGAGTATACAGCATTTAATAAAATGCTTTCAGTTTTCCGGAAAGAAAACAAAATGTTTATTAATAAGAACAAAAAAAATCGAAGCAAATGTTTGCATTCAATATTATACTGAAATACATAATATACGAATGTATCAATATTATTTGTTATTTAAGTAAACACAAAAGCAAATATACAGAGTGTCCCATTAAGAATGGGACATAGAACAACCGCAGATTATCCAATTCAAAATAAAACGATTAAGCGAAATATGTTTAGATAAAATGTTACTCGTTTTCGAAAGTTGAAAACTGAAAAATTATTAATGTCCATATTTTTTTTAATACACCGTATAATTTTACTCAAAGCGGCACACTTGTTAAATATCATAAAATGCACCTAACAATAAAAAAATTAGTTCAGTACGCTCTACCAGTGGCGTACGGCAGGAGTAAGTAATGCTTGTACCCCTTCTAAATGTTACGCCGCTGTCTAAATTTTAATTTTGACTATAATTGCAATTTTTTTGATATTTTCTAAGTCAATAATGTACACTTGTTAGTTTGTTGTAAAGTCATTGGTTTTCGAGATATTCGCAGTTAAAGATAGATAGACATGTACTTTTTATTTGTATTATTATTAATAATATTCATTTTTACAATTTTGTCTTAAAAAAACTGCGAATATCTCGAAAACCAATGATTTTACAACAAACTAACAAGTGTACATTATTGACTTAGAAAATATCAAAAAAATTAAAATTATAGTCAAAATTAAAATTTAGACAGCGGCGTAACATTTAGAAGGGGTACAAGCATTACTTACTCCTGCCGTACGCCACTGGTAGAGCGAATAACATTTTATCTAAGCATATTTTGCTTAATCGTTTTATTTTGAATTGGAGAATCTGCGGTTGTTCTATGTCCCATTCTTAACAGCCTGTATACAACTTGGAAGAAAATCATTTCTTTTTAAGATGATTGTTTAAAATATTCTGAACCGATGGTACAAGGCAGTAGTGTAAGCAAAAAAAATAGATTTGTTTATTTGGAACCTAATACGCGAAATTAGAAATTATTAGGAAGGAGTCTCTTCATGCACGCAAATATACATTCACTTAAACTAGCAAAATATTATATTATAATAGTCGCGCTGAAATGTTACACACAGGGTGGCAACTGTACAATAAAGATATTTCCTAAATAGCTGTGAAAGTTTTCGGTATGAATGTTATATAATATTTCGTTATTTTAAAGTCATGATTTCCTAAGACAGCGGTACTGTAATATAGCAGACGTAATATGGTGGTTAATGGCGCAATAAAAAACGTGTGCATAGAAGTAAATGCGGATGCCGCCTTTTTATAATAAAATGTTTTCATACGATATTAATTCCAAACTTATAAATAAATATTTTTTTACAGGTACCTATTGAATGAATATCGTATGAAAACATTTTTTTTTTTACATAAATAGAATAGATATTGTTAAAGGGGTTAGGGATAGTCAAGATTTTGAAAAAATCGATTTGCATTTTCTTGTAGTATGTTTCTAAAAATATTCCCTGAAGTGAATTGAATAAATAGTTTCCGAGCTAATTATTATAAAGCCTAGGATTAGATGATTCGGTGTAGGTAAGACTAAAACTTTAAACGCGTTTTTCTCGAAACTATGTTTTCGAAGTCGGTGACCACTGAAATTCAAGAACCATACTTGAAATGAAATTTTAACACCTTATTGAAAGCATAAAAAATAAGGACTTGATCGAAGGATTTTGGTTTTTGTTGAAAACTTCGAATTTTTTAACAATCTGTGCTTGCAAATTCGAGTGTAAGGTTTCAGAAGCCATTTGATTAATTAAAAAAAAAAAAATACAATGATTTGGTTAAGTCATAGATTTACTATTAAACTAAAGACTTTTCTTTGTTTTATTGATTTTGGAAAAACCAGCACAAAGTTATGATGGTCACCGTAAAGCATTACCTATTGTGAGAGGGGCCCCACAAAGATGGCTATAACTTCGTCAAAAAAAAAATTTTTTTGTTGAAAATATAGTAAGTCAAGAGAAATATTATTAGCTTTATAAAATAAATTAAACTTTATCGAAAAAAAAAATGTATATGCCTCTGACTACCCCTAGCCCTTTAAACATTATAAATAATTCGTTCCTCGCCCCAAAAGGTTCCTGATTTTCAATAATATATAAAAAACGTAATTAAAAAAAAATCATCAAAATCGAACCTGCTCATACGAACTTAGAAGTATTGCCTAGGGATGTCGGAAGTGAAAAAAAATATCGATATATCCATGTATCAATACATATTTATAAAAATATCAATATTGACGTCGATATATTGAGGAAAAAATATCGATATTATATTGGTCAAATTTTCAAAAGATTTTGCGTTTTAAAAATTTACTTAATATTATCAATTGTAATTTTTATACAAAATGTGCATTTTTTTAATGTAGAAAAATCTCAATAAAAATGAAGATATTTTTAGTAATTCTAGTGACTTTAGTTACATAAATAAAAAAATATATCGTTTTTGATACAATTTTCGATATTGGATATTTTATATTGATATATCGGATCAAAATATATCGGCTAAAAATATCGATGTTTTGAATTAAAAATATCGATACATCGATATACCGATATTTTTTCAACATCTCTAGTATTGCCTGTTTTATGTATTCATTGACGCGACTATAAAACCGCTTAGTACTAAGTATGCCCACAAAATATTTAATATTGACTTTGTTTATCTTTAAAAATCAAATTTATTAAAAGCAAAACATCTTTAAATACTTTATAATTGTCTAATAACTTGAACAACTCTGTAATATATTTCGTACAAAAATGTGGTGGAGGTACGGGTCGGTCTGGTGGAAGTACGGGACGAAGTGTAAGAATGCGTTATTTTGGATTATATCACTGATAGGTAGCACCTAGCAACAATCCACATCAGATTTGAAGAATACACCCTTGATCAATAATTACGATAAATTTACAATTTTCAATACATTTGCAGCAATACATTTGATAGTCATGTACTTGGTACGCTATGCATATTTATATCAAGAGAATCTGGTAATACATAACCTGAAGCCCCAACGGGATTGCCATTAATAACCGAAGCCACACTATAGATTTACTAAATTATACATCTACAGAATTGATGTCTGATCGAAGTGACTCATTGACAGCGCTAACCGGAAAAATCCATCTTTTTAAAGTGAAACTGTTTGGCTCGAAGAAACGCAGAATTTTCCGTAACGGAAACGTAGGCCAAGAAATAACCATCAGGTCCGTTCAGTTAGCAAAGGTCGCTGCACACGAGGCTGGTTTCGTCGCTAGATTCGTTGCTTGATTTCGCTGCCAGGTTCCAAGCGTGCTGTGACGCCGGATTTCGTGATGCTTTTTAGGCCTCTTAACGACAACGGATAACGGCCCGATTTTTATGACCGACGACGGGCCGACGCGCAGTGTTCAATAGGTTAGTGCGGGTGTTTGTTAACGCGACGGGCATGTAACCGTTGCAACAAAACTCAACGGATACCCGCACGTCGCCCCTCGGCGCGACGGCGGTCGGTCCGATGCAGTGGACCACGTCATTTCATAGAAGTCTGTTGACGACGACAGATGTGCGCGCACGTTTTTACCTATACCTACCTACCTAGTTCTGCTCATTGTGAATATGGAGTTTAAAATTGATATTGATATGGATTTATTAATTAGCCTTGTTCATAATAGGCCAGTGTTGGGACAAGACTTTAGAAAATTACAAAAATAAACAAGCAAGACATAACCTACTTGCACTTCTTCGTCCTTCAAGTATAGAACTGATATCGATAACAATGGACGCGCTCACGTAGGTGCGGATCGTGTCGGCCCGTTACCCGTTGACTAAAACGGTCGTTAACAAGAGCCCTTATGTGTTGACTTCACACGATGCGTGCTTTGAAGTTAGATTTGGTGCGTGCGCAGCGACAGTTCGAACGTAAACAAAAGTGGACGTGTATTGTCTCTGAACCGAACACACACTACGACCCCATGTCCTCTACGTGACAAGATATTATGTAATAGCTGTAACAAACCGTATGTATTCGTTACTGAGTAACGGGTACATCGTCTGACTCGAAGTAACGAATCGTTACTTACAAATTAATTTCGTTACTCGCATTTGTCGTATCCATGTCAGTTCGACTCGTTTGATGCGGGTTATACGTTATACGAACGAAGTCATATTGTATCACGTATTCGACGCGCCTTGATGCGATGGTACATGCTTGATACTGTTAGTACACGATTGTATGTCGTATGAAAAGTAACGAGTAATGTAACGATACGAAAGTAACGAATACATACGGGTACACAATTTCTCGTTACTTTTACAGCTCTACAAGATAATGTTTCCTGATTGGTTTATTGCTCAAAATAAGCACGAAAAATAGCTTCGGTCTAATTTTGAAATCTATATAGGCACGCGAGCTCGCACCGACATCATTTCCATCTTCGCAGCCAGCGCGCCAGCCAGCACAAGTCCCAGCAGTGATTCCAGAAGCAAAACCAGCCTCGTATTTAGCGGCCTTAAGGTTTATATTATTCATACATTAGACCTTTCATATATCCGTAACACATGCTTTTTTGTTGGATGAAGGAACGATTTATTTATTTTTCGCTTGAAGAGTGTAAGCATACACTTATAATATATAAAGATACGACGGGTGCCTCTACATAGAGAGATAATGATTTATTTTGTCAATATCGGTATAAAGATAGCAGGTTGTCGTACACCATTCCACCGACCGCGGCACTATAGTTGTATATTGGTATAAAGTACTTTTGGTATAGTACATAGAGCATTTGTAGGTATTAATCACCCGTCGCAGCATTACACAAATGCGTATTTATCTTACCATCTAACAGGTGACCCATTCGTAATATATCAACACGTGTCACTCTATCATATACACACTATACACAGGTAATAGGTATTGGTTAGAAATAACACCATATTAAAGACCGTTGCACACGACGCTAAAAACACTGATAGAAACACTGCTTGAAGTTCTGCTGGCCGGTAGGCTGGAAATGACGTCACTGCGGGCTAGCCTGCTAGCTCACAAAATAGGTTTTAAAACTAGAACAGCGGCTATTTTTCTTACTAGGTCCGCTGTTAGGTTTGAGCAAGAACCAATCAGGAGGCAGTATCTTGTCACGTGAGCGACTTGAACAAACGCCCACAAACAAACATTATGCCATAGTGTGTGTTCTGTTCAGAGACAATAAACATGCACTTTTATTACCGTTCTAACTATCACTGCGCGCGCACCGAATCAACCTGCAGGGAAGGCTTGTAAAGACGTCTCGTGTGAAGCGAGCACATAATAGCTATTAAGAAATGCAGCGCTAGAAAACTAGTAAGCAAGGAACCTAGTGGCAAATCCAGCCTCGTGTGCAGCGGACTTAAGTTTATTTTTAACTGACTTTTAATCGTGGTTACGGTTTTAACGGATTCTCTGTTCGTATAAAAAGTGGCTTAAGGCCGCTGCCGTCGGAATCGTTGCAGAGATTTGCGCTGGCTGGCGCGCTAGCTACGAAGATGGAAATGACGTCACTGCGGACTCGCGTGCGTGGTCACGAGAAAAACTTCTTTTTGTGTTTGTACTTTGTTTGTTTGCTTGTTTTGAGCAAGAAACAATCAGAAAACAGTATATATTATGCAAACGCCCACAAACAAACATGGCGTCATAGTGTGTGTTCTGTTCAGAGACAATTAACACCAAATCCATCTACAAAGTTAACTTCAAAACACGCATCGCGTAAACTGTAAAGCGTTAACATATTGTAACAAAACTGTTTTAGTTCGTGGTGGAAATTATTCATTTACAATAGTAAACGTTTAACAAAACCGTTAAACAAATATAAACAGAAAGCACTTCTTTAACGTAACAGAAACAAAACAGTAAATTCTGACTAATAAAATAAAAGAATAATTAACGAAGAGTACAACTACATACACAAGATTATTTACACCACAGAAACACACCAAAAATTATTTATTACACTTATTTATTTACTATATACAGTTCTATTTATTTTGTACACTATTATTAACACAGTTCATTTACTTATTTATCTGAGCAGTTACCTCAGTATTGTTCACTGACTGTTCATTTATGTCGATTATTCATACAATGTACCCGTACGATTCTGTATGATGACTGACTCCGTGGACTGTGCCTGTACTAAGCTATCCCGTGGTTTATATAGGCCCTGGATATTTCTTTCCTTTATTGCTATCATTGTTGTCTGGAATTTGGAAACAGAGCCCTTTTTACCTACGCATTTTGTTGGAACATCAAGCTGATTGTTGTTGCTCCACAACAATCTGTGTATCTTTATTATAATGAAGAGTCGATTGTTGTTAGACAACAATGTGTGTCTTTGTTATAATGACGAGTCGATTATTGTCTCACGAACTTTGTTGTTGTGTCAACGGGGAGATTGTAACAAAATAAAAGCCTTAGCGAATCCAACACCACAGCATGCTTGAAACCTAGCAGCTAAATCTAAAAAGGAATCTAGCGACAAAACCAACCTCGTGTGCAGCGGCCTTTATACTTTAAATTCGTATCTTTTAATACAATGGAGTCGCGCTAATCTGGTATTTGTTTTGAATGCCGGTGTCCATAACAATCGGACTACTTTCAAAACGCGATGCCCGGTTATAAGAGGCGCCCAACTAGACGGGTTCCGCTTTGACTAGAGGGACGCCTGTCTAAATAGAGGGACGCCTGTCTATGGTACCTAAAATGCCTGATTTTTCAGAAAAATGCCTGTCTAAAGCAAAACGCTGTATAGGTAATAAGTAAAAGCCAACAGATAATAATGAAGAAGGATGTTTATTACTGATATTTGTCAGAGGACATTATTTTTTTCAATAGGCGCGAAATTTGAAAATGCCTGTCTCAGACCAATGCCAGCCGCACGCCTGTCTAAACCTTAAAATGCCTGTCAAATGCGGAAAACGCCTCTCATATGGTAACCCTAGCTTAGACCGAGTTTTAATCGGATCAATTTTAGACTAGTGTCGATACAGCATATAAAAGACACACAAAAATTCTTAAAATTCGTTCTTCCATTTTAGGTATCAAACAAAATATATCATATTCGAATAAGTAAAAATAATTATGACGAGCTCTGTAACAACCACCATCTTTCACAACGTTGCTGCTATAATAATATTTTCAGTTTGTTTTCAGTAACATGGTGCACACTTTGAATAACATTTTTTAATGCGCTACCTTAGATTATTTAATCAATATAACATTTTATCAAGTAAATTTAATATGCATACATTTTCTTAATCGATTTCCATATCTGAAACGAGTGTCTTTTATTAAGTAATGCGGAACTCATTTTAGTGAATTCATCTTTCAATTTCTCCGTTTAAAATGTTTTTGCTGAATTAACATTTTGTTTGTTCTGTAAATATCAAACCTGTAAGTTTTTTCTATTTCAGCGATTTACTTACATTTTATTTTATAACAAATCTCTCAAAATAAATATTTTCTCTGTAATACGCGCATTGAAAGTGCATTATTACATATTATATTACTAGCGGTCCCGCCTGGTTTCACCCGGGTGCAAAAGAACGAATGGGGAAGGGAGGGACATGAGTACGCAGATTCATCTTAGTTTACCGAGATTAATGTTGTGTCCAAATTTCTTGATGATCAGAGTTACCGTTCAACAATTTTTGTAGTGATGACAAAAAAATGTGAAAATTATTAACTTTTTACAGTAGACACTAGAGTTGGGGAAAAAATAACTTCACGATGAAAAAATCACTGTGACAAGCCGTCTAAAATAATCACTGTGATCTGACAAGAGATATCTACGTTCCAAAGTAACGTATGTCGTTCCATGTCACCACAGTCACTGTCGCTCAAACATGACACTATGATCTGACGAGATATCTACGTTCCAAGTAACGTATGTCGTTTCATGTCACCGCAGTCACGACGGTCGCTCCAAGTTCCAATAGATCTACGTTCCAAAGTAACGTATGTCGTTCCATGTCACCGCAGTCACTAGCTGCGGCTTGTAAACGGCTTTTTCTAACCATTTAGGTAAAATTTTAAATTTGGCACAAAAAATATAATGCCACTAAATGTTTAGAGAAAACAGCTCACGCATCGCAAAAAACCTTGCATTGATTGCCGTTTCCCCATGAAAAAAAGAATATTTACGTTATGTTATCAAATGCGACAGTCCTAAGCCTGTACAAGTGTGAAGATTATTTTGAATTAACTATATCTTTGCATCTAAACATCATAACAGACAAGTAACGCCGTATCAGATGACAACCTATTACTAAATGGTGTATTCGTGATCGGAGTGACAACTGTAACGATAATCAACTAAAAAATCCTAAAAACTAGGAAACATTTATTGTGATGTGAGTGATCGACGTGACAAAGTCACGATGATTTTTCACTGTGATTTTTGTGTAACCGGAATAACAGTCACTGTGATCTCATAGTAACGACTTTTCCCATGTCTAGTAGACACAAATATATAGCGATTAATCTATCTATATCTACCTATCTAATAATGTATGTTTTCACATTAAAATGATAAATTGAAAATAAGAAGTGATACTACTTAGGCCAAAGTAGTCGTAGCTATGATGGTCTTACAAAAAGAATTTTATTTTACAGGCATAGCTTATTTGCACACCAATATTTTACAATTTAAACATTAATTAACAACATACTTACCTATACTACATATTACCCTATATTGAATATATTTTTTTATAGTGCATATAGCCTTTGACGCTGAGCACTTATATATTAAAAAAAAAAACATTAATTGAACCAAAAAATACATTTAAATTCAGACAGTGCCGGATTATCCTATAAGCAAATTAAGCAATTGCTTAGGGCATCACGTCTCAGGGGGCACCAAGAAGCACAACTCAGAAATGAAAAGTAACCCACTAAACCGTGTAAATGTAAACAATGTTTTTTTTCTTTTTGTCATGTTCTCAAAAATTTTATCTATACTGGTGTGTCTTTAGAAGTATAAAGTTATAAATACATAACAATTTATTTTTGAAAATGAAAACGAAAAACATTATTTCTTAAGGCTTCAACTTTTTTAAAGTTTTGAAACTTTTTTCTATTAATTGCATAAAATGCCTAAGGTTCGATTTTATAGACAGTAAAATTTTCAATGAGAGCATGGAAAATCCAATTTTTTTCCTAAAAATCTATGCTTTTTAACTTTTTTCTATCAATTTGATTTTTTTTTAAACTGAACATATTAGAGATGGGGCCCATAAGCAAGAAATGCTTAGGGCATCAAGGAGTCTTAATCCGGCACTGGATTCAGATTAATTAAGAATTTGAAACATTCAAAAAAGAATAGGTACCTATCTAGTAGGTATCTGAAGATATTTAAAAATAGTGACATCAGCGGTTTTTCTTTGTGGTCACAGTTATCCATTAGTATTTAGTTTCCAACATTATATAAATTCGGTTTGCTCTTTTCTTTGCCAACGAGGCGTGCAACACGCGTTGCATGTTAAGACAAACGATAACAATAATGCATCCAGCAGTGAGCCATTTACATAACCTAAAATAATGCAACATACATTACTTACTAGTTGTAACTTCATTCGAACTGTACGAAAACAATTTCAACTGTTGGAAAGCGTATTATCTTCTTCAGAAAATAATAAAAAATAAAATTAGCGAGTGCAGTGCCAAACTTTGCCAACAATATCGTGTATTTTGTTATTATTTTATTATCTTGCTAGCGGCCCGGCCCGGTTTCACCCGGGTGAGATAAATATAATTCTGCAAAACGTATTTCGTTTGCGGCTCAGCGTCTGAGCTAAGAGCTTTGAGCGAATCCTGTCAGATGTCGCCACTTGGTACTAAAACAGTTTTTTCTGTTTGCTTCTGAACTAATAACTTTGAGCAAATTTTATCAGATGTCGCTACATCTTACTAAAACAGTTTTTTTGACAAAATACCGTGATTTAATAATAGTGTAAGTTGAACCAAGCAAGACACATTTACAAAATTTCATTAAAATCGGTTCAATCGTTTTGGAGATTAGCGCGGACGAACATCGTGACACGAGATTTTTATATATAGAGTGACCGGTAATTGCTCGTATTCCTCTCGGGAGAAGAAACTATGACTAATTAGGAATGATTTATTTTCACTTTTGTGAAGAATTTTTATTTTATATTTATTGTAAGTTTTAACGCACAACATAAAATCTAACAGTAAATTTTATGGTTTTTGGTCTAATAGGCCCCACTCACGATCAAACTTCATGCCACAGTTCAGTGTTCAGTGAAGTTGGACAGATTAATCGAAAGACTGACTGGCACCACACACAGTTCATGCAAACTGCTCAGTTTTTTAAATTTTTTGTGTTCAATTTGGTTCAGTTGTTGGCATACACTCGTCGAGTATAGATACATAAGATATATTATATTATATACACAATATAATATTATACTATAGAGTATAGTTCATTAATAAGAACTAAATGAGTAATTTAAATGGTGAGGATTGGCTGTTCAGAGCTATGGGATTGTATTTAGAAATAAGAAAAAAAAAGAAGAATATGGGTGAAACATTGGTTAGAAATGCGTGATTCAAGAAGTCATGTTTATTTGATTAATGAATTACAACTTGAGCCGCTTGATTGCAATAATTATTTACGAATGAATGAATTAACTTACAATTATTTACTGGAATTAGTTACCCTATTTATTAAGAACCAGGACACAAATATGTGAAAATCTATTTCTGCACAAGAAAGGCAGCAACATTGAGATTTTTGGCTTCTGGTTGTACAAAACACAGAACTCCAAAAACTGAACTGAAAAACACCCACACACACAACAGTTTACTTGAACACTGAACACTGAAGTCGTTCAAAAATCAAGATGCATTTGATGAGTTCATGCTTGACTTCAGTGTTGGTTTCAGTGTTTATTTGTCCCACACACTATCATGCTTCACTGAACTATAAGTTTGAACACTGAACTGTTGCATGAAGTGTGATCGTGAGTGGGGCCTATTAGAAAGGTTGACCAATTAGTAAGCTATCAGATCATGGAAAAATTCATGCAAAAAAGAGAGAATATTTTTTTTTATTTTTTACTCCCAAAATTCGGATTTTTGCAAAAAGAAAACCGAATTAGATTGTCTCGCATTTTCGACCACCAAGTGATAGAGGCTAAATCATTCCAAATTAGTCATAGTTTCTTCTCCCGAGAGGAATACGAGCAATTACCGCTGTATATAGATTTCATTGTAATGCCCTTACGCGATCGATATATGGTGATTAACTTTAAACCAAAACTACTTATATAAAAGCAATAAAAATGTAGTAGCGCTGTTAATTTTTACATTTATGAAACATCACCATACAAGATTAATCAAATTAACAGTTAATAGTTTAGTCACTGAACTGTGGCATGGAGCAATGTACGTTTAAATTATTTAAGATCATGTGATAGTGCGTGAACCGTAGGTATAGTGCAATACAATGTTGGAAGGTTATGCATAAGAGATGAGATGGCGCGGTATTAGGTACGCTATGTTACCACAGCTGTGCAACAAGCTTCTTAATGGCGTCTTTAACAACCTCAAAACATTGCTTCCTTCCTATACGCGACATAACGTTACGTGTCGATCTGTTTACCATTTCTGAATTTAATTGACACTATTACGCCTCATAAATGAACTTAGTCTTACGCAATAATTTCTGCTGGCGCGTTTGGATGAGAGTAAAAACGTGCAAATGCCGCGATACACGACGCTGTTCATGACGCGTCGTTACGTTTAATTTAGTTTAATTGCGTGAGATGACAGCGCAAAAAGGTGTGTTAGGGCTTGTTGTGTGTGTGCGTTGGAGTATAATATGGCTTTTCTTAATGGCGACATCTAACATAGATTTATTAGTTACTAGAATTGCGTTGGATGACAGCGCAAAAAGATGTGTTAATGTTTGTTGTGTGTGATTGCGTTAGATTATAACATAGCTTTTGTTGATGGCGACATCTGCTTACATTTATTAGTTCAAAGAATAGTGATTAAAATCGCACTGCTTGTAACTTAAAGTTGCATTTGGCAAGTTTAAATTTGTTTCACATCTGCCAGGAGTCCCACGACGGGTTCTCCTTTTTTAAGTAAAATTTCTTTTGGCACGGAAGGATAAAATCGATTCATGACATTGAAAGTGTAACGAAACGTTGCAATGCACGTATACCGTATACTATAAAAATCAGTCTTACAACGTTGTGATATGGTGGGTGAGAAGTATAGTGGCTGCCTCGGCGGTTAGTGTCATCATTAGGTATATACGTTTTTAGTTTTTTTTTTACAATTACACCAGTTTTACTTCTGTAGTGTGTAGTGTAAAATACAGTCTCTTTATTTCCATTAAAAACTTAAAACTTACTGACAAAATATGTAAATTATAAATTATCATTTTTTTTTATTACAATAGAAATTTTTGGAGTAACACTTCTTTTGTGAAAGTTGAAATTTGGCGTCGGGTTAATTAAATAATTATAACATTCGATGAATTATTAAGATTACTGTTCCGATATAAATAAATCAGCAGGTTGTCTGTTTCAGAAGCGATCAGATTCAGATCACAAAGTTTGTTAATTAAAAATAAAATTTGAAAAGGAATCTGTCAAAATATGACAACAAATTTAAAAACAAAAGGTGTTATGATTGCTGAGAAAACAATTGCCTAGTTAAAACATACATTTATGGATACAAAGAAAAGTGGCGTATGGTATATATTTTTCGAATAATAATAAGATTAAAGATGATTCAGCACGTCTATTGGCTTGTGAACTATGTACGTATAACAACGAATCTAGTTTCATACTCAAAATAAAGCTCAAAATATAATATATTACACCACAAGGGCCGAAAGTTTGATATTCTTGCACTGTGCGCCATGACACTCGAGGCGAAGCCGGGGGCACCGTGACGCGCAGTGCAAGGTATCAAACTTTCGGACAGTGTGGTGTATACTATTTTCTTCATACCTCGGTCGTAAGTACGCTTATTAAATACATTAATTAATTATTTACATAAAAACAGATAAATTCCAAGCAAGCAGCTTTAAGGTTATACGTAAAAACACGAATGACGCGACTATTAGTCAATATTTGCTATGGAAACGACATCTAAACAACAGTTGATAGGTTATTTTTTTTCTTAACTGCCGCCGGAACGTACGTACTTCCTGCATCAGTGCGTGTAATTCCACCAATGCGTAAATGTTAGACATTCAGCCCTACAATTGATGCCGAAAGTATGTACTTTCGATCGAGGTATGAAGAAAATATATTGAATTTAAAACAGAAGAACTACACTAATTGTTCTACAATCTGTAGAAATGATTTTTATTTATTATACTTTAATAAATTTTGCGTGTAGCGATACAGTTGCTAAATCGATCATTTTCGATTCAAAAGGTAGCTTGTATAATACGTGCCACGAATCTAAAAGGCTCGGAAGTTTGTACAGTTTGTTGAAAAACTACAAACTTGCAACTCAACAAAACTAACATAGCAACAACAACTTGACAATAGCGTACTCGACTGTACTTTAAAGCAGGAAAGCGACAAGTGACAAAGGCAACGAGCGATCACGGCCAATCACGGACGAGCGCACGTTCTGTGCAGGTAGCTGGGAGGTGGTGGGAGTATCAACGGCTCTAAAATGTGCCTTTGTGACTAACTTCCAAACCTTTTAGATCCGCAGCGCGTATTATATTGTATATGATAGATTGTAGATACGCTCAACAACTACAGTCGTTAGCGTCTCAATCATTCGACATAAGCTACTTTGCTTTGTGTTGTCTCGTGATATGTTTAAAAGTAGCTGTGAGTTAGCTGTATTATATAAGTTGTACAGAAGCACGTGAGAACAAACAAATGAAGTCTGTCACTCCGCTGTCATCTCAGACACGCCGTGAGCGAACTCGGAGAGAATACCTGGTATACCGATTGCATTGAAAAAGAGTCAACAAACAGAGCTAATTAAATCAAAATTAGTCCAGACGTTGAATGACTTGACAATAAAACAGAAAAAAATTACATAGACGAGTTCTTTCGTCTAAGCATACAAAATAGTAAAAAAATTCGTAAAAAACTACGAAACGGCAGACCGTTTGTCAACAGTTACATAGAACAAACGGTATAAACAGGGGTGTAGAAATACCTGGAGTTCAAGTGCGACGAGTCCAAGCAAACCTCTCGTGAACAAGTGACCCGAAGTAGTGTAGGTATGTGTCTTTATGTATACATAAACCTGAGAAGGATGGAGATAAAGAGAACAATCTCTTATGGATGTTGTACGGAAATATTGGATGAACTCATATACTTTTAATCTATACTAAGCATAGGAATAAAATCGCAATCGAACTATTAGGGTGCAAACATATACTTTTGTCTTTTTTTACGCCGTATGCACTGGCGTATCCAGGAGAGCAAAACAAGCACGGGGCCCCGGATTAAGACATTTCTAATTTGCCCCCTCCTGGGCCAAAAGCTGGGTACGCCCATGTTAACGTCATAGAAAAAGACAAAGTTTTTGAAACAGAGATACTTTATTCAGATTGAATGCAAGTACATCAACCAATCCTATCATCGGAGAAATCAGGGAATTACATCGAAGAAAGAGACGCAGATATATTTTCGATACGCTTTGTTGCGTACACTCACCGCACATTGAGTAGATAGACACTGGTTCATATAGTAAATTATTAAATATATGGATGAACTTAACCGTTGTAGACAAAGTATGCTACTAGCCAAAGATAACGGTCAGGGCCATGAGCAGTTAAAAACAGTGAAGTAACAGGAAAATTATTTATTATTTAGTCAATATAATCTGCAATCTGAAACCACATGAGAGGTAATATATGTAATTTTGAGAGTTCATTAAAAGAAAAGCAAAAATACAGTCAAATCTGAGTGAGTGAGAACTGGGTAAGCGAGAAAACTCTCTAAGTGAGAGTATAATTGCCAGGCACCGTCTTTGTAACCCTCTAAAACCCCTATAAGTGAGAAACAGAAACATCTATAAGAGAAAGACGTTTTTCACTCATGGACTGAGACTACTACTTGCCTGTACATCTGTAAGCGATAGCAGAATGTATTAATAGTTCCACGAAATTTAAGAATGACTCATAAATAGCTGAACTAACATTGTTTTTGTATCATTGGTTTTTTGTTTTCTTTTTTTAGCATCTATGTCGAATAATACATATACATGTTCATAGGCGTAGCAACGATTTTATCCTAGGGGGACCAAATTTTCAACTCTACCTACCATTACCAGCTGCCACTTATTCATAATTTGAAAACTGTTCATAAAAGCGAAAACGATCAATACGACTTTCTGGGGATATTTCTCGACAAAGAAAAGATGTAGATTTATCTTATTTGTACGTGAACAATTAATATTAAAAATATTGACACGTAAAACTATATAATTTTGACATTTAATTCTTATTTTTTTTTATTCTTAAAATTGTTTTACGTTTGTTACATTTACCAATATTTTTTTTATTTTTTAAATCTTCTTTTATTGCATATTAGGGTATTCAAACAAAAAAATATGTAGGAAGGATACTTCCCCTCACTAGAGCGAGGGGAAGGATTCAACGTGTAAATGTGCATATGTTTGTGTTGTGTGAGTGCGTCGTGTAATGTATGTATGTGCTTATGAAGAGCTTTATAGCGTTACAATGCAAACTAAGTTAGTGAAAATATATGTCATTTACGAATTTTTTTTTTGAGACTATTAACAGAAGATATCGTATTTTATGTTTTAAAAATGACGCCTTCCGAAGGCGGGAGTGTATTTTGGCGCTTTCTTCATACAGTAGGCTTTTTGAAAAAGCTGTGCCATCTTAATTTTAACACTGAGATGGGTCTCCTTATCTCCATACTCCATGCATAACCCATAGCGAATCTGAGTTGGGTTCTGTATTGTTGCTTCTACCGTCATGCGGCACTACTGTTATTTCACGTCGCACGTCATGTTTTACCTATACACTGGAGATATGAATCTCGTGCAATTAAACAGCTTCCCTTGTCATTAGTAACTACATTCTACAGTGGCTGCTAACGTGACGTCGTCGCAGCCGAATTGTAAATGTAGCCACTTTATGAAGCGGCTAGCCATTTAATAAAACGACGCTATGTAACCAATAACTACACACAATAGTCAGGGACTACGAAGGCAGAGTGCACTAAGTTATTACATGAAAGAAAACAAGTTGCCATTATATTTGATCGTTATTTAAGACAGCAACCACAGCATGATTCATTGTAATGTATACCTATGGAAAATTATTGGGGGTGGGGGTAACTGAAATGGAGTCTTGGGAAACCTATTTTTGATATGGATTTTAGGGGTTGAGGTGAAGCATCGGGTAAAAAAATGTTTCAAACAAATGTTGAAGTCTTTTCTCGAAAAATCATAATTTGTCATAAAAAATAGGTGTTCTTATTAAAAATGTTAAAGTAACCCTCATCCCTGCGCATTGGTTGGAGAGTGGTATTTGTCTCCCTTCAAACTAAACAGCTTTTGTCTGAAACTTTTTTTCCGAAAATGTTGCTCTGTCTCAATAATTTCCAATACAGATTAAAATGAATCACCGGTTCCCAAAAAACTATTACTGTCCAACAAATTTTAAAATTTTAAGTTTTAACTCTACGAGACTACATCAAAATGAATACCCAAAGTGTTTCCACGCTGGCGGATCAGGTTCTCGCAAGGCTGCCTATAAGTGATTAAAGTCACATTAAGGACTATCTTTTCTGAAAGTTTCGTCCTCTATAAAACCGGAACGATTTTTTACGTCCGCCACTTGAATTATGACCCAAACTGACTGACAAACATGTGAAGTTAAATAAAAGCTTGTAAAAATGATTTATTTGGAACATATAAAATGAACGCGTCTTGGAAACAAATGCGTGTACTGAACAGCAAGGGCGTAGATATTTATTTTTCTGGGGGGTACCTAAAGCAAAAAAATCAACGTTTTTTTTAAGTTTTATTAATATCACAGAAGAATATTCACGAAGGAAGGTGTCAAGCAAAATATTAATTTCCAAAATAATTGACAAATTCCTTTTCAAAAAATATTTCAAAATTTTATTTTTCATCCAGTGGTATTCGTATTATTTTCAGTTTTATTTTTTTACTGTTATGATCCTGGGGGGGGGGTAATTACCCCCTTTACCCCCCAATTTCTACGCTCTTGCTGAAAAGTCACATGTTCTTATTTGTTCATATAAATGTATATGTCTTACGACGTGACGATACTTCAAAATATATTTTTGCTGTCTTCGTTTGATGTAAACAGCGACATATATATATATATATATATAGAGAGAGAGAGAGAGAAAGAGAGGGAGAGAGAGGATGAAATCAAATCAAGTTCAGGTCGCGAACTGGCAAGGTCACTTTGGTCATGTCGAGTAAGTATAATTATTACGTAATTGATAATATCCGAGCCCAGCGAACATAATCTCTTATGGGGTTGGATGTGCAATTGTATTCCGAAGCGTCTAGCTTACCTGAAAATTATTAAACGTGAATCTAACAGTTCAGTTTCGCAGGTAGACAGGATACACTGTTCATTTTCAGCCAGTTAGAATTGAATTTCATGTGGCTGAATAGCTAACGAGAAGATCAAACGCGACTAGGGTCACCAATATCGGATCGTACTCAATTTCACATACCACTAATCTAGGGGTATGTGCTTTATTATCGCTTTGCGCGTCAGAGCTGACTTTCGTTCCTACATGAAGTTATATCTAAGTTAATTTCACACGAAATCAATTCAAATTGAAGCTTTTTGAAACAGGAGATTCTGATCTATAAAACAGAACCATTTTTAAATCCATTCTAGTCCATACATACTATTAAAATTGCAATTGAAAATCACGAACAGCAGTTGTCGGTTGGTCTGTACGTCCGAGCTCTACAGATCGCAATGTTGGTCGGATCGCCTTGGGTTATATTTTATTAACTTTGTTTACTTTCAGACCAGAACCCTATTTAAATTCACTAAAATGTGTTCAGTAGTTTAATTTTTATAAACATTTTTATTTTCTATTATTTTTGACAGCTAAAAGTTAAAAAAAAAACAATATAATTATTACTGTAAGTGTAGTATATTACCGTAGAATAAGTGCTATAATACTTCTATACCACGATAACAGCGGCCCGGTGCAAGGGCGCTATGGCCAAGCGGTTAAGGCGTAAGTCCAGTAATGAGAAGGTGCCGGGTTCGATTCCCGCCGACATAATTGAATTATTTTTCTATTCCACTTGATATTTATATAATATTATATATAATATATTTGTCATTGTTTTTATTTTTTTTTAATTTTTATTTTATTAATTGTTAATTGTTTTTCTTTCTTAGAATTACTTGTGCCAAGATCAAGTTACATATTGTATTCTTGTTTATTTACGCAGGAAGGTCTCGCGACAAGCTTTTATATCATATAAATTGTATTATGTAATCAATGGTTGGGTTTTATTTAATTTAAAGTTTATTTCCTTCTTTTTAGTGCATTTAAATAAAAACTTGATTCGAAAAATGTTTCTTTACTCTTAATTTTATTTTTAAGTTTTTAGTGTGCTTTATTAACGAAAGCCGGACCGATCAGTTATTATAATATTGTATTGTCATCGGAACTACATACGTATGCAAGATTTCAGCTCAATTGGATAACAGGAAGTGGGTCAAATTTAACATGTAAGATTTGATTTCAGACTCACAGACATCGGGACAGGTGTGAAAGCTTGCATAAAAAACTTTGTGTGTAACCCTTACGTTGAAGTAAAATATGTGAAACGTACATTATATTGTTCGGTTTACAATTTTTTTTATATATAGATAAATAAACAGGCAACAAATGGATAAAACTAAAAATTCGTTCTAGGAATCTTTAAAACTGCACAATTACAAGCTGGATTCCAATTTTTATGTGTATTTATTCAACTAACTTCTGTAGAATTCATTAAAAAACAACTCTCGCAGTATGTGAATTTTGTGATCCGTTGTTATATAAGACGTTTTTGTCATGCATAAACGGACTTAGTAGGCTGCGCAAAAACGTCACATTTGTTCGTAACGCTACGTTACTGGAGTAGTCCCTTCGCAAAGCTCACAAAACGTGCCCAAAAAATTTTACTTCATTAACTATGCCAACAGCCCTAGTATCTACGCGAAGTTACCTGTCCTTTCAGCCGACGGATAGGTACTAAAAATTGTTTTCCTTCCGATGAGAATTAGATAACTGAAATAAATATTGTTGTTGACCAATGGTCGGAATACTGCAATGACGGAGGACATCTTTGGGAGCAGCTGTCACACTGAGTTAGTCACAAGGAAAAAGTTTTGCAAGTAAAAAGTTTTAAGTTAAAGTTCACTTATATATGCCCAAATGGGCAATACGAGAATAAATTCCCAAAACAGTAATTGAAGTTACTTAAGAGAGAGAGCATGACTTTTGTAAATTTCTAAGAATTTAGTTCAATTTTAGAAATATAAATAAATACAGTGTAAACTCCATTTAGCGTCACTCGATATAACGACAAACTCCTTAAAACGCCGAAATTACTTCACTCAAAGTTGGATTACCTTGCCGCTCATACAATGATACAATGACACACCCGCTCTAAATAACGAGAACAATACGCCATCATTAAGCAATTATCAGTACTTGTTTGTTATTTTGTTGCTTTGTTGTCGGCATCATGCGTACCGAAGATGCCAAGAAATTCGTTCTTTTGTTTGTTGGGATTATCTTTCATATGTTTAGCTCAGCTGCATCTACAACTTTGGTACCTAAGGCGAAAACAGTTGGAAAGAACCAAAGTTTTCCCAGGTAGTGATAACAGCGTCATCTCGCGTGCGCCAGAAAACAGTCCGTCTCTAAACACGGCAAGCATAGGAAGCTAGGTCTCCTGGTTATAGACTTCATGATTTTAAATAATAAAGGTAATCTTTGCGCCATCGCTAATTTCAAAATTAAACTGAATAGTGTTTTGACGAATGAGTTTGATGCAAACTGGTAAAGAAGATAAAAAAAATGTGACACAAAAATATTAATTAATCCAGTATAAAAACTCAAATCGTAACCGTTAATGAAAAAAACTTTATAAAAACATACCTTTTTCCTAAAAACGCCTCTAAATGGAAGTTACAGTTACATAATATTCACATTTTAACGTGACAAATTACAGTATGTTAATTATGTCCACGCAAAATATATTTTTTTTAACATGTTATGTTTTTGAAACATGCGACAGTCTAAAGCAGTGCTGTTCAAACATTTTACACACAGCTCGTAATTTCTTCGCTATAGTAACACATTAATAACTAGCGATCCGGTCCGGCTTAGCCCGAATTTGTAAATTGCCACCGTTTTTTCGTCGAATTACGTTGCAAAATTGGTCTCCACGAAAAACGCGTTTATTTTGAAGGTTTATTCTAAATATTGGTGAAAATATTTTTGAAATCGGATGAGTAGTTTCGGAGATTACCTTCTACATCCAAACCTACAAATTATATTATATATACTGGATTTTACCCGCGGCTTCACTCACGCCAAGTTTGATTTTGAAAGTTTTAATTTTAGCGTTTTGGTTTTTTAAATTATGACTAGAATTTTTTTGTTATTCAAGTGCAATAAATTTCAAAATTGATGACATTCACGTGATCAACGACCCGACAAACCTATGAAAATGACACCCATGTTGATTCTTAAACTATTTACCTCTTTTCACCCTCTAAAGGGGTTGTTTTTGAAAAAAGCACGACACACGTTTTTATTTATTTGTTGATAGGAGTAATCCTGTGCTTTTTCGAATTGATACATCTATCTTATACGATTTTTCATGCAAATTTTGAACTCCCGTTACACCCTTTTAGGGATTGAATTTTCAAAAATCCGTTCTTGACGGATGCCTACGTTATAATAACTATCTGTGTGCCAAATTTCAGCCTAATCCGTCCAGTGGTTTGAACTGTGCATTGATAGATCAGTCAGTCAATCAGCCAGTCAATCAGTCAGTCAGTCAGTCACGGTTTCTTTTTATATATTTAGGTTAGTTAATTATATTTTAACTACACTCTTGAAACGTGATCAGTTATTTTTGTCGCACTCACGATCTTCAAATTCACATTTTAAATGTTTTTTAAAAATTAATATAACACACAAAAATGTTATGCAAATACCCTATAGAACGTACTTTGTGCACTGCCATTTTGAGAGTCACTGACTCAAACCCAACCTACTGAAATGAATGTAATAATAAGTACTTGCGGTTATGAAGCAGTTTCACTTCAAAAAGCTCTGTATGTGATTTTTTTGTAAACAAATATGTTTGTACGAAATATCCGATACGATTAAAAATTAAAATAGAACTGTGATAAAAAAAAACAATTTCGATACATTTGCTACAAAGCTTACCAACACTTAAAAAAATATTAACGATTTTCGGTTTCAAGTTTTTTAGGATTTTTCGACATTTCCAGAACTTTTATTTTCCAATCTGTTTGCTTCTACCATTATCATTAGAACATTGTTTGATACACTTCAAATTTATTTATGTAGTACAGGGGTGTCATACTGATTTTTCTCAAGAGCCATTTATAAGATTTACGGTGTGTAAGCGGACCAGCGTTGCCAGACGTCCCGATTTTGGCGGGACGTTTCGATTTTTAAATCAAAATTAAATGTCCCGCGCGGGACTGGCTCGGTCCCGCTTTTCGGGGATAACTGTAAAAGAAGTTAAATCTTCACAGAAATATCATGAATAAGTAATTCTTATAAATAATTATTCTCTTATTGTAAGTTGCAATTTGTCACACTCACTCCACAGACTATTGTTTGAAACGCCATATTTTTCTAATGAATAAAACTTTTTTGATTTTGATTTCTGTTTTTATTTTTTTTATTCTGAAGACAAATAAGACTCAACTATTTATCGATAGGGTAAATCTGATTTAAAATATTATATTTTTATTAAAATACATTTTCTATGGCTATTTTTGCTGTGTACTGTCACGTAAACGTAATTTTAATTCAAATAAAAAAATAAATATGTAGGTATTTAAAAACTTCTGATTATTACGCTTTTTTACTATGTCCCGCTTTCGACGAAAGAATCCCGCTGTTTTCACTCAAAGAGTTCCAAAATCCCGACTTGGCAAAAAAAAAACTGGCAACGCTGAAGCGGACTCTAAATTAAAAACTAAAACACGTACGAAATTAAAATCTTTATTTATAGTTTAAATCAATTTTCATATAAAGGTAATAAAAACGGTAAATTATCTTGAACTTGAGGATCCGGACACCTGAGTTCTCTTGTTTTTGTAAGCTTATTGATTTCAGGTGTCATATTTGAGGTAGTTATTTCAGAATAGATTGGAATCCTCATTGGATAGATTCTGGTCGCGGGCCATATTGAGATGGCTTAAGGGCCGGATGCGGCCCGCGGGCCGTATCTTTGACATCACTGATGTAGTATATCAATATCTTAGCGGAGAGGGATTACAGACGCTAGACAACTGATGTTATTAGCGTCTATTCAGAGCAGCTGATAGATATCTCCGCTACGACAGGTAAGATAAAGACCACTGCACACGAGACTGCTTTTGCCGCTAGATTTTGCTGCTCGGTTTAAAGCTTGCTGTGGCGCTGGGTTTCGTGATGGCTTTTATGTGTTCGCTTCACACGATGCGTGTATTGAAGCTTGCTTTGTAGATGGGTTTGGGGCGCGCGCAGTGACGGTTCGAATGTTAGCCAAAGTGAACGTTCATTGTCTCCGAATAGAACACGCACTATAACGCCACGTTTGTTTGCGGGCGTATGCCCATGTCGGTCACGTGACAAGATACTGTTTTCTGATTGGTTCTCGCTCAAAACAAGCACGAAAAATAACCCCGCTTTTAATTTTCAAATCCATTTTGTAACCACGCACGCGAGTCCGCAGTGATGTCATTCACATCTTCGCAGCCAGCGCGCAAGCCAGCACAAGTGATTTCAGCGGCAAAATAACCTTCTAGTGCAGTGGCCTTAAGGTCTTTCAGTCAAAAAGTGAACAATTAGAAAAGAGTCAGTTATATAAATAGACAAATTTAATATAAAGCTTTGATGAAACAAAAGATATTAAAATGGTGATGGATGATATTACAAGGTCATAACATGAAACTACACGTCCGCAAAAGGGTTGTTTCAACCATTTGTTTTAACGAATCTGACGTTGATACGAGTTTGAATACTTTAGCAGGTTGGTGTTTCAAGAAATCGCTTTATTTTTTTTTTTAAATAAAATTATCAAATTACTGACATATCACATGAGTGAAAAACGTCTTTCTCTAATAGAGGTTTCTGTTTCTCACTTATTATAAAGAGTTCAAAAGACTGTGCCTGGCAATTACTCTCACTTAGAGAGTTTTCTCGCTTACCCAGTTCTCACTCAGGTTTGATTGTATTTTTTTTATTATGATGTGATAACCAGTTATTTTATAGGAGGTATGTACAAAAACTGTACTAGGTATGTTCTCTCGATTGTAATGTTTTTTATGACTCGTGTGCCTGCTAAAAGTTGCTGATCGCTTGTTATTAACACAATGTTCCAACTCGTCAAAAATAGTGCACTACAAACGAGATACACAAACAACTATTTCGTTAACCAAGCGAGGATCCAGTACGATAACTCGATGTGCTCTGCAAATTTTTACATTTTTTTTGTCATAGAAAACGCTAAATTTTAACGTTCCAAAAAAAAATAATTGCGGATTATTCACAAACTTCCTCAAAAATACGTAAAAACTTTTCGTTTTTTTAATCTAACCAATCAGAAATCACATATACATGTCATAACAACTGGTGTAGAATTACTGTATTACTATCTCACTTTGTATACCAAACTCCGTAATTGTTTTTTAAAGAACTCAAAGGCCCTCCCCTTTTCACTGCGCAAAAAACGCCATCGCATCGACACGACTCCGTTATTGTTTTTTAAAGAACTCCTCCAAACGCCTTCCCCTTTTCACTGCGCCAGGGCCCTCGCGCCCTATAGTGCAATGTGTGCGACGCACGCGGGCGGCACATTCAAGGGGCGGCAAATGGCCTAGTTGTGTTATGTTTTTTGTACTGTATAGAAAAAATATATAACTGATATTATATCAATTTTATTTGCATACTCAAGCCTGCGTGAAAACTCTTACGAGTAGTTATTAATTTTTTAATGAAATTCGAATTCGAAATATTTCGCGCGCAGTTTTCGATTCGATAGTTAGTTCACATCAGCGCGTAGACAGGGCGCCCCTATCGGGAGACTCCCGCGTATGTTTATATCTTGAATTTTCCTGTCGATTCCTGCAAGAGTGCGAGTGAAGTAAAGTATTTTTCAATAAACAAATACTTTTTACTAATTGATAAACTAATGATTATTTTGACTTAATGAATTCTCTCAGCTCAGCGGTGAAACTAAATTTTTCTCTCATTCATAAGTACGACAGGAGAAGAACGCTGTGAAAAATCGCACGGAGTAAACTGTTTTTGTAGAAAACAGTTTACTCCGCGGAGTGATTTTTTTAACGTGAAGAGAGAATTTTTGAAGTTCACTCTGTAGGGAATGAATTTTCAAAATTCACTGTTTAATGTGTTTCATTTTAATTGAATATATTTCAGAATCAAATTTAGCTCCATGTTTCAATGATTGTGTTTCGTTTTTGTGCTCGACTTTTTATAAAATCATTTTTGCTTAAAAATGATTTCATCCCGCTTTTGTCCTGATTAAAAATTTGATTCGTTTTTACTTTTAGCCTATCATTTGTAAAGTATCTTTCACTGTTACATTTTTCACATTTTTATTTGTTTTCACAAATTAATTCTCTTATTAGTATTTTTACCTGTCCAAATCGTTTTGTAATGACGATGTGAAGTGAAGCATTGTTCCATTTCAGGAAAGTAATAAAAGAAAAAAACCTTCGGGTGCACAATTTCGGCAGTTTAAGAAAATTAGGCAAGAAGAAAAAAACAAAATGTCTGATTCTATGAAGAAGTATTTGCAAAAAGACAACGAAACAAAGTTTCTATTAAGCACTTACAGTATTAGTTATTTAAGATTTTTAACGTTTTTCAATTTGACATATTATCGTCTAGTGAGTTTATCCACAATAAGGGGCGTCAATTATGAATCCGCACGCGGGCGGCGTGAGGCCTTACGAGGGCCCTGCACTGCGCAAAAAAAAAACGCCATCGCATCGACTCGACCCCATAGTTGTTTTTTAAAGAACTTCCCCCAGACGCCATCCCCTTTTCACTGCGCAAAAAAAACGCAATCGCATCGACACGACTTCGTAATTGTTTTTTAAAGAGCTCTATCCAAACGCCTTCCTTTTTTCACTGCACAAAAAAAATATTTTTAAAAACGGCTAGTAATTTTATTTATATGTTATTTAAAATAATAATTGTGTATTTCCAATGGACATTTTGAACATCGAGCTTTCTTACTCTAGCCACCAAGCGCGATATATAATTAATCATTGAGCCCTGATTATTTTTAACCGTATGCCTTTTTGCTCTCAAAATTCAGGAGACAGGAAATTGCCATCCATTTTCACATGAGACGTTCAGCACTGTATAATGAACCGCCAACCACATAAAATTATTTAATTATTTATACTACACGGGTGAAATACCTGATATGGCACCACTCGTTTTTCTGTGTCGTTTGTTTCTAGTGTATGTTTGTTTAGAAACTTGGTAGTTGTAGTCGTTGGAAAAGTAAAGACGGCAGAGCTTGCTAATTATCTATTTTAACAGACCGTAATCATTCGACTGCCGGCGGGTTAATTGAATGACGACTAAATATGACGACGCCGCAGCGCGGAGAGACAGAAAGAGAAGAGAGAAAACTATTAGCAGCCGCAATTACAACCGGTTATGATTAAACTCTATCGTCGTCACCTTTACATAATAACCTACGTATTATGAATAACAACTTTATGATATATGGGGGAAACTTGTCATAACTGTTGCATCGTCGTTCTTCGGGTGTTTACGGACAGAAATCTGGGTCCAGTTCGACAACTCGATGTGCCCAAATTTTGACTTTATTTTTAAGTCAGACAAAACGCTAAATTATGCCATCAAAAAAAAAAAAACATCGCGGATTATTCACAAATTTCCTTAAAAATACGTAAAAACTTTTCGTCTTTTACTGACCAATCAGAAATCACATTTACACGTCGTATCGACTGGTATAGAATTACTGTATTACTATCTCACTTTGTATAGATACACGACCCCGTAATTGTTTTTTAAAGAGCTCCTCCTAAACGCCATCCCCTTGTAACTGCGCAAAAAAATGCCATCGCATCGGCACGACCCCGCAATTGTTTTTCTTGTTTTTTAAAGAACTCCGCCCAAACGACCTTCTCCTTTTCACTGCGCAAAAAAACGCCAACGCATCGACACGACCCCGCAATTGTTTTTTTTTTTTGTTTTTTAAAGAACTCACCCCAAACGACCCTCTCCTTTTCACTGTGCAAAAAAACGCCAACGCATCGACACGACCCCGTAATTATTTTTTAAAAAAACTCCTCCCAAACGACTTTTCCTTTACACTGCGCAAAAAAAAATAATTTATAAAAAATAAATTTTTCGCTTCCATAAAAAATCGAGTAGTTATATGAAGCGTATGTCAGTCGGTGCCAAACGTATTTTGTAGTCCAAAAGTTTGTTGTCAAAAATTGCAAGATTTGTGTAAAGACTGATAATTTGAGATTAGTCAGTATTTAGGGTGTAAATAAATATACTAGTTAGTCAGTCAGCAGTCGAGACATGTGGCGTTCAAATATTATGTAAGAAAATATAGAAATTGGTAAAAGCTGAAATTTGACACTGTGTTAATTTATTAAATAGTAGCTGTAACCCGCGACTTCATCCGCATGGATTTTAATTCTTTTGTGCGGAACCCTATAATTCTTTTTCTAAAATAAAAGTAGCCTAAGTTATTCCTTATAACATATCAACTATCTGCCAGTGAAAGTCCCGTCAAAATCGGTCCAGTCGTTTCGGAGATTAACCGGAACAAACAGACAGACTAAAATTTTAAAAATTGTTTTTTCGTTGTAAGTACCGTATATACGGTACAGGTCAGTTCGACGCCAACGTTTCGACGCCAACGGTTCGACGCCAACGTTTCGACGCCAACGTTTCGACGCGTGGTCAGTTCGACGCGAGGTCGTTTCGACGCGGGGTCAGTTCGACGCCATACTTTTTTCGTATTTTTTTTATTTTTAGAATAACTTTGCATCATCATTCAAATAAATGCGATATGCTTGATATAATATAATATATATTTTATATGTTATATACATATGAAGCGTGATTCAAATAAATAAGTAATATGACTGATATAATAGATATTATATTATAATAAATGTTAATGTGAAACCCAAAAAGCTATAACAAAGAATTCAACAGGAATTACTTCGTTGATAAGAAAAACCTGTCGTTGTACTTTACTATTAAAATTTTCCGTTGAACTTTACGTGGAACGATTCACAACAATTTGTTGTCATGTCCATACTGGCAGTAAAGTCTGCCCAAATGTGCGGTGGAAAAGTTGCATTTTCGTCAATATAAGTATAGATATAAAATATATGTTATATTATTATATCAGGCATATCGCATTTATTTGAATGATGATACAAAGTTATTCTAAAAATAAAAAAAAGCACGAAAAAAGAGTATGGCGTCGAACTGACCCCGCGTCGAAACGTACGGCGTCGAACTGACCACGCGTCGAAACGTTGGCGTCGAACCGTTGGCGTCGAAACGACCTGCTTCGCCGTATATATACTTTCATATGCATTTAGTAAAAAGCTGTCATTTTGACATCACAAATAGACACTTCAATTTTATTTATATGTAGGTATAGATAATTTCTGAAATATATATTTTGAAGAAACTGACCTAATATATAGGTACTTAGATTTAGACATTCGCGAATCAATTCTACCCTACTTTTAGAATTTACGATTTTTTTCGCATTTTGATAAGCGCTGCAATGAAATATTGAAAGTATTTTGAGAATGATATAATTTACAAAATGTGGCCATTTGCAATAATTAAAGAAATTCAAAGTTGGTCAAAGAGCGCAAGTATGCAGATGAAATATTTAAGAGAAATAAATTAATTTCACGACTAAAGAAAATATACATAAGAAGAAAAAGTTCCAAGTGTTGGAGAGATACAAAGCAGAACTCCTTTCTAATTACAACATACTATAGTGTTAGAATTGAGTGTTTCAGTGCAGAAAAGTTAAATACTTTAGATTTTCATCTCTACAATTTCGCCATCTGCATACGGTCTTCTTGAGTTGGTTCAGAACTATATAGGTCCTACAGTTACGAAAACAGAACTTGTAACACCACGTCATAAAAAGCCACGCCGCCACTGGTGTGCTCTGGTGGTCATGTAGAGAAACAGAGGCAAGATGGCAGCGGAGCGTATGAACTAGGAAGTATTGTTCATGTTAGAAAACTTCAATTAATAAATGTATTGAATTAAATAATGTTCATGTCACAAAATTACGTTAATAAATGTGTTGAATTAAATAATATTCATGTTACAAACTTACGTTAATAAATATGTTAAATAAAATAATAATAATTGTTACAAACTGAGAATTCATCAATGAGCCATATAAAACTCGGGCTGCAGTATCAGAGCCCTGCCGATAATATAGTGTACTTGCTATTACCGACAGTGTGGCTTTATTATGTGAACTAGACTTCTTTAGGCCAAAATAAAAAAGTAACCCCTTAATACACCCCTTAAAATAATACTTTTTTTCATAATTGCTACATTTTTGCCAATCCAAATTAAATACATCCGCAAACTGGCGTTTTATTAAAATTTGTAAATCCGGTCCTGTCGAGCCGTTTTTATTAAAATTTTAGCAGAACATTTGAATAATTACTAGAGTAAAATTTTAAATTTGAAACGATTCTGAAATTTTTTCGCTATTTTTTTCAACCCTTAAATACCATCCTTACAAACCATTTATTCTTTGATTCTTTTATGCTGTCATCATGTCCATTATTACAAAATATTTTAAAAAAGGTGAAAAAGTGACTGTGTTGCACTGTTGACCACGCAAGTAAATAAAACTAGGTTTTATTCTCGACGGGGACAGAATGTCACCCAGGATTTCCTCCCGTAACTGTTGTCGGGATAACATAAATCTTTTACTGGTTACCTAGTTTAAGTTTTTATACGGTTGGTAGTAGTCATTGTAGAGAGGTTTTTTTTAGAAGAAAGCCACGGTTTTAAATTTTTTATTTTTTAGCTGCTTTGAGCGTGGGATTAGCGACCTAGTTTATTTTTATGTATTGCAGCTAAGAATGATTGTAAATTATTTAAAAATCAAACTTAACTGTCAATATAATTTTAATTGATTGATTCTGAGAGAACAAAAAACAAAAGTATATTCGTTAACCCTTGACGACTGTATCTATAGTCTTTTTTTTAATTAAATTTTTGCTTTTTAATCTAGCGCTAACACTAGAAATGTTTGCATTATTTTTGAAAATATACTATTTTATACCCAATATTATACTTTTTTAAGCTTAATTAACCCGTTCGGACCTGAATTTTATAATTTTGAAAAACAAAATATTTTTAGGGTGTTGACCTTATTTGGGGTGTAACGGTATATTCAGTGAAAAACTCAATTTAACATTTACAGAATTTGGAAAATCTTGTCCATTGAAATGAACAACAGGTTTAAAAAAATTTTTTTTACGATAGTCACTAACATAGGTGTTTAATTAGGTACTTTTCAAGTAGGTATAATTAGTAAAGTTGACATTATAAAATTAAAATAAATATCCGCACAAGAAAAATATATTACATCATGAAAATGCATAAGTTATACTAAGTAGGGTAGGACGGGGGAATGGCGTTCACTTAAGGAAAACATGGTGTATTTTTAAAATTATTTATTATAAATCAAAATTAAGAAGAGTAACAAAGTCTTTAATTATCGAGTAATCAACAATTTAACAACAAAAGCATATATCTTTCACCTACTAGTAGTAGGAAAACATTATTAAAAAAACATGTTTGAGCGGCATTGCCCCTGACTTTGGGTAATGCCGCTCAGGGTCTCATAAAGAAGTGTACCCAATCCAATCCGGCTGTTTTGCTGCTTTGATCAAAATTGTTTTTGATATTGTTGCGCTCAGCAAATGTATAAACAAGTTTACGCAAATCTGCAACACTGAGTCCATAGTATAGCGAGCCCAGCAACTTAAATTATTTAGCACCTAATTAAAAATTAGATCAGCGCGGCCGCAAACGAAGAAACGCTCTTCACGGTCGCATGACGCGAGCTGACTGTCCGTTTGCATCGCTGTCTATTAGAGGCCCCTCCCCTCGCGCTTCACGCGACGTGACGTGTTGCTACGTTCCTTTTTGACAGAGTTACAGAGGTGAGCGCCATTACCCAGTGAGCGCCATTCCCCCTCCCTCCCCTAATAGGTACATAATGAGAATGTACGCTTTTACCAGCTTTGCGTGAGTTAACACTTGACTCGATATTTCTACCTACACACTTAGTATTTCTTTGTTTAATTTGGCATGCCTACATCTTAGATAAGTTCTAATATTTGATATTTAATTACGCTGACTTTTTTTTTAATATAAATTTTTGGCTTTCACACTTTTGTGTATTCAGCCACTAACTAAACTAAAATTTAATACTGACTAAATGTAATAATAAAAACACAAACACAAAATGGACCAAAGGATAGAGGATTCAGGGCCACGGAAGTGCCTCGGACGCAACTCGACGGGCAAAACAACGCTGATTTAATACACGCGTTAGAATAGTAAGTCTATTGAAATAACAGCAAAGACCGGATGGGTTAAGTCAACAAAAATGTTTTTAGTAAAATATTTTCGAACAAAGATAAGAAGTTGTTTATTGGAAGTCATTAATTAAAAGTTGTTAATTTGTGGTTATGCTCAAAATTATCGATAATTCTAAAAAAATCCATTTTGATTTATTAAAGTTGCATATTTCTGCACCGTGTCAAAAAGAACATAGAGAGAAATAACCGCAAGAATTTGTATAATCTTTTAATTAAGTTAATTGCCTCAGGTAAAGTAAAAAGGTTTGCAATTCTATATTATACAAAAATAAAGTATAAAAATAGTATCTCAGATATAATTTAAATAAAGCATTATAGTAAATGAATAGCATTTCTGAATTAAAGAACAAAAGAAACAAAATATTATATATTAAAATTAGTGCATCTGTGATTTGCATTAATTCATCGTATTTTCCGCAATTTTTGAACGTATGCTACAAAAAATTTCTTGCACTAATTGAAGGGAAAATGAAGTATCTTACAAAAAAAATTCATGGCCGACGTTTTTCAAAATTTATATAAAAATTCTGAATAATCTTTTTTTGTACAGAATTTATCGGTTTTCGAGGTTTATTAACATTTTTCATTACCCCTTTTTCATGCGGATGTAGCGGTCGTAAAAGGACCCCGCACGGGGTTTGGTACTCGGTTAAATTGATCGAAAATGGTTTTATTTTATAGTTTAAAGGTCATTAAGAAAAAGTGTCTATGAGCGCATAGCCTAAAAACCAATAGATTTTTAGCTACAGGGTGACACCAACATTACCTAGTTTTTGACTATTTTTCTATTTCTAAAAAAAAAAGCACAAAAGTTGAACATGGAAGATATTTGTGAATTCAATGAATATCCCTATTTCTAAAATCTCGCTTAACATATACAATCCTTAGGCTGTCTAATTTGGTTCATATTGTTACAAATTACTTGCCAAAAATTTAATTTACTAATGTAATTAAGTAATTAAGTACTCTATGTAATCAGGGTTTATAAATAGTGTCGGAATTAGTTTAATTGTTTATACGCAGCCGTACCTACGAAGTTTTGTATTTCAACAATCGCATGTCTTGTATTGAAGTATATTTTATACAAGATAATTAAAAAAAATGCGTTCTAAACTGATTTGGTATATAAAAAAAACAGACACAATCCGAGATTGTTTAATGTTTGTCAAACAAACCGTTGGTTATGTAATTTTTTTTTTTTTTATTGTTTGTGTATGGTCGCGTATTGTTTGTTTATTACTTTTAATCTGGTGACTCGTAAATCGTTTTATCCATTACAAATAAAACGATTTACATATAACCATATTGTTATTTTATTCTATGAATATTCCTTCATAATAATATTATACAGAATGATTTTTAGCCTAAAAACCGACAGATTTTTAGCTACAGATATGTTCAGCAAGGTTTTAGATATGGGGATATCCATTGAATTCACAAACCTGTTCCATGTTCAACTTTTGTGCTTTTTTAGAAATAGAAAAATAGTCAAAAACTAGGTAATGTTGGAAGGTGCCACCATGTATAAAATAATAATGTCATATTCGGATTCAGCGCACTCGAAAACATATTTCTAGGATTTTTTAAGATTGTGAATTCAATGGATATTCATATATCTAAAATCTCGCTAAACATATCTGTAGCTAAAAATCTATTAGTTTTTAGGCTATGCGCCTATATATAGACACTTTTTTTAGTGACCTTTAAACTATAAAATAAACCATTTTCAATCAATTTAACCGAAAACCATTTGTGCGGGGTCCTTTGCCTGAAATTTCCGATGAGCCGCAATAGATATATATAGAAACTAGCGGTCCCGCCCGGTTTCACCCGGGTGCAAAAGAACGAATGGGGAGAGGGACGTTAGAATGCGCTTCCATCTTAGTTTATCAAGATGAATGTTGTGTCCAAATTTCATGATGATCAGAGTTACCGTTCAAAAGTTTTTGTCGGACGGACAAATTAGTTATATTTTGCAACATTTTTCATTGATGCTCCGCTCCTATTGGTCGTAGCGTGATATTATATAGCCTATAGTCTTTCTCAAAAAATGGGCTATCCAACAAAAAAAATGTACCGTTATATTGCCATCTTGCAACCCTATTGAGCATGTGTAGATGAAAGTAAAAATACTAATATCACTATTAAAAAATAGGAGTTGGTAGTAGAACGGTGAAAATTTAGGGTTATCCTACGACCTATTCTCAGACCTACCAAGTACACACAAAAAATTTCATAAAAATCGGTTAAGCCGTTTCGGAGGAGTTCGATAACAAACACGATGACACGAGATTTTTATATATATAGAAATAATAAGAAATAAACTTCCAATTGAAATTATGTTTACATATAAATTTTCTTTAACGACGAAGTAATAAAAAGGAAAAGCAAAAAGTAAAGTGGATAAACGCATCAACAGTATTGAAACCACGTTCCTGTGGAGTGAAGTGGCAAAAGATCAAGGAGCTATAAGCTAGCTGTTAAACAAACTAAATAGACGATTGTCAGGCAACAGGACAAATTCTCTCGCTGGCTGAGAGAGACAGGAGACGATGTTGCGTGGGGTGAACCGCCGACTCGCTAGGAGCGTGAGTGAGGTGAACAGATATTTTGTATTGAATTCTTTCCGATGTTGAAATGATTTTTACAACACTGACGATTTGCTTTGAAACATGAATAAAATAGGTAAAAAAGCGTTTTAAGTTAAATTGTACAATCGAAGATGTAGGTATTAAAAACTAAAAAATAATTATGAGTAATCATAGGAGGCTTAGATTAAACAAAAATAAAATAGTGGGGCAAATTTAGTCGAAAATTTTTTGTTTGAGATTAGAAATCATATTTAGCTGTCGACTGTCTTCTTAGACCAAAGCACCCTATGGTAATTATATTCTAGTTTTTATCGAATGTACGATAAAGCCGTTTAACTAGTGTGCTTTATTAAAAGCGCGACTGATCAGTTTATTATTATAATACTGTATTGTCATCGGAACTACATATGTATGCAAAATTTCAACTCAATCGGATAACGGAAAGTGAGTAAAAAATCTGTCGCAAGATTTGAAACAAATATACGAAGTCAAGCTAAATAAAACCGTTTAAAAACCATAAATCAGCACACATTGCTGAGTGTACCACTCAATGATAAAAAAAACACGTTTTGATGTGAAACATCTGATGGCGCGTTTGGTTGGAAGTAAAACCGTGCAACTGACGCGACGCTGTTCACGGGACGTGCTACGTTTAATTTGCGCTTGCTGCGTGTATGCGTTGGACAGGTGTGTGTTAGCGCTTGTTGTGTGCGTGTTTGTTGGAGTGGCGCACGTGGCTTTTGTTGATACGTTTAATTTAGTTACTAGAATTATCTTTAGATGACAGGGCGACATTTAATCACTAGAATTCCGCTGAAAATGTTTCACATCTGGCACTCGTCTCACGACGACTCACATTTTTACACTTTTGTTTCAAAAAAATTGGTTGTCTGTAAAGTCGGTTTACGGACGATAGTTTTACGTGATAACGTATTCCGCTCAAATATCATATTTAATAATACATAACCTAAATTTTAGTAGCTGTCAAACTATATTTTTACCGACTAATAATTTGATCAACCAAAGCAAAATACATATTTTTAAGCAATTATAAAAGACATTTAAAAGAATGTATATATATATTATACACAGTGTAACCTCTTTATAACGTCCTTCGTTATAACGAAAAACTCCCTATAACGTAGAAATTTTTACAATTTGGTTGGTTTACCTTAAAACCCATACATTAATACCCTCTTTATAGCGCAACAGCCATTCTCCATTACGAAGAAATATGTTCATATTTAGGCGTCAGAAAATATTTACAGTGGTACAGAGGACGATTCTGAACCATCACCAACTATTCAACAAGCACTTGATGCCGCCAAACTTATCGAAAAATTCCTATTGTTTAATGAAGATGATCTCAAGACATGCATAAGATACTTAATAAAATACAAACAAATAAAATACAAAACAAATATTGGCACAGCAAAAAATGTCAGGCAAAGTTAACAGACTATATATGTTTGGAATAAGTTAATTAGGTGAAATTTGGTTATTTTTCATTCTTCCCTCTATATAACGAAAACTCTTTATAACGAAAAAAATGCCCGGTCCCTTGAGATTCGTTATAAAGAGGTTACACTGTATTTGTTAACAAACCGAATAATTTATCTGGCCATCTGCCAGATGTAGCTTTCGCTGGAACAGCCGAAAAAAATGTTGAACGCACACTACTCTCTGACGTCACGCGAGAAGAGAGGGACTATCGCTTATATCGCGCTCTCGCTTGCGGAACGTTACTCTTTTTCGTGCGTGCAGCCGGTGTTTCATCAATTTATAAGACGTTATCACGTCAAAACAATTTTAAACTGCTGAATGCGTTTCGGTGACATTTAATCGGGTTTTGTTGTGGTATAGTAAATAAAGAAAATGAAAAATAAAGTCGATCCGACAAGAAATGCAACCTGTAGAGCTCAAACGTATACGTACGTACGTACAAACCAACCAACAGTTGTTCGCGATTTTCAATTACAATTTAGTATGAACTCTACCAGTCAATATAAAATTGTTCATTTTATAGAACAGAATCTCTCATTTTCGATAAGGTATAATTTGAATATGGATCGAGTTTTATTGTTGATATTAAGCTGTTACCGTTCTTTTAATTTAGTGAAAATGCGAAACTGCTGTTAAAATATGGAAAAAGTCTTTTAATATAATCCTGAAATATTGAAGATTTTGTGAATGAAAATGACATTCGCCGAATATTAAATATTTCAATCGATTTTAAATGACTGGAGTGGAACATCAAAACAATTATTTTTTTGCATAAATTTGAATACGATTTTGAAATGAAAATTAAAGCACTTTTTTTTAGATTAATAAAGGTGCGTATCTATAATATAATAAGAGGTGATAATTTATTGTTATAACAAGTATGCAAACTTGCAAAACGGTGTGTTTATATAGTCAAGAATAATATTATACAAGGACTTTAGCATACGCAGTACACATTATATAAGTAATTCCAGTGGCGGCGCGTGAACTTTTTAAATGGGTGTTCTTCAGAGTCAACCGGGAATACCTCCTAACACGGCTACAATTGAGGGGAGGGGTTAATTAAATTATGAGATTAGAGTACGATAACTCGATGTGCAAAATATCAATTGGAAATACACAATTATTATTTTACATAACAAATAACAGTATTATTAGCTGTTATTTAAAATAGTAATAGTGTATTTCCAATTGATATTTTGCACATCGAATTATCGTACTCTAACCTCATAATTTAATTAACCCCTTCCCTCAATTGTAAGGTACTTCCGGTAATTTTTAAAAATAAATTTTCCGCACTTAAAACCGTATTATTAGCTGTTTTAAGTGCGGAAAATTGATTTTTAGAAAATTATTTTTTTTTGCGCAGTGAAAAGGGGAAGGCGTTTGTGGGGAATTCTTTAAACAACAATTACAGGGTCGTGTCGATGCGATGGGGTTTTTTGCGCAGTGAACAGAGGAGGGCGTTTGGGGGGAGTTCCACTATCGCGGCGGACTGAGTTACATTTACTCCACAGTGAATCAATCAATCATTCTAATATATTATAGCAATATGTAACTGTTTATTTCACATCATGTGAGAGTTAATTTTTGTCTTAGGTAACGCTAGATATGAACCTTCACAGAAGTGAGAGTTATATAATATAGAAAAATATCTGTGACTTAGGAACCGATAACAAAAGGAAACAATTTCATCTTTGATTCATCCATAACTTCTGTGAAGGTTCATATCTAGCGTCACCTAAGATAAAAATTAGCTCTCGCATGATGTGAAATAAACAGTTACAAATTGCTATATATTAGAATGATGAATTGATCTTGCTGTGTCACTGTGGAGTAATGTAACTCAGTCCACCGCGATAGTGGAAAGATCGGGGTTCGTATCCCGACGGTGGCATTGTTTGATTAATACATTTTTCTAATATAGCGATGTAACAATGGGTGTTTCTTAACAATGTAGCAAACAGTAGCTATACTTTAAATGTTATTATAGTAGTACGCACTATACCGTAATAGAAATTCATATAAATAAAAAAAAAATATGTTTGATAAATTTTGTGGAACATAAGTATGAAAACAATATGAAACATTTTTTATGACTATTTGAATAACGAAGTTCAATCAAAATTAAAGTAGACAACAAATCTAAGAAGGCCTCCAAATTTTTTCGGCCCATGGCCTCGCATGTTCCAAAGGCGGCCCTGAAGTAAAGCAGTTTTGTCATTCAAGCAAAATTTTTGTCTTAAGAAATGCAGTAGGTCTGAGCAGCTACTTGCATGCATATGATTGGCTGAGCAAACTCATGCGTGGTTGTTTTTGCAAAAAAACAAAACGTGGTGACAAGTCATCGATAGACAGTATTTGATTCCAGTGTCTCCCGTAAGAGCTCTACGCTGTGATTTAAGTGAATTTATATGAATTTATTTCTCAAAAATATATCTGAAGCAAAGGAAAAAATATACCTATACAAAAAAAATTTACATAAACAAAGCTAAGCTTTCAAGGTTTACCGATGTTCATATATTATGTACATGGTATGTATACAGTTGTTCCCGAATTGAGTTGACAAAAAAATGTATTTTGGATTTTACAAAAACATGTCCAAGAAACAAAAAAGGCTTGCTAGATATTTGCGGTCATGTGACCTAATACACAGATAATTTTTAGAGCGTCAAACTTTAGCCACATTTACGAGAAAATATTTTTTAGGTTTTGAGCATAAGACAGATTGTAACGTTCAACAGCTGAGGTTATCAGTGTCTATGTGTCTATTAGATAATCTGTCAGTCAACATACACAAAACGACCGGTTCTACCTCGGGTTCCTGGGAGCGGTAATTCCCAAAAAACATTGGAATGCAAACTACATTCCAATGTTTCCCCCGGGGTGTTTTGACTATTAGAACGTATCATGTGGGGTAGTAAAATAGAAATTGCGTTTATTCTGTGAAACGGAGACCTTAGCTTTCAGGAGAGCAATCATCTTTGCGGATACATAAATGAAAACGGAGTAATTCGACAGAAAAATATAGACGCCAATCTTTTGTAGTTCATGAGAAGATCCAGATTACTAGAGGATCCAGGACAACGGGAGTAATTTTTGAAGTAAAAATTCTTTAGGCGTGACTTGAGAGTAATTCAGATCTTATTTCGGACTGAAGTTTCTGCTATGTAAAGGCATCGACTAACAGATGGCGGCATCAAAACGCATGAACGAAACAGTTACGGACGCAAACCAATTTTGTGACTGGTTTCCGTTATTTAAAAACATTTACTGACAGATGGCGGCATCATGATGCCTCTGTAGAACCATCTTGAACTAAAAGTGAATCATAGCTATGGACGCAAACCAATAAGCATTAAGCATAGCCAACATAATTTAATTTGTGAGTGAATATTTTCCAAAAAGTGAGAGTACTAAAAACAAATTAAAAGAATTTTTACTTCAACCGCGCGTAAATATTACGCGCATTCATTTTCAACGTTAATTAATATATGTATATACGTCTATTTTACTTTATGTTTTATAAAACGACGTATTCATAATTATGATACGTTTCAGGCTATCCATGGACATGACACAAGGAATAGTTCTAATGTTATTTTGCCGAAGTCTACACTGATGTTGTTTAATAAGAGCGCCGAATATAACGCCTTGAAAATTTTCAATAAATTGCCAGACAGCTTCAAAAATCTAAAAATTTCTAAATTTAAAAGAGCATTGAAGACTGCTCTTTTTAAACAATGTCTGTATAAGGTATACGATTTTATTGTTAATGAGTTGTAAACACTATTTATCTTTTTTTGACAAATCCTATACATAATTGTACCTATGTCTTTGGATAAATAAATTCTATTTCTATTTCTATTCATTCGAGCTACGTAATAATGCCAAATTTCAGTTTGTGACAGGTATACAGACGAACAGACAACCGAGTGATAGGTACGAAAGTAAAAAAAAGTGGAAATATCAATATTCAATGAAGAAATAAATCACACAAGGGAAGTAAGTCGTTCTGATATTAAATACGAGCCTGTACAAAGCGTGCTAACTTCTGCTTTGGGGAATTGTATGGAGACAGCTTTTACTTTCGCTTGTCGATTGTTCAGGGAATTCAAAGCTAGTTGTGTGTGGAGTCCTTTTTAATACTTTATTTACCGAACAACAAAAAGGAGCGCTTTCTTTCTAATACCTTATATTACACGTGTTTATTGACTTTTTAAATTGTATTTTTCTATATATCTGTTTTGAACTGTTAACAATTCAGTTTTTTTTTTGTATTGTTTTCATTTTTATATCGACACTGTATTTATTTATTTACTATTTATATTTTTATTTACTTAATTTAAGACAAAAAACCATTCAGTTATACACGTATATACATAAAAAAGAAAATTAAAAATATATCTATATACCTATATAAAATTGTCGTGTCACAATTTTGGCTGCGCTAATCTCCAAAACCACTGAAACGATTTTAAAGAAATTTTGTAAACTTGTCTTGCTTGGTGCAATTACGCCTATAAGATAGTTTTTATTAAATATTTTGTATAAAATGACGGTGTTTAAAAAAACCTGTTTTAGTAACATGTAACAACATCTGATAGAATTTACTCAAAGCTACTAGTTCAGGTGCAAACAAAAAAATTGTTTTACTACCAAGTAGCGACGTCTGTTAGAATTCGCTCGAAGCTATTGGCTCAGAAACAAATCTGGTAGAATTTGCTCAACGCTATTAGTTCAGACGCCGAGCCGCAAACGAAATACATTTTTCAGAATTATATTATCTTTCGCATCCGGGTGAAACCGGGACGAACCGTTTATTATAAGTATAATTCGGTACTCTCAGAAAAATTGAAAAGAAAAAATAAAACATAAATGTAAATAGTAGTTTATGTTTCTAGAACGTAAATGCAGTTTGTAACGCGTACATTATGTTAAGACGAGCGTTCAGCGAGTTTAAATAGTCACGTGAGTCATACCAGCATTACGTTCGAGATACGTACTGCATTTTTTGTACGTGTCTCCTCTAAAATAATTGATTTTTGCTTCAATTATATATATGATAGTTGAGGGTTTGGCCATATTGTAATCTAATTCAGATTGTTTACAAAGCCTGTGCCTACTATGTTTGTCTCTCTTGCTCGTATGGTTTGAAACGGTAACTGATGAAATTACGATTGGACTGTTAAAATCGCATTTATTTTTTGTTTTAATTTAGGCACTAGTTCGAAATGGATTATTTTACTACCGCTATACAGGCATAAAAAGCAGGTATTTTATTTGGCATCGTGCAACAATTTTAATACACTTCGTTCCGTACTTCCACCACGTCAACCCGCTCCTCCACCACATTTTTAGTACGAATTATAATAATGTGTTCAAATTATTAGATTTAAAAGATGTATTGCTAAAACTGATGTTGAATATTGAAATTTAGAAAAAAATTAATTATTTTAAGGGTTGTTTATGGGGGGCTAAATTGTTTATTTTGTCCAAAAACAGTCACGCAAAAAAATGTAAATTCAATAATAACATTTTAGTAGTTCAGTAAATTTTTGTACGGTGGGAGCTTGGAAGCTGATTAATATTTGTTAATTTTAAATACTAATCAGAATAATCTCCAGGATAAAAATTATACCGGCATAAAAACAAGGTATTTTATTTGGCATAGTGCAACAATTTTATTACACTTCGTTCCGTACTTCCACCACGTCGACCCGCTCTTCCACCACATTTTTAGTACGAAATATAATGTGTTCAAATTATTAGATTTAAAATATGTATTGCTAAAACCAATGTTGAATATTGGAGTTAAGAAAAAAATTTAATATTTTAAGGGTTGTATTAAGGGGCTAAATTGTTATTTTGTCCAAAAACAGTCGCGCAAAAATGTAAATTCAGTAATAACAATTTAGTAGTTCAGTAAACTTTTGTACGGTGGAAGCTTGGACTCTGATTAATATTTATTAATTTTAAATAAAAATCAGACTTAATAATTGATCAATGCAACGTTTGTATGATAAAATAGGCATAGCTTGTATTTAACCAAGTTAATAAAGTATATATCAGACATTTAAAACAGCTCGTATCGTATTATTCGACGTTAAATCCACTTAAACGTCACAAAGGATGTATCAACAATATCATTTTGTCACTGGGTATATCGTTACAAAAGCTAGATTAAAGCTAACCAACACATGCCGCAACAACGCGACTTCACTGTTAGCTAATCGGTTAAACAAAGGTTTTATGGCGTATTCGCCATGGGAACTGATTCTAGTGCTCCCTGGTGGCAGAAAATAAAAGCTATGTATGCTTTAATCAATTTTAAAGTAAACGTCACATAAGTTATTTATAATGGATAATAAATTCGAAATAAATATTACTGATATTATTAAGTATTTGGGTAATTCTAAAAGACATCTAGTAGAAGGAGAACAGATGTTTAAGGCGAATCACATTATAGTCAGGGAGCAAGTACATTTTTGGAACTTTGATTTTTCTTCATCGGTTAGTTCTTTTCTTTTTTGTTTATACCTATACCTACATCATTTTATTTTTTTTTCATATTTTCCATATTCCATAATGATGAATATTTGTTAACTGTCATTATAAAATCCTTTTTAACCTAACTAAATCCTAAATTTCTATCCTTTTTTTAAATTTATATATAGTAATGATATAAATGCATTAGAAACCATACATGCACAGATCTCAGACAAGAATAAGTTCTTTTTCTTTAGTTCACTCATTATAATAAACTAACTGTCAGATGAAATACATAAATGTGATTAAAGGTTATACAGATTTTATTTTCTGCCACCAGAGAGCACTGGAATGGCAGTCCGGTCCGGCTTTGCCCGGATTTGTAGACTGCCTATTAAAGATTGTTAGCATAAACACATTATGCTTTCGCGACTTTTTTTAATATAACCGTATTTACCCGGCACTGCCCAGGAACAACGGCGTGATAGCATAATGAGACCAATCCAAATATTTTATCTGGATATTCGCGAATGTCAAAAAAAAAATCTCCGGCACTTGTACATCGCACGTCGAATGATTTACAACTGGTTGTTTCACAGTAGCAGGAAAAGAGGGAATACCGGTCTGTCTTGACAACACGTTACGATTTTATATAGAATGGGGACCGTGCGTGAAACAGGCAGCACTTCTGCCGAAGTTGGCGCTCTCTAGTACCTAATTATTGAAGTAAATGGGATTATTTTATAATAGTACCTATACAATGAAAATTATTTGAAAAAATGGAAAAAATAAAAAGTACGCATTTCAACCTGTAATTAATACTCGTGTACCTACATTGACAGAATAGCTCAAAAGGCGAAATTTTTTCAAGGCATATCCCTTTAAAAAATGTGATTTTTGACAAAAATCGACATCTTTTGGAACTTTGGCAAAATATTTTAATGTCACCTTCGAACCACAAGACGCACCCAAAATTTGAGTCCATTTTTCTATATAAAAAGGTGCGTCTTATAGTCCGAAAAATACGGTATTTCGTGAGCAATACAAAACACTCGTTTTAACTACTCGTTCAAAAATACACTTAAAAGGAAAAACATAAAGGGGTCTGCGTTGTGTGGTTTGTGTACTTATTTATCAAACCACATTTTTGAAAATTGCTTTTGTGATGTTTATTTATAGCAACATCAAAGCGAAATCTGTGTTAAATAAATTTCTGGAAGGGTGCAATTACAAAATAAAATACAATCACTTAATTACCTATCGTTAACAGAATATAAACAGTGCCAAATAAAGACAAAGCGCAAAGCGTTTGTCGGTGCGGTTGGTTCGCTGAACAAAGATAAAATTTTCTTCGATTGGACTGTTTTATATAAAAAAAACAGAACTTTTCTCTGTACTAGTAATGAGAAACTAATTAGAATAAAACTTGATTTAGTGGGTTTTATACATAAATTCTCAATATGGTAAATTGCAACCATATATCAAATTAAGAGGCTTATAAGCATGGTTTTCCGCACCGCCTACCCTGCAAAAGTGCCTATCTAACCTCCTTAAAAAACTAAAAAAACACGCTTTTATAGCGATGTGCACTTAAAAGTAAAAAAATAATTTTTAAATAAAATGATTTTCTTCTACAGCGATAGAATGTCATCCCGCAACTAGATATATTTTAATTTTTTAAAAAAGCCATTCTCATTTTATTTACTCAAAAAATTCCAGCCAATTAGGCGACAGGACCATTTCAGCTTGAAAATGTTGACATTGAAATTTGATTTTCTTTATTATACTATATTATAGTATAATAAAGAAAATCAAATTTCTGATATCGTGTGAGGTGACGCGGGTAAAGGCTAGTATTCAATATGATATTTGCTATTCGTTGCCATGGTTACCTACATAATATGTTCCACGTCATGTAAAAACTAATCAAAGCATGCTTAACTAGTTTATTACCGACAGATCTATAAAACAAAAGAACAGATGATTTTTTTGTTATCAAAATATTTCCGAAAGTATGAAGTTTAGAAAAAACATTTTTTAACAAAACTTTCTTAAAAAATAAATAGAATAATAGGGCGTTATGAAATGTATTCCATTGTTATATAAAAACATTGTTATAGCATATATCTCTTCTGCACATGCGCAGATCTTCCCCAAAAACAATAGAGCTCTTCACGTAGTTTATACTGGCGTGACAAATTCTGTTATAAGAATTTATAACAAAATACCAACCAAAATCAGAAACTTGCCTCTGAATCAGTTTAAAAAACAATTCAAAAATATTCTAATAAATCAATGTAATTACTATTTATGCAGTGTACACCTGTCTAAATGAATAAAGAAGCTATGTATGTATGTATGTATTTGCATACCAAACATCGTCCCAAAATTTGGTTTAAATCCGCTCATCCGTTTGACCTGTATCGTGGTCACAGACTAACAGACATGCACAGTTTTTCCAAAAATATGTTTTATGAATTCGGGGGACCTCAGTGCGAAAAGATATTGTAAAATTTCGAAAAGTGATTTTTGACCTAAACTATACTTAGTACCATTTCCCACTTGTGGGTTGGAATGGTAAAATTAAGTTATATCGCTGTTGAATCAAATCATTATATTTGAAAATTATTTTTAACTGTTTAGAAACATTGTTACGCAACATTCATGTATTATATGAAAAAAACTGCTATCTATTTCAGTGACATTCGAATAAATTTTTAAACAGATAGGTTTTTGGTTTGCTTTTGGTTTAATATTTATCGCGTTAGTAAAGTTATGATAATAATATATAGTAATCCAGGAACTAAGAAGTATAGATCCTACAACAATCGGTTTGTGGGATTCTGAACATGGTTTCCGCTTCATTTTATATACATTTCGCGGTGCGTTGAATTGTCGGAATAGAACATTCATTTCCCGAAAATCTCCAAGGATTTACAGACATAACTATATATTCAAATATAAAACCTCTGAAATTCAACACTTTAAAATCCTATGATATTATACGTAAGGGCTAGCCAAGAAACATTTAACATGCTTATATTATTATAGCTTGACGTGTATGTATGTATATGTAAAAGAATCTTTCAGCGTAATTTTCTCCAACTTCAAGAAGTCTGATTAACTTGAAAATTTGTACACGTGTGAAGGACCGATGACAATACAATTATTTCATAAAAATAGATTTGAATTTCAAAACTTTGAAAAATATTTAGAATTTTAAAATTTTGAAAAAAATTACTTTTGATGTCGTCTTTAAACTAAAAATTAAGAAAATAAATTATATGTTTAAAAAATTTTGGTCCGACCCCTAGGTCCCGCCATCCGACCGACGCCAATAGTGTAAGTGCCTTATGGCAAATACACTAAAAACTTAAAAAAACACTCTTTGATAGCAAACCGAACTAAAAAGTAGAAAATAATTATTAACAAAATAGTTCAATTATAGAAAAATACTATATTTTCATTATAACTCTAATTTTAAAAATAGCTACCCATGAAATAATTGTAATATTTAATAACAAGCACCCCACGCTTTTTTACTATAATAAATTATTTCGTTAATAATTATGATCTACTTTTATATTATGTTAAAAATTTCAAGTCTCTATGTCATCAGCAAGTTAGTCTAAAATCAATTACAAATTTCCGCCCGACATGCACGAAAAGCAAATTAATATAAAAGTGGTTAAATACGTAAGGAGCATAGCTTATGTCGTGTGTTCAACAACTGACGCCCCTCTTTTGTTTTGTACATACAGTGTTTCTGTGGCAGAATAAATTTGTTATTACTCTTTAGTGAAAGCGCGGTGTAGATGGACAGCCCTACACTGCAAACGTATTAGATATTTGCGTTCACTTTACGGTTTCTCGTGTATACTATATAATATGCGCTGAAGGCACAAGAGGCATACCCTACGTCATACAGAAACAATAATATTTGTGATGGAGTCACGGAAAAAGTGGCTATGTTCGCTACAATCACAGTATGGAGCGTAAGCGATCCTAGGGTTGAGACAGGTCAATGTACAAACAACCACGCGCTTTAATAAAAAATTAAATAGTTCTGTGTTTCAGACTTTGCTTGATTGATATGTAAAAAAAGTGAAAAATAATTTATTTTATTCAACACGATTGAGTAATATATAATTTCGGGGCGCTGCTAAATTCGGGAGAAATAATAAATTACTTCATGTTGACGCGTAGAGTGCTAATAATGAGCCCGTACTATACGATAATGAGTTTTCTGGACCAATAGGAACGCAGTAGCGAGCGGAAGCCGTACAATAATGAATAATAGTTTCTGGACCAATAGGAACGCGGTAGCGATTTGTATATATGAAAACAGCATCGCAATTCAGCGAAAGTCAGGGCCATCTTGTGTGCATCGAGGGCGGTGGGTACGCCAATCAATGAAGTGATTTATTATTTTTCCCTCTTTTATCAGGGCTCCGATACATATTACTCGTGCTAGTTGAATAAAGTATTATGTGCGACCATTGATCGAAGGAGAATATTCCACTCGCGTGTTACCGCACTCGCTACGCTCGTGCGGCAAATTTCACGCTCATGGAATCTTCTTCTTCCCTCACTAGTCGCACAATATACTATTGTAACACGTCTATTAGGTAGTAGTTGGTATCAATGTAATAATATATTGAAAACATGAATTAATAAGTTCGTTATAAAATAATAATATTAATAATAAAATATTTATTGCAGAAATTATTTTACAAAAATCTACAAAAAATCTAAAAAAAATATATAAAGAGCTAGCGGCCCGGGTGCCAAACTGGAAGATTTATTAACACAACCTCTCTCTCTCTCTATCTCCCTGTTTTCCCCCCTCTCTCTCTCTTTCTCTGTAAATATTATATTGACATTTCCATCTATTGTTTTGATGTATCTCTACAAATTTGGCTAGCGTTAGCCATGTAAGCGTACGAAAACAGATCTTTTGACAAACGCCGCCATAGTTCAGCTATTTTCTACTAAATATTTTCAAATTATATTCACAAACCTTCCTCGTCTATCGCTCTTTCTATTAGTGAAAACCGTTTCAAATTCCGTTGCGTGGCTTAGAAGAAGTAAGCGGAGAAACAGACAGAGCCAAACAGCGACTTTGTTTTATACTATGTAGTGATCTGTGATAGTGATACAATGAAAAATGTCGGAATATTGAATCTATACTAATATATAAAGCTGAAGAGTTTGTTTGTTTGTTTGGTTGAACGCGCTAATCTCAGAAACTACTGGTTCGAAATAAAAAAAAAAAATTGTTGAATAGCCCATTTATCGAGGAAGGCTATAGGCTATATAATATCACGCTACGACCAATTGTAGTGGAGCATCAATGAAAAATGTTGCAAGATGTAAGTCAAAATTAGTCCGTCCGACAAAAACTTTTGAACGGTAACTCCGATCATCATAAAATTTGGATACAATATTCATCTCGGTAAACTAAGATGCATGTGCGTGCTCATGTCTCTCCCCCCCATTCGTTCTTTTGCACCCGGGTGAAACCGGGCGGTACCGCTAGTCGTTCAATAAAAAGAATAAGCTGTACGTTCCGCCGCCGCGTGTGAGAATACCAGTTTAGGATGTGTTGTTACAATTTATATATATTTCACTGTACACAATATGTCAAACCCACTTTGCACCGGCCCTGTGTATCTACAAACGTCGTTTATGACGCAAATACACCTTCTTTCCATGCGATTATCATCCCTTGAAATTATTAAAATTATTTTTAATATTTCTCACCTACTCGTTCTTCGTCAAATGTTAGGGCGTTTGTTATATTAAAAGAAAATTATCAAAAGTATATATCTGACACATTAAAATATGTATTCCCCAAGTAAATAAAAATTTCTTTTTGTATGTGCTGTTTGAAATTTAAAATAAATAAAACATAAATTAATCAACAGATTCAAGAAAAATAATGAAAAATGTTTTGATGGAGTAATAATAAAACGTAATCGAATTTAAAATAACGTCAGAAATCTTTTGAACAAAGGATAATCGTCTTCAGGTTATAATAGACTAAGATGTTTTGAGAAAATTAATAAAATTTCTGTTTTCAGTTATGTTTTTTTCTAATTTATTTTACTTTTTCAAGTAAAACTTCTTTAGGCGCGACTTGAGAGTACCTCAGATTGGACGAAAGTTACGTGTTTATACGCAGTTTCCGCTATTTAAAAGTATCTAATGACAGATGGCGGCACGTAGAAACCATCTTTAAAGATGAAGCATAGCTACGGACGCAAACCAATTTTGTGATCGGTTTCCGCTATTTAAAGGCGTCGACTGACATGAAAATGCATCCATAGGAAACATAGCTACGGACGAAAATCAATGAGCATAGCAAACGTAATTCCATTTGCGAGTGATTAGGTACTCCCCAAAAACTGAGAGTAGTAAAAACAAATTAAAAAAAAATTTACTTTAACAGCGCGTAAAGATTACACGCACACATTTTTTTTTAATTCGTTACGATGTTACATTTCAATACGCAATTATTTTTTACTTTTTAGTGTGTAGTCGGCTCAATTTTTTTGTTAAAAATATTTTATTTTTCTCTTTTTAGTGTTAATCTAACACTAAATATCGGTGAACATACATAAAAAACATTATGCGTGCCTTTGAAATTTGAGAGTTTCCCTCGATTTCTCCGGATTCCACCATCAGATCCTGACTTGGTTCCGATGGGACCACCTCTGAGGTGCACTCTTTCGAATAAAAAAAAATTTGAAAATCGGTTTATAATTGACGGAGAAATCAGTGAACATACATAATAAAAAAAAAATATATACAGTCGAACATAGAACCTCCTCCTTTTTGTTGAAGTCGGTTAATAAAGAAAAATAGTTATCATGTACACCGGTATATGAGACTGCCACCAGCCAATAGTCGCGAACAGCTCTCATTTATGCTTTTACGTATAACCTCAAAGGTGCTTGCTTGGAATTTATCTGTGTTTTTATGTAGGTAATTAATTGTAGTAATTTAAGAAAACCCACAAATTGAGAGGAATTTAAAACACCGCTCACTATAGAACACATCCTATTAACATGCACTAACTATAGAAATGAAAGAAATATTTTAGACTTACCGTATTCCCTCGAAGAAATCCTGAAAGACGACGAACCCAGTGTATCAAAAGTGCTGAAGTTTTTGGGCCTTATGAATCTAAAAGAAAAATTATAAATAAATGAAAGTGTTACCTTGCTTTTATAGACTCGTGCATATAGCCTAAGCTGCTGCGCACGTTAAAAATTAAAAAAAAAATTTAATTAATAAGCGCACTTTCAACCGAGCTATAAAGAAAATAGTTTTTTTTCTGAGCTGATACAAAGTTTGAAATGATAGAAATAGCAATTTTCAAAATTCAAATTTACGTACCTACATGAAATTAATTGGAAAATCAGACGATACAAATTATGATACAATAAATAAACCAATTTTTCAAATAAATTTGCCTGAAAAATTGGTCGCTAATTTTATTTATTGAAAAGTTCTAATCAGACGTTAATAAAAAATTTGACTAATAATTATAATAAGTATTTTGGGCTCAGATGAAAATAAATGTTATAATCATTTATGTACTGTGGATCGTACTTATTATTCATTTGATACTAAATTATGGAAGTGGCTATTACTGCTTTGCGTTATTACTACAATGGTTACATAGGTATTTTAAACACAAACAGAAACGTGTAGAGTATGTTATACTTCTAGAAAAGATAAATATATATTATTTGAACACCAATTTATCGAGAACACTTACCCACTTTGGCTGTTCCTCGAACGCTACACGATTGACAAACTAATAAAGTACCCAGTTTTTTTACTGAAACATAAACATTTCAAACCGAAGAACGAAAAAAGTTATTAGAGCAACCCAACTAAAAACGTACAGTTGATCCTCGCTTTTTACGGAGGATTGGCAAATTGAAAAAAAAGTTCAAAAACTAAAACCCGACTACTGAAAAGTATGAAACAAGAAAATATTCTCATCTGAGGATAGCCACCTACCCTAACAAAACATTACATTTTAACAGTAGTAAGCGATCATAAGCTCTAGGGCAAAGTGCATCACGCTATACATCTAGAGGGGCCTCATATATTATAATATGAGATGGTATACGACCACCGGCTATCCTCAGATGAGAATATTTTCTTGTTTAACTTTTTTTTTATTTGTTTTTAATTTACTCCCCTCTGGGACCAAAATTCAAAAATAAATGTAACCTATATTACCCGGGCCATAATAACGAATCGATTGACACCTTATTTATCAAAATCGGATGAATAGTTTAGGCGCTACGGTGGAACATCCGTAAATACAAACATACATACAAAGACAGCTAAAGTCATAACCCTTCTTTATGGCTTCGCCGTAGTCGGGTAAAAAGACAACAAACAACTTGATGAAGTGAAACTGTTTTAGGCGCATTGAGGGATAAATTGGCCTGGATCAGACGAAGAGTGAAGTGCTTCCCCTTCTCCGACTTTAACCGGAGATAAAAGAGTGGAAGAATCGTTTCTGCTATCTCTGTCAAAGTGTCATGCGCACTCCAAACGCATGCGCGCATGATTTTTTCTAGCCACGGTAACGAATTTCACACAACCATTTCCTAATCCTGAAATAATAAAATCGTCAATAAATGCCACAATCTAAGAAGTTTCACTTCTAGCGAGCGCGTTCACGCCATCTATGGTTGGGTAGGCAAAGTAGTCAAAAAGTTGAGCACGTGTTCTTTTTTTAATTTAAATAATTTAGCTACATCCGTTAACCGTTTTTTTTTTATCAAAGAAGAGATACGTTTTGGGTAGTCTCTTTGATGTTTAACATCGAGACTTTGTAACGCTGTCTCTTTAAATTAGTTGTGTATATAAATCGTGTGAATTTTAAATGATGCATCGTTTGAAATGATGCATAGTTTGAAAGAAAAGTCTAATTTGCATTTAAGAAGTTTTATTTTAAAACATAATTTCCCGTGTTTTATAATCTATCCATATTACTTAACATACGCGATTTTAAAACAATAGGCATGACTACAGTATAAAAGAGTCGAAGAATAAATGGTCTTAGAGAAAAATATATGTTGAAAGGATTCTAAAAAATGACTCAGCGTTAACATAGATATTGAGATTAATAAAAGGTTTTTAATAAAATAAAAGTGTAAAATACTGTAATCGACCATGTTAACTGAAACACCAATCAGAGTGAATGACGTCACGCCTATGTAAATCAAAGAGAATATCAACACTTGAAGTAAATAATCACCGTGTCGCTTAAATTTTTGTTACAATCTTTCACTTTTGCATCATTTAATTAGTTGTTATTTTCTGGTATTTTATAACAGTTATGTCAAAGGTTATTTTTGAGGTTAGTTAACTTGCAACTAAAGAAAGCCATACTATTTTTTCTACTAAGTACCTACTTTTAAGAAAATACTATAAATCATATCATTAACTAAATTTAGGCACATACCTTTCTACGAAATACCTCTATACCACAGCTCTACACCAATAAATAAATTTGGAGCTTATAATTGCAGGCTGCGTTCAATTCTCACGCGGTTAGACCGCGATTTACAATGAAAATGGCAGTACGACAGCGTTTATTTTACTTTGCGTAACTTTACAATGTTAGTGTTAAATGTGTCATTTCACGACCGCGACATAGGAATGAAGAGCAGCTATTTTATAGGGGAGGGGGGGTGTGCAAAGAAAATCATTTATATAGTTTATGTGCATTAACTCTAAACTACTCTTTTTGTTTGTAGGTACTTTATATGTATACTAAAAACATTTTCTTTTTATTAACGTTTTCTTTTCATATAAGGACTACCTAGGTTTAAATTATAAATGTGTTTGAAATCAACAGAAACATCAAAAATAAATCGTTTAAAATTTCGACTAACGCCACTTTTGATTCCTTGCTAGATTTGACTACTAGTTTTCTAGCGCTGTTTTTCTTAATTGCTTTTATGTGCTCGCTTCACACAAAACGTCTTTTCAAGCTTGTTTTATGGGAATAGATCTAGTGCGCGCGCAGTGACAGTTCAAATATAAACACAGAGCAAAACGTGTCTGTTGTCTGACGCCATGTTGGTTTGTGGTTTGTTCATGTCGCCCACGTGACAAGATACTGTTTCCCGATTGGTTCTTGCTCAGAGTAAGTAAAGGACCTAGCAAGAAAAATAGCCCCTGTTCTAATTTTAGAATCTATCTTGTGAGCTAGCAGGCGAGCCCGCAGTTACGTCATTTCCAGCCTTGTACCTGGCTTACCGGCCAGCAAAAGTCCAAACAGTGTCGTTACATTATGTAAAGACCGCTGCACACGAAGCTAGAAACACTGCTAGGAGTTCTGCTAGCCGGTAGGCTGGGTACGAAGCTGGAAATAACGTCACTGCGGGCTGGTCTGCTAGCTCACAAAATAGGTTTTAAAATTAAAAGAGGGGCTATTTTCCCTGCTAGATTTGCTGCTAGGTATGAACAATAATCAATCAGGAAGACACGTGGGCACTTGAACAAACGCCCACAAACCAACATGGCGTCATTCTGCTCAGACTCAAACAACACGTTTTGCTCTGTGGTTTATATTCGAACTGTCACTGCGCGCGCACCAGACCTATCCACAAAATACAGTTGAAAAGATGTCTCGTGTGAAGGGAGCACTTAACAGCAATCAAGGAAATAAGCGCTAGAAAACTAGTAGGCAAATCTAGAAGCGTTTCTAGCCTCGTGTGCAGCGGCCTTAAGAGGCTGTATATTCAAAAAGTGCTGTATGAAATTTGATACTTTGGCCAGTATTCAAAGTTTTTGTTGAATCAAACGAAATAATTTTCATTTCAATAAACTGTAGCGGAGAAAACTCAACTAACTTCAATATTGATTTCTAGTAATTGATTTGTATGCGAAGATCCCTTCTGTACTGAAATTAAAATTGATACTACGAATTACTTTTTATTTTGTATTTATCTTCATTTAACTCTTTGTTCAAATCGTTCACAATTTTGTAAATTTTGTGAAACTTTTAATTGGGCACAACTACTTACGGGATTCAGTGTCTTTTTTGATAACCATAGGTATATGTTCCAAGCAGCAAACGGACACGAAACCGTCACCGTCATGCGCAGGTAGCTAAAATGTGTACCAAAACCGATACAAGCAATTTCGTTTTAGCTACTGCGTATGCGGGTGGCGGTTTCGTGTTCGTTTGCTGGCTGCTTGGATTATACGTCATGTTTCGAATTTTTTTCAAAAATACCATTTCTTACGGTAAATGGCTTGAAATTATTGTAAAAAATTAAACCTTTCATATGTTTCTCAAAACGGGAGTGTTTATAAAAAAAAGTTGGTCGATGGAAACATTTGTGTATCTCTATTTGTTTAGTAGCTATGAGCCAATCTATTTTTTTTGAGCGCCATATGTAAAAAAAATTATTGAAATAAAGGAAACGCCTTTTCATTATTTACCGCCACGTGTTAACGAATTGACTAATTCGTCTATACTAGTACCGCGGCTATTATTTTCTACTTATCCCTCATCACTATGTCGATGTGGTGGAAATCCCGGTTCTAGTGGTGGGAGAACGTGTCATTATATAACACATAGTTGACAAAATTAAAAAATAAAATAGGTAATGATTAAAAAAAAATTTGCTACAACCTATATAAAATTATAAAAGCGTGGATCCTATCTGTAATAAAATATGGTTTACGATCTACGCTTTTATGTATTATGAACTAATATTAAAAAAAATCTGTTCGGTAGACATTTAAAACAAGGCTGGTTAAAAAAAACATGAGTGCCTGCAATCTTTACGCGCGGCTGAAATTAAAAATCCTTTAATAATAATTAATATTTATATTTATTTCTGTTATATATTTTATTTATTTTTTATTAATAATTTTTTACTTATTATATTTATATATAATAAACATTCATTTTTATAAATCATTATTGTTATAAATATACTTATGTTTGCTCGATCTCAGCTAGCACTTCGGCCGATCACAAAATTTGTTTGCGTCCGTAACTATGTTTCACCTTGCGTTCAAGATGGTTTCTACAGATGAGTTCTGATAGCGCCATCTGTGAGATATCTTTATTACTACGGTAGCGGAAATTGAGCAAACATACTATAGACTTCAAATAAATAAAATTGTCGACCAATTTTTTTCAGACCCTGAGACCATATACGTATATAAATATAATTGGTCGACAATTTTGTTTATTTGAAGAGTTCTATTCAGACGTTAGTTAAAGATTTAGACTATAGACTTGACCGAAATAGATTTGAGTTATTCTCATGTCGCGCCTAAAGAAGTTTTACTTCACAAATGTTATTTCATATAATCTGAAAATGGAAAGTATGCAGTATTTTACTTAGAGTTATTGTCACCCGAATATAATGGTTGAAAAGCACTGTCTTTTTTTCTAACACCATCTCTCAATCAATGTTTGTCGAAGATATCTCCGGATCTTTTTATATGAAAGTTTTATGTTTTTTATCTATAAATGTATAGACAGAGTTGTATAGAAATGAGGATGGATGAATGGTAACATGATGTGTAGTACTGAAGCAGTAGCAAGCAGTCAGTTGAGAACAATATCGCTCGCACAACAATAATATAATAGTTTAGAACAAATTGTATTCCTTTTGAAATATCTCAACAATTCCACACATATACATTATATATGTATGTCATTTACCACTAGCTGTAAATGGCTTTTGTAACAGGCCCGGACTTACGAATTATTCGATGCAGGTTTATAAAAAAAAATGTTTATACTCTAAAAAAAATTCCAGTCAATTGGGCGACGTGAGCATTTCAATTTAAAAATTTTGACATTTGATATAGTATTATAAAGAAATTAAAATTTCTGATATCGCGTGAGATGACGCGGGTAAAATGACCAGTATTCAATATGATATTTGTTATTCGTTGGCATGGTTACCTACATAATATGATCCATGTAATGTAAAAATTAATCAAAGCATGCTTAACTAGTTTATTACTGACAGATCTACAAAACAAAAGAACAGCTGTATTTTTTTTATTTTCTAAATATTTCCGAAACTATAAAGTTAAGAAATAAAATTTTTTAACGAAACTTTCTTGAAAAAAATAAATAGAATAATAAGCCGTTAAAAAGTATACCATTATTATATTTTTCCCAAAAAACAATAGGGCTCTTCATATTTATGTATCAAACATCCTCTCAAAATCTGGTTTAAATCCGTTCATCCGTTTGACGTGTATCGTGTTTACAGACAAACAGACGCACAGAGTTTTACCAAACATATGTTTTTTGGATCGAAAAGATTGTAAAATTTTCAAAAAAGTTATTTTTGACCTAAACTAGTACCTACTATTCCCCACTTGTTGATTGGAATGATAATATATAATAAAACTAGCGACCCGACTTGTGGATTGTCACCGTTTTTTCGTTGACTTGCGTTGCAAATTTGGTCTCCACGAAAAGTGTTTTTATTTTACCGCGACTAATATACAACCTATATCCATTCTGAAGTTCCATTCTAAATATTGGTGAAAGAACTTTTGAAATCGGATGAGCAGTTTCGGAGATACCCTCAAGTCAACTGTTTAGCAACCTAAAGGCCGCTGCACACGAGCCTAAAACGCTGCTAGAAACACTGCTTGGACTTCTGCTGGCCAGTAGGCTGGGTACGAAGCTGGAAATGATGTCACTGCAGACTCGCCTGCAAGCTCACAAGATAGGTTTTAAAATGAGAACAGGGGCTATTTTGCTTGCTATAGGTCCGCTGTTATATACGAGCAAGAACCAACCAGGAAGCAGTATCTTGTCACGTGGGCGACTTGAACAAACGCCTACAAACAAACACTATACCATAGTGTGTGTTCTGTTCAGAGACAATAAACATGCACTTTTGTTACCGTTCTATCACTGCGCGCGCATCGAATCTACCTGCAGAGCAAGCTTGTAAAGACGTCTCGTGTGAAGCGAGCGCATAATAGCAATTAAGAAAACCAGCGCTAGCAAGGAACCTAGCGGTACATCCAGCCTCGTGTGCAGCGGACTTTAGAAAACCATAGTAGTCAAATCTAGCGGCAAATCGAGCCTCGCGTACAGCGGCCTTAAGTTTCCTGAAGGATGCGACTGTTGTGCAATCGATTTAGTTGCTTTATCCGCACGCGAGCGCGGCTGAATCTGAATTGATAAAAATGGTCGCTATCCCACAAATGGAAAAAATTCGCTACAACAAGCAACCGTGCAACTGAAATTGCTTGTCGACCTGCAAACACCGTCGCACACGACCGGTTTAAAACTGATTGGTCGTGTCTCTTGTCGACACATGTGCGGTTCCCCATTCTCTGACGTATGAAAGGTCAGAGAACAATCTAACCCTGAACCGGTTTAAAACTCAAATTGCAAAAGAGTCGAACCGTGTGCGAACGGCTTTAGAACTTGGTTTTAAAAATCGCTATATAATTATCTACGTTTAAATAATTTGTATAATTAAATAAAACACTATACTATTTAAATTATTTACACATAAGAACTTACTTATATAAACAGTTTATAAAACTAAGTTATTTAAATAATTATAAAACATTGTGTTTAATTTAATTTTAACAGGACGTATTATTCTTACACATTGCTAAAAATAAAATAAAATTCTAAATTCTTTCTAGAAAAAATTGAAGTGGGTCATGTATTTATTTTATACACACAATTTCTGTGCATGTTATTTTCCCCCTACTTTGATCTTGACGGGTAACACTTTGATGAAGGGTACCCACCGAATCGACCTTTTTTTGTAAACTGTACTCTAGAAGAGCGCTCATGCCGCAAACGTCCTACTGCGCTCGTTATTCAAAACGCTCGCACACCGGTTTTTTTATAATACAGTGGGGTCGCGATAATCAGGACTTTGTTTTGTATGTTATCTATACTAATATTATATAAAGCTGAAGAGTTTGTTTGTTTGAAACCGCTAATCTCAGGAACTACTGGTTCAAATTGAAAAAAATGTTTTTTGTTGGATAGCCCATTTATCGAGGAAGGCTACATAATATTACGCTACGACCATTAGGAGCGGAGCTTTAATGAAAAATGTTGCAAAATGTATCTCAAAAATAAGCTTCTATTCATGTGAAATGCACTAACTATAGATATACTTATATTAGCGTTGTGAGAACACAACCTCAGGTGGCTCAATCGGTAGAGCATGCGACTGTCAATATCAGGGCCGTGGGTTCGAGCCCCACGTTGGGCGAGTATATTTTTATTTTCTACATTGCTTTCTTCTAAGACTTACATTTAAATTTATTTTAATTTTATTTAATTAATTTAAAAAAAAATATTAGTTAAAAAAAGTTTAAATACTGCTTTGAACGGTAACTCCGATCATCATGAAATTTGGACACAACATTCATCCCGGTAAACTAAGATGAATGTTTGTAAGTATTGAATCTTCTTTGTTCATTACACCATTTTAGTGAATATAAAAAAAAAATGTTTGTATATGTAATAATATTATAAAAATAATTTTGTAATGTTTTAATATTTATAATTTCAGATATACTGAAGATGCTACTTAATAGCGAAACGTTTATATATATTTTATATTTTCACAAATTGCATAATTATATGACGATACCATTTTAATTATAAAAAAAAAATGGCTTTTAAATAAAAATTGGCTGCCCAATCCAACTGTAATTTAATTATTCTGTGTAGTCATGTTCCTCCCTTCCCCATTCGTTCTTTTACACCCGGGTGAAACCGGACGGGACCGCTAGTATAATAATAATCGAAGTGATTATAGAAAGTTGTGGTTAAACTTTTTACAGTTTAGTTATATCTGTACAGACTTTTAGGTACAACAGAGCTCTAAAATACATAACAGTCTTCCTACTGGCATGAAAACATTACCTTGTTCCAAATTTAAAAGATAGCTTAAGCCATTATTAATTAAAACTTGTTTATATTCTGCTAATGAATTTGCCTGATGTATGTTTTAATGTAATTAATTTACGAATCCTGCCTATAGCTGTTTCGGATAATACATTTATTCTATTCTATTCTAAAAGGAAGATTGACAATCGAAACCGAGAGCAAATTCATTCGAGAGCTGAAACATTCATTCATTCATGCACACTATACTTATAATTATCGCAATCAACGGGTACAAACCCAATAACAGATTACGTCAAACAAATACAAAGAAAGAAAATACGTCGCATCATATGAACGAATCATTTAGAATGGATCATTCGGTTACAAAAATTATTCGAATAGCAGCATTTCAATAATTAAAATTATTCGATTATTCTCATGTCTAGGTAAAATCTCTTGTAGTTGGGCTATTAGTGATGTGTCGCTCCTGAGCGCGACGTTCATGATGAACGACTCCCTTCTCGGAGCGGAGCGAGTCGCTCTTTTTTTTGCGAATGTCTCACTCCGAGCGCCATTGCTCTGTACTGAGCTGTTCTGTACTGTTGCATTCGCACATTTACAGAGCGCACACAGCACAGGCCACAAGGCACTGGTGAATTTTGCACGTACGGAGTTATCTTTGCTGAGTCATTTAATGTTGAATGACGCACTGTAAGTGTAATAGTACTAAGCTTACAGTGACTTAAACCATTCACATTGACGTCGTTGACAAAGATATAATATTGTAACAATAAACTTTATTATTGTTAAGCTTTTATTATACTTTATAGTTTATCCGAAATGCGAATAATATAAGACCAGAATCATATGAAAATGAGCTCAGAGCTGAGTGTGTGTATTGTGCTGTGCAATGCTAAGTGACTCCTGAGCATGCGTGATGACAGTTCACACCTCTGCAGTCTGCACTCTTGTGTAGTGCGTACTGTCTAGTGTCGCTCCTTTGAACGACTCGCTCTAAGCGACTCTTTTTAGTGAGCGGAGCGCACGGAGCCAGCTCCCAATAAAGAGTCATGTGGACACATCACTATGGGCTATATTATGCATAGTATATATACTGGACCACCCTATTTTTTTATCGGTTGAGGCGCTGAAGCTACGTCAAGGTCAACTTCACTTTTTTAAACGAAAACATGTATTTTTTTTTCGATGACATTATTAGCGATTTTAAGACGAATTCAGCAACCTACAACACAAGGTCATTCTAATCACGCAAAATCGTAGTCGAAAAATTGTAATTGAAAATCACAAACAGCAGTTGTCGGTTGGTCTGTACGTATGTACGTCACGACTCTACAGATCGCAATTTTGATCGGATTGCCTTGGGTTATATTTTATTCACTTTGTTTACTATCAGACCAGAACCCTATTTAAATTCACTAAAATGTGTTCAGTAGTTTAATTTTTATAAACAGTTTGATTTTATTATTTTTGACAGCTAATAGTTGAAAAAAACAATATAATCATTGCTGTGTAAATATAGTGTAAATCCATAAAACAAGTGCTACACTTCTATACCGTGATAACACCACTACACCTAGTAGGCTTCGTAACGTAATGGTTATGTCGTTGGATCCCCAAGGGCAAGTTCCTGGGTTCGATTCCTTACGAAATAATTGATATTTTTCTTTTTTTTTCTTTTTATTTTGTTTTATTTTATTCCACTTGATATTAATTATATATTATATTATGTATAGTTCTTAATTTTTTTTATTTTTGCAAACTTAAAAAAAATATTTTTTCAATTTTTAATTATTTATTTCTTTAAATTTTTAAATCTTTTTAAATTTATTAAAAATAATTTTTAATTGTTATTTTTTAATCATACAGTGGAAAACTTGCGGGATGTGCACTTTTGGTTTTGCCGACTATTTCTCTTTCTCTTGCACCTGTCGGACCAGGTTTCGACTATGTTCGATTATAAGAAGCGTTGGTTTTAATTCAGACGCGGTTTCGTTGCCGACAAAACGCCGCGGATTATCTGCGCGTGTGTCCCCGGCCTAACAAAAGACGCGATCACGGCACATTGATAAAACGCGTCAAGTGCGTTTTCGATATTGAAAGCGTTGAAAGCTTATGAATCTTTGAACCACTTCCAAACCCACACGAATGTTGTGATCACAAAAACATATTTCAGCTTGGGATCAAAAGATGTCTTTATTTGGCTGTAATCAAACAAACAAAAACAAACGCTTCGAATTAAAACGGGAATTTTCTCGCATCGCTTAATCGGTCAACACTTGAAGGAATTATCTAAATAACTGGTTGGTTTAACGTCTAGTTGCCTTTTGAAAATATAGTTCTGTGCACAAGCTCCAGTTGGTTGAGAAAGTTGTTTATTGAGTACACATATTGTACAAGGGATGAAGTTACAGAGAGAGCTGTCGGTTTATTGGTGAGTTGTCAGTGTTGCCAAACTGATAACATTATACGCATTTGCCTGCATATTATACAGTATGTACCGAGTGGGGAGGCGTAGTAGTGAGAGCATTAGACTCGCATGAAATGTATCATGTCGGACGAAATTTCGGAAATTAAAATTGTTAACATTGTGTTGCCTCTATATATTTGAAATATCGGTATTCATTTTTAAAAACCAAAACCTGTTCGCTAGACAGTCAGAAAATCATTTGTATGATTCCAGAATAAAAAATACATTCCAGTTACCGAGATATAGGCTCACCCAATCACAAAAAGGGTCCAATTATATGGGTTTAAAAGTTTTTAATCATTTGCCCACAAATATTAAAAATGCAAATAACGTATGCTTTTAAAAAAGCCCTAAAAATTTTTTTAACTAAAAACGAATTTTATTATCTATATTCAATATTTCTTTAATGTTAAATTTTAACATTTGTTTTATTGTTATTGGTGCTGTAATGTAAAATGACTTCACCTATACTGCCTCGTCAGTCCCGGGTGGAATAAAGTATTATTATTATTATTATTCAGGAGGTATCGGGCTCGAATCCCGGCGGGGGCAGATGTGGCTGGGACTTTTTCCTGCTGCCTCTCGCCAAAAAACGGTAATTCCTGTATAGGACATCTTGTTGAGTTTACGCATTTGCCTGCATATTATACAGAATGTACAGAGTGGGTAGGCGTAGTAGTGAGAGCACTAGACTCACATTCGTGAGGTATCGGGTTCGAATCCTGGCGAAGGCAGATGTGGCTGGGACTTTTTCCTGCCGCCTCTCGCTGAGAAACGGTAATTCCTGTATCAGCCATCTTGTTGAGAATGGCTTACCTCAATAATTCCAGATAAATATCGAGATGGTTACTTATTCAAATCCATGACTGATTAAACATAACTGTCACATTTCTATCTAAGTGTCTAGTAGTGTTAATGCTCATACGAGAATTTGTTCAAACGCGGCATATAAATAAAAGAACATAATCACCACAACGCGAAATCGCATTCGTTCATACGCGAACAACTCAAGGTCAACGTCCATTCTCAACTGCTGTCCATTATAAGCAGATAATTTTATTGCATTAATGAATTGTTTTTTATGGACATGCTTTTTTGTCAATGCGGTAAAATAAATATTATTATTCAACACGCGTGAGTAATATACAATTTCGGGGCCCTGTTAAATTCGGGAGAAATAATAAATTACTTCATGTTGACGCGTAGAGTGCTAATAATGAGCCGAAACTGTACGATAATGTGTTACTGCATAGTTTCTGGACCAATAGGATCGCGGTAGCGAGCCGAAACTGTACGGTAATGAATTATTGCTGCATAGTTTCTGGATCAATAGGAACGCGGTAGCGATTTGTATTATGAAAACAGCATCGCAATTCAGCGAAAGTTAGGGCCATCTTGTGTGCATCGAGGGCGGTGGGTACGTCAATCAATGAAGTGATTTATTATTTTTTCCTCTTTTATCAGGGCCCCGATTAGATATTACTCGTGCTAGTTGAATAAAGTATTATGTGCGACCATTGATCGAAGGAGAATATTCCACTCCCGTGTTACCGCGCTCGCTACGCTCGTGCGGCAAATTTCACGCTCATGGAATCTTCTCCTTCTCTCACTAGTCGCACTATTATTATTATTATATTTTGCTCTAAAAATGTCGATATCTAATCTCGTAATATTTTACTTCCAACGCGATCACTAGACTAAGCTTAGAATTTACTGGATTTTTTTTTACTATTATTTTTAATGGATTAATGTTGCATAAAAATTCCATGAAAATATCCAATTATAGTTTTGTTTCTAAAAACACATATTTTTTGTAACAAAAAAGTACTACCGATTCATTAGTGCAAAATCCGATTTGAATAATATTCAAATGACTGTTGGAGATTCGGGAAGCTTGCCGCTTGACATCTGCTATAGCTTGGAAGCAAAATCAAATGCATATTAAATGATAGTGCTGACGTCACATTAGTGCCATTAACATGAGTGCTATAATAGCGTACATACAATGTTATATAATTACAAGTTTACACAAATACAACACTGTACAGAAAAATGTACTAATATAAATTGGAAAGTACTTTTCAAGTACCTTAGCTTTTAGGTGGTATGTAATTACATGAAATATATATAATTAGTATCCATTATATATATATACCGACCACCTTTAGAAATGTGAACTTATTCTCTTTTACAAAAAAAGTTAAAAGAAATATTTACAAATTTAATTTGGGAGTAGTTTTATAATTTCAAAAAGATTTAAATACGCACAAAATCTTGTGAATCTAGTCGCTAAAATTTTCTTTTCTTATTTATGTAACATTTTGTCTGTACTACATTGTACGTTTATTATTTGTATTTTTAATCAAAAGGTTAAGTTGAAAATCAGTTTTTAAACTGAGCTTCGCCTCTTTGAAAAGTGTTATTACTTGTTAAATAAGAAATTATTATTATTATTAGGTATATGTAATTTGGATATTCGAGTTAAATATAAAAACAGAAATATTCTATCAGATTCGGCCATGTTGTAATCTATTTCGATTGTTTACGAAGGCTACGCCTACTTTACTGTATTTGTTACACGTATGGATTTAAATGGCACTGACAGTGGTTCCCTACACTTCGTCCCGTACTTCCACCACACAAACCCGTTATTCCACCACTAGTGTTAAAAAGGGTCATTATACAATCGCTATACAGGCATAACCAGTGGGAGTATATGCCCAAGTAATTCAAGAATTACAAGGCGCGAAATTTTACAGCATATTCCCCGGTGTTTTGTTTGAAAATCGGTGTATATATTTAACGACACTTGGAGCTTAATAATATAACTTAATTTACTTAATTTAAGAAAAAAATAACAGTTGAAAATAATGAAACACAGAAAGGAAAAAAATAAATTTAATAATTTCATGGTTCTCTATGTAATATGTTATTATGTCATGCAAAAATGAAACAAAGAACTACCTAACTAACATCTTCAGGACAAAAAAACAACAGATTTTTTTTCAAAATATTTCTGAAATTATGAGATTAGAAAAAAAAATTCATAACTTTCTTGTAATAACCAGTGCGCCATCTTTAGAAGTCCGCCATATTGGATTTAGACTGACGTCACTTTATTTTCCGAGTTATTCTCAGCAAGCCATTCATTTATACCCATATTGTAGGAAAGCATAATAAAATTAGTCCGCCATCTTTAGAAGCCAGCCATATTGGATTTAGAGTGACGTCACTTTATTTTTCGAGTTATTCTCAGCAAGCCCCTTCATTTGATACCCATATTGTAGGAAAGCATAATAAAATTAGTCCGCCATTTTTAGAAGTCCGCCATATTGGATTTAGAGTGACGTCACTTTATTTTTCGAGTTATTCTCAGCAAGCCCTTTCATTTGATACCCATATTGTAGGAAAGCATAAAAAACTTAGTCCGCCATCTTTAGAAGTCCGCCATATTGGTTTTAGAATGACGTCACTTTATTTTTCGAGTTATTCTCAGCAAGCCCTTTCATTTGATACCCATATTGTAGGAAAGCATAAAAAACTTAATCCGCCATCTTTGGAAGTCCGCCATATTGGTTTTAGAGTGACGTCACTTTATTTTTCGAGTTATTCTCAGCAAGCCCTTTCATTTGATACCCATATTGTAGGAAAGCATAATAAACTTAGTCCGCCATCTTTAGAAGTCCGCCATATTGGATTTAGAGTGACGTCACTTTATTTTTCGAGTTATTCTCAGCAAGCCCTTTCATTTGATACCCATATTGTAGGAAAGCATAATAAATTTAGTCCGCTAATTTAGAAGTCCGCCATATTGGATTTAGAGTGACGTCACACAGCTAACCATGCATTGTCATCCAAACTAAACGTGTATACAAATTTTCATCTTAATCGGTTGAAGATATCTGCTTCAAAATTACCGAAGGAATTCTAGTCGCTCACTTAGTAATTCAGTCGCTCACTTATTAATTTAGTCACCCAACTATTATTTTAATATCTCAAGTTATTAAAACAGTCTCTCATCATCATTCACCAAGTTTTTTTTTTATTCGATCGTTTTATATAATTCCCCTATAAAAATCACTATGGCATGTATCTCTTTTGCGCATGCGCCGATTTTTCCCAAAAATTATACAAAACTCTTGTAAAAATAGATCGAATAAAAAACCGTTATGAAAAGTATACCATTCTTATATACAAACAACTTTATAACTTATACCTCTTCTGCGCATGCGCCGACTTTCCCTAAAAAAAAAAACATTTTACAAAACTTTCTTGTAAAATAGAATAAAAAACTATTATTAAAAGTACTTACACCGCTATTATTAAAAAAAAAAAAAAAAAAAAACAACGACGGCATATATCTCTTGCGCATGCGCCGATTTTCCCCAAAAAATTTACAAAAATTTCTAGTAAAATTAGATAGAAGAGTAAACCGTTTTACAAACTATATTATTTTTATATAAAACAACATTATAAGAGATATATTCTTTTACGCATGCGCCGATGTTCCCCAAAAACAATAGGCCACTTCATATTTGCATATCAAACATCCTCCCAAAATTTGGTTTCAATCCGATCATCCGTGATGTCAGAATGGTAAGATGTGTCAAAAGTGACGTTTGCATCTGTCAAAGTATTACCTATGTTCTAATAATTAGTTATTCAAATTATTAACTCAGAAGGCGTTGCATTCTCAAATATTCGAAACGGCATCCGTTTTTGAACAAATGCTATCTTTTAATTTCATTATTGTAATAAATAATATTATCGACCAATTTTATTTGAAGACAGAACATACGCAATTTTTAAATTGCCATGTTAAGCCGTGCAACAGAGAGAGATAACCGAAAGATGTTTGCCATCGGTTATATCAAATTGAATTTATTTCTATATAAATGTGTATAAAAAAACTGTTTGGGCATTTTCTGTTGTACGAAACTTATGTAAAATTTTCTCCTCTTTCGTTTAAGACAGGTTTCGAGCCGATCCGATTTAAAATGAGCGAGCTATAAGCAAAAAACTTCGTTTTTCCTAAATTTCTCCCCTCTGGGGCCAAAATTCAAAAATCGGGCGACGTTAGGATCTAAGTTACCCGGAGACGAATCGATCAAAAAAAAGTTTTTTAAAATCGGTTAAGGCGTTTGGGCTGTACGCGTGACACAAAAAAGTGGGACGTACAGATTCACAGATTCACAGATTCACAGACGTACAGACAAAGCGAGTACATATAGGCGCTTTAGCTTACGCTATTCGCGCCTAAAAAGCAGCAATTTTATTGGGGTTGTAAAAAGATTATATTTCCCTACTCTCCGTCCCGTACTTCCACCACAAAAACCCGCTTTTCCACCACCAGTGCTAACAACGGTCATTTCGCTATCGCTATACAGGCATAAAAAGCAGCTATTTTATTTGGAGTTCTGTAAAGATTATATTTCCTTACACTTCGTCCCGCACTTCCATCACATAAACCCATTATTCCACCACTAGTGCAACAAAGACTAACCAAGCGCCGAGCTCTTGTCGCTCCGCAGTATCAGAGGAGGGAAGACTTAAAGGTCTATTACTAAGAGTTTTGGTCCGATTGATTTAAAATTTTGACACAACATTCTTTAAATGTTTTACTATAAGAAAATGCAATAAAAAAATCGAATTTTTTAGAGCCTACCCGTCCCCACCTTAATAAAAATATATTTAAAATCATAAATTTTATTTTGAAAGTAATTAATATAATGTCAATTGATTTTTTATGAGCCGATTCATTTCCAAAGCTCAAGTGAATGTTAATAATAATAAAGTATTATTATTAATCATACTTATAATTATCAAAAATTATTACAGTTCGGTTACGAAATCATAAAAACAGCGTTGTCTCGAGAAATTTCGAAAAATACACGACTTTACCAAAAAATGAACTTAGATCGTTTTGTGGCACGTGTTATTTTTTTTAAAGCTTGTCCTCGCCTTTTTACATCAAAAGGAAGCTTTTTAACGGGCGTCTTAAAAAATTTCATTTTTAACGACCAGTCTAGTGAGACCGGATGTGATATGTGCTCCCATCACACCCGTCAAAATCGTCTTCATTATGCCCTTGACGAATAATCTGCAGTTGAAGCGTAGAGTGGTATCACATTATAGAAAACATGCAATGTTTGTACTGAATTTACAGTAAGTCCTCTTACGCTGCATGAATTATGAATCAGCTACTAAACCATCCGCCGCTGCTAATGCTGCAATGTTTCAAATATTCATATTTGCCAAACTTTGTTTAAATTAATCTACTGTCATATTATTTCAAAGATAACAAACACAACGATAAAATTTTAAATGTTTTCGGTTTGATGCGTTATTTAAACTGAGTAAATGATTAAAAATTATTTTGTCATTATATAAGTATAAATTATTTACAATTTTATTTTATTGATGCACAATACCTACGTTTGATGTCAACAAACATATTGCCTTTATATGTTAAATTTCTTAGTTTACTTTACATTGAATTCAAGTTGTCAAATAGTAGATCAGGCCATAAAACCATGTATAAGTCCCAGTTGTTGAGCGTCTATATTTTCCATTTTTTCTTATTAATTATTATTATCTCGATGGACACGATATCTAATATACCTATGTTAAAACAACTGTTTTAAATGTTGGAATTACTTTATATTAGACTAGCCCGGTGTCACCCGGGTGCAAAAGAACAAATGGGAAGAGGGACATGAATACGCACGTTCATCTTAGTTTGGACGTTGTGTCTAAATTTCATGATGATCGCGGAAATATCGTTCAAAAGTTTTTGTCGGATGGACAAATTTTGAGTTACATTTTTCATTGATGCTCCGCTCCTATTGGCCGTAGCGTGTTATTATATGGCGTATGCCCTATAGCCTTCCTCGATAAATGGACTATCAAAAAAAAAAACTCCATTCGAGACAGTAGTTCCTGAGATTAGCGGGTTCAACCAAAAAAAATCAAACAAACTCTTCAGCTTTATATATTAGTATAGATAGAAGATAGGTAGGTACAAAAAAATATAAACAGAAAAAAGTGATGAAAACTGAAAATTCGCTCTAGGAATCTTTAAAACTGTTCAATTAGGTACAGTTACGATTGTATTTATTTGAATTAATTGAGCTAACGTCTATAAATTCATTAAAAAAACAACTCTCACAGTATGTGGATTTTGTAATCCGTTACTATATATACAGACACCGGTCAACCATACCATTTATTATCTGTAAAATATGTTATAAACAATCTCTTCAGCTTTTATATATTAGTATAGATATCGTGAACATCGTGACAATAATATTAAGAAAAATCGCAGGATTGTGGACTTGAAAAAGTCCAAATCTATAGATGAAACGTCGTAGGTACATTAAATAAATCTAATATTTTTGTCTACAATACTGCGATTTTTCTTAATCTTGGAATTATTGTTTTTTCTAAATAAATATTTTTAAATACAAACGACGCGAGGGGGTCAGCCTAAAACAGGTTCTAATTATTATTTGTTTTTATCACATTTTCTCTCAACACTGTGCTCACTAATATTTATAAAAAAAATAAAAACATGTTATTTTAAAATTTTTCTCATTTAGTTTGAATGAACATCAATGCTATTATGTCTATTTATCTTCACAAATTTATTTTTTCATAATTTATTTTAGCTGTTTCGTGTAGATTATTAAAGACAAAACTTTGCGATAACAACGGAGAAATATTGTTAACAAATGAAATCATCACAATTCAGGAACGTGCTATAAATTTTCACTCACAAAGCGGGGGCGCCGCATTAAAAACGGATGCAACTTGTCTAGCTAGTGCTTTAATAATTAATTGAAGAATAAAATTCAATTAAACTAGCTTCCGTTGAGCTTAAATACCTATTTAAATTATTTAATATAATTGGAATAATAGAATTTGTTGGAATCTATATACCTAAAGCTGAAGAGTTTGTTTGCTTGTTTGTATGGTTGAACGCGCTAATCTCAGGAACTACTGGTTCGAATTGAATTTTTTTTATGGTTAGTCCATTTAAAGAGGAAGGCTACGACCAATAGGAGCGGAGCATCAATGAAAAATGTTGCAAAATGTAACTCAAAATTTGTCAGTCCGACAGAAACTTTTGAACGGTAACTCCGATCATCATGTTTGGATACAACATTCATCTCGGTAAACTAAGATGAACGTGCGTAGTCATGTCTCTTCCCCCATTCGTTCATTTGCACCCGTGTGAAACCGGGCGGGACCGCTAATCGTATATATGAAACTAGCGGTCCCGTCCGGTTTTACCCGGGTGTAAAAGTGGGAAAGGGAGGAAGTACACACATTCATCTTAGTTTATCGAGATGAATGTTGTGTTCAAATTTCATGATGATCGGAGTTACCGTTTAAAAGTTTTTGTCGATAAAAAGCAGTATTTATACTTTTTTTAACTAATAATTTTTTTTAATTACCTAATTAAATAAAATTAAAATAAATTTCAATGTAAGTCTTAGAAGAAAGCAATGTAGAAAATAAAAAAAAAATAAAAATGTATTCGCCCAACGTAGGGCTTGAACCCAAGACCCTGATATTGACAGTCGTGTGCTCTACAGATTGAGCTAGCCGGCGTTGTATTCTGACAACGTTAATATGAGTATATTTAGTTAGTGCATTTCACCTGAATAGAAGCTTATTTTTGAGATACATTTTGCAACATTTTTCATTAATGATTCGCTCCTAATGGTCGTAGCCTGTTTTTATATAGCTTATAGCCTTCCTCGATAAATGGGCTATCCAACAAAATTTTTTTTTTCAATTTGAACCAGTAGTTCCTGAGATTAGCGCGTTCAAACAAACAAACATATCTTCAGCTTTATATATTAGTATAGATGAGTGAAATAAACTGACATCTATTTAAGATTCATCCGCGTTTGTTATTTATAAACCGCCGTTCGACGAAGTTTTTACCTGTATAAAATATACATTGTCAAAAGTCTTCGAAGACTGAAAAAATATCAATTTGAATCTGCGGGCTGTCATTTCTGAAATACTTTACGGTGGTCAGAAATAAATGAATACTGCGGTAGTCGACAGACAGGGCGGTTGCTACACCCACTAAAGTGAAACCAGAGATACATATGTAGTAGTTATTCAAAGATGAAAACATAAAATGAATAGACAGGAGCTCATATCTACTGAAGCATTCATACTTTATACTGATCAATTTGTTATACAGGATCAGCCAAAACCTTGCCGTTCTTCAATAACTCGTTTCAGAGGGCTCTCTCTCCTATTTTGAAATTTGTCTTGTGAGCTAGCAGGCGAGCCCGCAGAGACGTTATTCCCAGCTTCGTACCCAGCCTACTGGCCAGCATATCAGAAGTCCAAGCAGTGTTTCTAGCCTCGTGTGTAGCGGCTTTTAGATATGTGACTAACATATTCTAAACATTTTTCTGGGTGTTATTATAATGCGTTTTAACAGTATTAAATAATGAATGCACGATTTCACCATACGCTGTCATGTCATGACTATTCGATTTTATAAAAAAAAGACACGACGTTTCGCGGAATTAAAAATTGATTAGGACTAGGAGCACTTATGCATCGTGCGAAGTCAGAACGCGAATGACAGTCGCGCGGGCAACGACCACAACTGCCGTTCGAATGCATCTGTAGCGCCATTGCCTCCAGTCTAGTTCACATGTCCCTTTATGATGAATTCCAGTCCTACTTCACCGAAAATTATGATCAATGATATCTAGAAACTTTTTGTAAAAATTGAAGTGGAGACAAAAAAATGGCAAAAGTTATAGTAACAGAAAAAAGAGGGATTTGGTGTTTTGAGAATATCTCAAAAACTATTGCAGATATCTGAAATCGCAGACCAGACAATTTCTTACATAAAAGTCCCACCTCCCGGAACTCTACCACCAATATTTCTAACTTTATTTTAAAGGTGAAAATAGGGCTAAACATTTTTTTCTATTTTTTATACGACAAGCTAAAAGATACGAAAATATTGAAAATTATAAAAAAATAGAAAAAAAAATTTATAGCCCTATTTTCACCTCTAAATTAAAATTAGAAATATTGGTGGTAGAGTTCCGGGAGATGGGATTTTTATGTAGGAAATTTCCTGCTCTTTCAGAATCTTTTTTTTGATTTCAGATATTTGCAATAGTTTTTGAGATATTCGCAAAGAACCAAACCCCTCTTTTTCCTTTTACTAAAATATTTATAATATTTGCAATTTTTTCTAGATGTGATTTCGAATCGAATGACACCATGATCATAATTTTCGGTGAAGGAGGACTGGAATTCATCAAAAAAGGACTTGTGAACTAGACTACATCTAAAAATACGATTTTTAATATAGGGTTTTTGTAGTTTTCTCTTTGAATATTATTTATGTATTCGAAAATAAAATACGATGTTTTCATTTAATTTGCTCTGCTGGCTTCTAAAATAATTACGAAAGATATTTTTTTTATATTTCCTGTGGAATCTAATCAAAAACCTTACAATAACAAAACGCTGTTTGTATTACAAGAAAGTGCGTTATGAAACGTGCGTGACTCCAAACGTGAATAATTTATAAACATAACAATACAAAATATGAAATAAATACAACATATGAAATGAAAACTGAATAATTATTTCCTTTATATAGTTTTGATGTTATAACTTAAAACTATTAGGTCGTAGCATGTTATTGTTATACAGGGTGAGTTTTAAGTTGATGCTTTTTTTTACAGCGTGTAAAAATCAAATAGACGAGCAAATATTTCAAATAGTTTTTTATCAAAACTCAAAAATAAGAGAGAAACAGCCTTTCGAAGTTTAAATAAATTTTATTAAATTTTCTTTAATTTTGAGGTCGGTCCGGGGGTTATATTATGTCACTATGGAAATAAGTTGTTATTATCAAGTATGTGTATTGTTCTGTTTTTGACAACTTCGAACAATTTCTGTGAATACTTGATAATAATAACATATTTCCATAGTGACATAATATAACCCCAGGACCGACCTCAAAATTAAAGAAAATTTAATAAAATTTATTTAAACTTCGAAAGGCTGTTTCTCTCTTATTTTTGATTTTTGATAAAAAAACTATTTGAAATATTTGCTCGTCTACTTGATTTTTACACGCTGTAAAAAAAAGCATCAACTTAAAACTCACCTGTATATACAGTGAATCTCATTTAAGGATGTACGAGAGTTATCTCAAATCACCAAAAAATGAATGAAATTTTGTCAACTTATTTCTTAATATATCTGCAATATATACCTAAAATTTCAGAACGCTTTGCCAACTCGTTTAAAAATATATAGTTATGAAATAAACATGACAGCTTATGCATTAATTATTTAATTCCCGTAAAACGCATTATAATAACACCCAGAAAAAATTTTAGAATATGTTCGTTATATATCTAAAAGCCGCTGCACACGAGACTAGAAACACCGCTTGGAGTTCTGCTAGCCTATAGGCTGGGCACGAAGCATGGAATAACGTCTCTGCGGGCTCGCCTGCTAGCTCACAAGACAGGTTTTAAAATTAGAACAGGGGCTATTTTCCTTGCTAGTTACGCTGCTAGGAATGAGCAAGAACCAATCAAGAAGCAGTATCTTGACACGTAGGCGACTTGAACAAACGTCCACAAACCAACATGGCGTCATTCTGCTCAAAGTCAGACAACAGACACGTTTTGATCTGTGTTTATACTTGAACTGCCACTGTGCGCGCACCAGATTTATTCACGAAAAACATAACCCTGCCTTTGCTGTCGCGGAATCGAGTATAAAACAATTACAGTAGAACCTCGACAAGTTAAAGTTAAAGGAAACGTTGAAAAAAATTAAGTTATCGAGTTTTTTACTTATCGAGAGTTGAAGTTAGAGAGGTTCTGGAATTTCAATTTTTAACTTAACTAGGTTTTACTGTTCTAATCAATTGCTAATGAATTCTGTATCTATCTATTTATTCAATTAGAGTCAATTACATATTTATTAAATTTAAACGAAAAAGTCAGTAATTTTTTTCTGCTCTAAATACGAAAATTTTGCTATTCTGCGTCTTTGTGTTCAATTTTCGCTTCATTTTATCACTCGTTAATTAATATTTCATGTGCACAGTAATACGTAAAGCGATTTAGAGAAAGACTGAAGTGAAAATTAATAAAGTCCTTGGCAAAACCTTTTGTTTGTATACTTATTCACGATGACTCACTGATAATACAAGTTATGGAGGTCACAAAAATATTATTTTAAGTTATCGAGGGCCAACGCTCAAAATATTTGTTTAAGTTGCCGATGTTTTTCGCTTTAAGTAATGCAGGTTTTAGGCTTTGAGGAGAAGGGAATTCAAAAAAAAATTAAGTCACAGGAGTTTTTAACTTATCGAGGTTCTACTATACTACTAATACATATAAAAACTGGAATCATTTTATAAATGTTTCTACTTTGATTGTTAATAGAATGTTGAAAGCATATACACAATAATTATTGTGTGTCTGCTTGAAACCAAATTAACCACAAAACAATTTCAATTAATTTTTATATTACATTTTAATCTTACTTCGAAATGAAATATTTGAACAGTACTCACTGAATATTTTTTACAACATAAATCAAGCATTTCAATATATTATTCAATATAAATATATTAATTTTACAGTGAATTAAATAGTACAATATTATTGGTTTTTTTTTTAACACACTAGCTGTATCCGACCACGCGTTGCTGTGGCTCAGTCTGGTTTACGTGTGTTACTGTTACATTCAACAGATGGCACTATATTATTCAAAGAATGACGCCTCCATCGCCGTAAAATAATAAGTATAGCGTATGTTGCTTTAACGTCCAAGACGGCGGTCAAGACTTTCGCTCCTTCCAGTTATTTTTAAGGTGCTAAATACGAGCTCAACATCTTATTAATATTTATATTGAATTAAGTATTCTTAAGCCATTAAAATAAAAACCGAAAAATACTAATTGATATTTTATCAGCCGATAAATTCAAAGCTGTATCTAAATTTAGACCTAATGTTTTAAAAAATGTTCAGAATCATTTACCGTATTATTTATGAAAAAGAAAAATTTAAAAAGATTGGACGTAAATATAACTTTGTAATAATTGATGAATGGAAATTTTCAATTATCTTTAGGTAAAGGTAATCCGCAAGTTTGTCATTTATTTAAAAGCAAAGTTTCAGTACAACAAATTTGTAACGTTTCGTAGAAATATATAGGTAACCCACTAAGACGTTGTTTCACAAACTTTGATTTCCATTAACTATTCTGCAAACATATTATTATTAAAGAGTCACGGACTAAAGAAAGGGGTGAGATTAGCGAAATATATATGTTTAAGATTACAGTAGAGGCTCGATTAATCTTCATATGACATTTCGGTTTATCCGACGTTCCCATATTAGTCCAGGAAGCAGTGAAGATTTTCGGTACTTATTTTCCCAGTCAGCAAACGCCGATAGAATTATTCGGTTTGTTATTTCTAAGCAAAATTCATATATACTTTTACCATTCCAACCCACAAGTGGGGAATGGTACTAGTTGGGACAAAAATCACTTTTCAAAAATTTTACAATATCTTTCCGTTATGAGGTCCCCCGAATCCAAAAATATGAAGATTCCTATTGTTTTTGGGGAAAATCGGCGCATGCGCAGAAAAGATATATGCTTAAACGGTATTTTTTATATAATAATGGTATACTTTTCATAACGGCTTATTATTCTATTTATTTTTTCAAGAAAGTTTTGTTAAAAAATATTTTTTTCTAAACTTTATAGTTTCGGAAATATTTCGAAAATAAAAAAAAATCATCCGCTCTTTTGTTTTATCCATCTGTCAGAAATAAACTAATTAGGCAATATTCAAATCTTTGATTAACGTCTGATTAGAACTCTTCAATAAATAAAAAAAAAAAAAATAATTTTTACATGACGTGGAACATACTATGTAGGTAACCATGGCAACGAATAGTTAATATCATATTGAATACTAGCCATTACCCGCGTCACCTCACGCGATATCAGAAATTTTATTTTCTTTATTATAATCAAATGTCAACATTTTTGAAGTTGGAATGGTCCCGTCACCCAATTGGCTGGAATTTGTTTTCCAGTGATAAAAATAGTTCTATTAGTGAGAGATATAGTGAGGTTAAGAAAAAAAATAGTCTGGCTAATCTGTGAGTATCGGCAATATGTCTGGCAGATAAAAAATTGGAAAAAAATAATCAAAACCATTGCCCTTATTTTCGCAGTCCTAAAAATTGATTTTTACAATATTGATACATAAGAAGTTTCACTTGGGTTGTGCGACACGTCACGTCTTTTTTTTAACAAAAGCTATATATGTTCACTTTCATTAAGCTGAACAATAAAGGTGTAAAATACACTACGTCCTTGAAATTTCAAGACCATATCTACCCCTTGAAACGTGAACTTCCATACATATTTAAATAACAAAATATATCTGTAGACATCAAACAAAAACGCTTATGTCGAAATTACGGTAAAATAAGTATAAGGTTGACGTCATGAAGGTCTAGTTTTCCATGCCATTTTATAAAACTTTTTTACCCTGCCCTTTTTTAACTTCAACATCAACGAAAAGATAAAACTTCATCGAGGATTCTTCCTACCACTCGAACGGCATTAACTATATATCGAACGGCATAACTTCATCAGCAAATTGTAATTAAATCGATTCTATAATATACAGTCAAACCTGAGTGAGAACTGGGTAAGCGAGAAAACTCTCTAAGTGAGAGTAACCAGGTACCGTCTTTTTAACCCTCTAAAAGTGAGAAACAGAAACCTCTACAAGTGAAAGACGTTTTTCACTCATGAACCTCTATAACGGAGACTACTACTTGCCTCTACCTCTATAAGCGATAGTCGAACGTATTAATAGTTCCACGAAATTTAAGAATGAGTTATAAATAGCTGAACTAACGTTGTCTTTGTATCAATATTTTTTTTTTTAGAATCTATGTCGAATTATTATTTATGTCGAATAATACATACATGTTTATCACTACATATTTACAGTATTTTTATAGACTTCTATAACTGAGAAAGGCCATTCCTGTACACCTATAAGCTAGAAACTCGGGTTAGTGGAAAATCTCCATAAGCGAAAAAAATATCGCGGTCGCCCTAAAACTCTTGCTTATCCAGAATCGACTGTATTAAAAAATATGTGACACGTAAAATTATATAATTTTGATATTTTATTTCTTAATTTTTTTAATTCTTAAAACTGTTTTATGTCTGTTACATTTACCACTATTATGTATTTTTTTTTAAATGGCGCCTTTCGAAGGCGGGTATGTATTTTGAAGAAAAGCCACTCCTATACCTCTATAAGTTTGAAACTCGGGTTAGTGAAAAACCTCCATAAACGAAAAAGAGATCACGGTCCTTTGAACTCTTACTTATGAAGGTTCGACTGTATATAAAAACAAAACATGGCATAACTGTATGCGAATCAAAATCTGACTATCAGAGTTACAAAACACAGAATAGTTGACTGTTTCTACCTTGATCGGCTAAACTCGGCTGCGCCGAACTTATCCAAAAGAGCGTTCCACTTCGGAGCCTGTCTCAGGAAAATATATACACAGCACGCCTAAAGAAGTATTCAGTTAAAAATATACAACACATTTTGTCATACGCCCTTTTGTCTTTTGGCCACATATACATTAATATGTATGTACGTGTTATTTAAAAGTCATTTTAATTATTCGGCCATTGTACTCTAACCTCAAAAATCTTCAGCCCCTTTTTTCTATCACCCGTTCAATCGAAAAGTCAATTTGTGCTTTGTTCTTCGAATTTAAACACTGATTAATGATTAAATATATGTTGACGTCAAAATAAATTAATTCTGTAAATATTAAAAAATAATCACTGAACATCAAAACATCAATGTTCTGTTTGTGATACGACTTTAGTTTAAATCTAGATTTGAAGCTGAAATTCGTATCAGAAACTGAACATAACACTTTTTGACGTGTACCTAGCTTTTTATACGGCCGTTTAACGTTTGCATTCAATATTTAACGCTAACAAAAATATTCTCTAAATGACACGTAGATTTTGCGTCAGTTTTACTGCTTATATTTTCTCGATATTAATGGCGCGATTGTGTCCAATCGAACCATTCTTAAGAGTGGTATTTAGGGGTTGAAAAAAGTTTTTGGGCCCAAAATTATCTAAAAAAATTCTCAGAAACGTTTTAAATTTGAAATTTATCCATCAGTAAAAAAAAATTTTGTTGATAAAATTGTAATAAAATCGGCCCGACAGGACCGGACTTACACATTTTGAGAAAACACCAGTTTGCGGATATGAAATAATTAATTTTCTGACTGAAAGGGATGTTTAATTTGGTGCGGATTTTGGATTGACAATAATATTGTAATTATGAAAAAAACGTATTAGGTACCTATATTAAATACACTATATGGTCGGCAGGGTTTGGCACTGCGACCCGAGTTTTTATATTACATCTATACAATCTCCATAATATATAAAATTCTCGTGTTACAATTTTGGCCGCGCTAATCTCCGAAACCACTTAAGCGATTTTAATGAAATATTGTAGATATGTCTTGCTTGGTGGAACTCACGCTATAGGATATTTTGTTCAAAATTACGATGTTTTCTCAAAAAAACTATTTCAGTAACAAGTAACGACATCTGATAGAATTTACTCAAAACTATTAGTTCAAAAGCAAACAAAAATAACTGTTTTAGTATAGCGACATCTGATTGAATTCGCTCAAAAGTATCAGTTCAGAAGCTAATCTGGTAGAATTTGCTCAAAGCTATTAGTTCAAAAGCAAACAAAAAAAACTGTTTTAGTATAGCGACACCTGATTGAATTCGCTCAAAAGTATCAGTTTAGAAGCTAATCTGGTAGAATTTGCTCAAAGCTATTAGTTCAAAAGCAAACAAAAAAAGCTGTTTTAGTATAGTGACATCTAATTGAATTCGCTCAAAAGTATCAGTTCAGAGGCTAATCTGGTAGAATTTGCTCAAAGCTATTAAAATTAGTTCAGATGCCGGGTCGCAAACTAAATACATTTTACAGAACTATATCTATCGCACCCGGATGAATCCGGACGGGCCGCTAGTATAGATATAAAATTAACTCTAACTAAAATATAGGTTAAACTGTTAAAAGCTTGTTAAATAATAAATACTGTAGGGTGATGAAATTATGTTCGTTATAATTATTAGGGTTTAATATTTTTCCAAAACATGATCGATAATTACAAACAAACAATCAAACAGGGTTTATAATGACGGACTAACAATGGGGTGGTCACGCATTTGTTTTTTCGTTGGAACTTACGTTACAAATGGATCACAAAACATTTTTTTGGAAGCTTTTTCTATAATAAATAAACACCAAAGCTGTGTAATGTGTAGTTTCAATGAAATTATGTCGCTACTGAAATAACGTAGACAATTATCAGCCATTGATATGTGCGAACTACAAGGAAGATAGTTTAATACATCTCTTTCTATAGATACAGACGCGTGTGACTAGGTAATGATAGTATGAAAATTGCGTTAGCACGATGAGGGTGCAATAATATATGTCTGTCTTTTTTTGTGGTAACAGTTCGTTTGTTCTGATTGGCTACTGTCATAGATACAGATAGAACATTTGATAAAGAGAGATAATATACTCCATGCTTAGATATATATTGTAGAAATAACCAGGGAATTATTCAATAAATAAAATTATCGACCAATTTTTCAGACAAATATATTAACAAAAAATAATAATTAATACATTGACGTTGCGTCATAATAACTATCTGTGTGCAAAATTTCAGTCCAATCCCTCGAGTGGTTTGAGCTGTGCGTTGATAGATCAGTCCGTCAGTCAGTATTAAATTTTGATACGTACGACGAACATTTGGAGAATGTATTTAAGTGTGTGAGATCCTGGATGATGATATAGTAAGTTCAGTGGCGTAGCTAGGTAACCAAGGGCCCTGGGGCAAATCAAAAAATGGGGCCCCACTGATATCTAAACTGGTTAGGTTTTATCAAGTAAAAATATTAAATATACAAATACTTTAAAAATGCTAAGCTACTTTATCATCGATGATAAAGCTCTTATTGATATGATCAGCTCTTTTTCGTGCACTGCAGCCTTCTGCAAGCATTTCTGGACAAAATATTTTTATTGATAGTGACTCAAATAATGTGGTAAAATCAAATAAAATTGAACCACTTTATTGACCAGTACTAAAAAGTTTATTGACATTAGCTTACTTACTCCTGATACAGCATTAATTTTTTAACCGTTCTCAAAAAAAAAAAATCTTGACTCGAATTCACAATAAAACGCATATCGATGAATAATAAAACGCACATATCGCTATCCATCAAATTGACAACAATGCCAACCCACAGAAAGATTTTAGGGGAATTCCTTAGGTATAACTTTCGAATTTCTCTCAACTGAGTTGCCATGATTAAAGTCGGGTTTAACCTGTCATATTTATTTTGAAAATGGGAGAAATTTTCAAAAGTTCAGTTCGATTGAGATTTTCTGGTTAGGATTCGAGGGCCCCCTGAACTTAAGGGCCCCGGGGCACTGCCCCGCCTAGCCCCTATGTAGCTACGCCACTGAGTAAGTTGTTGTTTTTAGAGGAAGAAGGATCATAGAAAACTATCAAGACGAAATTTTTATTTTTCGCAACGTTTCGTGTTGTAATTAACACTTCATCAGGCGATCTACAAACATTAATACTAATGAATCTCACAAATAAATACAAAATTATTACAACCTTATCTTAACCTTACCATAAAATACTAGATCTTGACATAGTCAAAATAAAATTATTATTGTCATATCGTAATGTATATTTTTTACGAATGTCAATTTCATTCGTAAAAAATATAAGACAGTAAAACATGTGGTTTTAATTGATATATTCTAGCAAGACATCATTATATATTTTTATGGGGTCCAGTTCGATAACACTATGCACCCAAATTTTGAAATTTTTTTTTTTTAAGTCATAGAAAACGCTAAATTTTGACGTTCAAAAAAAAAAACTTTGCGGATTATTCACAAATTTCCTCAAAAATACGTGAAAAAAATGGAACTACTTTTCGTCTTTCACTGTCACTTTTTGAATCTAACCAATCAAAAATCACAAATACACGTCATAGCAACTGGTGTAGAATTATTGTATAACTATCTCACTTTGTATGCAGCTTTCGATTGTGTTATAGAAGCAGGGTCGTATTTAGATTCGCATACCCGTTTATCGTTCATCCCGGAATTGTTTTTTTAAAAACTCAACATTTGCCCCTTCCCGTTTCACTGCAAGACAATTCGCATACCCCTTTATCGTTTACCCCAGAATTACAATTCGCATACCCGTTTATCGTTCACCCCGGAATTGTTTTTTTAAAAACTCAACATTTGCCCCTTCCCGTTTCACTGCGAGACAATTCGCATACCCCTTTATCAAAAAAGCGGTGGTTTTCAATCTTCATGAAAATGTGAGTTTTAAATTTAAAATTCGTTTCATATATTAAAATTTCCAAATACGACTCTGCCCTGAACGTTCAATTGTATTTCATTCCAACCAATGGATATTTCTATCTTTGTTTATCATAGATACAGGTATATATAACTTTCTCTTTTCTTATCACTATATGAGACAAGATAGCGATCGCTATAGTAAATAATATACTCTAAATCAACTTATTATACCATATTTAATTTTTTTAAATTAATTTTTAAAAATTAATTTTCCGCACTTAAAACGTCCAATAACGCTGTTATATGTTATATAAAACAATAAATTGTGAATTTCCAGTGGATATTTTGCATAGCAAGTTATCGTACTCTTACCCATTATTTCAACTTACATTACGATATGACAATAATAATTTTATTTTGACTATGTCAAGATCTAGTATTTTATGGTAAGGTTAAGATAAGGTTGTAATAATTTTGTATTTATTTGTGAGATTCATTAGTATTAATGTTTGTAGATCGCCTGATGAAGTGTTAATTACAACACGAAACGATGCGAAAAATAAAAATTTCGTCTTGATAGTTTTCTATGATCCTTCTTCCTCTAAAAACAACAACTTACTATATTTGGAGAATGCTCAACATTTAATTATTATGTGTTGCATAAATGATTGAGAGTTTATATTGGAATGTTAAATTGCCAGTGAGGTTAACGGAGTCCTATTGAATACCCCAAATCCCTTAGTACACGCAGCTTATCACGCTGTGTCCGCTTGATCAAAACTGTGTGACGTTTTGTTTATACTAATCCTTAAGGCCCCCATACACCTCGTTCTTTTTTGGCAGTTTTCATCGTCACGATAAAACACGTCGGTCAAAACCGAAGTGTATGGGCAAAAACTGTCGATGAAACACGGCAGTTTTTTTATCTGCCGAATCTTGATTTTAAACACGACGTGTTTGCTGGTTGTCGTTTTAAATCGTAATGTGTGGCGCTTTCCGATAAGAATCGACGTGTTTATTCAGTGGTGCGACGTACAGCAAATAAGTCATATTAATTAAATGATTGTAATTAGTTTGAGTATTGATTTATATTTTAACCGTTTTAGTGCTAAGCAATTTTGACAAAAATAAATGAAAATTGCTATAAACATATTGATTAATTTAGAGGAAAAAATAATGGTGTCAAATAAAACACTCTAATTTAGACAAATATCAATCAATTTTATTAATTATTTTTGCATTATATTGTTTATTAATGTTTATTAAACATAAAATAATATCAATATTAGTGTATTTTCCATCAAGGCCGATCGTATTAATGATGCCACGACTTCAGAAAAACTGAACGAAACTACGCCTCTGTGTGGATATGGACGTTGTTCGTGTTTAAATTAACCGTACAGTTTTACCCGTGCGGTTAAAACTGCCATAAAAGAACGAGGTGTATGGGGATGGCCGTTGTTCGTGTTTAACCGTACAGTTTTACCCGGCGGTTAAAACTGCCAAAAAAGAACGAGGTGTATGGGGGCCTTTACCAAATTGGTCGTTTCATTACATTATGTGCGAAAATCAATAAAAAAATATTGTTATGTAAGTTGTGAAAGCTATTTGTATACAGTTTCTCTGTGCAGACCACAGAACAAAATTGTCAGTTGTTAATTGTCCAGTTTTAGCTTGACAGTTTAGAATTTATATCTGTTTGTTTGTCTGTCTGTTCCGTTTTCCCGCAGTTACAGAAAAATGTGGACCTATTTACGAAAAAAAAAAATGCTAGAATTCACTGAGCTCAAGGTACAATATAAATAGCTTTGTGATTCAAACATTTCTCAGGAATGCAGAAAATTATAATAAAATGCACAGATATAGTCTTAAAAATGTTTGAATCCAAATTTCGGTCAGCAATTATTGTTATAATCTAAAAGAGACACAAGTAACTTGACAGTCTATTTTTTATGGGGTGGCATAGTGATAAGAGTACTAAACTCGCATTCGGGTGGTGCCGGGTTTGAATCTCGGCGGGGGCAGACGTGACTGGGATTTTTTCCTGCCGCCGCTCGCCTAGGAACGGTATTTCCTGTACCGACCATCTTGTCAAGGTTTTCGATGGTTTCCCTCAATAATTCCCGATAAATATCGAGATGGTTCCTTATTCAAGGCCATGGCCGATTACCTGTCAAACTCCTATGCTCAAAATTTGCCTACTTAATCTTAATGTCCTAAAATTCCTTCATTCGTCCATTGCTATTAATTAAGTTGAAAAATGTAGACAATAACGGGAAGTGTAAAAGATGGAAAATAGTAATGGTGCGAATGGCGTCTGTTATGATATAAAGTCGAGAAACGGACGTTAAACGCATAATTATTATTAATTTTTATGATTTTTTTAAGTTGGTACAAAAGCACTAGCACGTGATTGTATTTTTCTTAAACTACTGTTTTTCAAACTGGTTGATTCTAGTCAAAAAATTTCGCCCTGTAACTGAAATCCAGCCTGTAACTAAATTTCGTTCTGTAACTAAATTGCGCCCTGTAATGTAATTTACCGATATATAACAACGCACAGTAATTCACAGAGAAGCAACAAAGTATATAGTATACGCGCGCGCCCACACACAAGGGAGGGGGCATCACGGCATGAGAGAGCGTCATACCGTTTGCGAGTCGCAGTAGAGCGTCAATAGATGCTTCACAGTAAAAAGGAATGCGCCTTGACCTTGAATACACTGTAATCAAAAAGATGTGCTGACCTTGAACTTCGATTAGAGGAACTTGTTATATTTGAGATTGATAGCATGATGCTCTGACGAGATCCAATTACTTGACCGTTTGCAGCATGAACTCTATCTCCAGTCTCCCAGCCACAGGAAAACTGCCAGTATGTTAGAGGGCAAGACTGGTTGATTGCAGAGGCTGCCTCGTTCCATCTGACCAATCAGCGTAAGCGTTGGAATGACGTCAGCTAGCGGACAGTTAATATTTTTATCAACTTATAATGACAATATCAAAAATGCCACTTATATTAACTTATCAACTAGAACTATGTAAATCTTTTACTTTTAAATTCAATTTTTTGCAAACAATGTCAATATTCTGTCTTTATTTCTTTTCATTTGTTAAGGAGGTTGATCCGTTACAGTCCCAATCAAAAGTAAGTCGAATTCTAAATGGGAACTTTTATAGTTTATAAGTCGATGATACCAATAAATTATTGTCATAAAGGCATAAATAAATATTTTTTTTTAATATTAATTAATTATTTCAGTACTTTATACTTAATGGACTAACTTTTGTATTTTTTGTACAAAGTTAGGTTAAAAAAATACATTTATGTAAATATCTGTATTTTACATATTTTTTGCAGTAAATAATTGAAAAAAGAAATTATAGAAGTAATAAAAATTAAAATTAAATCATTAAAAAGTTGAAAATTTAGTTAAAATTGTTAAATCTGTCAAGAATAAAAGTCCATAATCGAAAAGTGCTAAGGTTTAATAATGTTTTTTATTGATTAAAAGCCTCCTAATTAAATTGGAAAAAATATTAAATATGCGTAAGACATCGATGCTTTACATAGATAGTTTTTGGAACTGCTGACATTATTTGGTTATTTGCAAAAAATTAAAATGAACAATTTGCATGCTAGCTTGACATATTTTCCATAAGACTACATGTAAAAGTTTTTTTTAATTTTTAACTTTATAAATCTCCTAATGATTTTGGATTTTTTACAGAAAATTTTGTCATAAAAAAATCTATTAAAAAAACTTTATTTCAGATTTTTTTCATTATCTTCGTAAAACGGCTCAACCTCCTTAAATACTGCCATTGAAGTTTATAAACAGTCATTGCTATACAATCAAGTGACAGGTCCGACGGATGACGTCACTACTATCCAACAGAATGAGGCAGCCTCTGTAATCGACTAGCCTTGATTGGAGAGCTTGATATCAGTAGGGTGACTGCAAGAGCCAGTGCAGCACAGGGAATATTTAAAGAACATACTGTGTCATTAATTTGGATTGATAAAACTATTTGAAAACTCCAATTCTTCTTGGTTTCCGGGCTTGTATGCCGTGGTTCATTGGTATTTCTACCTGACGTTTCGTCTGCAACTGCGGTAGACATCAAAGGCGATGTGGTAGCGGGCGAAATGTCCTTCTAGGCTGAGCAGCCTAGAAGGACACTTCGCAACATAACCTCTTTCATCTTTTACACCTTACTTTGTTTTTAAAATTGCTGATACATTTTTGTTTATAAATCTGTTTCTTTGTTCTGTTTTTATTAAAGTTATCTGTGAAAATATGCGCTCGCATGCAGAATTCGCTACTGGTATACATAACAGAGATTTACTGAAAGTAGATATTGTATTTTAATGTACCATCACTGTTAGAAATTTTCCCAACTTCCACCCAAAATTGTTCACTAGAAAGAGGTGATGTTATGTCCTCTCTGTAACTTACTGATCTTTGCTCTTGAATGGAATAAATTATAGACTAAATCCGAGAAATCCGCTGTACATCAATGTTCGTGCCAGTTCGCGGAGACGATCGCTACGGTGTTGCCATAACTTTTTATGATTTTATCCAAAATATACCCAAAAATACCGACTTCCGCTGAATAAATACTGATAATCGGAAAAGTCAATAGAATATACCGAAATAGTAATGTAGCAAGCTTTGTTACATTAACTCTCTCTCTCTTTTTTGTAATTTGTCAAAATTAGTTTTCCTTAGCTACGCTGGAAAAAAGAATGTTGTTATTAATTTTGAAAAAATCAATTCAATTAATTTCATCTGAGAAAACAACACATTACGAATCCTTTAAGTTCAAGTCTGTGTTTTATTTATTTTTAGTAAGAACTTTATTTAGTTCTTACAGTATATTACATCACAAGGACCTCGGGCTCATGACGCGCAGGGCCGAGATTTCAACTTTTAAGGCCCGTGTGGTGTATACGATATTTCTTCATATCTGCTCGAAAGTACGTACTTTCGTCAGCAGGGACGAAAGATTGACATTTACTCCCAGTGAGAACGGCAGGAGGAAAAAATTTCTCATGCGTATTTATACTCGTAACTAGGGTTACCGCTGTCATTTAATATAATAAATAACAGGGAGTAAATGTCAAACTTTCGTCCCTGCTATAAGGGACGAAAGTACGTACTTTCGATCGAGGTATGAAGAAAAAGTATTAAAACAGGTACTGAATCTGGTCACACTGCTGGGCGTAACAGTGCGCCGCTGGTGCGTGGAGCGTTAACGTGTTGCTTGCGTAGTGTCGTGTTGTAATTACGCTAACTCATGCGGATCGGTCGCGCGTGATTGCCGGCGCCACGAACTCAATGTGCTCCATCGGCCGTCACACCACGACACGATACCCTTTCTCTCTCTCTCTCTTTGCTTTCGCCATAACACAGTTTGTGTAGCACGCGATGTTCTAGAACGGTCGCGTTTTGTATAACAATAACCAGTTTCCGTTATGGTTCACTCCACTCGCCACACACTCAACACAGACGCTAATGATCTCGGTTGGCCAGCGTCTATAATCTGTATCCTTCTCCTTCACTTACATACCGATGATCCGAATGAGGTGTTATACTTTATGATCTTGTAGGTATATCTAATAATTATTATTATTAGATACTAGAGCTGTAACAAACCGTATGTATTCGTTAATGAGTAACGGGTACATCGTACCGAATCGTTACTTACAAATTCATTTCGTTACTCGCATCTGTCGTATCGAACTGACATGGAGTCAGTTCGACTCGTTTGATGCGGTTATACGTTATACGAACGAAATCATACCGTATCACGATGCGACGAGCCTCGATGGGATGGTACATGCTTGATGCCAGAGAACATACACTTCTTGATGCTGTTATACACGATTGTATGTCGTATGAAAAGTAACGAGTAAGGTAACAATACGAAAGTAACGAGTACATATGTAACTGGTTCTTTAAGTAACGAATACGCATACGGGTACACAATTTCTCGTTACTTTTACAGCTCTATTAGATACATATACGAAGCGTTTTATATAATAATAGTTGCGGTCCGGTCCGGCTTCGCCCGGATTTGTGGATTACTATGAGGCGTGTGGATTATTATGAGTTATAGCACTTTTTTATAGAATTGTAGCGGACTTGGTAAAACAATGATAGACAAAAAACACATGCGTTGTTTTTACGTCGTATTGTTTGTTTTTGAATAGGTTTTTTTATTAGTTTTTCTTAAATAAAAGTTTTAAGTCTCATCAATACTCCTCATAGTCAAAAACTCCGTGTTTCGTTTCAATCGCGCGCGAAGTCGCGGGTGACGGCTAGTTACTTATATAAATAATTACTAAAAAGCTTGATAATAATTAAAAGTTAATTGTTTCTTTCTTAAAAACGCACTCAAGTTACAAATTTCAATTACTGGCTAAAATATCAACGGCTGAAATTTCATCTTTATCTTTCCGCTGAAAGTTTAAATTAGAAAAATAAAAAATGCGTTCACTATATAAACTTACCGTCATGCAAAAATAATTTTAAGAGAGTTTTTCCTCCCTACTCGCATCTGCTCACAATTCAGAAGTCGTCGATATAAATTTAGATTTACTGTTCAGATTATATTTAACAAGGATTATAACAGTAGATGTATCAATGTATAGATATAACTCATTTTTAATCTATCGAATTTTACCATTCCAGTGGGTGAATGGTACATTAGTTTAGGTCAATAAAACAGTTTTCGAAATTTTACAATATCTTTTCGTTTCGAGGTCCCCCGAATCCAAATACCATATTTTTGGAAAAACTCTGTGCGTCTGTTTGTCTGTGAGCACGATACAGGTCAAACGGATGAGCGGATTGAAACCAATTTATGGGAGCATGTTTGGTATACAAATATGAAGAGCCCTATTGTTTTTGGGGAAAATCGGCGCATGTGCAGAAGAGATATACGCTATAACGGTGTTTTTATATAATAATGGTATACTTTTCATAACGACTTATTATTTTATTTATTTTTTCAAGAAAGTTTTGTTAAAAACTTTTTTTTCTGAACTTTATAGTTACAGAAATATTTTGAAATAAAAAAAACAGCTGTTCCTTTATTTTGTAGATCTGTCAGAAATAAACTAATTAAGCATACCTACTTTCATTAATTTATACATGACGTCGAACACATTATGTAGGTAACCATGGCAACGAATAGCAAATATCATATTGAATACTAGCCATTACCCGTGTAATGTGCTCGCTTCACACGAGACGTCTTTTCAAGCTTGTTTTGTAGGTAGGTTCGGTGCGCGCGCAGTGATAGAAAGATAACAAAAGTGGACGTTTACAGTATCTGAACAGAACACACCCCACGGCACAGTGTTTGTTTGTGGGCGTTTGTTCATGTCGCCCACGTGACAAAATACTGTCTCCTGATTGGTTCTTGCTCAGAGCAAGCAGATGGCCAACGGCCAAGCATGAAAAATAGCCCCTGTTCTAATTTTAAAATAAGAAAGCACACATAGTGTTTATTTGTGGTCGCTTGTTCAAGTCGCTCACGTGACAAGATACTGCTTCCTGATTGGATCTTGCTCCTAGCAGCGGACCTAGCAAGAAAAATAGCCCCAGTCCTAATTTAAAAATCCATCTTATGAGCTAGCAGGCTCTCGCGCAGTGACGTGATTTCCAGCCTCGTACCCAGCCTGCCGGCAAGCAGAAATCCAAACAGTGGTTTCAGCCTGTTGTGCAGCGGCCTAACACGCTATAACTTCTGGATCAGGAGTTGCACGGTGTACAAATAGCCTGTTAATACTATCTGGTAGTTCGATCCGTAGATAGGTTCGCATTTTATGCGCGCTTAACTTTGTGCACCTTCCCCATTTGAGAATTTTTTATGACATTTTTTTCTGAATCATGTTGCAATACTAGAGGTACATAGTGTTTTCATAACAGTTATTATTTTCTCACAACTTGAAACATAACGAAACAAAAATAAAACAAAAGACACAATGACCCTCGTAATATGAGATACAAAGTCACCGGCCGAGGCAAAGTTGACTTTTCTCTTTTGTTATTCAAACTTTAGTGTCTTCTGGAAACGGATTCGCGAAATGAAAGGATTTCAGAAGCAACGAGTCTCTCTACAAGACTCTCGACCTAGTAAGTTTTCTGTTGCATTTTCGTCGTTTATCTTGTTTAGTATTCATTTTTTGATGCAATTTTTATCCTGCTACTTTTAAATAAGGATATAGGTTTTACTGATATCTGCAGGTGCGAATAACGTTCAAATCTGCCGACGCAGATGCGGATGTGAAATTAATAAGTTTTTTTAGTATTTTAACAATAAATGTAACTTGTGATTGTTTGATATTAAATTTTCTTAAGAGTATTCGTCCCTGCAAACACCTCCTGCACCCTTCATCTCAAATCTTTTCCCCTCGCCTAAAAACGGTTCGCGCTCTCCCGACTCTATTTTTAAAGCTAGAGGGTTCTGGTAAACGCCAAATGAAAGACAAAGAATCAGACCACAGATCCTTCAGGCGAATTTTTTGAAAAACAGTCTCGCCTACGTGTGAAATATTACGTAACTTATTATTTTTTTCAAAAGGTTGTAAGTTTTTTCAGGAATTTTTTTTCAAAAAATTCGCCTGAAGCATCTGTAGTCTGATTCCTTGTCTTTCATTTGGCGTTTACTAGAACCCTCTAGCTTTAAAAATAGCGTCGGGAGAGCGCGAACCGTTTTTAGGCGAGAGGAAAAGATTTGAGATGAAGGGTGCAGGGGGTGTTTGCAGGGACGAATACTCTTAAAACTAAGGAAAAGAGATTGTAATGCTACACTAATATTATAATACAAAAATATTTAATAAAAAAATATTCAACTGGCTGTTTCATAACGAGAAATCAAAAGTAATATACGACATCCTCAACTAGTTTGATAGATAACACTAAAGACCGCTGCACACGAGGCTAAAAACGCTGCTAGAAGTTCTGCTAGCTGGTAGGCTGGGTACGAAGCTAGAAAGGATGTCACTGCGGGCTGGTCTGCTAGCTCACAATATAGGTTTTAAAATTAGAACTATTTTCCCTGCTAGATTTGCTGCTACGCAAGAACCAATCAGGAAGCAGCATCTTGTCACGTGGGCACTTGAACAAACATCCACAAATCATACCACAAACCAACATGGTGTCATTCCGCTCAGAGTCAGACAACAGACACGTTTTGCTCTGTGTTTATGCTTCCGTTCAGAAATGGACAGAACTAGTTTTGTCCAATTGAAAATGCGCAAAACTAGTTTTGCTCATTTTATAACACTCAATACCCGTTTAAATGTAAGATTTCGGGTTTGAACAAAATTCGTAGGTCAAAACTAGTTTGGCGCATTTATTTCGGTCATTGGCCGAATTCGGTTATACACCGTAACATATACATGAATCACTCTTGAAAATGATTTTCAGAATTTTTAAAATAAACAAAAATGAAACCCCAAAATGTGCATAATTTATATTCCACGTAGTTTTTGCTTTGTTTGAAATTGTTTAATTTTCATATGCGTTGTGAATACCTCTCTAAAAAACAGGTGTGCACACAATTGTTGCATTAAAACACCTTTTATCTTTCATAATAATTGACGAGCAGGAAAAAGTTTTTAGAGCGTATGAAACACTCACACTCTTTCTTATCAACAATACTCTGTATTCTGTAACAACTATGTAGGAAGTTTAAAGGATCAAATTTCAATAGGGTCGTCCCACCAATCAAAATTTCATTATTTTCTACAGTTCATATTATTATTACTCATATACAGTATGTAAACGCGTAAGGTGCACATAGGGAAATTAGCATTGGGAAAAAATACTTGGATCAGAGTTAGCCATGACTGCATTAATTGTTATTTCTATTGAATTATCGTGGTAATCTTGAGGATTTCTATTTTATTTTGATTTATTTTTATTTTACTTGATTTTTTTAATAATAAAAAGCTCTTATAAATCATTATTTTAATTTTTTTGTACAAAAATAAAACAAAAAAACAACTCCATCTGTTTGGAAACATTTCATTCAAAAATTGTCTGACTGGTATGACGTATGCGCGTTGGTAATTCAGTGACCCCATGTCTTTAGGTTCAACACGAATAGGCGGAGATATTTGATCTCGCACCATATTTAATGTCCCATTAATAAAAAAGTCCGATTATATTGTAATCATTTGAATATTTTCTTCGGTAGTATACACATTCATTTTGCAAAAGAATATTATCTGTCAAATTGAAAAACAAGATTTCAAGGCTCACTCTGATCCAGTCATTTTTTCCCAATGTTAATTTCCCTATGTGCACCTTACGTGTTTACATACTGTATAAACAAAATATAGTGAAACCCAACCGTTTCGTTCTTATAACGGCTGGTCTTAGTCGTTATTTGATGACGTCAAAGCTGTTCCTAGCACATCACTTTCTCGTGCAGATAAATACTCTCATAGACCAAGACGGTTGCGGTGACGGTAGCGGTAGCGGCCGCGGTGGCGATAACATAAAATAATATGTTGTTTTAATGTACGTGTTCAGACAGAAGTGCGTTCGCGGTCATTTTGGCGGGAATTTGCAGCGTTCAGTCTTGCGGCCACTATGCGGTGGCGGCCAAACGCTTCCTGTCATATTTGGCCGATGAACGCTGTGTTATAGCTGTTAGTCGAATACAAAATTGTTTAGTGAGATTTTAGATATAAGGATATCTATTGAATTCACAATCTTAAAAAATCCTAAGCTCCAGAAATATGTTTTCGAGTGCGCTGAATCCTAATATGACATTATTTTATACAGAGTGACACCTTCTAGCATTACCTAGTTTTTGACTGTTTTTATATTTCTAAAAAAAGCACAAAGGTTGAACATGGAACATGTTTGTGAATTCAATGGATATCCCTATATCTAAAAAATCTCGCTAAACATATCTGTAGCTAAAAACCGATTTGGTTTTTATAGGTTATGCGCCCATGGATACTTTTTGTTAGTGACCTTTAAACTAACAAATAAAACCATTTTCGATCAATAGGTCATATGCATGTATTTTTTTATATTTTTAATAGATTATTTAGTCAACCACAATACGGAAAAAAATTGATAATCATTTAAAAATGTAATATTATCATAAGAAAAAAATATTAAATTTCACATTCAAAAATAGACAGTTTAAACAATCGGCCATGTTGGCGGGCTTATGTGACGTCATGGTATACGATGCATGTCAACCTTGATGTCAAATTGTCAATGTTCTAAATGAAGTTTATTTGTTGTTTTCTCTAAATACTGACATAATCTTACTGTCAGACGACACAGTCGTCATGGAAACTGTTGTTGATATATACTCTGACGTCACTCTGCGTTTTAAAAATTCAAAAATAGCGCGTATTTTCTACATTTATTTTTTATTATTTGTATTTTTTTCAGTGACTAGATTAATAAACTAACCATTACGATATGATCAGGAACAAAAATATGTTTCGAAATAAAAATTTAAGCCAGTTTGGAGTTTCATGCATATGACCTATTTAACCGAGAACCAAATCCCATAATGTTTGCGCGGGGTTCTTTGAGGTCCCCCGAACGGGCTAAAAAATACCGTGTTTCAAGGTCCACTCTTTGTCTATATGTATTCGATACATAGGAAATATGACGGTGAGCTCTCCGTCTGCCACTCATTGTTCGTAGTGTATTCCGGAGCAAGGATAAAGGTATAGTGTTGCGTTGCGTGTTAACAACAGCCCACTTGTCGGATTTAACAAGGCTCCGGGAGAGCTATGCCACGTATAGCTTTCTTTATACGCGTGTATTATCTCACACCTGTTTATTAATATTATATTATGTATATTTACTAGCCGAGGAGGTACTCACAAAGTTTTGGTTATTTATTACTCAATCAACTTACCCCAACTATAATTAAAACAAAGATTGCCGACATCTCAACAATTAATTATTAACCGAGAAGTTAGTTTATTTAGTAATAATTAGAGTCATATTTTAAGGTAATAAAAACACGAAATCCTAAAATAAACAGGATTAATGCACTCCGGAAATTTCATATAAAATATGCGAATATTCAAAACTTTGAAAGCAGTTATAAATCACTCGTGATTGTTATTAGGTGTCAGTTTCTAGTTTAAAAATTTTAAAACACCTACAGTCACGGACTCAACATCGTTTTTACACGAACCCCTTATAAAATAACTGCCTTTCATGTTTGTATATAGCGGTTGTAAAACGACCCTTTTTAGCACTAGTGCGTTAAGGGGTTAGGCCACCTTGCGATTTTCAAAAAATCGATTTTTTTTAGGTAAAGATGAATTCTTTATACCTACCTTTGAGAATATTTTAAACGTTTCTATTCTAAAATACAAACTATTACCGAAGTTACAGCAATCAGTCCATATTTGTCACCGAGCAGTCAGTTAGGTTTTTCTCGAAACTTCATTTTTCAAAACTATACAGGGTGAGTCAGACCACCCGTATCAGTCGTTTTTTTCGAAAACGGTTAGTCGTAGAAAGTTGTGTCAAAAATTTGTATTATAAAAGCCCTAATGAAGAATCGAATGGTGATATTTTTTCCCCCGGAAAGGTCAGCTTCCCTGTTAGTTTGCTCCGGAATGTTCAGAACTCCGGAATGTTAAATGGCACGATAGGTCGAAAGTAGTATTGTTGAAAAGATCTTTAAAAAATAAGCAAGTTTTGTAGGACATTTTTTTTTTGTTACTGCCACCCCTGTTAAGTAATATTCGTTTGAAATTATTAAATTAACATGTCAATAACAAACTTAAATTTAAAAGTCGACATTTAAAATCTAGTTACCTAATTAAACAATGTCACAAATGTTCAAACTGTCTTCAATTTATTTCTAAACACTGCGGAGCTTTTCTAGATATTATGTTATCTGGAAGTATTTTCCGACAAAAAAAAACAATTGAAATTATTGAAAACTTATCGTGACATTGTTTAATTAGGTAACTAGATTTTAAATGTCGACTTTTAAAATAAGGTTTGTTATTCGGACATGTAAATTTAATAATTTCAAACGAATATTACTTAACAGGGGTGGCAGTAACAAAAAAAAATGTCCTACAAAACTTGCCTATTTTTTAAAGATCTTTCCAACAATACCACTTTCGACCTATCGTGCCATTTAACATTCCGGAGTTCTGAACATTCCGGAGCAAACTAACAGGGAAGCCGACCTTTCCGGGGTGAAAAAATATCATCATTCGATTCTTCATTAGGGCTTTTATAATACAGATTTTTGACACAACTCTCTACGACTAACCGTTTTCGAAAAAAACGACTGATACGGGTGGTCTGACTTACCCTGTATAATATCACGCTACGACTAATAGGAGCGGAGCATCAATGAAAAATGTTGCAAAATGTAACTCAAAATTTGTCCGTACGACAAAAACTTTTGAACGGTAACTCCGATCATCATGAAATTTAGACACAACATTCATCTCGGTAAACTAATATGAACGTATGTACTCATGTCCCTCCCCCCATTCGTATTTTTGACCCGTGTGAAACCGGGCGGGACCGCTAGTCTCTTAAAAAAAAGATGATTTTCACATTTTTTTCAAAATTTTTGACAGTTCAATTTTGAGCAACTTCCCTTCTAATATTGAGGATGCGTTGAATTTTCATACTTTTACTGTGGAAATGGTAGTATAGTAACTAGAGTTGCCACGAATATTCGGCCACTATTCGGTATTCGGCCTATTCGGCTACTTTTTTTAATATTCGGTATTCGGCCGAATGTTGCGTACTATTCGGCCGAATACCGAATATCAAATCATGGGGAAAAACGCACATATTACTCAAAAATATGCGATTTTTTTCTTAAATAGTATTATTTTGTAAAGCTTTTGGTGACCAAACAGTGATATTTTTTAGTAATAAGGACTATTAATAACACAATTTGATGTAACAATGAACAAATAATGCGTGTCGTGATACGGTCTAGTTGCGCAAACGTAACAAATACGCCAGCAGCGTTGCTACCGCACGCTCGGTAATGGGACAAGTCGTAACCTGTCACCCGCGAAATGTACAAATAATTAGCCGAACATTCGGCCGCCGAATATTCGGCGCTTCGGCCTCGAACATGGCCGAATATTCGGTATTCGGTATTCGGCAAAATCACTATTCGTGGCATCACTAATAGTAACGTTTATTTTACTTTACGCACTAGCACGAAATTGGTCATTTACTGTCGCTATACAGGCATGGAAAGCAGGTATTTTATAGTGTAAAAAGTGAATTATACCGTACGACATTTAAGTAATCACGAAATCTCCATTTCTGTTGGTTGATGGTTGAAAACAATATGTCGGTCACGTAACCGGACATTGCGGCACGTGTGTGCGTCTGTTACTAATTGAAGGGAAATACACCGTCAGCGATGTACCCTGCTCGGATAAAACAGCAAAAGGATGCTGAAGTCAGTGTGACAGCGTTAAAAATTGCAGGACTTAGCGCTATAATCTACGGTGAGTCATGCAGATATAACTTAAATAAAAAAAACTCGGGTCGCAGTGCCAAACCCTGCCGACAATATAGTGTATTTGCTTTTATAGGCAGTGTAGCTTTATTGTATGAACTTAACTTTGTTTTTTACCCCTTAATGCACCCCTTAAAACAACATTTTTTTACTTAATGCTACATATCAATTCAACATCTGTACTAAATTATATACACCCTTCAGTATGTAAATCCATATCAGTAAACTTGTGTTTTCTTAAAATTTGTAAGCCCTGTCCTGTCGGGCCGATTTTTTTTAAATTTCAGCAGTAGGTAATAAGTTATTCCAATACTTAACTTAGAAGGCGTTGCATTTCACAAAATACTAATGTCAAAAAATTGAATTAAACATTAGAAATGCAGCCGTTTTTAAGACAAGACATACGTTATCTTCTAATTTCCATGTACGGCAAACAAAGACGACCGACCGCATCGCGCCATGCATTAGACAACATTTCATTTATACAGCTATTTTTCTATATAAATTTGTATAAAAAAACTGTTTAGGCAAATTCTGTTATACGAAATCTATGTAAAATGTTCTCCTCTTTCGTTTAAGACTGGTTTCAAACCGATCTGATTTAAATTGAGCGAGAAATTAGCAAAAAGCACGCACAGGGTCAGGCGGAACGTTACGCGTTACGAACGTTAGGATTTAGGAACGTTACACTTTTTCGTGCATGCAGCCGGTGTTTTATCAATTTATAAGATTGGTGATTCATCAATTTATAAGACGTTATCACGTCAATAAAATTATTTATAACTAACGAAATGACGGTCTGTCTTGAACCTCCAATCGGAATCAGATATTACTAACTGATATACCTAATATTAATATACACAGCACGTTATCAGGGGCGGGAGGCAACGTTTTCCCTCGAACATGAGTCTTGGTAGGATAAATGAGAACCTAGTTCAAACCTGGTGTATTTGCGGGCTACTAAAGCAAATATATATGCGGAATGATGGAATGATTTGAAAGATTGACAATATATAGGTGTTATGCTGCCGGAAAAATTTGACTGTTCGCTATCCGTACAGAACTAAATCATGATACACGTCAATTTCTTGCCACGCCTACACCTACAGAAACTCGGGAAAACGCTAGCCTTAAGTGGGCGGCAAGCCTGTTTTAGCGTATAGGCGGCACTTGGAATAATCCGGCAATGATTATAATGACTTGGCAATTGCACGTTATCATATTCTATTAATTAAAATACTTTAATGTGCACTGTTTAGATTTACTTATAGTAATAGCTTAAGCAACGAATAATTCTAGATGGAAAAGTCGAAAGCAGAACATTTGACTTAGGAACTTTGTTTGGACTAGTTAGGAGATAAACATACTAAAAGTCCTTACCCCTCCGAGGTACGCCCGAAGGGGGGGAGCACAAAGAAGGTCCCGTTTTTTGGTATTTTGCTTTCATCTCGAAAAGGGTACGTCGTACGAAATTTTGTTGGAATACATAATGAAAGCTGATAAAATTCTCTACAACTTTAGTTTTCACACTTTTTATCTATCTCCAATCTTTGCCTAGCTATGAGCTCCGAAAAATGGTCGATTTTCAAAAATGTGTTAAAGTCTCTGTAGCACATTGTAACAATACGAATTTGTCAAAATCATTTCGTATCGCTCATCCACACTATTAAAAACACCCACACACTATTAAAAAATAACATAAGCTGGGAGTACCTCCACACAGGGCCCTCTTTCCCACTGGGCACTCTGGCACGTGCCCAGGGCCCCGCGATCGATAGGGACCCCCTAGTTTAATGGTATACTAAGTACCTAAACTGTTTTAAACAAAAATCATCAGTGAACTTTTTTTCATATACTTATTTTTTTTGTGTCCTTCATGTTAAAATTGGGAACGTGATCCTTTTAAATATATGCATTTTATATCACATTCCTCGACTTAGAATCTAGAACCCTGTTTATCTATTTTCTTTGTCTATTCTAACAAAATAGTGCTCTGTTAAGGTCATAGGGGCCCCATAATCCTATTGTGCCCAGGGCCTTCAATAGGTTAAAGCTTATGTTATTTTTTAATAGTGTGTGGATGAGCGATACGAAATGATTTTGACAAATTCGTATTGTTACAATGTGCTACAGAGAATTTAACACATTTTTGAAAATCGACCATTTTTCGGAGCTCATAGCTAGGCAAAGATTGGAGATAGATAAAAAGTGTGAAAGCTAAAGTTGTAGAGAATTTTATCAGCTTTCATTATGTATTACAACAAAATTTCGTACGACGTACCGTTTTCGAGATGAAAGCAAAAAACCAAAAAAACGGGACCTTCTTTGTGCTCCCCCCCTTCGGGCGTACCTCAGAGGGGCAAGGACTTTTAGTATGTTTATCTCCTAACTAGTCCAAACAAAGTTCCTAAGTCAAATGTTCTGCTTTCGACTTTTCCATCTAGATGCCCCTTATGAGCACTCATTGACCAAACTATAATCGAAATAGTAGATTATTCTTTCATAATTATGGTGCCGTGCAGTCATTTTAATTATTAGAGAAATAAAGATGTCTAATATTCATACGGTCACTATAAATGTAGATATAGGCAATTGATTAGGTAACAATTTATAACAAAGTTGTTGGAATAGTTTGATAATTTTCACTCGAAATATCTCATGTCTATATATGGACTTCTTTCATATCGACCCACAATGCAACTTCACGCGTGAGTTTAGAAGTCGTGAATCCAACTCGTTCTCGGCTTTTGTAGTGCACATGGCACATAATTATGTCGACACAATGCGATGGGGTAGGTGCGGGTAGTCAAATGGCATGTATGAATATAATGTGTACATACCTGATGACGTCACGCATATATTACATCACACCTGACGCACTGTATCATTCAATAAACGACCGAAAATCATCTGTGTACCAAAGGATCATTTAGCAATAACATAGAAGAGTCGAATTTAGAGTCTACACTCAAGAATGAATTCCAACCGGGATTCTGAGGTTCCGCGAATCCGTGTCCGAAGTTCCTCGGACATGTGCAACTTTCACTGTTATCTTAAAGACTTCTCGGTATTGTAACAAAACTGCTGTAGTCCGTGGCGGAAATTATTTATTTACAAATAATAATTGTTTAACAAAACAGTAAAATACACAAACGAAAGCATACTTCTTTAACTTAACAGAAATAATAACGTTAACAGAAACAAAACTAATAGTTCTAAATTATAAAATAAAAGGATTAAGTAACAGAGAATATAGAGTCACTAAATTATATACACAAAATGTTTACAACACAGGAACACCACACAAAGTTTAGCTAGTACAGTGGCTGATTCACACTTGTATTTACAAAAAGTTATTTAAACAGATTTATATAAATTGCACTCACTAAAGTTATTTACTTTTACAGTATAACTGAATAATTTATGTAGCACTGTGTCAACACAACTCACGAACAGCTCCAATAACTGACTGCCTGCCTTGCTCACTCTGCTCGCCTTATATAGTTTTCGGTCCATGCTCTAGAATGTTCTTCACGCATCGAGATCCCTTTCTTTACATGTTTTGGCATCTCTCCATGCGATTGTCTGCAGGTCGGATGTTGTTACCTGTTTCCATTGTTGTTGTTTCTAGTAGTTTCTACCGAATTCCATAGGCGTCCCATCAAGGGGCACGCAACAGTATATTAGAAAGGTATTGTTCGAAAATAGATTTAACGTTTTTTTATATTTTTATGTTTCAATTTTTACACTATCTTTGAAAAGAAGTATGTGTCTGTGTACGTACGTACATAAGTACGAGGTCATTTCTTTATAGCAAGAAATTTCCCGAATAAAACGTGATATCGACTTCGTTAGGGTATCAATTAAAGCGCATTAACGTCAAATTGATCCAGAAGAAATGTTATCAAAATCGTTCCTCGTGTTTTTTTCTCGTTTAATACAAAAATACTGCAAAACAGTAGATTTTTCTTGAAATCTCGCGAGTGAGAAATTATTTAGATTTTAGACTATATTAGGACGACAAATGAAGCGTGTTAACGTTAATTTGATCCGGAAAAAAATGTTATCAAAATCGGTCAAGCCGTTTTTTTTTTTGTTTAACCAAAATTACAGCTAAAAATTTATGATTTCTTGAAACAAATTTATCGAATCTAATTTGTTCTGGTGACAAAAATTAATAAATTGTATAATGATTAAAATGCCACTATATTCTGTGTTTTTTTAATTAGTCATTCAATCATTATTAAACTGGGCAGTTGTTAATTACTTTTAATTATTATTTACCCCTAACAATATGTGTCAGCAGATAGGGGTTACCCGAGATTTTACGAAACAAAAAAAAGGTTGAGAATCACTGCTCTATAGATTCGCAGCCCAAGGCTCGCTTAAACATCAATAAATACTTATTAATACAAATGATTAAATTATTGTATTTTGTAAATAAATACGGAATAAAATTAGTTTTGAAATCAAAAATATTTGATAAATTAACTCAAAATCCTGTCTGCAAGCGTAATTTAAAATATCGATGATGCGAATTAAATATTATTTCAAATTCTCATTCATGAAAATTAATTAAAAATACAAAAACGATAATTTGTGGTTGTAACATCCAAATATTATGTCAGTTTAGGTGAATAAAAAACCTTGATACGAAATTTTCACTTTTGTTTAGAAAACATGTTTTCAAGTTCAACAGTACATAAAAAAGTGATTTTTGGAAGCCACACGCTTACGAACTTCTTTTCTTCAAAATTGGAACAATTTGTAAATACCTATATACATATTTTTCTGAATAGGTATATATTTATTTTTGAAAGCTATTTCAGAAACCATATTAAAAGAAGTGAAATTGTCAAGACTTTTACGAAAATAACTGAATGCATATTAAATCTCATTAGTTTGTCACCGAGAAAAATTGTAACCCAGATCTAAATTTCTTTAGGTAAAAAAATGTAAGAGTCGTTGCGTGAACTTATGTATCTAGTTTTTAATTTGAATGCAAATGATTTATAAAACTAGCGCGACCTGTGCGAATTATTCGCACTAAATAGGTATAATAATTATCACTTTAGAAAATTATTTTCTAAATATGATTGCAGGTATTCAATTCGTTTCTAATTTTGCACACTGCTTATAATGTTCTTCTTTTTGTTGTATTACAATATGAAGCTCAGATGACATCGAAGAAATATTTTACTAAAATTGTCATATAGAGGCGCAAGTAGCAAAAGCGTTGAGCTACGCCGTCAGATGGCATCATGTAGCATTGCTGTGACGTTGTTAAGCGTTGCCCGTTAGATGGCAGTATGCAGTATTTACAATATGAAGGTCAGATGACAGTCGAAGTGTTGACGTTGTTTCAAAATTATAGCCGTCAGATGGCAGACGTTGTTCAGCGTTGCTGTTAATTAATTAATTTACAAAAACAAAAGCAATAATAAATTTTTTAGTTGTCGATGTCAGTAGAGCAAGCAATTATCTGTAAAATTATATATAATTTATGTGGAGAAATTGTGTGGTTTTTTCTAAAAAGGGAGGCAAACATCCTTAACCTTGACGTATATATGATGATATTAAAAAGACTGGAGTGACATATTATCACTAATTTTCACAACTAACAAATGCTTTCAATAATGCTCATTATCAATCACTATTGTATAAAAACTTTAAGCACATCTACACTAATATTATAAAGAGAAAAGATTTGTATTTTTGTTTGCAATGAATAAACTAAAAAACTGCTGCACCGATTTTAAGAATCCTTTCACTAATAGGATGCTACTTTATCACTGAGTAACATAGGCTATATTGTTAATCGAGTTAAATTAGGGATCATTACGAAAAAATATACAATAAAAGTTTGTCCGTCCGACAAAAACTTTCGAACGGTAATTCCGATCATCATGAAATGTGGACACAACATTCATCTCTGTAAACTAAGATGAACGTGCTTACTCATGTACCTCGGACCCATATGTTATTTTGCACCCGGGTGAAACCGGGACTGACCGCTAGTATTATATATTTAGTAGTTTTTATTCATATTAAAATTAAGCATCATCTGACATCTGTCGTATTCACTATTTTACATTTTCGGTTGCTGCACCACGGAAAATATGCAACACAAAATCCGACATCCAGTGTGAGTTTATAAATACTTAAATACAAAAAAATTTAAAAAGCATAGCTGATTATAAAATTGTTATCAACTGAAATATTTAAAATAGTTAACATCCCTGGAGTAAATTTTATAAACAACAAAAAAAAATATTTAAATATTTATTTACACGAATGTTATACGATTTTTGTTCTTTGTGGTAAAATACTACATAAACTCACTTTATGATCAATAAAATGTGTTTGTACAATTGTCCAAGAAGAGCTGTCACCGGCTTTTACGTTGCAAATAGTAAATAAAAAATCGACTGGGCAACTGTAAAATGTAAAATAGGTACACCTCTTAAACAACTCAACAGGTACAATATACATATATGTGTTTTATTTTTATATTAGATGCAAAAAAAGCCACGTTTGATTTATATTTGTGTTTCGGTAGTTTATTTAGAATATTAAAGTTTTTTCGTGACATGTTTTTGGTTTCTGAAATAGTAGTGTACAGTGCGTATGAAAAATTATGTCATTTATATAAAACTAGCCGGTACCCGCCGCAACGCACGCGATTGCGATAAAACCTGGCAGCGACAACAGTAGTAATAAAATACCACTTTAAAACACAATTTTTATACACTTTGATTTTTTTGCCAGAAACCTTTGTGGACGCGCACACAACTCACCAAAGTCTCACCTTAATCGGATGAATGGTATAGGAACTCAGAGGTTCCGAACAGACTAACATTATTATACAGGTGATTTTTAAGTTGATTCTTTTTTTTTAACAGCGTGTAGAAATCAAATAGATGAACAAATATTTCAAGTAACTTTTTTATCAAAACTCAAAAATGAAAGAGAAACGGGCTTTCATAGTTTTATTAAATTTTGAGGTCGGTCCTGGCGTTATGTTATGTCACTATGGAAATATGTTATGTCATTATCAAGTATTCATAGAAATTGTTCAAAGTTGTCCCCGTTTGGCTGGGCACAAATATGCGTGCGCCGTAGCCATGCTTCTGTACATGCTTTATGGGTCTTCTGCGAATTATTTGCGTGTGTTAACCGGGCTTTTGAATTAATTAAATAAAATTTAAAAACTTTAGTTAAACTTTGAACGGCTGTCTATCTCTCTTATTTTTGGGTTTTGATAAAAAAGTTAGATACTTAAAATATTTGTTCGTCTATTTGATTTCTCCACGCTGTTAAAAATGACAATCAACTTATTGACGGAAACGGGACCACGCTCTCTTATGCTCCCTCTACGCCACCGCTCTCGACTTCCTTGTGTGTGCGCGCGCATACACTGTACACTCGTTCCTTCTCTGTGTGAGCTGTCATAACTCACGCAGAGACGCTGCGTACTACACATTTTTGATTAGTTACAGGGCTATATTTAGTCACTAGAATTTAGTTAGTGACAGGGCAAAATTTAGTTACAGGGTGAAATTTAGTTACCAGAACGTCGCTTAAATGTATGTTTCACATCTGCCAGGCGTCCCAAGACGGCTCTCTTTTTTTAAAGTTGGAATGCTTTTGTCGCCCAGCTGACCAGAATTTTTAAGTAATAAAGCAATTTGGACACTTACATTTAAAGCAGTGATTCCCAAAGTAATATCGACCCCCAGGGGTCGACGACAACTTGCAAGGGGAAAAAATTGGGGGTCCATGAAATGAAAATGGGGGTCAACGATAGTGAATCTCCTATAACAAAAAAAGAAACAAATTGGACATCGTTAACCGAAGAGATTTAAGATTAAATCTAACTAAATTGATTTCAAATGTTGAAAATTTATTATTAAAGCATCAGGTTCATCCATCATACTAAAATCATTTATTTTTTGCTTAGTTATTTTATGTAACAGAAATTAAATTTTAATTTAGTTCGTTTTAATTTGAATCTAATTAATGAATGTATTTCACACTACATTAAATTCACTACCGTTATAAATTTAAATCGTTCAAAGTGAGTAGCACTATACCGGTTGTCAAAAATACATTTGAAATTAATGAATTTGCAAAAAATCAATATCAGATAAGCAGGGGGTCTACCCAAAACCGAAAAACATGGCAAGTGGTCTACGAGACAAAATAGTTTGGGAACCTCTGATTTAAAGTAATTATGGTTACAAATTGAAATTCACGAACATTTTTGTTCAGCCCATTCACGTATTTTTTCATTTCACTGTATCTACATCAGATTTATTCGTACAAATAACATATACAATTGTATTGTTTCTAACAATATGTACCTACCTTGAGTGTAACGTTTTCTATTACTTTGAACGAGTGCAACAAATGTAAGAAGTTAAAAGGGTTTTTTTTTTTAATGTTTAAATTGTTCTGTAACAGGGTAGTTATCATACGAATGCATTTATGCAAGCTTTTATTCAACTTCATGTTTGTCAGTCAGTCCGTTTGGGTCAAATCTTGCAAATCGATTTTGAACCACTTCCACTTGAGCTATTGCTTTAAAATTTTGCATACTTATGTAGTATCGATGACAATGCAATAATCTTTTTAACAGGCGATGGTAGCGTACTGCGTTTGGGTTCGTTTTGGTCGGCAGAGGATTCATACACCCATGCCGTGTGCTTATATAGAGTAGATGACAGTGGCGGAAATCTAATCGAATTACCTATTGTAGGTCTGTCCGTAGACATAGGAAGTTGAAATTTGGCACACTTATAATATAGGGCATGGGACAGATCCTAACGGAGTCGGCTTTTTGAATTTTGGTCCCAGAGGGGAGCAAATCGAAAAAAAAAATGTTTCGTTTATATTTCGCTCAATTTAAATCAGATTGGTTCGAAACTTGTCTTAAACGAAAGAGGATAACATTTTACATAGATTTCGTATAACATAATTCGCGCAAATAGTTTTTTTATACATAAAAATCAGAAATAAACAGTGTATATAAATTCGATTTTGCCTAATACATTGCGCTCGTGGATCGGCTATCCTTTTCTCTTACACGTTGTGTTATGGACATTTAAAGATTGCGTATGTTCTGTCTTAAAATAAAAAGATTGCATTTGTTCAAAAACGGATGCGATTTCAAATATTAGTTAGTATTTTGACATTAATATTTTGTGAAATGCAACGCCTTCTAAATTCACAATTTGTTATTAAACCTATAAATAGCGATATCTAAACAATGTCAATGGTCCAGTGGTAGAATACTGATGTGCCATGCGGGTGGCTCGGGTTCGATTCCCGGCAGGTGCGCAACAAATGTTATTTTTATTTTTTTTAGAGTTGCAAATCACACGATTATTTTTATTTAATATTCATATTTTAGTATAAATAAAATTTTCCAATATTTTATATACAAATTAGTAAAACAATTATATGATACATAATAATTAGCGAAAATAGCTTCGTTCCAACCAGGTGTCCCAAGCTTTTTTTTTTTTATTTTAAAAGCAATTTACTTATACAATATGTTGAATGTTTTCAAATGAGTGTTGAATTTTTGTGCCGTCGTTGAAGTTGAAAGACAATTTGTGATTTACAAATGCTTTTTGTGGTTTTTGTAAAACTATATGCATGTTTGCAGATCTTCTTACAAAACTACTCTGTGAAAGTCTGCTGAAGCAACTTAACAAGTAACTAATAAGCAGTACGCATCTGTAGTATTGTAGTACTGCAGTCGTAACTTGTAATCGATATGTTTGTGAAACGCAAAGTGCTAAGTGCAAACCTCTCTACATGATATTACCACATGTTATGTTTCGTCCAATTTCATCTGATACTGGAAGTCGAACTAATTCTAGTTCTGCGTTTCGTAGCTTACTCAGGAGTAAAAGAAATTGTAGACTGATGCACACTGAAGCAAGGGCGTAGATATGGGGGGTAAAGGGGGTAACTTCCCTCCCAGGACCATAATAATAAAAAATAAAATTGAAAATATTACGAATACCTAACTAAAAAACAAAATTTAGACAAGATTGCCACAGTTGTTTTTTGTAACATAATTAGTTTGGGAATTAATATTTTCCTTGACACCTTCCTTCGTGAGAATTCTTGTTTTATATTAATAGAACTTTAAAAAAATATTTTTTTTATCCCCCCCCCCATTGTGGGTTGCACAAAACGTTGTCAAAAAATTTGATTTGACAATGCCCTTAGATTGTAACCATATGATTTTTCACTTTCCATACATCAGGAGCAGATGTATTCAAACTCCCTGTCATCTAGAACAGATTGTACTCACACAAAAATAAAATGATTGTTCTACATAGAAAAAGATCGCTTTTGACGTGATAACGTCTTATAAATTGATGAATCACCAATCTTATAAATTGATAAAACACCGGCTGCATGTTCGAAAAAGTGTAACGTAACGTTCCTAACGTTCCTAACGCGTAACGTTCCGCCTGACCCTGTGCGTGCTTTTTGCTAATTTCTCGCTCAATTTAAATCAGATCGGTTTGAAACCAGTCTTAAACGAAAGAGGAGAACATTTTACATAGATTTCGTATAACAGAATTTGCCTAAACAGTTTTTTTATACAAATTTATATAGAAAAATATTTTATACAAATTTATATAGAAAAATAGCTGTATAAATGCAATGTTGTGTAATGCATGGCGCGACGCGGTAGGTTGTCTTTGTTTGCCGTACATGGAAATTAGAAGCAAACGTATGTCTTGTCTTAACATGAAAACAGCTGCATTTCTAATGTTTAATTCAATTTTTTGACATTAATATATTGTGAAATGTAAAGCCTTCTAAGTTAAGTATTGGAATAACTAATTATTATTAGAACATAATACTTTGTAAGTTGCAAACGTCACTTTTGACATTTCTTATCATTCCGACACCAAGGATAAGCGGATTGAAACCAAATTTTGGGAGGTTTAGGTTATGTATTACGGAATACGTTATCACGTAAAACTATCGTCCGTAAACCGACTTTACAGACAACCAATTTTTAAGATAAACTTTGATCAAAAAGTGTAGAAAAATGTCGTGTCGAAGTGAAAATTATACAAAAAAAAATTACAAAATATGGTTTGAATCGATCAATTAATTATTTTTCGAGAAGGGTCGATTTAAAATGCTTTTCTTATGGAAAAATATGTGCAGTGGTCACAATCTAGGGTCATTGTCAAATAAGATTTTTTGACAATCCTTTCTGCAACTCTGCAACCCAAGGACTAATGTCGTAATACCATAGTATAAGGAGTCTACGGACAGTGGCCTCAGTCCTGTCAGTATACCGAAATCGCGCAGACGATCTGCGCTGGTTGTGTTAGTTTGCAGAGCTGGTAAAAAAAAACAACTGCCAGACAATTATTCTAATTTTTTGGCATGTTAGAAAATGCTGTCTGCCATGATGGTTTGAAGTGTGACGTCAGACTTGTAGTAAACATACGACCAACACACACGCGACTAAACACAAAGCGTGCCGTGTGTAAACGATACCGAGCTCTATTTTGCACTTGTTTGTATATACTACAAGAATGACGTCACAGCAGGTAAACATGGCGGATCGTGTTTTCGCGCTATTTTAGAAACTATTTTATCCTATAAATCGATCATTTAAGCGAAATAAAAATTTCAGGGAACAAAGACTACGATATGAACATTTTAAGACAATTTACAAATAAAAGTCAAATAGCTTATTATGTTCAAACCTAAACTGGACGAAGTAGAAGTGAATAAGAACAATAGTGGCTATGTAAAACAATGCTCCTGGGCATTCTACAGTAATGAGCTGTTAGTACATCGCCCACAACTCTGAACCCAGAATGATTTTGTTACTTTATTTGTACTGGAATTCTTTTCTCGCTGTATTTTACATTACTTCCTGTACCTCGCATAACACTAAAGTGGTTACGTATATTACGGCATAAAGACAAAAGTAAATTCTACTTTTACCGTTTCTGTGGATATTTATTACATAAATATTTGCTCTTTTAAAACAAACATGAACGTGGAATATTTTTAATATTTTGCATCAAACGAACTTTGCTTTTTATCGGTCGCTTTTTGTTACAATTTTTAAAAAGGACACAAAAACAGTATGCCGTAACAAAACAGAGAAAAGAGAATATAATCTGTAAAATTGCTTTGATTTTTTTCTCAATTAAATTTATGTTAGAATAAATTTTCAGTTATTGTACCGTATATAATAATAATGTTTTATTCTGGAATACTGTAAATACAGTGTAGAATGCGTCATATTATTAAAGTTAAATGGGTATTTATAAAAATCTATTTTAAAATAGTCATTTAAATTGTACAAAGTTTCTTCAATTAAAATGTTTTTAACATGTTTTTTTAGTTTAAGTGGATCTAAATTGAATACTTTATATGGTAATTTGTTGCAGATTTTTGTGATTATATTGTAAGTACCATTTTGTACAACAGAAAGATTAGAATTAATACCTACAAAATTATTATAGACCTCTATAAGTAAGAAAGGACCTTTCTGTACATCTATAAGCGAGAAACTCGGGTTAGTGAAAAACCTTCATAAACGAAAAAGAGTCGGTCCCTTGAACTCCCGCTTATCCGAGTATTTGTGTTTATATTTCATGACTCAAAACTTGTTATCTGTATAATACTTTAATAAAGGTCGCTACATACGAGGCTGGTATTGCAGCTAGATTCCTTGCTAGATATGGCTGTTACGTTTCAAGCGTGCTGTGGTGCTGGTCGCTGGATTATGTGTTCGCTTCACTCGATGCGTGCTTTGAAACTGGCTTTGTAGCTGATGGGTTTGGTGCCAGTTTGAATGTTAACAAAACTGAACGTTTATTGTGTCTGAACAGAACACTCATTTCGACGCCATGTTTGCTGTCGCGAGTGAACTACCTTAAAAATTTCCTGTAAAGTTTCACAGAAACTGGCCGTGTTCTATAGCCTACCGAGTTTCATAAAGCGTTACGGTCGTGCTTTTTAACATAGTTTTTTTTTTTTTTAAAGAACCCCCCTTGGCTTCAAGGACATAATCCCATGTGCCAGACACAATAAAAATAAGGATAAAACAAACATGGGATAAAGGGACCAACACCTTTTCTCGCCACAGGCCCGCACAGCATTAGGAACCATAAACAAACGCAGGACTCAGACCTTGGAAGAACATACAAAATGACTACTGTTAGTAAATTTCATATAGTGATATTATGTCTGGCACAATATTCATTTAATATTTCATATAATATTTCGAAACTACCTGTACTTAGAATATAACTTAAATTGAGAGGAAAATATAAACCTTTTTCTTGTAAGTGTTGCCATATTTCGTCCGGAGTATAATTTTGACATGATAGAAATATATGATTCAAATCAGCTATTGATGAGTTGTCGCAATTACAAATTTGGGAATTTACGACGCCTATTCTAAACAAATGAGATTGAAAGCAGCCGTGATTAAATCTCATACGGATTATCTGGGTAATACTCTTTCTTGGTTTATTATATTTTTTAAACCATGGTTGTTTTTTAATGATCGGTTGTTTAACATAGTTGATGCATACCGTTATGTCTGCGTTGGAGCCAACAAGAATTACATAATGGGTCTTTGAAGTTGCACCGATTATTATGTTTCACGTGCAATTTAACTTTGTGTGATGAGCCAACTAACCAACTGTTTGTACAAACAATGCATCCCCCGCCCCCGGTCTCCAAATATTACGTCTGTTGTCGTACATATTATGCTGTTTGTACAGTTGCGAAGTGCATCTTCGTGTATTGAGGACGGAAGCATGCATTATTGTTCTTCAATCGAATGTTACACAATAGCTATTATATTTCAGAACTATTAAAGTAAGAATGAACTGATTATTTGACTTTGCAACGGAGAGATGACGTAACTGTGCTCATTTCAACAAGCTTTTATTTAACTTGCAATGTTAATGTATGTTAGTTTGTTTGTTTAGGTCAAATCTTGCAAGCTTATTTAGCTAATAAACAATGAGAAAGATTTTTTAAATACTTGCAATATTATATCAAAGTCCGGCTAAATAGAGAAAGTCAACACTCTTGTAGTTTTGTTATTAAAAATATTAGCTCTCGCAGGTAGTCGATTCTGCGGTGCATTGTGCTATATATAAGAGAAATAAAAATTAACTGTCGTGGGCACTGTAGAGTAATGTAACTCAGCCAACGCGAAATTGGTTGTTTCGGGTTCAAGTTCCGACAGTGACATTTAAATTTTTCTTATATATAAGCCTTCTAAAAAAATATTATGACGATATTCGTTTAATATTATTATGCTTTCACTAATTCAGTGAAAATAATATAGGTACTGCAAATGGACTTAATCGTAATGATTATTATAAGCCTTTGATAAAGCTTATTTAGAATCACTCCGCATTATCCGATTGAGTTGAAATTTTGCATACGTATGTAGTTCCGATGACAATACAATATTATAATAGCTGACTGACCGGACCAGCTTTCGTCCGGATGCAAATGGCACTTTTAATAAAGCACACTAAAATCTTAAAAATATAAAATTATAAGTAAAAAACATTTTTACAAACAATGCTTTTATTTAAATGCTTTAAAAAGAAGAAATTAAATATTAAATTAAATCAAACCCAACCATTTATTACATTATACAATTTATACGATATAAAAGCTTGTCGCGAGATTTTCCAGTGTAAATAAACAAGAATACAATATATAACTTGATCTTGACACAAATAGTTCTAAGAAAAAATGTATGTATTCTATAATAGTATATTGTGCAACTAGTTCGGCAATCGACAATGCCGCATGAGTTGCACATACTACTTTTTATTACGAATTAAATTAAATTTTATTACGAATTAAAAAAAGAAATTTGAAGTAATAAAAATTAAAATTAAATCATTAAACAGTTGACAATTCAGTTAAATTGTTATTGTATTGGTAACTATGGTAACGCGGAATTTGCGTGCGGCATTCAATAATTTCATTGCGACAAATAAAGTTTCCGCACGCAAATGAAAATAGCTAGTTTTCAACCGTAACAGCGTGCGTAAACATACCACTTTTCCCGCATGAGTAATAAAAAATAAATTTATACACCAGAAAATCTCGCGACAAGCTTTTATATCATATAAATTGTATAATGTAATAAACGGTTCGGTTTGATTTAATTTAAAGCTTATTTTTTTCTTTTTACTAAACAATTTCCGGCATTGGGAACGCCATCTGATGAGCGTAACAGCAACACCCCCAAACCAGACTGAGCCTCAGCAACACGTGGCCGGGTATAGCTAGTTGTTTATAAAAACTAAACTACTGAACGAATTTCAGTGAATTTACACAAGGTGTTCTAGTCTGATAGTAAACAAAGTGAATAAAATATAAAACAACACGATCCGTCAAAAATTCTGATCTGTATAGCTCGGACGTACATACGTACAGACCAACCGACAACTGCTGTTTGTGATTTTCAATTACATATTTAAAGAGTAATTATGAACTCGAATCATTTTAGTCAAAATAAATTGTTTTTGCTTGATTAAAAAAAATTATTATTGAAAGCACAGTTTGGGTTTCGTAAAAACACATTTTATTGTTCATATATAAAATTGTACAGCACTTTCTGCGAATGCAAATATATAGCTCATTTTCATGTATGAGATGAGTTCAATTCGTGGCAGTCTCATGTGACGGAATATCTCTACGATGAGATTTTTGTAGTAAGAACAATAGACAATAGCTATAAACAAAAATGGATCGCTATAAACAAAAGTAGGTGCAATATCTCTATGCTGCAAAGAAACAAAACAATATCATAAAGGTATACGTTGTGTAATCGTACCAACCGTGTTTTTGCGTGAACAACAGTATAGAGTACTTTTATAAAAAACGTTTTTATCCCATAATCTAGATTAGCGTCCATACTTATGTCTTTGTCTATCAAACGGCTATCCATTTTGTAAAAACGGCTAAATTTACAATTGGACTGCGACATAACCACCATTTACCCGACACCCACGATCAAGATTCTCGAGTGTAGGTTTTTTTGTTAACAGCTAATTAAACCAATACATAGTAATAAGTAGGTTATGTTTCTAATGGCCATGTTCACTGAACGTAAGTAGTTATTTATTCGGTTCATTTGTTGTCTGAATAAATAGCGATAATTCAATTCACCAAACAATTATGTTTACTGCAGATCTAATCTATTCTGTCTTACTTCGAGAGTATAAATATTTATTCGCCTGATAAAATAATAATGGCCGCCACATAGATCATAATACCTAACCTATAAGCGTAGAGTATTATATCTACAGTTTGCTCTTGTGAATTTATTTATGTGTTGTTTATTAACCTTTTGTGAAGTGTATTATAGTTGTAAAACATTAAAGTTAGTGGAAGTTTTGTGTGCAATTGGCTTAAGAGAAAACATTATCATTTTGTGAAACTTTTTTGACGTTTGCACTAACGCCATCGGTTGGGTTGTCAAAAATTTGATTTGATAATGACAGATTACAGTTTCCATACACCAAGAGCAGTCTAATGTATTCAAATTCCCTGTCATCTAGATTCTAGAACATTAGATCGTACTCACACAAAAGCAAGTTATTGACATTATTGTTCTATATAGAAAAAGATCGCATAAATATGGCAGTTCAACATATACCCGTACTTCCACCATATAAATCTGCACTTCCACCATTATGTTTGTGAAAAATGAAATAATAAAATAAGCCGACTGTGCCATAAAGAAACTAACTAAAAGGATTAAAAAAAGTCGGAAAACCTTGTCAACGATTACAAATTAATTTACGATTTTATTTTCTTGTATTCATTCAACAAACTTCCGTATGATTATTAAAAAAAAAAGAGCAACTCCCGCAGTACGTGAACTTTGCTATTCGTCGCTATATTATAATATAAGTATATGTTACGGTTAATACAAGAAAGTAGTTTATTCGCGAATTAACCGGCTAATACCCGAATTAACCAACTTCAAGGATTGGTTAATTCGGGTAATTAGCCGATTAATTCGCGAATTAACTACTTTCTTGTATTAACCGTAACATATAGATACATATATTATATATATAATGGATTTTTTGTTAGGTAAGTATACTATGTATAGATGCGTTTTACTGCATAAACGGTCTCAGTAGGTCACGCAAAAACGTCACATTTGTTCGTAACGCCGACTCGCCGAGTAGCCACAAATTCACAAAACGCGCCTAAATAAGTTTTTACTAAACCAATCCACAAGTGGGGAATGATACTAATTTAGTTCAAAAATCATTTTTCAAAATTTTACAATATCTTTTCGTTTTGAGGTCCCCCGAATCCAAAAAATATATTTTTGGAAAAACTCTGTGCGTCTGTTAGTCTGTGAGTACGATAAAGATCAAACGGATGGACGGATTGAAACAAAATTTTGGTAGGATGTTTTATACGTAAATATGAAGAGCTCTATTGTTTTTGGGGAAAATTGGCGCATGCGCAAAAGAGATATGCTATAACGTTGTTTTTTATATAATAATGGTCTAATTTTCATAACGGTTTAATATTCTATTAATTTTTTCAATAGTTTAGTTAAAAAATTTTTTTCTCTAAGCTTACAGAAATATCAGCTTTTCTTTTGTTTTGTAGATAAAATATTTAAGTATGCTTTGATTAATTTTTACATGACGTGGAACATAATATTATGTAGGTAACCATGGCAACGAATAGCAAAATCATATTGAATACTATAGTCATTTCCGCGTCACCTCACGCGATATCAAAAATTTTAGTCTCTTTATTATACTATAATATCAAATATCAATATTTTTGAAGTTGTAATGACCCCGTCGCCCCATCGGCTGAAATTTTTAAAGGCTAGTTATATGTCTTTATTGCCTTCCGTAACCGATAAAAGTATGATTCGGATTTTCAATTTATTATTAAAAAATGAACTAAACACGTGAATTGGTACTAGATCTAAATAAACCTAACTGTGGGTGACCCCGAAAAAAAAAATAATAATAAAACAATCAAAATTTCCTTCTTATACTTCGTATACGGAACAGACTAGTATTTCACAGACTAGTATTGTGTTATAAATGTGCTCTACGTTTAAATGCCATTTCGGACATAAAATTCCCAAGGATGCCGAGGAGACAAGAGTGAAAACACCATCCCGGTCCTGACATTCGTCTAGCGTGTGCACTTCTACTCATTTTTTGTTTTAAATGTATCTACAAAAACGTAGTGGAAATCGACAAAAAAGAACCTTTTAGTTTTTTTGTTTCTTTTTTAAGATTTGATTACACGTTAAAGTTGTACATTCGAACTATCTTTTAGCGTTAACAAACTAGAAAAACAAGTATATACTTATGTTGTGCTAATGTTACGTTTCTTAATTGTATATAAACAATTTGAAAGTTTATTAATGGTTAAATTATCTAATTTTATATACAGTATGGTCACTTAAGTGTGCAACATATGGGAAAATTTTTAATTAAATGCACAACCAAAATACAAATATTGCCAAAAGTTGGTGCATGTCCGATAATCATTTTAGGTGCTCTTAGAATTGTTGAAACTCAATCAGCATACAGGGTGTTTAATATCGTTGCAACAAACATAAAGTTTGTGATTCTATAAAAAATTAAAAATCTAAGTTAATTTTACAAATATGCCTGAATTTGAACAAAGTTATGCGAAATTGATTTAATTTTGAATAATTTATTAGTGTGTTTAAGGTAAGTATAACAAAAAATTTTCAAAAAAATTATAAATTTAGGTTTTTCAAAAAGAAATTTTTTTTTCTTAGAAGGCCATGTTTTGGTATTTGGGCATAACTTTTAATTCTAAACAGCTTTTTCTTATAACATTTCGCTGAATTTTTTGAAATAAGGGCACTTTACTCTTGTACAATTTTTATATTTTTTGACCCACCCTGTATGCTGTTTGAGTCTCAACAATTCTAAGAGCACCTAAAATGATTATCGGACATGCACCAATTTTTGGCAATATTTGTATTATGGTTGTGCATTTAATTAAAAATTTTCCCATATGTTGTACACTTAAGTGACCACACTGTATAGTATAATTGACCGAGCGGGGTGGCGTAGCGGTGAGAGCACTAGACCCGCATTCGGCAGGTACCGGGTTCGAATCCCGGCAGAGGCAGATGTGGCTGGGAATTTTTCCTGCTGCCTCTCGCCAAGAAACGGTAATTCCTGTACCAGCCATCTTGTTAAGGTTTTCCATGGTTTCCCTCAACAATTCCAGATAAATATCGATATGGTTCCTTATTCAAGGCCATGGCCGATTACCTGTCAAACTCCTATGCTCAAAATTTGTCTACCTTATCCTAATGTCCTAAAATTCCTTCATTCGCCCATTGCTATTAATTAAGTTGAAGTTTAAAAATTGTAGAAAATAACGGGAAGTGCGGTGGATGGAAAATAGTAATGGTGCGAATGGCGTCTGTTATGACATAAAGTCGAGAAACGGACGTTAAACGCATTATTATTATTATTATTATTATTATTATTATTATTATTATTATTATTATTATTATTATTATTATTATTATCATTATTGTTATTATTATTATATAGAACTGCATGACAAATTTAATTTTTATGGAATAACGGTACGGAACACTCACAGCGCGAGTTCTACTCGCACTTGTCCGTCTGTGTTTTAGTATTATTGACTGTTCTCTCTTCTATGATAAAAAAAATGAGTTTATAGAAAAAAACACGTGGGTCATTTAAAAAGCCTGCGTGGGTCAATGTCTGACCCGCGTGTCATAGGTTCACCATCACTGCCCTAGAGCTTATGATCGCTTACTTCTGTTAAAATGTAATGTTTTGTTAGGGTAGGTGGCATAATATGACCACGGCTATCCTCAGATGAGAATATTTTCTAGTTTCATACTTTGAAGTAGTCGGGTTTTAGTTTTTATACTTTTTTATTAGAGTATAATACGCGCCACGAATCTAAAAGGCTCGGAAGTTAGATGCGATTGCAGGCTTGCGCTTGTACAGTCTGTTGAAAAACTACAAACTCGCAACTCAAACTAAAATAGCAATAACAACTTGACAATAGCGTACTCGACTGTACTTTAAAGCACGAAAGCGATAAGTGACAAAGGCAACGATCGATCACAACCAATCACCGACGAGCGCACGTTCCGTGCAGGTAGCTGGGAGGTGGTGGGAGTATCAACGGCTCTAAAATGTGCCTTTGCGACGCTGTTTATGACTAACTTTTGAACCTTTTGAGATCCGTGGCGCGTATTATAATATATTATAGACACTTGCAGATTGGAGCTCTAAATAAATCGTGTACTATATGATCGGTGAGAGACGTGTTATGTAAATTGATATCAAACGCATATTTAGCCGGGCGCGCACACGACTGTCACTTGTCACATTTGTAAACAAATGAATTTCATTTAAATAATTACATGTGATATATCTGTACATTGATTAATTAAGTGCAATTAATATGCCTTCAAGATTAACAAACTGATAATATTATGATGAATAATTTATTTAACAAACTGTTGTCCATTATTTTGAATTATTTATGTCCAAAGGAAGATGAATTGAAACGTCACATAAAATCTATACAGATAATGATGTAACGAATGCCAACTTTTCGACATTCGCGAATGCGAATATTCAGTTTTCAAATCTGGCGCCATTTGTTCAAGGTTAAAAGACAGCTGATTGTTTGCACACATTTGTAGTGGCTCTGGGTACTAGGTTGATTATTATCTATACAAATGTATACTAATATATAAAGCTTAAGAGTTTGTTTGTTTGTTTGAACGCGCTAATCTCAGGAACTACTAGTTCAAATTGAAAAAAAATTTTTTTTGTTGGATAGCCCATTTATCGAAGAAGGCTATAGGCTATATAAAATCAGGCTACGACCATTAGGAGCGGAGAATTAATGAAAAATATTGCAAAATGTATCTCAAAAATAAGCTTATATTCAGGTGAAATGCACTAACTAAATATAGTACTCATATTAGCGTTGTCAAAATACAACGCCGGTTAGCTCAATCGGTAGAGCACACGACTGTCAAAATCAGGGTCGTGGGTTCGAGCCCTACGTTGGGCGAATATATTTTTATTTTTTTTTTTATTGTCTACATTGCTTTCTTCTAAGGCTTACATTTAAATTTATTTTAATTTTATTTAATTAATATTACTTTCATATTTAAAAAAATATTTATTTATATTAATATTTGCATGAATTTTGCGAATACGAATGTCAAAAAATCTGCGAATACTCGTTACATCGCTAAAAACAGGTAGTTTGCATGATTCAAGTACTACAGTTTCGAATAAAAAGAAAGTTAAGAATTTATGTAAATTCACCGTCAATATTATTGTCAAAATCTCCACCTTCACCAATATTGTCGGTTGAATTTTAAAGGTTTAATAACATTGTCAATACTTTTTACATCATTGTCAATATTACTTGAGAGTGCCTATGAAAGATACAAGATCTAAAAAAATAAAAAATTTTTTTTTACTATGGGGTCATTTGTTAGCTGACATAAATTATGTTAATGTTAGATGAAATATTTTAAAATTATACGGGATACAAGGTTAAAATATTAAAACAATTTTTATTCACTAGAACACATTATTTATTGGTCAACTTTTCGGCAATATTTCTTGTCTTCTTCAGGACATTAAAAATCTTTAGTGAAAAGAAGAAGAAGACAAGAAATATTGCCGAAACGTTGACCAATAAATAATGTTCTAGGGAACAAAAATTGTTTTAATATTTTAGCCTTGTATCCCGTATAAATTTATCATACCATAATACCAAGGTGTATTATTTTATGAAGTATTTTATTCTAAAAATTTTGAGTATTTCATATTGTGGAATGTAATATATTTATACTACGAAAGTGATGTAACCGGAAGTATAAAGTCCTGTGTAACTTTGCTATACACGAAATTTAAATTAATATTCGCACAAAATGAATTTCCTACATTGTTATCAAAATACGGTTTATTATGTAGTACGTGAGAATTATTAGTGCGTTTTCCCATTGCCTAAATGACATCTTGAACGATTTTCTGGATATTCCTCGACAAAAGTGTCCGGAAATTTAGCAACATTAGTCGTTATTAGTGCAGGAGTGGCGAAACTTTCTACATTTACGTGCCAAGTTTAAATAAAAATTAGTGAAACCATGACGTGCCGATAAGCATCCAAAGAAATGTTGTTAAAAAATGAATCAAACGTAGATGAAAAGAATAATTTCGATAATACACTGAGCGCTATGAAACTTTTTTGTATTTGTTATTTGGCGATAGTCAATTTTTTTGATCTAGCATATTTTTAAGTATTTCGATTTTACACCTCTATCAATGCCGTGCCCAAAATAATCTGTCGCGTGCCACCTGTGGCATGCGTGCCATATGTTCTCTACCCCTGTATAATTCGTATATTTGCCAAAATATGGCACATTCACTGTCGATCGCAAAATATCTCTCCTGTTGGCAGTTCTTTAGAAATAGCTTAATTTATACTATTAACAGAGGTAAAATTTGTTTCTTTGTTGTAAGGGGTAATATCTGGAGCTACTGAACCGATTCTAAATACTTTTTCAGTACTTAATAAAAAGTACACTACCCCTGAGTGGCAAAGTCTATATTTTTTGACGTGATAACGTCTTATAAATTGATGAATCACCAATCTTATAAATTGATAAAACACCGACTGCATGTATGAAAAAGTGTAACGTAACGTTCCTAACGTTCCTAACGCGTAACGCGTAACGTTCCGCCTGACCCTGTGCGTGCTTTTTGCTAATTTCTCGCTCAATTTAAATCAGATCGGTTTGAAACCAGTCTTAAACGAAAGAGGAGAACATTTTACATAGATTTCGTATAACAGAATTTGCCTAAACAGTTTTTTTATACAAATTTATATAAAAAATAGCTGTATAAATGCAATGTTGTCTAATGCATGGCGCGACGCGGTCGGTTGTCTTTGTTTGCCGTACATGGAAATTAGAAGCAAACGTATGTCTTGTCTTAACATGAAAACGGCTGCATTTCTAATGTTTAATTCAATTTTTTGACATTAGTATATTGTGAAATGCAACGCCTTCTAAGTTAAGTATTGGAATAACTAATTATTATTAGAACATAATACTTTGTAAGTTGCAAACGTCACTTTTGACATTTCTTATCATTCCGACACCAAGGATAAGCGGATTGAAACCAAATTTTGGGAGGTTTAGGTTATGTATTACGGAATACGTTATCACGTAAAACTATCGTCCGTAAACCGACTTTACAGACAACCAATTTTTTTTTTGATAAAAATAAGTTTCAAGCTTAATTTATACTATTAACAGAGGTAAAATTTGTTTCTTTGTTGTAAGGGGTAATATCTGGAGCTACTGAACCGATTCTAAATACTTTTTCAGTACTTAATAAAAAGTACACTACCCCTGAGTGGCAAAGTCTATATTTTTTTTGATAAAAATAAGTTTCAAATTAATAAAAAAAAAATTCTATTGGTTAGAAGCTCAAGATTACAGAAAAAAATTTAAAAAAAAACTCACCAAAGCAGATTCATTACAGGCTGCTGTCTGAAACAAAAGACACATTTTCTGTTAATTTGTATTCTATAGAATTTTATGAAAATAATATATTACTAGAGTGACCTGTGCGAATTATTAGCACTAAATAAGTTTAATAATTATCACTTTACAAAATTATTTTTTTAATATGATTGCAGGTATTCAATTCGTTTCTAATTTTGCACACTGCTTATAACGTTCTTCTTTTTGTTGTATTACAATATGAAGCTCAGATGACAGATCGAAGAAATATTTTACTAAAATTGTCATATAGAGGCGCAAGTAGCAAAAGCGTTGAGCTAAGCCGTCAGATGGCATCATGCAGCATTGCTGTGACGTTGTTCAGCGTTGCTCGCTGTTTCAAAACTAAAGCCGACAGATGGCAGACGTTGTTCAGCGTTGCTGTTAATTAATTTACAAAAACAAACAATAATAAATTTTTTAGTTGTCGATGTCAGTAGAGCAAGCAATTATCTGTAAAATGATATATAATTAATTTATGTGGAGAAATTGTGTTTTTTTTCTAAAAAGGGAGGCAAACATCTTAACCTTAACGTAGTAAAGGCTCGCTTGAAACCTAGCAGCCAAATCTAGCTAGAAATCTAGCAGCAAAACCAGCCTCGTGTGCAGCGAGCTTTAGTCGATTCGTTACAACTTTCGACTTAGAACGATAGAATAGTATATTTAGAATGCACAAGGACGCGACACAAGAATGCATTCTGATAAAAAAACAAGAAAAGTAATAAAATGTAACCGTTGTTAAAACAAATGCGGAAAAGTGAATAATTGAGTTGTTCTTGCACTGAAAGTATCAGTAATTTAATTACAGATGATTTGTGCATGTCGCTTCGTACCGTCGAGAAACTTTACTTGTTCACTTTGAGAATGAAATGTTTTATCATATTGTTTTAAAATCAACAAACTTAATTGAACTTTGTCTCGGAAATATTTCCAGTATTTCAATTACATTTTACATAAATTTATAGAGGAAGAACATTTTCAGAAAACTGAATTATAGTGAAAAAACTCGACCTGTCTACAAATTATCGCGTTCGATTTAAAAATGAATATTGGAACAGCTTTCATACCCTATATTATTAAACGAACTAATCTTGTACATCTACTTATCTGCCTATGTACCTATCTATGTCCCTAAATATTTTCTCGGAAACGGCTCTATTGATTTGGATGAAATTTACTGAAAAGGGATTTTGGGGGGCAAAAAATCGTTTTAGCTAGGTTTCATCTCTCGAAAAAATCGTTTTCTTACAAATTTTATCATTATAAAAATCAATTTTTTGACGTATGGAAATACTTAAATATTGTAAGTAGATTTTGGAATTTTATACAAACAATGGGCGTGTTTGGCCGAAGTAAGTACTTACTAAACTTGTAAGCCAGTTAGCATAAAAAATTAAAATCTTACAAGCTGACTATAACGCTTTTCGGCCAGAACAGACTTACTGGCTTGACATAACTCAAAACACTGGTTTACGTTATATCCCGTACATAACCTCATAGACTGAATATAATTGACAGTACTAAGTTTATCAATATAATTTAATTCACGTAAATAGTTGCAAATGGATAAATGACAGGTTTTGTTTACATCAACAATATGCAAAACGGCGTCTTATATTAAGCCATGCTTACTGCGTTAGCACTTATTTTGTGTTCCGGCCGAAAATTTTATAAGCATAGTGAGTGACTTACTAAATTTAGTAAGTACTTACTTCGGCCAAACACGCCCATTGAAACAATTGTTTTCAAAATATTATGACAGTTAATCTTTAATTACTATCCAAGTGAGACTTAAAATAAATACGTATTTGAAAGACAGTTAAAAACAATTATTATTATAGGTGAATAATTTTAATAAATAAATTTTTAACCTAAATTTGAAGCGAAAGATGCAATATGATAGATTCGAATTATAATTATTATATGTAGAAGATAGGAGAAATAGAACATAAATTATATATTACCAAGGAGTTAAAAGATTAATAATACGAATATAATTAATGCTGCCTTATACCGTGTTGATACTAATTGATAGTGTTTTATCCTTGATCCCCGCGGCGACACAAGTCTGACAAAAGCTTACCACAGCATATCAGTATTTTATTTAACTTTCCGAGCAAAGCTCGGTCACCCAAGTACTGTTGTTATAAGTAAGTCTATTAATGGCAATGTTCCTAAAAGAAAATGCACCAACTTCATGCAATGTGTTAAAGTTTTCAGTTATGTATTGGTGTTTACTTTTTAACATTTTTATAATACAGTTTCATGTATAGCGTTCAAGGTTTTTAATATGCATTTTAATAGGCATTCGTTAGGTATATAATAAACTGGCGGCCCGGTTAACGGGCTAATTCGCCTGCATTTGTTATAGAGTGCCTATTGATACCATGTCGATCAAAATAGCTTTGCAAGTGTCACCACCATAATTATTTTGTTGCGAGTAATTTTTAAATCTGTGATATCTTCAAAGATCTTCATTTAAATAATACGGTGTAAAGGTCAATTTTAATCTAAATTAAATGTGCAAGATAACTAGCATATTTAATTGGATAAGGCTTAATACCATGTCGATCTAAATAGTTTCGCAAATAACTATTATTTTTTATAAAACTTTTGAAAGATAAAAATGGTTATTGTAGGTCATTCTTAGAAGATAAGACATACGCTATTAGGAACTTTTCTGTAGATCTTTTTAAGACCTACATTTTGTAGTACATTAATTTGATGTGTCTCTTATCTTCAAGCGTCCTAAAAGTGTCTATTTACGATTTAATTATAGAACATCAATATTTCTTTACTATCTTTGACTTTAATATGAATGTATTATACTGTAACAAAACTGTTCTAGTCTGTAGTGGAAATTATTTATTTACAACAATAAACGTTTAATAAAATAGTTAGACATACAACGAAAGCGTATTTCTTTAACTCTTTAACAAACAGTAATAATAAAGTTAACAGAAACTTAAACATAAAATTATGTACACAAAATATTTACAACACACAAACACACCGAAGTTTATCTAGTACTATACTTATTCGCACTTATCTATTAACTATATACACACGATTATTTACAACACAGAAGCTATTTATGTAAAACCAGATTATATAATTGCACTCAATGGTTCACACAGCTCATTTATCTTCTATCTTAGCAGTTACTTCGGCCTTGCTGTACTGACTGAACAATTTATTTCACAGTTGTCTGTAATTCACTGTGTGTACGCGCTGCAACTAACCAACTGACTGACTGACCACTCCACTCGCATTTTATAGCTTCGTCCCCCACCTGTCGAATGTTCTAGAAAAGGCCTAGGCAAATGGCGGCCCGCAGCACAATTTTGTCCGGTCCATTTTATAAATTTTAGAAAAATAGTAAAGAAATAGCAAGGGCGCCAGAACAGACGAAAAGGAGCTTTTTCTTTATTTTTTTTTTGCTCTCCAAATGCGGAAATAGAATGTGAGGACCTTTTTTTTTGCTCTGCAAATTTTTGGCCCGCGGTCAAATTTTCATCAGCTATACGGCCCGCGGTCGAATTCTCATCAGCTATGTGGCCCGGCGATCAAAAGATTTGCCCGCCCCTGTTCTAGAAGCATCTCAACCATTCTTTACATGCATTGTCTTCTCCAGGCAATTCTACAGAATCCATAGTCGTCCTAACAGGGAGCACGCAACAATACACATAAACTTTCCGGAAGAAATTCTCGAAATTATGGTAAAAACCGCGTCAAAATCTATTGTGTGGTTTAGAAGAACTAAGCAAACAAACAGAGAGATAATAATCTATTCTGTCTAATAAAAGTGGTTAATGACCGACGGATTATTGAGAATCGCTGATTTACGCTAATTAGTTGAATAAAATGACGATGAAGGCTTTAATTACTAGTATAATTCTTAGCGTTACTTGTTTTTTCATGCTGTTTTATTTTCGTTTCAGAAACAAAAATGCAACAACTACAATGGCAACAAAGAAGTTGGTTGTTCACAATAATACTGGCAGCTTCATGCGCTTCAAATGTTTGGGGAAACGAAGTGGTCGCGTCTTCTGATGCGAGCAAACAAGCGTCAGATGAGGTGAGAGCGTCGGCAGCGTTGGCGACGTTATCAGCTCAACACGCGTCACCGAATTTTTCACCAGGTAAAGCGTAAACAATTATTACGACAAAACAATCTACTGTTTATTTAGTTACTCAACAAACCCGGGATTCAGACAAATATTGTGCACGATTAAGATAAAATACAAAACAAAAAAAGAATAAAGATTAAGGTGCTGTAATGAGTATATAGACTAGAGTTGGGTAGTTCCGACTAAATTTCGGATTGGACATGGAACGATTCCGGAGCTCAAAAGAACTAGAAAATAACAATAATTCCATACGCTACAAAAAAATGTTAAAAATCCTTTTCAATGAATATTAATTAACGACTGCTTGGACTTTTAAAAGGTCTGTGCATGAAAAGGATTTTCAGCAATTTTTTGCAGCGTATGACATTATTGTTATTTTCATGAGGTTTGTGGGGTAGCTAAATAGGGGTTAATTTAATCGAAATCGGATGGCATTGATACACACCATTATTTGTATTTAGGACAGTGTAAATTTCGAATGCCATCCGATTTGAACAATTTTTAGTGTTTTTTTACTAATTGTTGAAACAGTCGAAAAAAACGGTTTTCCGGCGACTTTGAGGGGTTGTTTCTTCGAAACTGCCCATCAGGATCGGATAGCAATTTTTTCCCAACGTTTAGTGGTGTCAATAAGTATATGCTCACTAATTTTGAAGCGGTTGCCTTTTCACTTTTTTTTTAATTCGCTAGTGCAAAAACGGCCCGCGTGTTTCGGCTGGCAAAAAAATTTATTATATAATTAGGGTATTTCCTTCAATGCTACCGCATTTTTATCCTGTAGCCTTTTCAAAATTTTTTGATTTTGCCCCACCCCCATATCGCCGCCCCTGTCCATTTGGGGTCACTTTGGCCGCTACCAGGGGGGCTCTGTACCATTCAAAGGCCCAGATTACCACTCGCCATCCGGTTGCCTATCCGACACCGGATTGACGTGCCACTGCTTTGAATATATGTAACAGAAAGTAAATTTTAATTTGATTCGTTTAATTTGAACTAATTAATAAATGTATAAAACTAAACATTTCACACTACATTTCACAACCGTTATAAATTTAAATCGTTTAAAGTGAGTAACACTATACCGGTTGTCAAAAATACATTAGAAATTAATCAATTTGCAAAAAATCAATATCAGATAAGTAGGGGGTCTACCCAAAATCGAAAAACATGGCAAGTAGTCTACGAGACAAAAAAGTTTGGGGACCTCTGGGCTAATACGATCAAGGAGATATACAAATAAAGCTGTAATATAAGTGCACCGAATACTCCATTTAGTATGATTTTTATTTACATGATACGAAATTCAAATGGGTCGTTTTCTGGATCAATTGAAGAAGAAACGAAATAAAACATTATTTATCTTTTTATTTTTGAATCCTTAGCTTATAATAAGTCAATCAGATCCTGGCAATTTGTAATCGCTAAAAGACAGGTGACTAAAGATTTGGAAAATAGATTATATGATCATCTGACAATAAAAAGATCTCATGGGCACGATAGGCTAAACAATTTTCCCGCATAAATCGAGGGTTAGATCCCTTGTAAAAAAAATACGTTATATAATTTTCCTCTCTACGTATTTAATAAATCGTATTTTTTATTATCAGGTATTGAAGATGTAGCTTTTACTGACACCGGGACGCATGGAGATTTTGAAAAACGCGCCCCGATGGGTTTCCAGGGCATGCGTGGTAAGAAGTATTTTCAACAACAGTATGATAACATGCTGTTACAAAATGAATATTTAAAGCGTGCTCCTATGGGTTTCCAAGGAATGAGGGGCAAAAAAGATTTGGAAGTGCTAAACGTTGGCGACAGTCCTTACAAGAGAGCACCCGTGGGATTCCATGGAATGCGCGGGAAAAAAGAATACGGTGACGCGGATGATGCAACTAAACTGGAACAGTTACAAAACGATAATTTCTATAGCGAAAATTTCAAACATGTATTCTCTCCCAACGACGTCATTGGAAGAAACTTGTATTTTGATGAATATGAAAAAAGAGCTCCGATGGGTTTTCAGGGAATGCGAGGCAAAAAAGATGACTATTTGGATGAAGACAAACGAAGCCCACAAAACGGATTTTTTGGGATGAGAGGCAAAAAGCAACCGGCATCTTCTGGTGCAGGTTTCTTTGGAATGAGAGGTAAAAAATTTCCGTACGAAAATAAATTTATTGGCAAGTTTGTCGGTGTCAGAGGTAAAAAAACGTTAAGCGAAAATGATAATGTGTTGTCAGAAAATGACTTAAAATATTTCAACGACCTGGTAAATGAAGCAGAAAAAGAAAGAAGGACCGAAGATATTAACAAGATGATGTTGTTATTATCTCAAAATAATGAAAATAATGATTTATCGCCGTTTGAAAAAAGAAAAGCGCCGGATGGGTTTTTCGGCATGAGAGGAAAACGAAGTTATATTAGTTATTAATGCAGGTCAGTTTCTTTTTAATTTTAATCCCTATAATCAATAATACCCTATAAAATTCTTTCTATATGTGCGTGTTTGAACTTAAAAAACCATTTGATGAATTTTGATAAAACTTCTTAAAATATGTTTCTTATGGTTCCAGAAGTGTTATAGGCTATGTTTTACCATTCCAACCCACAAGTAGGGAATGGTACTAGTTTAGGTCAAAAATCACTTTTCAAAAATTTTAGAATATCTTTCCGTTTCGTAGTCCCTCGAATCAAAAAAAAAAACATATTTTTGGAAAAACTCTGTGCGTCTGTTAGCTGTGAACACGATACAGGTCAAACGGATGAGCGGATTGAAACCAAATTTTGGGAGGATGTTTGATATGCAAATATGAAGAGTCCTGTTTTTTTTTTGGAGAAAATCGGCGCATGTGCAGAAAAGATATATGCTAAAACGGTGTTTTTTATATAATAATGGTATACTTTTCATAACGGATTATTATTCTATTTATTTTTTCAAGAAAGTTTAGTTAATTTTTTTTTCTAAACATTATAGTTTCAGAAATATTTTGAAAATAAATAAAAATCAGCCGCTCTTTTGCTTTATGGATCTGTCAGAAATTAACTAGTCCAGCATGCTTTCATTAATTTTTACATGACGTGGAACATAATTATTATGTAGGATTGTAGGTAACCATGGCAATGAATAGCAAATATCATATTGAATACTAACCATTACCCGCGTCACCTCACGCGATATCAGAAGATTTATTTTCTTTATTATACCTAATCAAATATCGACATTTTTGAAGTTGGAATGATCCCGTCGCCCAATTGACTGAAATTTTTTTCACTATTTTAATTTATTTTTTTACATATATACGTCTATACAAAGACCGGTATTCCCTCTTCTCCTGTGTCTGTGTTACCGGTAAAAATAAGACTTTTGACTTCACACAACGTTCAGTGTACAAATGCTCCTATAGATAGAGTTTTGTTGACTTTCACGAATGGCGGTAAAAAATATATGGACTGGCTTTAGATCATATAATTTATTATGATTTCATAACAGGGGGGTGCTATTCTCGGGCAAAGTCAGAATAATATGGCTACATTAAAAAAGTCCGTGACAATCTAATATGTCTATCTTTAATAGTCAATCCACAAGTTCGGGCGAATCCGGACCGGGTTGCTAGTTAAGCAAAAAAGTGAAAATTGTGGTTGATGTTTTTAAGCCATCAATTACTTTGTATTTTTAAATACGTATTTTAAATAAATCTAGTCGATTTCAATTTTCAATACATCTGATAGCAATGTATTCAATCTTAAAAGTTAAACTTGAATTGTCAGACAAAACTAATTCTTTAGTAATAAAAATAATAACGAATTCATCTTTATTTGTTACTGTAGACACAGACTTCAACAGTATTTCTTATTTTCTACGTAAAAAATCAAACAAAAAAATTACCCACCCTAAATCACTGTGAAAAGATATCTGTACGAAGATACAATCAGATATCACGTTGGCTTGTTTCTGTGCTATTGCTCCCTAGGCGCCATTTAACTCCACCTATAGTGTTCGGAGGTTTTCAAAGGACAGTATTATATACCAAGCTCGCTCAAAACATTGCTTAAGTAAACCGAAACAGTGTTATACGAAACACTACAATAAACGCTGGCTACCTAATAAGGTTTTTCGCATACTCCTCTACAAATAAAGTAAAAAAACGAGTGTGCTTTAGACCACACGACTGAAGTAAAACTTGCCACAATTTGTTATTATTCATCCGAAAATACACAAAATAAGAACTTTAAAATGATTTTACAATTTTATTTACTTTAAACGAATATTTAATGTATTGAACAAAATATTAATTTATAAAATTGTTCAAGAACGAAATGAACAGTCTAATGTAAGAAGAAAGAAATATAAACATAAAGATAATGAAAACAAAAGTAATACATTGCATTTACTTAGCTCTCGTTGGATTTTAAGCGTAAATCTTTATGAAATATTATTTAAAGTAGGTTTATAAAACTTTTTTCTGTCACCCGATGGCGCCACTGGCAAGTAAAGAATGTGTCATTCTATTGTTAGTACCGCTTATATTTTCGGCCACCTGATGGCGCCACTAGCCAGTGAAGTATTTGTCATTTTCTTTCTATCTTCACTAACTTATATCTCCCTCTCAACTTCCGTTCGCCTCGCCCGATCACACTTCCGTAAATCTCTCGTCGGGCATTCAGCAGCTTACTCCCTAAGTCAAGCGTGCGTAAAGAAGTTTTACTTCAAAAAACCTTTTAAAAATGCTCACATTATTAAAACAACGACGGATTTAAACGTTGTAACAGAAAAATGATTTTAAACCCCCCCCCCCCCGAATTAAAGGAGGCAAGTAACCAAAGAAAATCCGTCGGGGCCTGCCATTCCCTGCCCTGAAATGAACTAAAACATTGCAATTATGTGACTGATTGAAATTACGTTGGGCACGTAGGGCAGCGAATGGCTGCCCCCGATGAATTTTCTTTGGTTACTTACTAGCGCCTAAAATAAATTTCAATGGTAATTTACTATTAGTAACTATAGTAGCATATGGGGATCCTTTATATGGATTACTCTATCTGGCGGCGAAACTTACAACTATAATCAGAGAAACATGATTATGAATCGTACTGTGAATCGGTACTGATAATTATGAATTTTATTATTATAATAATAAAAAGCGTTGAATAAATTAATATACCAGGTGAGGCAAAAGTCCCGGAACGGTTGAATATCTCGCATACTACGCATCATATAAAAAAAAAAAAAATACGGGTCAAATATTTTTCGCAAAACTATTTTTTGATACCACACATGACTCCCCACCCCCCACCCAGTTGGTGGGGGGAGGGGCAACTTTAAAATTTTAAATAGGAACCCCTATTTTTTATTGCAGATTCGGATTCTACGGGAAAAATTACATCAATTGTATGTAATTTTTTTTTTATTTTAATATTACTATCAATACAACAAATTAAATTCACCCTTCACTAAATAAATCCATATCTACAAACTAACGTTTTCATAAAATTTTTAAGTCTGGTCCTGTCGGGCCGATTTTAATAAAATTTTGGTAGCACATTTTAATCATTACTAAAGGGTTAAATTTCAATTTTGAAACGATTCGGAGAAATTTTTTGGTATTTTCGGGCCCAAAAATATTTTTCAACCCCTAAAACCCACGGGAAAAATTACATCAATTGTATGTAATTTTTCCCGTAGAATCCGAATCTGCGATAAAAAATAGGGGTTCCTATTTAAAATTTTAAAGTTGCCCCTCCCCCCACCAACTGGGTGGGGGGTGGGAAGTCATGTGTGGTATCAAAAAATAGTTTTGCGAAAAATATTTGACACGTATTTTTTTTTTTGATATGATGCGTAGTATGCGAGATATTCAACCGTTCCGGGATTTTTGACTCACCGGTATGACTTATTATGGAACCTGCGAAGTTTTCAAACTCGTACAAACACAAATAAAAAGTTAGTAAAAGGTTGTAAAAGTACCGTCATTTCAATGCAGATAATTAATTAGTTATTTTACCAAGTATTAGTCTTAATATTGAAAACTTAATTTATTAATTGAATAGTTATTATTATTAAATAACGTTATTAAGAATTTTGATAGAAAAAAATTAAGTTGAAAATATTGAAAGATCACTATTTTTAGGTTGTGAACTTACCTGTTGCAATACAGTAATGTTTCAATAATATGTTTGCAACGTTCATCAACTTACACTGCATTGATATAATATATCTTTATTTATACCATTTTTATTTCATGTGGATTTTTCTTTAAATCGGAAGTTTGTAAACAGAAAGCATTAAAATTCACCTTACTTGAAGGTTCTGTTTCAATTGAATTTTTGCCTAATTTTATGATATGGCCGGCGTTATATATACGTTTTTCTTTTTCGCTGATTTGTATCAGCCCAATTACATATTATGCTGACACTTATCATTTCATTGCACTTAAAAAAATTCACAATTGCACTGTATACTATACAGTAACCATTTTAACTATGGGAAATGATACCCCATCGTCGCCATGTTTTTAAAGCTCCACCCATTTGAAGGAACCCAATAATGCGTAAAAATCAACAACGATTATAAATAATTTAAAATTATTTCGAATCAATTAATAATATGAATAATTCATTAATATTTGAATATAAACAACTATAAAATGTAAATTAGTAGTATTTTTTGTATATTATGTTAATAATTTAATAGTAGCTGTATATGTTTTCATTTCACGATGTAGTCATTGAACCCAAAATACCATATAATTTTTTGTTCAAACTGTGTAAAACAAAACAGATGTGAAACATAAGAATGCGTTCACACAAATCAAGCCTCGTGAACGGAGGATTATGTTTCTTTATCCGTACTATTATTTCCGATTTAACCATTCGAGACTTTGCATCTCACTTCATCTCATTTAGCTGCTATCTCCGTGAATTCTCCGTCTCGCTCGCACATTCATGTTGAGAATAGAGATTTTAGATATTCATGTTTCATGCGCAGTTCAGGATGATATGCTTTTGTTATCGGAAGTTCACGTGATCAAGACCCACCGCGAGGCGAAACAAAAACAGTGATTATATAGTAAGCTGTGCTTGAAAACCAAATGAACGTTTTATAATGAGAATCAACTTTTTTGCTTGACTGAATTAATAATTTTCATTTTCTCTTCGTACAATTTCAAAATTCAATTCAACTTAAAATAATAAGGTTTTTTAGAAATTTAAATTTTACTAAAAACGTACGCACATACGTAAAAACAGGCCACCTTCGCATTAGAATTGTGTGTTTTGTTATTTAAAGAAAAAAAAACTGAAATATAGAAATTATGCCAGGTTCCTTGCCTACATGTTATTAGCAAAGTTTTGATAAGCACGCAGAAAAATATTAACAGACCAAAGGTAAATTTTCATTAAGATAATACGAGCACCAAGGCAATTTTAAATAAAACGCTTTATTTTTTTTTATATGAAGTTGGGCTAAGTCTAAACCAATTATGAAAATTTTAGGGGGGGTTTCCCGATTATTCAAGCAAATAAATGATTTCAAAAGTAGGCATGTTTAACATTGACTTTATTGTAAAACGGTAGATGGATGATATGTTTTCATTGATTTCTCCGAAACTAGTCGGTGGAAATTAAAAAAAAACTATTTAAATTAAAGTTAAAACCTTAATAAATTATTGAAAACAAAAAAAAACCGTTGTGCCCGACTAATTAAAAAGATATTTAATCTTTTTAATTAAATATCTTTTTAATTAGTCGGGCACAACGGGTTTTTTTTTGTTTTCAATAATTTATTAAGGTTTTAACTTTAATTTAAATAGTTTTTTTTTTAATTTCCACCGACTAGTTTTGGAGAAATCAATGAAAACGTCATATCATCCATCTAACGTTTTACCATAAAGCCAATGTTAAATATAAAAAAAATCAAGCCTTTTATTTAAAATTACCTTGGTGCTCGTACTACCTTAAAGAACTGAGCAACATTGAGGCCCTTGATGAAATAGTATATTACACCACAGGGGTCGAAATGATGTCCTCGGCTCACCTCGGGCATCATGGCGCGCAGTGGAAGGATATCAAACTTTCGGCCAGTGTTGTGTAAATATACTAGTTTTATTCATATCTCGATCGTCAGTACATTTATTAAATACGTTAATTAATTAACGACTTATTAATTCCATAAAAACACAGATAAATTCCAAACAAGCAGCTTTGAGGTCATACGTAAAAACACGAATGACAGCTGTTCGCGACTACTAGCTAAAATGTAGTAGGGTTGGTATATTGAAACGACATCTAACCAACAGTCGATAGGCAATTTTTCTTTAATGCCGCCTGAACGTATATACTTCCCGCATCAGTGCGTGTAAACCCACCAATGCGTAAATGTTAGATTTTCTGCCTTACAATTGATGCCGAAAGTACGTACTTTCGATTGAGGTATTAAGAAAATTCTTTTTTAGTTCATTTTTTCTAGTTTGCTTATAGGTGTAAAAAAGAAAATAAAAATTTTCATTAAGAAAAACCAATAAGATCTATTTCATGAACAATATAAATCACAAGATTTCCTCTGCCATTACAGACAATACATCCAACATAACATAATAAAATGCTGCCAACCTGGTCATAATAATAAAAACATAGATATCCTTCCTTATATATTGTCTTAGGTATTTTCTTTATAGTTAATTGAGGCTATTAACGAACTTTTATTGTACCTTAACGGATAAATTGAAGCATCACCGAAGCATTATTCGCTCTTTAAAATATTATTGGTTTATTGTTGCAACAAACTATTTTAAAAAATAATTCCTCTATAAAATACAGTGTAACCTCTATATAGCGTACTTCTATTAAATGAAAAACTCCTTAAAACGTAAAAATTGCTAAGGTTTCTTTGGTTTACATTGTTACCCATATATTGAAACACTCTATACGTATAGCGTAACAATCACTCTCAATAACGAAATAATACGTCTTTATTTAGACTCCAACAATGAGATTCTTAAAAACGTGTTCATTGTTGTAAAAAGATACAATTAAAATACTAGCATAGTAAAAAACGGCAAAGTTAACACTTAATTTAGTCAAAATTAAAACCACTTATTCGTAAAATTATATTGTTTTCGTTTACTCTCCGTTTAACGAAAACTCTTTATAACGCAATAAAATACCCGGTCCCTTCAATTTCGCTATATATAGTTTACACTGTATATGAAAATAATACCTTTTCCTTATTACATATCAGGTATCCGCGTGAAAACTTTCCACGCGTTTCATTTTCATTTTTGTGTTAGAAATTGGAAACTTTTGGGGTTAGATAATGCGATAAGGGAATAAACCCGACATAAATATTGAAAAAAGCGCCGTCTCCAACTGTTCTAGGCACATACAACCTTGTCATTTTAAGGAGCACCCTATATATTTTTTCTGACTTATTCAGAAAAAGTCCCTCTTTTTAAGGATACTTCGTGTAATCGATTAAACATACAAAAAAACACCGCCCCCTGCGCGGGGGTGGGGATGACTGATTTTTTTAATGATTAAAGGGGGCGGTGGTTTTTTTATGTTTAATCAATGACTGTTCCCAAAACAAACAACACTTAGATACCTCCATATAATGAAAACTGTAAAAGTTATTCAAGGTGTTCCTTTAAAATGGGACACGGTGTATTTGTTGCCAAAAAATTAATTAAATTAAATGAATTAACTTTGCGTAAAAATAGTAAAATAAAGCATAGCCTATGATACTTCTGGAATCACGAAAAGTTTCAAACTAATATTTTGTCAACTATAAAACATATAATAAAGAATAGATTTCCGAATACAAATTCCTTTGTCCTGTTATTTGAGTCAGTAACCATAATCTATGAATTGTTATACAGTAAACCCTCGTTAACACGAACACGGTTAACACGAATTTCGGTTTAACGCGAACAAAAATTTGCTCTCGACAATGGTCACATAAGCTTTAATGTAATTATGTTCGGTTAACACGAACCCTCGTTAATACGAACTTCGAACAACTTTTTCGTCCCTTCACGGTTAATTATCGGATAATACGAACTACAAAAATTCTCAAATCATATATTTTAATCATTTTGGTCAATGAATATACAATACAACTAAAAGAAAAGATTCGCTTAAGGGATTACAAAAGTAATTAACTCACATTCTAAAAATAGACAAAGGATTGAGAGATTAAAAATTCACTCGAAATCCTATAAATAGAAACATATATACCTCAAAAATTTTCCCCTCTTATTTATTGAAAAGGTTGTAAACTAATTAACAAAGGCAAAGGCTTCTTAACAATTTATAATAAATAATTATTCAATGTTTACTTAAAATAAATCATGATTTGACACTTAAAAAATGACTGTATTTTATGCCATACTCGGTTTACACGAACTCCCACATAACACGAACTTTTTGCCTGATTTTTACGAGTTCGTGTTAACGAGGTTTTACTGTATAAAGATTCTATAAGCAAAGCTTTCTATTCATAATAATGTATTTTAATAAAATGCACAACTACACGGCATTTTTAGCTATTACAAAATAAACAATAACATTATTTCAGAGTTAGTCAAACTAAACTTTTTCCATTTAGAAAGTTGTTAAGTGTCCGTAAATAAGTTATATATGAACTTTATAGTATATTTATTTTGACGTGTTATGCTTCAAATGTATTTTATATTTTACTTTTCCTTTCAGGGTGCTAACTACTAAATACCTGAAAACTTCATGGTAAAGGAATTTCAAAACCCTATTTCAAGACAACTTCGTTATTTTCTTCATGTTCTCTCTCTCTCTCTTCTCTCTCTGTCTGTCTTTATTTACGCTAGCAAGAAGGATGCAGTTCAAATTCACCACGGACACTATATATTGTATACATGTTATTTTTATATTATAATTTTAAATTTAATAAGTAGATAGCGTTTCAAATGTACAGATTGTCCTCGAATGTCTGATGTTATGTTGTAAGAAAAATATATTATTAATGTTTCTGTATTTTTAGCCAATTGAACAAAATATTTTATCGTATTTTATACATCAGTGTTTTTTGAGACACGGTTATATATTTTTATGTACCGTAGCCAAGTAGTAGTGTTTGCAAATTATTTTCATAAAATGCAGTAATATTTCAAACTCAGACCGTACAAAAGTCTATACCTAGGTACTGGACAACACTGCCAAAATTAAATTATTGTAGGTATTTAGCAGATATCGTGATGAAAAACATCGAATCGGTGGGGCAGACTAATTCAATTTTTTTTAATCATTTTTTGCTGTCAGTTTCTAGAATACGGCTCAACACTACTTGGCGAAATCTATACAAATTATAGCGAAGTATCAATTATTTACAATACCCATCGTCTGCCTTGCAAATTATTTTTTGAATACCCGGCAGATCTTCATATTTGAACATTTATTAATTTGATAAAAAAAAATTACAGGACAGTTGCTAATAATTGCAAATAAAATTGGTACTTATTTATAATCTGCTCAAATTTCATCGAATATAGTATTAAGCCATATTCAAGATACTGACAGCAAAAAATGAAGAGCCAAAAATTTAATTAGATTGTCACTGACTTGATATCTTTCATCATATTATTTGCTATATTCAATAATAAAATTTTAGTATGTTGTACAGACGTACAGTAGACTTTTGTACTGTTACAATATTAGTCACCGATTATTTTTTAAAAAGATCCTGCACAAAATCAGTGGAGGCCAGGGTGACAATTTTTCGTTCAGCTTTATAAATGTTATCATTACTATTTTAGAGTATGTCTCTGATTAATTAATCAATAAAACAGAAATTATTTTAATTGAAAATTAATTATTTTTGTAATAATTTACTGTTCATATTTTATCGTTTGATTAGGTAGAATTTAAAATGACAAAAAATGCAGGTACTTTGTATTTATCATAGTCTATAGAAAAATAAAAAAAAAAATATCTTCTGATTCATTTAGACAAAAATACTGTCGCTTGCAAACAAAGTACAAAATTTATGTAACTCAAATTAGAAACAAGAGATGATTTATGATAAGAGATTGTAGATTATAGACGCTCGATACCTAAGAGCTGAGGTTATTAGCGTCTGAATGAAAATAGTTCATTATTATCGCTTTAAAACTTTAAATAATTAACTGCCATTTTAGACGAATCTGATATGATTTGAATAATTGCTTTTCATAAAAATATTGCTTGAGTTGTTTCTATTCACAATACAAATACAATTTCATGTCTAAAAAGTAAAAAAAACTTAATTTTTTAGTTTTTGTCTTTGGCTTGAAATTAAAATTACAATTTTCTACGATGCGAATGTTTCTTGCTAAATATTGAGTTATTCTATAATAATTAATGCTCGCAGTTTAGTATATGTCATCCAAGTTCAAGTACAACAGTCCGAAACCGTTAGTAAACTGACGACGCATGCGCATTTGCTTAAAAGCGAACGCAATCACATTTGCTGACGGTATCGGACTGTTGTACGAACAAAGCTATTATAATGAATTTGATTTTAAATAAATCACAACTGATAATTTAAAAAAGACCCAGTTTTCACTTCCTAATCTCTGAGAACTGGTGAAAGTATCATTTTGATTGTCATTTCTCTAAATAATAACAAAATGAATTATGAAAAGGCACTAAGCTTAGATAACCCTGGTAAGTGTAGATTTTAAAAAAGAGCCAGTGGTTTCGACTACCTAAAGACGGGTCTGTACGTTTCTAGCGACAAATGTTTAATTGAAAAATGCTGTGCAACAGTCGATGTATCCACAGTTGATTTAAAATTGAGTTTCTCATAACAGTGAAAAACGTCTATAAATAGGTTTTCATCAGTACCAATGTAAAAATTATTCTCGTTGCGCCAAACTATTTTTAAAAAGCGTATTTCCTAAAACAATTCAATTTTTGCAAAATTCGCGTATGTGGATAACAAATTGTCGCACGACATCGATTATACTACTTAAATTTGCACTGCATACTTTTTGCAAATAAAAGTACCTATACAATGAATAAATGAAATTATTCTGATAAAGAGAAATATAACAGTTAAAATAATAATTAATATTGTAAATTATAGAAACATATAGTTAATTACTTTTTATAGATTTTTCTGTAATTGGCTGTTTAAATTATTTCATTGAACAAATAATAATATTGAATTTATTGTTTCTTTTATTGCTAGCTGAATGAATTGTTACATTTGATTGTATGATTTAATTGAAATAAATATTAAAATTTTTGCGCTAACATACCTGAAAATTTTGAATAAAAACCCACCTCTTTCAATGTGATGTGTATTTGTTTTTAATGGTTTTAATATAGTATACTTTTTTCGTTTTAGTTTTTTCGGTGATCGAATTAGGAAAAAAAGCGGTAGAAAAATGTTTTAAAAATATTTCCGAGTAAATTCCTTTCATTTTTCTTGTAGTTGGAAAGCAGTGGAATAAATAGTTTGTTTTTTCAAATATTAGTGTTTTCGGTTCGGGGGCATTTTACTATTTTTAAATGTTTACCTACTATACTTTGTAACAATTATTATTATTTTATTCAACATATTTATTAACTAAGTTTGTAACATGAATATTTATTCAATGCAGTTATTAATTTAAGTTTTTTAACATGAACACTACTTCCTAGTTCATACGCTCCGCTGCCATCTTGCCTCTGTTTCTTCACATGACCACCAGAGTACACCAGTGGCGGCGTGGCTTTTTAAGACGTGGTGTTACAACTTTTATTAAAGAAAATTAAGGGTACTGTGATTAGAAACTACAGAAAACCCATTTCTTAACCACTGATATATGATTAATGAGCGACTAAGTCGTTTTTTAAATAGTTTATACGAATAATGACCAGTAAAAAAATTAAAAACCTTTATTATTATGACCGTGTGTTAAAAAAACCGCCGTGTAATATCCAATTCGATCGTTTTTTTGTGATAAGAGTTGGTATAAGCTTCACTGAATATTTATATACTTGCATCATAAGATTAGAAAATATTTTATGCCAACTGCTGCAAATTTTGTTTGTTTTTTTTTTTGTTTATTCGAAACAAAATATTTACCGGCAAAATTGCTAGCTAACCGAAAAATGAAATAGGTATGTTTTAATTTTATCCAAAAGATAACTTCTCAAAGTTGTTTCAGGGACTAGAAACTGGCGATCAGATAAGGAATAAGTTTAAATAATTTAACGCAATTTTTATTGAAGCCTGATTTCCTGATTAGGATTAAGGCTGGTTCCTAAGACAGGAAATCTAATTCATCCCATTTAACGTTTTGAGAAGAAATTAGTATAGACTAATAAAGTTACCAGACATTAATTATCTAAAATCTGTGTAACGACTTTTACATTATTTTGTGTATTTGTTCTTGATCACTGCAGACACACTTGGAATAAACACGGCACGTTATATTATAAATTATTTTTTTTTAAATTGATTTCAACGCGTCCTGGCACAATTTTGACAAAAATAAATCTTATAAAAAATATCTATCTAGTAAAAGTTATTTGTATAAACTTAACATATCAACAAATGTGAAATAAATAAATATAAATAATTTCTATATTCTATTAGGATAAATAAACAATGTGAAAAAAGTGTTATTAATATTAGAAATATATACGTTGATAGAAAACTTATTGATTAATAATATATTTTCTTTGTGGCGTTATGCAAAACCAAATAGTCTATTTTTATCTTATAAAGTTTGTATAGATAATAGAAAAAAACTGTATATTTTTTTGTGTTACAATACATTTTCTGAAATCAACTAAAAGTTTTGTGTTGTTATTCAATATTTCCATTGTAACAATTAGATATAAATTAGGGGACGTCCATTAATTATTAGAGCTCAAAATAGGGGTGGGGGTTCGACAAAATTACACCAAATCTCAATTAAAGGGAAGGGGGTCAATGAAAATCTCAAATTAAATTTTTAATTCAGAGAATATTATACATTATTATACAGTATGTAAACACGTAAGGTGCACATAGGGAAATTAACATTGGGAAAAAATGACTGGATCAGAGTGAGCCTTGAAATCTTGTTTTTTAATTTGATAGATAATATTCCTTTGCAAAATGAATGTGTAAACTACCGAAGAAAATATTCAAATGATTACAACATAATCGGACTTTTTTTATTAATGGAACATTAAATGTCTAAAAATACTTAAATATGATGCGAGATCAAATATCTCCGCCTATTCGTGTGGAACCTAAAGACATTGGGTCACTGATTTACCAACGCGCAACCAGTCAGACAATTTTTAAATGAAATGTTTCCAAACAGATGGAGTTGTTTTTTTGTTTTATTTTTTGTACAAAAAAATTAAAACAATGATTTATAAGAGCTTTTTATTATTAAAGTCAAGTAAAATAAAAATAAATCAAAATAAAATAGAAATCCTCAAGATTACCACGATAATTCAATAGAAATAACAATTAATGCAGTCATGGCTAACTCTGATCCAAGCATGTTTTCCCAATGCTTATTTCCCTATGTGAACCTTACGCGTTTACATACTGTATAAGAGATAACATTAGGTATGTTCCAAACAGCCAGCAAACGAACACGAAACCGTCACCGTCGCGCGCAGTAGCTAAAATGAAACTGTATCGGTTTTTGAACACGTTTTAGCTACCTGCGCATGACGGTGACGGTTTCATGTTCGTTTGCTGGCTGTTTGGAACATATCTATTTTGTATCATTCTTTTCTTATTTCACAGACAAAATGTACTAGGTAAATATAGGTACATAGAAAACATTAGTATTTAGTAGCATGTATGAAGCAAAATACATGAATATATCAAATCCATTTAATTATTTAAAGATTATAAGTGTAAAAATCTCACCAAGGAGGACGGAGGGCCCAATTTTTTTTTTAGAAAACATCTCACTTAAATAATGGATCCCCATATAAATTACTAGCGGTCTCGCCCGGTTTCACCCGGGTGCAAAAGAACGAATGTGGGGGGAGGGACATGAGTACGCGCGTTCATCTTAGTTTACCGAGATGAATGTTGTGTCCAAATTTCATGATGATCGGAGTTACTCACGTAGTAAGTTTACAGCCTTGAAAAAATGCTACATTTATATTTTATATTTGGTTAAGGGGCCCAGTAAATTTTGGCCACCCAGCTACGCCACTGGGTTTCAGGCGTTGTCCAATGTCTAGCCGTCAGGAATTCATTAATTAGAAATCAATTCTTAAAATTAGTTTTCAAGAATATGCGGCATACATTACTTAACCATAGAAAAAATAAGCAAATATTAATGAATTACAGCAAACTCACCACCATTCACTGAAGTTATTCTTGGCGATGTCGTGGAGAGCGTCACCAAAGTCCGGCTTTTGTTAGTCATATCGAAACTGCAGGTAATACTGAAATAAAAAAAAATACAAAAATAATTTTAAAAAAATGTAAATGTTACATATACAGGGTGTCCCTTTAAGAATGGGACATAGAACAACCGCAGATTCTCCCATTCAAAATAAAACGATTAAGCGAAATATGCTTAGATAAAATGTTACTCGCTCTACCAGTGGCGTACGGCAGGAGTAAGTAATGCTTGTACCCCTTCTAAATGTTACGCCGCTGTCAAAATTTTAATTTTGACTATAATTTTAATTTTTTTGATATTTTCTAAGTCAATAATGTACACTTGTTAGTTTGTTGTAAAGTCATTGGTTTTCGAGATATTCGCAGTTAAAGATAGATAGACATGTACTTTTTATTTGTATTATTATTAATAATATTCATTTTTACAATTGTGTCTTAAAAAAACTGCGAATATCTCGAAAATCAATGACTTTACAACAAACTAACAAGTGTACATTATTGACTTAGAAAATATCAAAAAAATTAAAATTATAGTCAAAATTAAAATTTAGACAGCGGCGTAACATTTAGAAGGGGTACAAGCATTACTTACTCCTGCCGTACGCCACTGGTAGAGCGTACTGAACTATTTTTTTTATTGTTAGGTGCATTTTATGATATTTAACAAGTGTGCCGATTTGAGTAAAATTATACGGTGTATTAAAAAAATTATGGACATTTCGGAAACGAGTAACATTTTATCTAAGCATATTTCGCTAAATCATTTTATTTTGAATTGGAGAATCTGCGGTTGTTCTATGTCCCATTCTTAATGGGACACCCTGTATATTAGATATCGTGTCCATCGAGATAATTATTAATAAAAATCGCAGGATTGTGGACAAAAAGTTATTTATTTAGTGTACGACGTTTCGTCTATATATTTAGGTATTTGTACTTGAAAAAGTCTAAATATAATGACGAAACGTCGTACACTAAATAAATAACTTTTTGTCCACAATCCTGCGATTTTTATTAGTAAATGTTACAGTAGGTATGTTGACTCGTTGAGTCTACTATAATAGGTATTGAAAAGAATGATTGAGAGAAATATGATGCGTTTATTCGTATTGTCGTAGCAATGATTACTAGTGGTCGCCCAGTGATCGAAATTCGACCGTAATTCCTTAAATTTTTAAGTTTGAACATAGATAAACGTATTATAAATACGTTTATCTATGGTTTGAACGTTATTGAGATTTTTTTGTCATTTATATGGATTTTACCTGTGTTAATTCGTACACATTAAGATGAAACATATATTGTGCACTTCCCTTCATTAAAACGAAGAGAACGATATATTATCATGTTTCATCGCAATGAGTGCGAAATGCGAATTAACCACACACTTTTTTTTTCCTTCCCTTACTTATATTGTTATAGATTTTTCAGTTACCTGTTATAAATTATCATATATTATATAGATAAACGGGTTTCCACAAACGCTAACAACTTCACTTGTCTAGCGTCTATAATCTACAATCTCTCTCTAAAAGGGATTTCGTTAGCGATGCACTAATAAAAGATCACAAACTGAATTCATGTCAGTAAAGTTTAATCACGATACACAAATGAATGCATTTTTTACCTTTATTGGCCTTTATATAATATTGCGAGTTCATTCCCGCACGGAGTCAATGACGCTAGCCTTTATCTATCTAATATTATGCCCGGTTTACATTATTCCAGTCCAGCGATCCAGTCCAGCACTGGACTGAATCGCTGGACTGGATTCGTTGTCTACATTATTCCAGTCATTTAGAAGCCGTTTTCATTGTGAACACTACAGTGACAATGATTTCAAAAAGAGATCAGTTTCGAAAATGTTTCAAACGTGCTCAATCACTCTTGCTACAAGAAGTTATTAATGAGGTTGATAATGAACTAAGAAAAAAGGAACGGATGTGGGTGAGAAATTGGATCAGCGAAAGAGATCAAAAAGGAGGGTCAGTAATGCTTTTGCAACAACTGAAGGTAGAAGATCCCAATGAATATAGACTGGCACTGGATTGGCCGTCTACATTATTCCAGTTGCACTGGATTGATCGCACTGGATTCAAAAGTAGACCGCGAATCCAGTTACTGGACTGGAATGCTTACTGGATCCAGTGCATTCCAGTGAGGGTTTACATTATTCCAGTTGCAATCCAGCACTGGATTGGATCGCTGGACTGGAATAATGTAAACCGGGCATTATTTGTATTTTATTGTTCTACTAGTTATGTTTAGAATGAGAAAAATGTAAAATTTAATTTAGCCTTACTTTAGAGTTTAGAATAACAAGTAAAAAATGCAATTATTTATAAAAACACAGATATTTTCAGAACAAGGCTTAAACTGCATAAAACGTATTTAAAAACCTGCTAAATATCTCGATAACATTTGTTCGATATTTACAGATGTACAAAGAGTTATGCAACTATATTTACCATGTATGTAAACATACAGCTACAATTTGCATTGTTTCAACTTAGAAACTTTATGTTACAACAATGGAAAGTTTTGTAATTGTTTGACACTTGAAAATTACTAAGTACAATATAAGTACTACCTACCTATTTGTTAGAAAAACTGTCTTTTTGTACGATTGCTACTAGTGTCATCTGACGGTATACCTTTAAACATAGCTTATCTAGCGTGCAAACCCTAGATAAAAAGGTGCGGTAGACGTAACCCGACAACTGTCAAATGTCAAAAATATATCAAGTCCATCCTAAATATCAAGTATTTTTATAAATTATGAATTGAAGTTACAAATATTGATAGTGTATTGTAAAATGGTACGTATTTTAACTAGCAAAAGACCATTTTTCTTTAAAATCTTGCAGTTTATTACATCAGACCTCATTTTAAGATCCAGATCAACTACCATTTTTTTATAAACTCGATATTCAGACCACAGGAGGGCTTTCGTTTTGCCACATGACTTGAATATAAAATTGTGGCTGTTTATTTAAGCATTACTAAAGCAATTAAATTATTACATTTATAACAATTTTACAGAATTGCATACACAACTTAAAATACTATTTTTAAACTCCCGTTAAGGAAACGTTATTTTTCTATTGAAATATGATATATCTTTTAAAGGCTCTCCAGAATGAGGCGAGCACGTTATTGGCACTTGAAAATTTAATGAACGAATTCTTTGACCCTTCTACGGGCAATCCACGTAAACGAGATATCGAATCTCAACTTGAAACGTTTAGCAGTCAACGCGATTCATGGAGGCCATGTGTGTATTTTATTAAGCATTCACAAAATCAATACGTCTGTATGTATGGTTTGACAACCATTGAAGTAAGTATTATCGGGGTACACATACGTAGAACGATGGGAAGTCAGCGGGCTTATTGCTTAAGCGCGGGTCACACTAGGCTGGTTACCAGCCGCGAGTTGTGGAAGCCGCTACTGTCAGCCATCAATCAGCTTGGTGTGAGCATAAAATTCGCCGCTGGCGCCGCCAGCTGGCAAATATTTATCAGCGGCTGGTGAAATTGGACATGTTCTATTTTGGTAGCCAGGCAGCGGCGACTAGCTGGTCACGGGACTCACTTACACCTGCTACCACCAACGAGCAGCGCAGTCTGACCGAAGCAGTGAGTCATAGGCGAGTAAACCACGTCGTTTATGTTCGATGATGTAGTGACCGGATTGGCAGCCACTACTCGCGGTAGACTAACAAGTAGCAGCCGTAGTGTGACCGGGCTGCCCGCCGCTGCTTGCTGGTGCTACTGTCCACCGCTGATCAGCAGCGACTGACAAGCAGCCTAGTGTGACCCGCGCTTTACACCGATTGGTGCTTGTTCCCCGTGCTTAATAACGCTATAGAAAGCTGGAAACCAGCACCAGTTGACTGGAAATTTTTCGTGGACACAGATGTCTTCTACGAGTGGGGACAAAGTCTTTTTGATTAGTTCTGAACTCTTAAAACTTTTTGTGGACACAGATATCGTCTTCGAGTGAAGACAAAGTCTTTTTGTCAAGTTCTGAACTGCTAAAGTGCTTGTCGAAAATACAGAACTTTTCTGACGCAGCTGTTTGTAGATCAAGTTCTTGGAGTTTTTGAATTTGCTTCTAGAAGTTTTAGATTCCTACAGCTCCTAGAAGTCTAGAACTGATTGACAACAATCTGAAAAGTTCAAGAGTTTGACCAAAAAGCATGCAGCTCTGTCCAAAGAATTGCTGACAAGTTCTTTAGTAGTTCAGACCTAGTCAACAAACACAGTTTTTATTGAGTTAAAAATTTTGTGTAGAAAGAGAGTAGGAATCCATTAATCGTTGGCAGAGGGAATTTGGGGAGAATCATCACTTTTTTCCACATCCAAAAATGACCATAAAAGAATTAAATAAAAAATCAACAAAACATCTTCAATAAATAATTTATTGAAGAGTTATAATCAGACGTTAATCAAAGATTTGAAAAAATCAACAAATTGAGCAAAACAACCGATTCTGAAAGTGACTGCCAATTTACTGGAAACTGATAATAAATGTTTCAAACATTCTTATTCGCTACAAGTACCAATGAGTTCAGACATACTCACTTTATTGTCAGTTATCAGCGCTGGCAACTAGCATTCTACGCGTGCTTACCCTAACCTAAATCGTACCGGACTTTCATCGGCTCAGTTGTTTGATTAATCTTAAAATTTATTTTGTATACAGTCCGTAATCAATCGACAATGGCCAGGACTGGAATGGGAAGCGAAATCGCAGCTTCGAAGCTCTCTCTGGGACCATTTAACTCAACAACACGCCAGTAATGCAAGAACAGGAACTCCATTGTTCCTACGAAACAAATTAGCTAAACTTGTTGTTGACATAGCTAGACACGATTGGCCGCATTTTTATCCCGACTTTTTTAATAACATTATTCAGGTTAGTGCTAAATACGTCACAGCGACGCTATATGCTAGAACCTAAGAAGTTTCACTTCTAACGCGCGAGAGTCTCACACATGTTTTTTTTTTTTTTTAGTTAATACAGTCAGAACAAGGTCGTCTATTAGGTTTAGTTTTACTTCGCACAGCAAGTGAAGAACTCGGAGGTGCTCGAGATGATTTGAGTTCTTCAAGACGCAATGAACTAGCTCGTCTCATGTTAATGCATACTGCACCGGCATTGCAGACTTTAACTGTTTTGCTTGAGACATTAGCTACACGTCAAAAAGGTTTGTACTAGGTTCAGAATATACAGTTGACTTTAACAATAGGAGTCGTTCGTCACTAGAGCTGTAACAAACCGTATGTATTCGTTACTGAGTAACGGGTACATCGTCTGACTCGAAGTAACGAATCGTTACTTACAAATTCATTTCGTTACTCGCATTTTTCATATCCATGTCAGTTCGACTCGTTTGATGCAGTTATACGAATACAATGCAATATCTCAGGAAATACTGGTTCAAATTGAAAAAAAATTTTTTTGTTGGATAGCTCATTTATCGAGGAAGGCTATAGGCTATATAAAATCAGGCTACGACCCTTAGGAGCGGAGCATTAATGAAAAATGTTCCAAATGTATCTAAAAAATAAGCTTCTATTCAGGTGAAATGCGCTAACTAAGTATACTCATATTAGCGATGTAAGAATACAACGCCGGCTAACGCAATCGGTAGAGCACAAGACTGTCAATACCAGGGTCGTGGGTTCGAGCCCTACGTTGGGCGAATGCATTTTTATTTTCTGCATTGCTTTCTTCTAAGGCTTACATTAAAATTTATTTTAATTTTATTCAATTAATTAAAAAAAATTATTAGTTAAAAAAAGTATAAATACTGCTTTTTATCGACAAAAAATTTTGAACGGTAACTCCGATCATCATGAAATTTGGACACAACATTCATCTCGGTAAACTAATATGAATATGTGTACTCATGTTCCTCCCTTCCCCATTTGTTCTTTTACACCCGGGTGAAACCGGACGGGACCGCTAGTGTATCATAATCATATAACATGCCTCATGCGGATGACGTGTGAATTGGAACCAGGAACGGTTCACCTAGCGACTGACTCATCATGTTTAAATTTAAAACCGATCATTCCCGACACTGTTTGAGTTAAAAGTTATTGCACTAATGCACTATATACTATATAAAGTTCGTTCCAAGCAGCCACGAGCGGTAATAAAACCGTACACAGTCTTGTTACTGCGCAAGACTGTCTTGCGCAGTATCGATTTTTGAGCTAGTGCGGAAATTAGTCTTGCGCAGTGACAAGATTGTGTACGGTTTTATTACTGTTCACGGTTGCTTGGAACGAACCTATTATTCACTATTCAATGCAGTGAATAAAGTACGAACGAAGTCATGACTCATATCGTATCGCGTATGCGACGCGCCTTGATGCGATGGTACATGCTTGATGCTGTTAGTACACGATTGTATGTCGTATGAAAAGTAACGAGTAACGTAACGATACGAAAGTAACGGATACTGGTTCTTTAAGTAACGAATACATACGGGTACACAATTTCTCGTTACTTTTACAGCTCTATTCGTCACTGTATAATTTCGAGTAATACGTTTTTAAGGTTCTGTATCAAAATCGTAACAAACGGAACACTTTATGGTAAAGCCTCTTCTACATCATTGGCCATCATGGGCGAATATAAGCCATCACGAACGTGTGGAGGGCATAATCGCCTGTAATTGTCCATGATTGCGCGTGATCGCCGCTGTGTCGGTTTTTCAGACAATCATCAAAGGAAGTTCGCGGCCATGATTGTGCGAGTATCCACACGATTGCCAATTATTCAGTTCATATTTGTTTACGGTACGGTGTGGATGTCTGCCTTTGACGTAAAGACTGTGTGTTGACTATATTTACACGTACGCAATTAAAATGTGGGAAGCGAAGTGGTCTTCAGAAGAAACTTACAAATTTATTGAAATCTATCTATATCCATATCGGACAGAAGATAATAATTAACAACTGAGACGTGAACGACCATGTGGACAGCTACGCAATGATGGAGACAATCACGGCCCATCAGTATTCGTCCATCATGGCCAACGGTGTAGAAGAGGCTTAAGACTTCGCTGTCTTTCTGTATGTTGAGCCACCGACTCGAAATAGTTTTTAGCATCTGAGCGAAAGAGTTTGTTTAAAACATTGACTCTTTGCTTTGCCTGACTGTACTGTCGTTTTATATTTTATAGGAGCGTCTGTAACGAAAACACCTCCACCATCTCCAACTCATCCGAGTTGTACTCCACGATTACCAACTTTATCCGACGCTCAAACGATGAGACCCGATACGAGAGAAACGTGCCGTGAGGTCCTATTAACCATACAACATATGTTTTCGTGGATTCCTTTAACTGAAATAAGAGCCCCACTAGTCAGAGCAATTTTTCATTTCGCAAGTGCCATGTCCTATACACAGGTAATAAAAATTCAAATTTATCTGCGAAGCAAATGATGCCCGATTTAGACTCAACCATTTGATCCAACTGTTTGTTACTACTAGTGATGTACTGGATCGTTAAAAATGTATATCCTCGGATACGGATCTGAATACGAATATTTGGTTTCAAGTTCCGCGGATACGGATACGGATCTTAACTTTCTTAGAGTACGCGGCGGTAAATATTGCACATCGACCTTTGGAAAGAGACTGTTATGGGAAAAAGTTATTGACCTCTTTAAGAGTTAACTCTCATAACAGATCTCTTTCCAAAGATCGATGTGCAATATCTCATTATAAAGACAGTTTTTTAGTACCTTTGAGTTATATACTATTGGTATGGTACTCACTATGATAAATGTTTGCAATATAAAGGTGCCAAATACGATTTTAAAAAATAAAAAACAATCTGAATGGAATTTAACAGTTTTTCATTATTACCTAATCACCTATATATATAAAATTTCATCTATGAATTGAAAATTAATAAGGTAAAAGATCCGTAAAAGATCCACCAAAAACTCACGGATACAGATACAGATCTTTCCTTGGATATCTGCGGATACGGATATCCGGCACATCACTAGTTACTACTTACGTAAACTAATTCGTTGTTTCCCGGTCCGAGGCACCGCCAGAATACCGGATTACTGGAAAATAACTTAATTAACAGCTGGTTGTTAGACATTTTGCCAGACACCTAGTAAAATGTACCTGGTTGAATTATCTGGTAACAAAAATTATCCAACAAACTTTCTAGTTATCTAATTTTCCCTATTTTTTTTTAGGACGACGACGATATTTGTGTCCTAGCATTGTCTGCATTATGTGAACTACTGTACAGAAGGGTTGCCCCACCCGGTAGTGAACAGTTACTCTTACAGTTAGCTCACGGAGCTGTGCAGTTATTATCCCATATAACAAACGAATCCACAAATAGTCTCGATACGCTTAGTAACAGGTAAAATGGCACATATGCATAGTAAAATATTCGGGAATATGCAAATAAATAAATATAATTTGCTATTGTATTTTTAAACATCCGTTGCTGACGTTACAATGCAATATTAGAAACATTTATTATTCAAACAATGTCCCTGTCAGGGCTCATACCCAAATCTTCACTCTTAGACTTAACTCTCGGTTTAGTGCAGGTTCGTACTCTAATGACGCCGAATGTAAAATTAGCTCTCGTAGGATGTGAAATACCGTTGCAGATACGCCTTATTATTGGAAAGTTGATTGCTTAATAAATGATAATTTAGCCGCCGCGATGGTGGAAGTTTTGGGCCCAACAGTGACGTTTGAACAATAAATGTTTCTAATATTGCATTGTAACATCAACAATGGGTAAAAATTGGTTGTCTGTAAAGTCGGTTTACGGACGATAGTTTTATGTGATAACGTATTCCGTAATACATAACCTAAATTTATTTAATAATTATAATAATTCGAATCTATGCTATTGCATCTTTCGCTTCAAATTTAGGTTAATTTTATTTATTAAAATTACTTACCACCTATAATAAAAATTGTTTTTTTTAACTTTCTTTCTTTCGTATTTATTTTAAGTCTCAAAGATTAACTGTCATAATATTTTGAAAACAATTGTTTCATTGTTTATATAAAATTCCAAAACCTACTTACAATATTTAAGTATTTTCATACGTCAAAAAATTGATTTTTATAATGATAAAATTTGTTTGAAAACGATTTTTTCGAGAGATGAGACCTAGCTAAAACGATTTTTTGCCCCCCAAAATCCCTTTTCAGTAAATTTCATCCAAATCGTTAGGGCCGTTTTCGAGAAAAGCACGCACAGGGTCAGGCGGAACGTTACACTTTTTCGTGCTTGCAGCCGGTGTTTCATCTTTTTATTTTTTTTTTTTTTATTTACATAGGTGGGTCGACAGCTAGGTCATTCATCTTTTTATTTTGACGTGATTCATCAATTTATAAGACGTTATCACGTCAAAAAATATAAAGAATAGTTACTTCTTACCACAATAGTTTTATTAGCCGATGTACATTTCGGGAGCTATGCTCTCATCTTCAGCAAACACTATATGTACATCTGCTAATAAAACTGTTGTGGTAAGAAGTAACTATTCTTTATATTTTTTATTTTTGTTTCAACCACAGTGCTCTTAATATTTGTATCAACAATGGGTGTTTTCATAATACAATAGCAAACTGTAGCTATTAATTTGTATATTTAAGACCTTACGTTTTCGTTCTGTAATGAAAAATTCTAACGTATTTTGTTCTGTTTCAGTTTTATAGATAAATTTACGGAATTTATTCAGTTACTAGTATCTGTTCATTTGAGACGATTAGAGGCAGAGCCGAATTTTTCAACAGTAGAATTTTTATCGTTATTGTTTCGCTATACGTTTCTTCAGACAAATATTTCATCGTTTTTAGCCTGCTTTGATGTTTGGACTGCGTTTCTTAAACAACTTAAACCAGAAAACTCACATAAGTATGCATTCAATACAGTCATATCTTTCTACTGGTAGGACCATTCGTATCCTCAGTTCGTCGGAAAAAGCACAAAAAACTGTAGAGCTCCAGCTGAAACGCGTATACACGTAAAAACTTCTCGTAATGCGCTTATTTTGTTAGGCGCGTGATCTTGAACTTGTTTGTTCATTTATTTTTACTCGAAGTCGAATTGTCAAAGAAAGTAGCCTCTTGTCTGTAAATGAATTTGAAGTGTTTCACTACTATCCGTGGAAAACGGTGAAACCGAACCCCCGCGAATAAAGAGGGCCTACTGTATATTTTAAGACACAAAGCAGATCACGCAATAAAACTACGTTTATTAATTGTTTTTGTAGATACTCCGAAGCGGTAATTGGTTTAGCTACTGGACTTTTAAATAAAATACAATTTCAAAATAATCAGAATCAATTAGAAGAATTAGACAACGAACAACCCGACGATGATGTAAGAAATGATATAAATTATAATAATTCATTTATAACAAACTGATTCAATTGTTTGTTTTTTTTTAGGAAAAAACAGAATGGCAGCACTTTTTAAATCAATGTATTGAAACAGTTGCTATGATATCTGAATTTGCGCCAGTACATATTTTTACTTTAGTAGTGAGTAAATTATTAAACTGTCGTATCTTTAAAAAAAAATCAATTAAAAATATGCCATTTTTCATTTTCAAATAGTTAACATCGTGGAGAGACATGTCCGATATATATTTACGGTTAAGTTCGGCTGTTGATCAATCTGAAAATCGGTTAAATATTCACAATCGGGACGAAATTTTACACTTACATTGTGCTTTACGAGACTTAGCAACCCTAACGCAAGTTTTAGGACGTTTATCAACTAGTTTTATGGACGAAGGTACAGTAAAGCATCAGTTATGTGTACTGCTCCTATTGGGCTCTGATAAACAACTTTCCGCTGTTAAAAATTAATTATTGAAATTTTTTTTTCAGATGATAAAAATTGTCAGAATTCGCGATTGCCACGTACTTTTGTCTCACAGTTAATAACATGTGTACTTTATGCAACCCAAAATAGGTTGCATAAAGTGCATGTTCCGTTGGCGAAGCTAACGGTCGATCTTGTGGAAGTGTAAGTTAATGTTATACAGTAGGGCCTCGTTAATCCGGAGAGGCAAAAACAACACCCTTTCCGGATTATCGAGGCGTCCGGATTATAGTATGCCATATTTAATGGTAATAAAACACATGTTTTTATAAGACGATAAACAAAAGACTGACTACGAATTGGCTCATGGCAGCCCGCACCTACACCCGTCCGCCTCCCCCGCGAGCCCCATTGCCCGGCCGGATTACAGCGATCACCGAACAAGCGGGAGTCCGGATTACCGAGGCCCTACTGTAGTTAATTGATTTATAGTCAGAGCTGTCAGATTACACACAGTTAACACTGAACATGTAATTTCTTGAATCACAATATTTGAAGCACTATACTAACTGATTCGTATTTGTGATTTATAGTATTGAAAACAATGCAAAAACATACGCAAGTTAAAATAGACATTGAATAAAACATTTGAATTCGTGATAAAAATTGCATTGTATGGATTATTCCAGCGATATCGATAGAGATAGATTGTGAATTATAGACACTCAACAGCTGAGGTCATCAGCCCCAGCGAGATCGTTATAAATACCAAATGCCTTGCATGTGTAATCTGATGATATGTAAACTTATAGCCTCAACTCTGTTTAACAAAAAAAAATTATTTCAGTCATGCGCAGTTGTTAGCTTGCATCGCATCTTGGTTGACGTGGCCTGGCCTGGATTTGAATACAAGAAATCAAGTATTGTGTGAGTTAGTGCGTGCAGTGTCGCCATTATTACTTCCGTCAAATGATGCCGACCAATCAAAGCGAATAATTCACTCGGCTGCACATCTTTTGTTACGAATATCAACAATTTCATCGCCAGATATTTTGCTACCACTGCCATCTATTAGGGAACTAGTGCAATGTGTTCACATAAGTAGTCATCTTGAAACTCAGGTATTTATTTAATGATTTCTTAAGGAAGTACCCTCGGTACGCAATAAGTCAAAGAATTTCAGTCTTCTACTTGAGTAACGTAGTATATAATTTGGCAACACCGCATGTTGTTCTTTGTCTATGACCGCATGCCTTGCCATAGTTACAAGTGTTTATGTACGCAGCATAAGTCAGCACGCGGTGTCAAATTCGCATTAATTTATGAAAATGAGCGAAAAAAGATATTATTGAAAGGGAAGAAAAGTTTCTAAAAAAGTGTACGAAAATCGAGTACGACAAAGTGAAGTGGGTAAATCGATTCGAAGCGTTTACGGGAAAAAAGTTCTTAATTCTTTATTCCTGTCATTTCGGAAATAATAATATATACTATCATTTTTTTGGAATACTATGCTTTTAGCATTTACTCAATTTACGTATGTTTTTACGATATCAAAACTGCTGCAGTTTCGTAACTTACCTTTGAATGACGCGCCACAAACTATAATATTGCGGTGTTGCCATGTTTATGAATTGCTAAAAAGCTCGGCTTTGTTTTAGTTATTTCTATTAACATAAGCAAGCTTTATACGTTTTGGAAAAAGAAAAATGTTCATAGAATATTCGTTTATATTTCCTGAAAATTTTATCAAAATCTGTTTGTCAATTCCAACGTAATAAATGATGGAGTGCGTCAAAATCACAGATTCCCATAAGACTCCATGTTAATGCAGGGAAATAAAATTATCAATATCTTTTTTCAAAGTCAACCAAAAATCACAAAAATTTAACTGAGTCATTTTTGAAAAGGTTTTGACATATTTGCAAATTTTCGTAATTTTCTGTTTGTTAATTCATTTATCGAGGGTACTTCCTTAAACTCGATATGAACTGGCCGATTGTTAACACTGATATAAAGTTCCAGCCAAAACAATCTGTTTTTTGCAATAAAAAATACGGCATTGCCACGGCACGGGGCCTTGTAGCTAAACGCAATATTACGTTATGAGTTGCTGTGCATAGTTGATCCTGAAATGATTATTTTATTTTTCAGTCTTCAGACGTTGTCAGAAGAGCCTTATGTAACATGTTGGTACAACCGTGTAATTCGGTAAGCGAATTGCAACGTTCATCACTCCTTTCAGAAATAATCGAAGGATTAACAGGGCCGTTACGAATTTTAGAGAATAGTACCGATACAGTGTGCGCTCGTCAAATCGTAAGCTCAACGTTAATACCTTTGGCAACATTGATCGAACATTACAGACATCACAGCTTAACAGTTAAAAAAACTTTATATTCAGGTGTCAAGGTAAACTCAGAGTTCACATTTTTTAAACACCAGGTTGCAAATTAGTATAAATAATATTTTTTGTGTGTTTTAGCCTCCTGTCGAGTTGGCTCTGAATCTTTTTCCGCGTTTCAATGATTCCCCAGATATAACTGACCATATTTTAACTCTGTATTTAACTGTGATCGGTGTGCTAAGACAGCAGTTGGGTGTTGATTATACGAGACATGCAGTAGAAATATTTTTGGATGCCGCTGGAAGGTATAAAAATTTAGTACTTACGAATCTTTAGTCGGTAGTGGTTGAACTTCGTAAAACTGAAATTACAATTTTAGATACATTCGTATTTGCGCCTTCGAGGCTTGTAAAATTTGAAAATATTTTTATTATGCAAAAATTTTTAATAGATTTATAATTTTCAGTAATCAGAATCAACAAAGGATTTCAGGTGTTGAGAAACTTTTACAAATCCTTCAATTAGTAGTTGAAGAACCGGGTATTGCATTCCGTTGTTTATTACCAGGCACAATAAGGCTTTGCTTACAGCATGCATTGCCTATAATATCTTCACAACCAGGACAAAATCCGGACCTCGCAACTGCTTTATTTTCACTCCTTCATAGGTAATACTTTTAAATTATTGCAGTTCTTGGAACAGGTCAAATTATTGACTGATTTTTTTGTTTTAGTATTTTGTTGCATCGTTGGCAATATTTTTATAAGTCGCATGTAAGATTAGGGCACTCGCCTGGGGCAAGCGATACGTCTATTGTGGAATCGGACGAAGAAAGACTACAGAACGGTGAAGAACTTATTGCAATTCTACAAGCGTTTGGGCAGGCTTTATTACAGTCAGATATAAATACATTTAGGCTTAGTTTAGCGTCACTGGAAAATTTAAATACGAAATGGAAATTGTATCATCAGGTATGAATTAGTTTTTCTTATTGACTTCTTTTAAATAATTTAATAACCGATCCTGCTTTGTTTTACAGTACATATTTCGAGAACAATTACTCGGCGAATTCATAACGGTTTTATTACAAACTTTATTGAATAAATCTCATGCGTTACTTTCGGAAGATATTATTATGGCAATTTACAACATGGCTGTGGTTGATTTTAATACATTCCGTAATACCTTTTTGCTGCATTTCTTGAATACAACTGAAGGGTTGGATAATCACCAGCGTGAAACTTTAATTCAGAATTTTAGTCGTGAATCAGATATGCCTACGTTAACGCAGAATATATTAAGACTTGTGAATGATTTACGGTGTTATCGTTTATGTAATGCTAGTTTACCTGCTGGAAGCGTTACGCTTTGATAAATAAACAGTGTAATATTTAATCGAATTAAGCTCAAAATTTACTATGAGAACTGTGTTCCTTTTATATTTATAATCAATTCATATTGTATTATTTTTATTATGAATTAGATTTTATTTAATAAAATATATAAATAAGGAAAATATTTTTGTCTTTTTGTCAATTTATTTAGTAGTAACTAGCGATGCATCCGATATCGATATATCGGCGATAGGTACTTCAGGTTAGCCGATATATCGGTATCGACGATATTTATATGACCGATTCAACGAAACTTTTTAATTTAAAAATGTGTAATTCTCTCAAAGAAGAAGTCGAGAGATACCTAAGGTCTCCCAATATATCGAGAGATGCAGATCCATTCGTTTTCTGGCGCAATGACGTCTTATACCCAAACTTGAAAAAAATTGCGCAGAAGTACTTTAGTTTCCAAATGAGTTCTGTCGCATCTGAGAGACTATTTTCCAGCGCAGGTCTTATTCAAACAGACTTGCGAAATCGCCTTTCTCCGCAAAACTTAAGATTACTTTGTTTTTTAAACAAAAATCTTATCAATGTTAATTTTATTTAGTAAAATTTTTAATTATCTAATATTAACCTATGTCTCTACTTTTTATATTATTAAAAAAAATCTGACTTGTGATTTATTTATTGCACCTTCATTTTTGAATTCACAATAAGCGTATCGGTATCGCCGATATTTTTATAAGAGTATCGGTATCGTATCGGCGAAAAGGCGGATCGATGCATCCCTAGTAGTAAGTAGTAACCTAAACTGTCTATTTTAATCTAAGATATAAAAGTGAGTGTCTATCTGTTCGGGACCTATATGTTCCTATACTAAATTCAAATCTTTGATTAACGTCTGAATAGAACTCTTCAAGTAAATCCGATTATGATGAAACTTTGGTGAGTCATTAGGCATGCGCTCTCGGAGGTTTCTGTCCAAAAAAAATCGCGTACAAACATTGTGTTTTAAAGTGGTATGCAATATAGTGGAGCTTGTCGCTGCTTCACGGGGAACAGCTCCGTGAAGCAAAACTGTAGTACGGTGGAGCCAAAGACTCCACTACTGTTAGAGCTTCCGAGTGGGACACAGTCCCATGAGTCAAAACTGATACAGTGGAGCCTTTCGCAGCCGTGTTTCACCTCAATAGCGTGTAAAGCCGCGGGTAGCGGCTAGTGTTTAATGCATCATCATTAATGCTATCTATCTCAAAGTTTTTGCGATTATTAGTGTACCAAAATACTTTTTTCGTAAAAAACGGGCTTTTATTCAATAGATTGCGAATTTGTGACGGTTGTAGTTTTTAGAGCAAGATCCCCGAATATAAAATTTCTATTCTGCGCTACTGTACCTTTCCTTGTACGCATGCGCATTTGATTATAAACTATAGACGTGTCAAAAGCGTTTTTGACGTGTACAGAAAAATATTTGATTTCGTGGAAAGTACATCTGCCAAACATAACTACAAAGCGGTTCACCGAAGACTGATAACATAGCATTTGTAACGTGTATTTTTGTTAAAATATTTTTATGAAAATATGGCTCCCAAGCAAAGGATGCGTATTGCGAACGAAAAAGCGATGAAAAATGTTACTATGAGAGGAAATGTGCCCAAATCGACGGTAAGAAATTAAAAATATTAATTTACTTTTTCCCATATGTCTGCAATTACGATCGAATATGACAAACATATTGTATTATAGTCGATAGTTGTTGAATATTGAATCATATTACAATAGAAAAGGATTGCTTGGTAATAGTAAAGGGTCCTTTTTGCAATATTAACCTTAAAATTTTATCTGCATCCCTTCATTCTACAAAACTACATAACGGTACTTTGCGAAGTACAAAACTATGCTCAAATAATAGCGAAATAACGTTGATTGTAATTTATAATTTGTAAAGTATTTATCCCCAATGTCCCACTGATATAATAAATATTAATGTTTTTGTTCAAAACTCAATCACACCCAAACAAATCAACCGATTAATATAGCTGAAATAGATCAGAACATCCTATAAAATTCTAAATATTGTAATAATCGTGGGGAAATTATAAACGTATCCTATATTATTTACACGAGCTAATTTTTTATATAAATGTACCTTGAAAAAATATTTTCTCGGAAACGGCTCTAACGGTTTGGATGAAATGTACTGAAATGGGTTTTTGTGGGGTTGGATTATTGTTAAACGATTTAAAAACTAAAAATATTACTTACAATATTCATGCATATTGAGATACCATCGCGATTCTTGAATGCGCGAAACAATAGTGAGTTTCCTTTTTAACCAATTTGAAACAACAAGAAGACGACTGAGATACCGATTTTACTTGACCAAAGAAGTAAAGCGAGTGTTCACATATTAATTGACTTGAAATATAACGAAATGTCTGTCTGTATGAATTTCACTGATCTTATGTAGTTAGATAGAAAAAATATTTGGAAATGTTTCAATACAACTAGCACAGAACTGTTCGAAAGCTGGTCATGAGCCTAAACTAAAAATTTATGACTCAAAAAATTGTATTAAATAAAGTTGTCAGTAGAGGTCATAGGCATTATGTAATTATTTAAACTATGAAGCCTCCACTACACACGTGGCCAGCACCGCCACTCAAATAAGTGCCTATCATCGCCGCAATGATTAGCTAGCCCTCCACACAATCGTGCCGGTCCGATTGTGTGTATGGGCGCACGATGCTAGCCACGCAGTCCTTTGATGTACCGACAATCAACCGATTACTGCCGATTATGTCCACGCACCGATGAATATGCCCTCTACACAATCGTGAGTGCCTGTAAGTGGCGGTGCTGGCCACGTGTATAGTGGAGGCATTACATGCCCAAAGTGTGTTTGTGGCGTTTTTCAAGTCAGCAGAAATTTTAATGTAAATTTTTAATTTTGCAGAAACCTCAAAGTGAGAATTACCCAGTCGGACCATGGTTAATAGCACTTTTTGTTTTTGTCGTTTGCGGATCCGCCGTCTTCCAAATAATTCAATCGATTCGACTTGCGTAAAAATACTGAAAATGATCTTGTATGATACAATAAACTGTTTAAATTCTTCTAAACACTTTTTATTCCAGAAAACATTATTCTTAAGCATTTAAATTAAATGTAAATCTATTTATTGTGTGAAGTTTTTCATTATTTTATTTTTCAGTTTATTAAACTAGGTACACAAACACTGGTGATAATAATTATTTCATTTCGTTCATAAAATTTTTGCACAATTTGTTATTCTTTTCTTTGCGTTAATTAACATATCACTTTAATAACTTCTGCAAGAAATAATGCATAATTATACAATAATATTTGTGTATCTAGTTTCCCAAAAGACAAAAGATGAGATTAAATTTGTTGCACAAATTCTCTGATAAATCAATTTATAAATAATATAAATAAGAATACTTTAATACTTATTTTAAATAAAAATAAGAAATGTAAATAAACTATAGATATTTGTATTTTTAACCCTTTTTAAAAACATTCCGTTGAAAATTAAATCTTAGTTCACGAAATACTTTGTTCTTTTTTATCATTCCCAAAAATGTACGACTTTCTTCAATAATAAGTTCACTTTGAAAAATTGATACGCAAAAAAAGCAGTACTTATCGGTATTTTCAATAAAAATTGCTAATTTCATCCAAATCAGAGAACTGATAATATAAAACTCAATTTATAAATCTGTACAAATAAATAAAATTGAAATGTGTGTTTGTAATATCAAAATAACAGCTTTTTACTAAATGCATATGAAAGTATAATGGTACTTATAACAAAATGACAATTTTTAAAATTTTTAACTGTTCCGGCTAATCTCTGAAATGACTAGATCAATTTTGATGGGACTTTTATCGGCAGATAGCTGATGTTCTAAGGAGTAACTTAGGTTACTTTTGTTTTAGAAAAAATAATTTTTTATCGAAACCTTTTTTCATAATCTCATAGTTTATAGATAATTAGAAAATAAAATTTAAAGGGGTGGTTTCTACCCTAACTGCAAATCGGAGCACACTTTTTCATACTCAGAATAGTTTCTTGTAACCAAATCTTTGATTAACGTCTGATTAGAACTCTTCAATAAATAAAATTATCGACCAATTTTTCAGACAATATATTAACAAAAAATATAAAATTAATACATTAACGTTTCAATCCGGATTTGGACCTTCTTCAGAATTGATCTAAAATATATAAAAATAATTAATATTTAAAATCTAATTCGCTTTTTATACAATGTATTAATTTTATATTTTTTGTTAATATATTGTCTGAAAAATTGGTCGATAATTTTATTTATTGAAGAGTTTCTTGTAACTCCAAGACGGATCACTCAAATTTTTAGCCGTTTGAGATTTTAGGTATTTCCCGAAGATCGTTCTTGACTATAGGGTTCCGCGCAAAAAAAATTAAAATCCATGCGGACGAAGTCGCGGGTAACAGCTAGTTATTAATAAAGCTATTAGGTTCGTATTAAATATTTTCAATTAAATTAAATACAGCCCATTAATTTTCTAACTCAAATTGTTGAAAAAAATTACCGGCAGTGTACTCAAAAATACAAAATCGATAATTCATGACAAAACTCAAGTCTCCATCAGTCTTAGTTGAGTAGCTTGATCTTATATATTCTCCTCCGTGATAAATTTGAAAACCGCTGAACCGATTTTAATCGGGTTTTCGCGGTTGCACTTAAACGTGACCACAGGTAATGTTCACATTAGTGTCAAAATTTTAATATTTGTAAACATATTAAGTTTTGTAAGAGTTTATTTTTATGAAGAATTATCAATTGTGAATGAAAAATAACAAAATAATATAAACAGTAGTTTATTAGTTTAATTAATAAATACAAACTTAAGTAAAACGTTTATAGAAATGTTATTTTTATTGAGTCATTAACATTTGATCAAAATTAATATATTCAGCATAATATAAATTATGCATTGCGTTGTGCTACCATTTCACGAAGATTATTTTCCGAATCTTTCATACTGCCTTCGAGCCAGGTTTTATTAGCCTAAAAAATAAATCAGTTATTTTTTTTTAATGTTTAACAAAACACAAAAAAATAAACAAACCTCAAGTGTTTTAATTTTCTCCTGACATGTTGATTGGCGTTTTTGCAAATTTTCTTTTACCTCGGGTAAATCGGTTAAAACAAACATACGACCAACAGATTCATATGTCCGCGTGCCCGATGTTAACGATGTAATTTCCCTTAAAAATTAGAGGTAACAGATTTATGATCTATGTACTCAAAACACACGCATCTTTTGTTCAACATTCCGCTAGAGTCCCAGTATCTGGTTCACATAAGGTTCGTTCCAAGCAGCCGTGAACGGTAATAAAACCGTACACAGTCTTGTCACTGCGCAAGACTAATTTGCGCACTAACTCAAAAATCGACACAGCGCAAGACAGTCTTGCGCAGTATGCGCAACAAGACTGTGTACGGTTTTATTACCGTTCGCGGCTGCTTGGAACAAACTTATAATTTTCTTTTTTAAAAAATTAAAGTTTTATGTCACTGCTATTTTTTAATTGATGTTTATATTGTTACTAAAAAAAAATACATTCTGAACGTTCCTGTCTCACATGCTTGTGTATGGATTGGGTTTTATCGGAACTGCTGCAAAAAGTCCAAAATGGAGCAACCGATCAAACACTTGGCAATCGAGTTTTATCTAGTCGTTCGGCGATGTCTAAAGCAAGTGATGTTAAAAAAGGAGCGTTCAGAGTTGTTTTAATACACCCAGCACCTGCCACTGCTCCTGCCGCGATTATTTCCCAAAATACTTCTGCAGCAGGGTCGACACGAGTAAGTGTTCACATTCAGCCTTCGACGCGAGTGCGTGTTTAACTCGCAGCGATGGCGGACGTAGAGGTTTTTGCGGCGGCAGCGCTAAGTCTGCTCAGTTTACACAATTATTTAAGTGTTTTAAAAAGAAATGGAATAAAAAAAAAAAAAAACGCCGTCGCCAAAGGAGATACTGGATGTTAGCAATTCATCATAATAGAACGACGTAAGTCCTTGTTTGCACTGGCTGAATGTAAACACCGACTCGCACTCGCGCTGCCTTCCTTTGACTTCCGCACGAAAAACCGACAACTGAGAGAGCGTCAGGCAGTGGCAGCGCGAGGAACGTGTTCACATTCTCACGCTGCCCAGTTCCCTACCCGATTGGGCTGAGTGTAACAGTAGCATTAATAATAATATAAACAATTACAATTGAAGTGTACATGTAGAGAGTTTATTATGAGTAATACATAAGTTTAATTCTATTCTCCTTCCGCATTGGGTACAGTATGAAATTAGCATTCGTTTAAATACGGTGGATGTAAAATTACATACTGTATGCTAATAATATTAGTGAACTGACGTGCAATAGCAATGTAGGTCTCCCGTCCACTGTTTGTTATAAAAATAAATATAGTATCAATTTATTTGTTCTGGAAGGTCTTTTAAATTCCAAAAACAATATTTTTTTACCTCTCTGTTATTTCAGCATGTTGTTTACTACGTTTTAAGCTTTCAATTTGAACATCTGCTAATCTTAATTTTCGTGTGGTTTCTATCATTTTTTCTTGAAGATCAGTGAAAGCCTATAAAAATATAGGTTAGAAATATATGACATGATAAAAATAAAATAAAATTCGCAACGCACCTTTTTCAGTTCTAAGTCGACTACCACAGTTTTTGCCGTTTTTGCCATTATTGCGAAGTTTTTTTGGAGAATTATTATAAATTTACAAAATATAAAATTTTATTCTAAATCAAATATAGGTAACACAATTTATCCTTAGAGCCAACTGTAAAATAAAGAAAATTCCACATTTTTAAAAGACGTATGTCGCAACTCCATCCGATATAACCTTTTTGCTTTGTGGTGCTTGACGTGTGTGGCTGATTTTTTTTGTATGTGGAAAATTATCACATTTTTAACAGGTAAGATTAATTTTTATTCATTAAAAACGGATCATCAAATAAGGATTTTTTGTTTTCCACAAAAGCAGGTTAAAAATATTTGGTTTTATCATTTTAAAACGCCTTATGTTTAACGTGTTTTTTTTGTAGGTTAGTGTCTGGTGTTTTCCAATATGTTAAAAAGCCCAAGTTTTATACTTTGGAACGAATTTTAAAAATTTCCCTGTTTTTCGAGTGTTTTCCAGTGTTTTATTCCTAATATATATTTTATATTCACTACTGCCCTTAATGCATACTTTTTCATTAGCTACAACATGCCTCGCAGCAAAGCAACAGAAGAAACTGATCGGCTTACTCGTATCGCTATCGTGAATGCCGATAAGTGTAAACCCAAAAGATGTAGACAAGAATGTAAAAAGTCATGCCCAGTTGTTCGTATGGGCAAACTATGTATCGAAGTCAGCCCCAATTCTAAAATTGCATCGATATCAGAAGAATTGTGCATTGGCTGCGGTATTTGTGTTAAGGTTGAATTAAATTTTTATTAAAATCTGCCTTTTACGAATTATTTTTTGGAAAAAAACGAAGATTTTTTTATTTTCAGAAATGCCCCTTTGAAGCTATCACTATAATAAATTTACCGAGTAATTTAGAAAAAGATACGACGCATCGGTATAGCAAAAATTCGTTTAAACTTCATAGGCTGCCGATACCTAGACCAGGAGAGGTACTAGGTTTGGTTGGTACCAATGGAATTGGAAAGTCAACAGCTTTAAAAATTCTTGCAGGCAAAACTAAACCAAATCTCGGGAGATTCGATGTAAATACTCGTTATCAATATTTTTTTGAGTTTTTTTATATAAATATTTAACTTAAAAACAACATGTTACAGGATCCTCCGGAATGGATAGAGATTTTGAGCCACTTTCGAGGTTCCGAATTACAGAACTACTTTACAAAGATTTTAGAAGATCACTTGAAAGCTTTGATTAAACCTCAATATGTGGATCAAATTCCTAAAGCGGTCAAAGGACCTGTGGTTCAACTATTAGACAAGAAAACCGAACTCAACAATCGAAGAGAGATTTGCGATATGTTAGGTACAAATGTTTTCACGAAAAAATATGACTTAATTTAGTGCTGCTATTATCTTTGTCTAATTTTATTCAGATTTGAACAATATACTGGATCGAGATATAGCAGCTTTATCAGGAGGAGAACTTCAACGATTCGCATGTGCTATGGTCTGTATTCAAAATGGAGATATTTTTATGTTCGACGAACCATCTTCTTATTTAGATGTGAAACAACGATTGAATGCTGCTTTGACCATACGGTCTTTAATTCATCCTGATAAGTAAATATTTTTGTATTTCCAATTTAAGGGTGTTATAAAAGGTGTGTTTATTGGCAAGTTTTGAACTAGTTCTGAACTGCTAAAGTGTGTTGGCGAAACAAAATTCTTGGGACACAACTGTGTTGAATTCTCTGACTACTTGAACTTAATTCTGGCAGTTTTAGGCTCCTAGTAGAGATGTCGACAAAGTAACGATATGATACGAAACTACTCGTTACTCTAGAATACCCGAAGTAACGATTACCGATTTGAAAAGTAAATCGTTACGTTTACTTGAATGATTACTATTGATTATTATTGATTATTGATTACTATTGATTATTGATTACTATTGATTATTGATTACTATTGATTATTGATTACTATTGATTATTTTATTATGCGAGTATAAGGATATTCATTGAGTTCCTGCGAACCTTAAGATTTCGGAGCACTACAAAGGAGCCGCTGATAGCTGATACGTATAATATAAATATGCTGCCGATATCAATAGTCTTTAGCAAAATTAATTGTGTATTATTGTATTGTTGATATGTTGATATTCCGCAGTCAGTAATCGTCTTGTGTCGATATTTATTTTATTCAGTACGTTTTTATACGCAATAATTAATTATTTGTTGGTTCAGACACTACGTACTACATTTTATATATGTAACTTAAGTAATCAAAGAAACCAGTAGTTGAAATGATTATTTAATACCCAAGTACCTATAGTAGTAACGAATACATAAAAGTAACGATAATCGACATCACTAGTATGTAACCTAAGTAATCAAAGTAACGAGTAGTTGAAATGATTACTTAATACCAAAGTACCGAATAGTAACGAATACTTAAAAGTAACGATAATCGACATCACTAGCTCCTAGAACTGCAAGAATCAGGTTAAAACAATCCAGAGTCCAATAAACACACAGTTGTGTCTGAAGAGTTCTGTATTGCCGATATATTCGTTAGCAGTTCAGAACTTGCCAAAAAACACATCTAAAGTCTCTGACGCTAGAGGCTTTTGTGTTGCACGAAAAAAATTGTTTTTGGTACATTACAGATGTGATTTAATGGAACATTCCTTTCAGATTTATCATCGTTGTGGAACACGATCTGTCTGTATTGGATTATTTATCCGATTTTATATGCTGTCTGTATGGAGTACCGGGTGCTTATGGGGTCGTTACTATGCCTTTCTCAGTTCGTGAAGGTAATACATTTTAAAACATTGTTCATTTATTAATAGCGTTGCTAAATATCTGAACAGTCGTTCGAGATATCCAATGACATTTTTAAATAATATTTTTTATACCTATAATTAAAATTTTAGCTTAAAATATAATGGTTTTGTTCAACAGCGATAGGAAGTTCTTCAACTTTATATAATTTAATTTTTTTTGAAAAATCCATTCTCATTTTAAGCTAAGTACCTGGGTGACCGAGCTCTGCTAGGAAAGTTAAATAAAGTACTGATATGCTCGTTGTTTGTATAAAATTCCAAAACCTACTTACAATATTTAAGTATTTTCATACGTCAAAAAATTGATTTTTATAATGATAAAATTTGTAAGAAAACGATTTTTTCAAGAGATGAGACGTAGCTAAAACGATTTTTTGCCCCCCAAAATCCCTTTTCAGTAAATTTCATCCAAATCGTTAGGGCCGTTTTCGAGAAAATATTTAGGGACATAGGTAGGTACATAGGTAGATACAAGATTAGCTCGTTTAATAATATAGGGATCAAAAAATGAAATTATATCGAGTATATATGTTACGGTTAATACAAAAAGTAGTTTATTCGCGAATTAACCGGCTAATACCCGAATTAACCAAACGTCAAGGATTGGTTAATTCGGGTATTAGCCGGTTAATTCGCGAATTAACTACTTTCTTGTATTAACCGTAACATATACATACATACAGGTGAAGCTAATAAAAGCGTGTTAATATCTGTATTATTAATAAAATCGTTTTCAGGAATAAATATTTTCTTGGACGGTTTTGTGCCCACTGAGAACTTGCGATTCCGGGATGAATCGCTCGTGTTTAAAGTAGCTGAGTCAGCCACCGAAGAAGAAGTAAAACGTATGAATCATTACGAATACCCAGCCATGACTAAAACTATGGGAAATTTTAAACTTACGGTCAATAAGGGACAGTTTTCCGACTCGGAAATTTTAGTACTATTAGGTGAAAATGGTACGGGAAAAACGACATTTATCAGAATGCTGGCTGGAAGTTTAACACCGGATTCTGGTTCAGGTAATTAATTGTTTTTTTGTTTTGCCTTACACCTAAACTTTATTGGGTCAAATCAAGTACTATTTTACAGTATAGTTAGTTTTTACTTGCGTTAAGTTTGTAACATCTATTTCATATTTTAGGTGATTTGCCCCAACTGCACATCAGTTACAAGCCTCAAAAGATCAGTCCGAAATATGATGGGCTTGTTAGGCAAATGTTGCATGAAAAAATTCGAGACGCTTATATTCATCCACAAGTAAGTTAGATTCCTGTATATTTTTGAATAAGAGTCAAACATCTAGTTTACTCAACATATATCATGACAGTCATTTGTTAGCGTTTCAAACATTTGTTTGGCCGAGTACTAAGTATAACATTATTTTCTATGTATAGTTTATTACGGACGTCATGAAACCTCTACGCATAGATGACATTATTGATCAAGCCGTTCAGAACTTGTCGGGAGGTGAATTACAAAGAGTCGCTATGGCATTGTGCCTCGGCAAACCGGCAGATGTGTATCTCATCGACGAACCGTCTGCCTATCTTGATTCTGAACAACGTCTAGTCGCCGCAAAAGTTATTAAACGGTAACCAATTTTGACATTTTTATTCAGTTGATTTTTCTGAACTTCTCACTAATTAAACCGAGTGGATAGTTCGTGAGATACTTAAAAAAACCACCGATTGGTAAATATTGCATTTGTTTTTGTAGTTTCATTCTGCATGCGAAGAAAACGGGATTCGTCGTCGAGCACGATTTTATTATGGCGACGTATTTAGCGGATCGCGTCATCGTTTTCGAAGGCACACCCTCTTTAGACACAACAGCGCACACTCCACAGACATTGTTAGCCGGCATGAATCGGTTCCTTGAATTACTTGGCATCACATTCCGACGTGACCCAAATAACTTCCGACCACGCATAAATAAAAATGCTTCCGTCAAAGACGTCGATCAAAAACGCGCCGGACAGTATTTCTTTTTGGAAGAATAGTTTTATTTTGTAACCGATATATATTTTTATTATATGTAACCATATAATAAGTATATCTACATAATACCAGCCATCAAATGACTGATCTCCTTTTGGATTTAGAAATATTTCTAGGATTGTCTATAATAATCTGTACGTAACGTAAATGTTTTTAGAGGTCGAAAAATCATTTCCTGTATTTTTTATAAAATATTTTGCATTATACGGAGGCTGCTGTTATGAATCGAATTACTTATTATTAGGGATGGGAAACAAAGTTATCTAACAGAATTGAGCTAAAGCAGTCTTCAACAAAAATATTCCAGCGCTTTTTTTGATTTATATATATTTTAATATATCTTAATGTAATTTTTTGTTGAAGTTTTAGTTCAAATACGTTAAAGTGCTTTATTTTTTGTCTCTATTATATGGTGTAAACTTTATATAATCGTGGAATAAATGGCGTATTGAAATTAAGCTATTATTTTCTTCAATCTTACCATTAATTGAAAAAAGACAGGACACGTAAAAGTTGAACTCGCACGCCGAATGTTCCATATTTTTTGCATTTGAAACATCTCTACAATTTTTTTTCGAAATTTTAGCTGGAATCGTTTTGGAAATGGAGGGGATTATTTTTCGAGATACCGTTTTCAGGAAAATTGCGAAAACTACAATATATAATTCCAAAAAAATGAATAGTTTTAGAATCCTTAAGAAAAGCCCTTTCAAATGGTGTCCCGCGTTGTCGAATTCAAAGAACGTCAACTTTTTATGGATAATATTTTTTTAGTTCCGATTATTGAAATACATATGGATAAGTAAGCTAAATTTTAGCACGATACCTTTAATCCAGAAAAATTTAACTGACTGATACAAACGGGTGGTTCTGCACTAAGGGTACCGTTTTTTCATATTGAGGTACGGAACTTTAAAAAGGCAATCCAAAAGGGAATTATTGTTTTGTAGTCATGATAACGTCAAAATAAAATTTAAATAACATTTATTACGATCAAATAAAATTGACATGATATCAAAAAACTTTTAAAAATTATTACATCGATGAATACTGAATGTTAAAAAATCATAATATATTGGTATTTTTTGCACGATGTGCTTTAAGGCACACTGTCGAACAAAATAAATTGTTACTATATTCAAACGGAACCTTACCGCTTATATTTTCACCGCATAGAAAACATCGTTTTAAAACGACACTGCTATCTTGTTTCAATATTCTCCGTTCCGCAGCGATTGCTCTCTGAAAAAAAAAAATGTATCGTTTTCTTATTTTATATTTCACCCATTTCCAAAAATTCAACTATATTCACCTTTTCTCTATCGCTTAATTTAAGAAATCGTTCTCTTTCGTCTTGTTCTACTTGCTCCAATTTTTTTCCTTTACGTTTTTCTTTCTCCTTTTCACGCTTAACTTTTTTAAGCGCTCGTTTCTTTTCGTTTAATTCCTGTTCAACTTCTGTATTCTTAGGAGTTGGTATTTGAGACTGAACAAAAAAAAAATTGGTTGTCTGTAAAGTCGGTTTACGGACGATAGTTTACGTGATGACGTCATAAAGAAACATTGATGAACTCTCTGACGTCACGCGAGAAGAGAGAGAAATGCGTACAAGCCGACGCTTGGGCCGATCGTGCCTCTCTATCGCTTATACCGCGCTCTCGCTTGCACGCTCAGGCTCAGGCGGAACGTGACACTTTTTCGTGCGTGTAGCCGGTGTTTCATCAATTTATAAGACGTTATCACGTCAAAAAAGAAGAAATGTTTATTTATTACGAACTGAATCGTAATTCAATGAAGGAACAAGCAACTCACCTTGGTATAATCATATTTTTCTGGAAAGTCGGTTACAAACTTTCGAAATTCATTACGGATTGATTTATCTTGTGTTGCAGTGTATGGAGTTTGATTGCTGCTGTTTTTTATGCACGGATTAGATCCAAATTTCATTAAAATCCTGAAAGTTATTATCATTAAAAAAACCCGTCGAATGAAACTTAAAAATAGTATATTACACCATAAGGGCCAAAAGTGTAGTATATACTATTTTTCCTCTTGCCTCGGTAGTAAACACACTTAATAAATACATTAATTGATTAATTACTTATTAATTACATAACACAGATAAATTCCAAGCAAGAAGCTTTGAGGTTATACGTAAAAACACGAATGACAGCTGTTCGCGACTATTAGCTAAAATGTAATAGGGCTGCTACGGAAACGACATCTAAACAAGAGTTGATTGGTTGTTTTTGCTTTACTACCGCTTAAACGTACGAACTTCCTGCACTGGTTCGTGCAATTCCACCAAGGAGTAAATGTTAGACTTTATGCCTTACAATTGATGCCGAAAGTATGCACTTTCGATCGAGGTATGAAGAAAAAGCATTTTTTGTGAAAAAAATCTTACCCTATAATTTTAATCTTCCCGTCTATGGCGGCTTTATGCAACAAAGTATTACCGTTATCATCGGTACTTTCGTTCAATATTTCATTCACATTTTTTTCTGTAACATCTTTTGATACTTCACTACTGTTGTTTGAAGTTTTTGATTCACTTTGTTTAGCTATATTAGACTCTGCAGTTTGCAGAGTGTTTTCCAATAATTCTGCATCGCCTATTTTACAGGCATCTTGAACAGTTCTCTTAAAAATGGAAACTAAATCTTTAAAATTATTTATTTTACTTTTTTTTCTATTTTTCTTTAGATCTTTTCTCTTTTTTAAGTTGTCAGCAACGGTATCATCAAACTGTTTTAAATTATCCGAGAACGAAATTTCTGCATCGCTAGCTACTAATATATAATCTTCATTTTCACTCGACGAACTTAAAGCTCTGTTAGTTTCTTCGCCCGGTAATGGCCGTTTTACTAATTCGCGAGACTTCGCTCTATCAATTATCGAACCTTTAGATGCTCGAGTTTTGGATCTGCGTTCAGGTGTCACCTAAACAAAATCGTTTATTAATATTTATTTATCCACACAATACTACTCTAAAAAAAACTACCTTTGGACTAGAAGTAGGCGTTGGTATTATTTTGTCAGAAGAACCGGTTTTTTCTAAAGTCACTTTCTCTTTTTTAGGTACTTGAGGGAAAATTGTTCTATATAGATTTGCATTACCTGAAACAACGATTATTTATAGTGTTGGGCATAATCGATATATTTCAATAATCGAATGAGTCGAAATATTCGGTTTTTATAATCGAATGATCATTCGAATTATCGATTATGAATGATGCGCAAACTTGGCAATTATTAATTTCGTTTTATTTACTTTTACAGTATAAGCGAATGATAATTCAAAATATCGATTTATGTTCTAACTTTGCAATTTCGATTTGTTAATATTACTTAACACAATATTAATAATGGAATCACTGGCATGATCGAATAGAAATAGAAATATATTTGCTATGCCCTAGATGGATACATCGTCAATTTACATAATGAGTTAAACATTAAAATTGAAATTTAAAAAATCCTTAATGTTATAAAAACAATTTTTTAGGAAGAATGATTTAAGTTTGAACTTAAATTCTTTACCACACTGAATTTCAGTTAAGCTATTTGGTAGTTTATTAAATAAAACACTGCCAAAGTAGGATGGATTTTTCCGAGACATTTTCAATCTGCATTTCTTTAGTCTAATATCTTGATTGTTTCTTATGTCCGCGTCACTTCATAATTCAACTAAAAGTTAACACTAAGTACAACAAAGTATGTACAATCGAAAACACCCTCACTCTTCAGTGCTAGCAAAGACTTCCCATCCCAGTGCATGTAGATGCAGAAACCGAATGATATATCAATATATCATATTATATTAATCGACAGTCGACATAGCAATAGTACTGTGTCGGGATTAATATTCATTTCATATTTCATAATCGATTCAAGCGAATGATATCTCGGTTGCCATAATCGAATGATCGATTATTCGGCCATAATCGAAATATTTCGATTATATCATTCATAATCACCCAACACTAATTATTTATAAAAAAAATCGACCACACATTACAGAAGCAAAACTTTCAGTCGCGTTAACTATACACACACACATCCATACGTATAAATTGCAGCAATGTCTTTCCAGCATCTCACTGTACCTCGACTACACAGAGATTCTTTCACTTGGTCGCATGAATTCACCATACTGTTAAGAAGTTTCACTTCAAAAATGAATAATAAAAAAAAATACTAACCGTAAGTTTCTAGTGAACACAAAATTTCATGAATACGCTGAACTTCTTTAAAAGTGGCACGTCTTGTCGCAAAAGGAATTGTTCTTAATCTAATGTCGTTTTTATTAAGCGGAGGCGATTTACCCCCGAATAGAATTGTTCTGTTGCTCGGTCCCACCGCTCGAGTTAAAATTAAATCACATTTATTTAACTGTTCAGACCAACCTTCCAAAATCTCTTGTATGTGCTGTAACAAAACCAAAAAGTAAACAATTGAATTCAGTTTTCGGGGTGTCAGTTTGATACTTATAGTCCAAGAGACGGCTGCAGAAAATGTGTCGTCATAAGGTGGACGAACGAAAAAATTAGAGATGATAGTTAAGACCATAAATTAAGAAAGATCGCTAAGGTTGCCTGCGAAAATCCTGCCGAAACAATGTTTTTTTTAATTTGTTTATCAGTTAATAGACCATTGAAGTTAGCTTTTGACAAGGACAAAATTAATAACAGAAAACGAATGATGAGGAAGGGAAGAAACTGCCGTCAGAAATACAGAAACCAAAAATTCAAATGCGTAAAAGGCCGGAGGGCTGTGGGGGGTGCATTTTAGGGGTCAAACGCGGTTTTTCGTTATTTCCGGCGAAAGTTGACCTCCAATCGAAAAATGTTGTATGGCAATGTTGTAGGTATTAAAAGGATCTACAACTTTTATGAATATAACTTTTTCACATAACCTTAAAGATTCAAAGAAATATTGAAAAAACCGTGTTTTTCGTTTTTAATTTTTTTTTTCATGAAATTTTCAGAAGACTTACCTTTCTATGTCCTAAATAAGCTGTAATTTGCAGGAGAAAAAAATTAAAAACGAAAAACACGGTTTGTCAAAAGCTAACTTCAATGGTCTATTAACTGATAAACAAATTAAAAAAACATTGTTTCGGCAGGATTTTCGCAGGCAACCTTAGCGATCTTTCTTAATTATGGTCTTAACTATCATCTCTAATTTTTTCGTTCGTCCACCTTATGACGACACATTTTCTGCAGCCGTCTCTTGGACTATTAATACCTTCTCGAAATATTAACAGAAAAAGAATGGAACGGAGGTGGGAATTGAATGGCCGGTAATGTTCCGAGATAATTTTGTATTCATGGAATTTCGCTTGAGCTTACACGATATGCATATGAAAGTGTTTCTGTAAATATTTATTCACGAGATTTATGAAAAATGTACCTGCGTTAACGATGCTTCATTATACCGGCGCAAGCTGGCTCCTGCGCTTTTCGGATGAGAGCCGGCACTTCGCCCGTCTCTGCTGCTTTGAGATCCGCCTTGTTTCGCTCTAACAGTGTACGAGTGAAATGTCTTATGTACTAAATTGTTTAAACCTAAAAATAAAAGACATGTTCACAAAATCTATATATTAAGTACACATTGAAAGACGATCTCAAAATTCACCTTGAAATATCCCGGCAGCGAAATGTCCTCCTCCTAACATAATTATGGCCCATGTTGTTTTCGAGTGTATATTTTTAACTAAATCTATTATTTTCTCATTACTACTCGGTACTTCCTACAATAAACGTCAATTTTTATATCATACACGAAAAATTAATAAATTAATTAATTATAATTACCTTTTTAGAGAATAATAAACATTTGTACAATGAAAATATTTCGCCTTTATCATTTTCAAAAAAAATTTTTGCATGTCTGCTGGGTATTATAGGTGCAGACTTTTTATCTTGCGGTACACATTTAATTTCAATATCCGTTTCGCTTTCTGTTAAATTACCTATTTCGGATGCTTTGTCAAATTTTTTTGCTACCTCATAATCGTCTTCGAATTCGGATTCTGAACCAGATATGCTCGAAACATCGTCTACAATGATTAAGTAGGGCATATTAAAACAATGATTAATATTTATTTACAATCTTTGTGGTCAAAAGGCAAAATTTCAGTATTCTATTTTTGCTGCAATTAAGATACAGTACTAGTAATTTCCAGACTAGAGACAACTTCCAGCAACAAAAGCCATATCGAACGAAATTCATTCATTAACAATGCCATTTTAAAAAGTTTATTTATTTAAAGAAATAAATTTCATTCAAGTTATTCTGAAGCGATTTTGTCTTTTGACTACAGCTACATTATATTGTTAGTCTCAATTTATACTAATACTGTAAAGAGGTTAAGTTTGGATGTAGGAGGTAATCTCCGAAACTACTCATTCGATTTAAAAAAAATTTCACCAATATTTAGAACGGACCTTCAGCATGAACATAGGCTATATATTACCGCGTTAAAATAAAAGCTCTTTTCGTGGAGACCAATTTTGCAATGTAAGTGGATGTGTCAATCTACAAATTCAGACCGAAGCCGAACCGGACCGCTAGTAATAAATAATTTACTGCTAAAAGTTACCCGCGTGCTGGGTGAAATAGTCTTCTGTAACGGTTGGCAGGTTCACCAAACGTTGCTTCAAATTATAGCGATGCCAATCGAGTTTATAATGAGCTCGCTGTTGGATTTGATTTTCAAATTGAGTATTACAATATGAACATGCCAGCGTATCGGATACTGTCAGATCTTCAATTTTTAAATCTAACGATTCAGGTACTGCAACGAATAAAATATTACTTCACCTTCTGCTTTTGTTTTTATCATTTGTTTAAAGCTCGAAGGCACATAAATATCTATTAAAAATATATTAATATAGTATAAAAAAATGTAACTTACATTCTTCCGAAAAATTTATGTCGGTTTTCATACACTCTGCTATTTTAATACCCTTTGTAATTTCATTAAAATTTGGAATATCAAAAATTTTGTAGGCCTGGTAAGACATGATGTTTAATTCTTAAAACGTTCTTTTAATCTGAAATGAATCTAAAGAAACAGGTATAAATATGACGTGAAGGTATATACGATAAAACTTATCTAATTTGTTGCAAGTTATTGCACAATTATTCGAAACATATAAATTATAACCTCAGATTTTGTGAAAGTTGAATGTTAGAAATAGTCAACACTGGTCAACCTAGTGGTCAACATACGACACCCGGCGTTCTTTTATTCGGAATAATTTCTGCCTGGAATATTATTACATTACGAATTTTTACATATCTTCTGCTTTGATTAAACTATATGTTCAGTTTGAAATAAAATTAAACCAAAAAAGTCACTTTAGAGGTTAGATGGGTATCGGAAACAATTGCAAATGGGCATTATGCAGGCACACAATATTATAATTTTCTTTGGGGTGGGTTAAGGTCAGAGTGCAAGGGTAGTTCATAGCCTCTGGTTCATAGTATGAATACACGTGTAGTAAAAACATCATGTCATGTACTGAAAAGTCGTTAAAACTTAACAGATGTTCCAGATCTTCATTAAATAAATCTGAGGGCGTGAAAGACGTCGATTTCGATTACGAATGTTCCTGCGGTTACAGTCTCTGGTTACAATACGCTAACCGTGAGTACGGTGTTAAAACATACTTATTATTGTAACGCCACTGGTTAACACGCTGTCATGACGTCACTGCGGTTAAAAATCATAGATATAATATGTAATCTTTGGTAGTAACAAGGGCGTAGATATTTATTCTTTCTGGGGAGGTAAAGCAAAAATCAATATTTTTTTTGTTTTATTAATATCACACAAAAATACTCACGAAGGAAGGTGTCAAGCAAAATATTAATTCACGAACTAATTTAAGAAATTCCTTTTCGAAAAGTATTTCTAAATTTTGTTTTTTAGCCAGTTATTCGTATTATTTTCAGTTTTATTCTTTTTATTATTATGATCCTGAGGGGGGGGGGGTTATTTACGCCCTTGGGTAATAAATAGTATGGACAAAAAAATCGAATTTCAAAACAAAATGACACGTTTTCAAAAATAGCATTTATTACAATAGTGTATTTTTTATAGGATAATAATTTGTATATAATAGATTGATATTTTACAGGTGCATATAAAAATAAAATAATTTCATAAAATAAAACCAACACTTGTTATGGGGTATGAGTGTGAATGAAAAAATGAGAAATAAATAAATGAATAATTAAATATATAAATAAAATTAAAAAACAATAATAACGTTCATTCAACAAAATATTACACTTATTTATGACTTATAAAACAAAGTAATTTTTTTAATGCAAACTGACAACCGCAATGATAATGAGTTGAATATTGTTTAATATCAATATGTTATAACAATAGAAAGAAGGAACGTAATTTTAATAAAATAAGAAAAAATGATCTAAGATTATGCTCTAGTTCAATAATTTGTCGAGTATTTGACCACAAGAAGTGATTGTCAGATGTTACTGAAACAATTGACGATCATTATTGTTCATAAAATATAAATTAAATACATTTTCATGACATGCTAAGTTCTTAATCTTACTGAAGACACATTATGAGATAAACCTTTTGGCATTAAAGTCAGATCATTTTTGTATCACTAACTGCATAGACATCTGTGCTCAGCATTTTTTAGGGTATTTGCATTAGTGTCTGTAGCGATACATTCCGTTTAGTATAAATTATCCCAGAATACATTTATCTACGCTGACAAAAGAAACTAGCTTTATATATCACTTTATCTCAAGTCATTGGTTATTCTTAATTTTTGAAAATATTTTGCTGAATGTGAACCAACATTTTTAAAAATTAAATTGTACTTTCAGATGAATGGAAAAAAAGCGCCCTACGCGTTTCACACTAAAAATAAATCCGTTATAAGCTATGTTATATTATAGGCGTGCAAGATAGGCTTATTTATAATTCTACAATAAGCCATTAATTAACAGTATTACAAATACTAGTAGTCCGTTCACAATTGCCATTACATATCCCAAATGAAATGAATGGCCGGAGGCAATCCTGAAAAAGAAAAGAAAATCTGAGTAAAATACAACTTAATATTCTTGTTTATTTTATTTTAATAATCCGATTTTCTGTGCTCTCGTTGATCTACCGATGAAGAAACAGTCGGTACAATCTACTTTTGACTTAAGCGGTGGACTACCAATCATGATAGAATCGCAGATTGAAGAATTTTCCATAATCCATTCAACTAGTCAAAATGACGGGCGCTACGATGAATGTGCTTGTTGGTAAGCTCTGCACTCTGAAAGTGCTTGTCGGCAATACAGAACTCTTCGGACACGACTACGTGTTTGCTGGTCAAATTCTCAGACTATCTGAAATTGGTTTGAGAGCAGCTAGAAATCTAGAATTGCTAGAGCTAGGTTCGAAGAGTCCGAGAATTAGGCTTTTGAAAAAAAAATAATTATCGATTTTTTTATTGTATTTTAAAACTTTATTATAAATAATATTGATAATCGATGCGAAAAACTTTCAAAAAACTTTTTTTAAATTAATTATAAGCAATTTAAAATTGATAAAATATTAAAAAAAATCACGTGACCGTAAACGCACTAAAATTGTTTTTGACAGTTGTGACGTCATATTGTTAAAATGTATATAAGCAGTCTATCAATGGCTTCTACATATTGTGTATTGACTAAAACTATTCTAAATTTAGTATAAAAAAATATTGTTGACAAGTAATTCCATTTAATAATGTGTGACAAAGCTTTTATAAAAGCCAATTCTGCTAATATACTTACTGTAGATATTATTTATGATCACAGATTTTCTAAAAAATGATACATTTTCGGTTCAATTCAGCTGAGACTAAGTTTTTTTTTTTAAATAATAATGTGACTGTAATATTTTATGAGAAACTAAATATTTTTCATTAAATATAATTAGTTAATTTATTATTTAGGTATTATTATTATTTGTAGGGTGTCACTCGAAAGATATACCTATATAAAGATTATATTTCTAGTTGAAACATACCTTTTCACTACATTATTAAAATACACAGCGGCTTTTAAGTATGAAAATCGGTTTATATTTTTAATGACGCTCTGTTCTGAACTTACAGTCTTTACCACCTGGCAAATACTTAATCGTATGTACCACACACCATTTTTGTCATGTGTATTGTGTATGCGAGTATGGTTCAAAAAATTCTGGCACATCATAATCTAACTGAAATACACTATTTTATTTCATTGTTTGAAAATTTTTATTGTTGTCACATTGTTACTAATTTTTTCAATTGTTCACAGCTCATACTAGTCTATTATTAAAAGATATTAAGTATTATTATGTATGTAGGTACTACATTTCCTTGAATATCGATTTTTGTGAGTTTTTTGTGACCTATGCAAAGCAAATATTATTGATTGAAATATTATACAAGACATTGCTAAGAAAAATACATCGATAAAATTGATATACCATATTATTCTTAAAAATGAGTGCCGAGAAATGACAATGGGTGAGTAAAATTACATCCGAAACGACAATTTTTAAAGGATCTAAAATAACGGCGGCAGATTTCAAAATGACGACCTACATAAATAATATTTACAAAGGGAACGACTGTTATTATAGAGAAAAATAGTTGGTAAAGTTGAATCTTGGATTTCTCGTTTAAAAAATACATAACATTGAAATTAATTCGTTTCGTAAAAAAAATTGTACAAAATCAACAAATCACAGCAAATTAATAATATGTTTATTGAACTATTCCAAGCAAAGTTCGGTCACCCAGATATTTAAATTTATACGTTGATATAAATTATTATTAATTACAGTATTATATTAAAATACTTACATCAAAATGATCCTTGCAACACAAAAAAATGGATGTTTCATGATGTTGACACCATTGTTTTCGACGTGTAACATCTTGTGGCACATTTAAAAACATTTTGTGGGGAGTTTTTTATGTAATATTCGTACACCTTTGTACAAAGCAAGCACGATAACATTTAAGATTCGACATTTTTGATAAATTTATTAATATATTGACTGTATTCAATCAATGAGAGGTTAAAACACTGTGTCAATTGCATGTGATGATAATAGAAATTTACATTATGACGTCACATTACGCTCGGGAAATGTCGGCTCGTTCTCGGAACTGGGTACAAAAATTTATTTTTAATTTGATATAACTTTTGAATTATAACGAAAATAAAAAAAGAAAAATAGTTTTGTTATAAAACTTATATACGATCTTTCCATTTATGACAAAAAAAAATTTCATTCAAAAGCCCAATTTGATCAGGAAACTTGCAGTTGTGTACGAAGAGTTCTGTATTGCCGATACACGCTTTGGGAATCCTGAACCAGTTCAGAAATTACATCTAATGTTAGTCGGAAAATTGAATGGAGAATTAAAGAGTATTACTGTACTTAAAAAAAGTATGGAATATTTTACTTGTATTTTTTTGGAGAGAACGGTGTTGGCGGATTGACTCCTGGCACGCAACTGTCTAAATAAATCACAAGCCATGTAAACAAGCTTATTCCAAAACCGCACAATAATGGAAAAACAAGTCCGTTGGTTCGTAATACAATGGCCTCAGTGTACTGCCCCATAAGTCGTCCATCTGGTGTCACCGATTCGAAGAATACCAATTTATTTTCCCATAGTGTGTTCCATATAGCAAGCTCTAAAACAAGTCAAAATAATATTTTTTATACAATTGATAAGTAATGAGTTCATAATATATTATGTAACTGATAAGATAAAATATTGCTTTAATGGGAATTATCAGGTCACAGATTTATGTAATTGATTAATATAGAACAGAATACGTATTTTTTAATAAAAAATTATCTATTCAAACATAAATTCCCACATAATTGATTAAAAACATATCTAATATTTTCGATAAGTCGGTTCGCTTAAATTGCGATTTTATCTTAATTAATGAGAAAAAAGGTGTTTTGAAGATATAAAATTAGATAATCATTTGTTGACGAGCTGCCACTGCTTTTGAAACATATATAACACATTCGACATTATACACACAGATGGCACAATGTTACTACATGATGTAAACATTGTAAATAGCCTTCAAAAATAAAAAGTATGTCAAACATTAGTCATGTTTAAACAAATATCAATTAGAAAATACACACTTTAAAATATTAAAAAAAAAATACTTACTGTTCCACGAAATTAGTTTTGCTATTATGACAGCTAGAGACAAGCACAGGGCGTATAAGCCGACTTTCCATTCACTAATCTTTAATTCTTCATTAGAACCGCTATCTTTTTCAACATTTTTTCGAAATTTTCCATTTGAAAATTCGCTTAAACGCTGTCGCAACATTTTCACCAGTATCGATTAAGTACATTTATTGAATACACGACACGTCAAAAATAATATTGTTAGGTAGGTATATAAAAGTATTATGAAGGATAAATTTATATGTGCTGGAGAACGTATGCGACACACGTGTTTGTTGTTTCACTTCGCGGCCGTTTAACAGTGTACAACAAAAAGAGATGAAGTCACAGACGTATGTTAGTTAAAAATAAACTATACAGTGCAAGGTGTGGGGCCAAGAGCAATTCAGAATTCCATACACATGTATAGATACTGGACAGAATACACAAACCGACTAAACCAGTGTGGTGTTAGCTTTAACGTACTTTAGTAGTGTTAGACAGTTAGAAATGGCAGGTCAAACAGAAGTTGGTGTCGGCGATTTCGTCCTATTGGACGAAGTAAACATCGACAAATTTATGAAAAATCTTAAACTGAGGTAAGTTTGTTTTTCGAATTTACCTGTAAAATTTTTCGTAGTGCTGTAAAAGTATCTTCAGAGTATTATCTTAGTTTTTGTACGTTTAGTAGTAGCGCTGTCGACGCAAGGGTTAAAACCGATTCTCGTTTTTGCATTTGGGCGCCAGGGGCGTGGTTGTTTTTATTTTGAGCAGGTGGCGTTTAAACCCTTCACGATTCGCTAATATTTATTGATCGCTGTGACATTATGATATATAAAATTTAACGATTACGTTTACGCGCAAACTGAATCACGAAAATTATGACTCATTTTTTTAGTATCACTTATATCTATGTATGAATTTTAATTAAGTTTAAAAATGACATCATTCGCTTCTTATGTCTTTTAAAAACTTACGTCAAACAAAATCTATACATTGTGTTATTCAACTGAAGTTTCAAAACAATATTTTTAATACTTTACGTGCTCAAAATAAATTTTCACAATCGGCGTTAGCTCAACACACGAATAACTGTAATCACATTCTTTCACAAGTGTCCAAGTTACGTTCAAATTCGTCGCTTCATTGTAATGTTTATTAGATTTAAAGTCCATTGTTTTTGTTTGTTACCATTTAATTAGGTAAATAATAATTACGAAGTGTTTATAGACAACGAATATTATAATTACAGACATGAGAATAGGAATTCACACGTTTTTTAACCCTTCAATGTTCTAGTCGAAAAAGTGACAAATAAGTCTCGATTTTTCAAAATGTACGTTGGTTATTAACGCGACATTGTAGTGGGAAGGTACCTAAAGTCATGTAACCGGTACCGTTATCTTTTCCTGTATACTTCACAGTAAACGAACAGCTTAACTATCGGAGTTGTAAATATTGTTCTGAACTGAAAAATGGATAACACATTTATGTAACTAATTTATAATGAAATTTGATGAGATAGATATTTTGTCACATAATACGTTTTTTTATTCATTAATCATTATTTTTCAAACAGACAACAGCTGCTACCAAATACTTTTTTCTTTAAAAAGCTATACAAATAAATAAAATTGAAGTGTCTGTAATGTCAAAATAACAGCTTTTTAATAAATGCATGTCAAAGCATGTGCGGTACTTACAACAAAAAACAATTTTTAAAATTTTTGTCTGTCTGTCTGGTTCCGCTAATAGACCGGCAGCTCGTGACAGATTTTATCAACCAATCGTATCGCGTATGCCCTTCAAGTTGATGATTATAAAGTAGGTTTAACTAAAAAATGGATCTAAGCGAGATCGTGTGGGCGGGACATGTAGCGTGCAATGTCATCTGAAATTGCAAAAAAAAATTGAATTTTTAATCAATCGTATCGCGTATGCCATTCATGCCTTGATGTAATTTATAAAAAAACAAATCCAGAGAAGCATCGGCATACGTTTAGGTCGGGGCCTTGTGGCTGAACTCAGTCCTCGAAGTTGCAAAAAAAAAACAATAATTTTAACCAATCGTATTACGTATGCCGTGTCTACTAAATGTTTATATTGATTGTGAAAATAATTTTTGACCAGTCGGCATACGTTTTTACTGGGGCCAAATATTTTTTTCCAATGATGGCGTTTGTAAAAAAAAACCTTGTTTTAAATCAATCGTATCGTGTATGCCTTTGAAGCCATGGTTAATTCCGATTTTTATATGTTATATATTTTAACGGCATACATATTTTCGAGACCATGTCCAAAGGCATACGTTTTAAAACTGTAAAAAATGTATCCATAATAAACCAATCGTATCGTGTATGCCCTTTTGTATTTAACTTCGTAATTATTATTTCTTATCAAATTTAAAAGGGCATACAAATTGTGCGGGACAATAACGAGAATCAACATTTTTTTAAAAAGGAGATGTGTTTGGAATTTTTTTTCAATCGAATCAAGTATGCCACGAAATACTTATCATTAACTTCAATGGATCACAGTTACTCTATTTATTAAATATTAAATATTAAATAGAGTCAAATTTATGCCCTTTGCAATTTTTCTGCAAAATTATGCTATTCGGCCAAATTTTATGAAGGCATACGGATTCACGTTAGCCGTTATGCGATTGGGCCGATGACATAACTCGCTTAATTTTGATACTAGGAGCTTCCATAAAAAAATAAATATTTTTTCAAACACTTCAAAAAAATTTCTATGAGTTTTCCCCGAAAAATTCATTGTTTTTAGGTTTTCGTACCCGAAGGGTGCTCAACGGGACCCTATTACTAAGCCTCCGCTGTCAGTCCGTCTGTCTGTCAGCGGGTTGTATCTCAAAAACCGTAATAGGTAGAGAGTTGAAATTTTCACAGAGTGTGTATTTCTATTGCCGCTAGAACAACAAATAATTAAAAACCCTCCAAAACTCCCAAACGAGAAGCAAACTAAGTTTTTTGCTTATAATTCGCTCAATTTAAATCAGTTCGTTTTAAACGAAAGAGGAGAAAATTTTACATAGATTTTGTATAATAGAATTCGTCGAAACACTTTTTTTTATACAGCTTTATATAGAAAACAAGCTCTATAAATTCAATTTTGTCTAATACATAGCATACACGAATCGTCTGTCTTCGTTTGTTGCATACTGTACCATGGGAATTTAAAAACAGCGTATGTTCTCTCTTAAAATAAAAATACCGCATTTGTTCAAAAACGAATGTCATTTCAAATATTAGTGAGTCTTTTGACATTAGTATTTTGTGAAATGCAACGCCTTCTGAGTTAACGATTTGAATAACTAATTAATTATTAGAACATACTTTGACAGATGAAAATGTCAGTTTTGACATTTTTTACCGTTCCAACATCATGGATGAGCGGAATGAAACCAAATTTTGGGAGGATGTTTGATATACAAATATGAAGAGGCCTATTGTTTTTGAGAGACGTCGGTGCAAGCGCATAAGAAATATATATTATAATGTTGTTTTTATAAGATAATAGTATAGGTTTTCATTGACAACTTTAAAATAGAGGGTAAGTAGAACCTACAGCCAAATTTTGGTGCTAATCGGTGCTGTTTGGTAGAATTTCCAGGTTTGGCAGTTTTTTCTGTGCATTGACTGGGCTATTACGCGTTTTTGCCCCACGGAAATTGTATGCCCTTTTGAATTTGATGAAAAAAGTATGATTACTAGTAAAATCCAGAAGGGCATACGCGATACGATTGAAAAAAAATCATATCAAAATTTGCAACTTCTCTGGTTCCTCCAACCACCGGACCCCAAAATTATTGTATGCCAGCTTGTATTTCTTTATTTTACAATGAAAACAGTGTTTTGCAACAATTTTCAATAACGATACGATTGATTTAAAACAAGGTTTTTTTTTACAAACGCCATCATTGAAAAAAAATATTTGGCCCCAGTAAAAACGTATGCCGACTGGTCAAAAATTATTTTCACAATCAATATAAACATTTAGTAGACACGGCATACGTAATACGATTGGTTAAAATTATTGTTTTTTTTTTGCAACTTCGAGGACTGAGTTCAGCCACAAGGCCCCGACCTAAACGTATGCCGATGCTTCTCTGGATTTGTTTTTTTATAAATTACATCAAGGCATGAATGGCATACGCGATACGATTGATTAAAAATTCAATTTTTTTTTGCAATTTCAGATGACATTGCACGCTACATGTCCCGCCCACACGATCTCGCTTAGATCCATTTTTTAGTTAAACCTACTTTATAATCATCAACTTGAAGGGCATACGCGATACGATTGGTTGATAAAATCTGTCACGAGCTGCCGGTCTATAATCTCCGAAACGACTGCACCGATTTTGGCGGGACTTTAATTGGCAGATAGCTGATAACTTTATTTTAGAAAAATAATTAGGGTTCCGCGCAAAAAAAATAAAACCCGTGCGGACGAAGTCGCGGGTTACAGCTAGTCATTAATATATAGAAAGTCCTATTTCGCGTATGTCCGCTAAAAATACGAGAACTACACAACCGATTAGAATGCGTATTTTTTGGGGAAGGTTTAGATATATCTAGGTCCGGATTGCAAATCAGAGTGCAAATCAGATTGAACGAACGAAGTGAATTGGAGATCCCGCAATTAAACAACTTATTTAAAGAGAGTCTTGAGAACACTAAATTTAATCCACACGAGCGAAACCGGGCCAGATAATAAAGTTTTCCAAAAACAATATTTTTTTTTATAATTTTCGGGGATGAGTAAAATTTTTACTTTTGATGAACCCTTAATAAAAGTAGAACCTTCTATGTTAATAAACACTTCGTCTTGGCATCATATAAATTACTCGAAAACTCTCTAAGAAAATTATATTGCGATTCTGAAAAGCTGTTTTTACAGCGTCGTCATATATTGCGAATAACCTAATCGGTATATTATTTTTTTTAAAAATGTGTTGAAAATTGAGAAGAAAAGTAGTATTATTGTTTTAATGCTGAACGAAGTCTATTATTCAGCAGTTGTTTTATGCAAACCAGCATTTTTATCTCTGTTTTGCCTCTGTCCCATATTGTATGAATACATAAAGTACACCTTGTGCTTACTCAGAGGCAGATTAATAGAAAATATTATCATAATCAATAGAGATACCTAGCTAATGAGTAATTAGTGATTGCTAATTAATAATAATTAAACACCGCAAGGTTGAGCTCAGCAATATAAATTGACAATTTGTAAAAATAACAAGTTTAACCGTAAAACATCTTCTGATTTGTTAAAAGATATCGACGCGTGGTTTCGTTAACAAAAAGAGAGTCAACTTTAATTTAGTTAATAAAGAATCATTAGAACGAAATATCCGTGGACATTTTAGTTTAGAAATTCTTCGACCGGTTTTGCCTAAAAATGCACCGTTGTATACATTTTATAGGAACTCCGAGACAGTAATGCACTAAAAACAACAGGCCATGTACGGAAAAGTTTTAAAACTTAACAGATGTTTCAGGTTTTCATAAAGTAAATACGAGGGGGAAACCTCGGATTACTAAAGTGACGTCATCGTGGTTAAAATACAATGACGTCGTTACGGTTATATGTTTACAACTGTGACGCTACTGGTTAAAATAAACTTATCGGGATGACGTCACCAGGGTTAAAAAGTTTACAATTGTGACGTCATTGCGGTTAAATTAAGCTTGTTTTAATTAGTGTGGGTAATGTCATTAAGGTTAAAGTAACTATATTTCGATACGTTTATCAAGAAAGAAGTAAAAAATTCTTATTTATTAGGATTTTACGGTCAGTAAATATTTTATTTTGACGAGTTAATTGTACTGTTGTTAAAATTATCTTTTTTAATAGAAAAAAAGAATGTGAATTGTTGGTATTACGCTCTTATCAATTAAATCTTTTTTTTATTTAGGTTATATCGTAACAGTTACTTGGTACAGCTAGGGACAAAAAAAGATTCAAAATTATTTGATTATAATGTTGCCGTTTTATGTAAAACAATTAAGTGTTTTAAGAGAAAAAAATGATTTTTTTAACACTGAATATTATTTTGATTTTAAGAGACAAACCATGCAATTAAAATGACAAAAAAGCGATTAAATCTCTGTTCGTATGCTAAATTTGCATATTATCGCATTTCCATGACACGACTTTACTATAAACGGAAGTGGTTAGTTTATATTATTACTCATTTAATTGTATTCAAGGAAATAACTTTGTCATTGTCTTAAGAATTTGTAAGAAAAGAAAGAAAAAATCGATTTGAAATTGTGTCAGCGGCCTCGAAGTTTAAAATCGAATAATAATTTAAAAAAAATAAAGGTATATCGTCCTGGAATTTCAAAGTTTCGATTTAAATATCAACCCGTGTTCAACTAGGGTGTACCGTGCAAGAATAACTTTGCAAATAGCTGTATAATTTATTAGCGGCCCGTTCCCGTTCGCCCAAATTTGATGATTGTCTCCGTTTTTGCGTCGAAAAAGCATTTTTATTTTAACGCGATAATGCATTATTTTAGTCATATCAAAAACATTAGAGGTGGTGCAAATGGTTTAGTCACTTGACTCAAGCGACTGGTTCTTGTTCCAAGAGATGCCGTCAAGCGAACCGCTTCACTCAACCTCTTTTTGAGTTTCGCCGTATCAAAGCGCGTAGGGAACTTGAGCCAAGCGATTCTGGTTTGAGATCATACAGTGCACTAAATAACAAATACGAAAAAGTTTCATGACGCTCAATGTATTATCGAAATTATTCTTTTCATTAATTTTTTTGACAACTAAATATTTTGGCTGCTTGTCGGCACGTCATGGCTACATTAAATATTTTTGAAAAAAAGGCACGTAGGTGTAGAAAGTTTCCATCCCTGGCCTATACGATAATTATGGGATTATATTTGAGATTAGCTAAAAAGTAACCAGTGTTATTTGGTTCGGATTATTGACTCTTTACTGTAATACAGAAATGTCGGAACAAAATTTTTTTTGTTATCTTTTGTTGGTAATGAGATTTGAGAGGATGACGCATATGGCAACAATTAATTATACTACAAAAACTATATCCTGTCAAACAGAGATATATCTAAGTGTTCACGATATATAATTTAATTAAACGAACAAGGAATATCCTTTTATTTACGCGCTTACAGAATTTCTGTCTCTCTGTCTGCTTGAATCAGAACATCATTCTAGAACGGAAGAATCGATTTTGCAGGGTTTCCCATATACCTACTTATAATGTCCTGCTAAGATTTTAAAAAGATCGCGGAATCCATAACATATTAGGGGATGTTCAATACGTGAGCTAAAAATGAGGGGAGGGGCCCGGCAAAATCTCACCAAATCTCATTTTCAATGAAAACTCACTTCAACTTCTTAATTTCGAAAATTACGTTACTAGCCGTTACCCGCGACTTCGCACGCGATTGAGACGAAACACGGATGCATTCTGCATTATTTGGCATAGTTACTTCTTTCTCGACGTAGGGCTCCCTAATAAATTTCAAAATTGCTGACATTTACGTGATCAACGTCCTGACAAACCTTGAAAATGATACATATGTTGATTTTTAGACTGTTTACCTCTTTTCACCCTCTGAAGGGGTTGTTTTTGAAAAAGCGTGAAACACGTGTTTATTTATTTGTTGACATGAGTAATCCCCCGTTTCGTTTTCAAAAATCCGTTCTTAGCGGATGCCTAGTGCCTACGTCATAATAACTATCTGTGTGCTAAATTTCAGCCCAATCCGTGCAGTGGTTTGAGCTGTGCGATGGTAGATCAGTCAGTCAGTCATAAAAATGTTTAAGTATATAACCACCATAAAAACAACGAATTATAAAATTCTTATCGTAGCGTACCTGAGACTCGACGAAAAAAATCTTATCGTAACGTATCAAATTTCACGAAAAAAATAATTGATAATTTTATAACTATGTAGTTATAGGAACCTATGGGCTATGATTTGGGAAAACTGAACTATTAAAATGAACATGGCCTGAAATATCACCATTAAATTTTTGTTTCGTCTTAGTCGCCGTCAATCATGTCAATATTACATTAGTGTAGGTGTATAGCATTGTATGTATATCCTGCCGTCCTAACCTAAAATGCAGTATCTCATACAAATTGTTAGTTTCGAGAAAACAGTGCCGTAATAATAATAATTTTATTGAGGCCGTTAGACATAAAACTTAATGTGTAGCCAAAGTCAAATTACAGAAAATATAACATTTGAATTAAAATTAATTAAAATCATTTAAAAATTCATTAAAAGAATAATATGCTTTATCAATTAAAATTTTTTTAAAACATTTCTTGAATTTCTTTGTTGTCATGGTTTTGTACTCAGCAGGGAGTTTGTTGGATTCATCGGCGCCCATGGCGAGATTCTGATTTCGCGCCCTCAAAATTTCGTTGGTTGATGTATTCCAACAAAACAATCATAATCGCATTGCTGAGTGCGCCCCTGGCGCGGGCTCGGCGTCCAAGTTTTGGTTACAGCGCTTATCTATATGTACTAATATATACTAATACTAGCTGTCCGTCCCGGTTTCACCCGGGTGCAAGAGATCAAATGGGGGGGGGGGGGGACAAACACGAGTACGCACGTTCATCTTAGTTTATCGAGGTGAATGTTGTGTCCAAATTTCATGATGATCGGAGTTACCGTTCAAAAGTTTTTGTCGGACGCGGACAAATTTTGAGTTTTATATATTATATAGATCATAAAAAAAGTAAAGTTTGTAAGTTTAGATGTAGGAGGTAATCTCCGAAACTACTCATCCGATTTCAATTTTTTTTCATCGATATTTGGAATGCGCCTTCAGGTTGGTAATAGGCTGTATATTATCGAGGTTAAAATAAAAACACTTTTCGTGGACACCAATTTTGCAACGTAAAGTCCACGAAAAACAATTGCAACCTGCAAATTCGGGCGAAGCCGGATTGGGCCGCTAGTAGCTTATTTATTTATTATTATAGTAATCAACAGGTATAAAACCCAAATAACAGATTACGTCACAACAAATATAACGAAATGAAACTGGTGTCAGGTGCACATCCGACATGTTGTATAAGATATATATTTTTTTTCAATAAATAAAATTATCGAACCAATTTTTCAGACAGTATATTAACAAAAAATATAAAATTAATACATTAACGTTTCAATCCGGATTTGGACCTTCTTCAGAATTGATCTAAAAAATATAAAAATAATTAATATTTAAAATCTAATTCGCTTTATATACAATCTTTCAAAATTATTTATGATTATCAAAATAAAGATTGTAGAAAAAGCGAATTAGATTTTAAATATTAATTATTTTTATATTTTTTAGATCAATTCTGAAGAAGGTCCAAATCCGGATTGAAACGTTAATGTATTAATTTTATATTTTTTGTTAATATATTGTCTGAAAAAATGGTCGATAATTTTATTTATTGAAGAGTTCTAATCAGACGTTAATCAAAGATTTGTTTTTTTTTTTTTTTTGTTAATCTCCTACTGTTTACGTCTATTGTAGGATAACAGATATTCCCATAATAAAACCTAGAAAGTGGCTACAAACGAGAAAAAATAGAGATACTGCTTTTTAGATTAGGACGGCGGTTTGCAGTCATGCCATCGTATTTAAACAATGCATATTCAAGTTCATTACCATAATCGTGCAATATTTTCTGTTCTGAGAACGAGAACAAAAAACGAGAAAAGCAACTTTTTTAAATCTACACACAAACGCTGCGCTGATCTGTTATATATATGTGTGAAAACTTCAGGTCATTCGTACTCGGCATTATATTGTATAACATGTCTATTTATCTATTAATTGATCAATTAAACAAAATAAAATACGTTAGATCTCAAAAGCACTGCAAATTTATGTAGCAACGTTGTCTCAAATAGTTTGTTTTTGCTCTGAAGCTTTGGGTCCCCGAAACGATCATTTGCGATTATCAATATTTACGTGATTGAAGGTTTCAAATGATGGGCAATTGAAGGTGTACATTCCGAAAAATATTACGAACTTTTTTTCTATAGAATATTTAACTGTATAATAAAATATAGTGGTTTAGCGAAAGAGATTAGTTAAATAATTTGATAAAATCTGAATGAAAACAATCAACTCATAGAGAACAAAATTGATGTTTATATTAAATGTTTGAAAGCATGATTTTTAAGGAAGTTATGTTGATAAACATTTGCATTTAAATTTTTTAACTGTAAATAACTATAAACAAATTTATAAACACAAAATTCCATTATTTATAATCGTTAAAATGGATAATATACTGTCTGTATATAATATACCAGCGTTTCTCAACCATTTCCAGACCGCACGATCCGTATAAACAACATAAATATTTTGATGTGAAACATCGAATCGCGCGTTTTGGATGGGAGTAAAAACGTGCAATTGGCGCGACACTGTGATGATACGTTGTTACGTTTTTTAGCTACTAGTGTTTCGTTGATAGCGCGTAACGCTTGCTGTGTGTATGCGTTGGATTGGACCATGGATTTTATAACTGAGATTTATTAGTTACTAGAATAATCACTTACGTGGCGTTGCTAGTAACTTAAAATCTAAGTGTCCATAGGGCTTTAGGAAGTGTCTTTAGAGTATCCATAGACCATAGGGCTTTGTAAGCTTACATTTATGTGACAGGCGTCTTACGACGCCCCACATTTTTTTCAGTCAACTACTAAGGAGGTCCAACGAAGGACCTCATACCTCCCAGATCGTTAATTAAGTAAAGAATAAGTTTGCCGTAATTTTTTTTTGCAGTTTCCGATCCCAACAAACAATAATCAGCGCGCTGCACATATGATTATGTATTTTTTTTTAATTATAGGTTCAACCATGCAAAAATATACACATATATTGGAGAAGTATGCGTTTCTGTAAATCCTTACCGAACAATGAATATATATGGGCCTGATTACATATCGCAATATAAAGGTAAATAGTTAATAGATAAATTGGTTATTAGCTTATTAGTTTTAACTTTTAATGACATACAAAAAATGATATAACTGATATGACGACACTCCCAATTATTAACAACTTGATTTCTTAAGAGCTACTTATTCATTTAATTGATAATAATTTATGTTCTTTAATATTTATTTGATTTGATTTCGAGCAAACTTACCCAAAAACTAAACATAAATACTGGACTGAATAAAATGGCACCGATTTCTATGTATTTTTTTAAAATAAATTTCTGTTTAACTGTTTACTAGAAATTAATTAGGTATTGTAGAAAATAAAAAAGAATAGACCAAATCTAAAAAAATATTAATTTAATTACAATAACGATCGTTTCGACCTAGATCAGGTCATCTTCAGATGAGGATATAAATTAAAATTAATACATTTTATGTTTATCAAAGTCAAATATCGACGGATAGAAATTTTCAAATCCATATTAATTTTAAATACATATTTATAATTCTCATCTGAAGATGACCTGATCTAGGTCGAAACGATCGTTATTGTAATTAAATTAATAATTTTTTGGATTTGGTTTATTCTTTTTTATTTTTACCCACGACCGAACGGAGCAGGTATATGCGTTTAGCATGAGAGATTGTTTGTAATCTAATGTTGTAATAATGTTTAATCCAAACTACGAACTCCTAACTATAGAAATTAATTATTTGGTACTTATTAAAGTTACTTTAACCCCAATCATGGACGGATCCAGCCGATTTTCAAAGGGGGTCGGTAGGTTATGGAATATCTTCTGGGCTTACCCCAGAAACAAATGTTTAATATAGAGTGCTTGAAAACTTTTTTTAGACTATTTTTTAAAAGCATCTTAAAATATTATACGAACGTAAATGGGAGGCTGCAGCCCCTTCAACCCACCTACCCTGGATCCGTCAATAACCCCAATATTGGCGTTAGAACTTAAGCGTTTATTGTAATCAAAGAAATCTATTTTTACATCTGCATATTTTCAACAACAAGTAAAAATTACATTTGAATGATGATAGCAAAAAAAAGAAAAACACTTTTTATTTGCTTAAATGGGCATCGATAATTACAAAGAGAGAAATGCGTCGAACTGTCCTAAGGGGGGTTGCTGACAGGTAAACATTGATTTGGAAAAGCATGATGGAGGCTAACCTAGTCCATCATGATTTTCTAAATCAATGTTTACCTTATGCCTCCATAGTTTGCCTGTCAAAAACCCCCCTTAGGACAGTTCGGCGCATTTCTCACCAGAGTTTTCACCATTCCTTTGGGTTCCGAATTTGAAAATTAAGGTGCTTTGGTGTTTCATCGAAATTCTGTATTTATTTTGTTGAGTTAAATACCACGGAATGCGTGCGAAGTATTAAACAATAAATCTATATTTTATTATGACTTTTCTTAGGCCGGGAATTTTTTGAAAATCCGCCACACATTTTCGCAATAGCAGATGCTGCACACAAAGTTATGAAACAACGAAGTCACGACACGTGTATTGTTATTAGTGGAGAATCGGGATCAGGGAAAACGGAAGCATCGAAAATTATAATGAAATATATAGCAGCTGTTACGAATGTGGGAGGTCAAAAAGAAATCGAACGGTAATTATGAACGCTACGACTTAAGAAAAGTTTCCTAGCGAAAAGTTCTTTCCACCACTTTTGGGAGCATCCCTTTTAACAGCGGAAATCTGACGGAAAAGAAGCGGAACGTGAAATAGGAAATATATGAACGGAATTGGGGGTAACCATTCAAAAGCTTGACATCTGATATAGATGCTCATGTATGTCGATGTAGATTCTACCAAGGATTTTTAATAGTAATCTCCTTGGTTTGTCCCACAATGTCTGTAACCAGGAGACATATGCTTGCTGTGTTTCAAGACGGACCGTTTTCTGGCGCAGGCGAGATGGCACTGTTATCATTACCTGGGAAAACTTCGGTTCTTTCCACCTGTTTTCGCCATAGTTACCAAAGTTGTGTAACTTCACAGACACTACACACATGTAAGCCATGAACGTGCGTGCGTTACCCAGTAGCTGGTGCCATATTGGTTCATGCGACAGATATCGGCCCACCGCTACAGACCACCGAGTTACAGACTTCGTGGTTACGATTTTGATTTGTTATCCCGACCACAGCATTTTTGCTCATATCTCCGATTTCACGTTCTGCTTTTTTTCCGCCAGATTTCCGCTGTGCATGGAACTGTTACTAAACTAGCCGGCTCTTCAATTTTATTGTTCGCTTGTCGTCAAGTGACAAGTGCGCTTGAAGCACCTTTCGTCATTAAAGTCTCCTAAATGTAAACCTCGCTTTACTCTTTTTTTTCCTGCAGAGGAATGTCGGCAAGTTTTGCATTATGTTTAATATAAATGAAGATTGACTCTATTCAATAAATAGAGTAACTGTGATCCGTTGAAGTTAATGATGAGTATTTAGAAGGAATTCCGTGGCATAAGGATCGAAAATGAAGCAATACTGAGATTTTTTTAAACTTGCATTTAATACTAACGTTTCGATACAAAAGATGATACAAAACGTATCGAAACGTTAGTATTAAATGCAAGTTTAAAAAAATCTCAGTATTGCTTCATTTTCGATCCTTATGCCACGGAATTCCTTCTTTCCATCATCTTTAATATAAATATTTCTTAGTAATAAACTTGCTTAAAATTATTACTGTTATCGAACGAATGTATTTTTTATCATTATTAAATTAGTATCTGAATTTACCTAACAATAGTTATCTCTGAATTATTCATTTTTTAACTACCTCGAAACAAAACGAGATAAGATAACTGCATAAAATGTAACACTTTTGCGATTTAGAACAAAAAAATAAATGCATTGAAATATTTTTAGCGTAAAAAATGTACTGATACAATCAAATGCCATTCTGGAAGCTTTCGGGAATGCAAAAACCAATAGAAATGATAATTCATCTCGTTTCGGAAAATATATGGATATACATTTTGACTTCAAAGGAGATCCCGTTGGAGGTCACATAAATAATTATTTACTAGAAAAGTCCAGAGTTATTCTTCAGCAAGCCGGAGAAAGAAATTTTCATAGTTTTTATCAGGTTTGTAGGTCACAAAAACAGTAAGAAATCAATAAGAAAAAAAATATTACTATCTGCATTTCCTATAAGAATATGACTCAAGAAGTGCGTTTAACTGGTTCAGTGAGCGATGTCTGTCATGTCTCTATTTCTGTTTAATGCCTTATTCAGTAACTGTGATGCACTAAAGTATAATAATTGTACATGCAATTGTAACTATAGACGTACGTTCAGATCAAAGGAATTCCGTTTAAGTGTAAAGGTCTACATATTTTCGAAAAATATATCTGCCCTTTTCACTGAATTTAAGGTGGCACTTCACATGGCTATTTGTGTTCGCTATTGGGTGTTTGTTGTATTTGGCAAAATATATGACGTTCAAGACAAACATGCAAATAGAGGCAAATACGACCATCCACACATGGCAGTCAAATAGCAAACACACAAACATTTGGCAGCAGAACGCAGGTTCAAAATTCCAGGAATTTTAGCACTGTTTCATTTTCAATAGTAATTCTTCCAGCCATTGTGTGGATGGTTTATTTGCCTATTTGACTCCTTTGATGTGCCTCGAAAAACCGACAAGCGCACGGTAACGCGTATTTGGTATCGGCCTTATTTGTCAAATAGACAAATAAGGCCAACACTTTGTCAAATAGACCCTCCACACTTGGTAATTGTTTGCCAAATATGCAAAATACACAAATACAAATAGCCATGTGAAGTGCCGGCATAAGATAGAAAAGAACAGAATTTACAAATTTTCAATTAGATAACAATAAACATTCTATATATATATAATCTAAGCGGATAGTACGAATTTTGGAATGGGGTGTCATTTTAGCGGTAGAGAGCGGGATAGATCAATTAAATTTTATAATACGCGCCACGGATCTAAAAGGTTCGGAAGTTAGTCACAAACAGCGTCGCAAAGGCACATTTTAGAGCCGTTGTGACTCCCACCACCTCCCAGCTACCTGCACGGAAAGTGCGCTACTCGGTGATTGGCTGTGATTGCTCGTTGCCTTTGTCACTTGTCGCTTTCCTGCCTTAAAGTATAGTCGAATACGCTATTGTCAAGTTGTTATTGTTGTTTTAGTTTTGCTGAGTTGCGAGTTTGTAGTTTTTCAACAGACTACAAGCGCAAGCTCGCATTCGCATCTAACTTCCGAGCCTTTTAGATTCGTGACGCGTATTATACGTAAGACATAAGATTCAACATGTGTGTGTGTGTGTGTGTGTTCTCTCGTAACATCTAAACTACTGAACCGATTTTTAAAAATAGGGTGTCTATCGATTCGCCTTGGTAACGCGCGTGTTATAGGCTGAAAATATTTTATTTTTCAATTTATATTTCTACAATCAACTCCCTTCTAAAATTTATTTTCTTTTCTTAGCTTCTAAGCGGATGCAGCGAAAACGAACTGAAACAGTATCATCTTAGACGCGACCCAGAAATATATTTTTACACAAAACAAGGAAATGCGTCGCGCGTTGAAGCAATCAGTGATAGAAGCGATTATAAATCGGTAAATTCGGCGTTCAGAACTTTAGGTTTTGAACAGGCCGAAATAGATGCCGTGTGGAAAGTTGTAGCCGCTTTACTTCATTTAGGAAATGTCGAGTTTAAATTAAACGAGGAAACAGTAATTCCAAAAGACAAATCAATCATCCAGACAGTTTCTAATCTTTTAAACGTGACCGAAGCTGAAATGGTGAAGGCTTTGACTGAAAGAGTCATAGCTGCACGAGGAGATGTGATGCACAAAACTCACACCTTACCCGAAGCAGAATATGGCAGAGACGCCCTCGGAAAAGCTATCTACGATCGACTTTTTACATGGATCGTTGAGAAAATTAATAACGCTATTGCCGTTAGCGACCAACGCAGAAATTATAAAAGTAGTGTGATTGGTGTGCTCGATATATATGGATTTGAAATATTCGATGCCAATAGTTTTGAACAATTTTGTATCAATTACTGTAATGAAAAACTTCAACAGCTTTTTATTGGTAAGTGGGGTTCACATGTTTAAAGAACTGATCAAAACACCAAACTGAGGCGAATTGCCAGTTGCCAACGACTATGATTTGAAACGTCCATATACTGTATAATCTCTTTATAACGAATTTTAAGGGACCGAACATTTTTTTCGTTATAAAGAATTTTCGTTATATGGAGGGAAGAAAGAAAAATAACCAATTTTCACAAAATTAATTTATTCCAAACACATATACCTATAGTTTGTTAAATTTGCCTGACGTTTTTCGCTATGCCAATATTTGTTTTGTATTGTAAGTATCTTATGCATGCCTTGGGATGTGGTGGAATAATCTTCATTAAATAATAGGAATTTTTCGATAAGTTTGGCGTCATCAAGTGCTTGTTGAATAGATGGTGATGGCTCAGAATGGTCCTCTTTATGTCTGTAAACATTTGCTGACGCCTAAATATGAACATATTTCTTCGTAATAGAGAATGGCTGTTGCGTTATAAAGAGGGTATTAATGTATAGGTTTTAAGGTAAACCAACCAAATCGTAAAAATTTCGACGTTATAGGGAGTTTTTCGTTATAACGAAGAACGTTATAAAGAGTTTACACTGTATTTAGTTGATACAAATGCAATTGGCGTAATTCCGTTTGTGTATTCAGTAGGAAGCACTATTGCCTCCAAGCAAGCACGGTTTTGTAACGTTTTATATCAAGTTATATTAATTTTTGTTTTTTAGAACTCGTATTGAAGCAAGAGCAGGAAGAATATCGTCGGGAAGGTATAGAATGGCAAAATATTGATTTCTTTAACAATCAAGTAATTGTTGATTTAGTGGAAATACAGCACAAGGGTATATTTGCAATAATGGACGAGGCATGCATTAATGTTGGCAAGGTCACAGATGAAATGCTACTGGAAGCTATGGATCGAAAATTGAAAGGTCATCCACATTACAGTTCTCGGCAGCTGAAACCAATGGACAAAACACTCAAGCACAAAGAAAACTTCAAAGTGACGTAAGTGTTTTCTTTTTTCTTCAATTGTTAATGTATTTTTCAGTCCAAAATACCGTAAGATTATTGTGTGTTTTGGAAACATCAAATTATCAATCATTTTTAAATTTAGACATTGTGAAAACATTTTTGTGGAATTTATTTTGAAACTATTTTCTAGTCACTACGCCGGAGATGTTATTTACAATATTAACGGTTTCATGGATAAAAACAAGGATACGTTATTCCAAGATTTCAAACGGTTACTTTTTAATTCCAAGGATTCGATAATAAGTTCTATGTGGCCAGAAGGAGCTAAAGATATTACCCAGGTATTTAGAAGATCATTTACAATTCATAATTTCGCCCAGTTTATTTTTCTGTCACCTTAACAATTTTAAGAAAACATCTGATGTACAATTTCTTGATATTTTTTCGCAAAGAAGGCACCTTTTATTTTTACTTTCTTCCTCTAACTTTTGATAATATCCTCCCGTTTTGTGTTCCGTATTTTGAAGATACTGTGTAAACTCCATTTAACGTCACTATATAACGACAAACTCCTTAAAACGTCGAAATTACTTAACTCTAGTTGGTTTACCTTGTTGCTCATGCAATGATACACTCTAAATAACGACAACAATACGTCATCATTAAGCAATAAACAGTGCTTGTTTGTTATTTTGTCGCTTTGTTGTCGGCATCATGCTTACAGAAGATTATAAGAAATTCGTTCTTTTGTTTGTTGGGATTATCTTTCATATGTTTAGCTCAACTGTGCTTATCCATAAGTTATCATATTCTTAGTTGCCTACAAACTTGCAAATTGTGAACATGGCTAGTAAATGAAAATCTTTGTGTATATTGACGAAAAAAATGGATCATTTCTTCTCTAAATAACGCAACAAAGGGCCCAGTCCCTTGAGTGTCGCTATATAAAATTTACACTGTAGTATCCGTTATTTTGTAAACTTTGTGTGCATATAAAATTTTGTTTGGTTCACAGATTACAAAAAGACCTGTGACTGCGGGCACATCGTTCCGTAATTCAATGATAGCTCTTGTTAATAATTTGACAAGTAAAGAACCTTTCTATGTACGTTGTATCAAACCAAACGAAGTAAAATCGGCGAGCCTGTTTGATGATGAACGAGTAAGGCATCAAGTATCTTACTTAGGACTTGTCGAAAATGTTCGCGTCCGAAGGGCTGGTTTTGTTTACAGACAAAAGTATGACATTTTCTTAAAACGATATAAAATGATTTCCCAGTTTACGTGGCCCAATTTCCATGCCGGTTCTGACAAAGATGGAACGCGTGTTTTGTTAGACGAGAGAGGTTTTACCTCAGATGTAAAATACGGAAAAACGAAAATCTTCATAAGGTCTCCAAGGACACTGTTTGCCCTTGAACAAGCTCGTAATGATCTTATTCCAGGAATTGTAATATTAATACAGAAAACATGGCGCGGTTATAAAGCCAGACAACAATATAAAAAAATGAAAGCTGCTGTTACTATTATGAGGATCTATCGTCAGATAAAAACGGAGAAATATATTGAGAGCCTGCATAAAAAGTTCAAAAATGCAAAAAATATGTCAGACTATGGAAAAAGTGTCATGTGGCCAGCACCGCCTCTGGTCGTACGAACTGTAGTGCCTGCCCTTAAAAATATCTTCAATAAATGGAGAGCTTGGATGATTCTTAAAAAAATTCCACGGGCGGAATGGCCACAGATGAAAATGAAAATATCGGCTGCGTCTGCACTAAAAGGAAGACGCATGCAGTGGGGTCAGGCGAGGAAATGGGAAGGAAATTATTTATCGAAAAGCGACGAAAATCCACAATCAGCTCTTTTTAATGCAAGCGTAAATAATTTGAAAAATCGAGAACACTTCCAGAAAGTTTTGTTTTCATCATATATTAAGAAATTTAACAAATTCAATAAATCTGCTGACAGAGCAATCCTCGTAACTGAACACGCATTTTATAAAATTGACAATGCTAAATTTAAAAATATGAAGCCTGGTGTCCGAATACAAGAGGTCTGTATTATTCTTCGCATAAATATATCAAAAAATATCACCATCCGAATACTGACAGCTTATTTATTTTACAGATAACCGGCATCAGCGTAAGCCCCGGTGAAGATCAGCTGATTGTAATACATTCTAATCAAGGAAACGATTTTGTGATGTCTTTACATTCCGAAACGCACCAGGACCGTGTAGGCGAAATAGTTGGTGTTCTGTGCAACCGGTACTATCAGTAAGTACAAAAGATAGTCTATTTTATTACCTTATCCACGATCTTTGACTACTCTGAACTAATGATGTGCCGGATCGTTAAAAATATATATTCGCGGATACGGATCTTAACTTTCTTAGAGTACGCGGCGGTAAATTATGCACATTGACCTTTGGAAAGAGACTATCTGTTATGGGAAAAAGTTATTGATCTCTTTAAGAGTTAACTATCATAACAGATTGCCTCTTTCCAAAGATCGATGTGCAGTATCTCGTTATAAAGATAGTTGATTTAGTACCTTTGAGTTATGTACTATTAGTATGGTACTCACTACGATGAATGTTTGCAATATAAAGGTGCCAAATACGATTTTAAAAAATAAAAAATAATACGATGAAGGATGGTTTTTTGGTTGAGGATCATAAATAAATAAGCTTTACCAATGTTTCGCTAGTGGCCAACGTTTCGAGGCCCTGAAGATGAAAATAAATTTTTCGAAACGTTGGCCACTAGCGAAACATTGGTAAAGCTTATTTATTTATGATCCTCAACCAAAAAACCATCCTTCATCGTAACATTCTATTGGATCAACACTACTTTATGCTGAAGATAAAAAATAATCTGAATGGAACTTACCAGGTTTTTATTATTACCTAATCACCTATATATATAAAATTTCATCTATGAATTGAAAATTAATAAGGTAAAAGATCCGCCAAAAACTAACGGATACGGATCTTTCTTCTCCCTCGGATATCCGCGGATACGGATATCCGGCACATCACTACTTTGAACTCGTTTAATGTTTTCAAAAACCTGTAGATGATTCTTTCCAATATTGTTTGTTGAATTAGCTACCTCATTAAGTATTTTTTTTAACAGATTGAGGAACACAGATTTACCAGTGACAGTCCAAAACAAGTTTAACTGTATGCTGGGCAAGAAGAGCCGAACACTGAAAGTGGAAGTAACGCCTGATACGCAAACCGCCATGTTTAAAAACGAAAGTGGTACAATTGTCTATTTGTTGCCATCGTCTTATGCTGTGATTAATACGACTAACAATCAGAATAATATTGTGAAAGGGTATTAACAATGAATACAACGAATTATATATTATTTTACTAATCGAAGAAAAACGATAATTCCAAATATATATATACACACGAGCTGGACTCTGAAATTTGCTTTAATGACGATTTTTAAAATATGTTTCGTTTAGTGGCTTTTACAGTATTAAATTGCGTGATTTCGACCAGCCATTCATTGACATTGTGGTAATACGAACTTGGCTCTTTGCCTCTTTCAATGGTGGCTTCATCAGCAAAGGACAGATGGAGCGGTATGTGTTGTTTGTCGCCATTTTCCACAGACTGGGCGTGTTTGTTGGTTAATTTTTCGAACTCTATAAGCCTAATATTGCTAAGATCAGGTTCAGAGAGTCCGACAATTTGACCAACTACCACTCAGTTGTGTCTGAGGAGTTCTGTGCGCGCTGGGAGTTACGAACTACTAACAAAGTATATAAACACACGCACACTTACTGTGTCTGTAGGTCAAGTCTCTATCTGAACTATTAGTAGCTATGTTTGTAGAACGATCTGAAATCGTCAGCAAACTTACAACGCATGCGTATTTGCTTTAAAGTGTTTTTAAACAAATTCACATGCGTCGTCAGTTTGCTGACGGTTTCGGATCGTCGTGCGTACGAAGATAAACGGTTTAGAACTGCCAGAACCAGTTCAGAACTGCATCAACGCATATTGTACAGTGATAGAGATTAAATAAGTACTTAAACTGATTATTTTGTTTTAAACAACACGTGCTGCACCGTTTGTCTTTTGCAGATGAATCCACGACAGAAAATGTGTTTTAAGGTATGAAATATGTGTACTATAAAATTATGTCGATGTATTTTTTATTTATAAGCTAAAACTTTTTTAGAAATGTTTTTGTATAGCCTATAGGTAATGCTACAAGGTATATTTTTGCGAATTTGTGAAATACGTGCCTTTATGCTTTAAATTTTATGTGCCTTGCATTTATTATTACAAATTTTATATACGTCAAAATAATAATTTAAGATTTTTAATTGTACTTATATACGTAGCAATCAATAGTAATTATGTTGTACTTAATTTTGCGCCATGTTATTTGATTATTGAACAAATGAAATATATGTTATGTTACGCGTTGGACATTTTACAGCATGATTAATTAGTTATGTATTATATTTATTATAGTTGCAATGTATATTTATTTATATTTATAACAAAAGTTAGATTTATTGTTATACTAACAAGTGCCATTGGATTTTAACAATGTAGCCTGTAGGTAGTTATAAGGTACATAGACATTTTCATTTTAAACAAGGTATTGTTTCTGTGATTTCAAATATTACGATAATTGTTTATTATATCTAAATGGAAATGCTATTAATAACTTTTTGGATGTAGATTGACAAAAATAAAATATACACTTTTTATACAGTCGTTATTTTAGAAGTTTAACTTCTGCAGGTATTTTATAAAAAATAAAACATTTTTGATCAAAATTTGATTGTTTGATATTAAAAATTTAACCAAGTCCTATTATACCTCAAACCACTCGAAAACAATGCTCTCATTATTTTGTTCCTTGAATCTATTTCAAGCTTCCTAAACTTGTTGAGTGAGAAAATTCTTAAGCAAAATCGTTAAAACTACGTCCTGACAACTGAAGAAAGTATAAAAGTAACTTTGCAAAGTCTAAAAATAACTTACTTTGTTGGTGAGATCCAAAAGTTCATTTTTGGAACAATGAATACATTTTTTTAAAAATCTATAAGTTGTCACTGATTTTCAATACTGTTATCGGAATTAACATTTCTTTCACATTGAAGAAAAATATACATATTTCAATCAAAATACTTGTTTTGTAGTTGAATTGATTTTTTAAAAATTATGACATACTTGACATATTGAACCAAATGACAATAATTGTTACATCACGTGCCCATAGAAAAAATATAGACTAGAGAAAGACAACCATAGATGACGACCGATTTAATTAATGACGTGTCAGTTGTCAATCACACGTGTCGTTTTTTAGGTAATTATTTGGCATTTAAAATATTCCAATTTATTGAAAAAATGGAACATGAACATTAAATATTATTAGATAATATTAAAAAAACTCAAAATATCAAACGGAGTTACAGTGAAATAATTTTTAAAATTTTACGGCGCGACAATTCCTTGCATAAATTAAAAAAAATATATTATTTTAAATTGTTTCCCACTAGAGTCAAAAATTAAAAAAAGTATAGCATCAACTTTAGATCTTGAATGAAAGTGAACAAAAAAAATGCGACGTTCAAGTTTGACGTGCCATACAAAAAAGAGCAATTGCTGGTCGCGCCTAAAAACGACAGGAAAAATTGGCTTTTCAAGTCGACAACTGAAATATTTCAATTTTTTTAAGTTGGTACTGTACTGCCACAGCCACATGACATCATCATTTATAGATTCTTTTGCATTTTATGTTTATTAAAATAATAATATAGATTATTTATTTGTGTGTTAATTTTTGAATCTAGAATAATACAGTGACGATGGCAAATGGTCCTAGCAAAAAGGACATAGAATCTGTTTTTAACAGATTACGGACAGTAGCAGCAAACAAAGTATGTTGACTTATCAACGTACAGTGCCAGTTAATATTAAAATTTAATTTATTGCTTTTTTAGGTATGTTTTGACTGCAGTGCCAAGAATCCAACGTGGTCTAGTGTAACATATGGGGTGTTCATATGCATAGACTGCTCCGCAGTACATCGAGGGCTCGGCGTTCATTTGACATTTGTTCGATCTACTTTACTGGATACAAACTGGACTTGGCTTCAATTACGTCAGATGCAAGTCGGAGGAAATGCAAATGCTGTAAAGAATTTAAAACGATATTTTTTCTTACCTATAAATACAATTTTTAACATTTAACTCCTATCTTTTAGACTCAATTTTTCCGTCAACATAATTGTGTCACAACAGATGCCCAACAAAAATATAATTCTAGAGCAGCCCAGTTGTATCGAGGAAAATTAAATGCTTTGGCCCAACAAGCTATGAAAACATACGGGACTGAGGTAAATTATGTCGACAGTAATATTTTACTTCGTTTTGTTTTTATGAGTGATGAAAGTTCACAATTTTGAGTTTGCTTTTTTTTTTGCATTTTCATTAATACTCGTTTGTTTATCATTTTATTGCGTTGGTTGGCACTTTAATGTTTGTTTGCATGTTTTATTTTTCTAAATTATAGCTGCATTTGCAAAATACTACAGAATTAGTACTCGGTGAGGAAGAAACAGATTTTTTCTCAGAACATGAGTCCTTTTCTTCATTTTCATCTCAAACTAAGGTGCAAAATCCAGTTGTGGAAACTGTTCAGGTAAAATATTTCAATATAATTTTTTAATAGGCTGGTGCTAGTCGTCCGGTAATCGGACGAATAATTTTTTTTTATTCGTCCGGTAATCGGACGACTTATTTATTTTATCAATTATTTTTACGACGTTTGATTTTAGTTTTTATTTTTTTTCACTTTGAGACTGGTTTTCTAAAAAATATATATTTAATTGACTGTCAATTAAATATACATTTTTTAGAAAACGCAGTTCTATTCAAACAATTAACTATCTAATTCGCATACCCTGTTATCATTCACCCCGGAATTGTTTTTTTTTAATTCAACATTTGCCCCTTCCCGTTTCACTGCGAGACAATTCGCATACCCCTTTATCAAAAAAAGCGGTGGTTTTCAATCTTCATGAAAATGTGACTTTTAAGTTGTAGTCTCAAAGTGAAAAAAAAAATAAAAAGTAAAAACAAAACTCATTCCGGTACCGGGAATCGAACCCGGGCCTCTTGGGTGAGAGCCAGGCACGCTACTTACTACACCGTAATTAAATATGTCAAGATAGCTTTGTAATTATATATTATTCATACAGTAGTCATCCGGTTGCTGGACGAATAAAATAAATAAGTCGTCCGATTACCGGACGAATAAAAAAAATTATTCGTCCGATTACCGGACGACTAGACACTTCCTTTTTAATAAGTATTAATAACGTGTGTTCGGTTATGAAATGTCTAATAATTAAAATTGGCCATTAATTTTACAAATTGGTTACAGATTGACAATGAAGTTGCAAAATTAACTCCGGAGCATGTAGGTGAACCGACAGTGAATTTAACAGCACCGACAACTGATCGAAACGAGCCTCGCAAATCGACAATAGGCGGTCGTAAAACTCAATCGAAAAAATCCGGTGTAAGTGGAAGTTTAATTGAGAGAGCGCTAAAATAAAATTTCTCATTTATTTAACCGTATTAAATTTTTTAGCTTGGTGGTAAAAAAGGGCTCGGAGCAACGAAAGTTAAAACTGATTTTGCTGAAATCGAACGCGAAGCAGAACTTGCAGATGAACGAAAATGTAAGGCTGTTACCGATGCACAACAAGCGGCTGTTTTGTCAGCCGAAGAACAAGAGCAACAAATGGCCTCAATGCGGCTTGCTTATCAAGACCTTAGCCTACAACAAAAACAAAAAGAGGATAAACTAAAGCAATTCGATCCTAAAAAGGCCGAACAAGTAGAAAGACTTGGAATGGGTTTTGGTTCAAGAAGGTATTTATATTTAGTGTGCTAGATGTCGGTTATTTATTTATTACAAGTTTTTGCTAGTGGCTCAGTTCACGTCAAAGCTAATTTTTATCGAGAACTTGGAAGCGTGCATAGAACGCTATCTATTAAGTAGGACGTTAAAGAACTACGTTATTAGTTTTTTTTATTTTTGATTCCTACATTACGGAATTCTACTGCTTCCTGATGACTGAAAATAACGATTTGTAACATGAATTTTAAGGTTATACACCCACGACCGTATTAGTAAAAACTGCGTCCGTATTTTGTTGTAATAATAAACTGTTATATGACTTGGTAAATTATTATTTCTTATGGAAATATTATATCCTGTAGATCATAGCTTTATTTTTCAATATTTAAGAAATTAATAATATTTAAAAATTTGACATAATATCATAAAGTTTTGACTTAAGCAGTATGAACACGAAAGATTTTATCTTACGTTTTGTTTTTAAAAACCTTTAAACCGTTAGACGTATAGTTTTTGAGTAATTGGATATTAAAAATTTTTTAATACACGGTAAATGAAAAAATATCCAATTTTCATCTTTTAGTTATTAGCAACGCCAAAAAAATATTTAATGAAAACAAAATTTATGAAAAACTTTTCGTGTAATATGGTTTTCATGGTGATATAATTCAAATCTAGAAAATAGAGATTTTGAGAGTTGTGTTGAAAATTTTTAATTAATATTTCCCCAAAACGGCACGGGAAAGTTTAGATGTTTTAATTTTTACGTTATCTAAAAGAGTCAAACTTTCGAATAATCAGTTTTTTTTTAATTTGTCTATAGCCAATTTGGTTTAATCTTATTTTTATATACACTTCCGCTCAGTCTTCTCATTTATCATTGTGTTAAAAATCCCATTTTTAATAATTAATAACTTGAAAATTAGACGGTCAATGTTTTTAAAAAAATGCAGTTGAATGTATGAGATATACATAATTAACATATTAAAATTTCAGCGAATTATCTATACACTGCTCTATGTAACCTTAAGTTAGATTTTAGACTCACGATTAATCATAATTTTATTGAAATTAATGCAATACCAAACAAACTTTTTCGAAAATGTGATTTTTAAACTTTACATCGATTATAAAGACTCGCTGTACCTAAAGCAATTTTGCGAAAATTCGAAAATTACACACAAATTTTCCTGTACCTAAAGTTTTGTTGTATGTATAGATCGAGTTGTTTTTGTTTTTTAGTGGAATAAGTCATTCAGCGCTTACCGACATGAAGACTATAGAACAAGAAAATCTGGACAAAAATTCGACACCCCTAAGTAAATTGATGTACAGAGAGAGTGATTCGTTTTTTGATGATTATGCATTTTCATCTCCAAGTTTTAGCATGAATAGGTAAGACTTCTGTGAATAGTGTCCTCCGCTTTATTATTTTATGAACTATAGCAGGGGTGGCAAACCTATGGCACGCGAACCACAGGTGGCACGCGACAATTATTGTTGCCAGGACATTGAGGTGTAAAATTGAAATAATTAAAAATATGCTGTATGCGGAAAACAATTGACTATCACCAAATAACAAATATGAAAAAGTTTCAATGTATTATCAAAATTATTATTTTTATCCGTTTGATTCATTTTTTTGGCAACTAAATTTTTTGGTTGCTTATCGGCACATCGTGGCTTTATTAAACATTTTTAAAAAAAATAATTGGCACATAGATCTAGAAAGGTTCGCCACCCCTGAACTATAATGTACTTTACAAGCATTTATAACAAACTATCATAATTTGCGGCCCACGCTTTTATATTATAATTATGTAGTCGCAAATCTGAACCTAAATTAAATATTATTTTTTCTTCATGCATTTTAATAAAAGCTCATTTTAAAAAATTACCATTTTTTTTTTTTTATTTAAACCACTGTAATTTTTTTTTCATAGAAACAATTCCAGCAAATTCAGTTCGCCATCTGGTGATTTGGATTCTATGTTTATGGACAGTAATATAAATATTGACTGGCCAGAGTCGAGCTCCTCCAAACCCAAATCGCATTCTAATGGTATGTGTAACTTTAATAATCTCGAAAAATAGAAGCCAATGGTTGTATATGTTTGTGTCCTTTTAAAAAATAGATAATGTTTATCTTTAATCTTGTTTATTAATAACCTGAATAGTATCTAGACTATGAACGTAGAACTCAAGGTTTATTTCTAAATTTTAAAATACCGGAGCGCTTAATCCTATAATATCAGGCTGTTTGGCAAGCGCTTTTTCTAAAATCTGAAATAAATACCCTCTTTTACCAAACTATTAAGTGCTTGGTACCAATATATTGGTAATAAAACGTATTTCAGACAGGAAGGTCGTAAGTAGGGCATACCTACTTCATATTATATACACCAGAAAAAATCTAGTGTTAGGAATGACCGATCAATTATCAATTTTTCGGCCGAGAAAAGTACCGAAGCATTGCTTTGGTGCCAGGAAAAGTACCGGAGCAGTGTTCCGGTCAGCCTCGGTCGAAGTAAAAGGTACCGGAACACCGTTCCGGTCCACTCCGTTTGAAATAAACCCTTGGTAGAGCTGCTAAATACGTTTTTATTGATTTTGGGACCTGCTTTTAATAAACTAGAAAAAGGTCAAAAATAAACTTTAATTATTCTGAATTTTGGTTAGCTGCGGGAATAACCGACAATGAAACAGGTATATATTTATATAACTAAAATTATTTTGAAGTTTTGTTTGTACATATTTTTGTTTTGATTTTAAAGAGACGGAAAGGAAGAGTTCCGCTGTATCAACTCCGTCGCCTTCTGGTGAAGATACAGCTCAAAAAAAATTTGGAGGTGCCAAGGCCATTTCTTCAGATCAATTTTTCAATAAGAACTCATCGACATGGGAGCGTAAAGTAAATCTCAGTAGATTTCAGGGATCTAGCAGTATATCTTCAGCGGATCTTTTCCCCGATTCATGTAAATAACTTCAAATATTATTACCGAGTTTAAATCGCTTCAGTATTCTTTTTGGATGGGTAAATGTCTTAATGCGCTCGTTTCCCCTAAAACAATACAGTTAGAACTCATGTATTTCCAACTTATTGGGAGTAATCGGCGCCTGTATTTTCAACTTCTCCTTCATCCTGACTGCGTGGCGATCATAGATCAATCAGAAAGAAACCTTTATTAATTTGTTTTTTTTTTTTTATAATGGGAGCCGATTTATCACCGGAAGCACTGCAGCCTTTGGGCTTATTGTGCTATCTTCCAATTTCTTGTATCACCCAATCCAGTATCCTCGTTCCTTGTACTAGCTTACACAATCCGTGGACTAGGTGGCTGATATAGTCTTCTGGGCTCATTCTTGATTGCCTATATTATCTGTCTTCTGCGATCCAAAGCTTTGCACTTGCACAGAATATTGTACGCTGTCTCAGTCTCCTTATTGCACTGTCTGCACCCTAATCTGGGATTAAACGTTGTCAAACATATTTTTCCATTGGCTGAGCAACTTAGGAGGAAACAATTTGCGTGAGAAGTAGGGACTAAAGGCTTGAAAATAAGTTAATCAAGCCTCAAACCAGTTGAAAATACATGAGTTCGACTAAGGCTAGGTTCACACGATACGGTTTTTTCTATTCGGTATTCTTATACGATTTTACCGTATACAGCAGAAACGTATTCAGTATTCACATTTAACGTTTTTCTTATACGGTAAAATCGTCAGGTTAAGCATAGGCTACGTTCACACCTTGCGGTTTACCGAAACGTTTTTCGTATGCGGTTTGTTTTGTGTTCAGTTTGCTGCAAAAAAATGGACGATGAAGACTTTGCGACTGTGCTCATTTATTGGCACTTATTTTGCAGAAAAAACAAAAAAAAAAAAAAACATAGAAGATTTTGGGAGCATCCTATTGTATCTAGGCGTTTAAATCTGGGTCACTTTTAGACACTCATGTTAGAATTGCGAAGTGATGAAACGAAATTCTTCAATTATTTTCGGATGTCGATGTCAGCGTTTAATGAACTTCTAGGAAGATTGGAAGAAGATTTGAAAAAATTAATTTTATTATCCATAGCGGCACGTCTAAACACGACAATCGAATGTAGCGACTGCCTCTACCGCACACTGCGCCGGTTAGGTACAAAGAAACCGTACTGTGAGACCGTTTCGTTTTTTTTGCCGTACGCGGCTCACGGTTTTCAGTGACAAGACACGGATGCAAAAATAAACGAAACTGTTTTTTTTACCGCATTCGGTTTTACCGTATAGTGAGAATACGTGCATATGTTTGCATTTGCTACTGAAAACCGCATACGAAAAACGTTTCGGTAAACCGCAACGTGTGAACGTAGCCTAAGTATGAGGCTACAAAAGGTCTTGGATGTGAGCTGCGGTGATGTTTTGGTTGCGGTAATAGCAGGCGTTTTGTTTACATACCAAAGAAAAACAATTTGTTCAAAGGATGTTGTTACAGTCCCCGGCGTTTTTTTTTTTTTTTATTTAAGATATTTACACATTCTATGAGAGTACTGGACTGAGTATTATATATTTTTTTCCTTTTTTTTTTTACTTTGCGCCTGTTTTTAGCTGTGGTTATCCCAACAACTCCTGGCAACCAATTTCAAACACCAGATTTGGATGATGTGAAAGAAAGTGTCAGACAGGGTGTGACAAAAGTAGCTGGAAAGTTAAGTTCATTAGCTAATGGCGTTATGTCGTCAATACAGGTAAGTCGTGTTTTTTTGTGTAATATCGCTCTTTAATAGAGATGGGCATTGTTAAACTTGACTGGGCGCCAGATAGATAGACTCCTAGTCTGGTTTGTGCGAACCAAGTTCCGGGAGAAAGAGACAGGGGAAAATGGCTTAATAGTTTCGTCTTCGTCACGCTCATTAGGCCCTATAATCGATTCCTTTTCTTGCACGCAAAGAACCCCGCACAAACCGTATGGGATTTGGTTCTCGGTAAAATTGATCGAAAATGGTTGTATTTTATAGTTTAAAGGTCTCTAAGAAAACGTTTCCATGGGCGCTTAGCCTAAAAACCAATAGATTTTTAGTTACAGATATGTTTAGCGAGATTTTAGATTTTGGGATATCCATTGAATTCACAATCTAAAAAAATCCTAAGCTCTAGAAATAGGTTTTCGAGTACGCTGAATCCGAATATGACATTATTATTTTATACAGGGTGACACCTTCCAACATTACCTAGTTTTCGACTATTTTTCTATTTTTAAAAAGTTGAGCATGGAACATGTTTGTGAATTCAATCCCTATATCGAAAATCTCGCTAAACATACCTGTAGCCTAAAATCTATCAGTTTTTAGGCTATGCGCCCATGGAGACTTTTTCTTAGCGACCTTTAAACTAAAATAAAACCATTTTCGATTAATTTAACCTAGAAATAAATCTCATAAGGTTTGTGCGGGGTTCTTTGGATGCGCAGTAGTACACTAGCTCTTCTCGTTGCCGCCATACCTATATTCTATACCAGGGGTGCCCAACCAGTCGATCGCGATCTACCGGTCGATCGCGACGTAATTTTAAGTAGATCTTTATACTTTATCTATTCTAACATCCATAAATTCAATTTTCAAACTAAATCCAAGTATAGTGAAATTTTTATTCAAATTGGACAGTGTCAGCGATCTCATTAAAATTACTTCACTATATTCCTAATTTTGTTTCTTTATTTTTTTATATGACTAGGTATACTCGATATTTTATAATTTTTGTTCCCACTTAAATGTTTAATAAACTTTCTATATTTGCAACGTTATAAAAGCGATTTTTATTTTTTTCCCGCATATTGGTAGATCGCGATGACACTATTTTAAAAAAAATAGATCGCCCCTACTTATAGGTTGGGCAGTCCTGATCTATACTATGTTTCTCATGTGCCCATCTCTATTGTTGTGGACCAAACGCGTCTTTTAAAACAGAATTTTTTTATTTGTTCCAGGATCGATATGGATATTGATGTCAAGTATTTTTCTTAAAATCATCACTGATTTTTATTATTTTCACAACATAACTATGAAATTAAAGTTGTACCATGTACCTAAATATGTTCGGTGATTTGATATGAAATTTTTATATTATTTTATTGTTAAATATCTGATGTAAACTGTTATATTTATTTGATCAGTAAACAGTTGTAGTAAAAGTGCCGTTATATGATAAATTAGCATTGAATATTTTGCTTCATCTGTGAAATTAAAATTTTGTTGATAATGATGTATCAATATTTTATAATTGCGGGTGTAATTAAATAATCTTTACAACAGTCGTGACTTTTAGAGGTGATTCGAAGTTGTCGTTTGGGCGTTTTTCATGTTCATTTCAATTTTTGCGACGCAGTTTATTATTATTGCGTTTTTGGCGTTCGTTACATGTTTGGGAAAGGAGAGCATGTTTTAATTCAGGATTGACCAAAAGATTTACATCTGACTGAAGCTTCGGCCAAAAATGAAACTTTGTCTAAATTAGGGGCGGCCAAATCTTTTGATCACCGGGCCACATAGCTGATGAAAATTCGACCGGGGACCGTATAGCTGATGAAAATTTGATCGCGGGCCAAAAATTTGCAGAGCAAAAAAAAGGTCCTCATTCCCTTTCACGTTTTCTCTATCTCTTAATCTCTCACACCGTCCTCACGCCAGGGTTGCCAACTTGGGGGTTTCCCCCCCAAATTTTGGGGGGATAAAATTTAGAATGGAATTTTTGCGGGCCCTAATATTTTTGAGGGTAATTTTAGGGACACAGAAAACTTAAAATTTTATAAAAGACATTAAATGAATTACAAAGTAGGGGAGCTTGAACATTTTTTTGTAACTATTTTTTTTTACATTTTTGAAAATTCGTACACGCTCTCAGAATTTCTGATGAAACGTTAGCAATAAAAAGAAAAGAATTATACCTATGGTTCCACATTCCCGTTATTCAGTATTCCCTGGCTGTGCGAGTGAGTTGTTGTCACCCCTTGGTGCTTGGCATCCAGACTTTCCAGAAAAGCACTTCGAATGGGTCTGTCTTCTAAACGGTAAGTGATACGAAGCAACCGAGGGGCTTGATGATTACAGCGTGTCATTTTATACAAATCTACTTAATTTGAATAGAATCCCAGAGATTTTCTAAAATTGTCCCAAAACACTAACTCTGGTTTTTTAACGATTTTCGACTTTTTTTATAACTCACTTTTCGTGTCCACACGGTTTATACTAACAGGATATGATACTCTAAATAAAAAAATATAGTTTAAAAAAAACTAAAAAACACGCTTTATATCGGACTAAAAAGTAAAAAATAATTGTTTTAAAATAAGCTTAAAAAGCGTGGGGCGCTTTGTTCCACATTTTCGTACATCGAGCGCCCAACGCTTTTTAAGCTTATTTTAAAACAATTATTTTTTACTTTTTAGTCCGATATAAAGCGTGTTTTTTAGTTTTTTTTAAACTATATTTTATTTTTCACTTTTTAGTGAGGATCTATAAAAGAATTTATTAATCCTGGGGGTCCTAATAAGGATAATGGGAAACTGTTATCAAATTATTGCATTGTCATCGGTCCTTGATACGTATGCAAAGTTTCAAATTAATCAGACTTCGGTAAATTGGTGAAAATTATGCTCAAAGATTCCGTTACGGACATACATACATAGTTACAACCCAAACTAATATAAAGCGTTTAATAATAAGGATAATGGGAAACTGTTATCAAATTATTGCATTGTCATCGGTCCTTGATACGTATGCAAAGTTTCAAATTAATCAGACTTCGGGAAATTGGTGAAAATAAAGCGTTTACTACAGAGGATCTATAAAAGAATTTATTAATCCTGGGGGTCCTAATAAGGATAATGGGAAACTGTTATCAAATTATTGCATTGTCATCGGTCCTTGATACGTATGCAAAGTTTCAAATTAATCAGACTTCGGGAAATTGGTGAAAATTATGCTCAAAGATTCCGTTACGGTAGTTAGTTACATACATACATACATAGTTACTTACAACCCAAGCTAATATAAAGCGTTTAAAAAATAAGCTCAACTTTAAGTTCTGTGTACTTTAAGTGTGTTTATATACCGGAGCAATATTTCTGTCTCTGATACATGCCTCCGGGTGCGCCTATTGAATTCAACGTGTCGTTTTTTATCAGTACACCGAATTTAAAATGTATCTGATACGTATTCCAGACTTTCCTGAAAAGCACATGAACGGGTCTATCTTAGAAACGATAGGTGGTACAACGCAAGGGATGGGCTTGGTGACTTCAGCGTGTCATTTTCTATAGTCCCACCGAATTTGAATTGGATCCGAGCTAGCTAAAAAGTATTTTTATCACCAATTTTCTGGATATCTTGACAGAAAAATTCTTTAAATTTGAAATTTTTGGAATAGGATATCATAGACACGAAGAGGTATTTTACGTGTTAAATTTTTGAAAAAATGTTGTTGGAAATCCTTAAAATCTTACGACAGAAAAATTCTTTAAATTTGAAATTTTTGGAATAAGGTATCATAGACGCCAAGAGGTATTTTACGTGTTAAATTTTTGAAAAAATGTTGTTGGGTAAATAAATCCTTAAAATTTGAACATTTGGAATAGGAAATCAGCATACATGAAGAGGTATTTTTAAAATCACTATTATGTTATAGTCCGGGGGCCAGCGACCTATTTAGGTCGTCCATTTCCGCGCGGCTGAAAAACTCGCAAAATGCTCAGACAGTAGTACCATATAGCATAGTGGCCGTCAGCTGCGCCAGTATCGGTGGAATAGCCTCCCACGCACGGTTAAAAAGATAATAATTTTTATATCCAAATCTTTGACAAACGTCTGTTAGGTACATAGGTATCCATGACTATTTATCAAAAAACTGTTCGTTATTAATTTTTCATTAAAATTTGATAATTCAAACTCTATTCTATTAGAAAGTAGATATTATACTAATTAATTTATATATTTTTTAGATTATTTCGAAACGTCATCTAGTGAAATATTGATTTATAATTTATTATTTTTTGTCAATATAGGTATAGTCTGGAAAAAATTGGTCGATAATTTTATTTATTTGAATAATATTTTTTATCATTACCTATCGATTGAAAACTTGTCAAAAGATAGTTATTAATGACAATGTTAGCTAATGCCGGACATTGTCATGCAGTATGTTTTAGAGAAAGCTTTAAAGTCATTACCGTTCCATAGTTATTAATGATCTTTCATAAAAAAAAACGTCAGCTGGCTGTACGATGGTGGATGTTACGTCAGCTGATCATACGAACTTGACGAAATTAATATGAATTCAGTCATTCCCTATCACATGAAACTTTGTCAAAAGGTAGTTTTTATAATATTTAAAATAAATAAAATCGTCAGCTGCTTGTATATTGGGGGAAAGATTGTCAGCTGATACAAAAAAGGGTGTGGTAGAAGAGAAAGTTGGGAACGTCGATATTTTGGCGGTAAGGCCTAGTTTATATGAGAGGCGTTCAACGCGCGTTAGCCCAACGCGCGTTTACAGCTTCTATACAATTGTATAGGACTGTTTATATGATAACGCGCGTTGGTGGCGCGTTGAACGCGCGTTATCATGTAAACAGTTATATACAATTGTATAGAAGTTGTAAACGCGCGTTGGCCCAACGCGCGTTGAACGCCTCTCATATAAACTAGGCCTTAAGCTGTAAAGCGTCGATAGCAATCGCTATGATACAGTTGAAAATCATTAGGTTGTTCAGGAAGTATTACATCTCTTGCTGCTAAATTATAATTTTTTCGAATAGTGAGTATATTACGGCACTTGCACAAATCTTCGTTGATTAATTTTAACGTTGAACTTTTCTTTTGACAAAATACACAAAAATTCCAGCCAATTGGGTGACGGGACCACTTCAAAAATGTTGACATTTTATTATATTAAAGAATTTCTGATATCACTCGGGTAATGGATCGTATTCAATATGATATTTGCTATTCGTTGCCATGGTTAGCTACATAATATTATGTTCCACGTCATGTAAAAATTAATCTAAGCATGCCGAACTAGTTTATTTCTGACAGATTTATAAAACAAAAGAGCGGCTGATTTCTTTATTTTCAAAATATTTCCGAAGCTATAAAACTACCTATTCCCCCGATAGTGCCGCAGCTGACGGCCACGATGCTACATAGTCCAACTGTCTAAAGCTTTTTACGAGTCTTTGAGGCATGCGGAAATTGGTAAGAAAAACCTGTTACTGGCCCCCGGACTATTATCAACAAAACAGCCCACTATTGGCTATGTGCGAAGTAGGTGGTGGGGACAGTCAATATGATCGTAGTGCCCATGGTGACAAAAATGTGAAACAATTATGGATAGCTGTGTCAAATTTTCTTTGACATTTGATTAAATATTATTATAATATTTATTTTTGAAATGGGTCACAGATGTTGTTGTGTAGTAAATTGTAAAAATAATGAAAAAAATTGTACGTGTAAATTTTACACTTTTCCAAAAGTGAGCTGGAAATTAGAGCAAAGAAAGAAATGGATTGCTGCTGTAAAAAGGAGAAAGTAAGTAATTTTATTCATTATATTTTCGGAATAGTTTAATTATGTGGTAATATCTATTTTTATATTATTTTAGTGTTGATGGATCCCCGTGGACCCCAAAACCTCTGGATTCAATATGTAGTGCACACTTTATTGGAGGCAAAAAATCATTTGAGCAAGCGAGTCCAAGCTACATTCCGACAATATTTAAGGAACTTCATTTTTGCGAAACCCATTAGTAATATTATGTGTTACTGTCGATAAATAATATTAAAAAATATTAATTAATTATTTGCAATATCACATCAATAACAGTTAAAATATATTTTACGATTATTCAAGTTTAAGATAGATACCTATGTATGTGGTTTTTTTTTAAATTTCTTAAAGTTATTAGTGATGCCACGAATCACGAATAGTGATTTTGCCGAATTCCAAATATTCGGCCACCTTCTCGGCAGAAGCGCCGAGCGGCCGAATGTTCGACAAAATATGTGTATATTTCGCGGGTGACAGGCTACGAGTGAGAGGGCACATGGAATTTATTCGCGCGCACAAAATTTTTTTTTCGTACAGAAAATAAGATTGCACCTGCATATAAAATCCTAAGCGGAAGACTTTGTTGAAAATGAGATAACAATGAATTCCAATTATTGTAACTGTAGAACAATCAGTTTTCATTGTTAACGTATCTCCAACAAAATTGGTCGCTTTGACGATGGTATTGGGTATTCACTATTCTGCAAACCGAGCGCGGTATCATTGAATATAATGTGTTTCAGTGATATAATTTTGTAAAAATAAGTGTTTTTAAAAATATGTTTTTAATTTAAGGTTAAAAATGAGTTCGAAAAAAAGAAAAAGAACAGTTAATGAATTTAAAACTGAGTGGCTTAATGAACTCGTGGAAACTGATACTCCGAAAAGTCATTACAAAGATGTTTCGTACCTATGGTGTTAATGTTACGGCAGTTTGTCTTATTATCTTGGCTCGTATTAAGTAGCTTTGGCCATTAGCTCTCAATTTTTCAACATTTCTCACATGCTGCGCTAAAACTAATTTATTCCCTTTTGCCACAGTTTGAGGTTGAAAATTAATATTGTGCCTTATGGTCTCAAATCCAGTTTTTATTATTATATTCATGATTTACATATTATTATATACACATTGCGTAATCGATAAATAATTTATGTATTTAATAAACTGTCAAAAATAATTCACGTATCCTTTGTTACAGACGACTCTGATCTACTTTGAGGTTGGAAAGTAATTTCATGACTTACAGTTTTGAAGCCAGTTCTAGTTTTTATTACGTTCACATATTGCTAAAAATTGAAAAAAAATCATTTTTTAATAATAATTATTCACATAACGGTTATTTAATTGATATTTTGTATCTTAGTTTTTCTAAACAAAAGTCAAAATCTTAAATCTATTATACTTACTTTTGTTACATTCCAGCGTTTATCCAACATATACAAACATATATTGTGTTCTAAATTACATGAATATTATCACTCAATACTTTTAATATGTAATTTTAATATTATTTTGTGTATTTATAGTATTGCGCATAAATGTCAAAAATGACAGTCCATAATAATTATTTCAGTTGGTTGGCGCTGGCATCGCGCACATAGCCAATAACTAATTTATTATATTGTTATAACTTAAAGATAAAATAAAGTTTTAAGTATCAACTTTTTTCAATTCGGGTTGTTGCGCTAGGTCATGAGGGGCCTGAGCGACTGCTCTGCTCGTCACCCCTGCCACTCCGTGTGTGCTTCCCGTTTGAACAGTGTTTTAAATCGTATAAAATATACGAAAAAATATGTATTTTGATCGTAAAAAGACTCATTCATCATTATTTCAAAAATCTTATTCGGCCTCCATAAGCGTTAAGGAGGTATCAATGCTTTAGAAATCATTTTATAGTCTACATTCGGCTGTAGAAGTATCAGGCAAACCTAAGTCCAAATATTTATTCTGCATTCAGCTTTAGATTATGTAATTCTCTCTTTATTAATTAATATAATATATTTATACATAATGTTTCAAGGAGAAATGGTTATTGTGAGTAAATATTATGATACACAGAGACGTATTCTACGATTTTAAATTAATTTATAAATAACACGTATTTTTATTTAAAAACAATAGGTAATTAATGTTTCTGCATGATAATATTTTGTCAAAGACGAATTTCAAAGCTATATTATGTAGTATTGCAATACTGTGGGCAGGGCCGGATAATCTTATAGAAAAATGTTTAGGGCCCGGTTTTTAGAAGGACCCGGTCAAACTGTCTATTTTGAAAAGTTTTATAGACAAGATAGCATATTTTTCGGTTGAACAACAGTGTATAATAAACAAATAAACGAAAATATATTTCTTTTTATATGGTTATTCTAAAATCTAAAGATTAAATGTGAGCTTTATGTTTCTTCTTATTAAAAACTAATTTTTTCGATAATTTAGAATTTGTTTTATACCCACAAAAAAAAGATTTATAGTGGATTAGTCCGGCCCTGACTGTGGAAGGGGTTAAAATTTTAAAAATATAATTTATTAGATAACAGTCTGATTGTCATTAAAGACGGCAAACTGTGGTGTGAGTAAAAAAACTATTATGCAACTATGTTTTGTCTTGTTCTATTCTCTTTTCACTATAAATACCTCTAACTGTTTCTGGGAGCTGGATAGCAAATTTCTGATATTTACGTTTTTAATACAGAAATTTGCTTCTTTTTTCACTTTTTTCTTTAAACCCTCTAAAGGCTGACAGACAACGCGCACTGCCTAAACCGATGGGTCTAAATGCATGAAATTTTGCACAGGGGTTTGTTATTTAACGTAGCTGTATACTCGAAAATGATTTTTGAAAATTCATCCCCTAAGGGGTTTATCTCCTTGGTTAAAACTCTAACATTGACTGACCGTACAACGTACAGTCTAAACCGATGGATCTATAAGCATGCAATTTTGCACAGAAGTCCCCTAATGGCGTAAGTGAGCACTCAGAAAGGATTTTTGAAAATTTATCTCCTTAGAGGGTTAAATCTACTTTAACTTATTGACGGACAACGCACAGCCACTACTGTTGCTATTGTGTTTCATCTCAATCGCGGGTGAAGCCGCAGGGGTAATAGCAGCTAGTTCTCTATAAGTCTACCGAATTTGAATCGATTCCGAGAGATTTTCCAAAATTGTCCAAAAAAAACCTGCGAATAAGGACATTTTTTCGTTTTTAGTCGATTTCCGACATTTTCGAATACCTCCTATTTCAGGTCCACACGCGGCTTATAGTAACAGGAAATGACATTCCAAATAAAAAAATGTGGCCATTTGAAGTGTGTTTAAACACCGAAGCAACATTTGAACGTCTCTATCTCCGAAATGGTATTAGATACAGACTTCCGGGTGCGCTCGTTGAATTCAGGGAGTCATTTTCTATCAGCATACACAATTTGAATCGGATCCGAGAGATCATCCAAGATTGTCTAAAAAGTTCTGACTGCAATATAATACATAAAAATTCCACGCGGACGAAGTCGCGGGTAACAGCTAGTTTATGTATAAAATTATTATTTAGCTGCGCGCCTGATACTTTTGTGTTTATATTAATTGACTGACGAATTTTTAAAGATTGCATAATATCGAATGATGCGTATACTGCAGTCTCCAATCAAGAGGTCATGTCCGTAATTACAATTTTTTGAAATATTTGGACTTTAAAAGCTGAAACATTAATTCCTCTTTTGTTTATTTGTCATATGCTTGATTATGCATGCATAATATCTATTTAAATTAAATAGATTTGGCACTGAAGTAATGTATTTTTATGTTTTTATCTTAACTTTAAATTTTAAATATCTTTAAAAATACAAAAAAAAAACTGTTTTGGTACCAAATTAATTATTATTATACCTGCTTGTTTATACTTTGTCAAAGTCGAATTTTAAAACTATTATGCAATTAGGTAATAATGCTTAAGACAGAGCCGGATTATTGTATAGACAAATGAGACAAATGTCTAGAGCCCGGTTTTTAGAAGGACCTGGTCAAACTGTCTATTTTGAGCAGATTTGTAAACAACATATTGTTATCTTTTCTGTTGGACAGCTGTGTATATACCTACGAGTAATAAGCAAAAAAATAAAAATGTGTTGCTTTTTATATGGTTATTCTAAAATCTAAAGAAAATGTGTTCTTATGCTTCTTTTTACTAAAAACTAATTTTTCCGATAACTTAGTCTTTCTATATACTCAAAAAAAAAGGAAATATTTAATTTACTTTTTTTTTACTATTTTTCAGATTTCAAAAAGGCCATAGTAGATTAGTCCGGCCCTGACTGTGGAAGGGGTTAAAATTTTAAAAATATAATTTATTAGATAACAGTCTGATTGTCATTAAAGACGGCAAATTGTGGTGTGAGTAAAAAAACTATTATGCAACTATGTTTTGTCTTGTTCTATTCTCTTTTCACTATAAATACCTCTAACTGTTTCTGGGAGCTGGATAGCAAATTTCTGATATTTACGTTTTTAATACAGAAATTTGCAATAAAAGCTTCTTTTTTCACTTTTTTCTTTAAACCCTCTAAAGGCTGACAGACAACGCACTGCCTAAACCGATGGGTCTAAATGCATGAAATTTTGCACAGGGGTTCCTTATTTAACGTAGCCGTGTACTCGAAAATGATTTTTGAAAATTCATCCCCAAAACTCTAACATTCACTGACCGTACAACGCACAGTCTAAACCGATGGATCTAGACGCATGCAATTTTGCAAAGAAGTCCCCTATATGGCGTAAGTGAGCACCCAGAAAGGATTTTTGAAAATTTATCTCTTTAGAGGGCTAAATCTACTTTAACGCTGACTGGCGAAGCCGCGGGGGTAACAGCAGCTAGTTCTCTATAAGTCCACAGTCTACCGAATTCCTATTCGCTAAAAATACCTCTTAACCAGTTCTGGGTGCCGGATAGCAAATTTCTGAAATTTACGTTTTTATGGATTATGCCAATAAAACTTTTACTTTATTTCTTTTTTAAAGGCACCAACGCACAGCCTAAACCAGTGGGTCTAAATGCATGAAATTTTACACAGAGGTTCCCTATATAACGTAGGTGAGCACTAAGAAAGATTTTTGAAATTTCATCCCCCAAGGGGGTTAATCTACTTAGTTAAAACTTTAACACTGGACTGACATACAACGCACAGCCTAAACCGGTGGATCTAGAAGATGAAATTTTGCACAGAAGTTCCCATATGACGTCTTTCAATGGAAATGGAAAAGTCCTTACATATTTTGTGTGCGAGTGAATCGTCGTTGTTACCCCTTGGTGCTTGGCACTCGGGGCGGCCGTCCTCCTTTCACGCCGCCCCTGTTTTTTTTTTGTGGATAGTAGCAATAAATTCAGGCGTTTTAAATTTCAAAAAAGATTTCGATCGAAACAATTCTTTTTTATAAGTACATACCTATCTATTATTCATATCAAACGTATCTGAAAGCTAATAAAAAAAAATTATAACAAGATTGTTTTTTTAAATATTTTTATTAGTGCAACTTATTTTTACTACATAATATATAATAATAATAATAATAATGTAAAATGCCATCGCACAAATCGAAAATATAATATTTGATTAACATCTACAATGATAACAGTAGTATAGATGACTTACCATTTAATCATGTCTTTTCTTTGTTATTTTTATAGCAAAAGACAAAGAAGGAAATGCTTTAAAATGGTAAATCTTCTGAAGTATGAAATAACTACAGCTCCGAGGTTTAGAACAGTCGCTTAAAATTTTATATCCGAAGATAGAAAATATCACAAAGTACTAAGTGTATGAACCAGTGGCGGATCCAGGATTACGGCAAGGGGGGGGTCTTGAAAATTTTTTACTCCTTTTGCGGAGAATTCATGAAAAACATGAAAAGCTTTTTTTTTTATTGCGCAGTAAGATTTTAATTTGGGATTTTTGATTCTCTGGAGGGGGGGGGGGTTAACCCGAAACCCCCCCCCGTGGATCCGCCACTGGTATGAACTTAAAATTTTAATAGGTTAAAAAGGGACAATCATTAAAATATTGGTCGGCATAGAATATATCATATTTAATATTGTGTTATTTACAGTGGTTAAATTATTGCATAAAATAATCATAGCTGCCCAGTAACCTAAAGCAACAGCTTCCCATTTTTAACCGACGTCAAAAAAGGAGGAGGTTCTATGTTCGACTGTATATATTTTTTATGTACTTTTGTTTGTTTCTAAACAATAGGAATCTTTCAGTGCATCGAATTTGTAAAGTATGTGATGGATATTTGAGAATTTCCAGGGGAAAAATGGAAACGGTTCTATATTGAGTTCGTTTTCTGTTAGTACATCAAAACTAAGTATTCGATACATATTCCAGAATTTCTAGAAAAAAATTTGAATGTCTTAATCCCTGAAACGAAAATAGATACACACCTTAGAATTAAGATAATTTTTAGTTAGTATACCGAATTTGAAATGTATCCGATACGTATTCCAGACTTTCCAGAATTGCACTTCGACCGGGTCAATCTTCGAAACGGTAAGTGATACGAAGCAACAGAGGGTCTTGGTGACTAGTGTGCCATTTCTTATAGGCCTATAATAGTGTGCAAAAAATCTCGTTTTTGGTCGATTTTCAACATTTTTCAAAAACTCGCTTTTTAGGTTCAAACGGTTTATAATAACAGGAAATGACATACACAATAAAAAAATGAGCTTTGGTCTAAAGCACAATGTGCTTTTGAAATGTGTTTTTAACATCGAAGAATAATCTCCGAAATGGTCAGTGGCATGTGACGACGGGAATGTTGAAACCAATATCCCGTTTTTTACGACTATACCGAATTTCAAATGGATCCGAGCAATATTCCAGGATTTCCAGAAACACTATTGGAAGGGCTATATCTTCGAAAGAGTAAAAGCTGCAGCAGAACGACCGAGTTTTTTTTTAATTCAGATTTACGTTTTATATAGGCCTACCAAATTTCAAATGGATCCGGGAGATTTTCCAAAACTGTCCAATAAACACTAAGGCTTAATAATTATGGGAAAACTGTCGATTTTCGAATAAGTTTAAAGACTCGTTTTTTATTTCCGAATGAATCTGGCAACCTTGGACTGACAGAAAATTATATACTAAATCCGAAAGTTTGCTGAATTTTCCGTACTATGGCCATTTAAACCTCGTTTAAATTTAGGGCACTATTTCGATCGGCTGAAATCAATGTGCTGTTGCCTTTGAAAGGGATCTGAGAGATCTTCAACTTTTGTCCAGAAAACTTTTAGCGCCGACCCACCGCAGCTTCATATCATAGTGACGCCAATGTGAATGTTAAGGCCGCTGCACACGAGGCTAGAAACGCTGCTAGCAACGCTACTAGGAGTTCTGCTTGCCGGTAGGCTGGGTACGAAGCTGGAAATGACGTCACTGCGGGCTGGCCTGCTAGCTCACAAGATAGGTTTTAAAATTACGACAGGGGCTATTTTCCCTGCTACATTTGCTGCTAGGTATGATCAAGAATCAGTCAGGAAGCAGTACCTTGTCACGTGGGCACTTGAACAAACGCCCACAGACCAACATGGCGTCATTCTGCTCAGAGTCAGACAACAGACACGTTTTGCTCTGTGTTTATATTCAAACTGTCACTGCGCGTGCACCAGATCTATCCACAAAATAAGCTTGAAAAATAGTCTCGTGTGAAACGATCAAGAAAACCAGCGCTAGAAAACTAGTAGGCAAATCTAGCAAGGAATCTAGCAGCGTTTCTAGCCTCGTGTGCAGCGGCCTTTACAAAAAGAATATAATTTGAGAACAATCATCAGCGCCTAAGTTGAGTGAACTATTAGCTTCCATAAAATTCCGTTTGATGTCGCTTATAAAATAGCTAGTCTTTTTAAATTTCAAAAGAAATATTGAATGACTTTCTCAAATCCGGGAAGCGGCATAAACTTGCGGGGGTGCTCATTCAATTGTTGAATTTAGCCTGTCGTTTTTTATGCGTAAACTTAGTTATAAATATTGGAAAATGTAACACAAAATCTTTTCGATAAAAAATCGCTTGAAAACATTCGAACGTTTAGAGACGAAATAGGGCATCATGACGCGCAGTGCAAAGTAACAAACTTTCTGCCAGTGTGGTGTATACTATTTTTCTTCATACCTCGGTCGTAAGTACGCTTCTTAAATATATTAATTAATTAACTACTTATTAATTAAAAACACAGATAAATTCCAAGCAAGTAACTTTAAGATTATACGTGAATACACGAATGACAGCTGTTCGCGACTATTATCTAAAATGTAATAGGGTTGCTATTGAAACGACATCTAAACAATTTGTTTTTTCTTTACTGCCGCCCGAACGTACGTATACTTCCTACATCAGTGCGTGTAGTCCCACCAATGCGTAAATGTTAGACTTTCGATCGAGGTATAAAGAAAAAAAGTTTTTGTGTTTCGTTTTGAGAGCTTTTTATTTCAAGCTGGATTTTGAATTCTTTAATTACTGTTCACTGCTTGTTGTGTAGTAATTAGTAATGTTTTGCTTCATTCATTAATTAATTTATTGCAGTGATGCTCACTGTTCAGCTTAAAGTACGATTGCAATGTAAATAACAAAAAACAAATACAAAAAAAATAAAAAAATAAATAAACTTTATTGTTGCAGGTAAATCGTTTATTTAATGATAGAAGTTTTTCATTTGAATTTAAATATCAAATAAAAACGAAACAAGCACCGTAATCGGAAAATATGATCATTCTATTCAGATTGTATATTTTCTCGCAATTTTTAGCTGATAGCAAATTTTAGTGATTGCATTTAAAAAAAAGCTAAATTATTTTTTAAGCGAGTTTTACTTTATCTATTTTTCTTATTCTTTTTTATCTATCATTTTATAATTTTGCAATTCGCAACTTTTATCCGGTAGAAAATATTTATTACAATACATAATTAATGGTTTATAATAATTATTTTGAAAAAAAGTCAAAAATATGAATCAAAACAAAAAAATATGACTTTTAAAAGATTATAATAATTAATCAAATCTTTGATTAACGTCTGATTAGAATTCTTCAATAAATAAAATTATCGACCAATTTTTCAGACAAATATATTAACAAAAAATAATAATTAATACATTGACGTTTCGGTCCGGATTTGGTTCTTCTCCAGAACTGATCTAAAAAATATAAAAATAATTAATAATTAATTTCTAATTCGTATTTAAAAATATTCTCTTCAAGTTTTTAAATTATAATCAAAAATAAATAATCAATTTTTTCAATTTTTTATTATAATTTAAAAACTTGAAGAGAATATTTTTAAATAAGAATTAGAAATTAATTATTAATTATTTTTATATTTTTTAGATCAGTTCTGAAGAGGTCCAAATCCGGACCGAAACATCGAATGTATTAATTATTTTTTGTTAATATATTTGTCTGAAAAATTGGTCGATAATTTTATTTACTGTATAATAATTAATTTTCGTCACACGATTCATATTTTTGCTTTTTATAAACAGTGTGACCACCATTAATTTGAAACAAAAAAAATAAAATGTAAAATTACAGGCTATTCAATATTTACCACGTTAAAATGAGGAATATTTCAAACGCTCTGATTAGTAGATGTGGTGGAAGTACAGGTGCTATACAGAATGAGTTTTAAGTTGATGCTTTTTTTTTACAGCGTGTAAAAATCAAATAGACGAGCAAATATTTCAAATAGTTTTTTTATCAAAACTCAAAAATAAGAGAGAAACAGCCTTTCGAAGTTTAAATAGATTTTATTAAATTTTCTTTAATTTTGAGGTCGGTCCTGGGGTTATATTATGTCACTATGGAAATATGTTATTATTACACATGTCAGTTTCAAATAAGCACCAACATACTTGATAATAACAACTTATTTCCATAGTGACATAATATAACCCCTGCAGGACCGACCTCAAAATTAAAGAAAATTTATTTAAATTTCGAAAGGCTGTTTCTCTCTTATTTTTAGTTTTGATAAAAAAACTATTTGAAATATTTGCTCGTCTATTTGATTTTTACACGCTGTAAAAAAAAAACATCAATTTAAAACTCATCCCTGTATTTGCAATATGTTTGTTTACAACTTTTTCACAAAAAAAAAACAACTAAATATCAAATTTTATTAGTATTTGATTGTAATTACTGTTTTTTGTTCTATAATAACATTTAAAAAAATGCTTACGAAAAAATCTGGTTTGAGGTTATAGATATTTTCTGTTTGAAAATAGCACCGTTGCTTCCACCACAAATAATCCATTGAGCCCGTTGAATACCTAATGTATTTTTTTTTATATGAAATCATTAAATTTGAATTTTTGATAACGTTTTATGACATTCAGTACTGTTCGTTACAACTACACAACATTTATGAAGTGAAACTTCTTTACACATAGTGAAGATTTTTATCTTAATTTTCGACGTGGGTGTTTTGGCAATAAAATTTATTTTGTATCAACGGTGCTTTTTTTCTTTGTTTAGAACGATGTAATAAATTCAATTTTGCAAGAAAATATAGCTTTTAGTTTTTATTTTATTTCATCAAAGACTATTTTTAATTATGATGGTAAACGTACACAAAATTTCTCCGATAAAGCTATAATATAATAACAATGAAAATAAAGCTTTGAAGTTAAATTTTTTTATGAATTTTGCCGATATGCAAATTACTTTTGACACATTCATCAAACCGTTTTGAAGGGCCTCTAATTATGGGTGTAAGCTGTGTTAATTATTAATTTACATGACATATTATTTACAAATACAGTAAGTACATAGTTATTTACAAGTATATATTATAGGCATCCATAGGCAAAATAAAGATTTATATAATATTTATTATAAGCTTAATATTAAAATAGCAGCAGCACAGTGCTGACTAATAAAGCTATGGAGGTTATATAATGGTTCTTTTAAAAATAGACTACAAATGGATATGGGCTTCTTCTTTTGGGAGATTTATCAAATAGGCACGTGGCATCTAGCGATAGCAAAGTTTCTCGAATAAGGAGAAATTTTACATGGTAACAGTGTCCGTTCAATGTGCACAAAATTGTAATAATAGTAGGGGAGCCCAAGAGGGGATTTTTGAAGTGACTCTAGCGTGTCAGAAAATTACATAGGGAGAATCCTTGCACCCTTTAATGTACCTCTACCAAGTATGAACCCTCCATATGGTGGGGTGTGTTGAGGGGAACCCGTCTGATTGGTAAAAAAAATCGATCCTTAGAAAAACTCGAGCGCGTCAGTCATTTACAGTATTTACGCGCATTATATTTCTGGTAACTATTAGATATTAATCTGACGATTAATTCAAGGGGGCTAGCCGTAACGAGCGGTTGAAAAAAAAAAATTATTCGAGCGTGTCAGACATTCAAAGTGTATGTCAACTAAAGCTTAAAAAGTGTCCTATTAAAATATCTGACGATTTGGACATGACACAAACTCATAATATATTGTCAGATTATTGAGATATACAATCTTCTCAATGTAATTAATCAACTTTCTCTTAATCTGACGCGCTCGAGTTTTTCTAAGGATCGATTTTTTTTTACCAATCAGACGGGTTCCCCTCAACACACCCCACCATATGGATGGTTCATACTTGGTAGAGGTACATTAAAGGGTGCAAGGATTCTCCCTATATAATTTTCTGACACGCTAGAGTCACTTCAAAAATCCCCGCTTGGGCTCCCCTACTAAGTATAAGCAAAATAAACAAAAACTTTATGAAAATGACACCCGCGATGTTTTCTGACATCATACAATTATTGCTTTGTAAAATATTACTTTAGAGCAAATCATAATGAAATGTAAAGAAACCATATTCATGGATTTAAAATTTTATTTATTCAACACGCGTGAGTAATATATAATTTCGGGGCCCTGCTAAATTCGGGAGAAATAATAAACTACTTCATGTTGACGCGTAGAGTGCTAATAATGAGCCGAAACTGTACGATAATGTATTACTGCATAGTTTCTGGACCAATAGGAACGCGGTAGTGAGCCGAAACTGTACGGTATTGAATTATTACTGCATAGTTTCTGGACCAATAGGAACGCGGTAGCGATTTGTATATATGAAAACAGCATCGCAATTCAGCGAAAGTCAGGGCCTTCTTGTGTGCATCGAGGGCGGTGGTTACGTCAATCAATGAAGTGATTTATTATTTTTCCCTCTTTTATCAGGGCCCCGATTACATATTACTTGTGCTAGTTGAATAAAGTATTATGTGCGACCATTGATCGATGGAGAATATTCCACTCACGTGTTACCGCACGCTCATGGAATCTTCTCCTTCTCTCAATAGTCGCACAATATACTATTATATATGTCGAAACTATAAAACCTCGACAGCTATCGACATTTTTCTCTTAAAACCGCCACGTTTTTAAAGCCACCCCCATTTGAGAGGTTCCAATAGAAAACACGAAATATTGAACAGTAAAAATAACGCACATATACGAAAATTGCAGGCTTCTGTAAAAACTGAAAGAAATAAATGGTGTGTAAAAGCATTATGAATTTTGAACTAGTTCATTTGCTTTTATTATTTTATAAGCCTCTATCCATTTCCAATCTGAAGACTCAGTTCAATTGTTTTTATCGTTTTGATTTTATGATTGGACAATAAAAACAAATTTGCTTTTTTTTTGTTCAGACATGCCTACCATTTTTATCATGTTTAATTTTAACACTGATATTAAATGCATACCGTGTGTTCACGAATCAGCGTACATTTTTTTTAAATTTTATACTACAATCTTGATTTGCTGTATTGGCATCACGAAGTTATAACCAGGAGAACCGTAGCGGTGGACCGACATCTGTCGTATGAACCAATATGGCGTCAGCTACTGGATAAAGCATACACGTTCATGGCTTACATGTATGTAGTGTCTGTGAAGTTAAACAACTTTGGTTACTATGGGGAAAACAGGTGGAAAGAACCGAAGTTTTCGCAGGTAGTGATAACAGCGCCATCTCGCGTGCGCCAGAAAACGTTCCATCTCGAAACACAGCAAGCATAGGAAGCTACGTTTCCTGGTTAAAAACTTCGTGCTTATTATATTAAAAACCCCATTTTATTACAAAATACATCTAGCAAATTCATTTTACAATTTGTCCATAAAAAAGCCAACCTTTGTTCTTTCGAACTGAGTCTAAAACGTTAGTACATTAACTATATTAAATTGTTATTAAAAGTCTTAGAGCAAATAGTGAAGTGCATAATATGAAAAATTAGAATTATAATTAATTTCTATTATGATGTATATTCTCAACGTGTGGTCACTTTTTTTTGATATACTAGGTAGTAATATATGGTTCACAAAAGATTTCATAGTTTGCAATAACGATTGTCAATTTATTTATTGGCCTCTTTATTTTTTACAATATTCAATAACGTTCATTGGAAGATTTCTTTTTGGCTGAAACCTAAAAAAATAATTCAGAATATATAATTTTTAATACTTTAGTACAAAACAATTCTTTGAAGAACAAATGTAAGAATTTTTATCATGGAAATTCGTTTGAAATCCAATATCTTTCAGCTTTCCGCAAGTTGAATTGAATTAAAAGGTGTTTATTTATGTATAATATACAGTGAAATCGTAAAATAACGTCCTAACTGATTCAATTTTTGTAAACATATACAAAAATAAAATCGTTAATAGTACAAGGGCGTAGATATGATGAGAGGTAAAGGGGGTAATCCGACTCCAGGACCATAATAATAAAAAATAAAACTGAAAATATTACGAATACCTCTAAAAAACAAACTATAGACAAGATTGTAACAGCGTATTTTGTAACATAATTAGTTTTGAAATTATTATTTTGCTAGACACCTTCTTTCGTGAGAATTCTTGTTTGATATTAAAAAAATACTGATTTTTTGCTTTACCCCTCCAGAAAAAAAAGTATCTACGCCCTTGTAATAGCATAAAGTCACATCATATAATTCAAGATATTAACTTCTCGTGAAATCACTGCATTATATTCTACTGAGATTTTGGAATCAGTTGTGAACACGCATATTAAATTAATGAATAATTTGCTATTTTTTAGTTCACTATGTTCACATTCAGTTTATACTGTCGACACAAACACAGGCCGGCATCGCACCGACAAACATTGTTTAGGTGTATTCTTCATTTAAGTGAACCGTTATGGAGTTGTAGTGTTAACAGTAGCGGCTCGTGAACATTTTAAATGAGCATTCTGCAGGATCACCCAGAGGTACTTCACAACAAACTACAATATCTAGACACGCGACCAAGTTCAACAAAGAAAAAGGAAGCAGCAGCCGTGCGTTATATGACAAGAACCATTTGGAGGTACTTTTGACCCCTTAATAACTGTTTTTAACATAAACACATGAAATTTGGTTAATTTATTAAAACCCCTTAGATTAACGAGATCCCCAAATTTCATAAACTCAGCTCAAACGGTTATTGAGATATTGACGTCTAAAAATCGGCATTTTTATCACTGACTGACTGATTCACTGACTCACTGGCATAATATAGATCGCCGACAAAAAGAATGGGTGCCAAATTTTCACTCGGTAAGTTTTCGTGTTATATATTATATAGCGCTTGACAGCAGCTCGCACATCACTCGCATCGTTAAGACGCGTTCGGAAGTAGCTCGCCAGTGTCGCCAGGCAGTTGCGAGCGGTTTTTTTAATCAAAGCACGTTGAATCGATATCGCGACAACTCGCACGAGACTGCACAGATATTATAATTATGTGGACAGCACAGGCGAGTCGAACTACTGGCGTGCGAGTACACAATGCGAGCAGCTGCCTACGGTCAGGTCAGCAGCTCGCAACGTGTAAGCTAGCCATTAATCAAAGCACGTTGACTCGACATCGCGACAACTCGCATGAAACTGGGCAGCTACTCGAATTATGTGGACAGCACAGGCGAGGAGTCGAGCTACTGGCGTGCGAGTACACAATGCGAGCAGCTGCCTACTGTCAGGTCAGCAGTTCGCAACGTGTAAGCCAGTCATTAATCAAAGTGCGTTGACTCGACATTGCGAGAACTCGCACGAGACTGGACAGCTACTCGAATCATGTGGACAGCACAGGCGAGCCGAGCTACTGGCGTGCGAGTACACAATGCGAGCAGCTGCCTACGGTCAGGTCAGCAGTTCGCAACGTGTAAACCAGCCATAAAGGGCAGGGGCGAAAGCGCTGACTGTCGACCATCGAGTCGATATTGTATTTGCACCCGAAGTGTTTCTGTCAACTGGATTTTATCAGTAGAACACAGACACCCCTGTGTCAACACATTAACAATGTTTGTAGGTGTGGGTCAGGGCTGTTTCTGTACGTACAGTGTAAATCGATCTTAAACCAACAAAAAATAAACTTTTCGAGACTAGACGTTCCTTACGCATTGAAGTGACATAAGTTTTTTAAATGTCCCACTGTTTGAAGATAAGAAATCGTTAGAAATTGAAAGAATTTAATCAGACAATTTTGAGTTGTATAGTTGCTTGCAGGAGAGTTTCCTAAAACGAAATATTTTGGAGAATAATAAATCTATCGGATGATCGAACTAACAATGACAACTGAGTTATATGAAATACCGAAACTAAATCGGGCGATTTTTCATATTTCAATGTCATTCGAACGTGCGATTGATCGTTCGTGAGCGCCAAAATGTATCGAAAAAAAACATTTTCGTGCGTGTTATGTGTTGTTGTTTTAATGTGAACATTAACGGTTATGAAATTAATTTATGAATTTAGAAAACTATATTTTTAAAACCACTTCCGAAAAAAATAAATAAAATAATAGTGTGAAAGTTTGGAGTTAATCTATTTAATAATTTAATATTTTTCGATATGTATAATAGCGGTTTTAAAAATATTCAAGTTTCTAAAATATTGTTCACGATACATCTTTTTTTAAAATTAACTATTAAGTTAGCTCTATTACTGTTTTCTACAAGTTAATAATTCGCCTTATTGGTAAATTTATTTGCTGCAGATAACAATATTAGAGAACATTGATTTGGATGATTTTAAAGCTTAATTTCTCACATTTGAATAGCTTATATTTACTAATTAGGTACATACTACAATAATATGCAATTTTTATGGCAAGGTTAATTAAAGTATTTAGTAGGGTAAACTACATACTATATCAAAATAATCCACAGATATTATTAAAATTATTACCGTTGAAAAATAGTAAATCAAATCATTTTAATATTCCTGCTTTATCAGAGTAACCAATAAAATAAGAAGTGAAACTTTTTTTTATTTGTTTCAACGACTCTCACTTTTTGGGAAATATTTACTCATAAATTAAAACACTCGTAAATTAAATTACATTGGCTATGCTTATTGGTTTGCGTCCAGTTGCTATGTTTCACCTTTCATTCAAGATGGTTTCTGCTCATGCGTGTTGATGCCGCAAACTGTCAGTCAATGCCTTTAAAGGAGATTTCGTAATGAATCAGTCGATTAGTCAGTGAATGGTATTTCGCTTAGGGTGATCGGTAATTGCTCGTATTCTTCTCAGAAGAAGAAACCATGACTTATTTGGAATGATTTAACCTCTATCACTTGGAGGTCGGTAATTTTTATGATAATGACACTTCTGGGAAGAATTTTTATTTTATTTTTTTTTTATTGTAAGTTTTAACACACAACATAAAATTTAACAGTAAATTTCGTGGTTTTTAGCTTTAGGAAGGCTGGCTAATTAGTAATAGTCAGAGTGCCCGTCGGCAAAAATTTTATTGATACATACTCTCCCCAAACTTTGTATATGGCTTCATTAGGCCTAGTCTGACACTTGTTTCCTCTATGACTTTTCTTGATTTTGGGGCGTTTTCCCTCTAAATTTTCCGAAAGATGTCGTTTTGACGACATGTAAAAATTTATAGGTACTGTTTATTTTTTTAATTGTATAGCTTAAAATCTTCAACCAAAACGCTAAAATAATGTTCTCTAACAAATAACATGAAACATTTAAAATGTCTGACACCTCGAACATGTCGAGCATATTCAAGGTGTCAGACATTTTACATGGTTTATGTTATTTGTCAGAGAACATTATTTTAGCGTTTTGGTTGAAGTTTTTAAGCTATCCAATTAAAAAAACAAACAATACCTATAAATTTTTACATGTCGTCAAAACGACATCTTTCGGAAAATTTAGCGGGAAAACGCCCCAAAATCAAGAAAAGTCATAGAGGAAATAGGTGTCAGACTAGGCCTAATGAAGCCATATACAAAGTTTGAGGAGAGTATGTATCAATAAAATTTTTGCCGACGGGCACTCTGACTATAAGTTACCAGATCATGGAAAAATTTAGGCCAAAAAGTGTGAATATAATTTTTTTTTTATTTTTAACTCGGAAAATTCGGGTTTTTTTGTAAAAAGAAAACCAAAGTAGATTTTCTAAAAAATGACGCATTTCCGACCCACAAGTGATAGAAATTAAATCATTCCAAATTAGTCACAGTTTCTTCTCCCGAAAAGAATATGAGCAATTACCGATCACCTGTATATAGATGATTTAAAATAAAAACTTTGTCCAGAAGTAAATTGAAGTTAAAACAATATAAATGTCTAACTAAATTTTTTGATAAAATTATACGGGATACAAGGTTAAAATATTAAAACAATTTTTATTCACTAGAACATTATTTATTGGTCAACGTTTCGGCAATATTTCTTGTATTCTTCAGGACCTTTTCACTAAAGATTTTTAAGGTCCTGAAGAAGAAAAGAAATATTGCCGAAACGTTGACCAATAAATTATGTTCCAGTGAATAAAAATTGTTTTAATATTTTATTAGCCTTGTATCCAGGCGCGGTCCGAAGGGGGGGGGGGTCACAGGGGACATGACCCCCCCCCAAAATCTAAGGTCAAATTGAAAAATCTCAAAAATTTGCCAAATAATAAAAATAAATTTTTAGCTATCCCCTAACAGCGATAAATTTATAGTTTCCATTTGGTTTATAGGTAATGTATAAAATAAAATTGTGTCTTGTGCAATAATGTTTATTTTATTCCAGATACCTATTTTTTATTAGTGTAGTGAGTGACCCCCTCCAAAATTTCAGGCTGCGACCGCGCCTGCTTGTATCCCGTATAATTTTATCATACCATAATTACAGTGTCTTATTTTATTTTGTAAATTTTTGTTAAATATCTGCAGATCAATTTGAAATGTATAAACTTGTGTGTATTAGAACGTTATAATTTACTTACACATTAGTTTAAGTAAATATATTATGTATACATATACGATTACGATGTTTCCAGTGGACTACCTATGTTCAGTTCTTTGACAGCTGCATCGATGTGTTCAGTCAGAGGCGAATCTTCCGGCGTGTCCGGGTGCCGGTATGCCTCTAGGAAGTAGCACGTACCGGGAATGTGCGACGGGAAGTCCTGAGGAAGGCAACACCGTTCTCTGGCTTCTAATTTAAAACCGGGTGTCTGAATTAACCATCTGAAACAACAAAATGAATATTAATTGGTTTCAATCAAAAGCACGGAAAATCTTTCTGTTCGCAGGAGTGAAGAAACTTTTGAGATGGCGAATAAAATATAAATCGAAATTTCCCTGCGTAGTTCGTTTAACAGTTTGTACCGCCGCTTGTACTTTTTCCGAGCACAATGTGTCTCAGTGGCGTAGATACGGGAAGAGCTTAGAAGGAGTCTGTATTCAAAAAAATTTTAGAACTTTTTGGCGTGATAACGTCTTATAAATTGATGAAACACCGGCTGCACGCACGAAAAAGAGTAACGTTCCGCAAGCGAGAGCGCGATATAAGCGATAGTCTCTCTCTTCTCGCGTGACGTCGGAGAGTAGTGTGCGTTCAACATTTTTTTCGGCTGTTCCAGCGAAAGCTACATCTGACAGATGGCCAGATAAATTATACGGTTTGTTAACAAATATACAATATATATACATTCTTTTAAATGTCTTTTATAATTGCTTAAAAATATGTATTTTGCTTTGGTTGATCAAATTATTAGTCGGTAAAAATATAGTTTGACAGCTACTAAAATTTAGGTTATGTATTATTAAATATGATATTCGAGCGGAATCGTTATCACGTAAAACTATCGTCCGTAAACCGACTTTACAGACAACCAATTTTTCGCAAAGTTATAATACGTGCCACGAATCTAAAAGGCTCGGAAGTTATGTGCGTATGCGGACTTGCGCTTGTACAGTATGTTGAAAAACTACATACTCGCAACTCAACAAAACTAAAATAACAATAACAACGACAATAGCGACTGTACTTTAAAGCAGGAAAGCGACAAGTGACAAAGACAACGAGCGATCACGGTCAATCACCGACGAGGGCACATTCCGTGCAGGTAGCTGGGAGTTTCAACGGCTCTAAAATGTACCTTTGCGACGCTGTTTGTAACTAGCTTCCGAGCGTTTCAGATCCGTGGCGCGTATTGTAACGCCAACACACCGTGTGGCCCATTCGTGAAATACACAAAACGTGCCCAAAGAAGTTCTACTTCAAAATAAAATTAAAAAATTGTGATAACTTACTGATGCGTGGTGGGACTGATATTTATCCTGAGCGGCTCACTTCCCGATTCGAACTTGTTAGCGATTGTGACGTTGTGGCCGAACAAACAATAGCGTGGCATTTTTTTGCCGACGACTCCCGCCAGGACGGTTCCGGTGTGTATGCCGATTCGCATCTGTCGAATAAAAGAAAATCATACATAAATACGGGAAGGAAAAAGTTGTGGTACCGATCTGAGTGTGTTATTTCGCGAAACGTACATCGTTCTCTTCGTTTTAATGAGGGGAAGTACACAATACCGCACCTTTATTACAATGACGCAAAGGAATGCAATATTGAGTTGAGTATGACAAACAATCGAAATTAACATTGACTCTCACGATAATAACTGCAAATTTTGCTAGATGGTACTACTGTCGATGTGAAATTGAGCAGGTCTTGAAGACAACAACGCCTGATTGGCCAGTTGCTCGCGGCCCGCGGGGAGTGGAACGAGTTAGTTGCTACACAGTGCTACAGCGACGCAACAGTAATTGCGCCAATTTTTTATTAAATTTAGAAAGAACATCGACTTAATTGTTAGTTGTGTCAATCTTTTTATAAAATTTAGAAAGAACATTGACTTAATTGTTAGTTAATTTTACTAATTTTCTACCTTTACGTCATTGTTCCTTGCTATTTGTTAATTTTTTAATTCATTATAATAGAACTTTGACTTAACTGTAGGCACCCTGCATTTTGAAAATTTGTAACAATAAAATAACGAAATATTAAATTAATATACTTACTTAGTGTGTATCTATACTAATATATAAATCATTAAATAAATGTCTTCATGAAAAAAGTTATGGAGAAAAGAGTAAACTAAAAGTTTCAAGTGCGTTTTTCTCGAATTGATGGTATTTGCACTTACGTCATTGTAATTCTAAAGGTGCGATATATGTTTCATCACGATATGTACGAATTAACACAGGTAAAATCCTTTCAGGAGAAATCCAGATAAGAACCTCAATAACGTTCAAACTTAAAAATTTAATGAATTACGGTCGAATTTCGACCACTAGTAAATATATTAATACATAAATTTCAGGTTATATTATTGATAATAACAAAGTGTATCAACTATCAATCTGACACGGACCGCTAGTATAGTACAGAAATGTATGTATGTAATACAATATATTATGTATACGGTTTGACTTGTTTATTAGCCTTAACGGTGTACCGGATCTGACTGAAATTTTGCATGTCAGTTAATTTATGAGCCGGATTAACATACAGGTTACTTTTTATGTTGGTTGACTCAGTAGTTTCGCTGTTTGTAACTTTATCACGCCTAAAAGGAACAAATACTCCAATTTTTTGAACTATTTTTATTTGATCATATCGAGTGATTTTTGAAATTAGTCTTCTGTATATCCACCCCCCCCCCCTCAACCCCCTATCTACGCCCTTGCTTCCGCTGTGAACTTATGGGGGTTAGGCTCACACATTTCTTTTTACACGCTTTATATTAACTTCACTTGTAAGTTTGTTTGTATGTATGTATGTATGTATGTATGTATGTATGTATGTATGTATGTATGTATGTATGTATGTATGTATGTATGTATGTATGTATGTATGTATGTTTGTAACTTTCATTTGGTCTACAGCAAGTGGTTTATATAGCGGTATAATATGCCAGCATAGTAAGTACACTGGCAGCCGTGCGGTCTAAGGCACGGGTCTTCGCTGACGTCAACTCTCGGCATCACGGGTCGTGGGTTCTAATCCCGTCGACGCCGAAAAAAAAATTGTTTTTTTTCGGCAAATTTTTGACAATAAATCGAACTAAAAAGTGGAAAATAAATATAGTTTTAAAAAACTAACAAACACGCTTCATATCAAACTAAAACGTGAAAAATAAATATAGTGTAAAAAAAAACTAAAAAACACGCTTTATATCGAACTAAAAAGTAAAAAATATTTTTTTTAAAATAAGCTTAAAAAGCGTGGGGCGCTCGATGTACGAAAATGTGGAACAAAGCGCCCCACGCTTTTTAAGCTTATTTAAAAAAAATATTTTTTACTTTTTAGTTCGATATAAAGCGTGTTTTTTAGTTTTTTTTAAACTATATTTATTTTTCACTTTTTAGTTTGATATAAAGCGCGTTTTTTAGTTTTCTTTAAACTATATTTATTATATAGAAATAGAAGATTACAGATATGCAGAATAAAATGCTTTTGTGAACAAATTTCTCCTATTTATTGCGATTTCGAAGCTACGAGATTGAAGTTTTAAGTTGTGCATGATTCCAATTAACCATAATAGCTTTCAAAATAGAAAGACGAACGAGCACAACTTTAAACTTTTGCAACTTGTAAGTAAAACAGATAGGATATGACGACGTTATAGATTCATATAAACTTTTTCGTTCACTTGGTAACTTTTCATATTATCTAGTAAAATTTATTTGTCGTCATAAATCAGTCTTTATAGACTATTACATCATATTAATATTATTATATCAATATTTACTCATTAAGCTTACTTCACACTAATCAATTTTATTTCCCGTTATTATAGTGTATTTGCCATATGGTCGGAGTCGGACGATAATTTCTTGGTTCGACGACGTATTATCCGTAGATACTACATCCGCGACTTTAAATCCGCATGCAAATATATCCGCGACAATATATCATGCATGCAATTATATCCGCAAAAACTACTCGAACAAAACTAGACAAAATATGGTGGAGGTACCGGTTTTGGTGGTGGGAGAACGTGTCTCTAGTAATTTTTATGTTTTTGTACACCACATAATATAATAATAATATTAATAATAATAATAATAAATAATAATAATGCATTTACCGACCGTTTCTCGACTTTATGTCATAACATTACTATTTACATTACTATTTTTTTTTCTACCACACTTCCCGTTATTTTCTACAATTTTTAAACTTCAACTTAATCAATAGCAATGAGCGAATGAAGGAATTTTTAGGGAATTAGGATAAGGTAGGCAAATTTTGAGCATAGGAGTTTGACAGGTAATCGGCCATGGCCTTGAATAAGGAACCATCTCGATATTTGAGGGAAACCATGGAAAACCTCAACAAGATGGCCGGTACAGGAATTACCGTTTCTCGGCGAGAGACAGTGGGAAAAACTCCCAGCCATATCTGCCCCCGCCGGGATTTGAACTCGGTAACTCCCGAATGCCAGTCTAGTGCTCTCACCGCTACGCCACCCCGCTCGGTTTATGTAGTACCTAATAATGTAGATGTCAATGTTTACTCCCGTAACTCTGCACAAAATTCTGCCTGTATGAAAAAATGACCACCACGATTGCTAAGCAATAATCAATTGCAACTAAGTCTTCAAAATCTAAAAGATACCTTGAAAATCCCAACAATAAATTTTATTCCCTGTATATTTCGATACTCTGAACATTGCTGTTGGTCGACCGGAAGCTTGCGAAATAAAATATATCGGCTCCAGAGCCGAGTAGTGATGTAAAGAATATGTATGTGTGTGCGTCACGAATAAGTATGAAAGCTTTTTTCCTTTCGTTTTTTGGTTTGTGGATAAAACCCGGTCATGTGAATCGAAGTGGTAAACTGCCAAAAGCAATATATAGCCACGTACGCAGGGAGAGAGACCCTCACTTTACACCAATATTTCGTCGACATACAAACGGGGAACGACCAGCTTACTCTGATCAGTTGTGTATGTGAGATAAGTTCAGACAATGTACCTATACTTTTCCTCAGACTTGGAAGTAATCGAATGATTTTAATACAATCAAAAGGTTGCTATTCAAATGATTTTTGAAGTAAAACTTCTTTAGGCACGCGTGACTTGGGGAGTAAGCTGGTAAATTCCTGACGAAATCGTTTACGGAAGTGCATCATCGCGAACGGTGCGTGATAGTTCGAGGCGAACGGTAGTTGAGAGGGAGATATAAGTTAGTGAAGATAGTAAGAGAGAGAGTTACGTTTCGTATATTGGAAGTTGAGAGGGAAATATAAGTTAGTGAGTGCGACAAAGACGGAGCATTAATCGAAATTCTTTTTTTTTTTGGACAACTATTTGACGTTTAAAAAGAAAACAATCGTTTTTGTATCAAAAATACATTTCATCGAATTTTTCTGCATTTTGTAACGGAAAATAATGTAGGTTAGTTAATAAATCCTTTTAAATGTATTATAAATTATGATAATAAATACATATACATATTTTGCTTATATTAATTAATCAAAATTAATTAATTAATGTATTTAATAAGCGTAATTACGACCAAGGTTTGAAGAAAATTAGTAAATCCAAGTGTGTAGGCTTTCACGGCCGGTGTTGATCCAAATCTTCTTGTTTTCCGGGCTTGTATGCCGTGGTCCATTGATATTTCCACCTGACGTTTCGTCTACAATTGCGGTAGACACTTCGCCCGCTACCACATCGCCTTTGATAATGTCTACCGCAGTTGTAGACGAAACGTCAGGTGGAAATACCAATGGACCACGGCATACAAGCCCGGAAACCAAGAACATTTGGATCAACACCGCCCGTGAAAGTCTACACACTTGGATATACTAATTTTCTTCAAACCTTGGTCGTCAGTACGCTTATTAAATACATTAATTAATTAGTTACTTATTAATTACATAAAAACACAGATAAATTCCAAGCAAGCAGCTTTGAGGTTATACGTAAAAACACGAATGACAGCTTTTTACGACTATTAGCTAAAATGTAACGGAAACGACATCTAAACAACAGTTGATAGGTTATTTTTTTCTTTACTGCCGCCCGAACATACGTACTTCCCGCATCAGTGCGTGTAATCCCACCAATGCGTAAATGTTAGACTTTCTGCTTTACAGTTGATGCCAAAAGTATGTATACTTTCGATGGAGGTATGAAGAAAAATAATTTGAATGATTATCTCGAGATATTTCTATATATCTTAATACTTCGATTATTTTCACTCGAAACATCCCATCACTACTTACGTCACTACGTATGTCGTACCTTTGAGTTTCATCTAATATATAAGACTAGGTAAGGATCTAAGACTGCGAAAAATATATAAGATGTTGAAATACAGATGTCTCTTACTCATTCATACAGTACGCCGTGACATGACAAATATTAATAATAAATGATATGATTTAAAAAAAAGGTTGCTGAAATGATCCAGACTGATTTAAATTGTATATTATCTAAAGAAAAAACCCGCCAAGTGCGTGTCGGACTCGCGCACCGAGTGCCCCGTGCAAACTTGTATAGGTATGTAAATAGTTCGTCCGTTACAGGAATCGAGTCTCGAAGAATTTTCCCGCTTAGCCGTTGGAAAACCGTTGCCCCCGTAAGCTCTTTTAATATTTTTTGGTACGGCGCACCGTTTTCGAGTAAAAAAATAAAAACTTTGACACCCTGTATCTCCATTGATGTTGATATTTCAAAAAAGCGCCAAAGGAAAAAAAAATCTTATTTGTTGAAGCCCTATTCGTTGGTGAAAGGATAACGTCAACTTTGGAATCACCCTGTATAATGGTTATTTGTAAAAAATTGAGTTAATTACAGGTAATTTCTATTAAAAAAAAAATAAAAATTTTATATGTTGATTAAATGGGAAACTAAAATTAAAATAGCTTTTGAGTTTAGCTACAGCGTTCATCTTTGGTGAGGATTTTTTTACATTAAACAGAAACATTTGATAGGGTAAGAGCAAAAAGAAAAAACATTTTTTTAATCACCCTAGTTTAAACCGTTTAAAATTATAAAAATTTGATACGTGTGGCGACTTAATTCTGACTTCCGCGGTAAACAGAGTGTATGAAGGGCTATTATTAGAGATCTTACTGTACATTGATTAATGAAATGACGTATAGATTTTATCCACAATTGAATTTATAGTTCAATTTACCCATTCACCACTTTCTATACACATCAATAAATTTTCGGTAACCCGCGATGAAATTAATTTCAGTATGACGACGATAAATAACTTCTGCGCAATTGCGAATACGTTGTTCAATGTTTCTACAAAACACCCAATATTCACACTTAAAGGGTGTTTTATAGAAAGCTGGTCATAGTGAAACAAATACCATTGGGTTTCGAACCAAAACGGTAAAAAAAAAACGAGTGTGCTTTAGACCACACGGCTGAAGTAAAACTTCTTCCTGCCATAATTTGTTACTATTCACAAAATATGAACTTTAAAATGAATTTACAATTTTGTTCTCTTTAAACGTAGAATATTTAATGTATTGAACAAAGTATTAATTTATAAAATTGTTCAAGAACGAAATGAATGTAAGAAGAAAGAAATATAAACATAAAGATAATGAAAACAAAAGTAATACATTGCAATTACTTAGCTCTCGTTGGATTTTAAGCGTAAATCTTTATGAAATATTATTTAAAGTAGGTTTACAAAACTTTTTTCTGTCACCCGATAGCGCCACTGGCAAGTAAAGTATGTGTCATTCTATTGTTAGTACCGCTTATATTTTCGGCCACCTGATGGCGCCACTAGCCAGTGAAGTATTTGTCATTCTCTTTATATCTTCACTAACTTATATCTCCCTCTCAACTTCCGTTCGCCTCGTCCGATCACACTTCTGTAAATCTCTCGTCAGGCATTCGCCAGCTTACTCCCCAAGTCAAGAAGGTTTACGTCAAAAATTGAGCCATCGTGCGACGCATGGAAAATGTGAAACATAAATTTAAGCGAAATTCTAGTAACTAAATTTCGCCCTGTAGGTAATTGAAATTCGGCCTGTAACTGAATTCCACCTTGTACTGTAATTTACACAGTAAGTATTATTTACCTTCTCTAAAGAAATGTACCCGCAGTACACAGCTCAGACAGAGAAGCAAAGAAGTGTATAGTATACTCGCGCGCAAACACAAGGGAGTCGAGAGCGGTGGCGTAGAGAGTGGCATGACGGCATGAGAGAGCGTCATACCACGAGTCGGTTTTACTGCCAAGGCGCGCCAATAGAAGTTTTTTCATCAAAATTCTTAAACATTTTAGTTCAGTGATATTTTTTTGACTTGTTAGACGACATAATAAATAGTCGAAGTCAGGAGGGGTAGTTTTTTGCCAGAGCGCCAATCTAGAAACCCTCATCTCCGTTATCGAGGTCGTTGAACAAGATGGTGAGGATCCCACAATTTTTTTCCCTTTTGAATCGACCCCCCCACCCCTTGAAAAAAATTATATTTTTCCAAGGGGTGAAAAACAGAGAGGCCACTTTGAAGGGGTTCCCAATCGTATTCAGCGACCTCGAGAGCAGAGGTCTCTAGATTAGCGCTCTGGCAAAAAAAGCAAAAATCCCAAAAAATCCCTACTCCTGACAATGACTAAAAAGCGTTTTGTTACGAAATACATTTTTGTTACTTTATTATTTTATGGGAAAGACAAAATAATCACATTAAGCTTGTTAGTAGTTATCTACTGTTTCAGAAATGAGCTTTAGTAGGTTTTGTTATAAAGTTTTTGCACAGCTTGTAGAGTGTGCTTTATTTAGTGACTGGTTATTTCTCTCGTACCCTTAATCTAGCGTGCTCAGCCAGGGGCACTGTGCTATGAAGTTCGCGTGTTCGTCGCCCGTTCCCGTCTTTCCGAAGGCACAGCGTCACCGGCAATCCGTGCCGTCAACACAATGCGCTATCAGACACGTTCAAATGTTCTTTTTATGGATTGACATGCTCGACTGCAATCCAAAGACGATACGATACTCTCTCACTTTTGGGCATGCGCTTATCACCTATCACAGTCACTTGTTTGTCGCTTTCGTTAGCAGCTTTTGTGAACAGCAGAATGCGACAGTGATGTGAAAATTAGGGAAAATTGAGAAGAAGAATATTGATGTACAAAATTCGCTAAAAGAGCCATTCACTTAACTTTCAGTTAATTTCAATTTTCTGTATGTCTGTATTCACCTGTCGAATTTACTTGAAACTTAGTAGTTGTATGTTGTTCCGATGACAATACAATATTCTGATATGATATACCAGTAATTAAATAATAATTTCCGAAAAAAACCGTAAAAATAGTATGTGGTGGAAGTCCCGGTATTGGTGGTGGGAGAGCGTGTCGCTAGCATTGAAATATTATTAACGCTCCCGATCACACTTTTCGTATCGCTCTCGTCACGTATTCACCAGCTTACTCCCCAAGTCAAGCGTGCGTAAAGAATTTTTACTTCAAAAAGGACTTTTTGCTAAATTTTAATAAAAGTTTTATCAACTATATTTTCCATTAAATTCTTGAAAAATCGTTTCGTATCTACTTATTGAGAAATTCTGTTTTCTAGTAAAAAGACATTTAGATATGCTCAGTATAGCCTGGAGAGTGAAGTTGTCAATACATCTTAACACGATTTTGCGTTGGGGTGACATTATGCTAACCGCAATGACGTAAATAGAAATATAATTTCCTATATCGAAATATTGAATACCCTTGATATTCGTAGTACATTTTTGAAAACATAAAACTGTCTTTGATTATTGAACTATGAAAGGCAACCGAAAAAAAATGAATATTTAAAGCTATATTTGTTTTTTTGAACTCATCATTCAGATCACAGAAATTATTTTTTTCGATCGTATTGGAAACCTGATTTTCACACTACGTAGTGATTACACGCGACATTTACAAAAAAAAAAGTGTGTGCTTTAGACCAAACGACTGAAGTAAAACTTCTTCCTGCCATAATTTGTTATTATTTATCCGAAAATTCACAAAATATGAACTTGAAAATGAATTTACAATTTTATGCACTTTAAACGTAGAATATTTAATGTATTGATCAAAATATTACTTTTTTCTGTCACCCGATAGCGCTACTGGCAAGCAACGTATGTGTCATTCTATTGTTAGTACTGCTTATATTTTCGGCTACCTGATGGCGCCACTAGCCAGTGAAGTATTTGTCATCCTTTTTCTACCTTCACTAACTTATATCTCCCTCTCAACTTCCGTTCGCCTCGCCCGATCACACTTCCGTAAATCTCTCGTCAAGCATTCACCAGCTTACTCCGTAAGTTAAGCGTGCGTAAAAAAGTTTTACTTCAAAAAGTTGCGCAACACTTTAGTTTGTGAGCATTCGCCAACTATTTAATCGGCTGATTTTAACAATTATAGGTAAGATTCATAGTTTATAAGAACGCTTCACAGTCACCCATATAACAAAAAAGTTGACCGACTAAAAATCTGACGAGCCGTTTTGTTTTATGAACGACAAATATAATAGAGTGCCCGTCGGCAAAAATTTTACTGACACATACTCTCCCCAAGCTTTGTATATCTCTTCATTAGGCCTAGTCTGACACCTATTTCCTCTATGACTTTTCTTGATTTTGGGGCGTTTTCCCTCTAAATTATCCGAAAGATGTCGTTTTGACGACATGTAAAAATTTATAGATAATGTTTGTTTTTTTAATTGGATAGCTTAAACACTTCAACCAAAACGCTAAAATAATGTTCTCTGACAAATAACATGAACCATTTAAAATGTCTGACACCTCGAATATGTTCGACATATTCGAGGTGTCAGTCATAGAGGAAATAGGTGTCAGACTAGGCCTAATGAAGCCACATAAGTACAAAGTTGGAGGAGAGTATGTGTCAGTAAAATTTTTGCCGACGGGCACTCTGACTACAATAAGAATTATGCAGAAATACGAAATTATAAAATATGAATCTTTACAGTAACGATTTTACAACTCATATTATTTTAAAGTTTCTTTCGGTTTAAAGTTTTAATATCATTTTATCATATTTTATTAATTTCATGCTATCAACTTTAAACGAATTATATCTATGATAAATTGATGTAATTTATACACATAAATGAAGAAGTTTTTAGTGTCTACATTATGATTAAAGTTGCGAATTTTATGAGAAATAGGTATATATAAAAGTAGCTGATAACATTACTTCAAATTAAAATAAATAGTTACAAATTAGTTTCCGGACTTGTCGACCTTCGTCTAATGATATTTCAACCTGATATTTCATGTACACCCGCGGTAGTGCCCTGCTTGGCGGCCCTACAGATAAGTGAGTGTGTTAGTGATGTGTCGCTCCTGAGCGAGTCGTTCATAATGAACGACTCCTTTCTCAGAGCGGAGCGAGTCGCTCTTTTTTTGTGAATGACTCACTCCGAGCGCCATTGCTCTAAGCTGAGCTGTTTTGTACTGTTGCAATCGCACATTTACAGAGCGCACACAGCACAGGCCACAGAGGCACTAGTGAATTTTGCACGTGCGGAGTTATATTTGCTGAGTCATTTAATGTTGAATGACACACTGTTAGCACGTAAGCAGTAGTTCTAGTTAAAATATGGACCAAAACTTTCAGAAAAAAATTGTGAAGCTGAAAGTCTGTAATATTAGTTAATTTTGGCATACTGAACATCTCTGAAAGTAGATTCAGCAATACAATAAAACAAAGAAACAGAAAATAGGGTGAATGAAACGATATAATAAATACAGGAAAAATTCTGACTGCTAGTTCCGAAGCGAATATTCAGCTCTTAAACTTTGCCAAAAGCGGGCTGAAGCAATATTATGTTTGCTAACGAACTTTGACAGTAACATAACATGAATTTAATACAGCGAAAAGAAATTTCACTTTGAAATTGAATATTTTACATAAAATAAATATATTTTCAAATATTTCACAATGATTCTGTACGTACTTTTCATCTGAATAAATAAAAAGCCTTTTGAATAATAAGTATCTTCATTTATTCGCTTCATTTTAGCATTTCTTCTCGTGATCAAGTTAAACTTCCTTGACTATATTCATCTTTCGAAACAATAATTTGAATATCAATTTTTTGCTCACAGTTCTTGTCCAACATTAGTTAATATAATCAAACGTGTCACGTGCGGATTATTCATTAACCAACAAAAACCTAATGAAGTGATGTTAAAGCGTAATAAACGCTCTAATAGGTTCATTAGTTGTTAAGTTTTCACAGGAACAAAAAATTACATTGTTTTTATCTCTTTGAATAATTGTTAAGTGTCCACAACAAGGGTTTTTTATATGTTAAAACTTAAAAGACCTCATGTATAATTGTAAATTGGTAGTTACTAGTTTCCTTTGTGTTGGCGGAAAATGCATAATAAATTATTATATAACTGCCTTTTTTTATTTCCCTAACGTAAACGTCACAAATGCATTTGTGGCAGCAAGGTCGCTTAAAATAGTGAAAAATGTTGCAACATATATAACTCAAAATTTGTCCGTCCGACAAAAACTTTTGAATGGTAACTCCGATCATCATGAAATTTAAACACAACATAACTAAGATGAATGTGCGTACTCATGTCCCCCCCCCCCCCCATTCGTTCTTTTGCACCCGGGTGAAACCGGACGGGACCACTAGTTTATTATATGTGGCAACTCCGACATTTTAAAAACACACGTATAAAACTTCTAACTATAGCTTTATACGAAAGTTCTATTTTCAGTGAAACAGAGTTACTGTCTATATACTTCTATCTCCTTTACTTTTGCGTGGTGTTTTCAAATTTAAATACTACGTAAGTCAAATGTGTCTGAGCACACATTTGATACTTGTGGTATCGACAGTATTACCTTAAGTTGAATTTTTAGTATTTTATCTCAGAATGTAAGAAACAGAAGTCTTATAGGATCACTTTGTTGTCTGTCTGTCTATTTAGATCCTTTTTCTTAGAAACGGTTAGAGCAGAGATGGCGACCCTTCCTACACTTACGTGCCAATTTAAAAAAAAAATGTTTAATGTAGCCAAAGAATGTATGCCAAAGAAATTTAGTTGTCAAAAAAATGAATCAAACATAGATAAAAAGAATAATTTCGATAATATACTGGGCGCTATGAAACTTGTTTGTATTTGTAATTTGGTGATAGTAAACTTTTTTCGACAACTAACATATTTTTAATTAGTTCGATTTTGCACCTGAATCAATGCCGTGCCCATAATAATCTGTCGCGTACCACCTGTGGTAAACGTGTCATAGGTTCGCCACCTCTGAATTCTAGAACATTAAATTGTAGCTAAAAAAACATATGATTGTTCTACATAGAAAGAGATCGCTTTCCAAGCTAAATTTGACATATGGTGGTTTTGCCTTGTGACCCCTGATATATCATGCTGTTAGCTCTTTGATAAAACACAGTAGTTTTATTGTTTTACTTTCATGGAATTGACTGTACATATTTAACTTTGTAAAATAAAATAGAGCAAAACATATTTACATAAAAAGAGATGTAATATACAAATGCCCTACAATGCACGCAGTTTTTTTTTCCAAGTCGTTTAAAAGTGGTAACAAATTACGACTTTTAAGTCATTTTATAAGGGCTGCGCTTTTTTACATTTAGTACTATATACAGTATGTAAACGCGTAAGGTGCACATAGGGAAATTAGCATTGGGAAAAAAATACTTGGATCAGAGTTAGCCATGACTGCATTTATTGTTATTTCTATTGAATTATCGTGGTAATCTTGAGGATTTCTATTTTATTTTTTTTTATTTCTATTTTACTTGGCTTTTTTAATAATAAAAAGCTCTTATAAATCATTATTTTATTTTTTTTGTACAAAAATAAAACAAAAAAACAACTCCATCTGTTTGGAAACATTTCATTCAAAAATTGTCTGACTGGTATGACGTATGCGCGTTGGTAAAACAGTGACCCAAATGTCTTTAGGTTCAACACGAATAGGCGGAGATATTTGATCTCGCACCATATTTAAGTATTTTTGGGAATTTAATGTCCCATTAATAATAAAGTCCGATTATGTTGTAATCATTTGAATATTTTCTTCGGTAGTATACACATTCATTTTGCAAAAGAATATTATCTGCCAAATTGAAAAACAAGATTTCAAGGCTCACTCTGATCCAGTCATTTTTTCCCAATGTTAATTTCCCTATGTGCACCTTACGTGTTTACATACTGTATAATTCATAGAGTCTAAATTGTACAGTGCATTTGATTTCAACCAGCTAATTGACTTAACGTGTCAAATTTGATTTACATTCAATTCAAATTGAAGCTTTGAAATTTAGATACAGCGTTGCATTCGAATACGCGCGTGTTTTTATATACCTAGTACCTATAATATACTCGTCGCACCTGTGATAGGTTAAAACACATTATTTTTAAAAAACGGCGTGATCTGTTAGAAGCTCAAGCAACACACGCTATACTAAATATTTTACAGCAGTATCTGCTGAATACAGGGCCATCTGTTGGATGATTAAACAACACACGCTATACTAAATATTTTATAACAGTATTTGTTGAATACAGCGCCATCTGTTGGATGATTAAACAACACACGCTATACTAAATATTTTATAACAGTATCTGCTGAATACAGCGCCATCTGTTGGATGATGAAGCAACACACGCTATATTAATTACTTTACGGTAGACAAAAAATATTATAGTGTTTTCTTACCCGTATTGGCTTTCCGTCATGAGTCTGATGACAGGCACAGGTTTCGATCATTTTCAGTGCCATCCAAGCGATTTGTTGCGCATGCGTCGAGCTCCTCCGGTGTAGGCCGCACGCGACACAATAGGCATCTCCTATTGTCTCAACCTGAAAAAAAAAAACAATTATTTAAAATATCAAATATACGTTGAAGTAGATAAAAAACTCCATTCATGGATTTTCTTTTTTTTATTTCTTTGGTATTGTTTATTTTATCAACATTTTGAAAGCTGGAACTTAATATTTGCATAGGTATAATACAATTAAGTCTTCCTTTTTTGTAAACAATGTTAAAAAGTATAGACACAAGTACTCTTATTTATTTATTATAAATTAATTAAACATATTTAAAATTATAATTTATAGTTTCATTGCGGAATCAAAACGTAAGGTTTAAAGTATGCAAATAGGTATAGTTTGCTATTATATCCAAACTATAATAATAATAATAATAATAAAAAGCCTTTATTAAATGTATTATTACTACAATAAGTACGAATACAAAAACTGCGTCTAGTATGTTAGTTTTAGAAATATTCCTTTAAGCTGTAATAATTATTTGCATTTTTAACTATTTTTTTGAAATGTCTTTTATCTTTTATTTCTCTTATCTTTATATAGCTATCTGTTTACATACTATAAATAAACTTTAATTTATTCGTTCTTGTAGGATGGGATACTATATTAACACATGTTTTTAAAAATTTATGCAACATCAAGACATTTTATTCATTTTTTTGTAACATTTTGTAGATAGATTAATAATACCCCAAAGAGTCAACGAAAGTGACGATTTACGAAAAAAGACGTTTAAAAGTTAGTAAGAAAGCTCCGAAAAAGATGAACCACCGAAGAGAATTCAAATATAAAGGACAGCCAGACAAAAAAAAATTGAAACTTCTTGAGAATAAACTTTTTAAAACTTATTAGAATTCATAAAGCAAGCTCACATAATAATTCATCTTTAATTACACCAGCATCTGGGAATAGTAATTATTCTTATTAAAAAAGTAACTGCAATTAAATAACTGCTGTAAGAATGAAATACGTAAAATAAAATAATTGAGAGTATAAAGTATGATTTATAGCGATTTTATAACATTTTAACAAATCCCAATTCACATAACACGTTTTAAGTTTTAACTTACTTTGAGTGTTCAAAATTATTATACACTTTTTGTCCTCGTGGCACAAAAAGACGCAATAAATTTATGATATCAATTTAAATACACGAAAACTAATTTTTTCTGCTGACAGTCGTATTTTCTCCCAGGAACCATTAAAAGTTATGAAATAAGTAGTGTGGTGTGAGAAACGAAACTTTTATGGTGGAAGTGTCGGGTTTTATTAAACGTGGAAGAAACGGCCGTAACGAAATTATTTAAATCGTTTCATTCTTGAAATATTTAAGTTTTCTTAGAATCGCATTCCTATTTGCACCGTTTATTATGTTTCTACAAGTAGTTTAAAAGCTTCTTTTATATAATTTAAACTATAGTATGAATATCTACCACTAACTCCGGACGTAGGACAGAATTTCTACGATAGTTACTGTAGTCAAAAGCTTTTTACACATAAAACGCTTTCAATTATTCAACATTTTTGTACGTCGTTCTCTAAATTAATTTTAATCTTCCATAAATTAGATTGTCTACGTTTTAATAAATAATAATAAAATAAAAACTCGGGTCGCAGTGCCAACTCTGCCGACAATATAGTGTATTTGCTTTTATAGGCAGTGTGGCTCTATTGTATGATCTTAACTTTGTTTTCGGATAAAATAAAAAAAATTACCCCTTAATACACCCCTTAAAACAACTTTTCATTTTTACTTAATTTCAATACTACATATCAATTCAACATTTTTACGAAATTATATACACCTTTCAGTATGTAGGTAAATCTATATCAGTAAATTTGTCTTTTCATAAAATCGGGGTTACCGTTCAAAAATTTTTGCCGGACGGACAAATTTTGAGTTACATTTTTCATTGATGCTCCACTCCTATTGGTCGTAGCGTGATATTATATAGCCTATAGCCTTACTCGATAAATGGACTATCCAACACAATTTTTTTTTTCTATTCGAATCAGTAGTTCCTTAGATTAGCGCGTTCAACCAACCAAACAAACAAACTCTTCAGCTTTATATATTAGTATAGATAGAAGATAGCTACAAAAAATATAAATATAAATGAAAACTGAAAATTCGCTCTAGGAATCTTTAAAACTGTTCAATTACAGACCAGCTTACGATTTTATTTATTTGAATTAATTGAGCTAACGTCTGCATAATTCATTAAAAAAACAACTCTCACAGTATGTGGATTTTGTAATCCGTTACTAATTACTATATATACAGACACCGGAGAACCTTACCATATTATATGCAAAATATATTATAAACAAACTCTTCAGCTTTATATATTAGTATAGATATGCCAAATGCTAATAATTTATAAGCTGGAATGGTCCTGTCACACATTTGGATGGAATATTTTTACAGGAACTTATGAACTGTGATATACCGTGTGATTAAGCCATAGAGATTAGAGCTGTAAAAGTAACGAGAAATTGTGTACCCGTATATTGTATTCGTTACTTAAAGAACCAGTACCCGTTACTTTCGTATCGTTACGTTACTCGGTACTTTTGATACGACATACAATAGTGTACTTAACAGCATCAAGCAATAAGCATGTAGCTTCGCACAAAGCGCGTCGCATACGTGATACGACATGAGTCATGACTTCGTACTTTATGAATACTTATAAGTATAACACATTGTGTTCGTATAACCGTATCAAACGAATCGAACTGACATGAATACGAAACATGCGAGTAACGAAATGAATTTGTAAGTAACGATTCGTTACTTCGAGTCAGACGATGTACCCGTTACTCAGTAACGAATACATATACGGTTTGTTACAGCTCTAATAGAGATATTATACTAGAGTAAGGGAGTGAGCCATGAAAGTGTCTGCTATTCAGAGAGAGAAAAGTTCCTTATCTCCATGGTAACTAATGATGCAAAAAAATGCTGATTTGAGTAAACATATATAATGATACGGAACGTTTGCAGCGTTCTCTCTCTGAACGGCAGACACTTTCACTTATGGGAAGCATACCCGCTAGCGTACTCTAGTACTTATATCTCTATGGATTAAACTGATTAAAATTTTCTTAGTAATTTTAGAAATACTTCCACTCGAAATTTAATAATTGTAGACTGATGAATGAAAATAGTGTCGGGATATGAAAAGATCAGTTTTAATAAGTTGGTACGAGTCGAGACGAATTTGTAATTAAATCTTGAGCTGCCGTCTCCCGGACGTGTTCTTCAGCACCGTTCAGTTTGGGACGATGTGCCCGCGTAATTTGACACTTCAAATATGTTTTAATGCAATTAAGTTTATTGCGCCTAAGACTGTGCGCACTGAATGAAAATGCAATCATGAAAAGATATATAAGAACCTTTTATAAATACATTACGTAGTATCTAGTAAGATACAGTAGGCCACCCTTTATCCACGGCTCGGAAAAAAACACCGCGAAACTGTCTTAAATAGACGAACCTATGGCACGGCATAGATTGAGGTGCAAAATCGAAATAATTAAAAATATGCTAGATGCCGAAAACAATTGAATATCATCAAATAACAAATATCTACAAAAAAGTTTTAACGCTCAATGTATTATCAAAATTATTATTTTTATTGCGTATGATTAATTTTTTGACAATTAAATTTAAATTTGGTTGCTTGTCGGCACGCCATGGCTACATTAAAAATTTTTGAAAAAAATGGCACGTTGGTGTAGAAAGGTTTGCCACCCCTGGTGTAGTGTAAACCGATTTCAATGGCCCTCTATTGATAATTTTGAACAGTGCACACAATTCCTTACATATAAACAAATAATATATATCAAATATGTCATTGTTATACCCTCCCTATTAATATGCAAACAACAATTAAAAAAATGTGTTCATTTCAAACGGCTGAATTTTTGGCGCTGTAATATGATGACGTCAAAGCTGAACCTAGCCAGCACAGCACTCGCGTATAGTGGTATGCCTGTGGAAAGAGATGTACATACCAGCTATCTATACCAGGGGTGGGCAAAAAATTTGGAGAGCCAAAAAAAAAAAACTAAAAAACTTTGTCGCGGCACATTTGGAGAGCAAAAAAAAGGTCTTTTCATTTCCGCAACAAAAAGGTCCTTTCTCTAAAATTTTTTTTATGCGCCAAATTATATTGCCAAACTTTAGCTCTTAATAATCATTTCTAAAATGCTTCGCGGGCCGTCATTTGCCCAGGCCTGATCTATACGATTAGTGATGTGCCGGATCGTTTAAAATGTATATCCGCGGATACGGATCTGAATACGGATATTTGGTTTCAAGTTCCGCGGATACGGATACGGATCTTAACTTTCTTAGAGTACGCGGCGGTAATTATTCCACATCGACCTTTGGAAAGAGACTATCTGTTATGGGAAAAGTTATTGACCTCTTTAAGAGTTAACTCTCATAACAGATTGTCTCTTTCCAAAGATCGATGTGCAATATCTCATTATAAAGATAGTTTTCAGTACCTTTGAGTTATGTACTATAGGTATGGTACTCACTACAATAAATGTATGCAATATAAAGGTGCCAAATACGATTTTAAAAAATAAAAAATAATCGTTGAAGCTGTCTAGCGATGACGTATCTCCGTATGTATCTCCGGGATTATTCTATGTTTAAAATTACATTGAAACATTTTTGTATTACTTTTTTTACTTGCAAGCGAAAAATTAAAGAAAGTCTTGCAATGGTGAAACAAATCAAAATTAGAAATTTAATTTGAAGAATGAGTTTCCAATAAAAATGATTTTTGTTTAGATTTGTATACGTACAATAAAAGAAACATTAGAACGTCTTTTTCTATTCCTTTTGCTGATGCATTCAGTTTAATTTTAATTTTATATTGCTTTTGTCGTCATTTCTTTAAGAGTATTCGTCCCTGCAAACACTCCCTGCACCCTTCATATCAAATCTTTTCTCTTCGCCTAAAAACGGTTCGAGCTCTCCCGACGCTATTTTTAAAGCTAGAGGGTTCTGGTAAACGCCAAATGAAAGACAAAGAATTAGACTACAGATCCTTCAGACGAATTTTTTTAAAAAAAGTTTCGTCTACGTGTGAAATATTACGTAACTTATTATTTTTTTCAAAAGGTTGTAAGTTTTTTCAGGAATTTTTTTTCAAAAAATTCGCCTGAAGGATCTGTAGTCCGATTCTTTGTCTTTCATTTGGCGTTTACCTGAACCCTCTAGCTTTAAAAATAGCGTCGGGAGAGCGCGAACCTTTTTTAGGCGAGGGGAAAAGATTTGAGATGAAGGGTGCAGGGGGTGTTTGCAGGGACGAATACTCTTAAGTGGGAGGAAAAAAACATTAGTAGTAAACTAAATCTGACAATAAATTCGGCAAATGTTCCACGATTGGATTTATTATCAATGAAAACTAATAAGATGTTCTTTTTGGTTAAAACGAGCAGAAATAATTAATATTGTTAAGATAAATTATTGCCGCTTCATGTTTGGATATAAAAAGAGATTTATGGCTGCTTAAGAACCAACCGTAAAACAGCACATCACAAAATATATTGGTCAACTAACAGTCGACGTTTGTTTTAATCAAACTATTTTGTGCATCGTCGTATTGTGAAAAAGATGAACAAGAGCGAGTAGAACTCGTGCTTTAATAGTTCTGTACTGCTATGACACCTTAAATTACTAAATGAGCTTGATAGCACTTTCTTAAACCAGGCCATTTCACATCGCAATCAAATGAAAACTTTTATTAAGATTATTAATACGAAGCTCGTAAATCGGCAAAATCTAGACAATATTTAATTTTTTTAAATTTTTTATTGTTTTTTTCTGTTACTTTTATGTAATTATAAGGACAGATGGAAGACTAATCCGTAAGGATTGAATCTGATCCGATTGCCTTAGCAATAAATTATTATTCTTGAAATAAATAAAATTGTCGACCAATTTTTCTCAGACCGATATATATTGACAAAAAAAAATTGGTTGTCTGTAAAGTCGGTTTACGGACGATAGTTTTACGTGATACGTATTCCGTAATACATATAACCTAAACCTCCCAAAATTTGGTTTCAATCCGCTTATCCTTGGTGTCGGAATGATAAGAAATGTCAAAAGTGACGTTTGCAACTGTCAAAGTATTATGTTCTTATAATAATTAGTTATTCCAATACTTAACTTAGAAGGCGTTGCATTTCACAAAATACTAATGTCAAAAAATTGAATTAAACATTAGAAATGCAGCCGTTTTCATGTTAAGACAAGACATACGTTATCTTCTAATTTCCATGTACGGCAAACAAAGACGACCGACCGCGTCGCGCCATGCATTAGACAACATTGCATTTATACAGCTATTTTTCTATATAAATTTGTATAAAAAAACTGTTTAGGCAAATTCTGTTATACGAAATCTATGTTAAATGTTCTCCTCTTTCGTTTAAGACTGGTTTCAAACCGATCTGATTTAAATTGAGCGAGAAATTAGCAAAAAGCACGCACAGGGTCAGGCGGAACGTTACGCGTTACGAACGTTAGGAACGTTAGGATTTAGGAACGTTACACTTTTTCGTGCATGCAGCCGGTGTTTTATCAATTTATAAGATTGGTGATTCATCAATTTATAAGACGTTATCACGTCAATAATAAAATTACAAATCAATATAACACAAGATAAAAATGTGGAACGCTTCACGAATTTGCAAGGATGATACGCAAAATCGTGAAGCGTTCCACATTTTTATCTTGTGTTATATTGATTTGAAATTTTATTATTTTTTGTCAATATATTGGTCTGAGCAAAATTGGTCGACAATTTTATTTATTTGAAGATTTCTATTCAGACGTTAATCAAAGATTTAAATTATTATTCTATTCTAATTTAGAATTACTGCGTAGGATGGCACCACTTTCGCTTCCTTGCAACGATGAACGTATTGCAAAAAAATAATGATGTAGGTAGTTGAAAGTCGTATCTTTTTATTGCATTAAGATAAAAGTTTGAATTTTTTACAGGACTGTTTTATTATAGACCTTAGTATTTGATATTAATTTCAACTACTTTCGACCATTTCAATGATGCAGGTGTTACAAAAACTAATGATCCAGTTAAAGGTTATATCTTTTTGAAGGAGATTTATTTAGTTGAGGAACAAATAAATCTCCTCCAATACATATTTTTGGAACAAAACTTCTACTAACAGTTATATCTTTTTATTGTATCGAGTTACAAGGTTGAATTTTTTACAGAATAAGGATGGGCACTGCCGAACTTGACCGCTAGAGGCACCAGCGATATATGAGCATTCATAATACTGTGTACAAAATAATAAATCATTGACAATGCCGATCTGTTGTGTTTATCAATGTTCAAATTATAAAGGTTTTGCATTTTCAAAGGATTTGGAACTGAAAAAGAAGTGGTTGCATGGTATCAGAAAGGAAAAAGCGCGTTTTCCTATAAAAACCAACCATAACTTAGGTAGCTCTATGCCTGCTGCCTTTTATAATACGTTTCTCATGTTCCCATCTCTATTATGGGGTCATAGGCTTAATATTTACGATTAATGTCAACTAGACACCTCTAGTTGTTCCTGAGAAAAAGGGTCTTGATAAACAAGTGATTCTAAAAGGTATATAATTAATACATTAACGTTTCGATCCGGATTTGGATCTTCTTCAGAACTGATCTAAAAATTATTAATATTTTAATTTCTAATTAGCTTTTATAAAATTCCTTCAAAATTATTAATTAATATCAAAATATTGAAAAAATAAGTTATTTTTTCAATATTTTGATAAAATTCCTTCAACATTATTAATTAATTTCAAAAAATTGAAAAAATAAATTATTTTTTCAATATTTTGATATTAATTAATAATTTTGAAGGAATTTTATAAAAGCTAAATAGAAATTAAAATATTAATAATTTTTATATTTTTTAGATCAGTTCTGAAGAAGGTTCAAATCCGGATCGAAACGTTAATGTATTAATTATATATTTTTTTGTTAATATATTGTCTGAAAAATTGGTCGATAATTTTATTTATTGAAGAGTTCTAATCAGACGTTAATCAAAGATTTGATTCTAAAAGGGTTTCGTTTTTCATTAAACTTTAAAATACACTAGCTTCCAAATAAAAAATAATTTTTGAAAGCTGGATACTACACATAAAAAATACCTAATACTTAAATGTTTTTAGTGTATTTGTCATATGGCACATATACTATTGGAGTCCGCGTCGATTGGATGACGGGACCTATGGGTCGGCAAACATTTCTCGTTTCATAGGCTTCTGGATAATTTGGCAATATTTTTGAAAATTTCTAGACAGACAATTAATTTAAACGAAATTTGGTTCGAATCTATCACCGCATGAAGCTTATTTAAAATGGTCCCAGTCGGGTCATTTTAAGAGTAGTATTTAGGAATTGAAGAAAACGTTTGGGCCCAAAAATACAAAAAAAAAAAAATTTCATAATCGTCTCAGTAAAGACTTAAGTGTGCTACTAAAATTTCAGCCCAGCAGGACCGGACTTACAAATTATATGAACACGCTAGAATATGAATTTACTTACTGAAAGGTGTATTTAATTTGATTTAATTTAGTGTGGATGTCGGGTTGACAATAATATTGTAATTAAGAAAAAAAAAATAATATTTTGAGGGGTGCATTAAGGACTTACATTTTTTTATTTTGACCAAAAACAAACTTAAGTTCACACAGTACAGCCAGGCTGTCTGTAATAGCAAAATAAAATCTATACTAATATATAAAGCTGAAGAGTTTGTTTGGTTGGTTGAACGCGCTAATCTCAGGAACTACTGGTTCGAATTGAAAAAAAAAATTTTTGTTGGATAGCCCATTCATCGAGGAAGGCTATAGACTATATAATATCACGCTACGACCAATAGGAGCGGAGCATAAATGAAAAATGTTGCAAAATGTATCTCAAAATTTGTCCGTCCGACAAAACTTTTGAACGGTAATTCGGATCATCATGAAATTTGGACACAACATTCATCTCGATAAACTAAGATGAATGTGCGTACTCATGTCCCAGCCCCTATTCGTTCTTTTGCACCCGGGTGAAACCGGGCGGGACCGCTAATACACTATATTGTCCGCAGGGTTTAGCACTGCGACCCCAATTTTTTTTTATACTTTCAATGAAATTATTTTCTTCGAATATTCAAAATTCAATAAAAACGTCTACCTGAAGGAAAATTAGAAAAATTGTCGATATTTGCGTGTTGGTAATGAAATTGCTGGTTTAGGAAGAAAAAAAGCGGTCTCAGAGGAGAGCAAAGTTAATGCGGCAAATCTTGATTTCATCATCAAATACGTGTTGACAAGCTAGTTAATATTAGCGACGGTGCGGCGTCCTGTCTTTTGACGCGACTCGCTCTGGACGATTGCGTCTGTATTGGTAAGTAGATTTGTGTTAAGGCCGCTGCACACGAGGCTAGAAACGTTGCTGGATTCCTTGCTAAATTTGCCTACTAGTTTTCTTGATTGCTGTTAAGTGCTCGCTTCACACGAGACTACATTTCAATCTTGCTTTGTGGATAGATCTGGTGCGCGCGCAGTGATAGTTCGAATATAAGCACAGAGAAAAACGTGTCTGTTGTCTGCCACTGCTATGTTGGTTTGTGGGCGTTTGTTCAAGTGCCCACGTGACAAGATACTGCTTCCTGTTTGGTTCTTGCTCATACCTAGCAGATATAGCAGGGAAAATAGCCCCTGTTCTAATTTTGAAACCTATCTTGTGAGCTAGCAAGCCTGCCCGCAGTGACGTCATTTCCAGCTTCGTTACCAGCCTACCGGCTAGCGGAACTCCTAGCACCGTTTCTAGCCTCGTGTGCAGCGGCCTTTAGTGAGATTTTCTGAGGCACGTCGCGGCGGTTTTAACGACCGAGCTCGTCAAAGTTATGTTTGCAGATATTGTTAACCGCTAACATTATTACATAACTGTTTGTGTCGAGATATGTGTACAAGGCTCGTTATTTTTACAAAGATTTTTACCCGTTACATTAAAATTAGTTCGTTTACAAACAGTGGCGTTGCATTGTTAAGTTTTTAAATAGCTGGTTGAAAAAAGATTTTAGAGTTAAAGTAATCTATATTGTTAGGTAACTGCAATAATAATACATAATTACAATTTTAATTGTTTGAAATTGCAATAATAATAAATAATTACGATTTCAATTGTTTAAAATTCACCACCACAGTGGCATAGTATAAATACTTCTTTATACCAGCGCTGGGCAACCTCGGCTCTGTAAGCTCCCAGGAGCTCTCTAGGTAGCTCCCATAAGCGTGTAAAAGTAAGTGAGAAATGTACATTTTTGTTATAGTTGAAAACTATACTTGTCTCACTTGGATTCGTAAAGGACCCCGCACAAACCTTATGGGATTTGGTTCTCGGTTAAATTGATCGAAAATGGTTTTATTTTACAGTTTAAAGGTCACTAAAAAACGTGCCCATGGGCGCATAGCCTAAAAACCGATAGATTTTTAGCTACATATATGTTTAGCGAGATTTTAAATATCGAGATATCCATTGAATTCACAATCTTAAAAAATCTATGCTCTAAAAATATGTTTTCGAGTGTGTTGAATCCGAATATGATATTATTATTTTATAGAGGGTGACACCTTCCAACATTACCTAGTTTTCGACTATTTTTCTATTTCTAAAAAAAGAACAAAAGTTGAACATGGAACATGTTTGTGAATTCAATGGATATCCCTATATTTAAAATCTCGCTAAACATATCTGTAGCTAAAAATGTATCGATTTTTAGGCTATGCGCCTATGAACACTTTTTCTTAGTGACCTTTAAATTATAAAATAAAACCATTTTCGTTCAAATTAAGCGAGAATCAAATCCCATAAGGTTTGTGCGGGGTCCTTTACCTGTTCATAATGAACAATAGAAACCCTTGAAACAATATTTGATTAGTGCTGGTCGCTCTATAGAAGTCAGGTTGCCCAGCGCTGCTTTATGCTATGCCAGTGGCATGAGTATCGTCAAACACAAAAGTTAAGTAAACAAAAGATTTCAAGGAGAAATCTCTTTTGTAAAGGCCAGCCTCAATCAACGCTTCACGCCCCTTCACGAAGTTTTTTATTAAATATTTTGAAACCTACAGCTTAGGATTGTTAAGTTTTTTTTTTAAATCTATAGGATGGTAAATATATTATATTTACTATATTATATCAACTAAAAGAATACAAAATCAGTGACCTAAAAATTCGTATATTATACTATGAAAGCCCGTTCTAATACACATTTTTAAATTTCTTTTGTTCAGATAATTTGATAAAAATGTAAGCTGCATAATTTTCAGTTAGAAAGATTCCCTTAAGCGCACTTACTAGCTATGCGTGTAATTATTAACGTAAAACATGTAAACAATATAATAGATTAATAGATTTACAGTTTATTTGTTGAGTTATACTGTTTAGAGACAAATAAATAAACAAGCAAAAAATGGAAACTGAAAAATTGCTCTAGGAATTTTTAAAACTATACAATTACAAACTAAGTTACGTTTTAATATATTTGTATTCATTCAACTAACTTTTGTATAATTCAATAAAAAAAAAACTCGGGCAGTAGGTGGACTTTGTAATCCGGTGCCATATATAGGTATATAAAGAATTTTTTGTTATGTTATATGTATAGGATGCGCTATACTGCGAAAAGACTTGGTAGGCAGCGCAAGAATGTCACGTTTGTTTATAACGCCAACTCACTGAGTAGCCCCTTCTCGATATTCACAAAACGCGCCTAAAGAAGGTTTACTTTAAAAATAATTCTCAACGTTGAGCTTGTTCGTTTTCGAATTGAAATAAAATGGTGCAGAAATTAAAAAAAAAAAATAAGATACTTAATTTAAATAGTGGAAGTTATTTGAATTTCCCGCCTTTTGCGACTTTACTTTTTGAAAAATGTTGGTATTAATTGTTTTACATTGGTTCTACGAGAATATTTGAGATTAAAATGCGAAATTCGAGACAATTGACATTCGCAAGTTATTTGAATTTCCCGCCTTTTGGGACCTTATCTGTTAAAAGGTGTTGGCTTCAATCGTTTTACATTGGTTCTACGCGAAAAATAAGCATAACTGGCAATCCATATATGTATGGTCAACGGTTGAAATGATATATTTTGACGGCAACATATACATCGTGTCGTTTGACAATACACGTTGCAAGAGATTCGAACGGGGAACAGTTACAGAAACGTACCCAAACTCTGGGGCACGTTGCAAATAAATGCATGTGCAGTGTGGACTGGAATACAAACGACTCGACTCTCCAAGAACCTGCAGGCTTTGGGGACAAAGTAATGGCTTAGGTAATCGCTTCATACATCACTGTGCATTTACTCGTATATATTACTAGCCATATTTACCCGAAGTTGCCCGAGAATAACACTACATGACGAGATATACTGTATAGACACCGAGGTTCTATATTTATTTTTAAAAGTTTTTTTAGCTCGAACAAAACAAGCATATAATTAATGATATTTGCTTTCCAATTATTTTTATTATCCCGTAAAGTGTTTTGATAATAAATTTATTTAGGTACATACGTAGGAATGTAATTGTTATTTGTATAATATAAAATAATTAATTTTATCAACAATATATATACAGGGTATTTGATTTACACCAAAATATTTACTTTACGTGTTAAAGGACCCCGCACAAACCTTATGCGATTTGGTTCTCGGTTAAATTGGTCGAAAATGGTTGTATTTTATAGTTATAAGGTCACTAAGAAAAAGTGTCCATAGGCGCATAGCCTAAAAACCAATAGATTTTTACGCTACAGGTATGTTTAGCGAGATTTTAGATACAGGGATATCCATTGAATTCACAATCTGAAAAATCCCAAGCTCTAGACCGGCAGGTCGTGACAGATTTTATCAACCAATCGTATCACGTATGCCCTTCAAGTTGATGATTATAAAGTAGGTTTAACTAAAAAATGGATCTAAGCGAGATCGTGTGGGCGGGACATGTAGTGTGCAATGTCATCTGAAATTGCAAAAAAAAATTTAATTTTTAATCAATCGTATCACGTATGCCATTCATGCCTTGATGTAATTTATAAAAAAACAAATCCAGAGAAGCATCGGCATACGTTTAGGTCGGGGCCCTGTGGCTGAACTCAGTCCTCGCATTTGCAAAAAAAAAACAATAATTTTAACCAATCGTATTACGTATGCCGTGTCTACTAAATGTTTATATTGATTGTGAAAATAATTTTTAACCAGTCGGCATACGTTTCAACTGGGGCCAAATATTTTTTTTCAATGATGGCGTTTGTAAAAAAAAACCTTGTTTTAAATCAATCGTATCATGTAAGGTTAATTCCGATTTTTATATGTTATATATTTTAACGGCATACATATTTTCGAGACCTTGTCCAAAGGCATACGTTTTAAAACTGTAAAAAATGTATCCATAATAAACCAATCGTACCATGTATGCCCTATTGGATTTAACATATAATTATATATTTCTTATCAAATTTAAAAGGGCATACAAATTGTGCGAGAATCAACATTTTTTTAAAAAGGAGATGTGTTTGGAATTTTTTTTTCAATCGAATCAAGTATGCCACGAAATCTTTTCCAAATACCTATCATTAACTTCAATGGATCACAGTTACTCTATTTATTAAATAGAGTCAAATTTATGCCCTTTGTCTTCGTTTGTTGCATACTATACCATGGGAATTTAAAAACAGCGTATGTTCTGTCTTAAAATAAAAATACTGCATTTGTTCAAAAACGAATGTCATTTCAAATATTAGTCAGTCTTTTGACATTAGTATTTTGTGAAATGCAACGCCTTCTGAGTTAACGATTTGAATAACTAATTAATTATTAGAACATACTTTGACAGATGAAAATGTCAGTTTTGACATTTTTTACCGTTCCAACATCATGGATGAGCGGAATGAAAACAAATTTTGGGAGGATGTTTGATATATACAAATATGAAGAGGCCTATTGTTTTTGAGAGACGTCGGTGCAAGCGCATAAGAAATATTATTATAATGTTGTTTTTATAAGATAATAGTATAGGTTTTCATTGACAACTTTAAAATAGAGGGTAAGTAGAACCTACAGCCAAATTTTGGTGCTAATCGGTGCTGTTTGGTAGAATTTCCAGGTTTGGCAGTTTTTTCTGTGCATTGACTGGGCTATTACGCGTTTTTGCCCCGCGGAAATTGTATGCCCTTTTGAATTTGATGAAAAATGTATGATTACTAGTAAAATCCAGAAGGGCATACGTGATACGATTGAAAAAAATTCATATCAAAATTTGCAACTTCTCTGGTTCCTCCAACCACCGGACCCCAAAATTATTGTATGCCAGCTTGTATTTCTTTATTTTACAATGAAAACAGTGTTTTGCAACAATTTTCAATAATGATACGATTGATTTAAAACAAGTTACAAACGCCATCATTGAAAAAAAATATTTGGCCCCAGTTGAAACGTATGCCGACTGGTTGAAAATTATTTTCACAATCAATATAAACATTTAGTAGACACGGCATACGTAATACGATTGGTTAAAAATTATTGTTTTTTTTTTGCAAATGCGAGAACTGCGTTCAGCCACAGGGCCCCGACCTAAACGTATGCCGATGCTTCTCTGGATTTGTTTTTTTATAAATTACATCAAGGCATGAATGGCATACGTGATACGATTGATTAAAAATTAAATTTTTATTTGCAATTTCAGATGGCATTGCACGCTACATGTCCCGCCCACACGATCTCGCTTAGATCCATTTTTTAGTTAAACCTACTTTATAATCATCAACTTGAAGGGCATACGTGATACGATTGGTTGATAAAATCTGTCACGAGCTGCCGGTCTATATATCTAAAATCTTGCTAAACATATCTGTATCTGGTTTTTAGGGTATGTGCCCATGGACACTTTTTCTTAGTGACCTTTGAACTATAAAATAAAACCATATTTGATCAATTTAACCGAGAACCAAATCCCACAAGGTTTGTGCGGGATCCATTTGAAAAAAAGTCAAGTAGTAGACCCACTCCAAAACAACATTATTATATTTATAACAGTACAGAAACAATTTCGTAAAATTAACATTTTGCACTATTCTAGAGATATTAAAAAAAATCATTAAAAGAACGTAATATTTTCAATTTGAAGTCGTTTTTGTTATTATAATATGCTTTTGAAGTGGTGTTGAGATATGAGAGAAAACAAATTATCGTCAGTAGAGAAAATAAAAGACGACGGTTCAACGCAAAAACAGCGTTCCGCTAAATGATGTTATAATATTGACAGCTAATCAATAATAAACAATAACCGCGGCTGATAACGCTCTATATAGAAAAATAATTTCAGACCATTTCTAATATAGCAGTCTTACAAATTAATAATCAATATCAGAACAACGGAAAGCTATACCCTCCATTCATAATACGACCGTATTAAAATAAATTGGAAGGGGCGAAGGTTTGGCTTCGCCGAGATATTTCAAAAACAACTTCAGTTTACGGCTATAATATTATTTCTTGTCTTAAGGCCGTTGCATACGAAGCTGGATTTGCCGCTAGATTCTTTGCTAGATTAGACTACTAGTTTTTTAGCGCTGGTTTTCGTAATTGCTTTATATTGTGCTCGCTTCACACGAGACGTCTTTTCAAGCTTGCTTTGTGGATAGATATGGTACGCACGCAGTAACAGTTCAAATATAAACACAGAGAAAAACGTGTCTGTTGTCTGATTCTGAGCAGAATGACGCCATGTTGGTTTGTGGGCGTTTGTTCATGTCGCCCACGTGACAAGATACGGCTTCCTGATTGGATCTTGCTCAGAGCAAGCAAAGGGTCTAGCAAGAAAAATAGCCCCTGTTCTAATTTTAAAATTCATCTTGTGAACTAGCAGGCGAGTCAGCAGTGACGTCATTCCCAGCCTCGTACCCAGCCTGCCGGTCAGCAGAAGCCCAATTTTCTAATAGTGTTTCCAGCCTCGTATGCAGCGGAAATTATGCCACTAGGGGATTACCCCCTCCCTTTTTGTATTCTAAAGAATGCAATGTTTATTAAAAACAGTTATATTCATTCATATGGCAAGTCACGCTTTCGCTCCTTTCAATTTTAATGAAAATTGAACTATCTACATTGTTAAAAGCTTTTAACTAAGTAGATAATTTACCAGGCGAAATATTACTGCTCTTGTAAAACGGACATCGTTAATTTAGTTTTTTGAAAGATTGTATTGATTCACTAGTGAGTCTAAAATGTTATATACCAAGATCCCAGACCCGCCAGATATACGTTATTTCAGTATTGCAAAGATTTTATTAGTAAATGTACAATATTTAGTTATAAACGTATGTCAATTTGCTAGCTTGAAAGCAGGGCCTTTTATAACAGGTTCTGAAGGTACCTAAAGCACGTGCATGCATATGAGTGCGAGTGAGAACATTAGATGATTTTTTTGACAGCTTAATGAAATTTAGCTTGTTTATTTGTTTACACACACACACACAGAGTAGTTTATGAGGTTAAGAGAGAAAAACTCCATGGAAACAAATAAACAATCTCAATTTCATGAAGCTGTCAAAAAAATCATCTACTGCTCTTACTCGCACTCATATGCATGCCTAATACCATTGCGTACGTAGGTAAGCACGTGTTTTATGTACCTTTAGAAAACGCCCCCGCTTTCAAGCTAGCAATTTGGCATACGTTTTTAACTAAGTATTGTACATTTACTGATAAAATTTTAGGGTGGGTTCAGACCTTGCGGTTTACCGAAACGTTTTTCGTATGCGGTTTTCAGTGGCAAATGCAAATATATACACGTATTCACACTATACGGTAAAACCGAATGCGGTAAAAAGAGTTTCGTTTATTTTTGCAGCCGTGTCTTGTCACTGAAAACCGTGAGCCGTGTACGGCACAAAAAAACGAAATGGTCTCAGTGGCAATAGTATTTAAACAAACAGTACGTTTTTTTGTACCTGAACCGGCCGTCGACCGAGCACAGTATGCGGGGGGGTAATATAAGTGTCCAAAAGTGACCCAGATTTAAACGCCTAGATACAATAGGTGCTCCCAAAATCTATGTTTTTTTAAATTTTTTCTGCAAAATAAATGCCAGTAAATGAGCACAGTCGCAACGTCTACATAGTTCATCTTTTTGCAGCAAACTGAACACAAAATCGTATGTTTTAAGGAGGTTGATCCGTTACAATCCCAATCAAAAATAAGTCGAATTCTAAATGGGAACTTTTCCATAATAAATTTTTACAAAAGGTTATAAGTCGATGATACCAATAAATTATTGTCATAAAGGCATAAATAAATAATTTTTTTAATATTAAATAATTATTTCAGTAGTTTACTTAATGGACTATTTTTTGAATTTTTTGTACAAAGTTAGGTTAGAAAAAATAAATGTATGTAAATATCTGTATTTTACATATTTTTTGCAGTAAATAATTAAAAAAAGAAATTAGAAGTAATAAAAATTAAAATTAAATCATTAAAAAGTTAAAAATTTAGTTAAAATTGTTAAAATTGTCAAGAATAAAAGTCCATAATCGAAAAGTGCTAAGGTTTAATAATTTTTTTTATTGATTAAAAGTCTCCTAATTAAATTGGAAAAAATATTAAAATATGCGTAAGACATCGATGCTTTACATAGTTAGTTTTCGGAACTGCTGACATTATATGGTTATTTGCAAAAAATTAAAATGTACCGATTGCATGCTAGGTTGACATATTTTCCATAAGACTACATGTAAAAGTTTTTTTTAATTTTTAACTTTATAAATCTCCCAATGATTTTAGATTTTTTACAGAAAATTTTGTCATAAAAAAATCTATTAAAAAAACTTTATTTCAGATTTGTTTCATTATCTTTGTAAAACGGCTCAACCTCTTTAACATGACGATTCTACCGTATAAGAAAAACGTATGAATGTGAATACTAAATACGTTTTTACTGTATACGGTAAAATCGTATAAGAACGCCGAGTAGAAAAAACCGTATAGTGTGAACCTAGCCTTAGCAGTACTGAAATAACGTAGGTCTGGCGGATCTGGGATCTTGGTCTGTTAGACTCTGCAGTGCGGAATTTGCGTCGATGTTCGACACGTCATTAGCCACATGAGTGTAATTCTCATGAGATTTTATTCGCGTGTGGACACATTTTGTTCTCGAAAGGATTTATAATTACTTTTGAGAGTAACTTCACGCCAGTTACTCTCACGAGTGCACGCGCCTCTGACAATAAAAAAAAGTATGAACTAATATTCACTCATCCTTTTTGCGTTTAATAGGATGAAATAAACGCATACAATGTTATGAAAAATTCATTTCAGACTGTTGTGGCTTATATTAACGCGCGGTCTGATGTATTAAATTTTTGCTACCTGAAGCCTGTGCCCTTTTTCTGTACACTGTGAAATAAAAAAGGTTAACGTTATGTAATAGAAAAGTACAAAAAATATGTACAGTGGAATCTCCATTCTACGTCGTATTGTAGACCGAAAAATCTAAAAACAAGGATATGACGGGCGTTAAAAAACTGTATTTCAATGACAAAACTAAAATTTTATATTTATGTCAATCAAACAAAAATATTTAACAAAACATTAAACCTTCTTCAAAAAAACCTTTAAAAGTTTAAAATGATAAAATTTTAAGAAGTGATTAGGTCATATGCATGTATTTTTTTATATTTTTAATAGATTATTTAGTCAACCATAATACGGGAAAAAATTGATAATTATTTAAAAATGTAATATTATCATAAAAAAAATATATTAAATTTCATATTCAAAAACAAACAGTTTAAACAATCGGCCATGTTGGCGGGCTTATGTGACGTCAAGATATATGATGCATGTCAACCTTGATGTCAAATTGTCAATGTTCTAAACCAGAGGTCCCCAAACTTTTTTGTCTCGTAGACCACTTGCCATGTTTTTCGGTTTTGGGTAGACCCCTTGCTTATCTGATATTGATTTTTTGCAAATTCATTATTTTCAAATGTATTTTTGATAACCGGTATAGTGTTACTCACTTTGAACGATTTAAATTTATAACGGTAGTGAAATGTAGTGTGAAATGTTTAGTTTTATACATTTGTTAATTAGATTCAAATTAAACGAATCAAATTAAGATTTACTTTCTGTTACATAAAATAACTATAAGCAAAAAATAAATGCTTTTAGTGTGAGGGATGAACCTGATGCTTTAATAATAAATTTTCAACATTTGGCATCAATTTAGTTAGATTTAATCTTAAATCTCTTCGGTTAACGATGTCCAGTTTGTTTCTTTTTTTGTTAGGAGATTCACTATCGTTGACCCTCATTTTCATTTCATGGACCCCCAATTTTTTTCCCGCTGACATGGATCCCTTGCAAGTTGTCGTCGACCCCTGGGGGTCGATATAGACCACTTTGGGAATCACTGTTCTAAATGAAGTTTATCTGTTGTTTTCTCTAAATACTGACATAATCTTACTGTGAGATGACACAGTCGTCATGGAAACTGAGTTGCCCTATTACGGATGTATGTCGCTATTGTTAGCGAGTCACGTGACTCGCTATGCTGGCGATATAGCGATAATTTGTTCAAAACGCGATTACGGAATAAAACTCGCTAATTTTTTTATCTATTCTCGCTATAATTTCTCGCTATATGTGTTATATTTAGCGTTAACTCGAGAGCACCAGTTATTCATATAGCGACGTATAACCTGTTTAATAACCTGTCAAATTTTAAAGTGTTATGGCGTTAGGAGGTTTCGTTGAGATTCTTTTACTAGAAGAAATAATTAATCAAGTAGAATTGTGAGTAGAAATTAAAATAATTCCATAAAAAAGTTAATACATAACAAAATTAATTTTATTATTTTCAGTCATTTATTAAACACAAATTCTGTTGGTTTTCCAATACCGGGATTTAACATTTTATTAATTTGAAAAAAATCTACAATACGTTTATACTGCTCATTATTGGTTTTTGAAATTCTTTGCGACATATTTTTCAATACACAAGTACGTCACAATTGTCAAATGTCAACTTAAAAGTAAGTAAGGTTAGTTTTGAACTGCACTGAAGATGGTTGTAGAACAAAATGTTACTAGACATAGCGAGGTACGATAGCGGTTTGTATTTTAGCGATGTGAATAGCGAGAGGCCATGGGTAATCGCATTTTTTACTATTGTCGCTATCACCATCGCTATAAATTATAAAATAGCGAGTGAATTTTAGCGAGATCAAAATAGCGAGAACGATCCGTAATAGGGCCCATATACTCTGACGTCACGGTGCGTTTTGAAAATTCGAAAATAGCGCGTATTTTCTACATTTCTTTTTTTATTATTTGCATTTTTGACGTGATAACGTCTTATAAATTGATGAATCACCAATCTTATAAATTGATAAAACACCGGCTGCATGCACGAAAAAGTGTAACGGTCGTAACGTTCGTAACGCGTAACGCGTAACGTTCCGCCTGACCCTGTGCGTGCTTTTTGCTAAATTCTCGCTCAATTTAAATCAGATCGGTTTGAAACCAGTCTTAAACGAAAGAGGAGAACATTTTACATAGATTTCGTATAACAGAATTTGCCTAAACAGTTTTTTATACAAATTTATATAGAAAAATAGCTGTATAAAATATAAATGCAATGTTGTCTAATGCATGGCGCGACGCGGTCGGTCGTCTTTGTTTGCCGTACATGGAAATTAGAATATAACGTATGTCTTGTCTTAACATGAAAACGGCTGCATTTCTAATGTTTAATTCAATTTTTTAACATTAGTATTTTGTGAAATGCAACGCCTTCTAAGTTAAGTATTGGAATAACTAATTATTATTAGAACATAATACTTTGACAGTTGCAAACGTCACTTTTGACATTTCTTATCATTCCGACACCAAGGATAAGCGGATTGAAACCAAATTTTGGGAGGTTTAGGTTATGTATTACGTAATACGTTATCACGTAAAACTATCGTCCGTAAACCGACTTTACAGACAACCAATTTTTTTCAGTGATTACATTAATAAAATAACCATTTCGATATGATCAGGAACTAAAATATATTCCTAAATTAAAATTTAAACCAATTTGGAGTCTCATGCATATGTCCTATTACAATAACCTATGTACTTTCAATAAATTGACGTCGACTTCAAAACTTCTTTATTTCAAAATTTAGTAAAATTGCTCTGCCAAGAAATTGAATCCAAATCAATTTTTCTTTATTAATTATATGACTCTATGCATGTATTTTATACCTCTATACGTAATAAATTATTATTATTATTAAAATTCAAATTTCATTAGAAAACTCGATGCGTGAAGATCGAGCCAAATCGGGATCATATAGACAGCAAATTCTACGTTTTAAGGCGTTTTTCGTTAAATAGAAGTTCTCTATAGAGAGTTTACATTGTATTTTATTTCTCAGCAGTCGAAAATATTGAACAGTTAACGTATATGTCTTACGTTTCAATATAAATTTTATTTTTAATTTTTTACTTTTCTACTGAAATTGTGTCATTAGTAAATTTCTTTGTAATGTAGCTATAGATGAGAATACTCCGCTATTATTTGTATCTTTTTCAAAAAGACGGATTACAGTTCCGTTTATTTGTTCTTTTAGTAATACGCCAGTGGTTTGCCGGAACAGGAAAGATCTGCATAAAGCGGCTCTTACACGATTTTATTATTTCATTTTATTTAATTCGCGATATACTTTTTGAACAAGCAACGTTTGGTAGTCGGTATTGCGTAAGAATATTGCATCGTTTAAACATATTCAAACCATAACATTAACTGATGAGTTCTTTTACAGTATAGTTCGTAATTACTATAATACATTACAGTGTAGCTACTGTTTGCTACAATTGTTAAGAGCACCCATCGTTACAACGCCATCAACAATAGAAAAATTTAATTTTTCAAACAATGTCATCGTCGGGATACGAAACCCCGAATCTTTCCACTCTCGCGGCGGACTGAGTTACATTACACTACAGTGACACAACAATCAGACAATCATTTTAATTTTATTGCATTTGTAACTGTTTTTTTTTTCACCCGCATAACTCAATATTATGAGTATTTGAATGTTTTTCAAGTAAATAAAATTGTCGACCGATTTTTCTCAGACCCATACGATATATTGACAAAAAATAATAAAAATACAAGATGACGTTTCGATCCGGATCGAAACGTCATCTTGTGTTATATTGATTTGTATTTTTATTATTTTTTGTCAATATATCGTATGGGTCTGAGAAAAATTGGTCGATAATTTTATTTACTTGAAAAACATTCAAATACTCATAATATTGAGTTATGCGGGTGAATATTAAGTTGGTGAACAGTAACCTGCATTAACATACTGCCGCAATAGCAATGATCGTGTAAAGCTCCCTTAATAGCATATTGTATGCGCTTTAGTTCCCGATGTATAAAAGAGACATTTACAAAACAAGCAAAATGACTTTACGAAATGAATATATGCATGTACGAATGTTTTCAGAACTCAGCACAAAAGGAAAACGTATTTTTGTGAATGCAAGCAGGAAGTTTATTTTACATTGTATTATTTGAAACACACATTTGTCAGGCATTGACAATTTTATTTTGCATGACCCATTAACCCACTAGAAGTGTCACTAAAAATTACTATGCATCGATACGAAGATTATGGTGTTACCATGACTTTGTAATTCAACATCAAAACTTTCTATTAAGACTATGTTTCAATCACGAAGTCTGTAACCAGGAGACCTAGCTCGAGCGTAGTGGTGGATCGATAACTGTTGTATGAACCAATATGACGTCAGTATTATTGTGCGATGTGCTATAAAAGCGTGTTTTTTAGTTTTTTTAAACTATTGCACATACCGCTAAACTAGCGGTATGTGCTTTATTATCGCTTTGTGCATTAGAGCTGACTTTCGTTCATATAAGAAGTTATATCTAAGTTAATTTCACACGAAATCCATTCAAATTGAAGCTTTTTGAAAAGAGGAGATTCTGATCTATAAAACAGAACCATTTTAAATCAATTCGAGTTCATAAATACTATTAAAATTGTATTTGAAAATTACAAACAGCAGTTGTCGGTTGGTCTGTACGTATGTACGTACGTCACGACTCTACAGATCGCAATTTTGGTCAGATTGCGTTGGGTTATATTTTATTCACTTTGTTTACTATCAGACCAGAACCCTATTTAAATTCACTAAAATGTGTTCAGTAGTTTAATTTTTATAAACAGTTTTATTTTATTGTTTTTGACAGCTAATAGTTTGAAAAAACAATATAGGTAATAGTTACTGTGTAAATATAGTGTAAATCCATAAAACAAGTGGTACACTTCTATACCGTAATAACACCAAAACGCGTAGCAAGCTTCGCGGCGTAATGGTTATGCCGTTAGATCCACAAGGAAAAGGTCCTGGGTTCGAATCCTTCCGAAATAATTGATTTTTATTTTTTTTTTTCTATACCACTTTATTCCACTTGATATTAATTATATATTATATTATGTATATACTTAGTTCTTATTTTTTTTTTTATTTTTTAAAACTTAAAAAAATATTTTTTCAATTTTTAATTATTATTTCGTTAAATTTTTAAATTGTATTATAAATTTTTTAAGAATATTTTTTCAATTGTTTTTTTTTTATCATACAGTGGAAAACTTGCGGTATGTGCACTTTTGGTTTTGCCAACTATTTTTCACTTTTTAGTTCGATGTGCTATAAAAGGCTTGATTATTTTGATGAATGAAAGTTTTAATTTGCGTTCAGCAAGGGAGTACGTAACAACAAATACGTTGCAGCCATTCCAGAGTTGTGTTGGTTTCCTCCAGTTTGCAATAACCGTAAAACTAGACATACATACAAACCTAATTATTTAATTCTGGCGATCCTGATCAGGATAATGAGATAAACTTATCAAATTATTGTATTGTCACCGGTTCTTGATAAGTGTACAAAGTTTAAATTAAATCTATCCGTTTAAAGTGGGTCAAAATCGAGCCCAAAGGTGCCGGTTACAACATAAGCGTGTTTACATACACACATACAGGTGAAGCTAATATAAAGCGCGTAAAACCTAGAGAATCATTTCAAGCTAATAGCTCAAGTTTTAAATCATTCACATTAGATTGTAGTGTAACGAGACGCCACTGGAGGCGGCGGCAGTGAATTGTTGTCAGAGTCGCGTAGACAACAATGCGCGTATTGTTATACTCATTGTCATCGGAACCACATATAAGAATGCCGATGCTTATAGAATGTCGCGGGATGTTCCAGAACGCGGCTGGAGACTAAAGCTGTGTCTTGACTATGCCGATCGGCAATACCGATCGGCAAAGCTGCACTAGTGTGGACGTGACTGTCGGCTTCGTTATCAGACATTGCCGACACAACTTTATATAAACAGCGCTAGCGTGGAAGGCAAGGCAGTCAGTCACATGTCAGTGTTAGTAGCAATGAACAGTGCGCGACATAAATAAATAAGTGTTGTAAATAAATATAGAGATAAATAGACATCAGTGAGATAGAAATCTTTGTTTTAGAATTCGTTTGTTTTTCGTTATTCAATGTTTAGTTTATTACATTATTTAGAGAAGTACTTCTTAGTTTGTTGTTTTTGTTAACGTTTCTTCTTGTAAATAAATATTTTTAACCGCCAACAATGAACAGTTTTGTTACAGTAGATTCTACGCTCAACATGTGAGGTTTTAAACCATTCCAATTTAATTTATCTGAGTTCCAGATTATTTTATGAAAAAAAAATTGGTCACATATGATATGCAAATGTACCTTGATGAATATAAATGTATTTACGACTCTACTTTTACGTTTCCAGAGTTTTGCTCTATGGCTGGTATTTTTATTCTATTTATAAATGTGTAAAAGTTTAATTACACAAGTTTTGGTTCTGCTTCTCTGCTTTTAAGTATTTATAAATAAAATATAAAAACACTTTTACCCAACTAAAAATACAAACTAATTATTATTACTCTCGAGGTAAGGCGATGTTAAAATGAAGGGTAACGAAAGAGTCAAGGATGGGCAGTTTAACGATTTATAATGTTTACAAAGTAAGTTTGATTCAGTGTGAATTGATAATAAGTTTCTGCACATTCCTCTATAAAACAATTGCTTTCAATGCATGTATAGTGATCGTAAAATAAACCATTTTGAATTAGTGCGTAAAGTATGTATAGTTGTGCCATCTTTTCTATATTAAATCATAATCTAACCGTATGAAAATCCAGCGCGGCTATAATTAGAAGTTAACCTGCTCAAAATTACAAACTATATATTATTATTATTAATAATAAAACTGTCAAAGATTTTGAAAATTATTTGAAAATAAGATATTTTTAGGGCGTAAGTGCAAAAAATATGCGTATCTCGTGCGTGATTATATTATGGCTCATGTGACTGTTAAAACTCGCTGATCCTTGTTTTAACAACGATCACATTCACCACAATATAGGTCACCAAGGACTAGCGACATAAACTATTTTATTATGAAGAGGCTACTCGATAAAAACTTGACAACATGTGGTGGAGGTACCGGTTTTGATGGTGGGAGAACGTGTCTCTAGTAATTTTTACAAGCTTTTGTCCACATAATAATATTATACAGATTGTATCAAATCAAAACAGTCCATAGAACATTCTGTATGTAAGACAGAGACGATATTATATAAAGCACTAAAGCAGTAAGTAAGAATGAGATAAATGATCGCTAATAGTTACTGTGGTTACGTAAATAAATAATTACGTACACTGTAAATCTTTTTACCAATTTATCAATTAAAACAACTAAACTGTAATATTAATGTTTTCAAAGACAGCTACAAATAAATTTATTATGTCGGCGGTTGAATTACCACCATAAAACCATTTAATTATTTGGATTTTTTCCCGAACAGTATAAATAGCCATTTTATCAATAATTTCACTAGTGAATACTGACATTTGATAAAATTGTGATTTTACTGTAGAAAACAAAGACGATACTATCAGATTGTATAACCACAGTAACTATTAGCGATCATTTATCTCATTCTTACTTACTGTTTTAGTGCTTTATATAATATCGTCTCTGTCTTACACACAGAATGTTCTATGGACCGTTTTGATTTGATACAATCTGTATAATGCCTATAAAAATTCAAAATAAAATGGATAAAAAAAAAATACATTATCAAAATGTCCTAAAAAAAAAAAATATTAAATTTATATTCATAATTATTAAACCGTGGGTCGTAACTATAATAAGCTGAAAATACGACCGTGCTATTATAATTAATTAATAACCAAAAAAATATATGTTTTTTTAATTTTTAGCACATTTAAAAAAAAGTTTAGTTACGGAGCTGACTCTCAAAAAAACCATGTCGTCCCAACTTTCTGCCGCCTAGTATATAATCTATTTAAGTAATTTAGAGCATTTTTTTCTTATATGATATATATAGGCGGAATCTGGAACCATTTTAGGATAAGGGAGAAAAAAATGTCAAAGATGTTTAAAAAAATTTAAATTTATATTTTCATTTTTAGGTTCTGTTAAATACCAGCGGCAGACATTTTTGACCAATTGCGCCCTCCCCTAGCCACTCCTAAGACAGTGGATATTCTTAGTCTCGCGCTTGACCGTCTTTTTTTTCTTTCGTCATTTCAACAACAAATTTTGCTACTGCCCTAAATACCACCCTTAACATGGCCGATCGGGCCCATTTTAAATAGACTCCGTGCGGTGATGGATTCCAACATGTGGACTCAATTTCGTTCAAATCGATTAAGTCTGTCAAGAGTTATCGTGGTCACACATATATATGTCGCCGGGATATTGTCAAACCCGTGATATTATAATTTCACTTAGTGAAATTATAATATCACGAATCTTTGTCAATCGTGATATTGTAATTTCACTAGTGAAATTACAAAATCACGGATTTGACAATATTGTCAAACCCGTGATATTATAATATGATATTATATATTATATGATATTATATATTATAATATGATATTATAATTTCACTTAGTGAAATTATAATATCACGAATCTTTGTCAATCGTGATATTGTAATTTCACTAGTGAAATTAAAAAATCACGGATTTGAAAATATCCCGGCGACATATATATGTCGCCGGGATATTGTCAAATCCGTGATTTTGTAATTTCACTAAGTGAAATTATAATATCACGGGTTTGACAATATCCCGGCGACATATACACTAAAAATGATGGATCATTCCCAATGAGCACCAGTTAGTGATCTCGTGTACACCGGGCTTTACTGTACTTAAACGAGAACATGTGACGGTTCTGGATCGATAACACTGATCCATAATTTATTCAGCTGCTGACGAGAATTCACTGTTAAAAGTAAATTCCATATTCATGTACGCTTTCTGCATGTTCGAGTTCTCGTAGTGGCAACACTTCAGAGAAAATAAAACCGTACAAAGAATTTGTTTTTATTTAAAGAGTGTCGAACAAAAAGTGGAAATACGTGATGTATTGTATTATTACGGAATTGCGTAAAAACTTATTCTTGCCACTGTTTAAAAGTTTTGTGTGACAAAAGACGTCTTTCGTCACTTTATTCCTTCTGAAAGTTGTCTACATTTTATATACGTTTTTTTTTATTTATTTATGTGCAATACTAACAAATAGAAAAAAACTCGGGTCGCAGTGCGAAACCCTGCCGACAATATAGTGTATTTGCTTTTATAGGCAGTGTGGCTCTATTATATGAACTTAACTTTGTTTTGGGCAAAATAAAAATATTACCCCTTAATATACACCTTAAAACAACTTTTTATTTTTACCTAATTTCAATATTAATATCAATTCAACTGTTCAACATCTGTTCCAAATTATATACACCTTCAGTATGTAAATCCATATCAGTAAACTAGTATAGGTACTAGTCAAATCTTCAATTAACGTCTGATTAGAACTCTTCAATAAATAAAACTATCGACCAATTTTTCAGACAAATATATTAACAAAAAATATAAAAATTAATACAATAACGTTTGGGTCCGGATTTGGACCTTCTTCAGAACTGATCTAAAAAATATAAAAATAATTTTTATATTTTTTGTTAATATATTTGTCTGAAAAATTGGTCAATAATTTTATTTATTGACTAGTAAAATAGTGTTTTCATAAAATTTGTAAGTCCGGTTCTGTCAGGCCGATTTTATTAAAAATTCAGCGTCATATTTTAATAATTACTAAAGGGTTAAATTTTAAATCTGAAACGATTCTGAGAATTTTTTCGGTACTTTTAGACCCGAAAACTTTTTTCAACCCTTGACATGGCCCGATTAGGCCCATTTTAAATAGGCTCGTGCGGTGATGGATTTCCAACATGTGGACCAAATTTCGTTTAAATCGGTTAAGTCCGTCGGGAGTTATCGTGGTCACACACACATATATAAACATTTCCAAAAATGATGCCAAACTTCATAGGAGGCTATAAAACGTCGAGAAATTTTGGTCCGACCCCTATATTTGCCGCCATCAGACCGACGCCAATAGTGTAAGTGCCTTATGGCAAATATACTAAAAACACTACACACTTTTTTCGTTCACTGTTTGGTATTCTGGTTGTAACCAGATAGCGGAACACTGGTTATACAGAGCTGGACTTATTTCAACATTTTTTGATAACATATTTTGAGGTGGGAACATTGCTGACTATTGCTGGCAGGCAGGCTGGGTAAGAGGCTGCAAATGACGTCACTTCGGGCTCGCTTGCTAGCACACAAGATAGATTTTAAAACGAGAACAAGGGCTATCGTCTTGCTAGATCCTCTGCGTGCTCTGAGCAAGAACCAATCAGGAAACAGTATCCTGTCACGTGGGCGACTTGAACAAACGCCCACAAACAAACACTATGCCATAGTGTGTGTTCTGCTCAAAGATAATAAGCATGCGCTTTTGTTATCGTTCTTTCACTGCGCGCGCAATGTACCTGCCTACAGAGCAAGCTTGAAAAGAAGTCTCTTGTGAATCGATTGTCACCTTATTTATCAAAATCGGATGACTAGTTTAGGCTCTACGGTAGAACATCCGTAAATAAAAAAAGAAAGGATTATGATTTTAGCAGTCTATGTATGTAATAGACTGCTAAACTCATAATCCGTAGTAGACAAATCTAGCAAGGAACCTAGCGGAAAATCCAGCCTCGTGTGCAGCGGCCTTAAGTCTATATTCTAATTCAGGATGTATAATATTATGCATATTAAACATTCAATTGAAATTCGTTCAACCGTTTAAGCGTGAACGAAGACAAACAAACAAACAAACAGACAGCGTTCACTTATATTTATTAGTAAGGATTCATCCTTGACCTGAACGCTGTTAAAAGATCGACACAAACTAACCCAACTGGAATCAGGGTTGCCAAATCCTAAAAATCTTTCCTCTCAACCGCAAGGCAAAAAATATTTCTATTAATTTATATTAATATTTAAGGAGACCGAGCGCGTGCTTGGTCTCCTTATATGGCAGAATAGCGAATACCGTCGTCAAAGCGGCAAACTTTGTTGAAGATAAAAAATGATTGTTCTACAGTTACAACAATCGGAATTCAATGTTAACTCATCTTAATAAAGTTTGTCGCTTTGACGGCCGTATTATGCTATTAAAGGAGACCGAGCGCCACATGATGTTACTATAATACTATATATTATTAAGACTGCGGTTACTATTTAGTAACCAGATATTTAATAATGAGTCGGTTTTGTAATTCATCTGTTGTCTGATAGAAAAATTTTAAGTTTTTTTTATGTTCCTAAAATTACCCCTAAAAAATATTTTTAACAACAAAATTGAACCGACTTCAAAATATGCACTAAAAAGTAAAAAATAATAATTATTGTTATTTTTGGAGTCGGTGTCACATCGGAATTCGAAGGTAGCAATTTAAATCTTACATGTCTCTAGTTCTCGGAATAGATTTCATTTTGGCTGACACCGACTCAAAAAATAATAATAATTATTATTTTTTACTTTTTAGTGCATATTTTGAAGTCGGTTCAATTTTTTTGTTAAAAATATTTTATTTTTCTCTTTTTAGTGTTAGATAAAGTATTGCAATAGGTAGGCCAAGTATGCATGCCTTTGAAATTTGAGAGTTTACCTCGATTTCTCCGGAATCCATCATCAGATCCTGACTTGGTTCCGATGGAACCACCTCGGATGTGCACTCTTTCGAATAAAAAAAAATCGGTCCATAATTGACGGAAAAATCGGTGTACATAAAAAAAAAATACCTATACAGTCGAACATAGAACCTCCTCCTTTTTTGAAGTCGGTTAAAAATACTTATTAGGGCCCTAAAAAAATCCCATTCTAAACTGCATCCCCCCAAATGTAGGGGGAAAACACCCAAGTTGGCAACCCTGACTGGCGTAACCCAAATATTTTATTAAACGACGAAACTGTAAAACTCTGCTTTTTCGCTTTCAGATTTGTACATGTTTAAAAATTGAACTGGGATAATATAGAAGATAGTTGACGAAGGCATTAGCAGTTGCTTTCGCAGGACGAATTGCGACACGCTCCAAAAAGGAATCTAATATTCTATAAAACATTCTCACAGAAATGCCGGAATATGTGATGCTATGAGAATAAATTTTCATCCTGTATAGAAAAAAATTTAATATCTTTTAATAATGTAGCACGCCAGACGAGGGTTGAGAAACAAAACAAAAATTGCACTTTTAAGGTATATCTTGTATATAAATAGCATTAATTAGTTTATAAAGGATAAGTAGCAATTAAAAAGATTACTCTCTTTGCAAAGTTTCTTAAGAGATGCAATTATTTACTCGTCCTGTGCAACTTTGTAAAACAACGTTATTTCTAAAATATATGCAAAATTTACAAGTTCAAAAGTGCAATGAGTTTCAAAGTTTCTTTTATGCAAAATGCTGTTATTAAAACTCGACTTTATAAAAAAATTATAGTTTAAAAAAACTAAAATACACGCTTTAGTAGCAAACCGAATTAAAAGGTAGAATATAACAAAATAATTCAATTATTGTAAAAAAGCGTCGGGTGCTTGATATTAAATGCTACAATTATTTCATTGGTAGCTATTTATAAAATGGAGCTATAATGAAAATATTGTAATTGGCATCCCACGCTTTTTTACTATAATTGAATTATCTTGTTAATAATTATTTTCCACTTTTTTGTTCGGTTTGCTATTAAAGCGTGTTTTTTTAGTTTTGTTAAGCTATAATTTGTTTTTTTAATTTTAAGTCTCAAAACGACATCAAAAGTATTTTTTTTTCAAAATTTTCAAAATCAATTTTCTTTTCAAAATTTTTAAATTTAAATTTATTTTTATGAAATAATTGTATTGTCATCGGCTCTTGACACATGTGCAAATTTTCAAGTTAATCAGACTTCTGGAAATTGCTGAAAATTACGCTGAAAGATTCCTTTACATACATACATACAAACATACAGGTCAAGTTAATATAAGCGTGTTAAAAAATTGAGCCTCCTTCAAAACATGTCACTAAAAGGGAAAAATAAAATTATTGTTATTTTCCCTCTTTTAGTGACTTTTTTGAAGGAGGTTCAATTTTTTGTATAAAGAGTTTTTTTTTTGGTTTTTACTTTTTATTGACTTGCATGTTGTTAAACAATCTTTCTTAATATTTGAACATTAAAAAAACAAACCACCGAATCGGGTAAAGTAAAATTTATGTGAAACAATTCCGAAGGTAGGCCCCATTAATTAAAAAGAAAGTTGTCAAAATCGGTTCATAAATGCTGAAAATATGAGGTAACATACATAAATAGATATTAACTAAAATTTTGAGTTAAAAGTGGCAAAAAAAATAATTTTAAAAGTAACTATATATTCCAAAAATTCTTAGCGAGTCCTAAAACTTATTCAATTACGTTTGACTTTATGGATGTTTATTATTTCATCAAAAAACAATATATTTTGGGGCGACAAATGTCAAAATCGAGGGAAAAATAGTAATAATAGTTTCTCGACTTTATGTCATAACAGACGCCATTCGCACCATTACTACTTTCCATCTACCACACTTCCCGTTATTTTCTACATTTTTATACTCCCACTTAATTAATAGCAATGGGCGAAAGAAGGAATTTTAGGACATTAGGATAAGGTAGGCAAATTTTGATAATAGGAGTTTGACAAGTAATTGGCCATGACCTTGAATAGGGAACCATCTTGATATTTATCTGGGATTATTGAGGGAAACCATAAATTACCACCAAAAAGGGTTTCCATTATTCAAAAGAAAGTAAAACCGACACAAGCGTCTGCCGGTCATGCTTTCTTCCAACCCTGAAACGAAAACAAGCGTAGGCTTTGAGGAGAGAACTGTGGAAGCAGGAAACACTAGTTGACGATCTGTCATGGAGGCAGGAAGAGAATGGCGACAAACTGAAATGGCGTGGGTGACATAAAAACATAGTATTAGGAGTTATTTTAATGTTTTAGACGATTTATTTTTAGTACAGATGTGAAATATTTGAGTGAATAACTAAAGCATTCGGTGGGATCTCTCCATAAATCGTATTTTAGGATTAACTATTTTAGCTTGTTTTATATCAGATATGTCTCCGTGCTATACTTGGATTTTCAAATGTCGTAACGTTTTATTATCACTCCAAATAAAGACTTTTTTTCTCTTCTTATGTTCAGAATTATTCATAAAATATTGCTGTTATCCTGCACTAATATACGAGCATTTTTCTCGAAACGGATCTATCGATTATCCTTAAAGACCAACACGTTAGCTACGTATGTTTAAATTTATATTATCTACTACCTACTTAATAAAACTCTGACTGATTGACAGAGAAGACAGAGAAGAGGCGGTCTAGAAACATGAAATTATATAACGTAGATGAGTAGTAAGAAAGAATTTTTGAAAATTCATTGCCTATGGGGTTAAATATCTATTATATCTATACTAATATATAAAGCTGAAGAGTTTGTTTATGATATGTTTTACATATAATATGGTATGGTTGTCTGATGTCTGTGTATATAGTAACGGATTACAAAATCCACATACTGTGAGAGTTGTTTTTTTATTGAATTATGCAGACGTTAGCTCAATTAATTCAAATAAATAAAATCGTAACTTAGTCTCTAATTGAATAGTTTTAAAGATTCCTAGAGCGAATTTTCAGTTTTGATCACTTTTTTCTGTTTATATTTTTTTGTATAAAGCTAAAAAATTTGTTTGCTTGGTTGAACGCGCTAATGTCAGGAACTACTGGTTCGAATTGAAAAAAAAATATTTTTTTTGTTGGATAGTCCATTTATCGAGGAATATCATGCTACGACCAATAAGAGCGGAGCATCAATGAAAAATGTTGCAAAGTATAATTCAAAATTTGTCCGTCCGACAAAAACTTTTAAACTCCGATCATCATGAAATTTGGACACAACATTCATCTCGGTAAACTCATGTACCCCCCCAAAAGAACGAATGGGGAGAGGGGCATTCGTTCTTTTGCACTCGGGTGAAACCGGGCGGGACCGCTAGTATATTATAATATATAAAACAAAGTCCCTCCGCCGCGACTGTCTGACCGCGATAAACTCAAAAACTACCTAACGGATTTTCATACGGTTTTCTAGGAAGGTTTTTGTATATACTTTGTAAATATTTTGTCGGTGTTTTGTCAGAAAAAACTCTTTTCGTACCGTGTAGCGACATCAAGTAGAATTTGCTTAAAGCTATTAGTTTAGATATTTTTGCACTGAAGTTGTTTTTTTTACATACTAGTATGACATCAGATAGATTTTGCTCAAAGCTATTAGTTCAGACGTTATAAAAAAAAACTTTGCGGATTATTAAAAAATTTTCTCAAAAATATGAAAAAACTTTTCGTGTTTCACTATCATTTTTTGAATCTAACCAATCAGAAATCACATATACACGTCATAGCAACAGGTGTAGAATTACTGTATTACTATCTCACTTTGTATACACAACCCCGTAATTGTTTTTTAAAGAATTCCCCCCCAAACGCGCAAAAAACGTCATCGCATCGATACGACTCCGTAATTGTTTTTTATACATCCCTTTTTATATACGACCCCGTAATAGTTTTTTAAATAACTCCCCCCAAACGCCCACCCCTTTTCACTGCGCAAAAAAAAAGCGCCATCGCATCGACACGACCCCGTAATTGTTTTTTTAAAGAACTTCCCCCAAACGCCTTTCCCTTTTCACTGCGCAAAAAGAAAAAATTTATAAAAAAAATTTCGCACTTAAAACGGCTAATAACACTGTTGTATGTTATATCAAATAATAATTGTGTGTTTTCAGTGGATATTATGCACATCGAGTTATCGTACTCTAGCTTACATAAAATACTGTGATAAAAGTGTTTTATAATCTTTTAAAATAAATTGTTGACAGGTAAAACAGATCAAAGCGCATACTCTTGTTGTTATACCTAATCCTAAAATACGAGTCATGTTTGATTAAAACTTCTGACCATGAAAAAGAGCAACAAACAAACAAAAATATTAATCCCTTATATATAAAGTCACAGATAAATTTAAGCCGTCATGTACGGTGTACCTGTTCACATTTGTAATAACCCTTTAATGAAATTTTCCTGTGCATATTACTTTTGGATGCGTGATTCGGAGAGCATTCATTATCCTTGCGTGAGAGTTCTGAACTCGCAACAGACATAAACCTGTCAAGGGACCTTCTGGAACCCTCGTCACCAAGGCCTTGCTTCGGCCCGTGTTCAATTCTAATCCAATTCCGTTGCACGTATGTAAATGTGCGCGAATTTAACTTAAATCCAATATTAAACTCTCTATGATACCAAACTAGATAAAGACACTTACAAAGTGTTCGAATTAAATACAATTCGAAGTCGGTTGAGTTTTGAAAGTGGTTAGGCTAATAGAAACTCATTTAAAAACCTGCGAAAAAAATTTAAAATATGTTACGAGAACGCATTACAGTACAGAAGTGAAACTTCTATGTGGACGAGTGGAAAAAAGAAGGAATGCAAAATGTATTGAAGGTGATTTGTTTGGTTGCAAAAGGGACAAGTGGAAAAAAGAAAAGAAGTCCATATTTGGACAAGTGGAAAAAAAGTAAGAGTAAGAAGATAAGATTCATAATTAATTTTTATCATTTAACTCACAGTTCAGATATTTCGTCTGTACAAGTTAATCTGAACGTGAAACTATGAGTTAAATGATAGAAATTAATTATGAACCTTTTGTTCTTACTCTTCCTTTTTTTTTCATTTGTCCATTGGACTTCTTTTCTTTTTTCCACTTGTCCATTTTGCTTCTCTTCTTTTTTCCACTTGTGCACATAGAAGTTTCACTTCTGTAATGCGTTCTCGTTACATTTTTTTTTCGCTGGTTTACTGCTCAAGTATTATTCTGATACATTAGTCGAAAATTTTATATACTTATAATAATTATTATTAAACAAAAATTAATCGTATGATTTGCAACTCCAAAAAAATAAAAAAAACAAATTGTTTTACTTGACGGTAATCGAATCCGGGCCGGCCGCGTGATAGACTAGCATTCTACCACTGAAATACCGATGCTTGCAATGAATTATTGTTTATATAGGGTTACCTCTCTTCTGCTTTGTGACAAATTTCGTTACATAGGGAAACGAGATTACTCCCGTTTTTAAAGAATAAACAATAGGGTTGAAGACTGAAAATTAAGTGAAAACCAGCACTTCTATAGGGCTTTCGTACAAAAAATATAGTGTGCACCTCGAACGTAATGATATTGTTAAAACTCGTTCTTTCCATAATGTGATAACTCGTCACACAATAACATGTATGAAGAGTATCTCAAATCACAGAGAAATGATGAATTTTTAACAACTTATTTTTTAATATACAGAATGATTCAGGAGGAAATGTCAATATTTTTTAAACATAAAAGTTCCTATAAACAGTCATAGATCACGCCGAATGCCGCCCGACCAAACAAACACTCGGTCGGAGGATACATCGGCTTTGGTCGGCTACTCGGTTGGAGCGAGCGTCGTGATTGCGCTGACATGGACCAACATACGTTACTTTGGAACGTAGTTACTTCTTGTCAGATCACAGTGATCATTTTAGACGCCTGGTCACAGTGATTTTTTCATCGTGAAGTTATTTATTCCTCAACTCTATTCTACATGGCAACAATATTGATGTATAAAATAAAATTACTCGTGAAAACTTACTATATTAGACAGAAAAAATATGTTATTTAGCACATTAGACCGGAGCAGAAACACTTATTTTGTTTTGCGATGGTCATATTTTTTCCTAGAAAACATCGTAACATATAGAACTTTCAACGGAACACATCTGAACGGTATTATAAAAAGTGCCATTAGTCCGAATAAACGCATTAAGAAAGTTTTTCATTTCGCACAAGTTGTATCAACTTTACTTACATTTCAGTGTATTAGCAGTTAGCGATGGTATCTCAAATGGAAATAATACTGTCACAAAAGAACTTTGATCGATTTATTTCAAACACAAGCTTACTGTATGCAGACGAATTAAATAAAATATTTTTAACAAAAAAATTGAACCGACTTCAAAATATGCACTAAAAAGTAATAAAATAATTGCATTTTTGGAGTCGGTGTTATTATTGCTTAGGTATATTGTAGTGTTTCCTTGGCTGACACCGACTCCAAAAATGCAATTATTTTATGACTTTTTAGTACATATTTTGAAGTCGGTTCAATTTTTTAGTTAAACATATTTTATTTTTCTCTTTTTAGTGTTAGATATATACTCAATCTAACACTAAAAATTATGCAGTTATTTTATGAAGTATTGCAATGGGTAAAATTTGAGAGTTTCCCCCGATTTCTCCGGATTGCACCATCAGATCATGACTTGGTTCCGATGGGACCACCTCGGAAGTGCACTCTTTCGAATAAAAAAATAATTTTAAAATCGGTCCATAATTGACGGAGAAATCGGTGAACATACATAAAAAAAATATATATATATATACACAGACGAACATAATATAACCTCCTCCTTTTTTGAAGTCGGTAAAATAATTAAATAAAAAAATTAGACAATATTTTTTTGTGAAGTTATACATCTTTAAATTAACGCGTTTAAAAAAAATGACGATACTGAATTCTTACGATGTATAGTACGCGCCACGAATCTAAAAGGCTCGGAAGTTAGATGCGAATGCAGGCTTGCGCTTGTACAGTCTGTTGAGAAACTATTGTAGCAAGCTTTGTTACATTAATTCTCTTTCTCTTTTTTGTATTATTGTCAAAATTAGTTTTTTTTAGCTACGCTGGAAAATTGAAGGTTGTTATTATTTGGAAAAAATTTAATTGATCACTAACGACTCTAGAAAAAACAACTCATTACGAATCTTTAAAGTTCAAGTCTGTGTTTTATTTATTTCTTGTAAGAACTTTATTAAGTACTTACAATTCTTCGCAACTCAATAAAACTAACATAGCAATAACAACTTGACAATAGCGTGCTCGACTGCACTTTTAAAGCAGGAAAGCGACAAGTGACAAAGGCAACTAGCGATCACGACCAATCACCGACGAGCGCACGTTCCGTGCAGGTAGCTGGGAGGTGGTGGGAGTATCAACGGCTCTAAAATGTGCCTTTCCGACGCTGTTTGTGACTAAATTCAGAACCTTTTATATCCGTGGCGCGTACTATAACATCAACAGCATAAAGTTGCTCGCTAAGCCTTAAGCCTTGGATAGTTTGTTAAATATTTTTTATTTTGAGCACGTTTATCAAAAATTCGATGCTTTCATACAATATTCATTCAAAACTTGTAAAAAAATATGTAGGTATTTATAAATTTTGAATGAATATCATATGAAAACATTTTTTTTTACATAAATAGCATAGATATTGTTTAAAGGGTTATAGTCAGAGTGCCCGTCGGCAAAAATTTTACTGACACATACTCTCCCCAAACTTTGTATATCGCTTCATTCGGCCTAGTCTGATACCTATTTCCTATATGACTTTTCTTGATATTGGGGCGTTTTCCTTCTAAATTTTCCGAAAGATGTTTTGACGACATGTAAAAGTTTATAGATAGGTACTGTTTGTTTTTTTAATTGGATAGCTTAAAAACTTCAACCAAAACACTAAAATAATGTTCGCTGACAAATAACATGAACCATTTAAAATGTCTGACATCTCGAATATGTCGAACATATTCGAGCACAAAGTTATGATTCACTGCAAAGCATTACCTACTTATGAGAGGGGTCCAACAGATGGCTATAACTTTGTCCAAAATTATAACTTTTTTTTTGGAAATATTATTAACTTTATAAAATAAATTAAATTTTGTCAAAAAAAAAATTTTAAAAATTTTTTCATGCTTCTGACTGCCCCTACCCTTTAAACAATATAAATAATTCGTTCCCCGCCCCAAAATGTTTCTGATTTTCAATAATATAAAAAAATTAAATTTAAAAAAAATCATGAAAATCGAAGCTGTTCTTGCGAAGTTCGAAGTAAAGGGCGTCACTGACGTGACTAAATTATTAATTAAATTTTTATATTTTTTAGATCAATTTTGAAGAAGTTCCAAATCCGGACCGAAACGTATTTACTGAATTATATTTATATATTTTTGTTAATATAATTGTCTGAAAAATTTTATTTTATTTATTTAATTTTTATTTACCGTAATATATTTTTACATAATTAGCTGACTCTAGTCTTTTTATTACTTTCATTTCAAACAATTACTTGCATGCAAATTAAAAGTTTTTTTTAATCACGCCAAAGAAGTATAACTTAAAACGCGCGTACATAAATATACGCATCCACTTTTTTTAAATGATACGTATTGTAAGAGAAATGGCACATACCTTATAGACGTCGAGCTGTCCGCAGAACACGTCGAATTGATTATAAAGACTCTGCAGCATGTTGATGACCATCATCGGTGTCGCCGTCGAGCAGATGGAAGTAAATCCGACGATGTCGCTGAACAACATTGTGACGTCATCGTGCGTTTTTGCTTCAATACTCTCTCCTGCAAGAGAACGCATAATCCCTACATTAATATTGTTAAAACATTTGCAGATTTATCGTTACGAATAATGTTTCTAAATTGAACAAATAAATCTACTGGAATTTTAACAGTCTGGAGCAGGTGAAAGTCCTAGCAAAAAATGTGTGAGTGATGCAACACTCACGAGAGTTAATGTGTAAACATGTTTAAAAAAAGTCTTTCAAACTAAACTCTGATTTTATAAACATACTAGCGGCCTGTCCCGGTTCACCCCGGCGTGATAGATATAATTCTGCAATATGTACTTCGTTTGCGGTCCGGCGTCTGAAATAATGGCTTTGAGCAAATTCCACCAGATTTGCTTCTGAGCTAATAGCTTCGAGCGAGGTCAACTTTCGCCGGAAATAACGAAAAACTGCGTTTGACCCCTAAAAAGCGCCCCCCGGCACCTTACGCATTAAATTTTTGGTTTCTATATTTCTGACGGCAGTTTCTTTCCTTCCTCACCATTCGTTTTCTGCTATTAATTTTTTCCTTGCCAAAAGCTAACTTCACTGGTCTATTTCCAATGTTAAAAACCTTGATAACGCAAAATGGATAACATATTAATGAAACGAGTTCATAACTTCTGCCGTGAGCTTATGTAAATGACACGTTTTTAAAGTGAAATTTCTTTAGCGACGTATGTGTTTGAAATTTTCTGTAAAATTAAAGGGGGAGTGATTCAACAGCGGGGAAATACAGGGTGAGTCAGACCACCCGTAGCGGTCGTTTTTTTCGAAAACGGTTAGTCGTAGAGAGTTGCGTCAAAAATCTGTATGATAAAAGCCCTAATGAAGAATCGAATGGTAATATTTTTTCCCCCCGGAAAGGTGGCTTCCCTATCAGTTTGTTCCAGAATGTTCAGAACTCCGGAATATTAAATGGCATAAGATAGGTCGAAAGTGGTATTGTTGAAAAGATCTTTAAAAAATAAGCAAGTTTTGTAGGACATTTTTTTTGTTACTGCCACCCTTGTTAAGTAATATTCGTTTGAAATTATTAAATTTACATGTCATAATGACGAACTTAAATTTAAAAATCGGAATTTAAAATCTAGTTACCTAATTAAACAATGCCATAAAAGCTTGAACTGCTTTCCATTTACTTCTAAACACTGATGAGCTTTTCTAGATATGCTATGGGTACCTCTAAGTATTTTCCGACAAAAAAAAAACAATTGCAATTATTAAAAAAATATTGTGACATATATTATTGTTTAATTAAGGAACTAGATTTTTAATGCCAACTTTAAAAATTAAGTTCGTTATTTTGACATGTTAATTTAATAATTTCAAACGAATATTACTTAACAGGGGTGGCAGTAATAAAAAAAAATGTCCTACAAAACTTGCTTATATTTTAAAGATCTTTTCAACAATACCACTTTCGACCTATCGTTCCATTTAAAATTCCGGAGTTCTGAACATTCCGGAGCAAACTAATAGGGAGGCCGACCTTTCCGGGAAGAAAAAATATCACCATTCGTTTCATGTTAGAGCTTTTATGATACAGATTTTTGACACAACTCTCTACGACTAACCGTTTTCGAAAAAAACGACCGCTGCGGGTGGTCTGACTCACCCTGTATAACAGAAACTTTAGTACTTAACGCAAAATTTTAGAAATTTCGTTTATGTAGGTGCAGAGACTTACACGTCTTTTTCCCAATTTGTCCCGCTTTTTGGAACTAAACTCTGACTTTTTTTAATATTCAGTACTTTAAATCCAAAGGTTTCCTTCCTCTTTAAACAAGATTCGTGGCTATTCTGATTTATGACAATGAATGAATAGCACTCACCAAGCCATAGTCTCTTGGCGATGTCCGGAGGGAAGATAAGATGCAGTAGGCTTACGTTTGTCTCCCTTTCTTTGTCAACGGCAAGATTTGCTTCTTCTATTGAACTCTTCAGTTTGTCCATTCTTCTTCGCAGTCCGTCCTGGAAAAGATAACAGCATGTAACAAATATTTGTTTACACTAGGCATGATCAACAAAATAAAATATTTATGAATATTTGAGGTATACAATTGTAAAAAAACCCGGGTCGCAGTGCCAAACCCTGCCGACAATATAGTGTATTTGCTTTCATAGGCAGTGTGGCTCTATTGTATGAACTTAGCATTGTTTTTGGACAAAACAAAAAAAATACCTCTTAATACACCCCTTAAAACAACATTTTTTAACTCAATTTCAATACTACATATCAATTCAACACCTGTGCCAAATTGTATACACCCTTCCGTAAATAAATCTATTTCAGTATTTTTATTTATTATTAATTGTTATTGTTTAAAATTTATACATAAACTTGTTGCCAATTAATGTTTATTTTCATAATTATTGTTTTGAATTTTAATATTGTACTTGAAAAAGTCTAAATCTATAGACGAAACGTTATACACTAATAAATATAACTTTTTGTCCACAATCCTGCGATTTTTCTTATTAATTTTTTCAGTAAACTTGTTTTTTCATAAAATTTGTAAGTCCGGTTCTGTTCGGCCGATTTTTTTTAAATTTTAGAAGCACATTTTAATAATCACTAAAGAATTAAATTTCAAATTTGAAACGATTCTGAAATTTTTTTCGATATTTCTGGGCCCAAAACATTTTTTCAACCTCTAAAACCTACCTTTAAAGTGGCCCGATTGGGCCCATTTTAAATAAGCTTTGTGCGGTGATGGATTTCAACATGTGGGCCAAATTTCGTTAAAATCAATTAACTCCTTCGAAAGTTATAGCTATATAGTATATTAGAAGGCTATGAAACGTCGAGAAATGGTCCAACGCCTAGGTCCAGCCATCCGACCGACGCCAATAGTGTAAGTGCCTTATGGCTCTATAATATACAATTCGCTGGGTACGTGACGACGGCACCGCCTAGTGTCCGCAGTTTTTCATGATCATATAAACATTGTGTCAAATGAGCATTTTTCAAATAACTGATAATAATTAATTAAATCAAAATCTTTAATTAACGTCTGAATAGAACTCTTCAAATAAATAAAATTATCGACCAATTTTTTCAGACTGTATATTGACAAAAAATATAATTCAATAGATAACGTTTCCGTCCGGAATTGAAACTTCTTCAGAATTAAGCTAAACAATATGAAAATTACTTAGTAATTAATTTTTAACAGAATTAAGTTTGATTTTTTTGAAATCAAAATATTAATGAAAAAACTAACAACCTCGGGCATCATGCCGGGCAGTGCAAGAATATCAAACTTTCAGTCCTTGTGGTGTAATATACTATTTCGTCTTTACCGCCATTTTGTATTTTACGGCGGCCATTTTGGTTTTATAAAAACAAAACCTAACCTATAACCATCGCACGGTTTACGAATCGATAGACATCTCATTGATTAAAATCCACTCAACCGTTGGGATGTTTCGAGGGTATAAAAATCTCACATACCTACACATACAAAACGTAATCCTGTCTTTGCTGTCGCGTAGTCGGGTAAAAAGTGTGCTCCATGATCTGTTTTAATTCAGATTCCAACAAAAAAAAAATGTGGGACGATCCCATTTTAATTTTTCCGTAAAGAACGATTTTCGATTCAAGTCTTGTCTGCAGCAAAAGTTCTCATGAAACTTATTAATCACCTGTTCGAATGGATTTAAAACTCGTGCGCTTAGTGTATTGATTTTCCTCATTAATGGCATCATAAAACTTTTTATGAACTTCGGTTACTTACAAAACGACAGAATAATGATGTTTTAAGCTTCAAAGTTACTCAAGTTATTGCTTTCACAACACACCTTCGGCGAGTTATGTGAGATTTCTGAACTGATAAAATTTCATAAAACTGAAAACCAATATTCTAGTCATCACAATTTTACGGACAGTTTGAATAAAAATCAAGAATGGTGACATTGTTATAATAATTATTTCTTTTGAAACCGATTTGGCTGTTCGTATGTGGGATTCTTTATAGTTATACGCTCGAAGCATCCCAAAGGCTGGCTGGATTTTAATTAAAAAATTGTCTATCAATTCGTCTAAGCTGTACAGTGGTAATAGGGTAGATTATGTTTTTATAAAACCAAAATGGCGACCGTAAAATCCGAAATGGCGGCAGAGACGAAACAAAATTGCATACCATATTGAGTGGCATATCACTCAATAGGTCTTTCAAAATCAAGATGATGGTTTCTATTTTTAACCGACTTCAAAAAAGGAGGAGGTTCTATGTTCGTCTGTATATATTTTTTTATATATATTTTTTTTATGTAGGTATGTTCACCGATTTCTCCGTCAATTATGGACCGATTTTCAATTTTTTTTTTGACGTGATAACGTCTTATAAATTGATGAATCACCAATATTATAAATTGATAAAACACCGGCTGCATGCACGAAAAAGTGTAACGTAACGTTCCTAACGTTCGTAACGCGTAACGCGTAACGTTCCCCCTGACCCTGTGCGTGCTTTTCTCGAAAACGGCCCTAACGATTTGGATGAAATTTACTGAAAAGGGATTTTGGGGGGCAAAAAATCGTTTTAGCTAGGTCTCATCTCTCGAAAAAATCGTTTTCTTACAAATTTTATCATTATAAAAATCAATTTTTTGACGTATGAAAATACTTAAATATTGTAAGTAGGTTTTGGAATTTTATATTATAAACAGTGAAGCAATTGTTTTATAAATATTATGACAGCTAATCTTTGAGACTTAAACTAAATACGAAAGAAAGTTAAAAAAAACAATTATATTATATGGTAAGTACCTAATTTAAATAAATAAAATTAACCTAAATTTGAAGCGAAAGATGCAATACCATAGATTCGAATTATTATACAAATCTATTAATTTTGTGAAAAAATATATGCAGGCAACCCAAATTACGCTGCTGTACTACATATAGTCGATAGCAGGCATTTTCAGTAAAAATTCGGGGAAATTTCGCATAATTGAATCTGTGCCTTTATATGCGACTGTTTACTTATGTTATTCTGATTTAATTTTTTGTGTCATATAATTATTACCGATTCATCCAAGCCAAAGTATAACTGAACGCACGATAATGGATTTGCATTTCATAACAGCAGATAAATTATACGGTTTGTTAACAAATATATAATATATATACATTCTTTTAAATGTCTTTTATAATTGCTTAAAAATATGTATTTTGCTTTGGTTGATCAAATTATTAGTCGTTAAAAATATAGTTTGACAGCTACTAAAATTTAGGTTATATGTATTATTAAATATGATTTTCGAGCGGAATACGTTATCACGTAAAACTATCGTCCGTAAACCGACTTTACAGACAACCAATTTTTTTTATTCGAAAGAGGGTGGTCCTATCGGAACAAAGTCAGGATATGATGGTGGAATCCGGGGAAATCGTGGGAAACTCTCAAATTTTACCCATTGCAATACTTCATAAAATAACTGCATAATTTTTAGTGTTAGATTGAGTAAATATGTAACACTAAAAAGAGAAAAATAAAATATTTTTAACAAAAAAATTGAACTTCAAAATATGCACTAAAAAGTAATAAAATAATTGCATTTTTGGAGTCGGTGTCAGCCAAGGAAACACTACAATATACCTAGCAATAATAAAACCGACTCCAAAAATGCAATTATTTTATTACTTTTTAGTGCATAATTTGAAGTCGGTTCAATTTTTTTGTTAAAAATATTTTTACAGTCATAAGCTCCACGCTCTTTCGCACCCACAAAAACAACTATTTCCAGTGTCCCCCGTAGCTAGTCGGCCCGAGGATGAATTTGCCGAGGACCCCAATTTAACTATTTTTATATTGCCCGCTTCGTTGTGGAAATAGAAATGGAAAATATTTTTTGGGGGTCAGGACCAACGAAGAACTGAATGTAAGCAGGGAATATATTATTGTACCATGAATTGGCCACTTTGGGATCCCTCACGTCACTAAAAAAAATGCTAGCCAATTGGGCGACGTGACCATTCCAACTTCAAAAATATAGACATTTGATATAGTATAATGAAGAAAAGAAAATTTCTGATACCGCGTGAGGTGACGCGGGTAATGGCTAGTATTCAATATGACATTTGCTATTCGTTTCCATGGTTACCTACATTTACGTTTCATGTAAAAATTACTCAAAGCATGCTTAACTGGTTTATTTCTGGCAGATCTACAAAACAAGAACAGCTGATTTTTTTTTTCAAATTATTTCCGAAACTATAAAGTTTAGAAAAAAAATATTTTAACGAAACTTTAGTGAAAAAATTAATAAAATAATAAGCCGTTATGAAAAGTATACCATTATTATATAAAAAACACCGTTATAGCATTTCTTCTGCGCATGCGCTGATTTTCCCCAAAACCAATAGAGCTCTTCATATTTGCATACCAAACATCCTCCCAAAATCTGGTTTCAATCCGTTTATTCGTTTGACCTGAATAGTGTTCACAGCCTAACAAGACAGACGCACAGAGTTTTTCCAAAAATGTGTTTTTTTTGGATTCGGGGGACCTCAAACGAAAAGATATTGTCAAATTTTGAAAAGTTATTTTTGACTTACACTAGTGCCATTGGGTTGGAATGGTAATAGTGTCATTTTTGTTACATTATGCGTATATGAGTCATGAATTCGTTGAACAATAATTTAGGTCTGCAAAAACGGACGTAACCTCAAGAAGAGTATATATTCAGAAGTGTAAAATTTTATGAGGATAACCGTAATTTACTTTATAAAAGGTTTTCCTTCGAACTATCCAAATTTGTGGTTATTGTAACGCTATAGGTATAGAAAGTTTAAACACTGAGCTTACGATATGGCAGTAACAGTTTATTTTAACTGACTATAAATTTTTTGTCAGAATTTGTGAAAGTTTCAAGAATTCAGTATTAAGTCGCAAATGAAAATATTGCGTTATATAAATTACATCCCGAGAAAGGAGGATCGAGAACTTAGAGAAGATTCACTGCACATTTCTTTTATGGTCGAATAAATAACCAGATATGTGTCGAAATTCCTCCGCTACCTTCATACACCTTTTGTGCTTGTAAAATTTATGATGTTGGCAACACCTAAAATATACAGGGGGGTATGTTCCAAAATATTATGATGGTTATTTGTTTTTAGGAATTACTAAACGTTATGTCAATATATTTAAGGTGTCAGAAAGTACAACTGTTCGTAGAAGTTTCAAAACAATAAAAGAATAAATAATTTTAGAAACTCTAAAGATGATGCGAAGTGTACCGAAACGTCAGTAATAAATGCAGTAGGGGATTTACCAGCAGACTGAGTAGGCTTGAGCCTAGGGCGGCAGATTTTAGGGGCGGCAAATTTGGGGTCCGAATTTTTTCCTTTTTTGTAGTCGGTTTAACTACGTTTACTGAATGTACATTATTGTGTAAGTAGCATAGATTACCACGCCTTATTAGTTGTACATGATTAAGCTTTGATTAGATCAGTATTATACCCAAAAACTATTGTTTGTGCAATTAACCAAATAATCTAGGAACTGACAATTGTAGAGGCAAAGGCGGCAAAAATTTAAAAGCCTATACTTTGGAAATGTGTTAAAACGTCACTGAATAAATTTAATTTTAATAATTCACTGTTACTTTGTATTGACCCTTTTGCCTCGAATTTTTTCAAAACTTCTTCCAATAGTCTTCAAGGATCACAATTGTTCTATTTATTTAATTAGAATCAACTTCCTTTTAGAATAGACAACGAACAAACCTAACATGAAAATAATTTATCTAGTAAATTTTAAAAGCCATTAAAATTAAAACGGTAAATAATTACAGTGTAAACCCTATATAGCGACCTTCTATTTAACGACAAGCTCCTCAAAACGTAGAAATTGCTAAGGTATGTTTGGTTTACATTGTTACCCACATATTAAAACACTATATATAGTAAAATAACCACTCTCAATAGCGAAACAATACGACGTCATTATGATTATTTAGACCTACCACCAAGCATTGAAAAAGCTCTGCATATGTTGCAAAGTTGTTAGAAAAATTCTTTTTATTTAACGAAGATGATCTCACTATATCCCAAAATATGAATAAATTACAACAAAAGATATAATTAAAATACTTGCATAGTAAAAAATGACAAACAAAGTTAACAGATTCTAATTTTGTTATATACATTTTTTTCACTTAATTTAGTTAAAATTAAAACCACTTAAAATGTAAAATAATATTGTTTTCCTAAAACTCTTTATAACGCAATTAAATACCCGTTCCCTTCAATTTCGCTATATAGAGTTTACGCTATAATTGAATCTATTAAATCATTTTAATGCGGTCATCACACATTTTTTTATTGTTCGTAAATAGTTTCTAACGTCAATTAATCCAAAGTAGATATAATTTATATTATTTAAGATTAGTTTTACGTCTGTACAAAAGTGTTTTCAAAATATAATTCAATATTTTTAAAGGTTTTGGTATTTGCTCTCACATGGCTATAAAAGGAAGTAATTTAGTGAAGCTTTATTACGTAATAATAAAAGTGCATTGTTACAAATTTCCATAGATACACATGTATGGTATGATAATGCTTTTCGAACGTTTCGAACAATAGTGGAACATTTTCAGTGAAAGCTCGTTCTCCAGACAGAAACCTGGAACAATCAATTATACGGACAGGTCGGGTACAAAGAGATGTTAGAAGCAACGCGGCGCGGCATTGGCGCGAAGCTTCCAATAATAAATTATTATCTACCAACAAACGTGTGTCTATTTACAAGTTCACAACAATCAACTCGTTCAAGGTCGTGTAGGACGTATATGATCACCATTAATGATCACATATTGAACATCTATAAAATTCATTTGGAGACTATTAAGGTACACGGAAGGAAAATTTTAGTAAAAATTACTGTTAAATTCACGGTAATAGGGGACGTCACGTTTCGTCTACCGCAGTTGTAGACGAAACGTCAGGTAGAAATACCAATTGACCACGGCATACAAGTTCGGAAACCAAGAAGATTTGGATCAACACCGGCCGTGAAAGTCTACACACTTGAATAAAACAAAATACAGGTTAAAAATCAAGGCTGCTATTGACATGGATATATATTTGTTACAACGAAAATTTTATAGTTTGACGGCTTACGTGGGTTTACAAATCAGTTGAATAAATGAGAAATTGGGTGACGTTAGGATCTAAGTGACGTCAAGACGAATCGAACAAAAAAACGTTTTTTAAAATTGGTTAAAGCGTTTGGGCTGTACCCTGAATACAAAAAAGCGTGACTCATAGATTCACAGACGTACAGAGAAAGAAATAGCCGCTTTAGCTTTCGCTATTCGCGACTAAAAAGTAGAACTAGTCACACATTACTCGATTAGTATAAGAAATTAATCTCCTGACCGACCGTTCGTAATGAAAATATACGTATTTAAAATTCACGCTACGTCCACCATATGTGTCACTGCACTGCCACCATCAAACCCAAGTCCTAAAATTTTGTGGTGTTATTTTTGTGAACACGAAAAATGCATTTTAAAGAACTATGATGAATTAAAAAAATCATACGTTTCAAAATACTGGAATATATTATATAAAAAAAAATATAATTTTCAACTCGGATCTTGAAGACAAATTTTTTCGAATTTGTGGTATGGGGTCCGACACATCGTAACTACTGCTAAATAATTTGTTACTTAGCTGTTAATATTAGGAGTTGTTAACAAAATGGCTCCGATTTAAATTAATGTAAAATAAAAACAAAACATTAACACGTTTTGCTTTAATTTATGGCAAATTTTTAACATCAGTACATTTATGGTGTAAAGTAGATTTACTTAGTAGTTTGTCCTTGTTTTTTGAATAAAACTTCTTTTGGCTAGGTAAGCTAAAATTGATTCATAATATTGAAAATATAACGAACGTGTCGCAACGTACGTATACCATATATACTATAAAAACCGGCTGTAGAACATTAAATTACGTTGGCTGCGAGATAGACTGCTTGCCTCGTAACTTAAAGGTCGTAGGTTTGATCTCGACGGTCGATGCTATTATTATATTTTTCACAATTATATCAGTATTACTTCTGTAGTGTATAGCGTAAAATACACAATCTCTTTTTTACTTATAGCGCAATTTGCAGTGGAGATAACGCTTTTAATGCAAAACAAGAACAGTGCCTATGTAGAATAATTAAAGTTTGTCTTCAGTTGGGGAATAAATAATTTCACGATGAAAAAATCATTGTGACCAGCCGTCTAAAATGATCACTGTGATCTGACAAGAGGTAACTACGTTCCAAAGTAACGTATGTTGTTCTATGTCACCGTAATCATGACGGTCGCTCCAATCTAGTAGCCGACCAATGCCGGCGTAACTTCCGAACGAGTGTTTGCTCGGTTGGGCGGCATTCGGCGTAACACTAACCAGCCGTCTAAGATGATCACTGTGATCCAATAAGAGGTAACTACGTTCCAAAGTAACGTATGTTGTTCCATGTCACCGCAATCACAACGGTCGCTCCAATCGAGTAGTCGACTTGTTTACTCGATCGGGATCGACGTGACAAAGTCACGATGATTTTTCATTGTGATATTTTGGTAACCGGAGTAACAGTCACTGTGATCACGTCATAGTAATGACTTTTTCCATGGCTTGTTCTGTCTTTAGTTTCAGGTCATGTATTTCAGCATGAAAAGTTTAAATTGTATGTAGGTATAGGTCGCCAATCGATATCAGGCAACGAACCGGCCGGGATTCGATAGTTTTATTTGCCATACAATGTAAAAAAAGTAGCGACGAAATAATTTGAGAGGGTTGTACGAACAAAAGCTATGGGCTATTGTAGTGTCTCGGGAGCCATCAATATTGATTTAATCTCGAAGACAAGGAGCAACGAAGCATACGGTGGACAGTCTGTTTGGCCTACAGTCTCTGCAACATGAAAGAATACCTCCTCAACTTTATATTCTCCTTTTCATTGTAAAGATTGCGATCTGGGGATGTTCTCTTTTTGATGTTGGCAAAACGATCGTGAAATTAAATGATCGCCTGGATAGCAGATTAAAAACAAGATAGGACGAACTTACTAATCCAGTAAGTAGCCCAAAAAAGGAGTTAATTTTATGCTTTATTTGATGTATTCAGTTAACACTGGATTAGAAACACTTCAACATCTAGCTATTCGCTGTGAGCTTCTACACTGGCGCCGCCTATTGGTTCGAAAAAGGCATTTTTGCTCTAACTTTAGTATGCGAAATGTCAAATGATAGAAAAGAGCAAAATATTCGCTTATTACTTAAAAATGAGACAATACCTCCAAAGCTAATTGTATTGTAAATGTTAAGTCAATAGGTATATTCTTCAAAAATTCAATGTAAGTATAAGCATTGTTATTATCATATATACTAATACGCTAAGGTTAAAGATGTTTGCCACCCTTTTTAGAAAATACCTCACAATTTCTCCACATAAATTATATATCATCTTACAGATAATTGCTTGCTCTACTGACATCGACAACTAAAAAATTTATTATTGCTTTTGTTTTTGTAAATTAATTAAAATACAGCAACGCTGAACAACGTCTGCCATCTGACGGCTTTAATTTTGAAACAACGTCAACACTTCGATCTGTCATCTGACCTCCATATTGTAATACAACAGACACAATACTGCATACTGCCATCTGACGGCTTTAATTTTGAAACAGCGAGCAACGCTGAACAACGTCACAGCAATGCTGCATGATGCTATCTGACGGCTTATCTCAACGCTTTTGCTACTTACGCCTCTATATGACAATTTTAGTAAAATATTTCTTCGATCTGTCATCTGAGCTTCATATTGTAATACAACAAAAAGAAGAACGTTATAAGCAGTGTGCAAATTTAGAAACGAATTGAATACCTGCAATCATATTTAAAAATTAATTTTGTAAAGTGATAATTATTATACTTATTTAGTGCGAATAATTCGCACAGGTCACTCTAGTAGGAATATATTATTATTATACAGAGTGTATCACCGGAAACCGTACATAGGGAAAAGTACACAGTACAAATTAGTTAAGATCGGAGATTGCTTTGCCCTCTATTCAGAGGTCGTTACTATGGTTTACAATTACATAATGAAATCTATTCGGGATGATGGCACAATCTGGATGAACTTAGAGGTAAAATCGCCGAAGTATGTTTCAATGTGACTCCTGTAATGGTAAACCAAGTGAAACAAAGTTTTTATAACCGATTATGCCACTGCTTAATCAAAATGGATGTTAATTTGAACATTTGCAGTAATTTTTTATTTTAACTGTTTAATTAAAAATATATTTTTTAAATAATAAAATGTTTCATTAATAAAAATAAAAACTTTTAATACTGAAGAATTTATTTTAACTAATTTTTCTAATTATTCATTATTAGCATTATTATTGTTATTAAATAATGGTTAGTCAGCGTTACCATGGTACTCATTCTCATATGTGGCCAAAGTAATGTTGATCCTAATTTGCACAATGGAGTTTTCCCTATGTACGGTTTTCTGTGATACACCCTGTATATTTATTGCTTTAAGTTATTAGGACTATGTAGAGGTTATGTTATAAAAATAACAGACACTAGAAATTAATTTCTCGGAAGTACTTACGTATTAATAAATATGTATAAGAAACGATAAATATTCATAAAACAAATTAAATATGTTTCAGTTTCACAAAGATGAGTTTACTGGTTTCAGGATGTATTACACACGAGATATTATTTCAATCTGATCCATCTTACTGTAAATTAACTTGTAATTTGATACACATTCATAACATTTTCGTAATTTAATGTATTTATTTAATACTTCAAAAAACACCATAATAATACGTGTCACCTCTGGAGCTATTGAGGTTACTTACTGTTTTTATTAATTGCAGTTATCCACTTATCTCGCTGATCTAACTTATGTTTTGCTGTAGGAAATCTCTAAAATTTGCAGCTACTATTATTGCTTTTATTCAAACAACCATCAATGCAAGAATTCATTTTATTTATTTTTGACATTCTCATTAAAAATAATGCATTAACGCATAAAGTCGCCGCGAAAAACTGCTTATTACCTCCCTCTCGAGGCTCACAGCGAATATCTTTATATATAAAAATGACGTGTCACATGTTTGTCCGCGATGAACTCCTAAACTATTGAACCGATTTTAAATTTGATTTGCACACCGTGTGCAATTCGACCCAACTTGAAAGATAGGATAGCTTACATTTCAATTTATAGTCGCAATATTATTTTATTGCAAATTATTTGTCTATCCCTTGACATTCATAATACAACCATATAAGATGGCGAACCTGTTGACTGGATTGAGTGAATATTCAATAGATGGCGCAACGAACTTAACAACCATATAAGATGGCAATACCTGTTGACTGGATTGAGTGAATATTCAATAGATGGCGCAACGAACTTAACAACCATATATCTAGATCGAGGATGTAAAAAAACTGAATATCGTTTAAAACTGCTCGGCATGACGGCGCAGCCGGAGTGCTCGAAATAGAGCAAGTGTTTTAAAGACCAGTTATCCACGAATACTTTACGCTATTTTTTTTCGAGCACGACGGCGCAGCCGGAGTGCTCGACATACACACATATACGCCCATGTATATTTTAAAATAGCTAGCAACTAATAAAATACCTAGACAGATAGATAGATCGATTATTATTATTATTATTAAAAATTTTCATCAAAAATGGATGTTTGAGTTTAAAATAAGTAACAAAGCAGGGAACTGCCGAAAACTGCAAAAAAATTGGACACAACATTCATCTCGGTAAACTAAGATGAATGTGCGTACTCATGTTCCTCCCTTCCCCATTCGTTCTTTTGCATCCGGATGAAACCGGGCGGGACCGCTAGTTATAAATATAAAGTACAGACCTGTGCCCTCGCCTGCTCTCCCACGAGTATGACGTCACGAGTGGCGTCGTGCAGCGGAATGTCTGATATGAATAAGCCTCTGCCAGTGAGACCGTCTAATCCGTCGAGAAACGGCGAACCCACAAACAGAAGAGAATCCGACTCAGGACAGTGGACCATCTGTCCTTTAAGCTCCATGCCCTGAAACAAAAACCAATATCTCTCTATCAAATGCGATTACATATTTTCTCGATATAAATATAAAATTGATGCTTTTTTATTTTGCGTTTTTTAACAACGCTCTTAGTTGTTTGTCTGTCTATCGCTTAACTATATTTTTGACTAGATAATGCATTCATGAAATTGACCTTTAATACTTATTTAAACCTAATATTTCGTTCCGGTGTTTGATTTCTATTATAAAATACGTTTTTTAAATGAGATATGGTTCTCGTAATATTATAAAGAAATAAGAAAATTCAAATTAAAAAACAACTAAAAAGACAAAACTAGTCTTTTAAAATTGAGGAATTTTTAAATAAATTATATTTTTATTCGATCAACCCTTTGCCAGACGGAGGTTATTTCGGTTACGAAACACCAGAGTTTTTGTGCTCAAGGACACCTGAACTTATCGCTCAGGAAATTTCAAACATGATAAAATATTTTAAGTGACACCTCCAGTTTGACATCTTTGACGCACTCACGCACTGTCCCCGGTCTAAGCTGCCAGACTGCGGTTTTTACGTTTAGGGTAGTGCCCTTAATTAATGTACAAAAACTCAGGTTTGAGGAAACACTATAAGTAAAGTACTATATGTCAAATCGTCACTAGCTCTCTACCTATTTTTTTAAGTATAAAAAGCATGACCATATTGTCTCGGTGCAAATATGCATAAAAATGCATACACGTATATTACAAAATATATCGTATAAACGGGATTACATTATAAAATGCAATTTCCGAAATTTCTGTAACCGCGAAAGAGAAAAAAAAGTAAACGTTGTGGAATTTATAGACAACGCTGTCATGAAATAGTTTGGCATGCTTCCAAACATCCCACAACTATTTATTTGTATAAAATAAAATGAATTTAAACGAACAAAGTGCCCTGTAAATAACGGGGAACATCAAATTAGTTTGTATCTTTACAGTATTTGGCTTTGTTTTCTCCTATCCAATTATATTTTTATTTTAAATGATATTAATTATCAATTAATGATAAAGAGACACTTTACGGCTGCTGAGGTATTAACAAATGTTATAAAGGAATGCTTATAATTAGTGTTTCAATGTATTTCGGGCTGATAATTATAATTAAGCAGTTCAATTTACATATTTTATGTGTAGGGTTTCTTATAAGTTTATCATAATTTCAGAGACGATTTTGAGTTGGACATGTCTTACCAACACTAATTCGACTCATTATAGAGTGTTTTGAGTTAAAAAAATAAGTACAATAGTGCCAATTATCGGACATATCTCACTAGATCGATTGCGCTTTTAATAGAATTTTGAAATAAAATAGGTAAAAAAGTTTGCTAAGTTAAACGGTTTTATTGTACAATCGATGATGTACTAGAAACTAGAAAATAATTATGAGTCACCGTAGGAGGCTTTGATTAAACTAAAATGAAACCGTGGGGGGCATTTTTAGTTACATTATGGTCGAGAGCTAAATATGGTTTCCAATCTCAAACAAATGAAAGTTTAGTACTAAATGCGCCTCACAATTTTATTTTAGTTTAATCGAAGTTTAATCAAAACCCCTTATGATGACTCATACTTATTTTCTAGTTTTTAGTATATCATCGACTGTACAATAAAACCCCTTAACTTAAAAATCTTTTTTATCTCTTTTATTTTTAAGTGCGATCTGCATCCGGACGAAAGCCGGACCGGTCAGGTAGTTATTACAATATTGTATTGTCATCGGAACTACATACTTATGCAAAATTTCAACTCAATCGGATAACGGGAAGTAGTTGACAAAGCTGTCGCAAAATTTGAAACAAACAAATATACGGGGTCAAGCTAAATAAAACCGTTCAAAATTACAAAATGAATTCATTTTTTCGGGTTCTAGCCTTCAACCAGGGGATTATATATATTTTTTAAAGTAGTGATTCTCTCTAAAATCTATCTTCGAGTAGAAGTATAGATAATGGTACGGTACTAGACAAAAATTATAAATGAAATTTGCACTTTTGCTTTTTTTTAACTTCCCGCTTTAAAAAAAAAATATTTTTTTTTTTCAAAAATCGGGAAGTTATTGGTTTCACCCCGATTTTCGAAAATCGAGTTTTCGCCAGATCTCGACGTTTTGAGGTCCTAGGAAGCTATTAAAACTATTTTGGCGATGATGTCCGTAGGGCTGTATGTATGTATGTGTGTGTGTGTGTGTGTATGTATGTATGTAAACCTTTTATATCTTTTGAACGGACTGTCCGACTGAAACGCGGTTTGCGGCATCTGACGTGACCTTGGTGAACTTAGACTTCCTGAAAATTTGAAACGATTCGGCTCAAAAAATTTTGAGAAATCTTAAAAAAACAAGTTTCAAAAATTTTTAAAAATTTGTTTTTGTAAAATATTTTCTAAACTACTAAGCCGAATAATTCCAAAATCTAATCAGCTCTTCTCCTTAACAAACTGCGTCGATTTCCGCAAACCGCATCAAAATCGGTTCATTTGTTCACGAGATACCGTGAACGAAAAAATCGTAAAAAAGTGTTTTTTTAAAATGATTCTTAAAATTGTTATCAGATCGATTTTTTTGTAATAAATTACTTTCTTAGGCTAAAAAAACTGCGTCGATCGCCGCAAACCAGATCGAAATTGGTTCATTTGTTCATGAGATAACGTGAACGAAAAATTAGGAGAAAAGTAATTTTTTATAATTGCTCGTAAAATTCCTATGAGATCGATTTTTCTGTAATAAATTACTTTTTTAGGATAAAAAATTGAGTCGACTGCCGCAAATCGCATCAAAATCGGTTCATTTGTTCATGAGATATAGTGAACGAAAATTTCGTAACAAAGTGTATTTTTTTTTGAGCTCGAAGAGCTAAAAAATAAACTTCTTGCTATATTTTATATATTTTTGAGCGTTTTGAACTCGAAAATAGCGGGAAGTTACAGGGATGGCCTGCAGGGTCAAACTTCTTTTCAAATTTTTATATCTTATGTTCTTCATTAACGTGTACTCGAATATTTTTATACACTGACCACCTGTCCCATTTATGTCAAATAATCGGGGCTCTCTTGTACTTCATCTTGTTGATTGCATGACACATCTACGTTTACTGTGTATGTGTATTTTTTAATCATCTGCCAAAAGAGAATTCTGGCCGAAGAAAGAAAATTAAAAAATAGTGAGTTTTATTTTAATATTCCTTTAAGTATTACTTTTTACTGCACGTTACTACACTATCTACATTTTAACTATAATAGTCTAGACTCTAGTTCACATGTCCCTTTTGATGAATTCTAGTCCTCCTTCACCGAAAATTATGATCATGATGTCATTCGATTCGGAATGACATCTAGATACTTTTTGAAAAAAATTGAAGTATGTGACGAAAACATTGCAAAAGTTATAAGCATTTTAGTAAAAGAAAAAAGAGAGGTTTTATAAATTTTAATTTAGAGGTGAAAACAGGGCTAGAATTTTTTTTTCTATTTTTTATATAATTTTAAATATTGTCGTGTTTATCACCTTGTCGTATAAAAAATGGAAAAAAAAATTAGCCCCGTTTACACCTCTAAATTAAAATTAGAAATAATGGTGGTAGAGTTACGCGAGATGGAACTTTTTTTGTAGTGAATTTTCTGCTCTTTCAGAATATTTTTTGTGATTTCAGATATCTGCAATAGTTTTTGAAATATTCCCAAAAAACCAAACCCTTATTTTTTCTTTTACTTATGCTTATGATTTTTGCAATGTTTTCGTCCCTCACTTCAATTTTTTCAAAAAGTTTCTAGATGTTATTCCGAATCGAATGATCATATTTCTCGGTGAAGGAGGACTGGAATTCATTAAAAAGGGGCATGTGAACTAGACTATAAAAATAATCATTGTTTAACAAGAATCTAGTAGGTAGGGAATATTATTTCCAAACTAATATATAAAACAAAATTGTCATTGTCTCAGAACAATTTAAAAAAAGACAAACTTTTTGCAATATTTCTTTATTCGGTGTTCTTAAAATCATCATATGTTTGAACTAAATTTAATTGCAGAAAGAAAAGCAAAATAAAAACTAGCCCGCCATAATGTAGAAATAAGTAATAAACTATTAACCAATAAAATAAAATATGATTCTACAGTTTCGATAAATCGTCTAGCATTTTGACATACTAAATGTTTTCCAAAATGAATGAAACAAACGACACGGTTCAAATGTAATAATGAATGAATTGTTTTGCAAAAAGCGGGCAGTTGCGACTGTTGACAGAATCTCGTCGACAGTGATTCATTAATACAGTAAATATAGATATATGATACCGTTATTTAGAAGGGTTTTAACCTGCGCTACAGAAAAAGTGCGATACAGTAATGGTGACAAATGATGACACATTATGTTTACCAATGCTTCTTTATGAAGTGCTGTGTGCTTTGACTCTGCTATTAGATCTGTCAGATTTAAAAAGAAGCTAGATAAAATGCACCTCATTATACGTATGTGTCGTTAAAATTTTCAGTTCTACGGACAAGAGATGATGTTGAGAAAATGTGTTTGGATATTAAGCATCACCAATTCATAATACTGTAACAAAACTGTACTGAACTTGATGATAAAAATGTTAATAAACAAACTAAAATTTTCTTTATTTTTTATCTCTTTTTTGTATACGCTTATTTAAGGCTTTCTTTATATTTCTTTATATTTGTTATAGTGTAATCTGTTATTGGGTTTTATACCTGTTGATTACTATAATAATAAATAAATAAAAATGTTAATAAACAAACTAAAAAGTACTTCTTTAATAATAGTGAAAAATGAAACAAACTAAACAAATTCTAAGCAACAATAATATACAACACAAATTACTCTACCGGGTGTTTTTTTAACGTTTTTCTTTAAAAAAAAACAACGGGTTGAATAAAAAAAAGTTCGAACGAAAGCTGCTGGGTTTCGAGGAAGAAATCGTTTGGACACAATAACCACCTCCATTACCCTACCCCTTAGCAGGGGGAGGGAGAAGCTTTTGTTTTTTAAATGGGATTTTTTTTATGTGAAAATGAACATCTTTTTTCTGATTTTTTTTAAATTTAATTTTTAGGTTTTTTTTGCAAATTGCTAAGTACTGATAACACATTGAAGAATCAGCAGGCTCTCGAGAAAACTCTCCATGGTAAAAAACTTGTAGTTTTTTAACAAAAAGCTCATTAAAAAACATTACTAGCGATTTGCAAAAAACTAAAAGTTAAATTAAAAAAAAAATTCAAACGAAAGATGTTCATTTTCATATACAAAAAAAATTCGATGATACAAAAGGGGAATTCTCATTTAACCCCTTCTGATCGGAATTTTATATTTTTGAAACACAAAATATTTTTTACGGTGTTGGGCTTATTTAGGGTGTAATTTAAGTATATTCAGTGAAAAACTAAATTAAACATTTACAGAATTTTGGAAAAGCCTAGGTCCATTGAAATAGATAACAGGTCAAAAAAAAAAAAAAATTTTACGGTAATCACTAGCATAGGATGTTTAATTACTTTTTAAGTATAATTAGTAAAGTTAACATCATAAAATTAAAGTAAATATAAGCACAAGAAAAATAAATTACATCATGAAAATGTACGTAAGTTATACTAAGTAATACATAATCTTTGCGTGAATCCATGACTGCGGTCAACACTTGGCTCGATATTTCGACCAACCCATATAGTATTTCTTTATTTTGTTTAGCATGCCCACATCTCAAATGAAATGTTTATAAGTATTTGATATTTAATTACGCTGACTTAAACTACACGCGTTAGAATAGTATGTCTATTGAAATGACCGCCAGGACCGAAAGGGTTAATAAACAAAAGTCACCCCCTCCCCCTGCTAAGAGGTGAGGTGGTGGGGGTGGTTATTGTGTCCAAACGATTTCCCCCTCAAAACGCAACAACATTTTTTCAAAGTTTTTTTTATTCAGCTCTCTATATTTATATAGTGGTTATTTATGTTAACTGACTGATGACTGACTGACTTAACTCATTCAACCCATTGCCCTCACTACACGATATACCCCTTTAGACGTATTCTCGAACTTTCTAGAAGCGTCGGCTTTCTTCTATGCAGTATTGTTATCGCCTCCAGTGGCGGTTCGTCACAATACAAAAAAATTGTGTGCCTTATCAACATAAGAGCACGGTTAAAGTTAAAATTAATTTCATTTTTAAGGAGGTAAATTTAAGTTTTGTTTTTGTTATTCCATATTTTTTATTTGTCTTCATTTTATTCTGTTTTGAATCTATTCATAACTAGAAGACTGATAATCGGATTTTCAATCCTTTACGGGTGTGAACAGAATTCTAATATTTCAAACCCCTGTTTACACCGAACCTTTTTCAATTGATAGTGGCAAAAAATTTAATATCAAAGTATAGTTTATGTGATGCGATTTTATTTCGATTAAGCCCGAAACTCTGGACTCTTTGACACCCGATGTATGGGCAAACACACCGATAAAGCATTTTAATTCATCAGCATGTGCCATTATTGGCGTTTAAATCAGGATACTGGTATTTCGGATAAATAATTCACATCAAAATAGATTTTTACAGGTTATTTCACTTTCAGAAAAAATCGTTTTGAAACTAGATAATGCAATACGCTGGTTTAAGTAGCAAACGATGTGAAAAAATAATTACCTTTTTAAAAAATAAACTAAAATCACCATCGCCGGAGTTACCCGGGCCTAGTACTAAATTTTACATTCGATTTGGTACCGTTTTTACGATTAAAAAATAATGAATTCATTGTGTACGTGTTATGTATGATCGAGACTATTTTAGGAGCTACTAGACCGATTTGAATGAATAATTTACAGTCTTGTTTAAAATTGTATGGGAAAGGATTTTAATCCAGTCACACTATCTGGGTGTGTCCAGATAAGCCGGTGAAAAAAATATGGTGGAGGCGCCGTGATTAACATCTGCGCTTCCACCACATATTACTGTACTTTTATAAAAAGTAACAAAGATAATGAGAATATTGAATTCGCCTGAAAGGACTCTAAAACAGATAAAATAATAATTATACTTTTAACTTTACAATCACCTTTCCTATCCAAATTTTATTTAAAATTTGAGCAAATTAACAACAATAACTATAGAGAAACAATTACGCCGATTTATATTTGAAAGTATGTAGGTAGTTATGGGAGGGATTTTAAACTTAAAGAGCAAAATTATTTTTAACTCTTTTTTCCACAGTTGAAAAACATTTAAAAATCTACTTGGTGATTTTAGTGTCCTAGAAATCGAACGTTAAGTTACATCTATATACCGTATGTAAAACAAAGTTCCTCCGCCACGTCTATTTGTTTGTCTGAACGCGATAAACTCAAAAACTACCGAACGGATTTTCATACGGTTTTCACTAATAGAAAGAGCGATAAACGAAGAAGGTTTCTGTTTATAATTTGTAAATATTTTGTACAACGGTGTTTTGTCTAAAAAAAAAACTGTTTTTGATTTAAAACAAAGTCTCTCCGCCGCATCTGTCTGTTTGAACGCGATAAACTCAAAAACTACCGAACGGATTTTCATACGGTTTTCACTTATAGAAAGAGCGATAAACGAGGAAGGTTTCTGTATATAGTTTGTAAATATTTTGTACAAAATGACTGAATTATGACGGTGTTTTGTCAAAAAAAAAATTGGTTGTCTGTAAAGTCGGTTTACGGACGATAGTTTTACGTGATAACGTATTCCGTAATACATAACCTAAACCTCCCAAAATTTGGTTTCAATCCGCTTATCCTTGGTGTCGGAATGATAAGAAATGTCAAAAGTGACGTTTGCAACTTACAAAGTATTATGTTCTAATAATAATTAGTTATTCCAATACTTAACTTAGCAGGCTTTGCATTTCACAATATACTAATGTCAAAAAATTGAATTAAACATTAGAAATGCAGCTGTTTTCATGTTAAGACAAGACATACGTTTGCTTCTAATTTCCATGTACGGCAAACAAAGACAACCGACCGCGTCGTGCCATGCATTACACAACATTGCATTTATACAGCTATTTCTCTATATGTATAAAATATTTTTCTATATAAATTTGTATAAAAAAACTGTTGCGGCAAATTCTGTTATACGAAATCTATGTAAAATGTTCTCCTCTTTCGTTTAAGACTGGTTTCAAACCGATCTGATTTAAATTGAGCGAGAAATTATCAAAAAGCACGCACAGGGTCAGGCGGAACGTTACGCGTTAGGAACGTTACGCGTTAGGAACGTTACGTTACACTTTTTCGAACATGCAGCCGGTGTTTTATCAATTTATAATATTGGTGATTCATCAATTTATAAGACGTTATCACGTCAAAAAAACTGTTTTCGTACGCTTACATGGTTAACGCTGGCCAAACCTTTAGAGATACATTAAAACAATGTACTTTGATAGTTCTGCTGTGTAGATGGGAAGGTCAATATAATATTTCCAGAACAGTTTTGCACCCGGCTAGTATTAAATAAATGTTTCTTTTGTGAAGAAAGGTCTCATCCTATGAATTATACATTCGAGTATATAATAACAAATTGCAGACATTATTTAAAATGGCTTTAAAAGTTCATAAAAACTTCCGAAATGAGATAAAAGATAGAAAACTCATAAAATACGAACGGATGATATTATGAATAAGGAAGAAATCTCCATTGGATATAAATATGTAACATTGGGTTTAATGATGCGTATACTGATGTATTCTCAAAGGTTGATAGCGTGTATGAAAGTCAACTGATGCTTTAATATTAGTCAGATTGATGAAAGGAATAGAAATAAAGAATTATTATCTCAAATTATTATTCTTCTTTCTTTGGCAACGGTGGTAATTTTTATGGATAGTCGAAGCATGAAAGTATGTATAATAAATTTCTTCACATCGAGAAATAATTTGGGTCCATTTTCGAAGATTGATTAAAATTCCAATTTGACAAAAAAAAAAACATTCTATAGGTACTCTATTAATTTGGAAATCGTAAACGAACATTATTTTAGATTATGTTCCATACTTCAAGATATTGATTATAGAATTTTTTTTTATTTTAAATATAAAACGCTCAGCAACTAGGGCTATATGCGTAAACATAAGATCAAGTAAAGGTAATTATGATAAATGTAAGTATGATATGAATATCAAGAACACTAAGGTTTACACCAATTATGAGACGTGAGCCCGGACGCCCCTTGACCACAACGGTTGTTGTGGCCAAGGAGCGGCCAAACTCACTCCTCATACTTAGTAGGTATGAGATTAAAGAATATCTTTATGCAAAAACACCTTGCTTAAACATCTGTCATCTACTTAAAAAAACTTGTAGCGATACGGAATGTACGCTACAGTAATTTTGTTAAATATTATTTTTTTCATAATTTAAAAGAACAGATATTTTAGTTTTGGGATTATTTGAAAAAAGTCAAAGAATGGCATTACATATTTTTTAATTATTAGGTAATTTGGTGACAAGAGAGATATGAAAGTGTTCTGTACCGGGTGAGGGCAGTCAGTCACAGCCAGTGTTTGAAACTCATCATTTCATTTTGCTTGGAATTTTTTATTTAAGTGATTCTTTAAATTTTTTACTCAAATTTCTTTACATTTTGTGTTATTATAGTGTTACTGGTTTGTATTTTTACACACACACACACATACGCATACAGTTACTCGTCTTGTCGACAGTAACTTATCCTGAATATTTTACCAATACCCGCAACGACAGTTTCTCTACGGAATTGATCCTAGGGGCTGTCGTCTCCCGTTTTTTCCGTTTAAACTTCGGATTCTTTCGAGTTTAGACTCCCCATTTCCCGACACACACACACACACACACACACAAAAACCTTTATTCTTTATTTTATGTTTTTCGATATCTGATACAGTAATTTTGTCTTTTGATTTTTGTACTATTTTGTAAAATAAAAAATAAATAAAATAAAATAACATATACATCTATAAAAAATAAAACTGTGAAATTTATGCAAAACTAATAAACGCTCAACGAGCACTATTCCAAATTGTTGTTATTTTTTATTATTAATTATTATAAATAAAGTGAAAATTCTTTGTGCTGCCCGTTTCCCCCTAGACAAACGACGAGCTACATATACATATATAGATTTTTTTTGGAACGGGATCGTTACAAACTCTTACACTTACAGCCTAAGCCGGTGGGTCTAGAAGCATGAAATTTTACATAGGAGTCTTAGGTGAGCATTAAGAAAACACTTTTGAAATTTCGTCCTCTAAGGTGATTTAATGTTTAAGCTATAAATTAAAACAAATATCAAATTGTCGGCTAATTTCAAATGATACTATAAATTTTCAGAAATCCGATACATAGTCAACAAAAATAATACTGTAATACGATGGAGCCGAAGGTTCCACTACTGTTGTTTCATCTCAATCGCATACGAAGTCACGGTTAGCGACTAGTTTGAAATATTTTTATAAATTATTGTATTAAAATATAGCATTGTACCTAATTGAATGAAAAAAAGACATCACCGGAAAAAGACGCAATTAGTAGAACTTTAAAAGGACGATGAAAAAACTGCTTCTCATTGATATTGTATATCTAAAAAGTATGTTTGACTGTGTGTCTGAAAACTGTGTGAGTGAACATTAGAGTCAGTAAATAGATGCACGAGCCACGGGATTAATAAGGGCGTGTATTGTGTACAGGACTGCACTAAGGGACATTTTTAGTGTTCCGTGCAAAACGGAACACTTATGGAATCAGTTCGGTGTCCGTCCGTCTGTCACAGGCGATTTTCTGTGGAACTGTTTGGCGTAAGAATTTGGAATTTGGCTCAGAGATAAAGTGTGAAGTACGTGTCTTATAATATCTCAGATATATTTTAATTTTTTCATTTAATTGTTTTGACGACTGTATCCATACTTGGCTCTACAAATAAAAAACTATTTTATTTTTTTCTATTCTATAACTCTGACAATATTTAAATGAAAACATTAATATATAAAAAAATAAATTATAATTATAATGAGGGAAAAATTAAAAAAAAAACGCTAATGTTTTTGTACTAATTATTTCTATTACGTTACAAAAATAACACAATTTTCAAGTCTGTTATACCTGTCACTAGAGATAGGTATATTATTGCTTTTCGTGGAGACCAATTTGGCAACGTAAGTCGACGAAAAAACGGTGGCAACCTACACATTTGGGCGAAGTCGGATCGAACCGTCAGTCTAGAACAGGGGTCGGCAACATTTTGAGACGTACGAGTCAAAAGTTATAATTTACAAAATTTCCCAGTTTTTAAAAAGGCACTAAAATTTTTCGTTTCAGTATAACTGTATTTGCTTATATAGTATCCGAGGACGACTGACTGACAACACGTCGTGACTGGGACGGTGCGGGTGAGACGCGAGTGGAAATGGTTGAGAGATAGACATGGTACTCAATCATGGATCGATTGGTTAATTTTTGAGGGTTTATATAATAAAATAATTATTTTTTGCGTATGGAACTGAAGAGCCGCAAGTTTACATCGAAAGAGCCGCATGTTGCCGACCCCTGGTTTAGAATAAAGCAATAACGAGTGAAAATTCATTCAGTTTCTCATTACCTGCGAATCTCTTTTAACAACCGTTAATATATTTTGGCACATTAAATATTCCTCGAATTGTACTGAGACCGTTTGAACGATCGTTTATGACCTAATTGATAACCGAATGTTCATATTTACTCTCTTTGCTCCTACACCCCGTGTACGCCTTTGTACTTTGATATTATATGTGTATATTCAGTCGTTATTAAATCTAATATGGAACAGGCTATTGCAATCTGTGCTGAGTGTAGAATAATATAATATGCTATTTAATCTTAAAGGCACATTGCAGAAGTACAAATAGAATATTATAGAAACCTTAACATGTTAAGCGCCCCGAACACGATGCTTGATATCGTGCTCGTTATCATTTTTTGCTAACTTTAAAAATTTTTAATAAACAAAATAAATAACTTTCCAATATTTATAATATGACGTAATTTTGTTAAGTATATATTATGTAAAAAGAGTTCCATGAAGCAAAAATGCATAAGCCAATTATTTAAATAATTTTTGTTGTTTTCAATAGGGACTGTTTTTCGAAAAAACATAGTTAACAATAGCCTCACTTTTTTAAAAATAAATTACTTTTTTTTCAACGAAACTTTATTCTTTCAAGTGTTAAGATGACACCATAACTTATTCAAATTTTTAAATTGTTATTTAGTACTATAAAAAAAATATTTTATGTGCTGTATTCTTTCAACAGGCGCACTGTTCAGGCTGTAACGGCCGTGCGGAGCCCTATTTTTAACGTTGAATTAAAACTATAAATATTAGAGATATATAGAGTCTTTTTTATTGGAAATTTGGTCATTGCTTTCAATTTCCGCTATCGATTATAGTTTTTAAGTAATTGCCAAAAATCTAAGCGGATTTTTTTCATTTTTTTAATAACAAATGCAATTTTTGTCGGCGAAAAAAAATCATAAAAACGTCTTTTTCGTGATATTTTTCCAAATCGAATAAGCTATTGCTCATATTTTTTGAAGACTTCCATTTTTCATAAGAAACTCACTTCTCGACTAGACTAGAAGATCGGCTGCTGGTTTGGATTAAAGGTCGCTGCAAACGAGTCTGATTTTGCCGCTGAAATCACTGCTGGGACTTGTCCTGGCTGCGAAGATGGAAATGACGTCACTGCGGGCTCGCGTGCGTGATCACAAGATGGATGTCAAAATTGGAATCGGGGCTATTTTTCGTGATTGTTTGTCTGCTTATTTTGAGCAAGAATCAACCACGAAACAGTCACGTGGGCGACATGAACAAACGTCCACAAACAAACATGGCGTCATAGTGTGCGTTCTGTTTAAAAACAATAAACGTCAACTTTTGTTAAAATTCATTACGTGTGCAGTCAGCTTCAATACACGCATCGTGTGAAGCGAAGACATGAAAGCCATCGCGAAATCCAGCGGCACAGCACGTTTGAAACGTAGTAGTCAAATCTAGCAAGGAATCTAGCGGCTCCATCTGAGCCCGGCCCTGACTGTACAATATTCACTGTACATTGTAGTGATGTGTCGCTCCTGAGCGAGTCGATCATAATGAACGACTCCTTTCTCGGAGCGGAGCGAGTCGCTCTTTTTTTTGTGAATGACTCCGAGTGCCATTACTCTGTGCTGAGCTGTTCTGTACTGTTGCAGTCGCACATTTACAGAGCGCACACAGCACAGGCCACACAGGCACTAGTGAATTTTGCACGTACGGAGTTATCTTTGTTGAGTCATTTAAGGTTGAATGACACACTGTATGTGTTATAGTACTAAGCTTACAGTGACTTAAACCATTCACATTGACGTCGTTGACAAAGGTATAATATTGTAACAATAAACATTATTATTGTTAAGCTTTTATTATACTTCATAATTTATCGGAAATGCGAATAATATAAGATCAGAATAATTTTAAAATGAGCTCAGAGCTGAGTGTGTGTATTGTGCTGTGCAATGCTACGTGACTCCTGAGCAGTGAGCATGTATGATGACAGTTAGACCTTTGCAGTCTACACTCTTGTGTAGTGCGTACTGTTTAGTGTCGTTCCTTTGAACGACTCTCTCTGAGCGACTCTTTTTAGTGAGCGGAGCGCACGGAGCCAGCTCCCAACAAAAACTCATGTGGACACATCACTAGTACATTGCTAATGTTATTGTACTATTCGCTCCCTCGAGTCGACATCGGCACAATGAGAGGATTTTTCTACTCTCCCGAGTACTAATCATGTTTATTTTGTGTTATTGTGCAGACTCATTTACTTATGTATGTATTTACTTTGTTTCGAAATAATGAAAAGAGTATTTTCATAATATTATGTCAGTTTCATTCGTCAATCAACTAATTATAGATTAAATCAAGGAGTGAAGCTGGTCGGTTTATGGAACGTAATCTTTAATTAAATAGATCGACAACGTTTTATAATAAATATCAAATATCAATTGAGCTACTTAAAAATAGAGTCAATGAAGCGCTGAGCTTATCGTCGTTGGTTCTGTAATAGCTCTTACGTGCATAATTGGCAGATTTTACGATTTTTAAATGAAAAGATTCAGGAAACAGAGCTCTATACACTAGTAATACCTTCAAATTAATTTTTGCAGTAACCGACAAGGGGAAGTAACTCTTATGTGAAAAGTTGTATCAAATAATTCCTCCCATGTGCCAATAAATCCGAAATTAACGTTAAATATTTTTTAAGAAAATACCTCGTCTTAATTAAACATGTATAGTGAAGATAAGTATAAACTAGTAATATATACCTCTGAAATTGCTAGTTCTTACCATCCATTGCTGAAATAACCACTTTTTGGCCTTTCCTGCAAATTTTACTTTTTGCACATAAGAGGTGTTACAGAACCAACGACGTTATGCGAAAGTAACTAGATTTACCAAGTAGCGCAATTCATTGTGCTAGAGAAAGATAACAATGCAATTTATTTAAAGAAAACTAAGAAATAATTTAATTTGAAAAAGTACTTGCAAGAAGTATTTGGTAATTGGTATATTATAAATACTTCAGGTCAGTAATTTGCTTAAGCCTGTACTTGAATTAGTTTCTCTCCTTAAAAGAAGTAATAAAGAAATTATGTAAAACAAAGCCTTTTTTTATTGTGGAAGGTTCTTTAAATGTTAACGTTTCAATACATTTCTCGAAATTAAGTACGTTTCTAAAAGTAGAACCTACATTTTTTACGATAATTTAGAAAGGATTTAGAAAGTATTGCTTTTAACTCATTAAAAAAATTTAAAAGTACTTCCACGTTTTATATATGTGTGTTTATGGATTTCAACAATGTATTTCAGAAAACAGAACAGAAAAACTCGTTTTTTTAATTTATGTTATTTGGCCGGCACGAAAGAACGGAAAATAATAATACATATTATGTTTAATTTTAATCGTCGTCTGATAATATTAACATGTTCAGCGAAACGTAAGTTGAAAAAAAGTTTGGTGCTTTGTGGTGATTTTTAGTATTAGCAAAACGAAGAAGAACAAGTTCAAAGAAAATTATATTTAATTAAAATATAATTTTTGCATACTTCTCTATAAAATAATGGCTTGTCATGTTTGTACAGCGGTAGTAAAATGACCCATGACGCCGTTATGAAGAGTATACCATTATTAGGTAGGTATATAAAAAACATCATTATAGCATATATCTCTTCTGCGCATGCGCCGAGTTTTCACAAAAACAATAGGGCTCTTCATATTTGCATACCAAACATCCTCCCAAAATTCGGTTTCAATCCGTTCATCCGTTTGACCTGTATCGTGCTCACAAACAGACGCACATAGTTTTTCCAAAAATATGTTTTTTTGGATTCGAGAGACCTTAAAACGAAAAGATATTGTAAAATATTGAAAAGTAATTTTTGACCTAAACTAGTACCATTCCCCACTTGGTTGGAATGGTAAAATGTGGTATGTATCTTTTATGGCTAGCGTGACTGTTAAATTCGCTGACTCTCTAGTTTCTCCATAATGACGCAACTCGTATATAAAATAACTAGCGTGACCTGTGTGAATTATTCGCATTAAATAAGTATAATAATTATCACTTTACAAAATTATTTTTTAAATATAAATGCAGGTATTCAATTCGTTTCAAATTTTGCACACTGCTTATAACGTTCTCCTTTTTGTTGTATTACAATATGAAGCTCAGATGACAGACCGAAGAAATATTTTACTAAAATTGTCATATAGAAGCGCAAGTAGCAAAAGCATGGCATCATGCAGCATTGCTGTGACGTTGTTTAGCGTTGCCCGTCAGATGGCAGTATGCAGTATTTACAATATGAAGGTCAGATGACAGATCGAAGCGTTGACGTTGTTTCAAAATTATAGCCGTCAGATGGTAGACGTTGTTCAGCGTTGCTGTTAATTAATTAATTTACAAAACCAAAAGCAATAATAAATTTTTTAGTTGTCGATGTCAGTAGAGCAAGCAATTATCTGTAAAATGATATACCTATAATTTATGTGGAGAAATTGTGTGGTTTTTTCTAAAAAGGGAGGCAAACATCTTTAACCTTAACGTATTAATATATATGATGCATTATATTCTAGATACATTAACAACTGGTTATTAATTTTTTCGACGTATTTAATCAACATATACATTTCAATGCAACCCAATACGTGTATAAGCTGAGGCGCACGGGACCACTTTTTGTTGACATGAAAAATATCAATAAATGTATATCTGCCACGATTTCTTTTGTCTCGCAATATCCTTCGGAAAGAAGAATACTGTGTAGGAGTGTAAGAACGAAAGTCGCTGAATTATCCTCCATCAATGTATGAGCTGCGGACAAAACTCCCTATTGAGTTTCATTTTAGCGGAAAGTGTTTTATAACCCTCATATAAGAAAAATATATCAGTCGGTTTGTCTATAAATGTACTACCATGTCGATCTTGGGTTTCAGATAAAAAGCTATTTAACGTCTTCCATATTAATAAAATTAATAGTAAAAAAAACTTTCGGAAGTTAGTCGCAAATAGCGTCGCAAAGGCACATTTTAGAGCCGTTGTGACTCCCACCACTTCCCAGGTACCTTCACGGAACGTGCGCTCGTCGGTGATTGGTCATAATCGCTCGTTGCCTTTGTCACTTGTCGCTTTCCTGCTTTAAAGTACAGTCGAGTACACTATTGTCAAGTTGTTATTGTTATTTTAGTTTTAAAATAAATAAAATTGCAGTCGACCAATTTTTCTCAGACCATATATTGACAAAAAATAATAAAAATACAAATCAACATAACAAGATGACGGTTCGATCCGGATTTGGATTATTTTAATTTTGTTGACTTGCGAGTTTGTAGTTTTTCAATAGACTGTATAAGCGCAAGCCCGCATTCGCATCTAACATCCGAGCCTTTTAGATTAGTGGCGCGAATTATACCATTCTAATCCACTAGTCGGAATGGTACTAGTTTAGGTCAAAATTCACTTTTTAAAAATTATACAATATCTTTTAATTTTGCGGTCCCCCGAATCCAAAAAATATATTTTTGGAAAAACTCTTTGCGTCTGTTTGTCTGTAAGCACGGTACAGGCCAAACGGATGAACGGATTGAAACCACATTTTGAGAGGATAGTTGGTATACAAATATGAAGAGCCCTATTGTTTTTGAAGAATATCGAGGCATGCGCAGGAGAGATATAGGCCTTGAAGATGTTTTTTATATAATAATGGTATACCTTTCTTAACGACTTATTATTCTATTTATTTTTTAAGAAAATTTTGTTAATATTTTTTTTTAACTTTATAGCTTCGGAAATATTTTGAAAATAAAAAAAAATCAGCTGTTCTTTTGTTTTGTAGATTTGCCAGAAATAAACTAGTTAAGCATGCTTTGATTAATAATTTACATGGCCGTGGAACATACCATGTAGGTAACCATGGCAACGAATAGCAAATATCATATTGAATACTAGCCATTACCCGCGTCACGTCACGCGACATCAGGCATTTTCTTTTCTTTAGTAGTATACTAAGTATGTCAAATGTCAACATTTTGAAGTTGGAATGGTCCCGTCGCCCAATTGGTTAGAATTTTTTTATTGTATTTGAAATTAAGAGTTTATCTGTATAGTAAAGCTTAGATGTGTTGGGTACAGTCTCTTACAAAAATGCTCGGAAAATCTTTAACTGTTAGTACGCTATACTTTTGTCAACGACTGAACTACCTTAATTGTACTTTCTGACGTCACACTGTATTCAATAATAATTATGTGCAGATACTTTCTGATAGCTTAATTTATAGATAGACTTTTGAGACCGAACTGATATTATTACGATGTCGTAAAGAAATGATGAAGAGTCAAGTTTTATTTCTTTTTCTGTAATATAAACAATAAACATTTAGTGTAGAGATTATATACCAAAGTACTTTATTGTTCTTTCTTTTTACCGGCTGTATTTATTTTATTTTCACTTTGTATAAATACGACTTTTCAAAAGTGCCTTCGGTTGTTTAGATGCTATACATATACGTTTAAACTCCGTGTTTATGATGCGAATACGTTAGAAAAGGGTATCTAATACCTATATTAGAAACAAACCATTTTAAGAAAAGGGTTTCCTTCAAGATATTTATCTTTGTGCAGCAAAACCTTTGTCTGTTGGCAATATGCAGTACTACGAAAATGTGACCGAGTAATGTCGATATTCACCGAACACTATTAAAGATAGAAGTTACTAATCTTGGAACAAATTTATTCGTTAGAATAAAATTTACTTTCAATTCACCAAGTAAATCATCAGGTAGTAAAGTTAGTTAAAGAATAAATATACACTGTTTTATACTCCTTGCTGTTTTTGTTGAATATTTTGACGTTCACCCAAAAATCCGACCGATGGCATTAGTGTAAATATCAAAAAGTTTCATAAAACTTCCATTAACTTTAAAGTTTTAACCTATACACTTCACAAAAGGTTAATAAACATTGCATAAATAAATTCACAAAAAAAAAAACTGTACATATAATACTCCACGTTTAGGTTTAGGTATTATGATCTATGTGATGGCCATTATTATTTTATCAGGCGAATAAATATTTATACTCTGGAAGTAACACAGAATAAATTTATATCTGCAGTAAACATAATTATGGTTAGTGAACTGAATTATCACTATTTATTCGGAGGAATAGTTACCTGAAGAACAAATGAACCGAATAAATAACTATTTACGTTCGGTGAATATGGCCATAAGACAAATGTCCAATTTATAGAGGGTCGTGAACGCAAAGGTACTTCGCCAGGTTTCTAACAAAATCGACCTACCACGGCAAGCGACCAAATTATAGAAGTAACTTAGCAGGTTTTACTGTAATTGAATAGAAGAGTGTGGAAATATTGAGTCTAAAAATCCCTCTCTTTTAAGATATCTTATTTTAAAAGTGAAAGTTTTCTTTTCAGATAACATTTGGTAAACATTTTATCAATCCTGTAAAAGGTTCTATTTTCTTTTTTAGAAGTAAAGATAATTAGTACTCGAATTACGAGTCATAAAACCTAGGTATAATTTAAGCGTAGAATAGACCCAAAATATTACAAGAGGTAAAAGGACAATCATTATAATACAGTGGTTAACAGTCAGTTCTCTCTGATCCGTGACACAATCAAGACATACTTCCAATACTCTATTTTGAATAAAAGACAATCTTCTAATAATTAAACTCTTCAATTATTTAATAAATACACCGTCACCGAATCCATAATCCCAACAAAGAGTGTGATGTTTACTCGCAAAAGTGCCGCGGCTTTTGTTTATCGTCACTGCAATGCAAAAGCCAACTTTCTGTTTTTGACGTGATAACGTCTTATAAATTGATGAATCACCAATCTTATAAATTGATAAAACACCGGCTGCATGCACGAAAAAGTGTAACGTTCCTAAATCCTAACGTTCGTAACGCGTAACGCGTAACGTTCCGCCTGACCCTGTGCGTGCTTTTTGCTAATTTCTCGCTCAATTTAAATCAGATCGGTTTGAAACTAGTCTTAAACGAAAGAGGAGAACATTTTACATAGATTTCGTATAACAGAATTTGCCTAAACAGTTTTTTATACAAGTTTATATAGAAAAATAGCTGTATAAATGCAATGTTGTCTAATGCATGGCGCGACGCGGTCGGTCGTCTTTGTTTGCCGTACATGGAAATTAGAAGATAACGTATGTCTTGTCTTAACATGAAAACGGCTGCATTTCTAATGTTTAATTCAATTTTTTGACATTAGTATTTTGTGAAATGCAACGCCTTCTAAGTTAAGTATTGGAATAACTAATTATTATTAGAACATAATACTTTGACAGTTGCAAACGTCACTTTTGACATTTCTTATCATTCCGAAACCAAGGATAAGCGGATTGAAACCAAATTTTGGGAGGTTTAGGTTATGTATTACGGAATACGTTATCACGTAAAACTATCGTCCGTAAACCGACTTTACAGACAACCAATTTTTTAATTATTATTCTATCCGTATTTCTTTACTGAAGCAACGCACTACGTCTGAATAAAACAAATGACTCACCTCCGCAGGGAAAACGTCGACGCCAACCGGCTTTTTAATAATGACGACAAAAGGAGTGTTGGCACGTTTGACAATTTCCTGAAAGGAGAGCACAATTCCTCTGGGTCTGTGAAATTCAAAATAGGAGGCAGCGGCGCGCGAACACGATCTCAGTTCGCTGGATGTCGAGAAGAGTCGTGTGAAGCCGGCGCCCAGTTGTACCAGCTCTAAATTCTTGTCCATTACAAAGTGCCAAGGGAACGCTTTGCAGAAGGTGGCCACTCCTAATTGAAGGTCGCTGGCGCATTGCGATGGCACACGGGCATTTGCCACCACTACGTCAGTGTCGTCCAAATCTTCCGAGAAAGAGAAAGATTGTCGGCTAGGTTGAATTCTGTACCTGCAATTTAACAAACAGATCACTTTAATTTATACTCACTTGCATCGACGTCGGTTGACTATTTTATTGGAATTTAAAGGAAAGGACTAGTATTGTGTCCACATGACTCTTTATTAAGAGCTGGCTCCGTGCGATCCGCTCACTAAAAAGAGTCGCTCAGAGCGAGTCGTTCAAAGGAGCGACACTAGACAGTACGCACTACACAAGAGTGCAGACTGCAGAGGTGTGAACTGTCATCATGCATACTCAGGAGTCATGTAGCATTGCACAATATGATTCTGATCTTATATTATTCGCATTTTAGTATAATAAAAGCTTAACAATAATAATGTTTATTGTTACAATATTATATCTTTGGCAACGACGTTAATGTGAATGGTTTAAGTCACTGTAAGCTTAGTACTATTGCACTTACAGTGTGTTATTCAACATTAAATGACTCAGCAAAGATAATTCCGTACGTGCAAAATTCACTAATGCCTCTGTGGCCTGTGCTGTGTGCGCTCTGTAAATGTGCGAATACAACAGTACGGAATAGCTCAGCACAGAGCAATGGCGCTCGGAGTGAGTCATTCACAAAAAAAGAGTGACTCGCTCCGCTCCGTGAAAGGAGTCATTATGAACGACTCGCTAGTCGCTCAGGAGCAACCCATCACTGGAAATGACGTCAATATTATTTAAATAATGCCTTTATAACTATATATTACAGACCGGTAATTGCTCGTATTCCTCTCGGGAGAAGGCACTATGACTAATTTCCCATGATTTAACCTCTATCACTTGGGGGTCGAAAATGCGCCATTTTCGACATAATCTACTTCGGTTTTATTTTTAAAAGAACCAATCAAATCTCACTTATTTCATTTAGAAAACTCCCCACTCGGAGTGAACTGAATATGGAATATGCAAGATTTTACAAGTGACAGTCGCTGAGCTTCTTAAAATATTATCTGCCTACATTGATAGGTAAAGTCAAGCCAACATTTTAGTTCTTCATTATCGAAAGCAAATAAATTTTGGTGGACCCCTGCTCACAAATTGTGAACCCCCATTTTTTTGTCACACCAACGTAGACCCCCACCGGGTCTCCCGTGAACCCCTGTGGGTCCACCAGAACCACTTTGGGAACTAAGGCTCTAGAAGTCTAGACAGTCAATACTATTTCTATAAGGTGTATTAGTTAATAGTTTAGCCTATAGTTTAATAATGAAAGGATGAATTAATTCGAAAAAGGCTATAGAAATTATTTCTAATGATATATGTTGCCGACGTTTCGGAAATATATTTTCCGAAACGTCGGCAACATATAACATTAGAAATCATTTCTATAGCCTTCTCCGAATTAATTCATCCTTTCATAATACTATTGCAGTTATTTGAAGCAAATAATTTATTCTCGGATCATGTAATAATAATATAGGCGAAAGGGACAGAGCTAAAGTCCCGAGATCAACTGTTTAACATTGGTTACAAAAAATTACTTACGTAAAATGTCTGGGATCATTGGTAGTCGGTAGAATCTCTATCACAGCTTCGGTATGATACAATATCCATGCTATTGATTTTAAACTGCCGACGAGCAAGTAAGCCAACGGTCGTCTTTCAGTGGTGAAATGTAATTTTAGGCCACCTCTGGACGTCGTGGTGCAAACGAACGCTGCTTCATATTCACTGTCGTCGTCGGCGTCCTGCTGGTGTTGCAGGACGTCATGGACACTGTCGAGTGTCGTTAAGAAGTCCTGCAGGTTGCCTCCAAGACTTTTAAATGCCCGCTCTATTCGCTCTGAACACGCTGTCGTAATTAGTTCTTGGCCTAATCTGTCGAAGAATTCTGGTACTTCAACACCTGAAAAAAAAAATAAAAATGTTATTCCACTCAAAGCTGAATTACAAGGACAGGATTCGTGTCTTTTCAACTCATATATTTTCAACACCATCTATTTTTTTACCTGTTTTTACTCATATACAGTGTAAACTCTATATAGCGACACTCAAGGGACTGTGCACTTTGTGGCGTTATTGAGAGTTGTCGTTAACGGAGAGAAGAAATAATCTGTTAATATTTTTTACCATAATATATAATTTACTCATAATATATAAAATTTACAACTGACCAACAAACATTCATACTATCACAATTTACAACTGATCTAAAATAATATAAGAAAGATAATTCCAACAAACAAAAGAACGAATTTCTTAGAATCTTTGGTACGCATGATGCCGACAACAAAGCAACAAATGTCAAAAAATCAATATTTTTTTAAGGTTTATTTAATCACACAAAAATACTCACAAAGGAAGGTGTCAAGCAAAATATTAATTCCCAAACCAATTTTACAATTTTTTTTTCAAGAAGTATTTCTAAATTTTATTTTCTAGTCAGGTATTCGTATTATTTTTAGTTTTATTTTTTTATTAGGTATTATGATTCTGAGGGGGTAATTACCCGTTTACCCCCCACTCTCTATCTACGCCCTTGGTCTGATTCAGTTGAAATTTTGCACGCGTATGTAGTTCCGGATGAACTAAAAACTAGAAAATAAAAATAGGTAAAAAACTTTTAAGTTAAATGGTTTTATTGTAGATAGGGAGCTTTGATTAAACTAAAATAAAATCGTGGGGCGCATTTATAGTTACATTATGGTCGAAGAAGAGAGTCGAAAGCTAAAAATGATTTCCAATCTCAAACAAATGAGAGTTTTCTACTAAATGCGCTCTACGATTTTATTTTAGTTTAACCAAAGCCCCCTGTGGTAACTAATAAGTATTTTCTAGTTTTTAATACATCATCGATTGTACAATAAAACAGCTTAACCTATTTTTATTTAATTATGAAGATGCGCAACTACTGGGATATCTATTGTTTCATGTAGGTAACGGTATACATAGTTTAGAGTAGTTTAGTTACAGTTAGTAATTATTATATATTGTTTATAGTAGCTACTGTTTGCTACAATTGTTAAGAAACACCCATTGTTACAATGCTATCAACATAGAAAAATTAGTTTATTTTTTTCAAACAATGTCACCGTCGGGATACGAACCCCGAATCTTTCCACTCTCGCGGCGGACTGTGTTACATTACACTACAGTGACACAAACTATCAAGCTATCATTCTAATATTTATAGCATTGGTAACTGATTTTTTCACATCATGCGAGAGCCAATTATATTAGTTAACGCTAGATGTGAACCATCACAGTAGTGAGAGCTATGAGTGAATCAAAGGTGAAATTGTTTCCTTACATTAAATAATCCCAAGTCATAGACGTCTTTTCTATATCGTCAGGAAATAATAGTGGAAACTTCTTGTTTCTTATGGATGAAACAATCCTTTTAATATTTAGAGTAGTTTAGTTACAGTGCTATAAATATTAGAATGATAGTTTGATAGTTTGTGTCACTGTAGTGTAATGTAACACAGTCCGCCGCGAGAGTGGAAAGATTCGGGGTTCGTATCCCGACGGTGACATTGTTTGAAAAAAATAAACTAATTTTTCTATGTTGATAGCATTGTAACAATGGGTGTTTCTTAACAATTGTAGCAAACAGTAGCTACTATAAACGGTATACATAGTTATGGCAATTTTGTTTTCCTAAAAAAATATTTATAAACGCTCATATCTCTGAAACTAACTGTGTATAACATACGTTTTGTAAACTTTTGTTACCCATTAACAAATTGTAAAGTTTCGTTAGTAAAGTATCCGTTCAAAAAACAAGCAATTCTCATTAACCGTTCTTCTGCTATTCTGTTGCAGTTGATAATGGAGATTCCATTTCAAGAATAGTGGTTTATTATTCTTTCAAGCATCAATCTTATTCAATTATTAATTTGGCGAATGGCGAATACGATAGATTTAGTTGGTCAACCCTAATGTGCATTGAAGGGAGCAAGACACGGTTGAAGAGACATCGCAAGTTTTCGGTTCATACCCTGACGAATAACAGACGAACCGCGTACAAATGTAGATACGTCTGCGCTGAAGTAGTGCTTCACAGCACATAATATGAAACTTTAACATTTGATCAGTACTAATTAAATTAGGTAAATAATTAAGTTGTATTTTACAATGAATACAAGAGTACGCATGTAACAGCTAAGTTTATCAACCCAATTAAGACAATTTCTAATTAAAACCAAATAAGTTATACACACAAAGTATATTTCTGATATTAGATTTGAATTTTGATGTCAACAATGTTATTTAAATGCAAATCTTGAGATATCTTTTGATTGCAAATATTTATACAAAATTATATTTCAATCATAATATAATAATAATAATAATATTATTGTTAGTAGAAGTTTTGTTCCAAAAATATGTATTGACGAAGATTTATTTGGTTGAGGAACAATTGAAAAATAAGCTTTACCAGAGTATCGCTTGTGGCCAACGTTTCGAAAAATATATTTTCCTAATCAGGGCCTATGAACATGTATAATATTCTTATACTTAAGACAGTACAATATTTATTTGCACATTGGACAGAACACATTTATTAAAAAAACTGTTTTATGATATTTTTAAATTTAAAAAACTGTCGAAATTCATAATAAATGATCATGTATATTACAATAATTTACACAATTTACCATCTTAACTTGATCTATAATGTATATACTGTAATTTAGAAATTGAAATAATATTAAATGTAACGAATATTATACTTGTTCATAGGCCCTGATGATGAAAATATATTTTTCGAAACGTTGGCCACAAGCGATACTCTGCTAAAGCTTAGTTTTCAATTGTTCCTCAACCAAATAAATCTCCTTCAATAATAATAATGCGTTCAACGTCCATTTCTCAAATTTATGTCATAATAGACGCCATTCGCACCATTACTATTTTCTATTTACCACACTTCCCATTATTTTCTACATTTTGTGACAACTCTAAATTCTGTTTGTTTTGAAAGCGTGCTGGATAAACAGGATTTGGCCACAAATTGATTTTTTCTTTATTTTTATATTATTTATTTTATTAAATTATGTAGATAAATAATTAAAGTACGTTTAATTTTGATAATAATTATATTTTGAAAATTAAACAATGCTGTTTTAATAAAGTATTGTATATAGTATGTACAAAATCAAATTATAAAATTTTAACTCGATGTTCACACTCTGTCTTCGCTTTTGAATTTAAATGGATTTAGATTTTAAAAAAAATAGTTTAATCGCGTCTTTTATTAATTTCTAAATATGAAAATTATTATTTATTTTCGTAAAAGTTTCTTGCATTGATGGCTTGGATCTTAACAATTTTACTTTTGAAAATTAATTTTTATTTATTTAATTTTAAACGTGATCGTTGAATGCGAAGGCAGAACTGTGAATTTTTATTTTTTGAAAAAGCAAAGATTAATTATAATTTTTGTAGCAATGCCAGTTTATTATGCAATGCCTATATATTATGTAAAATATCAAATTAAAGAAACAGAAAAAAAATGTATAGTACTCCTAATATAAGCTGGCATTGTTACATTTTCCCCTGGCGCGAGAGAAAAAAAAATGTATACAATATAGGTATATATTTTTTTTTTTTAAGTAAACAAAATATCTGTAAATAAAGGTAATTAACGAGAATGATATATGCGAAGTTGGTCAATATGGACCTTACTAGTTTTTCTGGAGCCATCTTCTTTGACTACACACGTTACTGGAGATGTAAACCTGACGATACGTTTGGGTTGAGACCATTTTGGTAGAAACTTGGATGTGTTTGCAGGATCCTTGTTAGGCATCAAAATCTTCTGCATGACAAGTTGACCTTCAACGAATTTATGACGAATAGGTCGTTTTTGATCGTAGTATTTTTTTCTATGTATGTAGGCTTTTTGCAGTGCCGTTTGGATCTCGTTTTGAGTGGGAATGTGTTCTGGCGATATGATATTTTTCAGGTTCCACTGTAAATCAATTGGGTTCAAAATTTCTCTTTTCAGGAAAACAGCTGCCGGTGAAGTGTTGATAGCTTCGTGATGTGACGAATTATATGCATAACAAACTGCATCGATGTAGGTATCCCAGTTTTTATGTTGTTTTGAATATTGCCTCAGTAAAGTTGCCAGACCTGCGTTGATATTTTTTATAGCACGTTCGGCTGGATTGCTGGATGGCTGGTATGGTGAAGTCTTGACATGCTTTATACCCCATTTCATTGTTGATTGACGCATGACATTGCCTACGAAACAACGAGCATTGTCAGAAATTAGGTAAGTTGGTGGACCAAAACGCGACCAAATTTTTTCTAGAGCCTTTTTAGTGAGTTCAGCAGTAGCTCTTGATAACGATACAATCTCCATCCATTTTGAAAATCCATCTAATATGACTAGGCAATAGCGTTTCTTGTTTTTCGATAATGATAAAGGACCGATGTGGTCAATATAAACATGCGACCATATATGATCTGGAATGGTTGAACTCATTGGCGCACCAGCTTGATAGTTAATCGACTTGTGTTGCTGACATATCTTGCAAGAACGCACGTATTCTTTTACGTCTATGAAAATATTGGGCCACCAAAATCTTTTTGATATATTACGATAGGTTTTCGTAATTCCACCGTGTGCACTGATGTCGACATCGTGAAAGTAGTACATAATCATATCTCTTATATTTTCAGGAATATAAACTCTTGGTAAATTATTTTTGCCTACGCGTCTTCGCAGTACTCCATCCTTTATGTCGAAGAATTCAACGTCTTGGCCAGCTTTTATATTCTGGACGACGCCTCGAGAGAACGGATCTTGCTTTTGGTGACGGCGTATGTTCGTAAATGAGGCTGGTATTTCAATGAGAGTATTCACTGTTTCCTGTGTCTGATCAGGTTGATGTACGTCTATGTTGTAAAGTCTTGATAGCGCATCTGCTATGTTATTATTGATTCCATTTATGTGCTGTATTTCAAAGTCAAATTCTGAAAGTTTTAGTATCCAACGGCCAATTTTTCCTAATTGTTTTGGATGATTATATAGAAAGGTAAGTGCTGCATTGTCTGTTTGAAGAATGAATCTTTGACCAAGAAGATAATCTCGAAATTTGTCAAGTGCCCAAATTATAGCCATTGCTTCTTTTTCATAAGTGCTGGAATAACGTAATTCAGTGTCAGTCAATTTTTTGCTAGCGTAGGAAACAGGATGAATGCCATCATCGTGTTCTTGCAAAAGAACGGCTGCTATTGCGGTGTCACTTGCATCGGTTCTGACAATAAATTGTTTCTTAAAACTTGGAAATTTCAGTATAGGAGGCGATATAAGTGCTTTCTTGGCTTCTTCAAATGCATTGATTTCTTTCTGTGACATTTTAAATTTGACGCCTTTTTTCTTAAGGTTTTGAAGTGGAGTTAACATCTGTGCTAATTTTGGAACAAATTTTCTGAAAAATGATACCATTCCTATAAACGAACGAAGTTCTTTTAATTTCTTCGGAATTGGTATATTGCGAACAGCGGCGGTTTTTTCTGGATCAGCTTGCAGTCCATTCTTTGAAATGATATGGCCCAAAAATTTTACACTAGCCATAGCAAATTTGGATTTATTAGGATTCGCAGTAAAACCAGCAAAGCGTAGTCTCTTCAGAACTTCGTCAACATGATTAAGATGCTCTTCGTATGATTTTGAATGGATGAGTAAATCATCGAAGTACGGAAGAAGATATTTGTAGCGTAGGTCTCCAAAAACATCAGTTATAATTCTGTTGAGAGCTTGACAACTTACTGCCAGGCCAAACGGGACGTATTTAAATTGAAATTGACCGTGAGGTACTACAAATGCTGTTATTGCTTTAGATTCTTCAGTAAGCTGGATTTGATAAAATGCACTTTTGAGATCTATAATTGAAAAGACTGTGGATTCGTGTAAATTCTGAAACATTTCTTCTATTCGTGGAGTCGGAAAACTGTCAAATATAATGTGTTGATTTAAATGACGATAGTCGATGCAAAGTCTGTTGGAACCATCTTTCTTTTTTATTAAAAATGCAGGAGCCGCGTAAGGTGATATACATCGTTCAATTACACCTTCTTGTAGTAGAAGTTTGATGTGTTCGTCCATTTCTTGCGCTTTAACAGGATTTAAAGGAAATGGATTTTTTCTTACTGGAATGCGATCTTTTAATTGAACAGAGTATGTGTACCGTTTTACATGTCCGATTTTATCTGTTAATACATCTTGATAAGAATCCAATAGCTCGCTTAGTTTCGACTGTTGATCAGGTTTCAATGCTAAACTTCTTTCGGCGATGAAGTTGAAGTTTAAGTGACTTGAAGTAGTTGAATTTTCAAATGGAATAGCCATGAACTTATCGAAGTTAAATTTCATTTCGTTATAATAGAAATCTAAAATGATTCCCATTTTCTTCATTGAACGGATACCAATAATGACAGGAACTGATGATTTTGAAAGAACTAAAAATGTTAGCCTCCACGATAGTTTCTTGATATGGATTAACATAGAAATTTCTTTTCTAATAAAAATAGTTTCGCCATTTGCTGTAACTGCGTGTTTCGAAATATTCTTGATTTTGACATTAGGAATTTTTAAAAGTTTCGGAATTAAGTCTTTGGAAATAAAATTAGCTGAGGATCCAGAGTCAAAAAGGCAGGAAATGTTTATATCTTTGACAGAAATTGTTATGTAGGGTAATTCTGGAGATTTTTCGCTTGTAGGAACTGTTAATTTCGCACATAGGGAATTGTTTAATGGATAACAGATGCGGTTTATTCGTTTTTTGATTGATACATTGTTTTCGCTCTGCACTCATTAGTGTTATGAGTGTCGGTTTTATGATAGCTGCAGTATTTCGTTGTTGAATTTTGTTGCCTATTTTCTTGAATTGCTTGATTCTGTTGCTCACCGTGAAATTGTAATACTTGTACTGTATCAGCTGCTTTTAATAGTTCGTCAATCGTTGATGGTATCGGAACAACATGCAAATATTTAAAAGTCTCAGGATTAACATTTGACCATATCGTGTACGTAAGTTCAGATTCTGGTATAACGTAATTAAGTGACTTTACGCTTTGTTGCACAGAATCGATGAAGACATGTAACGATTCTTTGAAATGTTGCTTTCTTCTTACTAATTTCAATACGAGTTGTTCATAATAAGGTTTTGGTATAAATGAATTTAAAATCATTGCTTTTAATGAATTCCAATTTTGATGATTTGATGTTTCTCTAAGCCACCAGTTACGTAATCGTCCAGCAGTTTTAATTATTATGTAATTTAAAAACTGTTTGCTTTCAACCAAGTTAAGTTCTGAGGCTGAATCTATTTGCATGATGAAATTTATTAATTTTTCAGGATCTGACCCATCGCAGATAGGAATATTTGCCGTTATTTCATTTGTTTGAACTTTTAGATTAACATGATCTTCGTGTCGAAAATTCATTCTTGAAAATTGTGCTTGTAGATCTAATATGGCTTGTCGATTCATAAATGATAACTCCATTGCTGGTGAAACTGTTCTGCTTCTTCCCGTTGGTGAATGAGATCTTAGGCGTTCATCATACGCACTAGCTGAATTAGTGTGAACATTGGTGGTAGATGTAGATGGCCCTTGAGAATATTTCAATGACGACTGAATTAGCGTTGAAGAAGGTTGAGTGAATGATTGTTCAATGTTAACATCTTTGACGAATTTCTGATCTGTTACTTGATAACTTTCAGACGATTGTGCACCAAGTAATGACGAAGCTTGCGTAAGGACTGGATAATTTGGCTGTTGAAGTGACTTGTCTGTGAGAGACGGCGTTTCTTGAATCTCTTCAGTTTCAGTAATTTTGTTCATTTGACTTCTTGTATTCGGTTTATTATCTTCTGGTTTTTTAGGCATTTTATTTTAATTATTTTTAAGTTTTATTTTGAACAATTTTATCTTGATTAAAATGGATTTATTGTGATTATTTTAAAAACTCTGCTACCATGTGACAACTCTAATTCTGTTTGTTTTGAAAGCGTGCTGGATAAACAGGATTTGGCCACAAATTGATTTTTTCTTTATTTTTATATTATTTATTTTATTAAATTATGTAGATAAATAATTAAAGTACGTTTAATTTTGATAATAATTATATTTTGAAAATTAAACAATGCTGTTTTAATAAAGTATTGTATATAGTATGTACAAAATCAAATTATAAAATTTTAACTCGATGTTCACACTCTGTCTTCGCTTTTGAATTTAAATGGATTTAGATTTTAAAAAAAATAGTTTAATCGCGTCTTTTATTAATTTCTAAATATGAAAATTATTATTTATTTTCGTAAAAGTTTCTTGCATTGATGGCTTGGATCTTAACAATTTTACTTTTGAAAATTAATTTTTATTTATTTAATTTTAAACGTGATCGTTGAATGCGAAGGCAGAACTGTGAATTTTTATTTTTTGAAAAAGCAAAGATTAATTATAATTTTTGTAGCAATGCCAGTTTATTATGCAATGCCTATATATTATGTAAAATATCAAATTAAAGAAACAGAAAAAAAATGTATAGTACTCCTAATATAAGCTGGCATTGTTACAATTTTTAAACTTCAACTTAATAGCAATGGGCGAATGAAGGAATTTTTTAGGAAATTGAGATAAGGTAGGCAAATTTTGAGCATAGAAATTTGACAGGTAATCGGCTAGGGTCTTGAATAAAGAACCATCTCGATATTTATCTGGAATTATTGAGGGCAAGCATGGGAAAACCTCAACAAGATGGCCAGTAAACGAATTACCGTTTCTCGGCGAGAGGCAGTTGGAAAAAGTCGTGGTGCGGGGAAAACTCTAGCCTCCTAAGTTTATATATGGTTACCATACATATATGGCTGCTCTTTACTTATTGAACCGAGCGCAGTGGTGAGAGCACTAGACTCGCATTCGGGAGGTACCGTCTTCTAATCCCGGCGGGGGCAGATGTGGCTGGGATTATTCCTACTGCCTCTCGCCGAGAAACGGCAATTCCTGTATACCGGCCATCTTGTTGGTTTCGCTCAATGATTCCAAATAAATATCGAGATGGTTCCTCATTTAAGGCTATGGCCGATTACCTGTCAAACTCCTAGGCTCAAAATTTTCCTATCTTATCCTAATGTCTTAAAATTCCTTCATTCGCCCATTGCTATTAATTAAATGGAAGTTTAAAAATGTAGAGAGTAACCGGAAGTGTGATAGATGGAAAATAGTAATGGTGCGAATGGCATCTGTTATGTCGAGAAACAGATGTTGAACGCATTATTATTATTATTATTTACTTATTGCGAATTTATGTAAAACTCACTAAAGCAGGTTAAATTAATATCACATTACTAGTACAGGAAATAGTACTTGATTTTTTCTGTTAACTTTGAAAATGGGCATGGTTATTTTTGAAACTAATCTTATCACTGTTGTGGCAAGAAGTAACTATTCTTTTTTTTTTTTTTTAACCAGCCTCCTCAATTGAGTGCAATGTTTTATGCACTAATTTAACATCGTCAATAATGCGTTCATCAAAAAGTGCCCGAAACCGTTGAACAGAGTGATCATAACCACGGCGACGATGCTTGCGAGTGAAAAGCACGATTGGTTTAAATGTATCGCTGTAGTTTTTGTGGTGACAAAGCGCTATTTCGGTGTGAGAGACGAAAGGCAGATTCGTCAGTTCATACTTACAGCGTTGGGGTTCAGTAAAAAGTATCATCTGAAGATAGATAGAAGATTCGCAGTCATTCGTTTAGCAAATAGAAACATAATTTATGTTTTTGCAGCATGTTACCCCAGAATAATGATTAAGCTTTTGATGTAGGTACTCAGTACTTTGAGTTCTGTCCCTCAAACTCCTTGTCAGATGTAATAAATTCAGGTTATATTTTATTGATGCAAAATTTAAACACACAGATTCGGTACACTATTTGAAGGACGAAAAAAAGTTGTAGGGTAAAGGAACCCAGCGTCGTACCTAGAGGTTGGCGCCAGAGACATTCGAAGCAAACTTATGTCGGGTGACACAGTAAAATTTATATTATTATTAAATAAAAAAAAAAATAAATGCTGTTTTATCCTTCTTTTTATAAGCTTTGTCTGCCTGCTAAAATCTTGACGATTTTCAGGTTATTCGAATTGATTGGGCTGAAATTTTGCATACACGTGTAGTTTCGAAGGATTTTATTAGAATTAATTTAATATTTTTTTAGGAAAATTAATGAACAAAAAAGTTGTGCTGTTCCATTAAGGGCTTAGGCGCCTTGGCGCTCGTAAAACTATAGATATAAAAGGAAATTTTTTTGGCGTAGGCGTTAAGTATATAAAAGGATCCTAATTTTACTGCTGTACATATATAGTAGTTTTATGAACAATTTGCAATATAGATGATTAAAAAATAAATAAAGAAATGGCGGAGATATGAGCCGATCAGTAGGACCCTATTTTGAAAATCGTTGCTGATGGTGTACACGATTTCTCTGTTAGGCATTGTCAAATACGTAAAAAAATTGCTTTTCCTTATTTAAAAGGCAAATAGCTACAATCTGACGTAGGATAAAAATTTTCTATTTTTTTTGTAGAAATGACAGCTGTTTTTAAAAAAAAACTCGTATTTGCGTCGAAATTTTTGAAAATTGATAATTTTTGAACATGGTATTCAATTAAAAAAAATACTACGTCACATTGTAGATAATGTTATAAAAAATAAGTGTTGTAAATTTTAACCAAATGGGTTGAGTAGATCTTGAGATATCGTGTACACCGTTTTAAAAAAAGTAGTTTCGAAAAAAACACAAAAGAAAAAACAACTGATTAAATTCTCTATGAGTAATATAAACTCCTTATTGCGATAACTTCGGTAATAGTTTAAATTTTGGACTAGTTAAATGCTTAAAATATTCTCAAAGGTGTAATCAATTTATCTACACCCCAAAAAATATATATTTTTGAAAAATCTCAAGGTGGCGTAACCCCTTAAGGTGACTGAACTAGATAATAAATTATTGTTTTCTATAACGGAAATATACATATTACATATATGTGTAGAACGGAATCGCGAAAGATATCCGTTGTTTTTATGTGAAACGATATAAAACGAGAGTTATGCGTAAAGGAAACCAACCGTTATTTCAGATAGATTAATAAAAAGGAAAAAAACATTTATTCTTCCACACTGTAATACATTTTTAATTTGCTGAATGAAGTATAGCAGCCCAAAAAGCTTATTTGGAAATATAATATTTTCTCGTAATGAAAAAAAGATAATAAATTATTCCGTAGTTATCATTTATCAAAACCTGAACGAATTCTCTAGATGTCAAGCATCCGAGCATCATTAATAATAACGTTGAATGTTTCTGTCACTGTGTTATGTTAATTTATATTTGTATCAAATAATTGTTTCTTTTTTGTAAGTCTTAAAACCATATTTCCATAACATTTCTCTGTTGTTGACATTGACTAATACATATATACATATCCGAACGGCTTTAATATAATATCTCTGTTGCAAGTCACAAGACAAAATGGCTGATCTCGAAAAATCCGTCCCCTCCACGTTTACCAATTCGGCTAGTATTTCCCAAATATATCTGTTTATTTTTTGAACAAGTTAATTCTATCTGGATATCTAATAAAATATCACAGATTCAACAAACATTTATATTTGTTTTTCAAAAATGTATCTACAGTAAAAGGTAAATAGTATATTACACCACAAGGGCCGAAAGTTTGATATTCTTGCACTGCGCGCCATGATACCCGAGGCGAAGCCGAGGGCATCATGACGCGCAGTGCAAGAATATCAAACTTTCAGCCAGTGTATACTATTTTTCTTCATACCTCGGTGGTAAGTACGCTTATTAAATACATTAATAAATAAATTATTTATTAATTACATAAAAACACAGATACATTCCAATCAAGTAGCTTTGACAGCTGTTCGCGACTGTTTGCTAAAATGTAATAGAGTTGCTATGGAAACGACATCTAAACAACATTTGATAGGTGATTTTTTCTTTACTGCCGCCCGAACGTACGTACATTCCGCATCAGCGCGTGTAATCCCACCAATGCGTAAATGTTAGACTTTCTGCCTTACAATTGATGCCGAAAGTATGAACTTTCGTTCGAGGTATGAAGAAAAGTAAATAATAATAATAAACGTCTATGGACAGAACATCGAGTTACTATCCGCGCATATACATAGAAATACACAAAAACGCACACAATTTCACCCGAAAAGAAGAAGACTTGAATCTCATTAAAACCTGACAACCAGCAATGAGTCATATCAATCCACTGAGTGGAACGACCAATCACAGACGAGCAAACTACGACCGAACAGAGAACACTAGTTACACTGTGGTGTTCTCTTTTCTTTTATATTAAGCGTGAATGTGTTCTCTACTCGGTCGTAGTGCTGGTGTCTGGGGTCTACTTAGATTTAGGCCTAAGCTACGTAACTACAACCGTGTAGAGAACACAAACACGCTGAGAAAAAATAGCAGTCATCGACACATTTATCTGTGAACCGCCTAGAAAGATACTGCCCGCTACCACATCGCCTTTGATACTGTCACTTAAAAGAGTCGTTCAAAGGAGCATACCACAAGAGTGCAGACTGCAGAGGTGTGAACTGTCATCATGCATGCTCAGGAGTCACTTAGCATTGCACAGCACAATACACACACTCAGCTCTGAGCTCATTTTAATATGATTCTGATCTTATATTATAATTCGCATTTCGGATAAACTATAAAGTATAATAAAAGCTTAACAATAAAAATGTTTATTGTTACAATATTATACCTTTGTCAACGACGTCAGTATGAATGGTTTAAGTCACTGAAAGCTTAGTACTAGTGCACTTACAGTGTGTCCTTCAACATTAAATGACTCGCAAAGATAACTTCGTACGTGCAAAGTTCACTAGTGCCTCTGTGGCCTGTGCTGTGTGCGCTCTGTATATGTGCGAATGCAATAGTACAGAAGTAATGGCGCTCGGAGTGAGTCATTCACAAAAAAAAAGAGCGACTCGCTCGCTCCGAGAAGGAAGTCGTTCAGGAGCGACACATCACTGCTGTCAAGACAAAACTTCAGGCAGAAATACCAATAGACAACGGCCTACAAGCCCGGAAAGCAAGAAGATTTGGAAAAACACTGGCTGTAAAAGCTGACACACTTGGATAATATATGTATAGAGAATTTTGCTTCGTATAGTCAAAGCTTTATACTCATTCATTTCAATTGCTATTAACGTTTTACATTGATTCTTTCTGTTGATAGTGTGGTCCGAACTTCCCGGCAGGAAGTATCTGAGGATTATATATCCAGAAGAAAAAAGAATTCGACGAGAAGAAGAATTGAGGACGACGCGAGATCATTAAAGATAAATGCGTGTATTAGTGTGTGTATAAAATATCGTGAAAGTGGAAAGTGCTTCTTTAGTTACTGTAAATTCCCTTTCAGCGCGCCCTCCTTGCTCATCAATCGAAGTGTTTTACTCCAACTTTTATTTTTACGTGTTATATTTAAATTGACTTCTCATTCAGTTTAAAGCTTATGGGTTTGTTAAGGGGTTAGGTGGGTTTCAAAGGCTCAAAACAGGTACATTTTTACGAATTTTTTTTTATTTAACCAACAAAATATTTCATTCCATCAATTTACCATATAAAAGGTATATATTTCATAAGTAGTTTGTGAAATTTTCATTAAAAAATATTGAAAATTAAGGCGTGGACACGTCGTTTCCTGCGACCCCTCAAAAAAAAAGTTCTATCGGCGTGGTCAGGATAACTCATGACAGATTCATCGGAAATGCAAAAACCAAAAATTTTCTGTTAGTAGATGCTTAAAGCTTGTGCTTGGACGAAGGAAAAAAAGAAATAAATAAAATTGCATTTTTGGCGGCGTTGAGAACAAAAAAACCTTTTTTTTGAGTAAAATTTGCACCCTTCATGGCCTTGAAAAATCACTTAAAATAGGAAAAAAAAATCCTTCGTTCAAGCACGAGATAATGTTATTTTGAAGAAGTGTGCAAAATTTCAAAGAGATCGGTTCATAATTTTTCGAGAAATCGTGACCACCGATTTCAAAGACGTAGTTTCGAGAAAAACGTGATTAAAGATTTACATTCAAATAGCATAGCCTGAAGGGTAGAACATCCGAAGGCTATATCTCTTAGAATATTAAACAGATCGTTTTAAAACTTTAAGAGAATATTCTAAACATATTGAATTATAAGATAAGCAAAAAAGAAAAAAATCGATTTTTTGAAATTTTGAAACCCACCTAACCCCTTAAGGGGGGCACCTAGTGTAACAGCTCAAAAATATTTATTATTATTTTTTTTGCTTAAAATGTTCAAAATATTATGTAGAATATGCGTACAAAATTTCAAAACGATATTCCTTACGATATTAGCTATTAATTGATCGTTACAAATTTGTTTTCTATCAGACCTGATTTTTTTTTTAAACGCGTTTTTCTCAAAACATCATTTTCGAAGTTTGTGGGCGTAATATCTCAAAAACTATTAAAGATTTTGGGACGAAATTTTTACCAGATATAAAAAACAACTTTTATTCGTAGTTGAACCTGCTTGTTTGATAAAGTTTATAAATTTTATTTATAAATGTTTATAGGTCAACATTTTATGCGAAAAATCAAAAAAAGTTTCAAATTTCAAATTTAATACTTTTTTTCAATTTTTTATATACTTCATAGGTTTAACTATAAATTACAAATTTTTTTTCTATCAGACCTGATTTTTTTTTAAACGCGTTTTTCTCAAAACATCATTTTCGAAGTTTGTGGGCGTAATATCTCAAAAACTATTAAAGATTTTAGGACGAAATTTTTACCAGATATAAAAAAACAACTTTTATTCGTATAGTTGAACCTGCTTGTTTGATAAAGTTTATAAATTTTATTTATAAATGTTTATAGGTCAGCATTTTATGCGAAAAATCAAAAAAAGTTTCAAATTTCAAATTTAATACTTTTTTTCAATTTTTTATATACTTCATAGGTTTAACTACAAATTATGCATTTTTTGAATGGATGTATAATTACGCCCACAAATTGGACATCGCAACTGCAACGCGTCTGATAGAAATACTTAAACCACGCCGCCATTTTGAACCAAAAAAATTAATAAAATTTTGTTTAAGAACTTTAAAAGATGTTTTATAAATCCTAATTCATTAAAATATCCTAAAAATATACTTAGTCTAAAAATAAAATGTTTGAAAAAAGCGTTTTTTTTTAGCTAGGTGCTCCCTTTAACCTTCAAAAAATATATACATAAATTAAAATTGACTAAAAATATGAAAATATAATTAATTATTTAAAATAAGAAAACGAAAGAGGAAGACTATAGCAGAAAAATCGCAACACGCAGTAGGTGGAGACTTCTCTCTTTGTTTTGTTTTCCGACTTGTTTTCCTCGGGTTTCTTTTTGACGTGATAACGTCTTTATAAATTGATGAAACACCGGCTGCATGCACGAAAATAAATTGATGTAACACCGGCTGCATGCACGAAAAAGTGTCGCGTTCCGAAATGTGTCACGTTCCGCGTACGATCGGCCCAAGTTTGACAGCTACTAAAAATTTTGGTTATGTATTGTTCGAGCGGAATACGTTATCACGTAAAACTATCGTCCGTAAACCGACTTTACAGACAACCAATTTTTTTTTTAATAACTAAATGTATTTCCATCTTTTGCTGAAAAGATCTTTTGAATTTCACATTTTTGTGAATTTTGAATAATCTTTCAATCGATCGATACGTCGCGAGTATGGTTTATGTTTCATTGTTTTTGCCGCTTCATTAAGCGAAAAGTGAAAAATGCCCAACTCCCTAAATTTTAGTTTGACAGTCCGCGCGTAGCCTACGAGAAGTTTAGGAGCGGTTGCTAGCGGCAAAACCGTTTGTGTAAAATGGCCGTAACGCATTAAAATTGAACCATTGGCGTGCATTTCTCTAGCAAAGTTTGCATAATCAAAAACATGATGCACGATTTAAAATCGTTTCTTTGACGACGCTAACAAGCGAAACGCATTGACGTTTAATTTTAAATACGGTCTAAACTCTATATAGCGAACCCTAATTTAACTAAACACCCCTTAAAAAGTAGAAATTGCTAAGGTTTGTTTGGTTTACATTATTATATTACGCGCCACGAATCTAAAAGGCTCGGAAGTTAGATGCGAATGCAGGCTTACGCTTGTACAGTCTGTTGAAAAACTACAAACTCGCAACTCAACAAAACTAGCATATCAATAACAACTTGACAATAGCGTACTCGACTGTACTTTAAAGCAGGAAAGCGACAAGTGACAGAGGCAAAGATCGCGGTCAATTACCGACGAGCGCACGTTCCGTGCAGGAAGCTGGGAGGTGGTGGGAGTCTCAACGGCTCTAAAATGTGCCTTTGCGACGCTGTTTGTGAAAACTTCCGAATCTTTTAGATCCGTGGCGCGTATTGTACCCATATATTGAAACAGCGTAACAACTACTCTCAATAGCGAAACAATACGTCATTATTTAGATCCCAACAATGGGATTCTTAGAAATGTGTTCATTTGCTTATTGAAAAATAGATACAATTAAAATACTGGGAAAGTAAAAATTAAAAAACGACAAACAAAGTTAACATATTATAATTTTGTACCTAATGTCATTTTTTTTTTCAATTATTTAGTCAAAATTATTACCGCTTATTCATAAAATTATATTTCTCTCTGTTTAACGAAAACTCTTTATATAACGCATTAAAATACCCTGTCCCTTTTGAAACTAGATATTTAAAGAATAATAATAATAATGTGTTTAACGTCCGTTTCTCGATTTTATGTCATAACAGACGCCATTCGCACCATTACTATTTTTTCCATCTATCATACTTCCCATTTTTTAACTTCCCCTTAATTAATAGCAATGGGCGAATTAAGGAATTTCCGGACATTAAGATAAGGCAGGCACATTTTGTGCATAGGAGTTTGACAGGTAATCGGCCGTGGACTTGAATAAGGAACCATCTCGATATTTATCTGGAATTATTGAAGGAAACCATAGAAAACCTTAACAAGATAGCCGGTACAGGAATTGCCGTTTATCGGCGAGAGGCAGCAGGAAACCTCCACCGGGATTCGAACTCGGTACCGCCCGAATCTAGTGCCCCACCCTGCTCGGTGTATTTAAAGAATATATCAAAGAACGAATGTATAATGAATTTGAATTAATAATATTTGTGATATAGGTATTTAAAATATGCGTATAAGAAGAAAGGAAACGAATGGAATGAATAATATCCGAATATTATTAAAATACGCCGTTGTCAAATATTCCAGTTGTGCTCGTGACAATAATTATTTTTATCGATGTACCTATTCAATTTGTAACCAGTTTTAACAAATTATTTATTAATAAATATGATTTGCTATAGTAATTATCAATTTTAATAGAACTATACATAGTTTATAAATAGATATTAATTTAAATTATGGTTTTAAACTCAATTGGATGTGTACAAATGACTATTATATATGATACAGACATTGTTTAAGACATATTACACCCGCAATTTGCATCTAAATTAAGACAATTTAATTATTACATTCTTTTAAAGGGACATTATAATAAAGTGGCAATGCCGGATTTAGATGTCTGGAGGCCTCGAGGCAACAAAGGAGTGCAGGTCCCCTTCAAGATGGGTAGTAAATTGCAAGTGCTTATCAGGGCCATTTGACATTTTGATATTTTACTGATTGCCTGATTGGAGTGAACAAATATAGATCGATGATTTCTGTTAATATTTAATATAATCATGTTTGTACAAAGTACTGTAGGTAAAGGTAAAACGCGAAAAAAAATATCAAAGGAGAAGTTGTTTACTAGTGTGATTTTTTCCCCTCGAAGTCTCTATTGTGGGTGCCCCTCTTTAAAGTGGTCTCGTTTTTATTTAAATATAAATTATTTTTGATAATAAAAAACTTCAGTTTAATGAGTAACTAATTTGTTTCGAAGAATTTAATAATTCACCGCCGTAACTGGGGTCTTGCAACCGGGACCCACGCCAGGGGCGTGTACCCGGGAGGGCGCAATCAGCATACGATTGTGATTGTTTTAATTGAAAACAGACCAACAAAATTTCCAAGGCACGAAATACGTAATCTTTTTTTTTAATTAAGTGCTTTCCTACAATAGCAGAAAAAGTATGCATGAGACTCTCGCGCGTTAGAAGTGAAAGTTCTTAGGTTCTAGTTGACGATTTTATTATTTCTGGATTAGGAAATTGTTGTGAGGAATTTGTTACTGTGGCTGCGCTATGCGTATTAGTAGAGTGCATGTGAGGCTTTGACAGAGAGAGTAGAAACGATTGTCTCACTCTTTCCTTCCTTTCAATTGCCGATTGAAGTCCGAGAAGGGGAAGCGATTCACTTTTAATCTGACCCAGGTCAATCTACCCCACTAGCGCAGCTAAACAAGTTTCATTTGAAAAAAAAACAGACTAATTTGTTGAATGACTAAACAGGGAATCAGAAAAGTTTTTGAGTAAAAAACATGATTCACTTATTTTTTGCAGGTAAAATATTTGACCATAAACGATAAGTTTTTGTCAAAAGTGTAACGTAAGAAGTTAAATATTAATCAATAAATGGTAATAGTAGAAAAAGAAGCTTATCAATTTGTTCTTTGATTTATTTTTCAGAAGTAAACACAAACAGTGAACTGGCAGAGCATTTCTTAATTCTTTATAAATAGTACGCGACCCGCCATCTTTGAAAGAAGCAGCATTATTATGTCATATTATGTAACTGACTTAAGGACGTAGTCCTATGTTCAGGCTCGTTTTCAACCGTTATTTCAGAATTTTTTTTAATATCAAAATAATGTACGATGTTTTCAATTTTGTTACATGTTTTTACTGACATCGTAAACTAAGAAAAAAAAATTTTTTTTGCTTAATTTTACGCCATTTTATAATTGTTTTTTAACCTAAAGTAGACAACTTTAAATGGAGGTAGGTGGGTTGCGCGGGTGATAACGTCACTTGGAGTCAACTGAATTATAAAAATTAAATTGGTTATTGTTTCGTAGGCTTGTGACTCTATCCCGTACTAGAAATAAACATTTTTATTGATAAATAACAAAATGGCGGGTTTTAGAAAAAAAACAACGAGAAAATCGTGATTTTTTCGTTGAAAATCGGTTAAAAAAAATAGAAATAATTTTTATAATTAAGTAATTCTAGTACCGGACGGAGCTATTGTTGTGTAGAATACCCTGTACAAAACTGAAAGCAATCGGTTGTATACAAATGTTTCAATCACCCGCGCCGCTTAGAAAAACGTAGCTTGAGAAAAACGCGTTTAAAGTTTTAATTTCAGATTTCTTACAAGAAAATAAAAATGAATATTTACACTAATCAGCTATGCCTGGTGTATAGTAAACCTTCCGTTTCTTCAAAGGCATCATTTTCTGCTAATTTGTTTGCTCTACTCTGCGAGAGTATAAGGGTAACGTGATAACAATTGAGAGGTAAGAGCAGGTAAGAGTCTTACCGTAAGACCGTTGCTGCTCTCGACTATATGCTATAGCTTTGTAAATATTTAATATTTCGGTCTAAAATTTTTACAGTATTTTCTCAATATATTATACTTACTAAAAATGTAAATAAAATAAATCGTTTTTTCAAAACCCGAACACCAGACTACGTCCTTAAATACCTACGGTATTTTATTCATTTCTAACTGGCATCTTTTCATTTCAAAATATAATTACATACTTAATATAAACTAGTTCAAATGTCATGCAGATTCTTTTATACTTCGTTTTACATTCATTCTTCAACTTGAGTAGGTATTTACATTTCGAAATATTATAAATAGGTACATACCAAATAAAAACCGTTTCAAATATAAAAATTCTCATATTATTGTACACAGAACTCACCGTCAGTCTGGGACACTAAGTCGAAAATATCTTCTAGGTAAGCATAATGATTGCAATTTGAAACATCGTTTGGCAACTTCCTCCTGAAAAAAGAAAAAAACTAATATTAGTACATCTGTGAAAAAGGTTTTTTAAGCAGTTATTACCGTCATTTAGAACGGTAACACTTTTTTATAAAAAAAATGAACCGTCTTTAAAAAACGTTTCATATTAAATTAGCGCTTCCGTTAAAATTTAATTATTTTTCTTCTTTCAGTGAATTTTTTGAAGGCGGCTCAATTTTTTTTAGAAAGTTTTATTTTTCACTTTTTAGAGGTTTAGAGCGCGTTTTCAAATTGACTTCTTTTGTTGATATTTGCTTCGAAAATTAAAAAAAAACTAAACCGAATTAGGTAAAAACCATTGTTTAAAGGCCGCTGCACACGAGGCTGGATTTGGCTACTAGGCTTCAAGCGTACTGTGGCACTGGATTTTGTGATGGCTTTTATGTGCTCGCTTCACACGATGCGTGTTTTAAAGCTGGCTTTGTAGATGGGTTTGGTGCGCGCGCAGTGGCAGTTTGAATGTTAAGAGGAGATATCCGCCTAAGAACCGGAAAAGAAGGTCATTTTTATAATTTTTTTCAAGGAAAACTATGTGAACTTTTGGATTTGGAGTTTTACTATCTAAAAGTATACACATTCAGAAATATGTTTATTTTTTTTATTTAAAAATATCACAAAATTGGCAAGATTATTGTATGATCTTTGGAGTGCTGTAAAAAGATCGGTACCGACTGGCGTTTTTTCAAAAATCATCTAAAACAAAAAAAAAAACATGAATATTTTTAAATTAGATACTATAATCTAGTACTTGTCATATATATCTATTTAATACAAAATGGCGGATGTTTGAACATAAATAGCGATTTTTGGACCAAAATTTAATTATTATTTTGCCTATAAAACAAAAACTAAGTAACCAAAAAAAAATATACTATGACAAGTACTACTAGATTATAGTATCTAATTTAATAATATTCATGTTTTTTTTTGTTTTAGATGATTTTTGAAGAAATGCCAGCGGGTACCGATCTTTTTACGGCGCTCCAAAGATCATACAATAATTTGTCAATTTTTAATATTTTTAAATAAAAAAAATAAACGTAATATTTCTGAATGTGTATACTTTTAGATAGTAAAACTCCAAATCCAAAAATTCACATAGTCTTCCTTAAAAAAATTAACAAAAATGACCTTCTTTTCCGGCTCCCAGGTGGATATCTCCCCTTAACAAAAGTGAACGTTTACTGTCCCTGAACAGTACACACCCTATAACGCCATGTTTTCCTATGTCGCCCACGTGACAAGATAGTGTTTCCTGATTGGCTCTTGTTCAAAACAAGCAGATAAACAAGCATGAAAAATAGCCCCGGTTCTAATTTTGAAATCCATCTTGAGATCATTTTCATCTTCGCAGCCAGAGCGCCAGGAAGAACAAGTCCCAGCAGTGATGCCAGCGGAAAAACTAGCCTCGTGTGCAGCGGCCTAAAAAGTTCGAATCGTTTAGCCCCTCGAGTTATTAAGGATGAACAAACATAAAAAAAAATACTTTACACGTCGAATTAATAATCGCCTTTATTTGAAGTCGATAAAAAAATATGACGGTGTCAAAGACAAATCCTTATTTTGCAAATAACCACTACGCCAATGAAGGGTTTAACTTGAAGTACCCAACATTAATTTTGAACACCCTACTATCACTCAGAGGGGAGAGTTTATGCATAGTTCATAACGATAACATGTGTGCTCAGATTTGGAACACTGCAGCATTATATGTGCAGCCACAAGACGACGTGGTTTATGTCGAATTTTTATTTTTAAGGTACCGTACCTCAAAAGGAAATATGGGTAGTTTAAAAAAAACTAAAAAACACGCTTTATATCGAACTAAAAAGTAAAAAATATTTTTTTTAAAATAAGCTTAAAACAATAATGAATAAAAAATACTAGTATTATTGTGAAAAAAGCGTGGAGGCGCTTTGTTCCACATTTTCGTACATCGAGCGCCCCACGCTTTTTTCACAATAATACTTGCATTTTTTATTAATTATTGTTTTAAGCTTATTTTAAAAAAAATATTTTTTACTTTTTAGTTCGATATAAAGCGTGCTTTTTAGTTTTTTTTTAAAGTATATTTATTTTTCACTTTTTAGTTCGATTTATTGTCAACAACTTTTTTTTCGGCGTGGACGGGATTAGAACCCACGATCCGTGATTCCGAGAGTTGACGTCAGCGAAGACCCGTGCCTTAGACCGCACGGCTAACCACTGTAGTTACAGTGCTGGCATATTAAACTACAGTAATAAACCACTTGCTGTAGTCCAAACGAAGGTTACAAACAAACATACATACATATAAACTTACAAGTGAAGTTAATATAAAGCGTGTAAAAAAGAACCCTTATAGGATCACTTCGTTGTACATCTGTCTGTTAATACCTTTTTTCTCAGGAACGCGTGGAGGTATCAAGTTGAAATTAATATCAAATACTCAAATCTGCAATCCCTTGGAGCTGTGAAAAAAACATACTTCTAAGTCAACGCAGTCAGAAGATACGGCCGTTAATGCCGCATATTTTGACACTCGCAAAGGAATCAATACCTATAGGGTACTTCCCGTTGACCTAGAATAATGAATTTTTTGAAATTTGGCAAGAAGCAATGTCTTATATAGCAAAAGTAAAGGGAAAAATCCGGAAACCGTGAATTTATAAAATTTACAAAAAAAAATGTTTTTAAACCGCAACAATATGCTACGCACGTACACGTTCTGATACAAAACAAGCGATCGCTACCGGTGCGTTTATAAAGCACAATATGAGAACTCTCGCAAACAACACGGTACGACGACTAGGCTATTAGATATAGCCACGAGTTACAATATACAGTTCAGTAGTCCATCTGAACTCATAGTGTAACGATCCCGTTCCAAAAAAAAAATCTATATACGTAGCTCGTCGTTTGTCTAGGGGGAAACGGGCCGCACAAAGAATTTTCACTTGTTTATGATTATAAAAAAGAACACAATTTGAAATATTGCTCGTTGAGCGTTTATTTAATTTTTATCAAATTTCACAGTTTATTTTTTTATTTTACAAAATATAGTATAGAATCAAAAAAAAAAAACGAAATTAATGTATCAGACATCAAAAAAAATAAAAATAAAGAAAACAGGTATTTGTGTGTGTGTGTCGGGGAATGGGAAGTCTAAACTCGAAAGAATCCGAAGTTTAGACGGAAAAACGGGAGACGACAGCCTCTAGGATCAATTCCGTAGAGAAACTGTCGTTGCAGGTATTGGTAAAGTATTCAGGATAAGTTACTGTCGACAAGACGAGTAACTGTATGCGTATGTGTGTGTGTGTAAAAAATACAAACCAGGCACTATAATAACACAAAATAAAAAGAAATTTGAGTAAAAAAAACAAATTAAAGAAAACACTTAAAAAAAATTCCAAAACAAAAATATGATTGCGCTTCAAAATGCTAACGATGACTGCCTCTCTCATCCGGCACAGAACACTTTTATATCTCATCAATTATTACCTAATAATAAAAAAAAGTTAAAGAATGGCATTACATAATTTTTTTTTTTTTAAATAATTACAAAACTAAAATAGATATCTGCTCTTTTAAAATAAAAAAAATAATATTTCAAAATTACTGTAGCGTACATTCCGTATCGCTACAATAGCAATAGTTGGCAAACTGTCCGCGATGTTTGTCGATGTATGAGGACAACAATTTTCCAACGGCTATGCGGGAAAAATCTTCGAGAATCGATATCCGTGATGAAAGAATTATTTACATATTTATACAAGTTTGTACGGAATCTTATGTGCGTGAGTACAGCTCGCACTTGACCGTTTATAATTGAAGTGAAATTTTTTTAGCGACGTATCTGTTTGAAATTTTCAATAACGTTAAAAGAATCTGTATTTTAATCAGTTTTTTCGAAAACGGCGAATGCATCGAAATAAGTGTCTGTTCTTCATGATTATTATCAGACATAAGCGATGTTATTTTTCGACCACATATATAAATATATTGTTCAGTGTACAATGTCTTGTTAACTAGAATAGGTACTGGAGCTATAAATTAACGAAGCTCTGCATTTCTGTTTCTTGTTTGTAATTTCCATTGTAATCTGGACTAAGAAGATTTGTTATACAGGCGTGTCTATTTATTTGATTTAACTATACTGGATGTAATTTTAAGTTTGACCTCTGCTATTTGTCTTGTCTTTTAGAAATCTGCTTTCCAAATATCAGGAATAATCGCAGATTTATCTAGTGTACGACGTTTCGTCTATAGCTTTAGACTTTTTCAAGTACATACAGAAAATTAAATAACAATAATTATGTAAATCATATTAATACGTTATAAGGTTAAGATGTTTGCCTCCCTTTTTAGAAAAAACCACACAATTTCTCCACATAAATTATATATCATTTTACAGATAATTGCTTGCTCTACTGACATCGACAACTAAAAAATTTATTATTGCTTTTGTTTTTGTAAATTAATTAAATATTAAAATTACATTAAGACACAATACAGCAACGCTGAACAACGTCTGCCATCTGACGGCTTTAATTTTGAAACAGCGAGCAACGCTGAACAACGTCACAGCAATGCTGCATGATGCCATCTAACGGCTTAGCTCAACGCTTTTGCTACTTGCGCCTCTATATGACAATTTTAGTAAAATATTTTTTCGATCTGTCATCTGAGCTTCATATTGTAATACAACAAAAAGAAGAACGTTATAAGCAGTGTGCAAAATTAGAAACGAATTGAATACCTGCAATCATATTTAAAAAATAATTTTGTAAAGTGATAATTATTATACTTATTTAGTGCGAATAATTCGCACAGGTCACACTAGTCAACATTAATTACTAACTTTACAAACTTTCATATCATCCAAAATTATTTTATTCATCATTATAGGCAACCTGCGGCTCGCGAGCCGCACGCGTCTCTTTTGATGTAAAGTTGCGGCTCTCCAGATCCATACGCAACAAGTAATTATTTTATTATAAAAACCCTTAAAAATCGTCCAATCGATCCATGATTGAGTACCATGTCTATCTCTCAGCCATTTCCATTCGCGTCTCACTCGCACCGCCCCCGTCGCTACGTGTCGTCCTCGGATATAATATATTATACTTATATAAGCAAATGTATGGCTCTTTAAAAACTGGGAAATTTTTTGTAAATTGTAACTTTCGGCTCTTCCGTCTCAAAAGATTGTCGACCCCTGTTCTAGGCGATATATTAGTATAGTGGCTAGTGTGCTAGTCTCTCAACCAGACTTCGAGGGCTCGTTTTAATCAACTTGCAATTTAAGGACACTGTTATAGATAACTGTAAGAGACGCTGATGACCTCAGTTGTTGAGCGTCTATAATTTACAATCAATCAATAACTGTAGGATCGCTCAGGACGCCAGACCTGGAGGGGCGGCAGAAGGCTAGATTTATTTTAATCACGGGGAAAAAAATCGTTTTCAAAGTCCAAAGTGTTACAACAAACGATTTATTTCATTCTATCAATTCCTGTGATTTTCCAATTCTTATTCAACAAATGGACATGACTACTACAAATTCTATCAATTATGGCAATTCGTGATCTATTCAATTTTTGCAAAGCGATATTCCAAAAAATTTTTGCTAATGGACTCCATAAAGGGCTCTCATAGATAAGTTAATTTGGGAATTGTTCCTTGGCCAAACCGCTGAGCCAATTGCGATGAAATTTAACGGCCAGCTGTATGTGGCTTGCTCATACAAAATCTTTATGTTTTTGCACAAGACAACAAAATTAGAGTCTTGCTTGAATTTACGGATTTTATAATCAATTATATCAATTGTACACACTGCAGATTACACGCGGACAATGTCGCGGATAAAAGATAGTAGTCCATAAAATGTACAACAAGATAATTATATTATCTACGTTAAATTAGTACATAACTGCAAAGTCTATCAAGTTTAAATTAATATTCAGCTCTTTCTTGGTGGCGCAGCGTCATTATCTAGCGTTGCTATCAAGAGAGTTAACTATCGTTTAACGACTTAAAAAAGTTTCATAATATATATTATATACAGCAGGTATAGGCGTATACACTCAAAAATTCAAAGTTATAATTGCTTTTCTTACATTTTACTTAAATAATTTACTGAATTTTAGTTCACTGAACAATTTCGAAAATAATAATTTAAATTTTAAATTAAGCAGAATATATTGTACGAATCGAATCGATCTCAAGAGCAAAGTTTTTGTATCGATTCGCTTGATTTGGGTAACGGAATAAGGTCATATAATAGATGTGCATATTTCTTTACATATTATTAAATAAATATACATACAGGGTGGTAAAAAAAGACACTTGACTTTTGGTTATCAGTTATATCTAAACTCATATAGTTCTGACTTTGAAATCTTTTGGTTGACATTAAATGTTCAAATAAATGAAATTGTCGACCAATTTTTTTCAGACTATATATTGACACAAATAAAATTATAAATCAATAAAACAGACTACAATAAAAGAACACCAAAGCAATCATAAATTACTTCCTGATAAGCATAATGTCGTAACTAAGCATAAAATTGAATACGACCATAAGATTGAATATGCGTCTGTTGTATGGAGCCCATATTATTTTAACAAAATATAAGTCGCATTGAATCTATCCAAAACAGATTTCTAAGAACTGTCAATTGGAAATTCAATTTACAATTAACATACGAAAGTAGACTATCTTTAATGAAACTACAAACTCTTGAAGTTAGAAGGAAAATTTCTGATATGTGTTGTCTACATAAAATTATAAACGGTACAATTAATTCACCCGGCTTACTAGCGAAATTTTATTTATATGCTTCAATCTACCACACTAGGAATAGAGATCTATTTTATTTGTCCTCAGTCACGACCAATTATGCCTTTAACTCTCCGCTTTTCAGAATGGCGTACATTTTCAACGATATCAACAATAGAACGGATATTGATATTTTTGGGGATACTCTAAAAAATTTTAAAAGACAAATTTCTGTTTTTTTGAAGTGAAAATTATATCTTTTCGATTCTCTAAGTTATTTATTGAATTATGTTTCTTATTTTATTGTTTTTTTTTCTTTCTTTTATATATATATTTTGTAAAGCATAGTGTTGCAAATGTATAATAATTATTGTATTATTGAGAGCAGGCTTGTTATTGGACACTCATACACAAATATGCTAAGACTACATACGGACCAAATTTCTATGGTGTAAAATTTTTTAATAAATTGCCATTGGAAATAAGAACTTTAGAAACAAAATATTTTAAAAGAAATGTGAAAAAATTGTTATTAGAAAATTGTTTCTACAGCATAAAGGAATTCCTTGACTGTCAGAATGTACATTAATTATGTAGAAATGACAATAAATTATTATTATTATTATTGTCTGTTAACCTGTCAGGTTTACAAATAAAATAAAATAAAATAAAATTACTTAAATGGGATAGTATTAAAATTTTAGATAATAAAACAAATTACTTTAAAAGAGGTAGGTATTTCGGAAATGTTATATATAAAATCTTATAAAAATTCTCTTAATGCTCAATTAGATACGGAAAATATGATAGTAACTGCTAGTAACTTAAACTTGCAGTGTCCGTAGGGCTTTAGGAAGTGTCCATATAGTGTCCATAGGCTTTGTAACTTAAAGCTGCATTTAACAATCTTATGTTTCGCATCTACCGGGCGTCCCATAATAGCTCCTAATTTTTTTAATGACTATACAAAAAATCGACTTTAGTAAAATTTGTGTGGAATCAATCTGAAGGTACGCCCTATTAAATAGAAAAAGAATAATTAAAATCGGTTTCCATATGAAATAACCTATATAAAAAAACCTTTTTTTAAGTCAGTTAAAAATGACGGAATCGATTTTTATAACAATTATGTCAGATCATTTCGTAAATAGTTTGAACAAAATGTCGCTGAAATTTTTTTAATCGGCTAACCAAATGGCTGACCAAACATAAGAAAGAAAAAATATATATATACATGTTAAACTGACCTCCATCTTTTTTTATGTCGGTTAAAAAGAAAGAGGAAATTTTTGATTACTAAATTCAACAGATATTTTTTTTCTACCACCCGTCAAACTTTTACGTATGTATTGGCTGTAAAGTTATTCAAGCGTGTAAGTATTTGTATTTTCTAAACGGCGAATCATTCTACATCACAAATTACAAAGAAGATTGCGTTTTCACAACTGATTTCATTCCCAAAAGATCTTTATTCTTTATAGGAAATTTTAAAGCTAAGACTAAACCGCAGTACATAAAGAGGATTTTTTCAATTTCAAATTTTAATCGGAAATTTCCAACTTGTGATCTGAAAAATTCGTATAGCAAATTTTCCACTTGATTTACGTTTGTTTACTGTTTTAGATCACATAAAACCAAACAACCTATCACGTATCTACATTCAGTCTTTTTCCAAGAGAGAATGTTTCAATTTCGTTGTTATTTAAAATAAAAAACATGCCATTCAATACTTCAATTGATTTTACAGTGAACTTTACAATATTTGTAGTTTAAACCAAAAAGCATTTAAAATTATTGTGTTTACATTTTAGTCAAATTGTTTTGTAATCAAGTCGTAAAAAGACGTTTTTAGTGCGCTTACATGCCTTACGCAGACTAAACCACAAAAGATATACATTAAATTAATGTAATAAAGAATAGCCTGCATGATGACAGATTTTGAAATAACGTTCTATAATGTAGATAAAAAACATTTAGTAATAAATTAAAATTTCTCGTCAGAGTAAAGGCCAATTTGTTAAAAAAAAAAAAAATTAAACTTTAACGCAAATATATTTTGAATTAAGCGCGAAAACGCTCGTACGTGTCATGGCGTTCGCTTGTGACGTCACGCCTAAATGACAACTGACATTAGATTTATGGTTGTAGAGCTGTGGTGCCGAGATATTTTGTAGATAGGTATGTAAATTTACATAAAATGATATGATTTATATTAAATATTTTCTTAAAAGTAGGTACTTAGTAGTAAAAATAATATGGCTTTCTTTAGCAGCGAGTTAACTAACCTCAAAAATATGAATGTTGGGTCTTGAACCCGAAACAACCAATTTCACGTTGGCGGAGTTACATTACTCGACAATGCCCACGATAGTTAATTTTTGATTTCTCTTATATATAAGCACAATGCACCGCAGAATCGACTACCTACGAGAGCTAATTAATAACATAATAATAATAATATTTATTTTTTATTACTCATGCGGTAAAAGTGGTATCTTTACGCATGCTGTTACGGTTGAAAAGTGGCTATTTTCATTTGCGTGCGCAAACTTTATTTGTCGCACTGAAATTATTGTTTGCCGCACGCAAATTCAGTTACCATAGTTACCAATACTGAATGTGACAGAAAAAATGTGTATTTTAAAATTGAACATTTGTTCTGGGAATTTTAATTTATTCGTAATAAAAAATAGTATGTGCAACTCGTGCGGCATTGTCGATTGCCGTACTAGTTGTACAATATACTATTGTTCACCAAGTAAACACGTCAATACAAAGTTATTACGATTATTTATTGGTAACTGTCTTATTTTTTGAGGCAGCTCATTATAAAATGAAATTGCCCAATAATTTGCTCTGTATTTATATTTGTTCGCTGAGAATCTAGATTGCTGAATATCAATATATATAATAATTAATAACAACACAATAAGAATGCTGACTTTCTCCATTTAGTTGGACGTGCTAACTAATAAACCATGAGAAAGATTTTATTTACTGTATTATTATTACTAATCTAAAATAATTATGGTTTACTTGTTTGGTGAGTCGTGAGACCTCTGAAGCGATTTTGATCGACATAGTATCAAACGATGAGTATTTGGAAGGAATTCCGTGGCATAAGGATCGAAAATGAAGCAATACTGAGATTTTTTTAAACTTGCATTTAATACTAACGTTTCGATACGTTTTGTATCATCTTCAGAGTGATGAGATGATACAAAACGTATCGAAACGTTAGTATTAAATGCAAGTTTAAAAAAATCTCAGTATTGCTTCATTTTCGATCCTTATGCCACGGAATTCCTTCCAAATACTCATCATTAACTTCAACGGATCACAGTTACTCTATTTATTGAATAGAGTCAATCTTCATATTATAGTATCAAACCTTATCCAATTAAACATGGCAATCTACAAATCCGGACGAAGCCGGACCGGGCCGCTAGTTAAACCTCTTTAAGGCATCGATAATAAAGTGCACTTTATAAAATATGTGAAACCGTACTTGCACAATGAACAATGACATATTTTCATATTTTGCAGTCGATTGTTTGAGTGGTGGAGCTTGAATAGCTCGGTGCATTCTTCTATGATGTCTGTGAGTAATGAGATGCACATCATAAAATACAAGTAGGTGCATTATGTATTACATGCTTTACAAACCTACAAATACATAATCTATATTCTATACAAGGGATGCCCAACCCGTAACTCGTGGCAACTTTTGATGTGGCTCAATTTGTCAACTCGGGCTTGAAATGTCTATAAAAAAAATTTGCTCTTTAATATGCAATAGCGCTGTTAATGGCCATAGTTGTTCAGACATTTCTTTAGTTTTATAGTTTGTATATAGAAAGAAAATACATTAATAATGTAGGTAGTAATTTGTATTAGTTAGCTGGCGCGCAAAAAACCATGTCGTCCCAACCTTCTGCCGCTTGGTACAAAAGCTATTTAAGTAATTTAGAGCATATATAGGCGGAATCTGGACCCATTTTAAGATAAGGGAGATACAAAATTTCAAAGAATGTAAAAAAATGGTTAACATTTAAAAACATTTCTGCCGCTTCGTTTTTAGGTTCTGCTAGACCCAAACGACCGGAAAATGCCAGCGGCAGAATTTTTTGACCAATTGAATACTACCCAAGCCACTTCTAAAAAAGTGGATTTATGATCATAAATCCACTTTTTTAGGACAGACGCATCGTGTGAAGTGAGCACATAAAAGTCATCAAAAAAATCAGCGCTGGAAAACTAACAGTCAAAACTAGCAAAGAATCTAGCGAAAAAACCAGCGTCGTGGGCAGTGGCCTTTACAGAAAATCGTTCCGCAAAAAAGCAACATAGATCGGACGAGAAGTTCGTATGCATTTTATGTGGAACGATTTTCTGTAATAATGATTTCCATCAACAAAACGCATGTCTTTGTGAGTTACGAATGTTACGATAAAAAATCAATAAAATTCAATATTGTTGTGCGTGTAATAAATTCAAGAATATTTTACGACTGTATGATTACTGAAGTGCGAAAACCAGAAAATAATTTCGCCGTTCCAAACTTTTTATTTCCATATAAAACGGGAAAATAAATTAATATAGGTACGGCAAATAAAAACGTAGCAAAAAGTTCGAAACATAATATATAATGATATCGTTTTATTTAAACTTTTCAAACTAATAAGTTGGCACAATCTGTTTGTTCCCGTTTCGAAACAAAAGCTTTAAGCAGTTTCCGTAAATGGCCCACTGGGAACTTTTCCAAATTATGTCCATTCTCTATTCAAACCAAACGGTGTGTGTTTTCAGTTTGTTGTTCGGCATATCCTCAGTACAATTGAATATCTCACAGCGGTATACCACAGATTATATTCAAATTACACCATTTAAGTCTTTTTTACATTATGTAATTTGTATAGGGCTACAGATGTTTGTACATTCAAAATTAAAATTTGTAAAGTCCTGAACAGAAATCTCGATTTGTTTTGAATAAAATCAAGGTTTTTTCATGGTTCGCGTACATCAGAATGAAAAAAATTCCGGCCAATTGGGTGACGGGACCATTCCAACTTCAAAATGTTGACATTTGATAATTGATACCATAGAGATATTTATTTATTTTTTTTTTTATTTATTTAATTTAATTCCAAAAATATGTGATACATTTTTTTACAGTTTTAAAGTCGGAATAATCCTGCCCAACTTGGCTGAAGCCAGTGCTAGGGCAGGAGTATGGTTTTTAGGACGTGTAAAAAATGCAAAAAATAAATAAATAAATAAAAGTATAAAATAATTATAAATATAAAATAATTATACTGGAATACGCGAGTGAGCCGTGAAAGTGTCTGCAATTCAGAGAGAGAAAAGTTCCTTATCTCTATGGTAACTAATGATACAAAACAATGGTGATTTGAGTAAACATATATCTGGTTTTCTGGACTCGCTGCAGCGTTCTCTCTCTCAACTGAGGACACTTTCACTTATGGCAAGCATACGAACTAGCGAACTCTAGTTACTTATATTATCTCTATGTTTGATACAGTATAATATTGAAAATAAAATTTCTGATATTGTGTGAAGTGACGCTATTTGCTATCCGTTGCTATGGTTACCTACATAATATTATGTTCCACGTTATATAAAATTAATCAAAGCATTCTTAACTAGTTTATTTCTGACAGAACAACAAAATCAAAGAACAGCTATTTTTTTTTCATTTTCAAAATACCTATTTCTGAAACCACAAAGTTTAGAAAAAAGATTTTTAACGAAACTTTCTTGAAAAAATAAGTAAAATAATAGGGCGTTATGAAAAGTATACCATTACTACATAGAAAACACCGTTATAGTAGGTATATATCTCTTCTGCGCATGCGCCGATTTTCCCCAAAAACAATAGGGTCGAAGGGCATCATGGCGCGCAGTGCAAGAATATAAAAATTTCGGCCAGTGTGGTGTTACATACTATTTTCTTCACATCTGTCGTAAGTACGCTTATTAAAAACACGAATGACAGCTGTTCACGACTATTAGCTAAAATGTAGTAGAGTTGCTATGGAAAAGGCATCTAAACAACAGTTGATAGGCTATTTTTTTTTTACTGCCGCCCGAACGTACGTACTTCCCGCATCAGTGCGTGTAATCCCACCAATGCGTAAATGTTAGACTTTCTGCCTTACAATTGATGCCGAAAGTATGTACTTTTGATTGAGGTATTAAGAAAAAATGTTTGACAACATTAGCTATTGAGTTTGAACTATATAGAAACAAAAGCAAGGCAGTTTTACCAACCAATCGGCGATCTCTATATCCTGATTCCTTTTCCATTTTTACGGCTGTAAACTGGATTTGGAAGTAGCTTTTATGTTCTTTTAAAAAGCTAAATCGAAAGTCAAATAATTTCTAACATATTTTTCTTTGCCTCGCTGAAAATATAAGTATTTATATACGTAGAATGAAAGACTCGATGGATTTTAAAGTAGTGATGTGTCCACATGACTCTTTATTGGGAGCTGGTTCCGTGCGCTCCGCTCACTAAAAATAGTCGCTCTCAGAGGGAGTCGTTCAAAGGAGCGACACTAAACAGTACGCACTACACAAGAGTGCAAACTGCAGAGGTGTGAACTGTCATCATGCATGCTCAGGAGTCACGAAGCATTACACAGCACAATACACACTCAGCTCTGAGCTCATTTAAATATGATTCTGATATTATTCGCATTTCGGATAAACTATAAAGTATAATAAAAGCTTAACAATAATAATGTTTATTGTTACAATATTATAACTTTGTCAACGACGTTAATGTGAATGGTTTAAGTCACTGTAAGCTTAGTACTAGTGCACTTACAGTGTGTCATTCAACATTAAATGACTCAGCAAAGATAACTCCGTACGTGCAAAATTCACTAGTGCCTCTGTGATCTATGCTATGTGCGCTCTGTAAATGTGCGAATGCAACAGTACAGAACAGCTCAGCACAGAGCAATGGCGCTCGGAGTGAGTCATTCACAAAAAAAGAGCGACTTGCTCACTCCGAGAAGGGAGTCGTTCATTATGAACGACTCGCTCAGGAGCGACACATCACTATTTTAAAGTCTCTTGTACCCGCTTCAGCGGTAGCCGCTGGAAACACGAGAAATTATGTGATTGGAAGCAGTGAAGTGGCATTAATATAATTAGTTCAAAGCTTAACTGCCAACATCGTGCGCGCACGCGGTTTAACGGCTGTCGAGTAAAGATACAAATATGTGATGTCTCACTCTTGATTTTAAAATTATAGCGACCATTCTTTTATCTTTAAGGTGACTGTCGATCAGCTGCTCAATATGCCCCTTTTTTATCCGCGTAGCACGAAAACAAAATGCATGAAAAACAGTGTCAGACATCTCTAATTTCTAGGAAAAACCTTTAAGTAATTAAATATTTAATTATTGTGGTATATTTAAAATGTAACTTTGTAAAGCCCTGTTAATTTTATGTATTATGCAATTTAATCAGTTACGTTAGCCATAGAATGATTTTGATTTTTTTCAATTTGATGGGCATTCCAATATTAGACTTTTCTACATTAACACTAAATTAATTTGTACATTAATTGTAATTTGTTTAAATAAAAATATTTTTGAGTTCAATAAAATAACTATCTTTTATTACAAAAATATTACAATTATAATACGCGCCACGAATCTAAAAGGCTCGGAAGTTAGATGTGAATGCGGGCTTGCGCTTGTACATTCTGTTGAAAAACTACAAACTCGCAACTCAAAAAAACTAAAATAACAATAAAAACTTGACAATAGCGTACTCGACTGTACTTTAAAGCAGGAAACCGACAAGTGACAAAGGCAACGAGCGATCACGGCCAATCACCGACGAGCGCACGTTCTGTGCAGGTAGCTGGGAGGTGGTGGGAGTCTCAACGGCTCTAAAATGTGCCTTTGTGACGCTGTTTGTGTATAAATTCCGAACCTTTTAGATCCGTGGCGCGTATTATACGTTTATTAATTTGTATATTTTCATAGCCGTTATATTAATCGTGTTTTCATTCAAAATCAAGTTCGAAATTTATTTCCATCAAGTGCTGGGGGAATAGCTACCATAAAATTATAAACATGTAAACTTCGTTTACCAGTTTTTGTTTGAGTTACGACATTCTATATTGACATCAGTTTTCCGGAACATAGCTTCTTTCAAATTTCTCGAGAGAAGTGTGTAAAGTGTCTAATAAAAAACTATTTCAATATACGCATTTCACGCCAACTTTATCAGGCATTTTACAAGCGTTTTCGATAAAGTTTTATTTTTTGCGTAAAAACATATTTTGTATGCTAAAGATATAGTCACTTTTATGGCAACAATAGAAAGGTCAATAATCAAGTAAATGGTCTTTTTAACATTTTCCATTGCACGCTGGGCCAGAATTTCGTTAATAGTGTCGGCAAAAACTGTTTATCGCGCATTCGACAGATTACAAAAAAATTCTTTGCAATTACACCCATCCCCCGATTTACACGGTACTTGTTTTACACGTTTTCGCTTTTACACGGTTTTCCAAATAAGTTTTTTTTTGTGTTTATCGCACTCTACTAAATGCTACTGTGATTGAACACGTGCGCTGTGTACACATCTCACGGGGAATCCCGAGCTTATGTGCTGACTTGCTGCACACGCACACTATGTCAGTATTTCTTCGCATAAAATTAAAGTGTTTTCGTAATATATTACATATTTTAACCTGTCAATGCATTTTATTTTTATTTCTGTGTACACCTAAAAATATTGAAAAAAATCACAACTGTTAAATAGCAAAATTATGCATTTTCTGCAAGCTTTTCGAGATACACGGATTTGATTTGAAAATTTTTAATTTTCGATTTACACGTTTTTCTCAGGAACGTATCTACCGTGTAAATCGGGGGATAGGTGTATTGTTTAAATTTATTAGAGTCGTGTTTTACTAATTTTTTTAGGATTCAGTATCGCAAAAAGATAATCAGTTTTATCCATGTATGTAGGCGCTTGGTTTCCGGCTTAATAGACCGTGGTCCATTGCTATTTCTGCCTGACGTTTCGTCTATAACTGCGGTAGACATTATCAAAGACGGTATGTCAGCTGGCTAAGTGTCTTTCTAGCAGACTCACGCGTAAGCATGTTTTCTTCTCGGTCGTAGTGGAAGCACTAACTACGACCGAGCAGAAAACACACTCACGCTTAGACACACTGTGAGCCGCAAAGGAATGAACTTCGTCCGTTTCCACACCGCCTTTGATGATGTCTACCGCAGTTGTAAACGAAACGTCAGGCAGAAATATCAATGGACCACGACCCTACAAGCCCGGAAACCAACAAGCTTTTGATATAATCAATTGTTTGTCTACCCACCCATGTTACGAGTGATGGGCTCGAATTTCTGTGCACTAAATAAAGCTATTTGATACAGTTACAAAGCTTAAAACTTGCCTCTAGACCAGGTGCGACGAAGCTATGGCACGCGTGTCACAGGTGGCACGCAACAGATTATTATGGGCACGGCATTGATTGAGGTGCAAAATCGAAATAATTAAAATAATGCTAGATGTCGATCACTGAAATATGACTATCACAAAATAACAAATACGAAAAAGTTTCATGGCGCTCAGTGCATTATCGAAATTATTCTTTTCATCTATGTTTGATTCATTTTTTTTTTGACAACTAAATTTCTTTGGCTGATTATCGGCACGTCGTGGCTACATTAAATTTTTTTGGAAAAAATTGGTACGTAGATGTATAGAAAGGTTCGCCACCGCTGGCCTAGACAGTTTCGGAATTTTGCTCATGTTTTAAGATCTTTGACCCACTGTGCATCGTATAGGCTCAGTGAGATGTAACAAAATACAGAGTTAAAATGGACAGAGGAGATGCCATATACCTACGTTGTAATTTATAAAAAAACACCGATGTCTACCCTAGAATTAAAGTTAATTAACTGCTCCAATAAAAGTGTCCAAATTTTAGCCATTAATCCATTTTGAAAGAAACTTTTAGTACAGGGTTACCATTATTTTAAATTTCGTTTCTGAGTCGTACCTAATTATGTTCTGGTCGCAGCGATAGGAATCAGCCACCAACTCGATATAGGGCGACTTCCTATCGCTGTTGAACAAAATCTTTATATTTAAAAATTTAATTTTTTACTTTTTACTCCACATTGCGATAAAAGGGTTTTTTTTTTAATAATAAAATCAATTAATGCTTGTAGTACAAAGTCCCGATTTGGCTCGATCTTCACCCATCGAGTTTTCTAATGAATTTTGATAATATATTGTGTTAATAAAGAAAAATAGATTTGGTCGCCATTCTATTTCCTGGCACAGCTATTTGTAACAAAAATCTAAAGTTGTTAATTTTATTTTTGAAATGTAGTTATCGAGTTTTTAGATAAATTTATTACCAATCTATATCAGCTATACTCTATACTAATATATAAAGCTGAAGTTTGCTTATAATCTATTTTACATATAATACGGCATTGCTGTCCGGTGTCTGTATATATAGTAACGGATTATAAAATCCACATACTGTGAGAGTTGTTTTTTGATTGAATTATACAGACGTTAGCTTAATTAATTCAAATAAATAAAATCGTAACTTAGTCTGTAATTGAACAGTTTTAAAGATTCCTAGAGCGAATTTTCAGATTCCATCACTTTTTTCTGTTTATATTTTTTGTACCTATCTTATATATACCTACTAATATATAAAGCTGAAGAGTTTGCTTGTTTATTTGGTTGAACGCGCTAATCTCAAGAACTACTGGTTCGAATTGAAAAAATGTTTTTTTGTTGGATAGTCCATTTATCGAGGAAGGCTATAGGCTATATAAAATCACGCTAAGACTAATAGGAGCGGAGCATCAATGAAAAATATAACTCAAAATTTGTCCGTCCGACAAAAACTTTTGAACGGTAACTCCGGTCATCATGAAATTTGGACACAGCATTCATCTCGGTAAACTAAGATGAACGTGCGTACTCGTGCCACCTCCCCATTCGTTCTTTTGCACCCGGATGAAACCAGGCGGGACCGCTAGTATGTATATAAATTGCCAAAGTTTGGTCGACATTTTGATTCCCGGCCTAAAACCAAGTAGACAGACACCTACGAATTAGTATTTTGCAAGGGTTTTCTGTATTGTCATAATATGAAAATGTAGATATAGATAATTTTATTGCGAACACGTGGAACATATTATATGTAGGTAACAATGGCAACGAATAACAAATATCATAATATATTTTAATACTAAATAAATACAATAAAATTAACAATTTAAATTTTTTATTATAAATAGCTGTGCCAAGAAATTTAATGGTAATGAAATCAATTTTTCATTATTAATACATTATATATTATCAAATTTCAAATGAAAACTCGATGGGTGAAGATAGAACCAAATCGGAATCTTAGACTATTATGCCATTCCTCGGACTTAAACCTGTGATAAAGGGATATGTAATAGAGGAACCATGGAAAGCGCGGAATTGCTATACGTCAAGTTTATGTAATGCCATCTACACTAGACTTGATAACTCTTTGTTTTTACATATTTACGTATTCCAGTCATGTTGACTTTTAATAGAAACTGTAGGTAAGTAATTCTAACAAAGATATAACAATTCTCCATGTTAACTGTTCAATCGTGTTTTGTAATTAGAGTAGTCTCAAAAGCGTTACATTCCGTTTGTTATAAATAATTATTTCCTTCTTTATCTGACAAAAGCTTTACACAGTGTGAATCACTTCAAACGAATTATAGAAAATTAAGCTAATTAAAATTGGAAAAAGACTTATATTTGACAAAAGCAGATATACATACTGCGCCGTACCTAGAGCCTGGTAACCGGGGGCCACTCCAGGGACGCAAACTCCAAAAAGGCAAAACCCGTTTTTAGATTTCTCCATGTAAAAACAACTGTGCCGTTTATACTGCAACCCGAAACTAAGTAGTCACTGTCTACAATTTCTGAACTGAATTATAGCGAGTGTTGAGATGTTATCGCGAATTTAAGAAAAAACTTTTTTTCAGATATCTTTCATATTCTAGTCTGTCAGAATTGTTTCTTGTTTCACAGTTGTTTTAAGTTCGTATGATGAAGAGAGAATATTAAATTTTCAAAGATATTCTTTAGATAGGTTTGTTAACATTTTTAAGTAGAAAGTAGAAAACTTTTGACTTTTACATATCTTCACGATATTCTTCTCAACTTTTAAGAATTTAATGTAAAAGTACTTTTTCTGATGTTTTCATTTGTGAGAATTTTTCTTGTTTTAAAGATAATATAAATCAGGCAGTTATATAGATATTTTTCGTGGAAAATATTATTTTAAAAATTCACACACAAATGTATTGAAAGTACAGTGTAAACTCCATTATACGTCACTCGATATAACGATAAACTCCTTAAAACGTCGAAATTAGTTAACTCTAGTTGGTTTACCTTGTTGCTCCATACAATGGTACACCCTAAATTACGACACACTCACTCTAAATAACGACAACAATACATCATCATTAAACAATAAACAGTAATTTTACTAATTATTTTTTTATATTTTTAGATATTTCTGAAGAAGATCTAAACCCAGATCGAAACGCCATATTTTGTATTATTGATTTATAATTTTATTTGTGTCAATATATAGTCTGAAAAAAATTGGTCGACAAGTTTATTTATTTGAAGAGTTCTATTCAGATGTTAATCAAAGATTTGAATAAACAGTAATTGTTTGTTATTTTGTTGCTTTGTTGTCGGCATCATGCGTACCGAAGATCCTAAGAAATTCGTTCTTTTGTTTGTTGGGATTATCTTTCATTTGCTTAGCTCAGCTGCTTATCGATAAGTTATCATATTCTTAGTTGTCCACAAACTTGCAAACTGTGAACATGGCGAGTAAAAGAAAAATCTTTGTGTATTGACGAAACAGTTTTATTGATACGCGCAGTAGAAGCGAGAGAAAAGATAAGTGATTTTGGAAGACGTTTTGGAGTAAATAGGTACATATTATAGTAAAAAAATATAAATGGATTATTTCTTCTCTCCGTTTAATGACAACTCTCAATAATGCCACAGCATAGGCTCTTTCGCAAACGGGCCTTTGATTATGTCTTTAAAATGCTTTAATCATCTGCCAATTGACTTAAAGGAAAATAATAATTTAATCAATTCTACTCTTTTTAAAAGAAAAGTTAAACTACTTCTATTAAAGCATAGCATTTATTCAATGAACGAATTATTTAATATTGTATTTTAAATAAGTATATTGTATTTTTTGACTTACTCTTCACTTTTGGTGTACACAGAGTGAAAAAAATATTATTATTATTATTGTGAAAAATAACTCTAATAATTTAGAGTGATAATATTAAAGGATGAATCCTGATGGCATAGGATCGATGAAATAAGCAAATACTGAAGGTTTATTATTGCATTTTATTGTCTGACGTTTCGGCAAACTTTATGCCATCTTCGGAGAATCAATGCTGTCTGTTTTCTCAGTATTGTTATGTATAAAATAAATTAAAATAAAAAATGTCATCAACGGGTATTAAAATGACTATTTTTCTTGAAAAAAAACAGTTGATTTTTACTAAAAATTGTATAAATGTGTCTAATGTAATTTGTTTAATTATACTGTATAATTTTAAACAAATTATATTATACATTTATACAATTTTTAGTAAAAATCAGTCGTTTTTTTTTCAAGAAAAATAGTAATTTTAATACCCGTTGATGACATTTTTTATTTTAATTTATTTTATACATAACAACAATACTGAGAAAACAGACAGCATTGATTCTCCGAAGATGGCATAAAGTTTGCCGAAACGTCAGACAATAAAATGCAATAATAAACCTTCAGTATTTGCTTATTTCATCGATCCTCTGCCACCAGGATTCATCCTTTAATCTTACAATTTTTATTATTATTATTATTCTTATTAATCAATTTAAGTTAGGTAGTAACTCAAGAAATACACGAATTATACAAATATCTACTTTACTTCGTGATTTATAAAGATGAAACTACAACGTGAAGTTGTTTTTATATTAAGGGAGGGCCCCATCCGATGAATTTGCCACGGGCCTCAGGTGGTATAGTTACGCCACTAGCTCTTCTACTAGTAAGTGAGGTATGTATGATAATATCGAGAGCAAAATGCAAGCACAAGCAGCGTAACTTTAATTAAGAGAAAATAACTTTAACGTTGGCCTTTCACATCACCTACATTAAACAAGCATAATGAATTCACCATTATTAGGAGAATGTTTGCTTCTCTGTGTGTGTCTGTGTGTAAATAGTAACTGCCATGTATTTGAAGCGCGTATACGGAGTGGGACAACGGCTGACGTCATTTGTTTATAAATTGAAACGGTATCAGACGTCTTGATCCTCCGACAAAATATCCCTGGACAAAATATCCCCGGCCATAAAGGTGTATGCGAATTGTTTCGCAGTGAAACGGGAAGGTTAAAGGGGGAGTTTAAAAAGAAAAAAAATCCAGGGTGAACGATAAAGGGGTATGCGACTTGTTTCGCAGTGAAACGGGAAGGGTAAAAATGGGAGTTTAAAAAAAAAACAATTCCAGGGTGAACGATAAAGAGGTATGCGAATTGTTTCGCAGTGAAACGGGAAGGGTAAAAGGGGGAGTTTAAAAAAAAACAATTCCAGGGTGAACGATAAAGAGGTATGCGAATTGTTTCGCAGTGAAACGGGAAGGGTGAAAGGGGGAGTTTTTAAAAAAACAGTTCCAGGGTGAACGATAGAAGGGTATCCAAATTGTTTCGCATTGAAACAGTAAGGGTGAAAGGGAGAGTTTTTAAAAAAACAATTCCAGGGTGAACGATAAAGGGGTATGCGAATTGTTTCGCAGTGAAACGGGAAGGGGAGAGGGTGAGTTTAAAAAAAACAATTCCAAGGTGAACGATAGGGATATTTTGTCGGGGATATTTCGTCGGAGGATCAAGAATCATGGAACCGTTGAAACTGGTTTAGTCGTGATGAGAGTAATTTCGTTCAATAGCTTAAGAATGTTTTCACATTATCCGATCCGATATCGGTGTCGGACGACGATATCCGATAGCTGGCACCATGTGCTGTTTTCACATCTTTCCGACAAAATCGTCCCGATACGGCCATTTGCTCGATAGCTTCATGCGGGTAGGTCATCATGGCAGACTATAATAGAAAACTTTATTTGCTGTGCCTATTATAAATTATATTTAAATGATGACGACGCTATGATGACAACTCAAGCTGAAAATGGCCGCCGCGCATCGGGTTCTGCGCACACAGAGACAATTTAGATACGCACGTATAGCACACATACAAACATCGTCCGACGGCTCACGGGCGTCCGATGGTGCCGTCAACATATCGGTGTCGGCTCCGATATCCGATATCGAGCCGGGCAATATAAAAGACAGGTACTTATTTCATACATTTTACTTACCCCGATATTGGATCGGCGTCCGACACCAATATCGGATCGGATAATGTGAAAACGCTCTGAGGCTACACCTCATCGGATCCGTATTTCTCCCGATCCAATGTCGGACAACTTCGGAAGAAAAGCAAAACACGAAGATAAGAAATAGAGTTTCCCATTCCACTGGTGGCACCTTCAAGATAATTTTGGTGTTTGCCGATTTGCCGACATTGGATGTGGTTGCAGTTTAAAGCCGGACGCACATTGTGGGTAGGGCAGGTTAGGTAGCACAGCTTAGAGCAGAAGAAAACTGAGAAATTTGAGTGACCTCTCATTGCAGCGCAGTTTCTTGTCATCAATCCTTAACAGAAGACGTAGAAGAATGGTATGGATGCACCAGTTCAGTGAAAATAGATCTGAATAGATCTAAATGAAACATCTGGTGGAAGTGACGGGCGTTACAGATGTAAAAACGATATCTGTAGCATCCAGTATATAACATCTAATATTATAATAACATAGGTATTCCTATTAATTAGAGTTGACATATTTATTCGTCGGTAAATAATTTGTGGTTTCAATCTTTGTTAGCTCTAGAACAGCAAACAAGCTGCAAATTGTTTCGTTTCAGAATTTTCAGCTTCAAAGTTAAGTAACTAATTTTATACTAAACAGAGTGGTGTAACGTTTATTTAAAAAAAAAGTAAACTGCATTTTATTGTTTCAGACAAAAAGTCTTTATCATTTTGTAACAATGCCAAGTTTTATAAGTACTACTCACTAAGTCTGTAACCAGGAGACCTAGCTCGAGCGTAGCGGTGAACCGATATCTGTCGTATGAATCAATATGGCGTCAGCTACTGGGTAACGCACACACGTTCATGGCTTGCATGTATGTAGTGTCTGTGAAGCTAAACAACTTTGGTTACTATGGGGAAAACAGGTGGAAAGAACCGAAGTTTTCCCAGTTAGTGATAACAGCGCCATCTTGCGTGCGCCAGAAAACGATCCATCTCGAAACACAGCAAGCATAGGAAACTAGGTTTTCTGGTAACAGACTTCGTGGTACTACTGTATTGTTTCATTTTCCTTTAGATTTTTATTACAGCCCGGTCCGACTTACGTTGCAAAATTGGTCTCCTCGAAAAGCGTTTTTATTTTGACGCGATAATATATAGCCGATGTCCATCCTAAAGACCCATTTTAAATAGATTTTCAACTGTAAGTATGTGTTATTTAGGATGCAACAAAAAAAGAAGACATGAACGGTTTTGCTCCTCACCCACAGATTTTTAGTTCGTGTCGTGTGCAGTTTTACTGTCACGATATCAATAAATATTGTTATTATTATTTCTTCTTTATTTGTGAATATATCAGCAGTTAATTTATTGACTCATTTTAAAAACAACAACAAAACTCTGCAATATTTATGCTTGAATTTAAGCCCCCCGCTAATATATATTATACAGGGTCAGTACCGGATTAAGACTCCTTGGTGCCGTAAGCATTTTTTGCCTATGGACCCTCATCTCTAACAGCAGTCAAAAAAAATTCTAATATTTTCTGTCTCTGTTATGTTAAATTAATAATTTTTTTTCAAATTGAGAATGTCAATTGATAGAAAAAAGTTCAAAAACATAGAATTTTAGGAACTATTGGAATTTTACAAGCGATGCTCTCGTTGAAAATTAGATTGCTTATCAAATCGGTTCTTAGGCATTTTTATACAGTTAATTAAAAGACAGGTACAAAACTTTAAAGTTAAAAAAATTTCATTTTTATCTGCAAAAATAAATTATTATTTATTTTTAATTTCTATACTTCTAAAGACAGTTTTTGAAAACAAGACAAAAAGAAAAAAAAATGTTGACACGGTCTGGTGAGATACTTTTCATTTCTGAGTTGTGAATTTTGGTGCCCCTGAGACGTGATGCCCTAAGCAATTGCTTACTTGGCTTATAGGTTAATCCGGCACGGTACAGGGTGTTAAAAGGATAAACAAATATCAATATTAATTATGTTTACCTTATATGTTATTACGAGATACAATGATGTTAAATTAAAGAATGAGGGCAAATATAAAACCCTATTTTTTGGGAACATATACTTGTTTAAAGCATCGGCCAAGTTATTTAATAGTAGTTTATGCATGTGAAACGTGAACGCAGTTATTATGTACGAGAGACATTATGTAAAAACGAGAGGTCCGCAATTATTAAAAGTGAAAGACTGTCAAGTGCAAGGTCATTCCGACACACCTTACATTGCGCAATATTATGCATGTTCAGCATGGATGAAAGAAATTGTTTTTACTAGAGGGTTTTTTTTATAAAGTTTTTCCCAGATAATTATTTCATTTTTATCGCGTTTTTTCATTTTAAAAACAAAAATGTGTAACCATAGGTCTGCAATCTTGTAAAAAATGAGCAACCTTTAACTATAAGACTCTAAATTTATATTTTTTATTTTTTAAATCGTTTTTGAAGTGAAACTTTGCTGTTTTCCGCACGGTAGCGTTGTTAATAAGGCCGTAGCCAGAAATTCACTTCGCGGGAGTAGAGCTCCGGACCAGTGACAATAAATAATAACTTTGTTTGAAAATAAGCATAGGTACATATTATATTATAATTTTACATAAAAACAAATTTAATTAAAAGGCAGCCGACGTAGATTTCGACGAAGGAGTTTAATGATTCATTTAATTTATTAACAATGCATTACATTTCGATTTTATTCGTTCCGAAAAACGTGGAATCCAATTATCGTATCACAAATCGTGTATAAAATGGCGGGTTGGCTAAGGCATTTCGAAGCAGAGGGGCGTTTGAACCCTTAAAATACCGTCCCTGCCTACGGCCTTGGTCGTTAGCAACGTTGAGTTGCTCGTATTAACTGACACGTACGACCACAGACAAGTCCGCACCGCACCTTTGATCTTGCCGGATCGCTGTGGATCAGACGTATAGCTCCGGACGCGTCTGCGTCGCTACGGACATCCATCTCATGGTGCGTCGGCGCGGGCTTGCCTGGAAAATCACGCACCGTGGAAACTGACCCTAACCACAGACAAGTCCGCACCACCAATTTGATTCTACCGACTCGCTGTGGATCGGACGTACAGCCCCGGACGCGTCTGCGTCGCTACGGACACCCTCCTCACGGTGCGTCGGCGCGGGCTTGTCTGCAAAATCACGCACCGTGGAAACTGACCATAGCCACAAACAAGCCCGCACCACTAATTTGATTCTACCGACTCGCTGTGGATCGGACGTACAGCCCCGGACGCGTCTGCGTCGCTACGGACATCCTCCTCACGGTGCGTCGGCGCGGGCTTGTCTGCAAAATCACGCACCGTGTGAACCGACCTTTAGACGTATCAAAATATTACATTTCTCCCCGTTACTCTCATTTACATAACGTCAAGCATCGGTGGACACAGTGTATATACACAATGAGTGTACAAAATGAGAAATCGTTATTCTGTATGTATTTGCAGAAAGAGACCTCTATATATGCAACGAACCATTCCGGGCGATGCCGGCGAAGACCATCATCTCTCATCCCTGTTCTTGTTTCGGGCAGATGACGTGTTGCATACGATAATACGAGGGAGCGGCGTCGCGCCGCCAACCACGACGGCCGGGTGAGAAATGGGGTCAGCTCAGATAATAATTATAATTCACATGCGTTCCTCTCTCTAACTTCGTTGAGCTGTGATGTGGTATTAAGAATTCTCTCTACTCACGACGCCGCCGTTAGAATAATGCCTTTAAACGTATCTGTTTCTACGTGCGCAGGTGATATGATCCTGTTAATAAAACAAAGGTATTCCGCTCGATTTAATACTTGAATTCCACGAAAAGTTTTTACGTTTAATATTCGTAAGTTTGTGACAATTCTAAAGTGGGGTTACTTTAGAGAACTTCACGTTTTTTGAAGCTATGCTTTTTAAAACAAACCTCGGGACTGGCGTTGAACTGCAAAAAATGATCAAGTGAGCGTCACGATACAAAAACGCACACACATGTTTGTGTTAAGATCATGGTTTAGACAAGGAAAGGATCATAGAAACAAAGGGAACTTATTGCGTCGTTGATCTAGACACGTTCAACAAAGAAACAGGAAGCAGCAGTTGTGTGTTATATTACACGAATTATTTGGAGCCACTTTTGACCCTTTAATAACTCAAAATCTATTTAACATAAACACATGAAATTTGGTTTATTTATTAAATCCCTTTAGATTAACTAGCACCCCAAATTTCATAAATACAGCTCAAACGGTTATTGAGATATTAACATTTAAAAATCGGCATTTTTATCACTGACTGACCTGACTCACTGACATATAGATCAAAAACCTAATCCACTTCTAGATGACCTAAAAAGTTGAAATTTGGCGTCCAACTAGTAATTGCAGTGTGTATACTAAGGAAAATTCAGAAAACAGTGAATTTTTAAGTTTTGAAATATTTTCGAAAAAGAAAACTGTACCTACAGCGTAAACGCAGGAAAATAGATTAATTTTACAAATCACTTTTGAATGATAAAAAATAATACAAATCTTTGATTAACGTCTGAATAGAACTCTTCAAATAAATAAAATTGTCAACCAATTTTTTTCAGAAGTTTAAGTATAAATTTGCCAAGTGAAAACTTGGCATCCTTTTAGATCTCAATTCTTTTTATCGGTGAAGTCGAAAACCACGCATATTCTTAAAATTGAACTTGGCTCCCTTTTTCATATTTTTGTTTTTATGGGATATTATATAAGTACTCAATAGAGTCAGCCCGGTCTAGTTTACATGTGTACATATATTGTAGATTATATAGACGCTCAACAGTTGAGGTCATCAGTGTCTATATGTGTATTAGAGATTCTGCCAGCCAACATAGACAAACAGACTACTACGGGCTCGGGTTCCTAGGAGTGCTAATTCCTATAAAACATTGGAATGCTAACTACATTCCAATGTTTCTCCTGGTGGGGTTCTTATAGGGGCGAATGGGCTCAACTATTTCTGCCCGGGAACATAACTGTGTCTACCGTGGACATAAGATTCCGATCCCGTCATGAATACTATTTTTTTCAGACAGTTTTTGCCGCTCTGTACAAAGTGAATGGTCGATACTCGCTACTCGTCGCCAGAAAAATTATAACTTACGTTATGAGAGCTGTTACAACAAAGACAAAAAACGAATTATTAATTTTACCTTAGAATCATATCTATCAAAAAATAAAAACAATGAATAGTGAATAAAAAATACTAGTATTATTGTGAAAAAAGTGTGGGGCGCTCGATGTACGAAAATGTGGAACAAAGCGCCCCACGTTTTTTTCACAATAATACTAGTATTTTTTATTCATTATTGTTTTAAGCTTATTTTAAAAAAATTATTTTTTACTTTTTAGTTCGATATAAAGCATGTTTTTTAGTTTTTTTTAAACTTTATTTATTTTTCACTTTTTAGTTTGATATAGGTAGGTAAAGCGTGTTTTTTAGTTTTTTTTTAAATATATTTATTTTTTAGTCTTTTTTAAACTATATTTATTTTCCACTTTTTAGTTCGATTTATTGTCAAAAATTTGCCGAAAAAAAGCAAATTTTTTATTTCGGCGTGGACGGGATTAGAACCCACGACCGGTGAATCCGAGAGTTGACGTCAGCGAAGACCCGCGCCTTAGACCGTTCGGTCAACGATTGCTCTTACAGTAGTGGCATAACATACTAACAGTAATAAACCACTTGCTTAGTCCAAACGAATGTTACAAACATACATACATACAAACTTATAAGTGAAGTTAATATAAAGCGTGTAAAAATATACTAACTAAGCGGGCCCCGCGCCACCGAAAAAAACTTCCAAAATTCCTGTGGACCCATCTGCCCTTGGGGGTTCTACATGTGAAGGAATGCATTTTGTATGCCTGTTGTCAGGCAAAGACAATCGCTGGCTGTGGTCGTTGCGTCGCGTCTGTTTATAAATTATTAGATACTTATATCAAACCTTTCAAAGGTAGAAGAAAAATATGGATGCTTTCTTTTTACAATGAAAGTTATGACGATCAATCTTATATACAGAAATGAGTTTTTAAAGTTTTAATAGAAATATAATATGGAATAAAGTACAAATAGTGCTACTTACAAATATAAATGTTGTTTGGAACGGTTTTCCTTTATTTCTTTATCCAGCAACGAATTTAAAGCTGTTTGCAGTGCGTCATTCTGTAATTAAAAAATGCAAATATGTAGGCAGACATACTAAATAGAATTAAAGTAAAGTAAACAGACATTTTGATAATAATCAGTTGGGTGCAACTGAGCCTTACAAATTATTGTTCTTCTTGTTTACTTATTCTGTACACTCAGTGCCAGGGGTGCCCGCAGCAGAAGTACCAGGAGTTACTGATTACGAATTTAAACTTCTTTTGGCACGGTAGGATAAAATTGATTCTTTAGATTGGAAAAATTGGCTGTAGAATATTAACCAATAGTAGAAGAACCGAACCTAAATCGACCTTCACCGAGCTGATAATAGAATGAAACATATTTTATCATGAATTTAGTATATTAGAAAATATATTAAAAATGGGTTTGCTAAAAAAATTATTTAAATTATTTAAAAAAAAAAGATTTTTTATTAAATGTTGCAACATCAAGATAATAAGAAAATTTTGTCATGACTTGAAGTATAAAACGTATAGAATGTGCAGCCGTTGGGTTGTCTATTATTTTCCTGGGCGAACTACTGGGTTGTCAGGTATAAACAGGTATGTCGATGCAAGTTACTTTCACTTGATTAGATAATAGAAAAAATTTTATATCATCATAAGCGCTGTTTTATTGCAAACACGTTGATATAGGGTTGTCTGCGAAAAATTCGGTCCTATTAGGGTTTTGCGAATTTTAAAGATTTTAATTTTGAGGCGCGTGGAAGTGTGTGACAGAGAGATCCGATGTAAGTAACTGTGTAATAATAAAGGATCCAACATCGCAATTGCTTGTGATGGCACCCTGAATATCAGAAAGTGCTCGGTATGTAAACTTTCTAATATTCAGGGTGCCATCACAAGCGACTGCGATGTTGGGTCCTTTATTATTACACAGTTACTTACCTCGGATTTCTCTGTCACACACTTCCACGCGCGTCTGTCCAGGATTTTTTTAGCAAACCCATTTTTAATACATTTTCTAATATAGGTACTAAATTCATAATAAAATATGTTTTATTCTATTATCAGCTCGGTGAAGGTCGATTTAGGTTCGGCTCTTAGACTACAAGGTGGCGACGAGGTATAAAACACTTGTCTTGTAGTAGATTCAATTCCGGCGATTATTTTGCCATTTTTTTACGATTGAATTTTTTAATTGAAGCTTTTTGTTTTCACTCTTTTATAAATATTGTTATAAAAAAAGAGCCTGAACGCCCCTTTTTAACATGGTTATGACGTATAAATAGGGTTTCATCGGTACTGCTCGGAAAAGTCCAAAGCGAGCAACCGAACATAGATGCTGATAATTAATTTTTCCGCAGAAAAATCTCAATTTTTCTTGGACTATTATTACACGTATCATGTTATCTAAATGAGGCTTTATACAGTAAATATCCGCTGTATGTTTGCAAAAGGACAATTTGGCTCAACAACTGGGTGAACATTTATTAGAACCTTTCGCTTAATACGGTCTATTACTGTTTATAGAAATAAAGGGTTTTGACAATAAAATATATTATGTTGTTGCAGTAATAATTATAATAAAAGTCAGTGGTTTCATTAAAATATAGGATAAATCCAGAGGAAATTAATAGCCAACTTAAATCAGACTCTTTTTGAGTACATTTCAGAAATAATTCTCAAAAATTTGAAAGCTATAGGTACGTTATTTTTACACAGAGCTTTTGAATAAAGTAAAATATTTGGACTCGAATGCAATCGAGCGTGCAACAACGCCGTTGTTCATATGACGTTTCCAATGATCTTTTATTACAAGGCCTCAATTTTCAGGTTCTTACCTAAAAGACCGCGCACACTTGTCAAACACGAACCTGCACGACCAGCATAGCGCTGAGCAAAAAAGCCAGTTCGTGAAGGTACCTATATTTAACGAAGTAGCACACATTAGACAAGAACTATGGAGGTTAGAGGTTAAGGAGAATCATCTCTGTGTACGAAAAAGTGTCCGTCAAAAAGCGTTAAATTAGGGGAACGCTACTGTCGCAAAAAGGTAAATTTTAAAGCAAGATTATATTAATTATTAAATTATTTTGGACTACCTACGTAAACAGTTAAGATTTTATATACCGCAGTGTTATTAACGACTCTAATCATTAAAAATACTAAATTTTCCAACTCAGCGCACTTCAATTCGTCTATAACTGCTATGGAGAGTAAATAACTGCTAAATTCTATACTCGGTTAGCGCTATTCCTGACGATTTTTGAACTGTTTTTACAGCATTTAGATGGACACTTTTTCATCTCCCATATAAAAGAGTCCTCCTTACCTCTACCCTCAATAACCAGAACCTAAAACCAACAGCCAGGAACGACCGTCAGTTGATCGCCGGCCATTATTAAACGCTTTATATTAGTTTGGGTTGTAACTATGTATGTAACTAACTATGTATGTATGTCCGTAACGGAATCTTTGAGCATAATTTTCACCAATTTCCCGAAGTCTGATTAATTTGAAACTTTGCATACGTATCAAGGACCGATGACAATGCAATAATTTGATAACAGTTTCCCATTATCCTTATTAGGACCCCCAGGATTAATAAATTCTTTTAAATCTTTGAGCATAATTTTCACCAATTTCCCGAAGTCTGATTAATTTGAAACTTTGCATACGTATCAAGGACCGATGACAATGCAATAATTTGATAACAGTTTCCCATTATCCTTATTAGGACCCCCAGGATTAATAAATTCTTTTATAGATCCTCTGTAGTAAACGCTTTATTTTCACCAATTTCCCGAAGTCTGATTAATTTGAAACTTTGCATACGTATCAAGGACCGATGACAATGCAATAATTTGATAACAGTTTCCCATTATCCTTATTAGGACCCCCAGGATTAATAAATTCTTTTATAGATCCTCAAACTAAAAAAGTGAAAAATAAAATATAGTTTAAAAAAAACTAAAAAACACGCTTTATATCGGACTAAAAAGTAAAAAATAATTGTTTTAAAATAAGCTTAAAAAGCGTGGGGCGCTTTGTTCCACATTTTCGTACATCGAGCGCCCAACGCTTTTTAAGCTTATTTTAAAACAATTATTTTTTACTTTTTAGTCCGATATAAAGCGTGTTTTTTAGTTTTTTTTAAACTATATTTTATTTTTCACTTTTTAGTTTGAGGATCTATAAAAGAATTTATTAATCCTGGGGGTCCTAATAAGGATAATGGGAAACTGTTATCAAATTATTGCATTGTCATCGGTCCTTGATACGTATGCAAAGTTTCAAATTAATCAGACTTCGGGAAATTGGTGAAAATTATGCTCAAAGATTTAAAAGAATTTATTAATCCTGGGGGTCCTAATAAGGATAATGGGAAACTGTTATCAAATTATTGCATTGTCATCGGTCCTTGATACGTATGCAAAGTTTCAAATTAATCAGACTTCGGGAAATTGGTGAAAATTATGCTCAAAGATTCCGTTACGGACATACATACATAGTTAGTTACATACATAGTTACAACCCAAACTAATATAAAGCGTTTAAAAAAGAGCCTGAACGCCCCTTTTTAACATGGTTATGACGTATAAATAGGGTTTCATCGGTACTGCTCGGAAAAGTCCAAAGCGAGCAACCGAACATAGATGCTGATAATTAATTTTTCCGCAGAAAAATCTCAATTTTTCTTGGACTATTATTACACGTATCATGTTATCTAAATGAGGCTTTATACAGTAAATATCCGCTGTATGTTTGCAAAAGGACAATTTGGCTCAACAACTGGGTGAACATTTATTAGAACCTTTCGCTTAATACGGTCTATTACTGTTTATAGAAATAAAGGGTTTTGACAATAAAAAAATATATTATGTTGTTGCAGTAATAATTATAATAAAAGTCAGTGGTTTCATTAAAATATAGGATAAATCCAGAGGAAATTAATAGCCAACTTAAATCAGACTCTTTTTGAGTACATTTCAGAAATAATTCTCAAAAATTTGAAAGCTATAGGTACGTTATTTTTACACAGAGCTTTTGAATAAAGTAAAATATTTGGACTCGAATGCAATCGAGCGTGCAACAACGCCGTTGTTCATATGACGTTTCCAATGATCTTTTATTACAAGGCCTCAATTTTCAGGTTCTTACCTAAAAGACCGCGCACACTTGTCAAACACGAACCTGCACGACCAGCATAGCGCTGAGCAAAAAAGCCAGTTCGTGAAGGTACCTATATTTAACGAAGTAGCACACATTAGACAAGAACTATGGAGGTTAGAGGTTAAGGAGAATCATCTCTGTGCACGAAAAAGTGTCCGTCAAAAAGCGTTAAATTAGGGGAACGCTACTGTCGCAAAAAGGTAAATTTTAAAGCAAGATTATATTAATTATTAAATTATTTTGGACTACCTACGTAAACAGTTAAGATTTTATATACCGCAGTGTTATTAACGACTCTAATCATTAAAAATACTAAATTTTCCAACTCAGCGCACTTCAATTCGTCTATAACTGCTATGGAGAGTAAATAACTGCTAAATTCTATACTCGGTTAGCGCTATTCCTGACGATTTTTGAACTGTTTTTACAGCATTTAGATGGACACTTTTTCATCTCCCATATAAAAGAGTCCTCCTTACCTCTACCCTCAATAACCAGAACCTAAAACCAACAGCCAGGAACGACCGTCAGTTGATCGCCGGCCATTATTAAACGCTTTATATTAGTTTTTTGGGTTGTAACTATGTATGTAACTAACTATGTATGTATGTCCGTAACGGAATCTTTGAGCATAATTTTCACCAATTTCCCGAAGTCTGATTAATTTGAAACTTTGCATACGTATCAAGGACCGATGACAATGCAATAATTTGATAACAGTTTCCCATTATCCTTATTAGGACCCCCAGGATTAATAAATTCTTTTAAATCTTTGAGCATAATTTTCACCAATTTCCCGAAGTCTGATTAATTTGAAACTTTGCATACGTATCAAGGACCGATGACAATGCAATAATTTGATAACAGTTTCCCATTATCCTTATTAGGACCCCCAGGATTAATAAATTCTTTTATAGATCCTCTGTAGTAAACGCTTTATTTTCACCAATTTCCCGAAGTCTGATTAATTTGAAACTTTGCATACGTATCAAGGACCGATGACAATGCAATAATTTGATAACAGTTTCCCATTATCCTTATTAGGACCCCCAGGATTAATAAATTCTTTTATAGATCCTCAAACTAAAAAAGTGAAAAATAAAATATAGTTTAAAAAAAACTAAAAAACACGCTTTATATCGGACTAAAAAGTAAAAAATAATTGTTTTAAAATAAGCTTAAAAAGCGTGGGGCGCTTTGTTCCACATTTTCGTACATCGAGCGCCCAACGCTTTTTAAGCTTATTTTAAAACAATTATTTTTTACTTTTTAGTCCGATATAAAGCGTGTTTTTTAGTTTTTTTTAAACTATATTTTATTTTTCACTTTTTAGTTTGAGGATCTATAAAAGAATTTATTAATCCTGGGGGTCCTAATAAGGATAATGGGAAACTGTTATCAAATTATTGCATTGTCATCGGTCCTTGATACGTATGCAAAGTTTCAAATTAATCAGACTTCGGGAAATTGGTGAAAATTATGCTCAAAGATTCCGTTACGGACATACATACATAGTTAGTTACATACATAGTTACAACCCAAACTAATATAAAGCGTTTAAAAAAGAGCCTGAACGCCCCTTTTTAACATGGTTATGACGTATAAATAGGGTTTCATCGGTACTGCTCGGAAAAGTCCAAAGCGAGCAACCGAACATAGATGCTGATAATTAATTTTTCCGCAGAAAAATCTCAATTTTTCTTGGACTATTATTACACGTATCATGTTATCTAAATGAGGCTTTATACAGTAAATATCCGCTGTATGTTTGCAAAAGGACAATTTGGCTCAACAACTGGGTGAACATTTATTAGAACCTTTCGCTTAATACGGTCTATTACTGTTTATAGAAATAAAGGGTTTTGACAATAAAATATATTATGTTGTTGCAGTAATAATTATAATAAAAGTCAGTGGTTTCATTAAAATATAGGATAAATCCAGAGGAAATTAATAGCCAACTTAAATCAGACTCTTTTTGAGTACATTTCAGAAATAATTCTCAAAAATTTGAAAGCTATAGGTACGTTATTTTTACACAGAGCTTTTGAATAAAGTAAAATATTTGGACTCGAATGCAATCGAGCGTGCAACAACGCCGTTGTTCATATGACGTTTCCAATGATCTTTTATTACAAGGCCTCAATTTTCAGGTTCTTACCTAAAAGACCGCGCACACTTGTCAAACACGAACCTGCACGACCAGCATAGCGCTGAGCAAAAAAGCCAGTTCGTGAAGGTACCTATATTTAACGAAGTAGCACACATTAGACAAGAACTATGGAGGTTAGAGGTTAAGGAGAATCATCTCTGTGTACGAAAAAGTGTCCGTCAAAAAGCGTTAAATTAGGGGAACGCTACTGTCGCAAAAAGGTAAATTTTAAAGCAAGATTATATTAATTATTAAATTATTTTGGACTACCTACGTAAACAGTTAAGATTTTATATACCGCAGTGTTATTAACGACTCTAATCATTAAAAATACTAAATTTTCCAACTCAGCGCACTTCAATTCGTCTATAACTGCTATGGAGAGTAAATAACTGCTAAATTCTATACTCGGTTAGCGCTATTCCTGACGATTTTTGAACTGTTTTTACAGCATTTAGATGGACACTTTTTCATCTCCCATATAAAAGAGTCCTCCTTACCTCTACCCTCAATAACCAGAACCTAAAACCAACAGCCAGGAACGACCGTCAGTTGATCGCCGGCCATTATTTTCTAACCATTCCGAACCGATCTAGTGTGCTAGTAATGTATCATTTTCATTTATTAATTTGTATTGATAAAACTACTTGAAAACTGCAAAATGTCTACCGGATATTATCGAATAATGCTGGTCTAGTATGGATGATGCAGATGTGTACTGCGCTGGTTGCATAGGTTTATGCTTGACAAGTGTGCGCAGTATTTAAGAACTTGTAAACGTATTAATTTAGTTTTCAATTTATTATTAACTAGTGGCCCGGTCCGGCTTCAATTTGTAGATTGCCACCATTTTTTGTCGACTTACGTTACAAAATTGGTTTCCACGAAAAGCGCTTTTATTTTAGAGCGATAATATATAGACTATGTCCATCTTGAAGGTCTATTCTAACTATTGATGAAAAAAAATTTGAGAAATTGATGAGTAGTTTCGGAGATTACCTCCTACATTCGAACTTACAAACGTTACCTCTTTATTCAAATCTTTGATTGACGTCTGATTAGAACTCTTCAATAAATAAAATTATCGACCAATTTTTCAGACAATATATTAACAAAAAAATGTATAATTAATGCAAATCCGGATCGAAACGTTAATGTATTAATTATATATTTTTTTGTTAATATGTTGTGAGAAAAATTGGTCGATAATTTTATTTAATGTTACCTCTTTATAATATTAGTATATATAGATATGACTTGGTACTGGTCCCAAATGGCCCTAACTGTTAATGGATAACACAATATCCTTTGTCGAGTGCTGTTATATCATTAATAAATTATAAAAAAATATTTCGTATTATACGATTACAAAAATATATTATTATTTATGATCAACTCTGTAGAAAAAAAACTACATCTGAAGCAATACATTTACAAATGTGAAATTAATACAAGCACACATTTTGTGTTTACAAAACCAACGGTGCTTTGAACTAGGAATCAAAGTTTTGATATTTGCGCTTGGATTATTTGCTTTCTCTGCTATAGCATCGCATTTCAACTCTATATATAAAGATGAATGGAATAACGGAAGCAATATAGAAGGATTAAATATTGAAGGATTACTGATCGAGACGTTCAGAATAGAGCTGCATTTAATTTCAAGTCATCTGACAGATATATTTATTTCGCAAAAAAAAATATACGATTTATCGCTAAGATGCGCCAATAATTGCATTTATATGCATTGAAATTATGAAAAAAAAACACGAATAAATAATTCATTTAATAATATAATAGACTTTCAGAGCTGGAAGCAATTTATTGCTTGTTGATCCATTTTTATCTACTTTTCATACAGGAAAGCTTGTCTTGTTTTGTGTTAGTAGTTGGGTTTTCTAATACAGTGTAAACTCCATTTAACGTCACTCGCTATAACGACAAACTCCTTAAAACGTCGAAATTACTTAAATCTAGTTGATTTACCTTGTTGCTCATACAATAATACACTCTAAATAACGACACACCCACTTTAAATAACGACAACAATACGTCATAATTAAGCAATAAACATTGTTTGTTTGTTATTTTGTTGCTTTGTTGTGGGCATCATGCGTACTGAAGATTCTAAGAAATTCGTTATGTTTAGCTCAGCTGCTATAATAAGTTACTCTAAATCAGTGTTTTTCAATTTTGTTCGTGATGCGACCCCCTTAGTATGAAAAAATATTTTGGGACCCCCTACCCTCCGCTGTTCCTAACTAGTATAGTTAATGCGAATTTTTTAAAAATATTGTTAATTTGTGCTAGTTTACAATAAATGTCCTCTCTTAGAAAAATATTTTTTTGAACATAAGATCAGAATCATATGAAAATGAGCTCAGAGCTGAGTGTGTGTATTGTGCTGTGCAATGCTACGTGACTCCTGAGCATGAGTAATGACAGTTCACACCTTTGCAGTCTACACTCTTGTGTAGTGCGTACTGTCTAGTGTCGCTCCTTTGAACGACTCGCTCTGAGCGACTCTTTTTAGTGAGCGGAGCGCACGGAGCCAGCTCCCAATAAAGAGTCATGTGGACATATCACTACTGTATTTACTTGGGACTTTTCTCATTGCATGTGGTACTTTTTATCATTTAGAATTATATAGTACAGACAAACATAATGATTGTAGAATGTAGAACACATATTCTATAGAAACCAATTTACCTTTTGCGGAAACATAAAACGAATGTCACTGTCCAGGACATACTTGTTCATGTTTTAAACATTTCTGTGGAACTAATATAACAAAGTAAACCGTGTGTATGTGTGTATTATGTGAGATCAAGAAGGACAAACTTCGTTTGTACAGAAAGATGCCCCTATAGCGATATAATCAGTTTAGCTGAAAGTTGTTAATGCAAAGGAAAGAAACAGGTGGGATGTGCTAATTAGCCAAGTTAAAGTATATACAAGGATAACTCAAAAACAATTTCTTTAATTATAATCATAGATATACATACAGTATGTAAACACGTAAGGTGCACATAGGGAAATTAACATTGGGAAAAAATGACTGGATCAAGTAAGCCTTGAAATCTTGTTTTTCAATTTGACAGATAATATTCTTTTGCAAAATGAATGTGTATACTACCGAAGAAAATATTCAAATGATTACAACATAATCGAACTTTTTTTATTAATGGGACATTAAATTCCCAAAAATACTTAAATATGGTGCGAGATCAAATATCTCCGCCTATTCGTGTTGAACCTAAAGACATTGGCTCACTGATTTACCAACGCGCATACGTCATACCAGTCAGACAATTTTTGAATGAAATGTTTCCAAACAGATGGAGTTGTTTTTTTGTTTATATTTGCACAAAAAAATTAAAATAATAATTTATAAGAGCTTATTATTATTAAAAAAGCCAAGTAAAATAAAAATAAATCAAAATAAAATAGAAATCCTCAAGATTACCACGATAATTCAATTGAAATAACATTTAATGCAGTCATGGCTAACTCTGATCCAAGTATTTTTTCCCAATGCTAATTTCCCTATGTGTACCTTACGCGTTTACATACTGTTAATAAAAAGAATATACGAAGTTTAAAAAAAAAACTCGGGTCGCAGTGCCGAACCCTGCCGACAACATATTGACCTCCTAATAAGTACGCCACCTAAAATAATATTTTTTTTCTTAATTACAATATTTAAGCTGAAGAGTTTGTTTGTATGGTTGAACGCGCTAATCTCAGGAACAACTGGTTCGAATTGAAATTTTTTTTTGTTGGATAGTCCATTTATCGAGGAAGGCTATAGACTACGAGTTATGACCAATAGGAGCGAAGCAATAATGAAAAATGTTGCAAAATGTAACTCAAAATTTGTCCGTCCGACAAAAACTCGCTATAAAGAGTTTATACTGTATTTATTATTTCCGAAATAATGTGTGATTTTACTGTACTCCTTGTAATTTTCAGTGACCTTTCAGAAAGAGAATTGACTGATTATGTCAAGAATGAATCGTGACAGTTTCTCAATTATTTATGGTCCCCGTTGTGCCGGCAGTAAGCAAGAAAATGATTTCAAGAAAAATATTATGTTTGTTTTCTTTTTGCTATTCGTCCATGGCATATAAAAAAATTACATCAAATTAAAAATTAATGTCAAGTCGGACTATTATATAATAAATCATTCCGCTTAACTTCAGTATACGATTTTTTACGATTCCTTTCGCATAACTTCGGCAAATAATAAGGGAAGGTTAGTGAAACTATGCGTTACATCACTTTCGTAACATTTTACGGAGTTACTTTAAGAGATGTTTTTTGGGGAGTGGTCAGTAAAGATGCTTACTCTAATAGGCCCCACTCACGATTAAACTTCATGCCACAGTTCAGTGTTCAGTGAAGTTGGACAGATTAATCGAAAGACTGACTGGCACCACACACAGTTCATGCAAACTGCTCAGTTTTTTAAATTTTTTGAGTTCAGTTTGGTTCAGTTGTTGGCATACACTCGTCGAGTATAGATACATAAGATATATTATATTATATACACACTATAATATAATACTATAGAGTATAGTTCATTAATAAGAACTAAATGAGTAATTTAAATGGTGAGGATTGGCTGTTCAGAGCTATGGGATTGTATTTAAAACAGAGAAATAAGAAAAAAAAAGAAGAATATGGGTGAAAAATTGGTTAGAAATGCGTGATTCAAGAAGTCATGTTTATTTGATTAATGAATTACATCTTGAGCCGCTTGATTGCAATAATTATTTACGAATGAATGAATTAACTTACAATTATTTACTGGAATTAGTTACCCTATTTATTAAGAACCAGGACACAAATATGTGAAAATCTATTTCTGCACAAGAAAGGCAGCAACATTGAGATTTTTGGCTTCTGGTTGTACAAAACACAGAACTCCAAAAACTGAACTGAAAAACACCCACACACACAACAGTTTACTTGAACACTGAACACTGAAGTCGTTCAAAAATCAAGATGCATTTGATGAGTTCATGCTTGACTTCAGTGTTGGTTTCAGTGTTTATTTGTCCCACACACTATCATGCTTCACTGAACTATAAGTTTGAACACTGAACTGTTGCATGAAGTGTGATCGTGAGTGGGGCCTATAATAACGAACACGTAGGTTTAGTTTTTAAACATAAAGATATTGAACGTAAATTTTTCTTGCACTTTCTTTCAGAATTTTATATTTTGATCTGCGATGAAGTACTGAATTTCGTTTGAAATTCAGTATTTTTATTTTAGTCCGTCTCTGCAAATACAACATAGATTAATTTTCGTAGACGACTGATATCTGGATTAATGTATTATTTATATTTAGAACGTAACACCCATGGCTAATCGAGTGGATGTGTGCTAAAATCCCTACATTTTAGCTGCAGGGAATCAACGACGTTCAGGGTACAAGCTGTCCAAAAGGAGATTGTCATTTCTAGGCAGAGGTTAAAGTATGCTTAGGGTCATTTGAAGGAACGGGGAAGCACTGAGTAATTTATTTTCGCCGGGCATGACCAGTGATGGATTTAGGCTTGCTGCCGCCCTAGGCCCCATTCGATGCGCCGCCCTTTTTGATAAAATGAATTTCGTTAATTTTGATCCAATATTTTTATTTAAAAATAACTTTATTTATTGAAATATAATTTTTAAATATAACTAATAAACATGACAGATAAATAAGTTATAAATTAATCTCACTAAAGGAACAGAAAGTAAGCTACTCGATAATAACTATAATTGATCTATTAAAAAATTAACGTCTTACCCACCCATACAGATGGCGAAGTAAATTGATTTATTGAATTATAATATATTCTATAGAAAATTTTTTATGAAGACTAATCCGAACCAATTTTTCAAATTGATTGATTTTACTTTTCGCCTCTGAAATTTTGTCATTTCAAAAATTTTGCCGCCCTTCAAATTATGCCGCCTCACGGGCCTAGGCGTAAATCCATCGATAGGCATGACATATTATCGCGTTAAGATAAAAGCCCTTTTCGTGGAGACCAATTTTGCAAGGGAAGTCGACGAAAAACGGTGGCAATCTATATTAATTCGGGCAAAGCCGAACCGAGCTACTATAGTATTCAATAAAGTGAAAAAGAATAAGAACGACTGTTATTTTTATCACAAGTGATTCAAAAATTATTTTGATGTTCCAGAATTTTGTGTCGATTTCTCGAAATTCGTTTCTTGTCTCGATAGCAACACAAGTTGATATGCAAGAATTTTGTCATTATTTTCTTGGACAACCTTGTTGTGTCTAGTCAGAGCTTTTACGTATATCAGATAAAATTGTTTCCATGTCCAGAGTTACTCTTTGATCTCTTCTATATGTTAACTAACTTTAATAATATTTCTAAATTGTAAAATGCTCTCTGAAAGTTAAACTGAGATTTATAATTAAAAATGTTGTATGTTGGATATTAAAATGATAAATATGTCTATGAAAAAATTAACAATTCTAGAGAGCTGTGAAGCAAAGGTGCCGCGAGATAAATACAAACCTTATTACAGAGGTGGTATTTATAAAATGTCGATAATGTAATAATACTGTTAAAGTATTAAAATTATTGTGAATTTTCCATTATTTTATTAAAATCGATAAGTGAAAATAATACAAAAGAGCAAATCTGTCAGCGTTATGTATATAGAGAATGAAAAACAGAATCGAGTTATCGCGGGTTCTTGTTCATTTATTGGTAAACAATTTCCTTCACCACTCGATTAACTCACATTATTTATGAGATTAGATTTTTTATGGAATTATGAAAATATTGATAATAACAATAATAAATTCCTTTAACTCCTAAGTGGAGCATAGGGCCTCTACGAAAATTTTGAATCTAGTCCTATCTCTTGCTATATTTTTGACTTGAAGCCAGGTAGTTCCTTGTTCCCCAACTTCTTCATGAACAGTTCTTCTCCAGAGAAAATATTGATAGTAGGTTATTTTTCTTAAATATATTTTTTACATTATTATTTGCCATAATCTATAGGAGACGCAAAAGTAACTTAACATGAACTGTTGGAAAGTCGACTACTCCGTAATATGAGGACATAGTGCCCTGAAAGGACACCTCCAAAGAATCGGATTGTTTAACGGGGACTTAAAGTGCAATTAGTGCAATAAGAAGACGGAAACAGCGAATCATATTCTGTGTTAATGCAAGGCTTTAGATCGTAGAAGACAGATATTTTATGGAAAATGTAGAATGAGTCCCGAAGATTACATCAATCACCCAATCCACGGACTGCACAAACTAGTGCAAGGAACGAGGATACTGGACCGAGCGGATATAAGAGATTGGGAGATAGAACAATAAGCCCAAGAGGCTGCGGTGTTCTCGGTGACAAGCCGACTCCCGTCAATGAAAAAAAAACTCCGTAATGTGAATGTGAACATCAATGAACAATTCTAGTCTTCAAACAAACACGAGTCTACTGTATTTGATTATGGTTGCACCATAAGCCACTTTTCCGTGCGACCTAAGCTATTATAATTATAAGTATTAACATATTTGTTGCTCACGACGAGTTTCGTAAAATATTAACAAACACTGGATTACAGAGTTTCGCCTCAGCACTGTCCGTATAGACCAAGAGCTGGCAACAGATTTCGAGTTGTCATTTCGAAACACGTGAAAATGTAGATGTTGAATCTTGTAAACCTGCTGAACAATGCGACCTGGGTATACTACATCAAAATATTTTGAAAATTAAATAGACAGCTGTTCTGCAAATTTGCCAAAAAAATTAGGTAACTGACAGTCATGCTTTGGTTAATTTTTAATATAGGTACTTAATGATTAGTGACGTATTATAATAAATAAAATAATATTTCTGTTAATATGGTTTCACATTTAAAAATTAAATAAATCGTGCTTGTCAGCTATACCTATCGATTTATTTGAAAGATCTTCAGAATTAAAAAACAGCTGACTTTTTTTATTTTCAAAATATTTTTGGCATAGTACCTATACCTCGGTCGCAAGGGACTGTCAGAATGGACTTTCATTGTTCAGCGGGTATAACAGATTCAATACCCACATTTTCACGAACGACCATTCGAAATCTGTTGCTAGCTCTTCGTCGAGTAGTCCAAAAGCTACTGCAGTTTTTGGAAGCTGATTTAGGCTTGGAAGTGACATACTTTATAATGTAGTTTAATCAAACCTATCCAGTCGTTTTTATGGGTAATTAACCCCTAAATATGCACTAGTTGAGTTGAAAACTCATTTTGGAGAGGTCGAGATTTTCACAGTATTCCAAATACGCCTTTTCTAAACATGTATTTCAGAGGGCAGAATAAAATTTCAATCGGAAAATCCCGGCAGACTGCCTTCAAGGGTGGTATAAGGAACGTTTAAAGCAGTCTGCCGAGGTGTTCCGATTGGAATTTCGTTGTGATTTTTGAAATACAATTTAGAAAAGGTGTATTTGAAATACTGTGAAAGTAAAATCAGTTGACATTTGTAACCCAACTGGGGTTGATTACTCCTAAAAACAACTGGACTTGGTCACTTGGTGACGCAGTGTCATTTTCGTTGTTTAAACTACATTATAAAGCAGGTCTGGGCAAATGGCGGCCCACAGCGCAATTTTATCCGGCCCGCGAAGCATTTTAGAAAGCGGAAATAGAATGCGGGGACCTTTTTGCTCTCCCACATGCGGAAATAGAATGTGAAGATCTTTTTTTCTGAAAATTTTTGGCCCGCGGTGAAATTTTCGTCAGCCATCCGGCCCGCGATCAAATTTTCATCAGCTATGTGGCCCGCCGATCAAAAGATTTGCCCGCCCCTGTTATAAAGTGTCACTTCTATGGCTAAATCAGCTTTTAAAAAGTTCAGTAGCTCTCGGTCTATTAATATGAATAATAGAATAATAATTTAATATGAACTGACTCGTTAGGGGAAACCATGGAAACGTGAAGTTTAATCGGTTCGTTGTCATGGATTATTGCACACGGCTCCTTTATACATATTAAATACGCAAAGTCTGGCCACGAATAAACCACTGTGGCGTCGGCGTTGCACGTTTATGCCGCTACCTCCAGGAATCAAACCGTTGAACTTTTAGTAAACATCATATCCCGTGGGATTACCGAACTTTTACTGGAAGTAGCAACAAAGTTCGGCGTAAAATATCTACATGCGTAGCGTTTTATCATAGGAAACAAGCAGATTTAGCGTTGATACTAAATGCCTTTTTTTGTATTGTGTAATGGCCGTATTCACCGAACGTAAGCAGTTATTTATTCGGTTCATTTGTTCTTCAGGCAGCTATTCCTACGAATAAATAGCGATAATTCAATTCGCCTAGCATAATTATGTTTATTGCAGGTATAAATCTATTCTGTCCAATTCGCCTGATAAAATAATAATGGCCGCCACATAGATTATAATACCTAACCTATAAACGTGAAATATTGTATCTACAGTTGCTGTTGTGAATTTATTTATGTGTTGTTTATTACCCTTTTGTGAAGTGTACAGTTGTAAAACATTAAAGTTAGTGTTAGTTTTGGGTGCAATTGGGTTAGAATAAAACATTATTATTTTGTGTCTTTTTTTAACGTTTACACTAACTCCATCGGTCGGATTTTTGGGTGAACGTCAAAATATTCAACAAAAATAGCAAGGCGTATAGTGCAGTATAAGTACAAGTAACTATTCTAACAGATATATTACTTGGTGAATTGAAAGTAAATTTTATTCGAGGGAATAAATTTGTTCCCAGACTTGTAACTTCTATCTTTAATAGTGTTTAGTGAATACGGGCACAAGTGAAATAATTTATTTGCGATCGATCAAAGTCCTTTATATTTCAACGTTGTTTTTAGCGAGAAAAGAAGCATAGGCGTATTTTTATTTGTGCCGAGGTAAAACAGACTGCATGTTTTTTGTTTATAACAAGTTTAAGGTTATCTAAAGGGGTGTTTTTAAGTCTTTTTTAGTCGATGCCCCTTTTTAGGTTTAATCTTTGTAGCCATCCTTTTTTTGTCGTTCTGACTTGGGGACTAAAAAGAGTAGGTACCACTTGAAGTGTTTCTTTATATAAAATTATTCTCAGATAAGATCTATTTTATAAAATATCTCATGTAGTCTTATTAACGTTTGTAAAAAAATTAATACATATTTTAGCCATTCCAACTCCACAAGATATATGTCAAATGTCAATATTTTTGAACTTGGAAATGGTCTTGTCTCTGAATTGGCTATTTTTTTTTATATAATACTAGCGGCCCGTTTCGGTTTTACACGGGTGCAAAACTGTTTTGGAAGTATTATATTGACCTTCCTATCTACACAGCAGAACTATCAAAGTACATTGTTTTGATGTACCCATCTTTAAAAATTTGGCCAGCGTTAGCCATTTAAGCGTATTAAAACAGTTTTTTCTTACAAATCATCGTCAAAGTTGTAAAAATATTTACAAATTATATATAGAAACTTTCCTTGTTTATCGCTCCCGCTACTATAGTGAAAACTGTATAAAAATCCGTTCAGACAGACAGACAGACGCGGCGTAGGAGCTTTGTATATATAGAGATGATACTCGTATATACTAATTTTTAATATATTTTGGTTTCATTCAAAAAAATACTGAGTACCTACTTATAAAGAGCAATGTCCCTATACTGAATTGAAGTTAATTAAATTTCCAATTAGATAGCTCTCAGGACGTAATTTATAAAATTAATTATGTGCGAATTCATAAAAGTTTTCCAAGGAATATTGTATTTCATATAATATTGTAGACATTTGAAGGTACCTACAAAAATATTTCTTAGAACATAATAAATATAATACAGAATTTTATTTTCAGAAAATATTAATTTTGATACTTATATTAAATCCAAAATCTACGCTTACTTTTACAGCTACTTTTATTTTTCTAGAGAGTAATTACTTATGAAACGCACCCTTTGATGACAAAAAGGGTTTTCCAAAACTGTCCTTGAAATGCACGTTTTGAATAATTAATAATAATATTCAAATTTTAATATTAATTTGTTTAAATGGACCTATCAAATACGCATATCTCTATAATGCCTTTTATGGATATTATAGATCATTCATAATATTAGGTAGGCATGCAAAAAATATATGTCTGTGACAAGAAGCCAAAATCACTTAGGTCAATTTTTTTTTGTAATCTTTAAGCGTACATATAATACGTGCCACGAATCTAAAAGGCTCGGAAGTTAGATGCGAATGCGGGCTTGCGCTTGTACAGTCTGTTGAAAAACTACAAACTCGCAACTCAACAAAACTAAAACAGCAATAACAACTTGACAATAGCGTACTCGACTGTACTTTAAAGCAGCATAGCGATAAGTGACAAAGGCAATGAGCGATCATGGCCAATCACCGACGAGCGCACGGTCCGTGCAGGTAGCTGGGAGGTGGTGGGAGTATCAACGGCTCTAAAATGTGCCTTTGCGACACTGATTGTGACCAACTTCCGAAGCTTTTAGATCCGTGGCGCGTATTATAGCTCAGAATGACAAGAAAATAACAATTTTTGAATCATTTTTTTGTCCGTCTAAACATCAAGACCCCTTTTGTCAAGAAGAGGTATCAAGTTAAAATTAATATCAACAACTAAGATTTGCAACCCTATAGTTCTGTAAAAAATTCAAGCTTCTAATTCATTCGGAACCCAAAGGAATGGTGAGATCTCTGATGAGAAATGCGCCGAACTGTCCTAAGGGGAGTTTTTGACGGGTAAACATTGATTTAGAAAAGCACGATGGAGGTTAGGTTTACCTTATGCTTTCATACAGTTTACCTGTCAAAAACCTCCCTTAGGACAGTTCGCTGCATTTCTCACCAGAGGTCTCACCATTCCTTTGGGTTCCGAATTGCAATAAAAAGAAACAGCCTTTCAAAAATCACATATTGATACTGACTCACTTATCAAAACCTGCGGAGTACTTCCCGATGACCTACAATAGTGAAATTTCGCATGAAGCGTCTTATATAGCACAAGTAAAGGGAAAAATCATTAATTCCTAATATTATGTGGAATAACCTGTCAGATACTTGCATTCCTACCCGAACAGCGGCTGCACAGAGCATGTGCTGTTCACGTGACAACTGTGTGCTAATGGGAAAGACTATACAATGAGTTTCAGTTAAGACGCAACCACGAAGTCTGTAACTAGGAGACCCAGCTTCCTATGCTTGCTGTGTTTCGAGACGGAACGTTTTCTGGCGCACGCGAGATGGCACTATTATCACTACCTGAGAAAACTTTGGTTCTTTCCATCTATTTTTGTCATAGTTACCAAAGTTGTTTAACTTCACAGACACTACACGCATGCAAGCCATGAACGTGTGTGCGTTACCCAGTAGCTGACGCCATATTGGTTCATGCAACAGATATCGGTCCACCGCCACGCTCGAGCTGGGTGTCCTGGTTACACAGTTCGAGGACGCAACATAAGCGAGGATTGTTTATTTGGTAGGTATGGAAATTATTAATCCCTTGGGCGCCCGGTGTACTATGTAGCTTTTTATGTTGAACGATTTTCTGTAATGCATTAACGATTTCCATAGCTACTATATTAATAAAACTCATGTAATAGTCAGAGTGCCCATCGGCAAAAATTTTATTGACACATACTCTCTCCAAACTTTGTATATGGCTTCATTAGGCCTAGTCTGACACCTATTTCCTCTATGACTTTTCTTGATTTTGGGGCGTTTTCCCTCTAAATTTTCCAAAAGATGTCGTCTTGACGACATGTAAAAATTTATAGATACTGTTTGTTATTTTAATTGGATAGCTTAAAAACTTCAACCAAAACACTAAAATAATGTTCTCTGACAAATAACATAACCATTTAAAATGTCTGACACCTCGAATATGTTCGACATATTCGAGGTGTCAGACATTTTAAATGGTTCATATTATTTGTCAGAGAACATTATTTTAGTGACTATAATATGTTGCATCTTAAATGAAATTCACTATTTGTGTAGTATTTTACCACATATATATTTGACGTAAGTGCTTTTGTCTAGCGGCTACAAATATGTTTTATGTAAACATAATTAGCATACATTATATCTGCATTTCATCAACGCAATGACACGCATATGTACATTTATTTCGTGTCAATTTGGCATTAATTCATTTGGGATTCCAATTTTCAGTTGATTTCATTAAATATATTAGTTCGTTGTGTTGTCAAATTTAAATAAGTCTTTCATAATATAGGATCCCCAATCGTTACAAAACAACTAGCACTAGGGTATGGTTGCCAATGATTGACTAGCGATTGGAGATTTAACACTGGGCCTATTTTGAAATATTACGAGAAAATATCACTATATTGCATGTACCGATACTATTATTCCCTCTTATTCCCGTGCTGACGAGCCATTTTGTACAAAATATTTATAAATTATATACAAAAACCTTCCTCGTTTGTCGCTCCCTATTAGTGAAAATTGAAAAATCCGTTCGGTAGTTTTTGAGTTTATCGCGTTCAGACAGACAGACAAACACGGCGGAGGGACTTTATTTTATATATACAGTGGTCCGTCTTGGTTTCACCCGGGTGCGATAGATATAATTCTGTAAAATGTATTTCGTTTGCGGCCCGGCGTCTGAACTAAAAGTGTTGAGCAAAATCCTGAACTAATAGCTTCAAGCGAATTCTATAAGATGTCGCTACTTGGTACTATAACAGTTTTTTGTTTGCTTCTGAGCTAATAGCTTTGAGTAAATTCTATCAGATGTTTACATGTTACTAAAACAGTTTTTTTGAGAAAACACCGTAAAATTGTACAAAATATTTAATAAATACTATCCTATAGCGTAAGTTGCACCAAGCAAGACAGAATTATCAAATTTCATAAAAATCAGTTCAGCGCGGCCAAAATTGTGACACGAGAATTTAATATATACGTATAGATAGATAGATAGATTACGTATTTGGTTGCATTGAAATTTACAGTATATATTATGAGCTATCTTAAAAATTTCAATTAAACTCTGTACCTACGTATAATCTATCAAATTAATTGATGTAGGTTTTGCTATCCTAGTATATATATAATAACATAATCCAGTGTTTCATTCGACTACAGCAGCAACGGTTGGCGGTAGAATCTGTTAAATCTGAATTATATTTGCAAACACTTCATTAAGACCCAGTAGCCTATTACTGGGAGATTTATCATCATCTGGATTACGTAATCAAGCGACGATGGGGGTAGTACAAATGAAACGTACACTCTCTATACACTCAACGTGTGCAAAGGTGTAGATAATTTCACTGCTGCTGATACGGGATGCAGATCTCGTGACGTCATTCGACTATAGCGAATGCAAACTTATAAAGAATTCAATTTACAGCAGTTGCTGTACTATATTGGCGCTGATAGGTATTTTTTACCGACTTCAAAAAAGAAAAGGTTATAATATGTTCGATCCGTATAATATACTTTTTTACCATTCCAACCCACAAGTGGGGAATGGTACTTACTATAGTTTAGGTCAAAAATCGCTTTTCAAAAATTTTACAATATCTTTCCGTTTTAAGGTCCCCCGTATCCAAAAAACACATATTTTTTAGTCTGTTTGTCTGTTAGTCTTTTGTCTGTTTGTCTGTTTGTTAGTCTGTTGACGATACAGGTCAAACGTTTGAGCGGATTGTAACCAAATTTTGGGAGGATGTTTGGTATGCAAATATGAAGAGCCCTATTGTTTTTGGGGAAAATCGGCGCGTGCGCAAAAGAGATTTTTGCTATAACAGTGTTTTTTATATAATAATGGTAATGAAATATAATTAAGTGGGACTTCCAAAGAATCCATCGAGACAGTAAAACGCCTGTTCAATTAAATAGAGCTTTAGAGAACTTTTAAATTGTAACTTTCAATCTGTCGTATATTAGAAGGTAAGTATTAAGTAATTATTATATATTCTTTGACACACGTCATGTCTAGGCCCCTTTACTGCCTAATGTAACTGAATGACTGAATGTAAATATTTTCAGTTTGCCTGGTATCAGCGTTGCCAGTTTTTTTTTGCCAAGTTGGGATTTTGGAACTCTTTGAGTGAAAACAGCGGGATTCTTTCGTCGAAAGCGGGACATAGTAAAAAAACGTATATAATCAGAAGTTTTCAAATACCTATTTATCTTTTTATTTGAATTAAAATTACGTTTACGTGACAATAGATAGCAAAAATAGCCACAGAAAAATATTTTAATAAAAATATAATATTTTAAATCAGATTTACCCTATCGTTAAATAGTTGAGTCTTATTCGTCTTCAGAATAAAAAAAAACAGAAATCAAAATCAAAAAAGTTTTATAGAAAAATATGGCGTTTCAAACAATAGTCTGTAGAGTGAGTGTTACAAATTGCAATTTACATTAAGAGAAATAAACTTTATAAGAATTACTTATTCATGATATTTCTGTGAAGATTTAACTTCTTTTAAAGTTATCCCCGAAAAGCGGGACTGAGCCTGTCCCGCGCGGGACATTTAATTTTGATTTAAAAATCGGGACGTCTGGCAACACTGCCTGGTATTGTAGGAATGTACAGTAGAGGTCAAAGTAAATAAAGAGATATTCTTTATGATAAATAATGCGCACTGTAAAATAAAAATCGATGGTAGAGTCAAAATTCTATTAATACTGCAAAGAAACTAAAAAGTAAAAAATAAAAAATTGAACCACATTTCCTGAAGTTTGATATACTTTTTGAAATAAAATGTAATATCGCTGTCTTTCGGAAATGAACAAACACTCTATTGTAAGAATATCTTGACAGACATAAAAGAAAAAGTAGACCGTGTGACATGATGTCACAGTGACTGTATGTACACAATTTCTTGAAACAAGCTGTCAATGAAAACGGGAAGAAAGAAATGAACAACAAAATCATTTAAAAGAACGGTGACATCGGTGTAAGCGTTTCTGATATTTGCTACACGTTTACTAGCAATAAGCTATTTGATGTGTGATGTCATAAAGTGCTGTGGAAATATTGTTCTGTTACTATACTGTGAACCAAAAAAGAAATTCCAGCCACTTTGACGACGGGACCATTCCAACTTCAAAAATGTTGACATTTGATTATAATAAAGAAAATAAAATTTCTGATATCGCGTGAGGTGACGCAAGTAATGGCTAGTATTCAATATAACATTTGCCATGGTTACCTACATAGGTAATAATATGTTCACGTCATGTAAAAATTAATCAAAGCATGCCGAACTAGTTTATTTCTGACATATTCATAAAACAAAAGAGCTGTTGATTATTTTTTATTTTCAAAATATTTCCGAAACTATAAAGTTTAGAAAAAAAAATTAACGAAACTTTCTTGAAAAAATAAATAGAATAATAAGCCGTTATACCATTATTATGTAAAAAAACACCTTTATAGCGTATATCTCTTCTGCGCGTGCGCCGATTTTCCCCAAAAACAATAGGGCTCTTCTTATTTGCATACCAAACATGCTCTCAAAATTTGGTTTCAATCCGCTCATTCGTTTGACCTGTATCGTGTTCACAGACAAACAGACGCACAGAGTTTTTCCAAAAATATGTTTTTTTTGGATTCGGGGGACCTCAAAACGCAAAGATATTGTAAAATTTTGTGGGTTGGAATGGTAAAAATAATAATACCCGACTACTAAAAAGTATGAAACAAGAAAATATTCTCATCTGAGGAGAGCCGTGCTCATATGCCACCTACCCTAACAAAACATTACATTTTAACAGTACTAACCGGTAATAAGCTCTAAGGCAAAGTGCATCACGCTATACATCTAGAGAGGCCTCATATATTATGTGAGATGACATACGATCTCGGCTATCCTCAGATGAGAATATTTTCTTGTTTTATACTTTTCAGTAGTCGGGTTTTAATTTTTTATTTAAATAATTTTTTTAACTCATTTTTATTTGTTTTCAATCTGCTCCCCTCTGGGACCAAAATTCAAAAAATAAATGTAGCCTATGTTACCCGGGCCATAATAACGAATCGATTGACACTTTATTTATCAAAATCTGATGAATAGTTTAGGCGCTACGGTGGAACATCCGTAAATACAAACATACAGAGACTGCTAAACCCGTAGTCGGGTAAAAAATTAGATTAAAAAAAAAACACACACACGTTTATAGCAATATGGACAAAAATAATTTGTTAAAACTATTATTTTGGGGAAATAAGTAGCTTTATTCAATTTATAAAAATTTAGTGTGAGAAGGGGCAGTGATAAGTTCTTGCCCCTTGCTCCAAAATGGTAGTGATGGCCCTGATTGTAAATATATTAAATATGTAGACATTGATTACCAAACCTTTGGTTTTTATTTATCATCGATTTATATTTTTTAAATTTGCGTATTGTGATTTTTGAAGCATAGTGTACAGTAGAAGGCATTACTCTAGTATTCATAATATGATCAGTATCGTTTTGAATACCTGATTTCATTACACAACGACAATGCCAAGTAGTGGCTATTTGTTCGTTAACTACTGCATGTCAAAAGCTTCCTTTGTCCACCCTTGTACCCAGTAAATTTATTAATTAAACTGACATTCTATTTTTAGTTGTGAGGTAAGCAAGATTTGATTATCGTCCTGCACAGAAATTTCTTGAATGGAGTAGTAAATGTCAAATTAAATGGTAAGACGTCTATTTTCAAGCAAACTTATTAAAGACTAGCTGCAACCCGCGTCTTCGTCCGCGTGGAATTTATTTTTTTGCGCATGACCTGATAATATTTGTCGGACGGACTAATTTTGAGATACATATTGCAACATTTTCCATTGATGTTCCGCTCCAATTGGTCGTAGCGTGATATTATATAGCCTATAGCCTTCCTCGATAAATGGGCTATCCAACATAAAAAAAATTTCAATTCAAACCAGTAGTTTCTGAGATTAGTGCGTTCAACCAAACAAACAAACATACAAACTCTTCAGCTTTATATATTAATTACACTTTTAAGTGTCCGTACCCGAAGGGTACCCAATAGAACCCTATTGCTAAGCCTTCGCTGTCCGTCTGTCTGTCAGCGGGCTGTATCTCATGAACCGTAATAGGTAGAAAGTTGAAATTGTCAAAGAGTGTGTATTTCTACTGCCGCTATTACAACAAATAATGAAAAACCAAATTTTGTATACATAATATATTCTATACAATACATACACAAACCGCAACAACGTGCTACGCAAGTACACAGTAACAGTTCAAATACAAAACAAGCGTCCGCTAACGGTGCGTTTATACAGCAGTATACTCGAACATTAAAATTTATTAAAATACAATTGAGAACTCTCGAATACAGTATGGTACGACCGCTAGGCTATCAGATATAGTCACGGTATACAGTACAGTTCGAATAGTCCATCTGAGCTCATTGCAATATTATACACTTAGCTGGACCCGTGTCAGTGTATGGGGACAACAGTAATCCAAGGGCAAAGTGGGAGAAATCTTCGAGACTCGATTCTAGTGATGATCGAGCTATCAACATACCTATTAGTTTGTATGGAATCACAGAACAGTTACTGTTCTGTGGTATGGAATACTCGGTGCGAGAGTTCGACTCACACGTGGCCGGTTTTTTTTATATCTGATGAATGATAAGTTAAAGTTGCGTTCATTTAAAAATATGAAATTAAATAACAAAACACTAATTTCATTTGCGTTTTGTTAGTAATCAGTGTTTCATGTCCAGTCTGCCAATTTCCGGTTGATTCACTGCAGTTATATAAGAGTTTGTCGAATCTCGACAACTCCGACAGAGAACATGTTTGCTCAGCGGTTGATAATTTGTAAAGCGTCATTACAGCTTTAATATGTGTGTTGCTGTAGACACCCCGCGCCTGCTGAGTGCTCATATTATGTACATTGTACATACTCTAGCAGTATAGCGGATATAATATGGGTACAGCAAGGTGCAATTGCTATCAATGAACTTTTTTGTTCTATGCAAATTATTAATGCATTACAGAAAATCGTTTCACTTAAAATGCAACATACCCCGAAAAAGAATATAATTGATAAATAAACATGGAATTTACTGTCTATCATGAAAACTGTATCGGCAATAGAAATTATGTTGTGGTTTTATGACGAATTTTTTGTTCATTTGGTAGCTATGGAAATCATTAATGTATTACAGAAAATCGTTCCACTTAAAATGCAACATATCCCGAAAAAGAATATAATTGATAAATAAATAAATTCACTGTATATTATAAAAACTGTATCGACCATAGAATTTGTGTCGTGATTTTCTGATAATTTTTTTTTTCATTTGGTAGCTATGAATATCATTAAAGTATTACAGAAAATCGTTCCACTTAAAATGCAACATGTACCGAGAAAGAATATTTGAAATTGACTCTATATTATGAAATTTGTATCGGCAATAGAAATTATGTGAAATTTTATATTATTATTCACTTAATTGAAAAATACTATTTCTGTCTCATAAATTGAAGGTACAAAGTTATTGTTGTGTGAATCAAAGCATTTCGATTTCAATTATGTAAACGCGAGAAAATACAAATTGGTATAGTAGCCGCGCAGAATTAGCAAATCCGTCACATGCAATTGCGAACGTCGATTTTAAATTTTTTTTTTGTTAGATAATACGAATATAAGTAACATATTAAGTTTAAACGCCAATCGGAGCACCGCACGATGGTTAAAAAAATGGCAAAAATCGTCCATATCACTTTTTGGCGATTTACGGGAAAACTATGCATTTGACAAATTAAGTGTAGGGAAATAAAAAATGCGCAATAAAAAGACGAATCGAATGAGTTTTTGTGAGCTCCGATCGGTCCAGTAGTTTTTTAGTAAATTGCAAAAAACCGCTTTTTTGCGCCATTTTTTCGAAATTCCATAACTTCCGTTCTATTAAATATGAAGACTTGAAACTTTAATAGAATATGTGTTTTATAAGCTTCAATATGCATACAAAATTTCAGCAAGATCGATGTTATACTTTTTGAGAAACTTTAAAAAAACCGAAAAAAGGCCCTTCCGAAAAGGGTCCCTAAAAAAGTTTTGGGCCAGCGTAGACCAATTTTTCAAACGTGCTTTTGTTCATCGAGAGTTGCTCAACATCCTGCAATGCCGTACCATTACACCTAGCGAAAGTGCGAAAAAAATTGATTTTAAAAAAGGGAGCTTGCGTTTTAAAGCGAAAATGGCAATAATAATAATGATATCATTATATATTTACGTAAAATTGTGCATAAATGTGTCGCATGGATACAAATAACAGCATTAATTAGACATTATTTTGAAAATTTTTTTCGCACTTTCGCTAGGTGTAATGGTACGGCATTGCAGGATGTTGTAGAGCAACTCTCGATGAACAAAAGCACGTTTGAAAAATTGGTCTACGCTGGCCCAAAACTTTTTCAAGGACCCTTTTCGGAAGGGCCTTTTTTCGGTTTTTTTAAAGTTTCTCAAAAAGTATAACATCGATCTTGCTGAAATTTTGTATGCATATTGAAGCTTATAAAACACATATTCTATTAAAGTTTCAAGTCTTCATATTTAATAGAACGGAAGTTATGGAATTTCGAAAAAATGGCCCAAAAAGCGGTTTTTTGCAATTTACTAAAAAACTACTGGACCGATCGGAGCTCACAAAAACTCATTCGATTCGTCTTTTTATTGCGCATTTTTTATTTCCCTACACTTAATTTGTCAAATGCATAGTTTTCCCGTAAATCGCCAAAAAGTGATATGGACGATTTTTGCCATTTTTTTTAACCATCGTGCGGTGCTCCGATTGGCGTTTAAACTTAATATGTTACTTATATTCGTATTATCTAACAAAAAAAAATTTAAAATCGACGTTCGCAATTGCACGTTTTTTAGGACACGAATCAGCTAATTCTACCCGACAATAGTGGTTAATACTGAATCGATTTATTGATGATTTTTTATCGATAGTTAATGCAACGTAAACCACAAGTGATCATTTTTGTTAATTGTTAATTAACGTAGTAAGAAGAAAACATACTCACATTAATTATTGAATTCCCTTTCTTATCGAAAATACGACATGAAACTCTGATTTATGTATTTTTACTTTTATAGTTGTATTATATCAAAACTAGTTCAAAATTAAAAGATGATATTATGTATCACGAAACTTTGGAAACTTTATTAAACAATGTACTTCACGAATGTTGCGCAATTTTATTAAAAGTACGTGCTTCATGGATACGACGCAAAGCCCGAAAAAAACGGTTAGTACACCGTTCGCGTGCTTCCGTATATTTTCACTGTGTAATAAAACCAGATTTTCTTTCAATATTCGCAAAATATGTCTTTCACAGCCGAGTGATCGGTAATAACTGAATGTAAAATTATGCATTCTATCAAAATTTTATAGCAATTACGCAATCAGTCATAAAGGTTCGTATTTATTTAGTCCTTCACGGATGCATTGCATAATATGACGTTTAATTCGTCAGTGGCAGCTACAATTTTTCTAATTATTTTTTTTCTCGACATTGAACCTGCCGATTTTACTATTTCAACATGATAAATATGGACTGATACTAATTTAGGTCAAAATTAAGAGGAGTCGTCTATTATCATTCTAACCCACAAGTGGGGAATGGTACTAGTTTAAGTCGAAATTCACTTTTCAAAATTTTACAATATTTATTTGTTTTGAGGTCCCCCGAATCCCAAAAGCATATTTTTGGAAAAAGTCTGTGCGTCTTTGAACACGATACAGGTCAAACGGATGAACGAATTGAAACTAAGTTTTGGAAGGATGCAAATATTTTTTTTTTTTTTTGGGAAAATCGGCGCATGCACAAAAGTGATATATGCTATAACGTTATTTTTTATATAATAATGGTATACTTTTTATAAGAATTTATTATTCAATTTATTTTTTCAAGAGAGTTTCGTTAAAAATTTTTTTTTCTAAACTGTATAGTTTCGGAAATATTTTGAAAATAAAAAATCAGCTGCTCTTTTGGTCTGTAGATCTGTCAGAAAGAAATTTCTTAAATTTTTACATGACCCTGGAGCATATTATGTAAGTAACCATGCCAACGAATAGCAAACATCATATTTAATATGGTCTTTACGTACCTAAATGTCAATGTTTTGAAGTTGGAATGGTCCCGTCGCCCAACTGGCTGGAATTTTTTTCATATTGTAGGATATTGACTATTTGTGGAAATTTTTTACCATCTCAATTTCTGTGTACCGATTTTTTTAATGCGCTTCAAAGTTTAGTGAAGCAAAAACGCAAGCAAAAGCTGCAAATAATAATTTTCTGCGAAATGTGACACGAAATATTCTTTAATTATTATTGTAGAGAGTTATATTTGACAGTAATTAATATTCAGAGGCGCCGAAACATCAATAGCTACAAAGTTCCTGGTACTCAGATAACTGCAAAAGGTGACATGCGTATATTATAACACGTGTATGCTGTGAAGACATTATCACTGTGTTTAATGGAGACAGGAGAGCAGAAACTGTGAAACAATTAATTTGTACGAAAGCGATATTAACTTTGAGGATAGTTAACTGACTCTCTGTTTTGTAATAAACCTTCAAGCGAACGCCAAAGACAATAGTTGAGACGCTAAGGGACACCTACCCTCTTGTCTATGTATGTTTACCATATAATACACAAGCTGTTTATTAGAGTATTTGCCTATACATAGAAAACTAGCTAACGACAGGAACCAGGGTTTCAGGGTTAACAAAACCAAAAATTAAAAAAAAAAAAAACAAACACAAGCACGTCTTTAATAAAAAAAAACTCCGGGTCGCAGTGCGAAACCCTGCCGACATATAGTGTATTTGCTTTTATAAGCAGTGTGGCTCTATTATATGAACTTAACTTTGTTTTTGGACAAAATAAAAAAAATTATCCCTTAATACAACCCTTAAAACATTTTTTTACTTAATTTCAATACTACATATCAATTCAACATCTGTACCAAATTATATACACTCTTCAGTATGCAAAATCCATATCAGAAACTTGTGTTTTCATAAAATTTGTAAGTCCGGTCCTGTCGGGCCGATTTTATTAAAATTTTAGCAGCACATTTTAATAATTACTGAAGGGTTAAATTTCAAATTTGAAACGGTTCCGAAAATTTTTTCGGTATTTTTAGGCCCGAAAACTTTTTTCAACCCCTAAATACCACCCTTAACATGGCCCGATTAGGCCCATTTTAAATAGGCTTCGTGCGGTGATGGATTTCAACATGTGGTCCAAATTTCGTTAAAATCAATTAACTCCTTCGAAAGTTATAGCCCGCACATATATATATATATATATATATAAACATTTCCAAAAATGGTGCCAAACTTCTTAGAAAGTTATGAAACGTCGAGAAATTTTGGTCCGACCCCTAGGTCCCGCCATCCGACCGACGCCAATAGTGTAAGTGCCTTATGGCAAATACACTAATAAGTTCAAAAACTAAAACCCGACTGTTGAAAAGTATGGAACAAGAAAATATTCTCATCTGACGATATCAGTGGTCATATGCCACCTACCATAACAAAACATAACATTTTAACAGTAGTAAGCGATCATAAGCTCTAGGGCAAAGTGCATCACGCTATACATCTAGAGGAGCCTCATTTATATAAAATGGCATGCGACCACGGCTATCCTCAGATGAGAATATTTTATTGTTTTATACTTTTCAGTAATCGGGTTTTAGTTTTTGACCTTATTTTTTATTTAAATTTTTTCTTTGAACTTATTTTTTATTAGTTTTCAATTTGCTCCCCTCTGGGACCAAAATTCAAAAATAAATGTAGCCGATGTTACCCGGGCCATAATAACGAATTGATTGACACCTTGTTTATCAAAATCGGATGAATAGTTTAGGCGCTACGGTGGAACATCCGTAAATACAAACATACATAGATTGCTAAGCTCATAACCCTTCCTTTTCACTTCGCCGCAGTCGGGTAAAAAGTAAGCAATAATTAATTTCTACCATATCCTGCCCGACGTGGCACTGACTATTTATTTTTTTCGCTAGGGTTATATAATTATCTAAATATATAAAAGGAAAACGTGACTGACTGACTGATCTATCAACGCACAGCTCAAACCACTAGACGGATTGGGTTGAAATTTGGCACACAGATAGTTATTACGACTTAGGCATCCGCTAAGGACGGATTTTTGAAAATTTTACTCCTAAAATGGGGTAACGGGGGCTCAAAATTTGCATGGAAAATCATATAAGATAGATGTATCAAATCGAAAATGCGCAGGATTACTCCTGTAGGAGGTAAATATTTTTGTGTTTTACTGGTATTATATAATCAGTGTATAATTATATACCTACTTGTATAATTATAATTTTTTTAAAGTAAACCGTTCTTCTAGCTGATTTATTAAGAAATACGTTGTCAAAATTGCATTTATTTCGCGGTGATTTGAGATACTCCTTAGAAATGTTTAACTTCTAAAATTTCAAATTGACCTTATTACTTGTGAAAACCCGACCTTTGATATACATTCTAGTAATTTAATAGCTAGGTAATAAAAGTATTATAGTACTAACAGACGCTCGAACTTGGTCCGGTCCGACAACGGACATGGTACGGCGGATCAAGTCCGCTGCTTGCAACAGACGACCGGATCTGTCAGTCTCGTTGTGTACACAGATACGTAATCATGCCTATGATTAATAAGCGCACGAAAATTGCGATAGTTCTAGCGGCAACGTTAATGCCCCCACAAACAAGGAAGAAAAGAAAGGAGTGGGCAAAATTCTATTTGAAAGATCGCGATGAATTTAGTCATAATATGAAGTTAATAAAATCGCTTGATAGCGAAGATCATATTTTAAATAACACTCCTGAAGAATTTCTAGAGCGTTGTTACGCGCTTCTCTGTTACAATATAACTTATCTGATAGATCCCACAAACATGAGAAATCTTTTTATAATACCAACACTCCACCAAGAACTTCGCGTTCTGTCAAAATTTCTGTCATGTTGCACAACCAGGGCCGTATTTAGGGGAGGGCAACTGGGGCTACAGCCCCGGGGCCACCACAAAAGAGGGACCCCCACAATAGAGACTTTGAAAAAAAAAATCAAATTTCCTGAGCATTGAAAGTGATTTACTTCGGGAACTGGATTTCAGCTCGGAAAGTTCTGTTCGTTGATGCTAAAATTTAATTTTTAGATATTTCTTGTTTCTGATTATATTTATATGTTTGTTAAATAATAAAAGAATCTATACTTGGTTTCACAATAAATTATTTATTGGAAAAATCGACTGAAAAAAATTGTCCATTTTATTTGGAAAATAATTTGGGGCCAGGGGGCCTTCACTCCTTTGTTGCCCTGAGGCCTCCAGACCTCTAAATCCGGCATTGTGCACAACGTTTTGAATTACAATGACGTCGTTATATTTTTATATGTATCAAGTCCGTCGTACTGCTATACACACGCTCGGATATTGTACCGGACCGGACCAAGTACGACGTGCATCCCATCGAACCGGGCGGACACGCAGACTACTCTACAGACGAACAGATTTGGTACGGAGCGGACCAGATCCGCTGTCCGCTTCGAACCAAGTACGACCGTCTGTTAGTACTATTAGATAGCTCTATCATTGTTGTTTTGTATTGAGCAATAGACAAGTTTATTGTCTGTGAAAGCTTCTATATAAAATAAATACAGCACAAACAACAGCCGTGTGTAAATGTTGATTATGGACTAAGGATTCGCTTTGTAAACTGTTACCGACTAGATAATATACGTACTGTAGTCGCGACTACAATATCTCTGTACTACCTATGAGGTATTACAGGGTTGCCAGTTTGCTAGCATTTGCTATTTATCGCTAAAGGATCCCGCACAAAACTTATAGGATTTGGTTCTTGGTTAAATTGACCGAAAATGTATTGTATAGTTTAAAGGTCACTAACGAAAAGTGTCCATGGGTGCATAGCCTAAAAACCAATAGATTTTTAGCTACAAATATGTTTAGTGAGATTTTAGATACCATTGAATTCACAAACATGTTCCATGTTCAACTTTTGTGCTTTTTTTTTAGAAATAGAAAAATAGTAGAAAACTAGGTAATGTTGGAAGGTGTCACCATGTATAAAATAATAATGTCATATTCGGATTCAGCGCACTCGAAAACATATTTCTAGAGCTTAGGATTTTTTAAGATTGTGAATTCAAAGGATATCCCTATATCTAAAATCTCGCTGAACATATCTGTAGCTAAAAAAATTGGTTGTCTGTAAAGTCGGTTTACGGACGATAGTTTTACGTGATAACGTATTCCGCTCGAATATCATATTTAATAATACATAACCTAAATTTTAGTAGCTGTCAAACTATATTTTTACCGACTAATAATTTGATCAACCAAAGCAAAATACATATTTTTAAGCAATTATAAAAGACATTTAAAATAATGTATATATATATATATTATATATTTGTTAACAAACCGTATAATTTATCTGGCCATCTGTCAGATGTAGCTTTCGCTGGAACAGCCGAAAAAAATGTTGAACGCACACTACTCTCTGACGTCACGCGAGAAGAGAGAGACTATCGCTTATATCGCGCTCTCGCTTGCGGAACGTTACTCTTTTTCGTGCGTGCAGCCGGTGTTTCATCAATTTATAAGACGTTATCACGTCAAAATCTATTAGTTTTTAGGCTATGCGTCCATAGACACTATTTCTAAGCAGTTTTTTTAACGATCAATTTAACCGAGAACCAAATCCCATAAGGTTTGTGTGGGGTTCTTTCAATCAATGTGAAATTTGAATTTATGTTTGTGCGTAATAGAAAAGACAATGTCTTACAAAATAATTAATTAAACTATTACGTGTGGCAGACGTCAACAAGTGCTTAATGTGTCTCTAAATCTCTAAATAATACAAAACAAAGTTGCTATCCGCGTCCGTCTTGTTTGTTTGCTTGTAGTTCTTCTAAACTACATAATGGAATTTGATGCTGTTTTCACTATAATTTAGATCAGGCCTGGGCAAATGGCGGCCCGCGGGCCGGATCCAGCCCGCAATAGACTTTTTTCCGGCCCGCGAAGCATTTTATAAATTATTATTAAGAGCGAAAATAGTTTGCCAATATAATTTGACGCATAAAAAAATTTTAGAAAAATAGTAAATAGCAAGGGCCACAACAGACGAAAAAACACCTTTCTGTTGCGGAAATGAAAGGACCTTTTTTTTGCTCTCCAAATTTTTTGGCCCACGGTCAAATTTTCATCAGCAATGTGGCCCGACGATCAAAAGATTTGCCCGTCCCTGATTTAGATAATTTCTTCCGGAAGGTTTCTGTGCATGATGCATTTATATTAAAGAACTCCGCACAGACCTTCTGGGATTTGGTTCTCGGTTAAATGGTTTTATTTTATAGTTTAAAAGTCGCTAAAAAAAGTATCCATGGGCGCATAGCCTAAAGACCAATAGATTTTTAGCTACAGATATGTTTAGCGAGATTTTATAATCCCCCTTGGCCTTTACATCTCAATTTTATAATTTATTTGGTACTTTGCATTGCGAAAATGACAAGTTTTTTTCGTTCAATCTTGCAGCCCCGTGTATTGTGTGACGACTGACAAAACACGTTACAATGGACCTGTGTAAAGCGGCCTACACACCTTGATGTCACCTGCGATGCAGGCATCGACTATTATGTTTCAGGATGCAAGTAGCAGTGTGTGTAGTAGTGAATCACGTATTTGTCACCAGTTGCAGTTTGCAACGATGCGGAGTCTGGAATCCCATTTTGGTCGGCGAGCCACGACACTGAGTCGGTGATGTTGATGCAAGTTTCAGCGTGTATAGAATTGCGTCGATGCCAAGACGATATTAATTTATTTTCCCGCACCATTTTAGAGGTTAGTTGTTGTTTGTGTGTGTAAATTCCATGATGGAAAGTGATCGTGTATTTTGGGAAGAGTTCATAAACATTTATCATCTGCATACGTGTCTTTGGAATACAAAGGCTAAAGAGTATTTAGACAGAAACATAAAAAAACCAAGCATATGAAAAACGTACTTTTAGCTCTTCCAATAAATTTGAATTTGAATAATGTTTTCTTTCTATAAACCATCTTTTTGATTTTCTTTTCTTTTATAGAGTATAAAGAGTGCCCCAACTACTGCTAATAAAACTGGTGTTGGCAAAACGCACCTCATTTTATTCGTCAAGAAAATAACTTACCCCTACTGTTCTTGTGTTGCATGAACATCGAGTCGATTCAGGCATTGCAATAGGTTTCGATTTAAGTAGGCGTTTATGCAACTGATGCAAATAGAGTCGATGCCTGCATCGCAGCTAACATCAAGGTGTGTAGGCCGCTTATAATGTAATTTCACAGGTCTCACTACGGGATATTGGAAAACTGAAAAAAGTAGATGTCGACAACAAGTACCATGAAAAGTACTAAACATAGACGACATAATCAAATGCACGGAATATAATAATAGTAAAGTGGCAAGAAAATTTAAACGTTACTTCTACCACAGAATCTCATATTATTCTCATTTACGTATCAAATATATACTTAATATCCTTTAAAAACCTTTTAAAAATTGCTTAAAAAACACTAATAAAAAGCGAAAAATTATAAAGTTTTGAGATCGGTGTTAATTTAACGGTCGAATAAAAAAAAATTGGTGACTGATGATGAGATACTGTTTTAATAACTTGAGCGGTATGAAATAGAGTAAGCGAAAAAATAACTAAACTAGCGACAAATATTAGTTAATAATAAAATCCAGAACGGGCTTACAAACATTGGGTTGTGAATAATCTATTTGAGATATTAAAATAATAGTTGGGTGACTAAATTACTAAGTGAGCGATTAAATTACTAAGTGAACGACTAAATTACTAAGTGAGCGACTAAACAACTAAGTGAGCGACTAAACAACTAAGTGAGCGACTAGAATGCCTTCGGTAATTTTGAAGCAGATATCTTCTTTTGTTTTTACTTTTTATTTTTTTTTTCACTTTGAGACTACAACCTAAAACTCACATTTTCATGAAGATTGAAAACCACCGCTTTTTTTGATAAAGGGGTATGCGAATTGTCTCCCAGTGAAACGCGATGGGGCAAAGGTGGAGTTTTCAAAAAAATTACTCCAGGGTGAACGATAAACGGGTATGCGAATTGTAATTCCGGGGTGAACAATAAAGGGGTATGCGAATTGTCTCGCAGTGAAACGGGAAGGGGTAAATGTGGAGTTCTTAAAAAAACAATTCCGGGGCGAACGATAACGAGGTATGCGAATTAAAATAGTTAATTGTTTGAATAGAACTGCGTTTTCTAAAAAATGTATATTTAATTGACAGTCAATTAAATATATATTTTTTTAGAAAACGCAGTTCTATTCAAACAATAATTAACTATTAACAAAATGCCGCTCAGAATAAATAAATCATTTGCCAAATTTTGAAAAAAATGCAGGACGTAACGTTGACGCTCAAATATTATGAAGTTTCCCATTTTGTATTTTAAGTACAACTCAAATGGATGTTTGTAAGTTGCTGTTCTGTTGATTTCTTGTCACGCGCAGTCAGTCGCTCACTTATAATAATACAGTAACCCAAATTGATTATTTTTGTCACCCAAAATTGTAATTTACAGTCTTTCGTTTAAATACTACCCTTAATTTAATTACTATAACTGTTCGTTAAATTTATATCGACCTTAATTGCGTTTTAGTGGCTTTTTTTGAAGGAGGTTCAATTTTTTAGTGTTTTTTTTACTTTTTGTTGGCTTTGCAATACGCACTTTGAGCCGTCTTTTTCTTCCTTAATATTTTATTACTACGCTAGGGAAAAACTGCTGAATCTATTTAAGTAAAATTTATATGAGTCAACCCTGAATGTATGCCGTTTCAAACAGAAAAAAAATAATTAAAATCGTTGGCAAAGGTTGTAGATATTAGATATCATACATAAAAAAAAATATTCCTGAGTTTTGCTAAATACGATTGAACTGATTAAAAAAATATATGGGACCAACCCGTAAGCATTTTGAACAAAATGGTGTTGAATTTTTAAAATTGGTTAACACCTCAAAAAGCTATGGCTGAACAAATATAAAATATATATAATTGAAGTCGGTTAAAACAAAGAACAATATTTGTCATATCCTAGAAAATCTAGAATCGGGGGTTTATTAGAGCGTGGATTGAAAGAATCGAATTTTTTGTTGAAATGAGTTAGTATTTTATAAAACAAAATATTGAAAACTCGGAAATTTAAGCCAGCAACTAAATTATAGACAATGATGTTCCCTTCAGTATGTAATTGTTTATTTTCATCATCTTTCCATCTTTTTTACTTGCTCATATATACAAAATTATTTGTATAGAAAGGTAAATAAATAAATAAAATTATTCGCGCTTTGAATATTATTTTGCATTTTTAATTAAATTTTTTTCATATACGGTTCCTTCAATTATGTAAGCGAAATTACTGTTTATTTGTGTACATGTATTGCGAGATTTTTGTTACATTTGTATCAACCAGGACTGGCTTAAGCCTAACAAAAAGATTTGTTTTAATATCATAACCATAAAACATTTACAAGCGCTTTAGATTTTAAAAATTAACCGCTCCTGTTTAATTTTAGGTGAAGGCTTACCTGTAAAAATCTCAGCCTTGCTAAAATGAGTTCACATTTTCAACCCTACTAATGCATATTTAGGGGTTGATTATCCCTAAAACGATAACTTGGTGACTCAATACGTGTCATTTTCATTGTTTGTACTGATTAGGCTATATTATAAAGTATGCCAGCTTCCAAAAAGTTCCGTAGCTGTTGAACTAGAAGAAGGGATTACAAAAATTACTAGTAAAAAATAAATTAAGACTTGTTTGTCTGCAAAGTTACAACATTTAATAAAAAAGTTGTTGGTGAAGTCTTGACATCTTCATGAGATCATATCGCACCCCCGCTGCAGAAGTGACACAAGTCAAATTTTGTCAATTTCGGTTTAAATACGTTATTAATTCCAACAATTCATTTCCTACCTTCAAAAGAAACGACACATCTTAGCTTCAATTCGCGCTCGCTAGATGGGAGTAGTGTCACTTTTGAACAACTGGAGAGGGAGCTTTCATAAAACATCTGAAGTGGCACAACAAAAAATAAAATAGTTGCCATCAGTTGGGTCTCACCATTCAAGGCTGTGGTATTTATTATAAGTGAATTATTTGGAGTTGTGTCGTTTTTAATAATTAAATACGTACTTTTTTCCGGTGTAAGAGTGTCATACTTCAAGTTGTGTCGTTTCTAGTGATTAAATTTCTAGTATTACTTCTATGTGAGTGCATCTTATTTACAGTTGTGTCGTTTCTATTGTTTTAAGGACAGTTTTTTGGAGTATTATTTTGAATATTATTATAATAATAATAATAAAATCGCAATACTTTTCGTGAAAGGTAAGCTGATTTTAAACATAATTATTAATTGATAAAAAATAAAAACAACAATTATTTTGTGTGTCAATATAATTGTTAACAAAACGGTGATGTTTTGTTAATAATTATTGATTCACAAAGCAATTGTTGTTTTTAAAAGCTTTTATTTAACTTGCAATGTTTGTATTTTAGTAAGTAGGTATGTATGTTGGTTTAGACCAAATCTTGCAAGTTAAATACCCAAAATTGTAATAACAGGGGTGTAGTATCGCTGAATGCAAAAACGATTGTAATTTGATTTTTTCTAGATTCAGAACTATGTCTGGAAATCATCGTGCAAAAATCATGCTAGAACTTTTAAAAGGAAAGAAAGACAATGAACCAATTAATGATTACGATTATGAAATTAATGGCGAAGATAAGACAGTAGATGTTCCTTTTTCTCCGCCTGAAAATGGTAAGATTACCACCAGTAGTTTTATTAAGAATTGATCATTTTTTGATTTCAATATCTGCCAATAGGTTTTTTCTTTTTTTAGAAGGATCTCAGCAATTGAAATTGAAACTACGAAAAGTTGAAGATAAATGTTATGTCATATCTCCAATAAACAGTAATGAAAGTGACGTTTATGATTCTGATAAAGACCCAGAATTCACTGACAAAACAAACACAAACAAAACCTTGCCTGAAGAACCGACTTCTTCGAGTGAATCCGAAGAAACCTTTCATGAAAGTACTGATAAAGAGGAGGAATGCAATTTAAAAAAGGGGAAAAAAAGGAGGCTAAATATTGAAAACTGGAGCGTCAAAAAATCAAAACTGCAAAGAAATAGTGGACTGAGCTACATATCCACGTCAAAAAGTAGAAAAGAATACCTAGCAAGAAAAATAGGTACGCCATGCGGAGATAAATGTAGGCAACAGTGTACAAAAAAAATTGATGAAGATCAACGTCAACAGATTTTTAATAACTATTGGGCGCTGGGAGATTTGCATAAACAACGATGTTTCATTGCGGGCTGCCTGATGACCATTAAACCTAAATACAGATACTCTTCTACTGAAAATCATCGGGATCTTAACCAAGCGTTTTATTTCGACATAGGTAGCAGAATTAGAGTTTGCAAAACATTTTTTAAATCGACATTAGGTATTAACGATCGACCTATCAGGACTGTTATTGCCAAGAAACGGGCTACTGGTGTTGTACAGCCTGATTTACGAGGACGTAACCCACACTTTAGCGTTTCTGCAGATATAAAAAATGGAGTCAGAGAGCATATCAATTCTATTCCACGAGTAGAATCGCATTACCTTAGAGCTCAGACTACTCGTGAGTATATTGATGGGGGTCGAACACTAACGGATATTTGGAGAGATTATAAAGAAAATTGCATTAACGCTGATCAACCGTTCGCAAATTTATGTATGTTTAGTAAAAATTGATAGAAATAATTTGGGAACACTTTTTATAAAAACAACGTATTCTGCAAATGAATTTACCGAAATTAATTTGCTTCGAAGAGGCGCTGAAATTTCCCAGAATGTCCCTGCTTTGAAACCTACGTATAAAAGCAATTTAAAGATAAAGGAAAGCAAGAAAGAAGACCTTTTATCACTGTTAAGGACAAATCACATTAAAAAATTTTATGCCAATTTTTTTGAAAATTTGTAAGGACATTTCAAAATTGTTTTTTTTTCTTTAAACATTTTGACTAATTTAGCTTTTCAAGTTTCAGAAAACCACTATATTTTTTACAATAATATGTATTTTATTTGTTAAAATAAAATTTTGTTCATTTATTACTGGCAACTTATTACAAATAGCTAAACGCAATAAAAATGATATTAATTTAAAAGTGTCACAACTCAAAATTTGAATCGAGATTAAGTAATTTAAAACTGACATAACTTTCAAAATTCTGTATTCCCCAAATAAACCATAAAGAAACATTTGGGCAAATGCTAGCTAGTCTTAAAGTTATACTATAACACCCTGTCGGAAAATTATAATAACTACAAATATTCCGCAATCATCCATTTAATTTATTGTTGTTTTAAAAACGTGTATATTTCATATTTAGTATATTTCGAGTTGTGTCACTTCTGCAGCGGGGGTGCGATATTATGATTTAGATGTGAGACGCTCGATATTTTTTGTCAAAATTAATTGATAGAAAACTATACATTTCATTCTAAAATATATTATACTCTTTTAAGCCGTGTCTGAGCTCTAATTTCCTTTCTTATATTATGCAGGTTTTGTTGATGTAGTTATAAAAAAACCCGAAACCCCAAACCGTTCTTCCTACATTTAAAATGTTTATTTTTGTTTATTTACATAGGAAAAAATATGTTTGCTGCCTACTGGTATAAAATGTAACGTATTCAAGTGACGTTTAACGAAGCACTCAATATAAAAAGTATAAACTATAGACATGCATTACTTACATATAAAAAAGTGTAATAAAAAGTAACAAACGTATTCGCTACATTTTAGAACGTCTATAAAGTTAGCATATCCACATCAAAAGCCTACGAAGTTAATAGTACCATAATTTGTTGCTATTTTGTTGCTAATTTGTTACCCCAAAACTGATTTTGTTGCTCTGACCGTTTTCGATAAACAATGGATACGGTACCGTTATATAAAGATGGCATAGCCAGTGGTTGCATCTCTATAAGTAGCTTAGATATACTCATTATGAAAGTACCATAATTTGTTGCTAATTTGTTGCTTTTGAATGGTGTAATCACTTTCAGGCTAAATGATAACAGATCGGTAAGGTAGGATATAAACCGATCGAAAAAAAATGTTAAAAACAAGAAAATTCATAAGGTTAAAGAAAAGCCTATGACACGAAACAAACACTTTATTGCTACGTTCCGAGATTAAAAATAAAGAATTATAAATTAAAAAAAAACCAAATAACTATATATACTTGTATTAGCCAGTAGGGCTCGAAGCGACAAATCAACAGCAACAAATTCATTCTTTGCGCATGATTTTGTTGCTAATTTGTTGCTCTGAGATTATATAAAAATTTATTTTGTTGCTGTGCATAGGAAAAAAATTAACGATGTGTTACGATTGGCAACTAACTTACATCAGCCATTACGGCTCAAAGCGGCGGAACAACAGCAACAAATTTATTCTTTGCGCATGATTTTGTTGCTAATTTGTTGCTCTGAGATTATAAAAAAATTTATTTTGTTGCTGTGCACAGGAAACAAATTAACGATGTGTTAGGATTGATAACATGCTTACATTAGCCAGTACGGCTCAAAGCGGCAAAACAACAGCAACAAATTTATTCTTTGCGCATGATTTTGTTGCTAATTTGTAGCTCTCTGAGATTATATAAAAATTTATTTTGTTGCTGTGCACAGGAAACAAATTAACGATGTGTTAGGATTGATAACGTGCTTACATTAGCCAGTACGGCTCAAAGCGGCAAAACAACAGCGACAAATTTATTCTTTGCGCATGATTTTGTTGCTAATTTGTTGCTCTGAGATTATATAAAAATTAATTTTGTTGCTGTGCATAGGAAAAAAATTCAGCCAGAAAATCTAGTTCAACAATGACCTTAGATTGTAACCACACATGTTGAAAGGCCAATGCACACATGCTTTTGTATCATGGTCGTGCGATTAACTAGCTTATTAAGTTTAGAATATATTGTACGAAATTAAATTCACAAGACATCTCAATTTTTACCGATTCGAAGAGTAGTGTTATTAGTATAAAAAAGTTACCATATATGCCTCTTGTTCATTTTGGGAAAATAAAAATCAACCTCTAAATTTTGTTAGCTTCATCAATCTCTTAAGATTTCTTAAAAGTATGATTTGTTATAACAAACCGTATGAATTTATATGCAAATTCCTTATCACACCCAAAATAAATATCTATATGGATACTAATTTTAATTTATTAAATTCCCCTTATATTAACAATTAAATAAAAAATGAGATCTTCAACAAAGAAATTTATGGGCTATGGCCAGACACACACCGATTATTTACAGATGGATCAAGAACTGAAAAAGGGTCAGGATGCGCATTCTATGATTCCATAAATGGTGCATGTGGTTTAATCAATTAAACAGTAGGTATGGCACGCCGTTTTACTATTTAATAGTAAAATATTTTTTCCAAAAATTTTAAAAATATTTAACAATTTTAATTCCAGAAAAAAAAATTTAAGTGAATTATTTTTATGTGTTGACATAATAAAAATACAATATTATTATGTGTACACATAAATTTCAAGGCTTATACATAGGAAGAGATAGGAAATACGACGAATTATAATTATGTGTACACATAATAATAATGTATTTTTATTATGTCAACACATAAAAATAATTACTCAAAATTTTTTTTCTGAAAATAAAATTGTTAAATATTTTTAAAATTTTTGGAAAAATATTTTACTATTAAATAGTAAAACGGCAAATATTTAACAATTTTAATTTCAGAAAAAAAATTTTGAGTGAATTATTTTTATGTGTTGACACAATAAAAATGCATTATTATTATGTGTACACATAATTATAATTCGTCGTATTTCCTATCTCTTCCTATGTATAAGCCTTGAAATTTATGTGTACACATAATAATATTGTATTTTTATTATGTCAACACATAAAAATAATTCACTCAAAATTTTTTTTCTGAAATTAAAATTGTTCAATATTTTTAAAATTTTTGGAAAAAATATTTTACTATTAAATAGTAAAACGGCGTGCCATATATGCTTCAATGTACACAGCTGAACTTACAGCAATAAAAGAAAGTTTAGAATATTGTGCGGAATTAAATTGACAAGACATCTCAATTTTTACCGATTCGAAGAGTAGTTTTATGAGTATAAAAAAAATTCGCAACTCAGACTGTCCCATTGTTTTGGATATCGTACATCTAATAACAGAACTAAATAGCAAAGGGAAAGTAATAAAAATAGTCTGGTATAGAAGGTAACATCATGGCCGATAATCTAGCTAGACATTCAATTCAAAGCGGAGATAGCTCGACTGTAAAAATTCCGGCTAATGATGTTATAAATCTGGCGAAAAAATCAGCTCATAACGAATGGCAGAGGTACTGTACAGAAAGCAGTGGGGAAAAAGGGAAATGGGAAAATGCGCGCGCACCAAACCCATCTGCAAAACCAACTTCAACACACGCATCGTGTGAAGCGAACACATAAAAGCAAACACCAAACCCAGCGCCACAGCCCTCTTGAAACCTAGCAGCAAGGAATCTAGCGGCAAAACCAGCCTCGTGTGCAGCGGTCTTTAAATAAGGCTGTATAAACCTTCGAGGAGCGAGGCCATAGGCCCACGTTGCTCACGCCTTACTGGATAGGTATAATAGGCTTAACACCGTTTTTTTAAAAGTGTTTTAAATGATTCCTTAAGTGATAAAGAAAAACTACAATTTTTATAACAATATTTTATAACAGAATAGTGCCATAGTTTTTATGGCTTTTAATTTATCAATATGAATTTTTGCGCGAAAACAATTTTTGACGTCACTATGATTGTAAATAATAACGATAGTGCACAGTAACCATAGCAACATTTTACAATTAAAAATATTTAAGGTGGCTATGATTATTACGTTACTGGTGTAGGTATACAAGTTAGTAAAACTTTATTTATTTAAACGTATTTATCCTTGATAGATTAATACTTTCTGCTTGTACAAAACCATCTTACATGATGCGAAATCGATATAATACGGGTTAGAAGTCTATAAATGTGATAATAACTTGAAAGAACTTCAAAATAACACACAGCACAACATAAAGGTAGCTGGTTTACAATTGTGATGCTACGCCGGAAGCCAACATAGCGAACAGCGTTATAGACTTTTTAAGAACAGATTAAAAAAATACTCGTCTCAAAATTGAATTATAAAACTTATATTGCATTATTATGAATTATTATGAATAGAAATCAACCATTTTCGTTTGCTTTTTACAAAATCTAACAGGAATATATATTATTAGATTTCTTCTTACATGGTGTAAGATGCCCAATAATTCTGAACGGGTAGAAAAAGTCGTCGGTTCTCGTCGTCAAACATTGACGATAAAGTAGCATTCTCATTCTATGTTGTTGCCACGATCTTTGCTTCGTTTGCGCCCCCCTTATGTTGGACGTTTAGGACGCAATCAATCAACCTTTAGAAATATGTGAAAATTGTATACGTCGTAGATATAGTAGATGTCTACCGTATCTACCTGAATCCTTACAAACAGTTCACTTCGAGATAGATTCGTTGCTACAAGCATATAAATTTCACTTTTTATACTAACTTCAATTTTTTCTTACTTATGGCCATATTCACCGAATGTAAGTAGTTATTTATTCGGTTCATTTGTTCTTCAGGTAACTATTCCTCCGAATAAATAGCGATAATTCAATTTACAAACCATACTTATGTTTACTGCAGGTATAAATCTATTTTGTCTTACTTCCAAGGTATAAATAGTTATTCGCCTGATAAAATAATAATGCCCGCTACAAAGATAATAATACCTAACCTGTAAACGTGGAGTATTATAACTACAGTTGCTCTTGTGAATTTATTTATGTATTTTTTTATTAACCTTTTGTGGAGTGTATAGTTGTATAATATTTTTAGTGGAAGTGTTGTGTGCAATTGGGTTAGGATAAAACATTATTGAGTGTCTTTTTTGACGTTTACACTAACGCCATCAGTCGGATTTTTAGGCGAACGTCCAAATATTCAACAAAAAGAGCAAGGAGTATAGTGCAGTGTATATTTATTCTTTAATTAACTTTTCTACCTGATAATTTGCTTGGCGAATTGAAAGTAGCTTTTATTCTAACGAATAAATTTGTTTCAAGATTAGTAACTTCTATCTTTAATAGTGTTCGGTGAATATGGGCATTAATAACATGAAGGAAAGTGTATTTTACAAACTGTTTATCTGCTGTAAAAATCTGAAAAAATTTCTTATCGTGTTTATTGCGTAGCATATATTTAAATTGTAATTTTAACATTCACGTCAGTTAAATTAAAATTTCATAATTTCATTTCGAAAAGGTAATTAAATTTATCAAAAAATGTACCAAGAATACGTTATATATTTGAAATGAAATGTCTTCAGGCAATACAATCACAGAACGGTAAAGCAATTGAAAATAATTAAAATTGAATTAAATGAGGATTTATAAAAATGTTTTAATATGTATATAGAATATAATGCTAGTAAATATGTATTTATAATTTAAAAAAATACATGCTACACGTTATGTATGCATTCATAAACAGAATGTTTGCTTTGTCATGTAGTAGTTATCTGTTATGCATAATATAAAACAAATATAAGCGTGTAAATGATATTCCAAAGCGTTGTCAAAAAGTTGATTGATAAATTATGAATAATTAAACATAATATTGAAGATTATCCCATTAAAAAAATAACTGATTTTTGAACTATTTTTAATTTGTGTCTGTCACCTATACAGGGAATAAAAAATGTATTAGTTGCTACTCACTGTTTTTTGTTAAAAAAAGTATTTGGTTCAATATTGTTTAAAATTTTTAAGTATTTGTCAAATATTTATTATCTCGAAGAAATTTTCCGTTCCAGAGTCTATAAAACAAAGTTGCGGTAGAAAAAAGTGCCAAAAATCGACTGTTATTTAAATAGGAAAATTTTAGATCTTTGGAGGGCGGGTAAGAAATCAGACAGGGATCTGAATTTTTTTGAAGAGAAACTTCTTTAGCGACGTATCTGTTTGAAATTTTCTGTAACGTTAAAGGGGAAATGCTTCAACGGGGGAAGAACAAGAGAAAGGTTGGTAACGCAAAATGGAAAACGCATCAATGAAACGAGTTCATTATCTACCCTAAAAAAGTTGCACTTCCCTCAAAGACTTCAGTTTAAAGTTAAAGTTTTCTTCTATCAAAATTCTTAATGGTATTTAATAATAATAACTATTCAATTAATAAATTAAGTATAATATCTACTTACTTGGTAAAATATCTAATCATCTGCATTGAAATGACGTGGTACTTTTACAACCTTTTACTAACTTTTTATTTGTGTTTGCGCGAGGAGAAAACTTCACAGGTTTTTTTTAATGTCATTTATTAATTTATACAACGCTTTTTATTATTATAATAAAAAAAATCACGATTATCAGTACCGATTCATAATCATGTTTATATTATATTATAGTTGTAAATTTCGCCGCCGGGTATAGTAAGTAGTTTCCATATAAAGGATCCCAATATCCCTTTAATTTATTTATGTTTATTTACTTTCCCCTTAGACTCACATGTTTTTTTTTATTTGTCAAGAAACATTTAAGTCTACTGGAGTATTAATATTTGAAAATGATCATTTTAAGCATGACCCTACTGTATCTTAACAATAGATAGATATTTTTATTCACAGAAAGCCCAGTACAAAGATGTGACAAGTCGAAAATATAAAATATAAAAAATTACATAAAATCATAACATTATATTATATTAAAAAAATCATCTAATGAATAAAACGCATTGATGGCTAGAAAGGCTTTAAGTTTGTGTTTAAATTTGTTTATGTTACTTATATTTTTTATTTCGGGTGGTAAAAAATTATAAATTGCCGTACCTGCATGAGTGGGAGATTTAGTAACAAATGTATGATTGGTGAAGCATATATCTGTCTGGTATTATGACTATGTATTTAGGAGACCTCAGAATCTTGTAAGATTTTTTTTTACAAACAGTGAGATTTTGTAGATATACAGGGTGGCGCAGAGGAAACGCATGTTTTTCACCTAACCATAACATTTTATATTTTCAAGATACTGTTGTTTTAATTACAGCTAAATGAAGTAATAATAATGCACTTTTAAATCAATTATGGAAAATAATGTCAGTCGAGTGTCGCCCTGCTTCGCGGTCGCACATCTCCAACCGTTCTTGAAAATTGTGCATCACACTTAAAATCATTTCATGTGGTACTCTTGCGATTTTTTGACGAATAGCAATTTTCAGTTCCTGTAACGTACGGGGCTTGTTAGCGTACACTTTAGACTTAAGGTAACCCCACAAAAAGAACTGAAAATTGCTATTCGTCAAGAAATCGCAAGAAATGATTTTAAATGTGATGCACAACTTTCAAGAGCGGTTGGAGATGTGCGACCGCGAAGCAGGGCGACACTCGACTGACATTATTTTCCATAATTAGGATTTTGAAAAAAAAATAATTATCGATTTTTTTATTGTATTTTAAAACTTTATTATAAATAATATTGATAATCGATGCGAAAAACTTTCAAAAAACTTTTTTTAAATTAATTATAAGCAATTTAAAATTGATAAAATATTTAAAAAAATCACGTGACTGCAAACGCACTAAAATTGTTTTTGACAGTTGTGACGTCATAATGGTAAAATGTATATACGCAGTATACTATCAATGGCTTCTACATGTGTATTGACTAAAACATTATGACGTCACATTATGTTCGGGAAATGTCGGCGCGTTCTCGGAACTGGGTACAAAAATTTATTTTTAATTTGATATAACTTTTGAATTATAACGAAAATAAAAAAAAGAAAAATAGTTTTGTTATAAAACTTATATACGATCTTTCCATTTATGACAAAAAAAAAATTGGTTGTCTGTAAAGTCGGTTTACGGACGATAGTTTTACGTGATAACGTATTCCGTAATACATAACCTAAACCTCCCAAAATTTGGTTTCAATCCGCTTATCCTTGGTGTCGGAATGATAAGAAATGTCAAAAGTGACGTTTGCAACTTACAAAGTATTATGTTCTAATAATAATTAGTTATTCCAATACTTAACTTAGAAGGCGTTGCATTTCACAATATACTAATGTCAAAAAATTGAATTAAACATTAGAAATGCAGCCGTTTTCATGTTAAGACAAGACATACGTTTGCTTCTAATTTCCATGTACGGCAAACAAAGACAACCGACCGCGTCGCGCCATGCATTAGACAACATTGCATTTATACAGCTATTTTTCTATATAAATTTGTATAAAATATTTTTCTATATAAATTTGTATAAAAAAACTGTTTAGGCAAATTCTGTTATACGAAATCTATGTAAAATGTTCTCCTCTTTCGTTTAAGACTGGTTTCAAACCGATCTGATTTAAATTGAGCGAGAAATTAGCAAAAAGCACGCACAGGGTCAGGCGGAACGTTACGCGTTATGCGTTATGCGTTATGCGTTACGCGTTACGAACGTTAGGAACGTTACGTTACACTTTTTCGTACATGCAGCCGGTGTTTTATCAATTTATAATATTGGTGATTCATCAATTTATAAGACGTTATCACGTCAAAAATTTCATTCAAAAGCCCAATTGATTTAAAAGTGCATTTTTATTACTTCATTTAGCTGTGATTAAAACAACAGTATCTTGAAAATATAAAATGTTGTGCTTAGGTGAAAAACATGCGTTTCCTCTGCGCCACCCTGTATATGCATGTAATAGTAAGAAGTTTTTTATTTATGAATATTGGCTTGCAGCTTTCTTTAAAATTTAAATTAAAAATTAACCGGATAATCCTTTTTTGAGTAATGAAAACTCTCTCTCTCTTTCTGAAGCCCGACCCCATATGATGTTTTGATGAAGTTCGCGTTTAGAAACCGTCAAGCCGACGACATTTAATCCTGGTCTGTGTCGTCACAGAGTGTATGTGACACGAATATGTCTGCGGCGTGGATAATGTCTAATGTCGTTAGGTATTCTGACCGTAAACTAGATCAATATATCATCATCATTGCGTAGAGACGTGGACGTGCTATAGTGTGACGTGTGGTTGTTGAGAGACCGTGAATCCTTGCACGTCATTCTAAGAGGCTTGCGAAACGTCACCCGGCACGGAAATTGGAAATGTTGCTGCCTCCGATGCGGACGATTCCTTTATACTCGAGACAGGACTGTTTCGTGATCGTTTTATTGTCTGAACTCTAAAATATCGACCATTGTACAAAATCTTTTTTTGAAGTGAAAACTTCTTTAGCGGCGTTGAAAATTTTTTTTTGTAATGGGTAAAAAATGTTAAACTCGCGTCAGGCGTCAGGACACCTTACCCAGTTCTCACTCACTATGAGGTTTGACTGTACATCTATACCTACTCGTAAGACGGAAACTCTTATTTATATACAACGTTAGACATCTAGCGATGAAATATCGTACATAAAAATGCAATATATGATACAAACCATTTTGATCGAAAATTCGTAAGACGTTAATATTCAAGTTTTCACTTCTGCCGGCACTCCCGGAGTGCAACCCGTCTTTTTTAAGTAAAACTTCTTTACGCACGCTTGACTTGAAGAGTAAGCTGGTGAATGCGTGACAAGATATTTACGGAAGTGTGATCGGGCGAGGCGAACGGAAGTTGAGAGGGAGATATAAGTTAGTGAAGATAGAAAGAGGATGACAAATACTTTACTGGCTGGTGGCGCCATCAGGTTGCCAAAAATATAAGCAGTACTAACAATAGAATGACACATACTTTACTTGCCAGTGGCACTATCGGGTGATGTTTATATTTTTTTCTTCTTACATTAGACTGTTCATTTCGTTCTTAAGGAGGTTGATCCGTTACAGTCCCAATCAAAAGTAAGTCGAATTCTAAATGGGAACTTTTATAGTTTATAAGTCGATGATACCAATAAATTATTGTCATAAAGGCATAAATAAATATTTTTTTTTAATATTAATTAATTATTTCAGTACTTTATATTTAATAGACTAACTTTTGTATTTTTTGTACAAAGTTAGGTTAAAAAAAATAAATGTATGTAAATATCTGTATTTTACATATTTTTTGCAGTAAATAATTGAAAAAAGAAATTAGAAGTAATAAAAATTAAAATTAAATCATTAAAAAGTTGAAAATTCAGTTAAAATTGTTAAATCTGTCAAGAATAAAAGTCCATAATCGAAAAGTGCTAAGGTTTAATAATTTTTTTTATTGATTAAAAGTCTCCTAATTAAATTGGAAAAAATATTAAAATATGCGTAAGACATCGATGCTTTACATAGATAGTTTTCGGAACTGCTGACATTATTTGGTTATTTGCAAAAAATTAAAATGAACAGTTTGCATGCTAGCTTGACATATTTTCCATAAGACTACATGTAAAAGTTTTTTTTAATTTTAACTTTATAAATCTCCTAATGATTTTGGATTTTTTACAGAAAATTTTGTCATACAAAAATCTATTAAAAAAACTTTATTTCAGATTTTTTCATTATCTTCGTAAAACGGCTCAACCTCCTTAAACAATTTTATAAATTAATATTTTGTTCAATACATTAAATATTCTACGCTTAAAGTGAATAAAATTGTGAATTCATTTTAAAGTTCATATTTTGTGAATTTTCGGGTGAATAATAACAAATTATGGCAGGAAGAAGTTTTACTTCAGTCGTGTGGTCTAAAGTACACTCGTTTTTTTTATTTAACAAGATGGCCTTTATTCTGGCGAGTAATAAGCCAGGGCTAGTTTTTATATTAGACTAATTGCGACGGAGTCTGATTGATTGGGAACATAAGCGACGCTATAAGAAGCAACACACATAACAGGGACACATGAGGGATGGAATACACGGATATTAAGATTGGGGACATGGATACAAAATCTTGTCGATATAAATAATGTATAGTATGTAAATAGTTCACCCATCACGGGAATCGAGTCTCGAAGATTTTTCCGCTTAGCCGTTGGAAAACTGTTGTCCCCATACATCGATAAAGGTCGCGGTCAGTTTGTCAACAAGCGTGTAATTGCAATGAGTTCAGATGGACTACTGAACTGTATTGTAACTCGTGGATATATCTGATAGTCTAGTTGTCATACCGTGTTCTATGCGAGAGTTTTCATATTGTGCTGTATAAACGCACAGGTGTGGACGCTTGTTTTGTATTAGAACTGTTACTGTGTATGTGCGTAGTTTAAAAATATTTTTTTTGTGGAATAACTACAAATTTACGGTTTTCGGATTTTTCCCTTTACTTGTGCTATAAAACATCACTTCTTGCCAAATTTCATGATTCTAGGTCAACGGGAAGTACCCTATAGGTTTTCATTCCCTAGAGTCTTGACAGATAGACAGACAGACGGACAACAAAGTGATCTTATAAGGGTTCCTTTTTTCTTTTAGAGCTACGGAACCCTAAAAACTACGCTGATTTCAAGGGCCACAAGCGATCTTCATTGTCTTTTTTTGGTTGGTGATAATCTATTTTTTTATGAATTATGTAAAAGTTTAAATTAATACAACATCTAAACAAAAAAATATACAGAAGTGCGCGTGTGTTCAATGAAATTAGCATATTAACTTAAGGTCGCTTATTATCTAAAGTCTAAACTGTAAGAAAAGATAAAAAAGTTCATTGCTGAAAATACACTGAATACTTTAGTACTCAAAATTGTATATCGTATGAATCGTTGACTTCTGTCCAATGATTAAACATGTATATGATTGAAATTGGCATACATCTAATATTTTTTTAGATGATTGTGTTTGTTTTTCTTCACATATTTATTTTACTGAAATAACAACTGAATATAGATGCTTGCAAATACATAATATAGGTATTACGGAAGATTTAGTGCAATAAAAACACCGTTTTGAAATCATAGAGTTAAAAAGTTGGACGAGGATAAAAACCTATTCACTATCGGGAGTCGTAGTATGGAAGTCATAGGCGCAAATAGTGGAGAGTAACTCATAATTATAGTACGGTTTACTTTATGGAGCAGCGAAACAATGAAACAATGTAAAGCAGACCCGTTACACGCATAAAAATGTTCATTATGGTAGGTGTTTGTTCAGGGAAGAGAATGAACTAATTCTGTATTCGAGAATTATCGCGCTTTGAAGAGAGCTGCAATATATATATATTAAAAAACTGTCAATTAACGCGATCAACAAAAAACTCGGATCGCAGTGCCAAACCCTGCTGACACTATAGTATATTTGCTAATACAGGCAGTGTGGCTATACTATATTAACTTTTAGACAAAAAAATACCACTTAATACACCCCTTAAAATAATATTCTTTTTAGTTGCATTATTTTTATCAATCTAACATCTGCACTAAACTAAATGCACTCTTCAGTAAGTAAATCCATATCCGCAAACTAACGTTTTCAAAAAAAATTATAAGTCCGGTCCTGTCCGGCCGATTTTATAAAAAATTTTAAAACCAATTTTTAAACTTTACTGAAGGGTTGAATTTCAATTTTGAAACGATTCTGAGAACTTTTTCGATGTCCAAAACATTTTTACAACCCCCAAAAAACCACCCTTAAATTGACCCGATTGGGCCCATTTTAAATAGACTTCGTGCGGTGATAGATAAATAGACATTGTCAAAAATGGTGTCAAATTGTTCAGGAGGCTATGAAACGTCGAGAAATGTTGGTCCGACCCCTAGGCCCCGCTATCCGACCGACGCCAATAGTGTATATGCCGTGTGGCAAATACACTAATGACAATCAATCGCCTACAGAACAAACTATATAGTACGGGTCAAAAATCCACAGTTTGTATGCATGGGACGGGTATGTAAGGCACACACGTCCAATGCATAAAACATGTTCCGCTTATATAATATTATGAAGTATACGTGTTACGTTACTGTCAATTATTTTAACATTGAATCACAAAATACAAATACGAATGGTTTTGAATAGAGTAAAACAGTGTTTTGCAGGTATCATAGGATAACTCAAAGTTTACATTAATAATGAATTCAGATGCCTGAGGATGGAAACTAATAATGTTTGATTAAAATACAGTAGATAAACAATATCCCAACTATGCATTCAATCGTATTCGAATATTTATCGAACACATATATATCACACACATTTTCAAAAATGCAATAATAATTACATCCTTTTATAACCACACGAATTCGCAGGAGTCGGTGAATTTTTGTTAGAAACACCCATTATTCATTTAATGAAAAATGAATTTAAAAATTGTGGAAAAACGCACTTATCGTGGCACACACGACTGAAACAAAATTTCTATTGGTGTAATCGATTGTTGTAAAAAATAACTCTAATAATTTAGAGTGATGATGATCCTGTTTAAATGTTTGAAGATTAAATGATGAATTCTGGTGACATAGGATCGATGAACTAAGCAAATACTGAAGGTTTTTTTATTGCATTTTATTGTCTGACGTTTCGGCAAACTTTATGCTATCTTCGGAGAATCAATGCTGTCTGTTTTCTCAGTATTGTTGTTATGTATAAAATAAATTAAAATAAAAAATGTCATCAACGGGTATTAAAATTACTATTTTTCTTACAAAAAAGTGACTGATTTTTACTAAAATTGTATAAATGTATCCAATGTAACTTGTTTAAAATTATACTGATTATTATCGATTATTCTAAATGGGGAAATTGTAACATTAAATTACATACTGTTAGTCCAGTCAATACAAATTTAAATTTACTATAATTCGCATAGACCTGAAAATTGGCATAGGTCTTAAGTACACTATTACAAATAAAAAATCAAAAGCCCCCATCGATCCTACATCTGCTTCAAAATTAATTCAAGGTCAAAACTATCGTTTTTAACACTTTTCTCGTAAACGTTGTATTTCAATCGGCGGAAAGCAACCGGATGACTCTTGGTATTTGAGTTCCTGAAGCAATTTGGAAACTTTTTTGTTCAGTACCTCATAACCCCAAAATGGAAGGAATCGGAGAAAAGGGGGGGGGGTCAAAACGTAAAAAAAAATTGTTTAGAAACCAAATGGAAATGCGGTAGCATTAAAGTACATGTACTCACTATTGTTTAAAAAAATTGTCATCCGAAACGTGCGGACGGTTTGCGCGAACCGATTTTTTGAAAATCGGAAAAAAAAAATTGTGTCGCAACCGGTTGCGATTTTGAGGAAAATTCTTGTTTTTGTTCAGAGATGCTGTAAAAAAATTGTCATCCGTTTCTGCTGGACGGATTTTGAGGAATTAAAGGTTTGAGTGGCTAAAATTCTCGATTTTTCACTAGCTTTTTTCAAACATCATAAAAAAATTGCTAAAATTGTTAAAAACGGATGACGTTTCTTATACATGTTCTCAGAGGGTCCAACTATAATATGTATCAATGTCATCCGTTTTTATAACATTTAACCCCATTTTTCAACCCCTTACTTTTGTGCGATATTAATCAGAATATTGAGGTTAGACTCGTTTCTGATGGCATACAGATAACGTACACAACCCCTTTAGGGGTTGAAAAATGAGGTTAAATGTTATAAAAACGGATGACATTGATACATATTATAGCCAAGACCCTCTGAGAACATGTATAAGAAACGTCATCCGTTTTTAACAATTTTAGCAATTTTTTTATGATGTTTGAAAAAAGCTAGTGAAAAATCGAGAATTTTAGCCACTCAAACCTTTAATTCCTCAAAATCCGTCCAGCAGAAACGGATGACAATTTTTTTACAGCATCTCTGAACAAAAACAAGAATTTTCCTCAAAATCGCAACCGGTTGCGACACAATTTTTTTTTCCGATTTTCAAAAAATCGGTTCGCGCAAACCGTCCGCACGTTTCGGATGACAATTTTTTTAAACAATAGTGAGTACATGTACTTTAATGCTACCGCCTTTCCATTTGGTTTCTAAACAATTTTTTTTTACGTTTTGACCCCCCCCCCTTTTCTCCGATTCCTTCCATTTTGGGGTTATGAGATACTGAACAAAAAAGTTTCCAAATTGTTTCAGGAACTCAAATACCAAGAGTCATCCGGTTGCTTTCCACCGATTGAAATACGCACCATTGCTTTAAGTATATCTAAAAATAGGTCAGACAAAAGTTGTAGATCATGCAATTGTCTACAAAAACTGTTCTTATATTTTTTTCCTACGAACCACTGAGATATGGGACCAAAATGTCTATATAGGTACTGAACGTATTTATCAAAAATAACGTTAAATATTAATATGCATATTAGTATTTTCGATGTATGAAATCACCATTTTAAAAGAATGGTGATTCGTAGGGGAAAAAAAGTATAAGAACAATTCTTGTAGACAATTGCATGATCTACAACTTTTGTCTGGCCTATTTTTCGATAAAATTTAACGTTTACGAGAAAAGTGCAAAAAACCGATACTTTTGACCTTTGACCTTGAAAAAATTTTGAAGCAGGTGTAGGATTGGTAAAGACTTTTGATATTTTATTTGTAATAGTGTACTTAAAACCTGTACCAATTTTCAGCTCTATGCATTTTATTGTTAACCTACCACTATTTTTTTGTCTATTTTGACCGGACTATGTTGCTCTATAAAGTCATCCTAAAACCAATATGAACGTATGGAATTCAATTATATATGGAGTACAGCTAGTAAGTCAAGTATAGTTATACAATTCAGCGGTTTCAATCAACCACATTGCGAATAAGCTTATTTTTGATGGCATAGGGGACGGAGGGGGGGTCTAGATGGTGATGACGTCAGCAATATTTATTTATAACAATAAAGGAACTTAACAGATTTAAAAAAATATATACGAATGTTTACGTAGGTACACATACAGAAAGGGGTAAGAGCGTTGCTTCCTTTAGCTGACAATGGGAAGGAAGGCAAAAATTACTAAAATTCTGTTTACGTAATAGTTGAATGGCCCCTAATGACGCCAACTGTCAAAGAAGAAATCCGAAGCCTCAGCACCAGATACCAAGATAGACTGCAGAATCATCCCAATCAGTAACCCTGTTCAGTCAAGGGCGTAGATATGGGAGGGGTACAGGGGGTAATTACCCCCACCCCAGGTTTCATCACGTTGATGATGAAAATGACAAAGAAATCATTTCCAAAAATGTTTATTTTCTATTAATTAATTAAGCGCTTTCGGACAATTATTAGACTAAAGCGGTTAATTAATTAATTGAAAATAAACATTTTTGGAAAGGATTTCTTTGTCATTTTCATCTAAATTTTTCCAAATTTATGTGCGTATTGAATAATATTTATACGAACGTAGGCACCCAGCCACAACAAACGAAAAAAGACCTTTTTGTTGCGGAAATGAAAGGACTTTGTTTTGTTTGTTTCTTTTTGCTCTCCAAATGTGCACACAGCAAAATTTTTCAAGTTAGGTTGCTAAAAAAAAGGTCATTCGTATTAATAAAACTTAAAAAAATATTGATTTGTTTGCTTTATTTTTGAAAAATCATACTTCGAATTTGACGAACGTATACTGAGATACTGCAATATACTTTTAGTAAAACCCTGGTTTCATTACGCAGTTGATCAGGCAAGAAGTTTTTAAAATTAATAGAACAAGTATACGTTATCAAATAAAAAAACTTTAGCTAGATCTAAAACAATGTTTCGTGTTCCAACTTTTAACAATGGTTCATTACGGAAACTCATCAAAACGAGTTTCTTCTATAATAAGATTACTTTTCAGTGTAATTCAATTTAGCAGATTCGTTCACCAACACAATCAAACAAAAGTCGATAACTCAAACAAATTAGAAACGTAATCAGGAACAAATGAAGTTGATTTGTATGCGTCTTTAGCACACAATCGGACGACTTTCAACTTTCAATAATTATTCATGTTTTCACAAGGTCATTTGAAAAAATCAAGTTAATTTGTTGACATGCTTGTTGTCATTTTGCTCTGTGAAAAAAATCCGTTATTATAGTAGCATTGCAGTTGTCAGAATTGAACTATTCCTTTGCGAAAAGAATATAATTAAAAAATATTAAAGGACCCCGCACAAACCTTATGAGAATTGGTTCTTGGTTAAATTGATTGAAAAATGGTTTTATTTTATAGTTTAAAGGTCACTAAGAAAAGTGTTCATGGGCGCATAGCCTAAAAACCAATATATTTTTAGCTACATATATGTTTAGCGAGATTTTAGATATAGGGATATCCATTGAATTCACAAACACATTCCATGTTCAACTATTGTGCTTTTGTTTAGAAATAGAAAAATAGTCGAAATCTAGGTAATGTTGGAAAGTATCAGCCTGTATAAAATAATAACGTCATATTAGGATTCAGCGCACTCGAAAACACATTTATAGAGCTTAGGATTTTTTAAGATTGTGAATTCAAAGGATATTCCTATACCTATCTAAAATTTTTTGAAACATATCTGTAGCTAAAATTCTATTGGTTTTAGGACACCTTTTCTTAGTGACTTTTAAACTATAAAATAAAACCATTTTCGATCAATTTAACCGAAACCTAGTCTCATAAGGTATGTGCGGGGTCCTTTGCTATTAAATAAGATAACTTACTTGAAAATTAATATTTTTTAATTTTTCTATGAACTATTAATGTAAAAGCAATCAACCAGAGGTGATCATCGATGCTTTCGCAAACAAACATTTTTTCCCATTATAACTTCCATGCAGAATAATTAGGGGAACCAATATTTACATAAAATCTATTCGTTGTGTTAAATTCCTATATGTGTCAATAACAGTTCTACCGCCCCGTGTGCATATATTTGCGTTTGACCCGTACAGTACCTATATTTAGATATCGTATTTTTGAAGTTTGGTTGAAGCTCGCATTAATTAATGTAAAACTTTCTGCAATTAGTTTTGGCAATATAACTCTGTCTTTTAAATATTGAATTAAACACAATATTTTTAGTAGCTTTCCTTTATGTTCACCTTCATGACATAGTTCCCTGGTATGAACTATGAATACAATAGTAATGTGTCAACTAACATTCAAAAATATCTTTTACAGAAACAACTAATGCATCGACCAATCTAGGGAATCTTTCAATTTTTATATTTTTATGGACTTTTAATTTTTATAGTATTTTAATGCCTACATTTTATATTAATTTTGTTTAGCGAAATTTACAATCAAAAATTTTGTATCGAAGGAAAGATGGAAGACCAATCCTATAAGGATTGAATCTGTGGCCTATTGCTTCGGCAATAAATAAAATTATTATTATTATTAAAATATTCGGAATATTCTGAAAAAGACAAAATGAGGATAAATAGTTTCCAGGATCTTAAAGCCGAACTTAAATTGGTGTACGCTGGATGAACTATAAAAGGTAAATGGGGCAAGTGCATTTCTGGGGCAAGTGCAGTTACTGCCATTTTATTTCACATACTTGCATAACCAACTATGAATTAGAAAGCTGATGAACATTATTATTCCGTATTTTATTCACTGATGATTTTCAGCGGTATTATTATTGCGGAAAGATATGTTCATGGTTTACTGTTTACTGCAGTAGCCCCGTTTGTTAATCACAGTATTTATGTTTGAGTAATTTGTCACTTCGTATGCTCTAGAAGAAGCAAGTGCGTTCATGGTAGGCTAAAATAAAAAAAAATCTTTAGTCCTGCAGAAATCTAACGAAGCGTATTATATACTGTGTTATACAAAGTATGCCCCAAGTTGGAAAAATTTCCTCAGCTAATATTCTTAGCATTTCGGCGATTGGAAATCATGATTTTAATTTTTTGGGTTGCACATGCCCCAATTCATCTTACATAATATAGTAAAAGGATATATAGTAAAAGGATATATATGACGAAAAAGGGTTCCGAAGTGACCCCTTTTCGTTGTCTACTTTTTAGGGGTTCGAAGGTATCCACACTCGTTTTTTTGGAGCCCTTCCACAAATTACCTCTAGAATTGTATGTAAAAAAACTGATTGAAAAAAATTGTATTTTTAAATCTTTAATTAACGTCTGAATAGAACTCTTCAAATAGGTAAATAAATTTATCGACCAATTTTTTTCAGACTATATATTGACAAAATTAATAAAATATAAATCAATATTTCACTAGATGACGCTTCGATCCGGATTTGGATCTTCTTCAGAAATAATCTAAAAAATATAAAAATTAATTAGTATATCTACTTATTTTCTAATAATAATAATAATTCAAACTCTATTCTATTAGAAAATGAGTAGATATACTAATAAATTTTTATATTTTTCAGATTATTTCTGAGAAGTCCAAATCCGGATCGAAACGTCATCTAGTGAAATTTTGATTTATATTTTATTATTTTTGTCAATATATAGTCTGAAAAAAATTTGTCGATAATTTTATTTATTAAAATTGTATTTTTGTTGTCATTACATTTTATAATTAACAAGTAATGGCCTTTTTTAAGCACTTTTTAAATTCTACGTAGGAGGCCACAATTTTGCTTCTTGCCCAGGAGCCCCCAAGGTTCTAGTTACGGCACTGTGACTTGCTCTTAATAATTTCGTTATTAACCTAAAATCAACCCGAACGAGATCCGGTTAGTCAAACTGTACCTATATATAAAAAATATAAAAAATTAACATTGCTATTAAATAAAATATTTTTTGCAAAAAATAATTTTAATGAAAAACTGGCTATCTACTGTTTTAATTACATTACTCGTTTTTGAAAGGAAAATAAGTAAATTAAAAATTCAAGGCTGTTACCGACTGTGTAACGAAATAAACAATTTTATATATATTAATAAAAAGTAATATATAGAATAAATTAGGGGTGGGGAATATTGACGGAAATCAAATTAAAGTGAAATTAAAAAAGCTCTCAAAGAGTACTTTAATAACCGTACCTATATATTTTTGTAGATTCAAATACTTTTTTTGTTTATCTGTTTCGAATGACATGTGTGGATATAATTCACAAAATTTGCGAACAATTTACGGAATCCCTTTTTACAAACACAATAAGCTACCCTAAATTGATCACATATGTATCGGTTTGAAACAATCCTACGCCTGATCAATCATATTACACTGTTACATGATTATCTTACACAATATTAAATCGACAAATTAATCGATTATTTTGTTCACTTTTATCAAAACGTTTCGTTGATTCCCAAACCATTAAAAAACTCGTGTCGTAGTGTCAAATCCAACCGACAACAGTGTTTTTGCTATTACCATATAGGTACATACTTTTATTCTATACTGAGCATAGAAATAAAATCGCAATCAAACCATTAGGATGCAAACATAATTGCGTCTTTTTTTACGCCGTAAGCAGAACAAGCACGGGGGACCTGGCTTAAGAAACTTCTTATTTGCTCCCTCTTGGGCCAAAAGCTGGGTACGCCCATGTTAACGTCATAGAAAAAAACAAAGTTTTTGAAACAAAGATACTTTATTCAGATTGAATGCAAGTACATCAACTAATCTTATCATCGGAGAAATCAAGGGAATTACATCGAAAAAAGAGACGCAGATATATTTTCAATACGCTTTGTTGCCTTCGCTCACCGCTCATTGAGTAGATGGGGCGTGATGTAATGGGCAGCGTGCTGGCCTTTGAATCGTACTGTCGTGGGTTCGAATCCCACCTCTGCTCATGGCTATTTTGTGTTTGTCACCCAGCTTTGATATTTAATGATACTGGCCAGATACCAAGAGGTAGTGCTATCCCCAAGTGATACTAATATATAAAGCTGCAGAGTTTGTTTGTTTGTTTGGTTGAACGCGCTAATCTCAGAAACTACTGGTACGAATTGAAAAAAATTTTTTTTGTTGGATAGCCCATTTATCGAGAAAGGCTTTAAGCTATATAATATTACGCTACGACCAATTGGAGCGGAACATCAATGAAAAATGTTGCAAAATGTATCTCAAAATTAGTCCGTCCGACAAATATTATCAGGTGAAATGCCTTAACTAAATATTACAATATTAGCGCGTGAAGTTTACAAGCCCGGATAGCTCAGTCGGTAGAACGCAAAACTGTTAATGCCAGGGTCTAGGGTTCAAGCCCCACGTCGGCGAATATATTTTTATTTTTTTTTATTTTCTACATTGCTTTCTTATAAGGCTTACATTTCAATTTTTTAAAATTTTATTACGACTAATCAAAATTAAATAAATCTAATTAATAGCTCATTTGAAAACTGTTACAACTATAGGCACCTATATAAAAATAATTTTTCTACAGTGTTTTCAATTAAATATTTAATATATTAAAAGAAATTTATTACTTAAAAAAAGTATAAATACAGCTTTTTAACGACAAAAACTTTTGAACGGCAACGCCGACCATTATGAAGTTTGGACACAACATTCATCTCGGTAAACTAAGATGAATGTGTGTACTCATGTCCCTTCCTTCCCCATTCTTTCTTTTGCACCCGGGTGAAACCGGGCGGGACCACTAGTTCTCTATATATGTGGATATATACAATTGGATATTTGACGACTCAGTTTACTTGGATTTAATGTCTATTGCGATTATATTAAGCTTGCGATGTATTCAGATATTGATTAACGAACTGTTACCGCATTCACGTTGGACATACAGTGAGATGCGACATAATTTGATTAGTATGTAACGTCATTTGTCGACCAATTTCACAATATTGACAAAACAGATCGTACGTTCGTGTTGTTAAGTCGGACATAGGATTATTCTCACATTGTTGACTCATGCAAGCAGCGAACTTAATATCGTCTGTGAATATGTTGTACGGATGGGTTTTATTCGAGTTGTTGAATAATAAAATTTGAAATAACTGGACGTAGCGCTGCGAGCTCACTTGACAAAGAAGCACCTGAAGCCATAACAGTAAATTATATATAACATTTTGATATGATGTCGATTGTTGGAATTGTGTACAGGTTCTCTGTCAAAATCTGCAGTGATTGAACAGATTATATAGACGCTTGAGAACAGAGGACATTCTCTGATTTGTATTTACGTAGAATCATTGTTGATATCAATTCGCGTTTACTGGAAACACGTAAAGTACATAATAATTGGGAGCCGTCAGATATGAAACATCTATTTAAGCAAAATTCTAGTAACTAAATTTTGCCCTGTAACTAAATTTTGTCCCGTCAACTAACGAAATTCTAGTGACTAAATATAGCCCTGTCACTAATACAAAGTGTGTTTACAAGCGGTGAACGTGTCAAGTATACTATAGTCGCACACGCGGTACGCAGCGTATGTGACTTGTGACAGCTCAGACAGAGAAGCAACGAGTGTATAATGTATGCGCGCGCACACACAAGGAAGTCGAGAGCGGTGGCATAGAGAGGGCATAAGAGAGCGTGATCCCGTTTCCGTCATGGCACGGTTTTGCTGCCAAACGCGCCAATACATGTTTCACATAAATAAATGGTGACTAAACCAATAAATTATCAGTTTTATAATTTAGTTCTCAAAGAATATGGGTCCTTCTGTAAACATGTTGAGTTTAATTATAAAAAGAGAATAAAAAGTGAAATTATACGTCAAATTTATATCTTAATTTAATTTTGTAGAAATGTTTTGGTTATCTGTAGGGCATATCATTGTCTTGAATTTGACGGAATCCTTTTTCCGTAATTAAGAGCAGAGAAAAATGTAATTTATCTATAAGAAAAAACCTAGGAATAACAACGGTAGGTACATTTTTAGGGAAAAATGGTTAAAAAACTCCCAGTCAAAATCTACATAGAATTTTCGCACGGAAAAATAGTAGTTAAAAACACACTAATCATATTTTTAATAAATTTTTTGTTTTAATTATATTGGAAGTTCATCAAAAATCCTACTAATTTGTGACAGGAATTATTACAAGTTTTGAAAAAAATAGACGTAACATTTTTAATTCCGACTTTGTGATTAAAAGTTCGTGTACAAATTGTTGTCAAAACACGAATTTAAAACTTGGAACCTAATCAAAGTACCAAAACAAGCCAATGTTACGTAACCACGTAAGCCACGTAACATGACTGTCAATTGTTGTTATACCGTGACGCACCCCTTTAAAAGAATTTTCAAAACACCTTATAGAATATTGTGCTGTGTATACGCCAACAGGTTTTTCATTTTACGTATGTGTATACCTACAAGTATGTTTGGCTGGTTTAATAAACAAAAAATATTTATTTTCATTTCGTGTGTTTACCGACGCTAAAGTCAAAAATACAAGTTGTAACAAATAAATTGTTTAGCTTCTGTAAAGACTACAGAAAAGTTGCCCGTATGATGAATTACAAGTGTATTTGGCACGCGTTGTTCAGTAGATGGGGGTCTATAATGATTGGATCAAACAATCTCGAGGTTGTTCTTAAAGACTTGCTGGTTACACTGCATTACTAAGAGCTGTTATTGTTTTTCTGTAAGCATTCTCAATTTCAAAAGTAAATTAAAGAATTCGATTTATTGCAATTTTTTCAAATAATGCGATTTTTGACGAAAATCGAAATCTTTCGGAACTTTGGAAAAATCATCATGATTATAGAAAAAAAACAGGCTGAATCCAATGAGCACAAACAAAAGTCTGTATGTCTTTTGGTTTAGAAGTTATTTGCGTTTATAGTTTTCAGAAAATCATATAAAACCTCTGAATGGCCGTAGTTTCCAAACTAAAAGAGATACAGACGTCTGCTTACGCTTATTGAATTCAGCGTAATATTTTTCTGTTAGCATTCTCCGTTTCAAAAGTATATTAAAGAATTCGATTTTTGCAGTTTTTACCCCTTTAAAGAAATGCGATTTGTGACGAAAACCGCATGCGCCGATTTTCCCCAAAAGCAATGGAGCTCTTCATATTTATATATAAAACATTTTACCGAAATTGAGTTGCGATCCGCTCAGCCTTTGCCTGTATTGTGCTCACAAACAAACAAAAGTAAGGTTTTACGTCAGGTTAGTCCGACATTTTCTTTAGCTAGTCTACGAGCAGCAAGCGGGTCAAACGGCTCAGCACATCGAACCCAAATTTTGGTAGGATGTTTGACACGTAAATATGAAAAACCCTATTTTATTAGGGAGGATCGGCGCATGCGCAGAAAAGATATGAACTAGAACGTTTTTTACTTTTACTTTCCATTTTTATTATGTATTTATTTTTCCTACAGTTTTGTAAACCTTTATAGTTTCTGAAATATTTGGAAAATAGAAAAAAAACCGTTCTGGTCTTTTGTTCTAAAGATTTGTCGAAAAGAAATTAGTTGTAGCTGGCAGCATGTTTTGGTAAATATTTCAAAATTTAAATTCGATAGTTTTGTTTCATCCTGCCTACAGTTAAGCATAATATGAAAATGTGAAAACATACTTTATTTTTCAATTTGAATACCTTCACCTCACACAACAGAATTTTGCTACCGTAAAACATTTTAAGTAAAAATAAAAGTTATTAAAATATCAGCAGAATTTGATTAATTATATTGATTGGTATAATATATTTTTGAATCCCAATGGGGCGCAGGGTGGATACCAAAGTCGAAGAATTTAAAAATGTTGTAAAACAAACAACACAAATGTTAAATATACACTGTAATTGAAAATCGCAGCTGTGGTAGTAAATAATGAATTATGAATTAATAGTCGACATTGTATTTTAATCAAAGAGAATTATATAATTAATGAATGATATAAAATAAAAAGAATTTATAATTAATCAGAAGCTTATGATCTTTATTGTCAAACGTCTGCAATTTGCAATTTCTAATTATAACTAAATTATTGAAAAAAAGTATACCAATTGTCTAGGTCTATTTTTGAAGTCATAAAAAAAAAATTGTGATCGGCCAAATGAAAACCGCCCCTAATGGGATGAAACATTGGATGATCTCTTGTTTTATCTGTTTTCAACTTTCTACATGGTCAGGTAGAAAATTCACTCTAAGCCCAATTATATTTCCTACTTACGTCATACATAATATGTATCAATCTGAAAAGCTATTCCAACGTTGCCAAATCGGCAGTGCTGGATTAACCTATAAGCAAAATAAACAATCGCTTAGGGCATCACGTCTCAGGGGGCACCGAAAAACTCAGAAATTAAAAGTACCTCACTAGACCATGTCAACATTTTTTTTTGTCATGTCCTCAAAAATTTGATCTAATTAGGTACTGATATAAAACGGTTTTAGGAAGTATAGAAGTAAAAATAATAATTTATTTTGGAAAATGAAAACGATTTTTTTCAATTAATTGTATAAAAATGCCTAAGGACCGATTTTGTAGACAGTCAAATTTTCAATGAGAGCATTGTTTGTAAAATTCAATTATTTCCTTAAAATTCTATGCTTTTTAACTTTTTTCCATCAATTTTAAGCTTATGACATTCACAATTTGAAAAAAAAATTGTTATACACTTAACATGGCAGATAGATAATATTAGAATTATATAACTGTTAGAGATGAGGGCCCATAGACAAGAAATGTTTACGGCATCAAGGAGTCTTAATCCGGTACTGAAAATCGGATACCTTTTTCCTTTAATTTCTAATTAAAAAGTTTCTAGATTTCCCTAACCACATACCACTCGAGTTTTTTAACCACTATGCACATATTTTTGATATAGGTAATTAATACCACATAAAAATTTTCTGTAAAGTATGGGACCATTCAAGTGTTACGTATGCAGAATTTTAGTAATTTTTGACCCTCCCCTCCTCCTTGTCACAAAATAAAGTGAAGCTCTTACCCCCCACTCCTATGCTTACGTAAACATTTGTATATTTTTTTTAAATCTTTTCAAGTTTCTTTATTGTTATTCATGAGCAGCAGTTTTCAAGTCTAGTAAAATAAGGAATTGATAGACTATAAAGGAATTTAAAGCACATTTTAAATGTAAATAAATAAATATTGTTGACGTCATTACCATCTAAACCGCCCCGTTCCCCATGTCATCAAAAATAAGCTAAGCAAAGATTCCCCCACTCCCTTTTGGTGCTTACGTAATACTTGCATGGCGCCCATATCTTTTGAACAGCAATTTATTTACTGGTAACTAGAAAGATCTTTAAATGAAAATTATACATGAATTTTAAATACTTCTTAATTTAAAATAATTTTGATAAAATGCCAGAGTCAAACCAAACCACTTATAAAGAACAATGCAAATCGATTCATTTTTGATACAAGTATATATAATATTAACAAAATCTATCAATAAACTGTATCAAAGAACGAGTGGCTTTGTGAAATGTACTGCGCAGAGTTGGTACTAGCTGATATTCTGACATGCTATAGGTGAACTACTGAATTCGAATCTTGGTAGGCGTAGACACGATACGGATTTTTTCCGGCCGTCTCCCGATCGGAAATTGAGTTTATGTTCCGGTCTTTTTGATTAAGATTTTCTATGCTTTTTCTCGTTCTAAACAGATATCTTTACTCAAGTTCTGGGATCATGTGCCTACCTTGTCTGTTATTCTAAAGCTTGAAATATAATGAGCTGAATCTAAACAGATAAATAAAATTGAAGTGTCTGTTTGTAATGTCAAAATAACAGCTTTTTACTAAATGCATAAGAAAGTATTTACGGTACTTATAACAAAAAATAATTTTTTGTTTGTCTGTCTGTTTGTTTCAGCTAATCTCCTAAGCGACTGGACCGATTTTGACGGGATTTACACTGCCAATAGCTAGTCTTTTAAGGAGTAACTTAGGCTATTAAAAACTGTAGTTCGTCAAAATACATTTGCATTGAAAAAAAATTGGATGTCAATAATTATTAGATTTCACATTGTCACAGTTAGATACAGTAGGTACTATATATGAAAAATTTACTTTCCAACAATGTCATTGTCAGGACTTAAACCCAAAACTTCCATTCACTGTTTCTCCCTCCAACGACTAAATATCACAAAGGCTGCCTGTCGCGCGGGCTATTGCGGATGGTTGTGTCTCAACGCACTCTTTAAAAAAATTGTGGATAGCGTGTTTCACCATAATCGCGTGCGGAACCGCGGGGAGTAGCTAGTATTTGAATAAAACCAATGACTTTAGGTAATTAAAAACGTATTACCTGACAAAAAGTAATTTTGAATACTTTGTGTAATTTTGAAAAAAAACTTTTAAAAAAATTGAACCTCCTTCAAAAAGGGGTAATTAAAAAGCGTAAAAGAACAAAGTTTTGAGGTCGGCGCCTATTTAATATACCCAAGTACATAAAGCGTGATAGTAATTAAATAGGCGCGGACCTCAAAACTTTGTTATTTTACGCTTTTTAGTTACCCTTTTTTGAAGGGGGTTCAACTTTTTTTAAAAATAGTTTTTATTATTAACTTTTTAGTGTCTAATAGAACCGAAGAGAAACGTTCATGCCCACTACAGCTTCTGCAATATTTTTTTGTTTTTTGTAAATTTTTTAAAGAGGGGCTGAACCGATTTTGCTAAAATTAATATAGGACCAACATTGAAACATAGGTCCTCTGTCGAATAAAAAAGAATCATCGAAATCGGTTCACAGCCGGCGAAGATACCGATGGATAAAAGAAAAATACAATCGAACATTTATAACCTCCTCCTTTTTTTGAAGTCGGTTAAAATTAGATTGATTTTTCGTGCTTTTTTATTATTAACAAAATTGTTCTATTTTTATACGTCTAGACTACCTGCGTCCGTGTTATTTTTCCAATAATCTGTATTGATCTCTTTTCAAGATAATGATAAAGAAACAAGCAGGAGCTTATTTTCAAGCTTATCAAAAGAAGCTTAAGAAAATTGCGCAGGCGTATCTCTGTCCGCATGTAAAAGCGTATTGTATATGTATAAATGTCGATATTACAGTTTTATGTCTTATCGATCAGGAAAGAAAGACGACGGTACTTTGAGCAAGCCGTTTTATAAGCACACAAGAAGATTACAGAAAGCCAAAGTGACAATCGCTGAAATGTACGCAGTTTCAAAGCGTTTTTTTCATAAACAAATATTTAAAAGAAAGCTTTTACCTCAAATGAAGTAAATCCTTTCGGGAGATGCATATCAATAGGCACGGATCAAACAGTGTGAAGAAATAATAAGCAAACTTCAGAACCGTCTGTTTAGTTTTTTTTTTTTTAAGTACCACAATATTCAAAGATTTTTAATTAATTTTCTTATAATTCAACATTGGAAATTAAATGGAATTTAATTCATATAGTTAGAGAGAAGGTGATAGTAATTTTCAAGGAACACTTGGTGGCAGAAATGCTTTCTTTCGTGTAGTCTGACTCCCTCTCTACAAATCCGCTTAGTGGAGTAGGGGTCTAGAGCGTTACAATACGAAACTGGGACACTTAAAAAAAACGGCAAAATTCAAAAATCCTCTACTAAATGGCAGAAAATGACTCCTTATTGCAGAAAGAATTTTTTTTTCAATTTACTACTCCCTATCCTTTCAAAAAATCGAAAAAAAACGTCAAAAAAATGAATTTGAAGTTGAAACTTGACGGAATGGTTGATTGGGTGGCCCGGAATACAAGAAAAAAATTTTGTGGCTCCAAGTAACCTCGCACTTCCTTTCGATGATTCTTCAAAATTTACACAGGCAAAAATTCCTTAAGTTCTCGCTCGGTGGCAGAAATTCTTACAAAGCTCTCTATTAGTACCTACTCAAAAAGTTTGAAAAAAATATTATCTGCCAATTTTGTCACTGCTAGATCACAATCTACCAATTTAATGTACTTGTCATTAATGCTTTACCTGAATACCATGTTAAACTTTCCGCGAACATGACGCGTTTTTGCAAGGTCGATTTTGGCAGAAAACTGTACCTCAGGATTCTCTACAAGAAGACGAACAGTTTGGGCTCGGTTTCACTCACCAAGTTTTATTTTTAATCAATTTATTTTGTATTTATTTATTATACTGACAGTCTCTGCAGGGGGTAAATTGGCAGAAAATATTTTTTCTGCCATTAGAAGGTCCCCCTAGATGCCTTTTTGTCATTTCCTGGCATTTAGTAGAATAATTTGAATTTTGCCTTTTTTTTATTAAAGAACATCTTTGTACTGCAGCGCGCTAGCCCCTACTCCACTAAGCAGATTTGTAGAGGGGGGGGCTCAAACTACAGAGCGTTTCTGCCACCAAGTGCTTCTTGACCATTTCTGTCACCGGAATAGTTCAAACGACAATAATTTTTTTTACTTCAGAGTGATAGAGTGCCTTCAAAATGCACAGTAATCATCGTTCTTTTGTTATTTTATTACCGTGGTAATTTTTAACGTAATTTTCATTCAAACACAGTACGAAAGTGACTGTGATCTTGCTTTAATGAACAATTTTAATTTCGTCATATTTCAATTAAAAACAAAAAAAAAATGTGTCACCAAAATGGGAAAGATATGAATAGATATTGGTCAATTCACAAGTAAATTATTGAATAAGTTATGAATGGTTTGAAGAATAGAAGGTATAGCAGTTTGAATGCATTTATAATGAAACTGTCAAAAAATATTCTATTAATCACAAACGCAATTTGAAATGTTACATAGATACGTATATAGTAGCTTTCATTATTTGTAGAACGGCTATACTTGTATAATATTATGATTAAATTTTAAAAAAATCTTTTTTCTTCCGTCGATCATATTTGAAGATATAATCAAAAATTTTACCGGAACCAATCCAATTTCAAAAATATTGACATTTGATATAGTATAATAAAGAAAATAAAATTTCTAATATCGCGTGATATGACGCAGGTAATGGGTAGAATTCAATATGATATTTGTTATTCTTTGCCATGGTTACCTACATAATAATATGTTCCATGTCATGTAAAAATTAATCAAAGCATGCTTAACCAGTTTATTCCTGATAGATCTACAAAACAAAATAACAGCTGACTTTTTATTTTCAAAATATTTCCAAAACTATAAAGTTAATAAAAAAATGTTTTTAACAAAATATTCTTGAAAAAATAAATAGAATAATAAGCCGTTATGAAAAATATACCATTATTATATATAAAAAAAACAGTGTTATAGCATATATCTCTTCTGCGTATGCGCCGATTTTCCCCAAAAACAATAGGGCTCTTCATATTTGTATACCAAACACCCTCCCACAATTTGGTTTCCATCCGCTCTTGACCTCTCTCGTGCTCACAGACGCACAGAGTTTTTCGAAAAATATGTCTTTTTGGATTCTAGGGATCTCAAAGCGTAAAGATATTGTAATCCAGGTCTAGTCACAATTCATGTTTCTAGTTTATTTAGCTTTTTTAATATAGCTCTGTTCCGACCCGACGGTAACAGAACCGTCACACTCCTGCGCAGTAGCTAAAACAGTTTAGTTTTAGTCACTGTGACGGTTTTGTTGCCGTTCGCAGAGAAGTTGGAACAGAGTTAATAACAAACTGAAAATTCAGTTAATACGTTTGCTTAAATAAATAAAATTATCGACCAATTTTTCAGACAAATATATTAACAAAAAATATATAAATTCAATGCATTAACATTTCGATAATTTTATTTATTGAAGAGTTCCATAAGACGTAAATCAAAGATCTGGACGTTTGCTTAAATTCAGTATTAAAAATGCAAGAAAATTTAGGTTATGTGTTTTTTCAAGTAGTAATTGATTTTTCTCGATGTTGTCTGTATAATCTATCAATTTTTAAATCAGAAAAACATCTGGTTAGATTTTCGAGAATATTCGTAAAGCGACTAATACCTCAAAAGGGATATAAAGGTTTAATGATGTCATTAAAATTGTAAATCATTTTTATCTTGAATTACTTTTTACAAGTGCTTAAATGTTTATCCTGACAAATAAGATTAAATTTGTTATAGACCAGTACTAGAGCTTATGAAAGAATACTGAGTATGCTTCAAATAAATATTTTAGCATTAAATTTTATCTGTAACCCTGAGTAAGTAAATTACTGTTAAGAAATAACCACTGGAGTCACTGATGCTAGGGGGCTCAAAGGGAGGCACCGTGACCTAGAATATCTACTCTGTTCGTTCAATTTTCATGAGTTTTTAGGATCCCAGATAATGCATAAAATCTAGCATCTCATCTTAGCTCTAGTTCAAATTGCAAAACTCATTGAGACCAGAAAAGACAAAGGTTCTATTAAAGTAGGTAATATGTATAATCAACACTATATTAAAATTTTGCCTATCCCTTAAAAGAATGGAGTAATTAAGTATATCGTTAATGATTAAAAACTAATTAAAACTGTTGATTAGAAAGAAATCGTAAATTATTTTCCGCGTTCTTTGTCAGAAATCGAGCAGAAATGTCACGGAAGAGCAGTTGAACCAGAAAGCTCTGTGCACAGTAAATATATATTTATATAGAGTTCATTTGTTTTATAAATGCTGTTGCATCGTTGTTTTTTTTTTAAATTTGAAAGTTGAACTTCAACATTCTACGTATTTTTCAAACTTCTTTAAGTTACAATTTTCTGTACGGGCGAAATTTTGTAACGCATTTTTGAGTCACTTGCACTTTTTGATCGATTTGAAACTTTACGTAATAAGATCGTCCATAAAATACGTCACTTTAAATATCGCCTTTTTTCTAAACTTTATAGTATCGGAAATATTTTGCAAATAAAAAAAAATCAGCTCTTCTTTTGTTTTGTAGATCTGTCAGACACAAATAAGCTAAGCATGCTTTGATCAATTTTTATACGACGAGGAACATATTATGATATTATGTAACAAATGGCACATATCATATTTAGAGGCCATTACCCGCGTCACGATCTAAGAAATTATATTTTCTTTAATATACTATATCAAATGTCAATATTTTCTGAGTTGGAATGGTCCCGTCGCCTAATTGGCTGGCATTTTTTAACTAGCTTTTTATAATGACTTGGAAAGATTAGAATGGAACTCTATATTTCAAATAGACCATGTGCTTAATACTGCCGTAAAAAGGCAAAAGGCAGTAAGTGACCAAGTTATGAATTTGAATCAAGATTTACTAAAAATGTCTTGACCGTCCAGAATTATAGATTATGGAAACCAAAACATGGGGAAACATTTTTTAAAGACAATAAAATTATTGCTGCAGCACTTACTGCTGTCGTTGGCTTTAGTATGAACTCATTTTGTCAACAAATGTCACTTACTGCCCTTTGCCTTTTTAGGACAGAATAAATGTTCTCAGTCACTTTACTGACGTCACAATATTTCTAAAACAAATATACTATACTGACGTCACGATATATGTGTTTACCTTGGAGGCAAACCGAGGAGCGCACACCACTCATTTCTAATCTAACCTGTCACAATGAGGATGCTCTTACATTTCTGACGTATTTCAATTCACATGAAAATTCAATTTCGCTTCACGATAACTTGATTTTCATAACGTCTGGCCGATCTATTCACATCACAATTCAAAAGCAACTAAACGAAATTCAGTACAAAAATGTCGTGAAAATTGTCGTTAAAAACCAATCGATTTTCTAAAAATAATAAATTGAAGAGATCTTTTATAAGTAGGCTAGATATTGGAAAAATCTATCTAACCTATTCGGATGTGATATATGGATAGAGTTTACGCCAAATTTGTAATGTCGCCTCCGTCATTTTTCGTATATATATGTTACGGTCAATTTCCGGAATACGGGCAATATTGACAATGCCCGGGTAATGTCGACAATGCCCGAGCCACATCGGGCAATGTCCGAAATCAGACAAGGTTAAAAACGCTGACATTTGATTGTATGATAAGTTATCATTAATAGGCCCCTCTCACGATCAAACTTCAAGCCACAGTTCAGTGTTCAAACTTATAGTTCAGTGAAGCATGATAATGTGTGGGACAAATAAACACTGAAACCAACACTGAAGTCAAGCATGAACCCATCAAATGCATCTTGATTTTTGAACGACTTCAGTGTTCAGTGTTCAAGTAAACTGCTGTGTGTGTGGGTTTTTTTCAGTTCAGTTTTTAAAGTTCTGTGTTTTGTACAACCAGAAGCCAAAAATCTCAATGTTGTTGCAAGTCTTTCTTGTACAGAAATAGATTTTCGCATATTTGTGTCCTGGTTCTTAATAAATAGGGTAACTAATTTTAATAAATAATTGTAAGTTAATTCATCCATTCGTAAATAATTATTCCAATCAAGCGGTTCAAGATTCATTAATCAAATAAACATGACTTCTTGAATCACGCATTTCTAACAAATTTTTCACCCATATTCTTCTTTTTTTCTTATTTCCCTGTTTTAAATACAATCCCATAGCTATGAACAGCCAATCCTCACCATTTAAATAACTCATTTAGTTCTTATTAATTATCTATAGTATATATTATATTAATTATCTATAGTATATATAGTGAGTGGGGCCTATAACTAGGGAATGCAATCTCGTTCTCGCGAGATCTCGATCTCGCGAGATCTCGGCCCTTTTTTGCGAGATTAATCTCGGTCAAAAAATGGGCGAGATCTCGCGAGATTAGCGAGATTGAACTCGAGCATGAAAACATCCTATTCGACGCGCAGTTCAGTGATAACTGTCTTACAACTATAGTTCCGACTAGTGTAGAATCGGAAAGGGCGTTCTCAGCGGCTGGCTATCTAGCCTGCAAAATAAGATGTAGGTTAGGTGACGACACTCTAGACAACTTGTGCTTTCTAAGAAGCTACTTCCAAAATAGTTTGTAGTATGGAAATGTTTCCAATTTGATTGTTTTTTCACTTCTCAATTCTATTCTATTTATCATTGTAGTTTGGCGAAATGAGCCTTTAACTTGATTGATCTCAAATGTTATTATTTTTGTGTGACACTTTAATTGATCTTTTTGATTTCGTATGTAAAATACATAAAAGTATATAGAACTATATTCGTAAAAATAAATGTTGATTTCAAAATACCTTGGTTCTTTTAATGTTTTTGCTATGTCAATTTTATTAGTGTAATTATTTGCAAAAATTTATACACATATAACTACCAATCTCGCGAGATCTCGAAATTGCCGAGATCTCGCGAGATTGATTTTCATAATCTCGCGAGATCTCGTCCGATCCCCAATCTCGCGAGATTGCATTCCCTACCTATAACGCTTTATGAAATTTTTATCACTAATATCAACTACTATTGAATAATATATTTTTCAGCTTTCTATTACAATTATTAATGATTGAAAACACGTATAATTTATTTATTATTTATATATGAGCTGATAGTTGATATCAGTGATAAAAATTCCATAAGGCGTTAATGATAACTTATCATGATAAAGATACAATAAAATGTCAGCGTTTCATGTTTATAAAAAATCTATTTTTTGAACCTTGTCCGATTTCAGACATTGCCCGATGTGGCTCGGGCATTGTCGACATTGCCCGGATTCCGGAAATTGATCGTAACATATATATCACCTTCCAGACAGTACAAAGGTCAACATGTTTAAAAATAAAATCAAGAATTTACTTCAGAATATGTTTTTGTATAATTTTTTTCTTATGTTGCGTAAAATTATTCTCTTATGTAATTATTTTGAAAAATGATCAGTTCTAACGTTTTTATACCAATATTGGTCACTATCTAAATATATAAAAGGAAACCGTAACTGACTGACTGATCAGTTGAAACTGCTCGACGAATTGGGCTGAAATTTGGAGAACAGATAGGCATCTGTCAAGAACAGATTTTTGAAAATTCAAGCCCTAACAGGATGAAACTGGGATTCAAAATTTGCATGGAAAAATCCAAAAAGATAGAGATGTATCATTTCGAAAATACGCAGGATTACTCCTATCAACATATAAATAAACACGTATTTCGTGCTTTTTCAAAAACAACTCCTTCAGAGGGTGAAAAGAGGTAAGTAGTCTAAAAATCAACATGGGTGTCATTCTCAAGTTTTATCGAGACGTTGATCACGTGATTGTCATCAATTTTGAAATTTATTAGGGAGGTCTACATCGAGAAAGGACTAACTGTGACAAATGATGGGAATGTATCTGTATTTTGTCTCAATCACAAGCAAATCCGCGGATAACGGTTAGTATATCTATAGTAATACTAAGAGCATGTAAAATGTAATGTGCTTATTGTTTTAAATTTCTGTCACCAGATGTAGTATCGTTTCATCTCAAATCCCAACAATGTTTATGAGTTATACTGCAGTTATACGTCTTTGTTAAAAATGTATTTATTCATTCATTCAAAACAATGCTATTATCAAGAGAAATACACATTGAAATAAATATTCGAAATTATCGCTTTGTTTGCTTGTATACGCCCTATAACGGTGAACCATGGAAGCTTGAACATTAATTAAACGTTATCAATTGTTTCAAATATATATATATATAGCATTGTAGCAGCTTCTTGAATACACATTTTAAATCATATAGTTCCTCAGAAATAATTTTACCTTACCTTTGATCATTTCATTAAATAACTTAATTTAGATAGTAACGTTTTCAGGATACAATTCAAAGAAAAACCACTTGTCAAGTTTCTTATTAATTGGTAAACATTTCAGTATATTTGGTAATTGTTTCAAAATTTTTAATTCAAATCCACAACAGAAAAAAATAATAGATCAGTTAAAGCATGGATATATTTTTTTTTTGGCGATAAAAATACGATCAAAGAAGTTTTTATCTTTTTACGAAAAAATATAATTTGTTTTTTTTTTTTCAAACAGAGCTTGTCTTATTCTACAGATCATTGTTTTTTTTTTAATAAAACTTAAAATTTTCTCTTCTCTAGTACCGCTTAACATAATTTTTTTTTTTTGAGGAATTAAATCAAAGCGACGTTGGGAAAAAATATAGGACAATTTTAATACGTTATTTTCTTTATCCTGTGTTCATACCCACATCTTTGAAATAAAGATCATTATATAATATATATTCTGTAAACATTCTGTATGCATGGAGTATACAAACTTTACTAGAAAGCGCAGGGAAAGTTAATGTCTAAATTTAATAGAAACATTTAAACGTTATGACGTTGGTCCCTCCAGAACTACTGTGACATATCTTGAACATTTTGACAATTTGAGATAGAGTTGCATTTACACACAGCGAAATAGTATTTGCATTATATAGTATTAGATATCGTGTCCATAGAGATAATAATTAATAAGAAAAATCGCAGGATAGTAGACAAATTAGATTTATTAATGTATGACGTTTCGTCTATAGATTTAGACTTTTTCAAGTACAATAAAAAATTTAAAACAATAATTATTGTATTGAAGGAGATTTGTTTGGTTGAGGAACAAGTTTGAAATAAGCTTTACCAGAGTATCGCTTGTGGCCAACGTTTCGAAAAATATATTTTCATCATCAGGGCCTCAATGCAAGTTAAGATGATGAAAATATATTTTTCGAAACGTTGGCCACAAGCGATACTCTGGTAAAGCTTATTTCAAACTTGTTCCTCAACCAAACAAATCTCCTTCAATACATATTTTTGGAACAAAACTTCTACTAACAATAATTATTGTTTTAATTTTTTTATTGTATACTTGAAAAAGTCTAAATCTATAGACGATAGGTACGTCGTACATTAATAAATCTAATTTGTCCACTATCCTGCGATTTTTCTTATTAAGTATTTACATTGCTTCGCCTCAAGCATCATGACGCGCATGCAAGGATATCAAACTTTCGGCCAGTGTGTTGTATACTATTTTCTTCATACCTCGGTCGTAAGTAATTAATTACTTATTAACTACATAAAAACACAGATAAATTACAATCAAGCAGTTTTGAGGTTATACGCAAAAACACGAATGACAGCTGTTCACGATTATTAGCTAAAATGTAATATGGTTACTATGGAAACAACAGTTGATAGGTTATTTTCTGTACTGCCGCCCGAACGTAGGTGCTTCCCGCATTAGTGTGTGTAATCCCACCAATGCGTAAATGTTAGACTTTCTGCCTTACAATTGATGCCGAAAGTATGTACTTTCGATCGAGGTATGAAGAAAAACGTTTCAAGTTTGTTAAGGTAGATGTTCTTCAAACTATTTCGAATTCTAAATTGAGTTTTTCAACTTATTCTTCACTTTGCTCTCAGGTATAAATTTCTAAACAACTCTTTGTTAATTTGAAACTTCTCTCTAATTACATCTAATTAGCAGCTCACAAATGATTCACATTTCTTCGAAAAACTTTTCCAAATAGAAACTTCAAAGAAGTTTGAGAAACTTGTAGATAACAATAAATGTTAGTTTAAAATAATTAATGTTTTCCACAATATGTATTATAATATAAACACTAGCTGATACCCGCGACGTCGTCCACGTGGACTCAGTGTCTACAAGTAATATAATTGATTAAAAAAATCATACATTCAAGCAAGATTCCAATTTAAGACGGCCCCATTAAATCTTTTGCAAAAACATAAAGATTTTGTGGATTCGATACACGCGAGCAAGCCGCATACAGCTGGTCGCGCGAATTATCGATTAACACGTTTTTTTTTTAAACGAATGCCAGCTATCTTAAATGTTTGTTCTTGGGCTTTGTTTAAAGTTATTCCGAAAGCAGTTTTTAATGGAAATTTTAATCTTTTAAATTGAAAAGGCAAATCAGTTGGTATAATTGGTATTTCGTGATATTAAAACACTGTCTCCTTTGTGATTATAATAGCCCTAACAAATATTTCGACGCAGATGAGAAACTTGTAAACGTGTACAGTTACATAATTTGGACGCATCAAGATTTCACATCAAAAGCACCGGAACACCTACTTTTAACCCTGAAATTATTTATGAGCAGGTATTTAACCCCCTTAGGAGTTAATTTTTGAAAAAAAAAGAGTGTGCTTTAGACCACACGAGTATGCTTTAGACCACACGACTGAAGTAAAACTTCTTCCTGCCATAATTTGTTATTATTCACCCGAAAATTCACAAAATATGAACTTTAAAATGAATTTACTATTTTATTCACTTTAAACGTAGAATATTTAATGTATTGAACAAAATATTAATTTTTAAAATTGTTCAAGAACGAAATGGACATTCTAATATAAGAAGAAGGAAATATAAACATAAAGATATTGAAAACAAAAGTAATACATTGCAATTACTTAGCTCTGCAAGTTAAGTAGGTTTACAAAACTTTTTTTTGTCACCCGATAGCGCAACTGGCAAGTAAAGTATGTGTCATTCTATTGTTTCTACTGCTTATATTTTCGGCCACCTGATGGCGCCACTAGCCAGTGAAGTATTTGTCATCCAAATCACCGTTCGCGTCAACTTCCGTTCGCCTCGCCCGATCACACTTTTCGTAAACGCTCTCGTCACGCATTCACCAGCTTACTCATCAAGTCAAGCGTGCCTAATGAAATTTTACTTGAAAAAAAAGTAGTTTGTGTCCTTCCCCAGAGCTTAAACTATCTTTAAATTTCATCAGAATCGGCCCAGCGGTTTGGCCGTGAAAGCGTAACAGACAGATTGAGTTACTTTCGAATTTATATTAGTTTGGATATATTTTATTAACGAATAAACTTACGGAAATTTAGTTTGTAGCGAAATAAAAGTTTATGTTGTTGAGTTTAGTTCTTAATGCTTAAAATATCACTCTCGACATACACTAACATTTGTCGTAAGTGCTTTTTGAAAAAGGAAAATAATTTACCGAAAAATTAAATTATATAGAGTAAATGGGTAAGCGTCAATATTTGAATTACAAATTGAATCAATTTAATTTAGTATAATACAGTATTTACCGTATCCTCGGGGTCTATGTTAATATTGACTCAATCTGACGTTAGAATGCCTAATGGCAGAGAATGCGTCCTTCACTCGTGGGACTGACGTTGTTGATGTGTGTGTGCCAGACAGATGGACAGTTTATGTATCCTTGAAATTCGTTCACCAGGCGCTGAATATACCAGCCAAATTATCATTAACTATTACCATCTTAAGTAAAGACCGCTGCACACTAGGCTAGAAACGCTGCTTGGACTTCTACTGGGATCAAATAAAGAACTACATTCTTATTACATGCTTTATAGTTGAAGGCCTGTGACATTATTGCTATATTGTCACAAGAAATTATTACATGTCCTTAAAATATTATTTAAATTATCTTAATCTGGGGGCACGGCAATGCCCCCGCCAAGTCGAGCGCGAAGCAAACACTGCCGTACCATCCTTTACTGGAACCATTTCGCCGCATTTTCAGGCCCCTATTTGAGAACCTCTGGATAAGACCAGAACGCAGAAATTTTCGTCATCCAGTAAACTATAATCACATACTTAAAATCCAAAATTTCAAGTCTGTAGGTTTCGCATTTATGACACTCACTCACTCATGATCATCAAAATAGAACTAGTACTTCCCATAAACTCAGAGAGCTGAAATTTGGTACAGAGTTAGGGTTTAATGGCCACATAAAGGGAAAACTATAAAAACTAGGATAATCGAAGATTATGAAAATGTCCTCAGTTGAGAGAGAGAGTGCGGCAGAAATTCCAGAAAACCAGATATTTGTTTACTCAAATCAGCATTGTTTTGCATCATTAGTTACCATAGAGATAAAAGGAACTATTCTCTGTCTGACACACACTTTCAAGGTTTACACACATATTATAAAGAAAAGAAAGATTTGTAATAATAAAAAAACTACTCCTAAAAAAAAAAACCGTGTCAAATAAGAAAATCTAATAAAATAAATCAATATGCCCACGTTTCTACAAAAAGAAGTGAAATCCCACCAAAAACATTCTGTAAAAAACTAGCCAAGTCTCGATGGAGCTGCTTGTTTATCTCTAAAAAGTAATGAAATATAGACAAAGTCGTGCCAAGTCTAAGGTTCCTTACTGCGATTTCTTTATTATTATAGTTAATGTTGTGTGACTTGGCCGGTTCTTCTACCGGTTCTGGCGACAGATTGGTGCAATGGTGTCATGGAGCACCTGGTTTTGTACCCTTGTGTATCCTTCAACGGCCAAGTCACACAACATTAACTATAATAATAAAGAAATCGCAGTAATAAACCTTAGACTTGGCACGACTTTGTCTAGATTTCATTACTTTTTAGAGGTAAACAAGCAGCTCCATCGAGACTTGGCTAGTTTTTTACAGAATGTTTTTGGTGGGATTATATTTAAAAGTTATAGGCAGCTGGGATAGCTGCATTGCATTTTCCTAATATATTATGTGGCTACCTAGATTAAGTGTCTTGCATAGCAACGGACAACAGTTACTGTGATTGTTGAACAATGAAATGATATTGCTAGGTGACGGTGATGTAAAGAAATGAAAAAAAAATAAACTCTCTCTTGTCCGATTGAAGCTGCAATATTGACGCGTCCGTTTTTTCTCCGTCCTGTGAAGTCTGTATTCTTTTGTATTTTTTTTTTTGTTTTGTTGTCCTGTTTGTCTGTGTGTTACTTTTAAGTCATCTGTTAATAAATTTGTATAAAAATAGCTTACATTAGAATTAATTAAGATTGTTTGTTGTGTATTGTGATGCTTGTGTGAAAAGAAATTCACAGCAATAATGAAAAGTTATATTAATACCGTATAATCAGATTATTATTGTTAAATATATTTACCGGTTCGTCAAGATATTTGTTGTTTTTTTCCTTTCCCTACATATAATTGTCTGTGCTGACTGAAACTCGCAGGCGGATATCATTTCTCTCTCTACAATATTTCTATGGGCCCAGCACAATAATATCAGATATCCCCTACGGTTTCGGTCAGCCCAGATACTGCTGTTGTTTTCTTTTTTTTTCAATACAGGTTTTGGAACAAGTGGGATTCCACCTACGAGCCGCCCCAGCGTATAATGTTAAAGGCCCAATACCTACTAACACTGGTGGCGTTGTTAAGATGCACGTCTTTTTGATCTAGTGTCGCCAATCTCTCTAACTAGTGTTGCCAACACAACATTGGCCAGTAAGCTGGGTACGAGGCTGGAAATGACGTCACTGTAGACTCGCCTGCTAGCTCTCAAGATAGGTTTTAAAATTAGAACAGGGACTATTTTTCTTGCTAGGTATGAGCAAGAACCAATCAATATTGTCACGTGGGCGACTTGAACAAACGCCTACAAACACTATGCCATAGTGTGTGTTCTGTTCAGAGACAATAAACATGCAATTTTGTTACCGTTCTAACTATCACTGCGCGCGCACCCAATCTACCTGCAGAGCAAGCTTGTAAAGACGTCTCGTATGAAGCGAGCACATAAGAAGAAAACCAGCGCTAGAAAACTAGTAGTGAAATCTAGCAAGGAACCTAGCGGCAAATCCAGCCTCGTGTGCAAGGGACTTAAAACATCAGGAATTCTAAAAAATATTTCAAGCTTTATACAGAGTGACCGGTAATTGCTCGTATTCCTCTCGGGGAAGAAACTATGACTAATTTGGAATGATTAACCTCTATCACTTGGGAGTCGGAAATGAGACATTTTTTTATGATAATGACACTTCTGTGATGAATTTTTGTTTTATTTTTTTATCTATTGTAAGTTTTAACACACAAAATACAATCTAACTGTAAATTTCGTGGTTTTTAGCTTCAGAAAGGTTGGCCAATTAGTTTAAGCTATCAGATCATGAATAAATTCAGGCCAAAAAATGAGTGTATTTTTTTTTAAATTTTTAACTCCCAAAATTCAGATTTTATAAAAAAACCGAAGTAAATTTTCTTAAAAATGACGCATTTCCAACCCCCAAGTGATAGAGGTTAAATCATAACAAATTAGTTATAGTTTCTTCGCCCGAGCGGAATACGAACAATTACCGGTCACCCTATATATTATTTTAAGATTAATTAAAAGTTTCTTTCTGACCAACATTTCTCTTTTGCACATCCCTCTACAAAGTGGCTGTTTTTTATTCCTACGTAGCGGTTGTGAATAGACCCATTTTATTTAAAGCCCAAAGTAAAAAAAAAGCGTACACGATCCAACTAATTCAAAGAGTAATCTATATAAAATACGGGAAGGAAATAAACAATGTGGTACCAATTTGTATGTGTTAATTAGCACACATCGTGATGAAACATACTTCTCTTCGTTTTAATGAGGTTAAGTGCACAATTTGTTATGTTCCTTCACGACGTGTACGAATTAACGCAGATAAAATCGATTCATAAATACGGGAAGGTAAAAAAGAGTGTGCTACCGATTTGAGTGTGTTAATTTGCACACATCGTGATGAAAAATACACAGTTCTCTTCGTTTTAACGAGGGTAAGTGCACAATATATATTTCATCACGATGTGTACGAATTAACACAGGTAAAATCGATTCAGGAGAAATCCATATAAGAACCTCAATAACGTTCAATAACGTTAAATAACAAATATACCAAGCTCTTTTATAGAGGGTACGAGCAAATAAATATCTCGGATGTATTATATTGACTCGTGTGTTTATTAAAATTCGCTGACGTTCGTTTCAACATGAGTTCACTTGATTCGTACCAAATCAAAATCTATTCGGATGAAGTTGTATCGGAAGGCTAGTTTGATTACATTTTCTAAAAATTATTATTTTTTGAATGTGAGATAATAACAATGTAAAAATTTCGAAATAATATTTTTTTACTTTTTATAATTAAAATATTATGTAGGTATATCATCATTTTGTTTTATACATTAAACTGGAATTTAAATGTTAACAACTGAATAGAAGTTACAGTTGATTAATTTTTTTGTGAATCAAGTATTTGTAATGCAAATAGAGGCATGGTAGCTGTGTACCGTGCCAGCTAAAATGAACAATAATATTAAGACGAGTCGTCTATTACCATTCGAACTAGTGATGTGCCGGATCGTTAAAAATGTATATCCGCGGATACGGATCTGAATACGGATTTTTGGTTTCAAGGTCCGCGGATACGGATACGGATCTTAACTTTCTTAGAGTTCGCGGCGGTAAATATTGCACATCGACCTTTGGAAAGAGACTATCTGTTATGGGAAAAAGCTATTGACCTCTTTAAGAGTTAACTCTCATAACAGATTGTCTCTTTCCAAAGATCGATGTGCAATATCTCATTATAAAGATAGTTGATTTAGTACCTTTGAGTTATGTACTATTAGTATGGTACTCACTACCATAAATGTTTGCAATATAAAGGTGCCAAATACGATTTAAAAAAATAAAAAATAATCTGAATGGAATTTAACAGGTTTTCATTATTACCTAATCACCTATATATATATAAAATTTCATCTATGAATTGTAAATTAATAAGGTAAAAGATCCGCCAAAAACTAACGGATACGGATACGGATCTTTCTTCTCCCTCGGATACCCGCGGATACGGATACGGATATCCGGCACATCACTTATTCGAACCCACAAATAGGGAATGGTACTAGTAATTTAGGTCGTCATTTTACTATATTTTCACGTTTTGAGGTTCCCCCGAATCGAAAATCTTTGGAAAAACTCTGTGCGTTTGTTTATCTGTAAACACGATACAGGTCAAACGGATGAACGGATTTAAACCAAATTTTGGGCGGATATTTGATATGGAAATATGAAGAGTTCTATTGTTTATGGGGAATATATGCTATAACTTTGTTTTTATATAATAATGGTATACTTTTCATAACGGTTTATTATTCTATTTATTTTTCCAAGAAAGTTTTGTAAAAAATCTTCTATCTATAATAATGTTCGGTGAATATGGGCATCGATCAATTATTTTTCCAGCGAGATCGATTCAAAATTCTTGTGGAGAAAAATATGTGTGATCACAATCGGCCACTGTCTAATAAACTTTTCTGCAATCCGGCATTAATTGTGACGGTTCCTGTGCAGTTCACGACACCGCAGTTGGATAATCAATAACCAACCTATCCTGCAACACTACGCTCGTTTGAATTATATACCCTCCACTTGTGAAACATATTCCCGTACTTTTATTTCAAAACGTATCAATTAATTTGTTTAACAGCCGTAAGTATTATTTTAGATCAATATTCAACAGACAATTTAAAAAAAAAAACGAGACTTGTTAAAAATCAATGCAATGTACCATTTCAATTTATTTACTTGTTTGATGGTTGTTAGTGGTATAATATTTATTTGGTAATTTAAATTTTGAGCTGTCAAATATTGTTTATTGTTTAAATCTTTATTTTTTACTAAGTAGCCGCTTCTCGTGACTGAGATGAAACACAGCAACGACAATAGTATTATTGTCTTGCTAAGAGGTACGTACAGACATTTTTTATATACCCGAACTTCCACCATAAAGGTACTGTACTTCCACCATTTACTCAAATTTAGCCAGTTTATCTGAGATCTTTATTACCATTCCAACCCACAAGTGGTACTAGTTTAGGTGAAAAATCACTTTTCAAAATTTTACAATATCTTTTCGTTTTGAGGTCCCCCGAATCCAAAAAACCTACTTTTCGAAAGTCTGTGAACACGATACAGGTCACACGGATAAGCGGATTAAAACCAAATTTTGGGAGGAAGTTTGGTATGCAAATATGTCGAGCCCTATTTTTTTTGGGGAAAATCGGCGCATGTGCAGAAGAGATATATGCTATAACGGTGTTTTTTATATAATAATGGATTACTTTTCTTAACGGCTTATTATTTTATTTATTTTTTCAAGAAAGTTTCATTAAAAACATTTTTTATAAATTTCATAGTTTCGAAAAAAAATTGAAAATAAAATAAAGTTGTTCTTTTGTTTTGTGGATCTGTCAGAAACAAACTAGTTAAGCATGGTTTTACATGACATGGAACATATTATGTAGATATTATGGCAACGAATAGCAAATATCATATTGAATACTAGTCATTACCCGCATCATCTTACGCAACATCAGAAATTATCTTTTCTTTATTATACTTGTCAAAATGTCAATATTTTTAAAGTTGGAATGTTTCTGTTGCCCAATTGGCTGGATTTTTTTTATCAAAATAAAATATAGCATATATTACTCGGGCTTAGTTAGCTTTTTATTAGAGAAGGAATTTTTAGAATCAGTTCAGTAGTTCCAGAGATTATTTTTTTATAATATTAGTATAGACAAAGCTAAGGTATTCTGCCTGTTTCATAAAAGGCATTTCGTAAGTAAGTCGAAGTGATTGGCATAAATATAGACGTAGTTCCACGTAAAAATATAATTTTTGTAAAAACCAACAATAATGTGTCCATTCACTATCCCCCAATGGATAAATATTTGTTGGAAAAGCATTTCAATCAATTAATTCTACAGAGGATTCTCCCACAGTTTCATTTTACAATGTCTGTTTTCATAGTATTTATTTATTTTTTTTTGGTCCCAAAACGCCGATAAAACATACACCGCTTTAATGTGTGTTTCGATATCAAACTGCACATTTCAGTTGATTACATTACATAGTTCTGTTTTGATTTGACTGCTGTTGACAATTTTAATCTCATGCGGTTTCAATTGAGTCAAGAAAAGCCTGCATTTACCATCCCAAACCCACAAGTGGGGAATGGTACTAGTTTAGGTCAAAAATCACTTTTCAATATTGTACAATATCTTTTCGTTTTGAGGTCCCCCGAATCCAAAAAACATATTTTTGGAAAAACTCTATGCGTCTGTTTGTCCGTTAATCTGTAGGTCTGTTAATCCGTTAATCTGTAAATCTGTAAACACGATACACGTCAAACGGACAAGCGGATTGAAACCAAATTTTGGGAGGATGTTTGATAAGCAAATATGAAGAGCTCTATTGTTTTTAGGAAAATCGGCGCATGCGCAGAAGAGATTTTGTTTTTTATATAATAATGGTATACTTTTCATAACGGTTTATTATTCTATTCATTTTTTCAAGAAAGTTTTGTTACAAAACTTTATAGTTTTGGAATTTTTTTTTAAATAAAAAAAATCGGCTGTACTTTTGTTTTGTAGATCTGTCAGAAATAAAGTCGTTAAGCATTCTTGGATTAATTTTTACATGGCGTGAACATATTATGTAGGTAACCAAGCCAACGAACAGCAAATATCATATTGAATACCAGTCATTACCCGCGCAATATCAGAAATTGAATTTTATTTATTATACTATAACAATATTTTTAAAGTTGGAATGGTTTCGTCACCCGATTAACTGGAATTTTTTATTTTGCATAAAATTAGCTTTAATTTAAATTGATACCAATTTTGGTCCCAACTGTATATAACGAAAAAAACATATAAACACAAAACAGGACAAGAATTTCAGGGCTTGTATTTATTTTATATATATATATAACTTTTTTAAAACAGTAATATCCATTTTATTACAGTCAACATACACACATAAAGTCGTTGAAATATAAATGTTATGACAACTTTTTTATTTTGAGTACTAAAATATATCTAGACATAGTATAGCTCATATACTCAAAAAGAAGATATTATTATTTCAATTTGGTAGAAAAATATCTGTAGTAAAATATTTATGAAAAAAGTGAATTTATAGCTCAAATAATATATCTAAAAACATTTTATGATATTTAGGGTCAGCGGACACATGCTATTATTTTTTTTTTGCACTTTGAGATCAAATATTTCAAAAACTGTCCTCGTCAACACTTTTTAACAGAAAATTATTCTCTTTCCGAGTCGATAAAAATTGAAGTGGTCGTTTAAAATAAAATAGATAAGAAATTTTTTAAGTTAAACGGTTTTATAGTACAATCGACGATGTACTAAAAACTAGAAAATAATTATGAGTCATTATTAAGCGATAATGGCCATAAAAGCCGATTCGCTCCTTTTAAAATAAAAAAAAAATATATGAGTCACCATAGGAGGCTTTGATTAACTAAAATAAAATTGTGTAGCGCATTTAGTAGAAAACTTTCATTTGCCTGAGACTTGAGATCATATTTAGCTTTCGACTGTCTTCTTCGACTATAATGTAACTATAAATGCATCCCACGATTTAATTTCAATTTAACGAAAGTCACTTGCGGTGATTATAATTATTTTCTACTTTTTAGTACATCATCGATTGTACAATAGAACCGTTTAAGTTAAAAAGATTTTTTTACCTTTTTTACTTCTAAGTCCTTAATGCGATTTATTCAGTGCCGGATTAAGACTCCTTGATGCCCTAAGCATTTCCTGCTTATGGGTCCCATCTCTAATATGATCAGATTATAAAAAAAATTCAAATTGGTAGAAAAAAGTTAAAAAGGATAGATTTTTAGGAAAAAAATTGAATTTTACAATCAATGCTCTCATTGAAAATTTGGCTGTCTATAAAATCGGACCTTAGGCATTTTTATACAATTAATAGAAAAAAAGTTTCAAAACTTTAAAATTAGAAAAATTGAACCCTTAAGAAATAATGTTTTTTTCGTTTTCATTTTCAAAAATAAATTATTTTTTATTTTTAACTTTTATACTTCTAAAGACAGTATAGATCAAATTTTTGATGACATGACAAAAAGAAAAAAAATTGTTGACACGGTTTAGTGAGGTACCTACTTTTCATTTCTGCTTCTTGCTGCCTCCTAAAACGTGATGCCCTAAGCAATTGCTTAATTTGCTTATAGGTTAATTCGGTACTGGCTTTATTAAAAGCTCGATTTGCATCCGGACGATAGCCGGACCGGTCAGTTAGTTATTATAATATTGTATTGTCATCGGAACTACATACGTATGCAAAATTTCAACTCAATAGGATAACGGGAAGTAGTTGAAAAAGCTGTCGCAAGATTTGAAACAAATATACGAGATCAAGCTAAATAAAACCGTTTAAAAATCATTGATGACTTCTTGGCTCAAAAACAAGATACGATCAAAAAATGATTGTTTTCAGAAACATACATTTTTAAGAAGCGCAATCAACGTGTTGTTATATTTTTCTCATAAAATTTCAGCAAGAATTTAAATTTTCATATGTTTTCACAGCACCTATAAAATGAACAGCCTGTAAGCTATATAATGTGTGGACATATTAGGTCCGTGAATATAGTGCATAGTGAGAATAGAATGTGCGATACAATCAAAAATATTTGCATATTATGAAAGAAAAACAATGAATATTTGAGTATCTCACATCACATTTCACCCTCGAGTTTTCGCTTAAGCCATAACAAGACAAAAAGAGCAAATTGTTTTGCTAAAAAGAAAATTAGTTTCACTGAATCATTCTGTCTGCGGTTTATTTTGATTCTGAGAATATTTGTTGTTTTTAGTTTAACGGGATTTCACTTACACCGGTAATAAAGTTCGGTGAAAAACATTTCTTTTAAAAATGTGCTCAGTGGCGTACCAACATAAATCATAAAACATTTTAGTAACATTTTGTACAATCATTCATGATTGTTAAAAAACATAATAAAAACATATTTTAAATTTATTCATGAAAACATTGTTGTTGATAACAAAGGAATCAGAATCAATTCATCATTGTAAACAAACAGATGTGTAAAGGCGGCTACTCACTACGCGGTACTTGGCAAGTAACTTGACATGACCGTAGTTTGGCAAGTATTTGTACAAGTGAAAGTAAACTGTACACACTACGTGCCTATAGTAGTCATTTGTTTATGAATTCGGGAAGTGCAAGTCATCGTGAAAGCACCATGGTATATTAATAATAATCATGGAGTCAGAAGGTGATGATTCTATCGAGGATGCTGCATTTCTAGTTATGAGTTGTGGTTACATTTTATCTATACAGATAAATAAAATTAAAGTGTCTGTTTGTAATGTCAAAATAATAGCTTTTTATTAAATGCATATGAATGTTACGGTCAATGTCCGAAATCCGGGCAATGTCGACAATGCCCGAGCCACATCGGGCAATGTCCGAAATCGGATATGGTTCAAAAAATAGATTTTTTATAAACATGAAACGCTGACATTTAAATGTATCTTTATCATGATAAGTTATCATTAACGCTTTATGGAATTTTTATCACTGATATCAACTATTGAAGAATATATTTTTCAGCTTTCTATTACAATTGTCCCGTTGGAATTTTTGGAAAAAAATAATTCTAACTGATTTTATAACGATTTCTTTAGCGATACCAGTTTTAGACAAACGTATAAAACCATATAACTTTTCCAATATTCAATCGTTATAAAATCGGTTAGAATTAATTTTTTCCAAAAATTCCAACGGGATACTAAAGTTGAATGGATTTGTGATTTTTCTGGTTTGGTCTGACCAGCGAAACCCGTTTGTGAAAAAAATGGCGCAATTTGCAATTAAGGAAACAAAAAAAAGTGATCGTTAATTACTCGAGAAGTAATTGGCCGATGACGCTAAAATTATTCATGCATGTTTGGGTCAACATAGACATCATTTTTGAGAATTTTCAGCCATCTATGTGCGGTCATTTTTTATCAAAAAAATAGTGAAAAATACGTGTTTTTAAACTATCGAGGCTATTTGCAAGTTAACAATTGCACTTAGCGACCTCTGTAAGTGATCATTTTTTAAGAAATTTCATAAGGAACAACTTTCTCAATGCATATGCTATACTAAAAGTCAAGAGGAACGGAGATATTAAAGGAAATAGAGAAAAAAGCACTATTTTCGTCACTAATTGTCAATTATAAAATCAAGCACACCAACAATTTGTAAGCAAACTTGGGGGGTTGAACTACACCCTAAAACGAAGCGATTCCAACAATAATCTCGCCTGTGCCCGAAAAATACACCCAAAACTTCTCGCCGTCTTCCCTATTTGTTCTGATATCGGGTTCGGCCGGTAACATACAGGGTGAGTCAGACCACCCGTATCAGTCTAGATTTTAAATGCCGACTTTTAAAATTAAGTTTGTTATTCTGACATGTTAATTTAATAATTTCAAACGAATATTACTTAACAGGGGTGGCAGTAACAAAAAAAAATGTCCTACAAAACTTGTTTATTTTTTAAAGATCTTTTCAACAAGACCACTTTCGACCTATCGTGCCATTTAACATTCCGGAGTTCTGAACATTCCGGAGCAAACTAACAGGGAAGTCGACCTTTCCGGGGGGAAAAAATATCACCATTCGATTCTTCATTAGGGCTTTTATAATACAGATTTTTGACACAACTCTCTACGACTAACCGTTTTTGAAAAAAACGACTGATACGGGTGGTCTGACTCACCCTGTATATAATATAATAAAAACACAAATTTTCGTAGAAATATTTGTAAAAGTATGGGTATAGACTCTTGTACAAAAAAAATCTATTTTTAGATGGTAAGAAAATGAGTTTTCGTTTAATCTTGAAGAAATCGTTTAAATGAGCATTATCTTATATATAAAAATGAATCGCAAAATGTGTTGGTAAGCGCATAACTCAACAACGCCTGGACCAATTTGGCCAAATCTTTTTTTAAAATGTTCGTTGAAGTTCAAGGATGGTTTTTACGGCGAGAAAAATTAGAATTATTGCTGGAAAAACCCTAAAAATAGCCCTTTTCTTTTTCCCATACAAATGATTTCTAACTAAAACGTAGTCAATTTGAGCTTTATTGCTATGGTATAAAGTATTATTAAAGACACGAATTTTTTTTTTAATTCGTATCCATGGTTTTAAAATATAAACAGCCTTATGTATGATTTGAAAAAATTCTGTCAAAAATTAAAAAAACATTTATATATACTTTTAACATTTTTCATCATTAAATAATTTTCAAGTGATTTTATAACCTCAAAAGTACTCAACACGTGACACGAGCTTCCAATAACAACGGATTTTGTGTTGTAAGTATACTTTTTTTTATTCATATCGAAAATGTTGTTGATCTTATAAAAATTGGTCGATAATTTATTTATTGAAGAGTACTAATCAGACGTTAATCAAAGATTCAAATATCCCCATTCGTTCTTTTGCACCGGGCACGACGGCGTAGCCGGAGTGTTCGACATACACACATATACGTCCATGTATATTTTAAAATAAATAAAATAGATAGATAGATGTTCCAATTATATAGATATAATACTGTTAGGCGGTACGAAGTTCGCCGGGACCGCTAGTTTCCTATAAAAGTGATGATGTATGAAAAGTAGGTAAACCTTTTCATTTCCGGTACAAATAATTCGCTTACCGAGCTTATGCCACAACGGTGGCTGAAGAAATGGGAGTCTAAAGAAAATCTATATCATGTTTAGACTCAAGAGTATTTTTCCACGCTAATATCAATGTCAAGGATGAATTGTTTATGTCAAACGCGATAAAATTTCAGAACTCGAAACTTAACTTTTTAGTATATAATATATTAGGGTGTTTATTTTGACGTGATAACGTCTTATAAATTGATGAATCACCAATCTAATAAATTGATAAAACACCGGCTGCATGTACGAAAAAGTGTAACGTTCCTAACGGTCGTAACGTTCCTAACGTTCCGCCTGACCCTGTGCGTGCTTTTCTCGAAAACGGCCCTAACGATTTGGATGAAATTTACTGAAAAGGGATTTTGGGGGGCAAAAAATCGTTTTAGCTAGGTCTCATCTCTCGAAAAAATCGTTTTCTTACAAATTTTATCATTATAAAAATCAATTTTTTGACGTATGAAAATACTTAAATATTGTAAGTAGGTTTTGGAATTTTATATAAACAGTGAAACAATTGTTTTATAAATATTATGACAGCTAATCTTTGAGACTTAAAATAAATACGAAAGAAAGAAAGTTAAAAAAAACAATTATATTATATGGTGAGTAATTTAAATAAATAAAATTAACCTAAATTTGAAGCGAAAGATGCAATATCATAGATTCGAATTATTATAATTATTATATAAATTTAGGTTATGTATTACGGAATACATTATCACGTAAAACTATCGTCCGTAAACCGACTTTACAGACAACCAATTTTTTTTTCGGTCTCACTGACTAATGTTTTAGCATAAGACCTAAAAAATCCTCAAAATTTTAGCTTCCTAAATCAAACCTGTGGAAGGCGCAAACCAAGTTTATTTCCCATTTAATTAACATGGGAAAAACGTCGTTTTTCCTCAAACATGGATAGCTGGTATTGTTTTAAATTTTTAACAGCAGCGTTTTATAGAGAATTAAATTTCTCACAAAAGAGGTCCTTAATACTAAATCCGTGAATTAATTATTTTCAAAGATACATATATTCGTTTAAACATTATCATAAAAATCGCATTTCATTTCATTAATTTATGTTTAAACGAGCATATCTTTGAAAATAATGAATTCACGGATCTAGTACTAGACATTTTTTGTGGGAAATTTAATTCTCTACAAAATGCTGCTATCAAAAATTAATAAAAATGTTTTTATCAGCTATCCATGTTTGAGTAAAAACGTCGTTTTTCCCATCTATACTAATATAATATAAACTGAAGAGTTTGTTTGTTTGAAAAATGTTGCAAAATGTATCTCAAAAATAAGCTTCTATTCAGGTGAAATGCACTAACTAAATATACTCATATTAGAGCGTTGTCATAATACAGCGCCGGCTAGCTCAATCGGTAGAGCACACGACTGTCAATATCACGGTCGTGGGTTCGAGCCCTACGTTGGGCGAATATATTTTTATTTTCTACATTGCTTTGTTCTAAGGCTTACATTTAAATTTATTTTAATTTTATTTAATTAATTAAAAAAAATTATTAGTTTAAAAAAGTATAAATACTGCTTTTTATCAACAAAAACTTTTGAACGGTAACCCCGATCAATGATCATCATGAAAGGACACAACATTCATCTCGGTAAACTAAGATGAATGTGTGTACTCATGTTCCTCCCTACCCCATTCGTTCTTTTACACCCGGGTGAAACCGGACGGGATCGCTAGTGTTAAATAAATGGGAAACATTAGCTAATGAAACCAAAAAATAAAAAAAAAAAACACTCTAATATACATATTATATGTCGTTGGTCAAATGCCGGGATCTTGACGTTTTGCGTATATGAACGAGGAATGACTCTCGGTAGACCTAATCAATTTTAACGAAAAATATACACATGGAAAACTTCCCCCGCACGAAATCTATTTAAAATTAATCTTTAAAGACCATTTTATAGGTTGCATCTAAAAACAATTTTTGGCCCCAAAATACCGAAAAATTTAGAGAAATTCTAAATTTTACTTCTCAAAAAAGATTTAAGTTTATCAGAATCGCAGCTGTAATTAATAATCTCGGCGAATGTTTAATTATTCTATTTTACCAAACCATTTATATACCTAAACCAATTTGCCTTGTGATCAGAGCAGATATAACCCATCTCACTGGTTTTAAGCTTTATAATTGCTACATTTTCCGAGGCCCGTAAAATACGTGAAATTGTGGTTTCTTTAGCGTTCTTTCTTGCCAACAGCCTCCTTTTAATGTCAGAACATATATTTTATGTTATATTGTATATCAAATGTTTGAGGGTATCTCATAATGAATTCTTTTTATATTCACGCGCTGTGTACAGCTGTACTGCATATTGTGGTATAATAATAATTGAAGTCCGGAGGATGAAATTGTTTGCATAATTGCAGCGTACAAACTCAGTTCACCCGGAATTGCTCATATGCCATTGTTTATGTTACAAACTGTGCATAACTAGACTTACATAATAAATTCATTGTCTAGCACTAATAGATCCAGTATGTGTATATTTATTCGTTGTTCGTTGCTTACATTATTAATAATTAAATCATAACATTAAAGCAATCATATTATAACGATAAAGAAAAACAGTGAGTATAAACACTTAGGTGTGAATAAGATAACAATTACGACAGCTGACCAAGAAGGTTACTATCATCAGTTTGTTGTTTCTGCATGAGCGTATGTAACCTCTATACAAATCTTTATATATATAAAAATGTCGTGTCACGATGTTCGTCCAAATTCCAAAACCACTGAAGCGATTTTAATGAAATGTTGTAAATAATAATAATAATAATAATAATAATAATAATAATAATAATAATAATAATAATAATAATAATGATGATGATGATGATGATGATGATGATGATGATGATGATGATGATGATGATGATGATGATGATAATAATAATAATAATAATAATAATAATAATAAATGTCTGTTGCTCTAAATGTACACATTTAGGCAATAGGGACAGGATCAAACTAGAGTTTGATCTTCCTATAATAAATCTAGTTGGTTAACACACAGGCACGGAAATTGATAATGTTAAGTAGCTTTTTATAAACAAATTGTTTTATCAATATTTCAATTGCACACACTAATTCCACGCGGACGAAGTCGCAGGTAAAAGCTAGTTTGCTATAAAGCTTTAAGAGGAAAATAATGAGGGTCAGTAATTTCTTGTTTATTTGATAATTTGTAATTGACCTATACAAACCTCAGACGCAATTTTGTTACATTTGAAAGATTATATTTTGTGATACGTGTTTTGCTATTAATGAACATTTGAAATGAGTTTGTAGTCAATAGAAAAGTCTAGTTTTCTATATTGAAAACTCCCAGCGTTTTTAATACAAATAAATATTTTTTTAAAATAAGCTTAAAACAATAATGAATAAAAAATACTAGTATTATTGTGAAAAAAGCGTGGGGCGCTTTGTTCCGCATTTTCGTACATCGAGCACCCCACGCTTTTTTCACAATAATACTAGTATTTTTTTGACATTATTGTTTTAAGCTTATTTAAAAAAAATATTTTTTACTTTTTAGTTCGATATAAAGCGTGTTTTTTAGATTTTTTTAAACTATACTTATTTTTCACTTTTTAGTTCGATTTATTGTCATAAATTTGCCGAAAAAAAAACAATTTTTTTTTAGAACCCACGACCCGTGATCCCGAAGTTGACGTCAGCGAAGACCCGCGCTTTAGACCGCACGGCTAAACACTGTAGTTACATTGCTGGCATATTATACTACTGTAATAAGCCACTTGCTGTAGTCCAAACGAGTTTACAAACAAACATACATACTTACATAAATACAAACTTACAAGTGAAACTAATATAAAGCGTGTAAAAACACGATAGTTTATTGAAAAATATATCAGGAAGCTCATCACAATACAAGAACTCAAAATACGAGCCGTTAACCACAAGAGAATTAAAAATGTCTTTAAAATATTATGCTATGAAATACAGTATTGTCCGTAAAATTGTCAATGACCTTACGTCGTATGACGCGTATTATTAAATGGGTTGAAAAGTATATTAAGAGGGTAATTTTGTATGAAACATTAGGTCATATTCCTAGGACCGATGTAAAACGAAGAAAATAATGCGGGACGCCGTATTAAGAGTATTCGTCCCAGCAAACACCCCCTGCACCCTTCAGCTCAAATCTTTTCCCCTCGCCTAAAAACGGTTTGCGCTCTCCCGACGCTATTTTTAAAGCTAGAGGGTTCTGGTAAACGCCAAATGAAAGACAAAGAATTAGACTACAGATCCTTCAGGCGAATTTTTTGAAAAAAAGTTTCATCTACGTGTGAAATATTACGTAACTTATTATTTTTTTTAAAAGGTTGTAAGTTTTTTCAGAAATATTTTTTCAAAAAATTCGCCTGAAGGACCTGTAGTCTGATTCTTTGTCTTTCATTTGGCGTTTACTAGAACCCTCTAGCTTTAAAAATAGCGTCGGGAGAGCGCGAACCGTTTTTAGGCGAGGAGAAAAGATTTGAGATGAAGGGTGCAGGGGGTATTTGCAGGGACGAATACTCTTAAGTGTGTTTTAATGAATGTGTTGAAAGAAAGAAACTTTTCTTAAATGTGTTTGAAATAAAATTTCATTTTATCCAAGAGTGTAGGCTTTCATAGCCGGTGTTGATCCAAATCTTCATGGCCGTCGTCCATTGGTATTTCTACCAATGGAGCACGGTATACAAGCCCAGAAACCAAGATGATTTGGAAAATTTCATTTGCTGTATAGTTATGGTAAAATCGATTAATGAGATTGAGAATTTAACAAAACGTATACCGTATACCTATTATAAAAACAGGCTGTAGATTGTAGAACATAAAACTAAGATGGCGGCGAGTTGAATTGACTGCTTGGTAATCTAAAAGGCGTAGGTTCGAGCCCGATGGTCGGTGCCATAATTTTTTTCTTATTGTTTTTTTAACAATTATACCAGTTTTACTTCTGTACTGTGTGTTTTTAGCTCGTTCGTTTTTGTTTTATTATAACAAATCTTGATTTGTGAATTGCATATTTCAAAAAAGAATAAGGACTTTTGAATCATTCGGTATAAAATGTAAATGAAAAGTTGGAGGAATTGGTGCTGTAATACATTGTGACAATATATTTTATGTTAATCCGGCACTGTGAAAATTGCCATCTGTTCTCATCCCGAGGGCTTTTGGATGTCAAACTAAAAGTTTCTTCAAGTATCTACTGAGACTTTGAAAATATTAAGCGTCGAAAACCTCTTAGATGCTGCAATCTTCTGCATAAAATACGCTCAAGGATCTATATTATATTAATTGTTGAACGAAATTAAATTCATTCAGTCTTATGAATATGTTAACAATTGTTAGAAAGATGGTGATAGAAATGATCAAGGAGCACTTGGTGGCAGAAACGCTCTCTTTCGTGTAGTCTGAGACCCCCTCGGGCAGTTCAAGAAAAATATCGTTTCAATCGATCAATTATTTTTGAGCAGGATCGATTTAAAACCCTACTTTCATACGGAAACATATTACGTATGTTCACAATTTAAAGGTCCATGGCAAAACAGATTTGGTGGCAACCCTTTCTGCAGTCTACTAGAACTTGTCTCGTTCGGAAGCGCACCAATCTGTAACCATTCACCATTATGACATCTTATTATTAAATTATTATATTAGATATCGTGTCCATCGTAATAATAACCTTATAAAAAAATTCGCAGGAGTATCTAAAGATTTAGACTTTTTCAATTAATTAATTGATTTTTCAAATCTTCTTAGTTTCCGGGCTTGAATGCCGTGGTCCATTGGTATTTCTACCTGACGTTTTGTCTACAACTGCGCTAGACATTATCAAAGGCGATGTGGTAGCGGGCGAAGTGTCCATCTAGGCTGCTCATAGGTAAGCGTGTCGACAAGTGTGGTACCTACTTCCGTGCTCGTGTTCTCTACTCGGTCGTAATTAATTTTCTGTATATATACTTGAAAAAACTAATATTTTTGTCCACATTCCTGTGAATTTTCTTATTATCATTAAGTTATTATAACAACTCCGAGATAGGACATGGTTCCAGGAGTCCGTAACTAACTATACATAAATCCTTATAGGATGACGTGCATAACGGGGCAGTTTTAGGAACACCTAATTAATTAATTCATAAAGATGATTTGAGCATGATTATGATGCCTCACGAATTTGAACAAACGCTAATCCTTGGAAAAGTCCTTTTCATGTCGGACGGCAGAATGATGCGCATGTATATATGTATCTATACAGGGTGTCCCATTAAGAATGGGACATAGAACAACCGCAGATTCTCCAATTCAAAATAAAATGATTAAGCGAAATATGCTTAGATAAAATGTTACTCGCTCTACCAGTGGCGCACGGCAGGAGTAAGTAATGCTTGTACCCCTTCTAAATGTTACGCTGCTGTCTAAATTTTAATTTTGACTATAATTTTAATTTTTTTGATATTTTCTAAGTCAATAATGTACACTTGTTAGTTTGTTGTAAAGTCATCGGTTTTCGAGATATTCGCAGTTAAAGATAGATAGACATGTACTTTTTATTTGTATTATTATTAATAATATTCATTTTTACAATTTTGTCTTAAAAAAACTGCGAATATCTCGAAAACCAATGACTTTACAACAAACTAACAAGTGTACATTATTGACTTAGAAAATATCGAAAAAATTAAAATTATAGTCAAAATTAAAATTTAGACAGCGGCGTAACATTTAGAAGGGGTACAAGCATTACTTACTCCTGCCGTACGCCACTGGTAGAGCGTACTGAACTATTTTTTTTTATTGTTAGGTGCATTTTATGATATTTAACAAGTGTGCCGATTTGAGTAAAATTATACGGTGTATTAAAAAAATTATGGACATTAATAATTTTTCAGTTTTCAACTTCAACACCCCCCGTATTTCGTAAACGAGTAACATTTTATCTAAGCATATTTCGCTTAATCGTTTTATTTTGCATTGGAGAATCTGCGGTTGTTCTATGTCCCATTCTTAATGGGACACCCTGTATGTATTATACATTTTATATTAACGATTCGTGACTCAGGCTTGCGCCTTCTGATAGCGCAGTTCTTTGTTGAACGTATTTGTTCAGAGCGAACGTGGATCGTGACGGCAACAGTATTATGCATCATGCCTCGTTTGTTTATTTTGTAATTCATTCGTAGCGCAAATTATGATCTTTTTATAGCTCCACATTCTGTGGTGAATGAACAAAAAATATATTATTTTATTATTCTCCATTTTTTCACTACGAGGCCTGTCTCAAAGTATGTGTTAAATGTTGGAACAAATTAATAGAAGAAAAAATATTATTTCAGATTTTATATTCATTATTAGTTTTTTTATAAATTACTTAGGAAGTGCAATGTTGTTTATTCGCTAGGTGTGCTAATCTCCGAAACCACTGAACCGATTTTAATGAAATTTTGTAAATGTGTCTTACTTGGTCCAACTTACGCTGTAGGATAGTTTTTATTAAATATTTTGTACAAAATTAATGTTTTGTAAAAATAATGCATTTACGTCACTATGACGCAGTGGCTTCATCTTTCGCCGCGCGTAGTATATCTGTGTGCGAAATTTCAGCCCAATCGGATAAGCGCGTCAAAACCGACGCACGTGTAGGATTTGCAGCAGACGGACAAAGCAAGTTAAATAAAAGATTTTAATTATAGTCATTCAACATATAACAACATCTGTCACTCTACTACTTTATTTAAATGAAGAAAAAACAGATCAAAATAAAAGCATCGTCTCTTTTTTTCTTTGAAAAGATTCCTGTTATCTTTAGATATAATAATATATGACGGACACAAATAAGATTTGTTTTCTTTCGATTTCTGTACACATTTTTCTTGTTTTGAATATTTTCGGTTATTCGAGAAAATCTGTCACAACATAAGACGCGGCTGTCAGGACCTCGGTCGACCGTACGCAATGTGTGTGTGTGTTGGTGTGTTTGTTTGTTTGTTCGTTCGTGCGAATTCCTCTTATCTCTGAATATATTCATGAATGTAAATCAGATCGCAGAGAATGGACGTGTCTGTACAGCGAAATAAAATGTAATGTCACAACGAAAGCAAGACAGTTCACTTGTTATTTACATAATGGCGATTTTATAGCCGATGCCCCTGTGCCAAATTTCCATTTCCGAAATTTATCTTGTAATTTACATATACGCAAAGGAAACCGTGAATCGTTTATGAAAAATAATAAGTGAATTCATTTGATAAATAATACTGAATCAAAGCAAGTGATCTTTCAAATATAACGATTTTTTTATTGATTTTAGCCGATGCCCCTGTGCCAAATTTCCATTTCCGAAATTTATCTTGTAATTTACATATACGCAAAGGAAACCGTGAATCGTTTATGAAAAATAATAAGGGAATTCATTTGATAAATAATACTGAATCAAAGCAAGTGATCTTTCAAATATAACGATTTTTTTTTAATTGATTTCCACTGAAAGAAGTGTATTGTAGAACAGCGGTCGGCAACCTTTTGGCAAGCAAGGGCCACATAGTGGCAAATTGAAATAAAGGCGGGCCGCACTTGTTTATAATTTTAATAATAGGTATTTGTGATATTAAAAATTCTAAAACAATTCATTTGATTTTTATTAAAAATTTAACTGAGAACTTCAAAATAGAACTGTTCTTTTACAAAAATTAGTGTGACGTTTGAAATTGTATTTGAGTGGCTAGTTGTTGTGTGTTAGCTTCCAGGTTTGTAGTTGCAATTCGTAGAATAGCTCTCAAATGCTCATCTGTGAGACGAGAAGCATATTTGTTTTTTCTGTAATTGATAATCGAAAAGGTTTGTTCGCATAAGTAAGTACTACCAAAAATTGTAATTAATTGCAGAGCAAACCTTTTGAATTCGTCAAAAATAGAAGGCAAACTGACATATTTAACAAGATCTTTGATTTCAAAGAAAGAGTTGTTGAGAGTATCATTAGATTGGAGATCAATCAGGTTCATTTGTAAATGACTAAGAACATCCTCAATATCATAAAAAAAAGGATTTGTGAAAATTAATTTAATTATTTATGTACGTAGGTATATAAGACTTTTATTTATAAAACAGTCACGGGCCGCGGGTTGCCGACCCCTGTTGTAGAGCGTATGTACGGCAAAACTATTATTTTTATATCACTCTGTACATAAGCTCATTTGCCTTGTGACCACAGTATAAGACGTAATCACGAAAGAATATTATATAAGCTAAACGATCTTAAATATTTGAACAACTTGTGTCAAAGTTCGAAACAATATTCATTTAGTTTTTTTGAGCGCATACTTGAAAACTTTTCTTATGTTACAGCTAAAATCTGGACATAAAATGGAAAATTTTAATGATTTAATGATTTATTAAAAAAAAAAAAAAATAAGTAGGTATTAATGAGTTTACAGGCGAAAGCCTAAGAAACTCAAAAAAAATATATATACATAAGTAGTAAAATAAAAAAGTTATAACAGTTTAAAATAATTGTCTTAATAAATATTTTATGGAACTCAAAGAGTTATCCATAATATCAATATTATTTTTATTGATAAGACCACACATCACATGCAGCGGTGAATTTGCCAAGCGTACGGTTTTAGCATTGGGCAAATAAAAAGTATAAAGAAATTTGTACCTACTGATTAATTTTTAAAGAATTAATGAATTTGTAGAAACTATATATACGCTAGGAAAGTATCTTTGAATGGCGACCTTCGCACCATCTCGTGTTTGATTTTTTCAAAAGTGGTTCACCCAAAACTTACAAACACATGGAAACCAGCGTTATTCTTAATTATAAAAAAATTAACGCAAAATGCCAGTAAAAAAATCTACATATAAATGATATACATTTTTAATTTTTTGAATCTTATTTTTGTTTACAAAATAACAATTATGATATTTCTCATGTATTTAATAATGATTACAGACGTAAAATAAAATTTTATTACTCTTGACGACGTACTGCTGCAGTCCATTTTTTCCTCTCTAATTCATAAGAAAATCCAGGAAAACGGTGGAATTGTAATTCTGGATATTTAGTTGGTGTATCTTTTACAACCAACAACACAGTACTTCCGATTTGATAACTTTTTGCCCATTTTATTCGACAATTAATCCTTATTAAAATGCACGTATTACCTACATAGGTTTTGACTGAACCAGATTAAAAAAAAAAAACACGAGAGGGCGCAAAAGTCGCCTGTCAAAAGATAGTTTCCTAGCGTATAAGGTTTCATGACTAGATTTAATTTGTTATAGAAAAAAAAGATTGTGACATAAAAGCTGAAGTATAATAATGAAATAAATTATAAAGAAATAAAGGGATTTCCGCCAGTAAAGAAAAATAGATGTTTGAGTAAACATATTTTTTTTTGCAGTTATACGAGATATATGGTTTGTTCCTGCAACTGTTTCCAACGATTTGAAACCGCCAATGACGCATGAACACATTGTAATTAAGCGTTGCATCAGGTAAAATCACAAATTCGAACAATAGTTATCAGCACTTTTACTATTCCAACCCACGGAAATGGTACTAATTTAAGTCAAAAATCACTTTTCAAAATTTTACAATATGTTTTTTTGTTTGAAGTCCCCTGAGTACAGAAAACATTTCTGGAAAAAGTCTGCGCGTCTGTTTATCTGTGACCACGATAGAGGTCAAACGGATGAACGGATTGAAACCAAATTTTGGAAGGATATTTGATATGCAAATATGAAGAGCCCTATTATTTTTGGGGAAAATCGGCGCGTAGGTACAAGAGATATATGCTATAACGTTGTTTTTTTATATAAAATATACTTTTCATAACTGTTTATTATTCTATTTAAATTTAGAAGAATGTTTTGTAGAAATTTTCTTTTCTAAACTTTATAGTTACGAAAATATTTTGAAAATAAAAAAAATCCGCTGTTCTTTTATTATAAAGATCTGTAAGAAATAAATTAGTTAAACATGATTTGATTAATTATGAATATAACCAAGCAAATGAATTGCAAATATCATAATATTTAATACTAGCCGTTACCCGCGTCAATGTACGCGATAACAGAAATTTTATTTTATATCAAATGTCAATATGTATTGTTAGAATGTTCCCGTCGTACCCTTGGCTGGAATTTTTTGATTAAATTAAAACCAGATAGCGTAGTTCGCAAATTTTTTGCTGACGTGGACTACAAAAAAGAAAAGCGTGTGTTGTCACTTGTCATCTCTGTTTTGTGTTTTTAAATCTACGTTTCAAGTTAGAGAAGTATTGTTTAAAGAAGACGCCAACAAGATGGCCGATCTGCGCGCTAGATGTAGTGGGGAAAGCTGTAAGTAATGGAATATGGGTTCGCCCGGCACAAAACTCGTTTCTGCGCATGTATGACGCCGCTGTCTTCTCTAAACAATACTAAAAAGTTGTGTGTTTTTACAGACTATTTCAAACCGTTTTGGAAATAGTTTTCGACGGTTAAAGCGCAATACAAACAGTTGCCAAACGCAGTGCCGGATTAAGACTCCTTGATGCCCTAAGCATTTCTTGCTTATGGGCTCCATCTCTAATATGTTCAGTTTATAAAAAAATTCAAATTGATGGAAAAAAAGTTAAAAAGCAGAGATTTTTATGAAAAAAATTGAATTTTACAATCAATGCTCCCATTGAAAATTGAACTAATTGAAAAAATGATTATTCGTTTTCATTTTCAAAAATAAATTATTATTTATTTTTAACTTTTATACTTCTAAAGACAGTTTTATATCAGTAAATAAAATTTTTGAGAACATGACAAAAAGAAAAAAAAAAAACGGTTTAGTGAGGTACTTTTCATTCCTGAGTGCTTCTTGGTGCCCCCTGAGACGTGATACCCTAAGCAATTGCTTAATTTGCTTATAGGTTAATCCGGAACTGGCCCAAACGATTCTAAGCTAACTGCAGGAACAAAGCTAGAACTAACCCCCAGCTTCACAATAATAGAGCGTTTTCGTCGTCAATTGTTTTTACCGACGTAAACAGTTTTGTTTTCCAAAAGTTTCGCTATTCGAATTGGTAACTTTTATCTCTGCATGTAACTCGTTATCTCTTTTGTTGGTATAAAACAAATACTCCGTGGCAAAAGTAAAGTTTGAAACTCATAAGCAACGGTTACAATTCTACGTGAAAATGTTAATTAAAAAAAAATCCGAAATGTGTTAGCGGTATTATTTATAATGTAATCAAAAATTTCAATACTTAATTAACCGACACAAAATTTAAAAACAAACTTACGGTGTTGATAAACTTATATCCCGAAATCTTTAGTGAATTGTATTTTAATATTTATACTAATGGTCGCTCTGTTGTCGAAATTTTACCGTAGTTCATTAAATTTTTAAATTTGAACGTTATATATAATTGAGGTTCTTTTGTTATTATATGGATCGATTTTACCTGTGTTAATTCGTACACATCGTGATGAAACATATATTGTGCACTTCCTCTCATTAAAACGAGGAGAACGATATACGTTTCATCACACCGTGTGCGAATTAACACACTCAAATCGATATCGGAACTTTTTCCGTTCCGTATAATTATATAAGTATAGATTTTAATTTTTTTCGATATCTACTTTTTTGTCAGCATCCAAGATATATTTTGTTTATTACGAAAAAAAACTTGCATTTATCTATTTTTAAGAATACAGTATAAACTCTATATAGCGACACTCAAGGGACTGTGCACTTTGTAGCGATATTGAGAGTTGTTGTTAAACGGAGAGAAGAAATAATCCATTAATATTTTTTTACTATAATATGTATTTACTCAATTATAAAATTTACAACTGACCAACAAACATTCATACTATCACAAACTACAACAGCTGAGCTAAACATATGACAAATAATACCAACAAACAAAACAATCTCTCAGGCTAAACGCATATACCTGCTTCGTTCCGTCGTGGGTAAAAAGAACGAATTTCTTAGAATCTTCGGTACGCATGATACCAACAACAAAGCAACAAAATAACAAACAAGTACTGTTTATTGCTTAATGATGACGTATTGTTGTCGTTATTTAGAGTGGGTGAGTTGTTATTTAGGGTGTATCATTGTATGAATAACAAGGTAAACCAACTAGAGTTAACATGTTCGACGTTTTAAAAAGTTTGTCGTTATATCGAGTGACGTTAAATGGAGTATTTCTAAACTTATAAAATTCATAATGTCTTTCAGTAAGAAATTATTTTAAATCAGGTTTTTGTGTCGTCAATATAAAACAATTTTTTTTCTTTCATTAAAAGTTATACAAAAGGTTAAAAATGGCTGATATTTCTGAAAGAACATTTTAAGATTTAATTGAAAAGTCTAATAAAAACGTCAAACTTATAAAAACGGTAAAAATGCTAGACAGTTAAAATGTCTCATACAAATTGTGTTAAACTTAATAAAAGTTTTCAAAAAGTATTGGAATTTATATCTGAAGTCAAACGGCTAAACTACTTATGCTGAATTTATGATAAAAAAACTAAGATTAATAACTGTTGAATCATCGCGTTTTTTATGAAAAAAGACAGAGCTACCGATCATAAATCTCACAAAACGACGTATCTCATTTTTTCTAATTTTACACGTGACATACGATTCCTTGTCCGAAACCGACTGTAACTGTTTTTTTTTTAATAAAAATATGGCAAATTCAGTTACGCCAATTTGTGAGAAGAAAGTACTTTAAAAAAAGGTGTACTTGTTGGGTAGTAACTCAAAAATTATTTTCTTTTTTAGAAATATCACTTTATAATATTGTCGGTGAAAAAGCTGAAAAGATAAGCTCTTTCCTCTTATTGTTTTTGCGAATTTGTGCAAATTTAAAAATCAATTTCATTTACTTCGAATTTTGCAATTCTCGCATGATTGGTATCGAAAACTATCTTGCCAGTAACCCAAGGCCGTAGGCAGGGGGGGGGGAATCGATACAAAAACAACTGGAAATTTTACAGGAGTGGTTTTGCTTTTTCACCATAGATATAATATAAAATATTCCCGTGTTCACGTTTCAAAGAATTAACAAATTGTTTGAGCGTATGTTTTTAGAAAAGTAATTGAAAGCAAAGCCAAGTTTCTCTTAATAAAATTGTTTTAAAAATGAAATATCCTAAAAACGACGGATTTTGAAAGCTGTCTTAAAATTAAAAAAAAGTTTGAGCCTGTTTATGATCAGTAAAATGCGAGAAGGGGTTGTAAAATAAAAAAATATTGTCACCAAAAAAAGTTTATTTTACGAATAAGAATCTGTTTACCTTCTAATACTTCTGTGTCAAGTAAAGTAAACTAAGTGTAAGACAGACAAACTTGTAAACAACTATACCTACATCTTATTTTTAGGTTCCAAGCAAATTGACAAATTATTATTTTTATAATTTTGTAAGCTGGTAAATCCTAACAGCTAAAAGGTTACTTAGGCCAAGCACCAATTCATATTTACATATTATTATTTTTTAATAAATATTGAAAAACCCAATTATCACTCAGCTCTGGGGTTAGAGTCCCAGGCTCTAATCCCAGAGGTGAGTGATAATTGGGTTTTTCAATAATTATTAAAAAACGGGGGGTTTCTAATAGGGAAGCTGCGGCAGCAGCGTTTAAAGTAATGACATTGCTACTCACTCAAATATTCTCAAACGCTTGTGTACATAAATCACAAGCGGCCCGTCCCGGTTTCACCCGGGTGCAAAACTGTTCTGGAAATATTATATTGACCTTACAATCTACACAGCAGAACATTGTTTTGATGTATCTCTCTAAAGATTTGGCCAGCGTTAGCCATATAAGCGTACAAAAACAGTTTTTTTTTTTGACAAAACCATAGTTCAACCATTTTGTACAAAATATTTGCAAATTATATACAGAAACCTTACTCGTTTATCGCTTTTTCTATTAGTGAAAACCGTAATGAAAATCCTTTCGGTAGTTTTTGAGTTTATCGCGCTCAGACAGACAGACACGGTAGATGGAATTTGTTTTAACGATGACATTAAAAATGTTCAAAACTTTTATTTCATTAACTTTTTTTCTTGTAAATATGTTGACTGTAAATGATTATAATGTTTTTATACAAATAAAGATGGGAGAAACAATATATTAATATGATAAAAAATCATTATCTTCTTTTCAATGCTTATATAGGATTATTTTCATAAAATTGTGGTTGTTAACAGCTGTTATACGTAATGTTTGAACTTGTACAACTTCTAAGATATCACAGCACGGAAAACAGATTTATTGGGTCAAATAAATATTATTTCATTAAATATCAGCTGTGAAGATAGAACGGAATTATTTGGTTTATGTTAAAATTCGTCATATTATATTATTTGAATGTTTTCATTGGTATAAAAAATACCTCAAACTTCCATAAAATAATATACAGGGTGAGTCAGACCACCCGTATCAGTCGTTTTTTGACGTGATAACGTCTTATAAATTGATGAATCACCAATATTATAAATTGATAAAACACCGGCTGCATGTACGAAAAAGTGTAACGTAACGTTCCTAACGTTCGTAACGCGTAACGCATAACGCATAACGCGTAACGTTCCGCCTGACCCTGTGCGTGCTTTTTGCTAATTTCTCGCTCAATTTAAATCAGATCGGTTTGAAACCAGTCTTAAACGAAAGAGGAGAACATTTTACATAGATTTCGTATAACAGAATTTGCCTAAACAGTTTTTTTATACAAATTTATATAGAAAAATATTTTATACAAATTTATATAGAACCAGTGGGAGTATATGCCCAAGTAATTCAAGAATTACAAGGCGCGAAATTTTACAGCATATACCCCGGGGTTTTGTTTGAAAATCGGTGTATATATTTAACGACACTTGGAGCTTAATAATATAACTTAATTTACTTAATCTAAGAAAAAAATAACAGTTGAAAATAATGAAACACAGAAAAGAAAAAAATAATTTTAATAATTTCATGGTTCTCTATGTAATATGTTATTATGTCATGCAAAAATTAAACAAAGAACTACCTAACTAACATCTTCAGAACAAAAGAACAACAGATTTTTTTTTTAAATATTTCTGAAATTATGAGTTTAGAAAAAAAAATTCATAACTTTCTTGTAAAAACAGATAGAAAAATAAACAGTTATGAAAACTACCCAATTATTATATAAAAACAACGTTAAAGCATATATGCAGTGAAACGCGATGGGGCAAAGGTGGGGTTTTTAAAAAAATAATTCCGGGGTGAACGATAAACGGGTATGCGAATTGTAATTCCGGGGTGAACGATAAAGGGGTATGCGAATTGTCTCGCAGTGAAACGGGAAGGGGCAAATGTGGAGTTTTAAAAAAAACAATAATCCGGGGTAAAAAACTAAGTCCACCATCTTTAGAAGTCCGCCATATTGAATTTAGAATGACGTCACTGTATTTTTCGAGTTGTTCTCAGCAAGCCCTTTCATTTGATACCCATATTGTAGGAAAGCATAAAAAACTTAGTCCGCCATATTGAATTTAGAGTAACGTCACTTTTATTTCGAGTTGTTTTCAGTTAGCCCTTTTATTTGATACCCATATTGTAGGAAAGCATAAAAAACTTAATCCGCCATCTTTAGAAGTCCGCCATATTAGATTTAGACTGACGTCACTTTATTTTTCGAGTTATTCTCAGCAAGCCCTTTCATTTATACCCATATTGTAGGAAAGCATAATAAAATTAGCCCGCCATCTTTAGAAGTCCGCCATATTGGATTTAGAGTGACGTCACTTTATTTTTCGAGTTATTCTCAGCAAGCTCTTTCATTTGATACCCATATTGTAGGAAAGCATAATAAAATTAGTCCGCCATCTTTAGAAGTCCACCATATTTGATTTAGAGTGACGTCACTTTATTTTTTGAGTTAGTTTCAGTAAGCCCTTTCATTTGATACCCATATTGTAGGAAAGCATAAAAAACTTAGTCCGCCATCTTTAGAAGTCCCCCATATTTGAATTAGAGTGACGTCACTTTTTTTTTGAGTTAGTTTCAGTAAGCCCTTTCATTTGATACCCATATTGTAGGAAAGCATAAAAAACTTAATCCGCCATCTTTAGAAGTCCGCCATATTGAATTTAGAGTGACGTCACTTTATTTTTCGAGTTATTCTCAGCAAGCCCTTTCATTTGATACCCATATTGTAGGAAAGCATAATAAACTTAATCCGCCATCTTTAGAAGTCCGCCATATTAGATTTAGACTGACGTCACTTAATTTTTTAGAGTTATTCTCAGCAAGCCCTTTCATTTATACCCATATTGTAGGAAAGCATAATAAAATTAGCCCGCCATCTTTAGAAGTCCGCCATATTGGATTTAGAGTGACGTCACTTTATTTTTCGAGTTATTCTCAGCAAGCTCTTTCATTTGATACCCATATTGTAGGAAAGCATAATAAAATTATTCCGCCATCTTTAGAAGTCCGCCATATTTGATTTAGAGTGACGTCACTTTATTTTTTGAGTTAGTTTCAGTAAGCCCTTTCATTTGATACCCATATTGCAGGAAAGCATAAAAAACTTAGTCCGCCATCTTTAGAAGTCCGCCATATTTGATTTAGAGTGACGTCACTTTTTTTTTGAGTTAGTTTCAGTAAGCCCTTTCATTTGATACCCATATTGTAGGAAAGCATAAAAAACTTAATCTGCCATCTTTAGAAGTCCGCCATATTGAATTTAGAGTGACGTCACTTTATTTTTCGAGTTGTTCTCAGCAAGCCTTTTCATTTGATACCCATATTGTAGGAAAGCATAATAAAATTAGTCCGCCATATTTAGAAGTCCGCCATATTGGATTTAGAGTGACGTCACACAGCTAACCATGCATTGTCATCCAAACTAAATGTGTATACAAATCTTCATTTCAATCGGTTGAAGATATCTGCTTCAAAATTACCGAAGGCATTCTAGTCAGTCACTTAGTAATTCAGTCGCTCACTTATTAATTTAGTCACCCAACTATTATTTTAATATCTCAAATTATTGAAACAGTATCTCATCATCAGTCACCAAGTTTTTTTTTTATTATATCGTTTTATAATTCTCCTATAAAAAACAACTATGGCATGTACCTATCTCTTTTGCGCATGCCCCGATTTTTCCCAAAAATTATACAAAACTCTTGAAAAAATAGATCGAATAAAAAACCGTTATGAAAAGTATACCATTCTTATATACAAACAACTTTATAACTTATACTTCTTCTGCGCATGCGCCGACTTTCCCTCAAAAAAAAACATTTTACAAAACTTTCTTGTAAAATAGAATAAAAAACTATTATTAAAAGTACACCGCTATTATTAAAAAAAAACAACGACGGCATTTATCTCTTGCGCATGCGCCGATTTTCCCCAAAAAATTTACAAAAATTTCTATTAAAAATAGAATAAACCGTTTTAAAAACTATATTATTATTATATAAAACAACATTATAAGAGATATATTCTTTTACGCATGCGCCGATGTTCCCCAAAAACAATAGGCCACTTCATATTTGCATATCAAACATCCTCCCAAAATTTGGTTTTAATCCGATCATCCGTGGTGTCAAAATGGTAAAAAATGTCAAAAGTGACGTTTGCATCTGTCAAAGTAGGTATTACCTATGTTCTAATAATTAGTTATTCAAATTGTTAACTCAGAAGGCGTTGCATTTCGAAACGGCATCCGTTTTTGAACAAATGCTATCTTTTAATTTCATTATTGTAATAAATAATATTATCGACCAATTTTATTTGAAGACAGAACATACGCAATTTTTAAATTGCCATGTTAAACCGTGCAACAGAGAGAGATAACCGAAAGATGTTTGCCATCGGTTATATCAAATTGAATTTATTTCTATATAAATGTGTATAAAAAAACTGTTTGGGCATTTTCTGTTGTACGAAACTTATGTAAAATTTTCTCCTCTTTCGTTTAAGACAGGTTTCGAGCCGATCGGATTTAAAATGAGCGAGCTATAAGCAAAAAACTTCGTTTTTCCTAAATTTCTCCCCTCTGGGGCCAAAATTAAAAAATCGGGCGACGTTAGGATCTAAGTTACCCGGAGACGAATCGATCAAAAAAAAGTTTTTTAAAATCGGTTAAAGCGTTCGGGCTGTACGCGTGACACAAAAAAGTGGGACGTACAGATTCACAGATTCACAGACGTACAGACAAAGCGAGTACATATAGGCGCTTTAGCTTACGCTATTCGCGCCTAAAAATAGCTGTATAAATGCATTGTTTTCTATTGCATGCCGCGCGCGCGACGCGGTCGGTCGTCTTTGTTTGCCGTACATGGAAATTAGAAAATAACGTATGTCTTGTCCTAACATGAAAACGGCTGCATTTCTAATGTTTATTTTTTGACATTAGTATTTTGTGATTTGCAAAGCCTTCTAAGTTAACTATTGGAATAACTAATTATTATTAGAACATAATACTTTGTAAGTTGCAAACGTCACTTTTGACATTTCTTATCATTCCGACACCAAGGATAAGCGGATTGAAACCAAATTTTGGGAGGTTTAGGTTATGTATTACGGAATACGTTATCACGTAAAACTATCGTCCGTAAACCGACTTTACAGACAACCAATTTTTTTCGAAAACGGTTAGTCGTAGAGAGTTGTCTCAAAAATCTGTATTATAAAAGCCCTAATGAAGAATCGAATGGTGATATTTTTCCCCCCGGAAAGGTCGGCTTCCCTGTTAGTTTGCTCCGGAATGTTCAGAACTCCGGAATGTTAAATGGCACGATAGGTCGAAAGTGGTATTGTTGAAAAGATCTTTAAAAAATAAGAAAGTTTTGTAGAACATTTTTTTTTGTTACTGCCACCCCTGTTAAGTAATATTCGTTTGAAATTATTAAATTAACATGTCAGAATAACAAAAAAGTCGGCATTTAAAATCTAGTTACCTAATTAAACAATCACAATAAGTTTTCAATAATTGCAATTGTTTTTTTTGTCGGAAAATACTTCCAGGTACTCATAACATATCTAAAAGAGCTCTGCAGTGTTTAGAAGTAAATTGAAGACAGTTTGAACATTTGTGACATTGTTTAATTAGGTAACTAGATTTTAAATGCCAACTTTTAAAATTAAGTTTGTTATTCTTACATGTTAATTTAATAATTTCAAACGAATATTACTTAACAGGGGTGGCAGTAACAAAAAAAAAATGTCCTACAAAACTTGCTTATTTTTTAAAGATCTTTTCAACAATTCCACTTTCGACCTATCGTGCCATTTAACATTCCGGAGCAAACTAACAGGGAAGCCGACCTTTCCGGGGGGAAAAAATATCACCATTCGATTCTTCATTAGGGCTTTTATAATACAGATTTTTGACACAATTCTCTACGACTAACCGTTTTCGAAAAAAACGACTGATACGGGTAGTCTGACTCACCCTGTATAAATGTCGATTTAAAAAATTCGACCGCCTTGTTCCTTAACTCATTCACGATTATTTTTATAATATTTCAGTATAACATACGACTAAACTGACCTGACGCAGTTTACATCCTGTCCTCAGTTGTCGAGCGTCAATAATCCACAATTTATCTATATGTAGTAGTTTGGTTGTAGAAGACCGTCCCGCAAGAGTTGAAGGAATAATTTTATAGTTAAGAAAGTGTGCGTGTAACTTTTACGCGCGATTGAAGTAAAACATGTAAACAATACATACATTGTTAGGTTTACATTTTTTCATGTGTGCTGTAAATAACCCGGCAAAAATGACGAAAACTGAAAATTCACTCTAGAAATCTTTAAAACCGTACAAAATTTTATTGATTTGTGAATTCATTCAACTGACTTCTGTATAACTCATTAAAAACAACTCTCGCAGTGTGTATAAGGAATTTTTGTTATACTATGTATAGATGCGCTATACTGCATAAATAGACTTAACTGCGCAAAAGCGTGACATATTGTTTATTTATCACGAGTAGTCCCTTCGCTAAATTCACAAAACGAAGAAGTTTCACTTCAATAACCAGATTACTTTAAGCCTTTTCACGCATTACAAAATAATTTTTAATTAAAATCTCGTATTAGCTTCGAGTTAGTCTGTGTGGTGTGCTTTCATGTAAACAGTAGTTAAATAAGATGAAACATTCTGCAAAGTAAATACATCAACCAGGATGGTTGTCTCTCTCTCTCTTTCTTTCCTTCTGCTTATAGATGTGTCTCTTTTTCCGCAATGTTTGATATTGGCCGCGGTCTACCCGGACCACTTGTCCATAGTACACACACACACACACACGTGCGTTATGTATAACGTTATAACGATGGCCCGTCGCTTTTGTGTTGATGCCAATGCTGCAGTGATTCGGTAAAGAAAACTGGGTCAGATTCTTAACATATTTTTATAATCTTTTTAAGTCAAAATATTTAATCTTTACGTGTAACAAGAAACTCAGCTGCATATATTTAACTAGCGGTCCCGGATGAATGTTGTGTCCAAACTTCATAATGATCGACGTTACCGTTCAAAAGTTTTTGTCGTTAAAAAGCAGTATTTATACTTTTTTTAAGTAATAAATTTCTTTTAATATAATAAATATTTAATTGAAAACACTGTAGGAAAATTATTTTTATATAGGTGCTTATAGTTGTAACAGTTTTCAAATGAGCTATTAATTAAATTTATTTAATTTTAATTAGTCGTAATAAAATTTTAAAAAATTGAAATGTAAGCCTTAGAAGAAAGCAATGTAGAAAATAAAAAAAAATAAAAATATATTCGCCGACGTGGGATTTGAACCCTAGACCCTGGCATTAAGACTCTTACGCTCTACCGATTGAGCTATCCGGGCTTGTAGACGTCACGCGCTAATATTGCAATATTTAGTTAAGGCATTTCATAATATTTGTCGGACGGACTAATTTTGAGATACATCTTGCAACATTTTTCATTGATGTTCCGCTCCAATTGGTCATAGCGTAATATTATACAGCCTATAGCCTTCCTCGATAAATGGGCTATCCAACAAAAATTTTTTTTTTCAATTAGAACCAGTAGTTCCTGAGTTTAGCGCGTTCAACCAAACAAACAAACTCTTCAGCTTTATATATTAGTATAGATAATTTCTATATTGCTAGTGGCCGTAAGTGGAAGCGTAGCCCATGAAGTGAGACAGCAAATGACTGTTTTTCTATTTCTTTCTTTTTACTTGACCCGTTGTGCGCAAGTGTCGCGTCTGTAATGCGGCAATTAGTAAGTGGAATAGAGCAAGCCACCTCCCTTTCACAGCTTAGTTCCATGTGCAAACTGACGCGCATCCATTCACGGACATGCGCATGAGACTCAGAGCCAGACGTATAAATGTCTGCACCGTAGTGTTTAAGTCTTTCTCCCGATCTTGGCTAGTAACATAGAGGGTATTAAATATTAATTAATATTGAACATTTTAAATAGGTGTTTTGAACAATTAGATGTACCCCCGGCTAACACGGGCTAGGAATAGGGGGGAGGGATAATTAAATTATGGAATCACATCCATGCTTATGCGATGTCTTATTTATTAACTTTTTTGAAACACTGTTGATAACAATATACATTGTAACACTATATCACTACTGACATAAGCCTTGTGTCGTGTATCACGTAAGTCAAAGGTATTGACTGAATGAAATAGATTCAGTGAACACTTCTAGCATATGGCAGTGCTAGATGCTTATTTGTACTAATGTGCTGACGTCAATTGCAGCTCAAAGCCGATCTAAATAACACGCTATAATTTGTGCGTCATGAATTGCACGGTGTACACCAGGGGTATCTGATGATGATGTTTAATGTGCTGCTTCGGAGCGCAGAACAGCGCCTGAACACAAAAAAGTCTGTCACACAGAACACACACCAGTTTTGTGGTCTGCCAGTGGCTGTTAAACTTTAGCGTTGTTTATGCAAATATTATTTACTATTTACTAACATTACCTTTATATATTGGTTAAATATAGAAAATATAATTCATTCTAAGATTATGAAGAAGCTAAGATTCTGGTTGTTCTGCAGCTCTGCAGCGCTCATAGAGAAACCGCCACTGACACAGTGACTTCAACAAATGTTTGACTAACCGCTTTGTTTGTTATAAAATAAAGTGTCATTAAGTTGTAAAAATGTAATTACGAAAATGTTTTCCCGACTGATGTATTTGACAAATGTTTGTTTTAATATTATTGTCACAACAGTTCCCTTGCCGCTTTTCAGTAGAAAATTGATAATCATCGAAAGAAAATGTAGTCAAGTGTACAATATTATATTTTGCCGTTCTTTAAGGCTAGGTTTATATGAGAGGCGTTCAACGCGCGTTAGCCTAACGCGCGTTTACAATTTCTATACAATTGTATATAACTGTTTATATGATAACGCGCGTTGGTGGGCCTTACTGTTTCTATAGAAAAGAGGATCCAGTGTCATACGATGTGAAAAGTATTCACAAGCTACAAATATTTGTCAGGTATAGGTACCCAGCCATAAAATTTCGGTTCATAAATATGTCAAAGGAGAGTATTACCTTTTTTTAAGTGTAAATACCGAGCGATATGGCGTAGTGGTGAAAACACTAAACTCTTATTCGGAAGGTACCTACTTTGTTTCAAACCCGGTAGGGGAAGATGAAACTAGGACTTTCTTCGAGAAACGGTGTCTTGTTCTCTTTGTTGAGGTCTCCCTCACAATAAATATTGAGATGGTTCCATATTGAAGGCCATGTCCGATTCTCTGTCAAACACAAAATTGTCTATCTTACTTTAATTTATAATTATAATTCTCCTATTCGCACATTGCTATATTAACTGAATTTAAGTTTAAACTAAAAAAATTAAAAAAAAAAACTGAACCTCCTTTAAAAGGGGTCAAGAGCGTAAAATAACAAATTTTTGAGGTCGGCGCCTATTTAATAACTATCACGTTTTATGTACTTGGCTATATTTTTGTGCCAACCTTAAAATGTGATAGTAATTAAATAGGCACCGATCTCAAAACTTTGTTATTTTACGCTTTTTAGTGACCCCTTTTGAAGCAGGTTCTAGTTTTTTATTTTTACTTTTTGGTGACTTTGCAATATGTCGCTTGCACGTTATTAATCGTCTTCTTCCTTAATATTTTAATACTAACCTAAAAAAGATTTATCAAAATTGATTAAAAAATGGTGGAGATATGAAGAAATATATAAAAAATCTGCTTTATAAAGTCAGTTATAAACGACCGAACCGATTCTTATAAAAATTTCATGGTACTAGTCCGGAAACATTCTGAACAAAATGGCGTCGAAATTTTTCAGATCGGTCAACCCCTCGAAAAGTTATGGCTGAATATATATATAAAAAAAAAATTATATACGCGTCAAACCTCTTTTTAAAAATGTAGAAAAATAACGCGAAGTGATAAATGTAAAATAATTTTAGTGCGAATGGCATCTGTTATGATATAATGCCGTGAAACGGACGTTATTATTAATATTTTAATAGTAAAGTTGATTACAGCACATAAAAGATTGCTGTTAGATGATCATAAAACCATTGCATTATCACTGACCGCAGTAATAAAATAATCAAATCATTTATGCATTTATATACAGAATGTTTATTAATTGAGTGCCGATACTTAAAGATTGAGAATCCTTGGGTGATTTTAAGAAGAAAAGTTAATATCGACATAAGTCCTAACCCTCTTAATTTTTGAGCTACAGGGTGTTAAATTTTTAAGACAAATATAATATAATATAACTCTTAGATATTTTTATGAAATTTTGTACACACCTTTTAATCATTAAGGGGCATTTTTTAACGTTAAGGATTTTTTTTAATGTTTAGTATCGTGCTCACAGACAAACAGACTATCAGACTAACGAACTAACAGACTAACAGACGCACAGAGTTTTTCCAAAAAAAGTGTTTTTTTTTTTGATTCGGGGAACCTCAAAACGAAAAAATATTGTAAAATTTTAAAAAGTGAATTTTGACTTAATCTAGTAGGTACCATTCCCCAGTTGTGGGTTCGAATGGTAAAAAATACTCCCTAATGATTAAAAGACGTGTACAAAATTTCATAAAAATATCTAAGAGTGATAAGAAAGTCAGCTCAAAAATTAAGAGGTTTAGGACATATGTTGATATCAACTTAAAATCACCCAAAGATTCACACCCTTAAGTATCGGCACTCAATTAATAAACATCCTGTATATACACGGTACACCTGTAATAATAAACATGATGTACACAAAACCTTTCACGCGCGCGGCGTGCGATGTGGTGAGCCTCTGCTTTGAGCCTTGAGCATTTGTGAACGGAGAATAGGTACCAGCCACAGGCTACATTTTAATTACATTTCGCTCAACGTTAACAATAGTATATATCTCTCATGTTGATGATCGAATAACTGATTTATTTTTAAAACTATTTCGTTTTTAGACGACAAAAGAACTTCCACGTGGCTGCATTTTGATATTAAACTTACTTTTTACTTTTACTTAAAATAATCAAAGAATAAATGTTTTAGAGAAAAATATATGTTGAAAAGATTATAAAAAATGATCGAGTGTTAATATAAACATTGAGATGAGATTTTTGATAAAATAAAAGTCTAAAATTCAAATTTTTGATTAATTATTTTTATATTTTTTAGATCAATTCTGAAGAAGGTCCAAATCCGGATTGAAACGTTAATGTATTAATTTTATATTTTTTGTTAATATATTGTCTGAAAAATTGGTCGATAATTTTATTTATTGAAAAGTCTAAAATACTGAAATCGGCCACGTCGACTACTGAATGACGTCACGCCTTCGTAAATCAAAGAGAATATATACACTTGAAGTAAATAATCACAATGTCGCTTTAATTTCTGTTGCGATCATTCACTTCTGCATCATTTAATTAGTTGATTTGTTGTTTATTCGTTTTTTTGTGATATTTTATAACACTTGTCATAGGTTATTTTTGAGGTTAGTTAACTAAAGAAAGCATAATATTTTTACTATTAAGTAGGTACCTACTTTTAATAAAATACTTCTTATAAATCATATCACTAAGTAAATTTACATATCTTTCTACGGAATACCTCTGCACCACAGTTCTACACCCATAAATAGAACATCTAATGTCAGATGTCCTGATTCGTGACGTGACAAGCGTTTTCACGATTTCTTCAAAATAGAAAGATAAAAATGCAATAATTTGCATTAAAATTTAATTTATTGTTCAAATAATGTAATTTTTCGGAAATAGTAGAGGTGTACCTACATTATAGAACGGGATTTCAAAATCTGTCATCATGCCTAATAATTACAAATTATTTTAAGAGTGAGTGACTTAATAATGCAACAGAAATTGATAGTAGACGTCTACTCAACTCAATCTCCTAATAATATATATTATTAGGAGTCCTTTCAAATGGCACATAAATTAACATATCTTGTGAACAAATACCAAATTAATATTTTGGAAATGTTTAAAATACAAACAGATTAGTCAGGATTCAAACCTGAATCTCCCAATCGCGTTGATTGATTTATCAATTAATCCACTGTAACCGATGGACAATCGTTATTTTGAAATAATGCAATATTAAAGTGTATTGTCGATAATGAAGGAACCGGAAACGCGCAATTATCATAGTATGTTTAAAAAATGTGAGGTTATGTTTGTTAAATCTGTAGGGGAAAAATGTGACCATGCTTAACGAGCCGGTTGTACATTATATAACAAGGGTGTGAGTTTGTGGGTGTGTCAACAGTAGCTCTGATGCCAGTAATTACAACTCCCTTTAATTAAATCAGTTTTCAATTAACAGGATTTGCTATTAAAACAACCCTGACTGTAAAAAAAATCACATCAAAATTTGATCATTTTAATATGAAAAAGGGTACTCTTATAAGAAACAGGATGTCCCGTCCAGCTCCACTTGGGTGAACTTGCTTCGGCCGTTCGTCTTGAATTTGTAACTCAACTAGCGGTCTGTCCCGGTTTCACCCGGGTGCGATAGATATAATTCTGCAAAATGTATTTCGTTTGCGACCCGGCGTCTGAACTAATAGCTTTGAGCGAATGATAACAGATGTCGTTACGTGTTACTAAGACGTTTTTTTTGAGAAAACACCGTAATTTTGTACAAAATATTTAATAAAAACTATCCTATAGCGTAAGTTTTCACCAAGCATGACACCATTTACAAAATTTCATTAAAATCGGTTCATTGGTTTCGGAGATTAGCGCGGCCAAAATTGTGACACGTATTGGATATAAAAGCATATTTCAAACTGCTTTTGCCGCGAACTTGTGTCAATTTAACTGGGAATCAATCCGATTGACACCCAGGTGAAACCGAACCGAGCAGCTAGAATAGATTTAAATCTTCCTCAATAAATAAGCTATTGAATAAAAAGCATTTAAATCTGTTCAGTACAGCAGATTCAATCTTATTTTAATTAATCCAGGCGAAGTCAGGTCGGACAATTAACAAAATACCTTAAACTTTCTCAAGAAATACGCTGTTGAATGGTAAAAATGTCATTCAAATTTGTTCAGCAGTTCTTAAGAATAGCCAGTACAAACAGACTATACAGGATGTCCGGCAAGTACCTTACGGGATTAATGGGTTGGTTAGAGAATAAAATTCTGAGACGAAAAAACTTTTACCATTAAGTAGCCAATCAGATGCGCACTATAGCAGTAAATAGGTGACAAAGAGAGAGAGATTGAGAGAGAGAAACGCAGAGAGGGCAGCAGTTACTTAAGGAAACACGTGTTAATTTATGAGAGATGGATAGACAGTTGAGAACATCAGCTTTGATGGAAAATAAATAAATGTATAGAAATAAAATTTCGTTTCAAAACTTTAATTAAAGCGACAGAGTTCCAATGTCCTTGAATTTAAAAGAAATTGAAAAGAAGTTTGACCCTGCAGGCCATCCCTGAAACTTCCCGCTATTTATGAGTTCAAAACGCTCAAAAGTATATAAAATATTTTTTAGCTCTTCGAGCTCAAAAAAAAAAAACACTTTCTTATGAAACGAACCGATTTGGTGCGGTTTTCGGCAATCGACGCAGTTTTTTAAGGAGAAGAACTGATTAGATTTAGGAATTAATCGGTTTTGTAAGTTGTTTAGAAAATATTCGAAAAAAATACAATTTCGAAAAAAAAATTCAGGAATTCTAAGTTCAGCAAAGTCACGTCTGATGCCGCAAACCGCGTTTCAATCGGACACTCCCTTTAAAAGTAATAAGCATACAGCCACATACAGCTCTACAGACATCATCGCCAAAATAGTCAGAATAGCTTCCTGGGACCTCAAAACGTTAAGATCTGACGAAAACTCGATTTTCGAAAATCGAGGTGAAAACAATAACTTCCCGATTTTTTTGAAAAAATCATTGATTTTTTTATAGCGAGAAGTTAAAAAGGCGGGTATAAAATTTTCGAAAATTTGTGGCATTAGTGCTTGTGATTAGTTACAGCGTATTATTAAGTAGCGCTGATAAACACCGTTTTTCTCATAACGTATCTTCCACCATGTAGTCACGTTTCTCACACCACATTTGTAATTTTCTGCCTATTCTGAAAATAACATCTTTTTAGTAAACAACGATTAAATGCCTCCACATAAAGAACGTTTTAAAAGGTTCTTTAGATAAAACTCAAGATTGGAAAATGTGAATGAAAAGAAAAATCGGAAAATATTTCTAGACAATCAACGAATGAACAATGCTACATGTTTTAATTTCTAAAGTCACAACAATAACACTGAGAAACTGGAAAATTTGGATTTGCTAAAAAATATGCTTTTATTTTATTATTAAAGCCTCTCAAAATAAATTTTTATGTATTTATTATTGTTTCTATGGTTGAATATTATTTTTATTACTATTAATTAACGTTAATTCCTAGAACAGACGTTTCTTTAATCAAAATAATTTTCTTTTAATTTGGTATTAGTCTCTAATAAAATATAAAAGTAAATTAATGTATTGCTAATAATAAAAACGTTGGAAAATAAATCATAACAACGAAGTTATAACAGAGTTATATTTTTTCCGTACCTTCCTATAAAAGTGTCGTCCCAGTTGCACGGTTTTACTCCCAACCAAACGCGCCATTAGATGTTTCACATCAAAAAGCTTCCAAATTATACAATAATAAATTGTTTAAATATTTTTAAACTTACATTTAAAATAATCAATTGGTGGGTGTTTCAGCTTTTGCGATATATTATTAAATATCTTTATCTTTAATTGATTTACTGTGGAGTAAATAAACAAATGAAGTAAATAAAAAGGAAATAAAATCATATATGAGCAGCGGTATTTTTTGTTCCTGTGAAGTGAAAAATTGGAATTAACAAAAATAGAGACAACAATACCTAATGAGAATATGAATAAATTAGACATAATTCTTTAGAATAAGATTATCGTTATAATGATACTTAAGGGGTCACCCCATGTAATAGGTTGAAAAAATCGATTTTTTTGTTGCATAAATTGATTCCTAAACATGTTTAGAATATGTTGGTAAAATGATTTTATAATATTCGAAGTTGTTGGAAAGATACAGCTCTTAGAAGAGAAGGTGTTCGGAGCGCTCAGTTGAGCGATTGGGCACCGAGCTTATTGTGACGTGTCGGCTTGTTACTTGAGACATTCTAAAACAAATGAGGAGCAAACATGCAAAACCCGATAACCCACTTTTTTCGTTTTTTGGAGTTATATATCAATTCTAGTTAATTTTGATGAGTTTTTAGCAGATTAATGGTGAGTTGAGATTTCACCAATAAATCGTACTTGAATCTTTAAACGCGTTTTTCTCAAATCTAAGTTTTTCTAATTTGTCTCCACGATATCTCAAAAACGGTTTGACCGATTGCTTTGAAATTTTAATGGTAGATTCGGCACATTTCCAAAAGATCCTTCTTCGTCCTATGACTATTTGTAGAACGAATTAGGATCTTTTGGAAATTCCGAGTGGTTCTATTATGTTCGATGCAAAATTATTGAAAATAATCATGAAATTCACAAATTAATTTTAAAAAGTCTGTCAATTATTCAATTTTCAATATTTTCGAATAATCCTAGTTCATTTTATTGCCACATGCTTACAGATTAAAATGACGTTTATTTTTTTAAATTTTTTTTAATCCGTCGGAATTATGGAGACCGCCAACAACCTTTTTTTCAAGATGGGTGTCTTCGGAGTGATACAACTCATGTTTTTATAGAGATTTATGCTTGAAAATTTTTTATACACTACTGAAATATTAATCAATATATCGTAAAAAGTTCAGAGATCTATCTTTTTATTGGTCGTCAAAAAAAAAAAAATATTAAAAAATGTCTAAACACCGACCGTCTCATGGGGTGACCCCCTTAAACTACATTCTTCATGTTATATTGTAAAACAGAAGTAAAAGGATAAAGCTATGTTGAATTGCGAAGAAAAAGCTCACCTTTACTTCTAAAATATTAACAGACTTTCTATAAGAAAGTTTGTCATTGAGGTACATGCTTTGTATTCGTCCGATAAAGTACATGCGGGTTCTACGAATTATGTTTAATATAAAAAGTTTAAAATGAAAAACTTGAAAGTAAAAACTCTTCCATTAAAAATTTTAGTGCTTCAAAGAGGATATCTATACATTTTTCTTTTAATATTTTTAAACAGATACTTCAAAAATATATTATTTACTGATTGAATTTAATGGAAATCTAAGTAAATAATTTAAAATTGACGTTAAACCAAATTTTTCACTTAAAAAATTGAATTTATAGTCGCATTGAAGAAAAATTTTATGATTCAAATGTTTAGAAGCTATGACAAACTAGAGCAAATTTTCTCAAACTGCGTTTTGTATTAATTATTTTTATTCCGTGACGTGAAGTGAAACTTCTTAAGCGCCAGAAAAAAAATAGTGAAACGCCAAAACAAAATTAAAAAAGGCACTAACTGAAAATTTTTTAATAAAATTGAAAGGAGGAGAAATATTTTATTTTTTATAAATTAAAATGCTAAATTAGGAGGGAGGCTCATAAAAACTTAAAAATTAAATAAAATTTCTCATTTACGATGCGCTTATGTGGACGAGTGACACACTACTTTTTCCTAAAAAAAGCTTTTTACCATTCCAACCCACAAGTGGGGAATGGTACTAGTTTAGGTGAAAATCACTTTTCAAAAATTTTACAACATTTTTCCGTTTTGAGGTCCCCCAAATCCTAAAAAACATATTTTTGGAAAAACTCTGTGCGTCTGTTAGTCTGTGAACACGATACAAGTCAAACGGATGAGCGGATTGAAACGAAATTTTGGGGGGATGTTTGATATGCAAATATGAAGAGCCCTATTGTTTTTGGGGAAAATCGGCGCATACGCAGAAGAGATATATGCTAAAACGGTATTTTTTATATAATAATGGTATACTTTTCATAACGGATTATTATTCTAATTAATTTTTCAAGAAAGTTTTGTTAAAATTTTTTTTTCTAAACTTGGTAGTTTCGGAAATATTTTGAAAATAAATAAAAATCATCTGCTCTTTTGTTTTATGGATCTGTCAGAAATAAACTAGTTAGGCATGCTTTGATTAATTTTTACATGACGTGGAACATATTATGTAGGTAACCATGGCAACGAAAAGTTAATATCATGTTGAATACTAGCCATTACCCGCGTCACCTCATGCGATATCAGAAAATTTATTTTCTTTATTATAATCAAATGTCAACATTTTTGAAGTTGGAATGGTACCGTCGCCCAATTGGCTGGAATTTTTTTATTTATTTCAGATTAACTAAGTCACTCCGTATACATTTTATTCGATAGATTAACATAGTCATTCTTCTTGGATTTTATTTTTATGTTTAAGTTGAGTGCGATTTTGCCTTAAATATAGGTACTCCACTGTCGTAAAATTGATGCGAAATTCATGTAAATCTACGAAACTTACATATAACTGAAAAATCTGATCATAAAAGCGATTTTAATGGTACGATAAAGGTATGTTTATTATTGAAAAACAGCGACATTTCAGATAAACATCGTTAACGATAAATTATTTATCGACGTGAATAACTGGACAGCTAGTCTATCAATGCGCATTCAAAAGGTTAGGAAAGAGATGGTTTATGTCTTTCACTGAAGTTTTCCTATTGGCTCTAATCGACTTATGTGTTGTTGACGGAAAACGGAATATGCTCCAAATTTATTGCTCTCTCTTTGCATTCTCGATCTCTCGTAGGTACATTAAGATTTGGAATTAAAAGATTACAAATAAACCAGCCAATAAGACGACAGGATCATACCAATTTCAAAAATAGTGACATTTGACGTATTATAACATAGAGCTCTACTATTTTTGAGGCAAATCGGCGCATGCGTAAAAGATATACACACATATATATGCTATAATTAATTAATTTTTTATTATTAATTAGCTTCATTCTATTATAAAATAAGTAGATATATACTAATTAATTTTTATATTTTTTAGATTATTTTTGAAGAAGA